>JARYZH020000007.1:740000-2038125 GCA_030021035.2 Notholithocarpus densiflorus
TCCAGAATGTCAGCAATGTAGGTGCAGCAACTTCAAGCCCGATTTCGACCTTGATGCAGTCAATATCTCTCAAAACTCAAAACATGAAAGTTGTAGAGCTTTTTTCTTGGCATTTCATAGCATCTTGAATCATCTCAATCGGAGCTCTGATGAGAGAGTTATGCCCAGATTACGAAGTGATGTCGAAACTGTCCAAAATCTCCCAATTAGCAACGTTTTGCACTTAATGCCTCCATTTGCATCCTAAATCAAAATATAAGAATAATGAGTACATTTAGGCACCAAATAAGTATAAAAGACTAAACATTAAGGGAGAAAAATATGACAATTTGCATTCTCATCATCTACAATGGATGCTAAAGTAGTTAAAGGCATCTGCAAATTGATTTTGAGCTCTAGGGATGATTGTATACTCAATCTTGTCAAAGGTCTTGGTCAAGTCCTCTAAGTATTATTGATAAGGCTTCAAATGCTTCTCCTTCACCTTCCATAACTTTTGCGCTTGGGCTATAACCAAAGTCGAATCCCTAAAGACTTTGGCCTCCTTTACCCCCAATTCTCGAAGAGCTTCCATTCCGGCAATACAAGTCTCATATTCAGCCATGTTATTTGTTACTTCAAAGTTCAATTTGATTACCGAAGGTATGTGAGATCCCTTGGAAGTGATCAAGAGTATTTGTATCCCATTCCTATATTGGTTTACAGCTCCGTCAAAGTAAATCTTCCATGCCCCTAACTCAACATTCAAAATGTCTTCATCTGGAAAGTCTTCTTTATCATCTTCTTCCTCTGTAGGATTCTCGACACAAAAATCTGACATGATGCTTCCCTTGATAGTTTTCCTAGCCACATACTTCAAATCGAATTCTGCTAACAAGATCAACTATCTTGACAATCTTCCACTTAAAACAGGTTTCTCAAAGAGACATTTCAATGGGTCCATTCTTGCTACCACCTATATTTGGAAAGGTAAGACGATATGTCTCAATTTATGTACGGCCCAAACAAGCGCAAAGCATGACTTTTCTATGGGAGTGTACCTAGTCTCGTAATCATGGAATCTCTTGCTCAAGTAATATATGGCCCTCTCATTCTTGTCATTGTCTTCTTGTGCAAGCATACTTCCAACCACATCCCATATGATAGAGAGGTATAGGAGTAAGGGTTTTCCATGTTGTGGAGGCACTAGGATAGGTGGGTGGAGGAGATACTCCTTGATAGGTTCAAAGGCTTTTTGGCACTCATCATTCCATGTATATGGTTCATTCTTCCTTAGGAGTTTGAAGATGGGCTCACAAGTGGAAGTGAGCTTGGCAATGAATCAACTAATGTATTGTAGTCGACCCAAGAAACCCCTAATCTCTTTCTCACTTTGGGTTGGAGGCATCTTTAATCTTGGATGGGTCAACTTCTATCCCTCTATCGCTCACTAGGAAGCCTAGCAATTTTCCAGCGGTTACTCTAAAGGTGCACTTTTGTGGGTTCAATCTCAATCTATATTCTTTAATCCTCTTGAAGAACTTCCTCAAGTTTATGGTATGGCTACCTCTATCCTTGGATTTTACTATCATATCATCAACATACACCTCTACCTCATTATGCATCATATCATGTAGCAAGGTCATAGCAGGTTGGCCAACATTCTTGAGGCCAAACGGCATCACCATGTAACAATAGATTCCCCATTCGGTAGTGAAGGTGGTTTTGGTCATGTCCTTCGGAGCAATCTTGATTTGGTTGTATCCCGAAAAGCCATCCATAAATGACATCAAGGCACTTCCTGCCGTGTTATCCACTAAGACATCAATGTGAGGAAAAGGGAAGTCATCCTTAGGGCATGTCTTGTTTAAGTCCCTAAAATCCACACACATCCTCACCTTCCCATCCTTCTTAGGCATAGGCACGACATTGGCTATCTGTTCGACTTAGTGCACGAGTTTGATGAACCCTACCTTTAATTGCTTAGTGACTTCCTCTTTGATTTTTAAGAGCCATTCGGTCCTCATTCTTCTCAACTTTTACTTGACGGGCACTGTGTGATCATGAGTATCAATGTGATGTTGAGATATCTCAGGGTCAATTCCAGGCATATCTTTATAGGACCATGCAAACACCTCTTGAAATTCCATGAGGAGTTCTTGAAGATCTTTTCTTTCTTTTTCATTTAGAGTTGAGCCAATTTTAATTAAGCGTGTATTCTCATCATTTCCCAAATTAATAGTTTCAAGAGTTGGTTCCATTGGTTCAATTTTCTTTTACAATTGTTTATTAATTTCATTTTCAAATTCATTTGAATCATTTAAGTGTAGAATTTCAATGTTATGGGACATATCAAAGTAAGCCAAATCAGAATTCATCATATTGATAATATTGAAAAGTACATTGGAACTTGCATTACAAAACTTTTTCCCCATGTTTTCAGAAAACCCAACCCAAATCCAATTATTAATGGGCCCCACAATAGGCATGATGAATTCCTTCCTCTTTCTTCTTCAAGGCTCGCCACTCTTCCCCTTGTCTTTCTTCAGCCAGTCTTCCTTCTTCAAAGGTTCCAACACATGCATAGCTTCGGTCATGTCATATAGATCTTTGCCCTCATTGGGGAAGTTTCTCCTCGCCTCATCAAGGAACCAGACGTCGTCATCCCCACTCCAACAGCTAATCATTTCATCATCTCCTTCTTCTTCTTTGTTCATCATAAGATATTGGTCGTCGTCGGAAGAAGGGTCCACGTTGTGTTCAAGCATGAAGCGAGCTGGGGTGACTTAGGTTGTCCCCACCTTCGAGGTCCATTCTGGCCAATCATGATCTTCCCACGATCCTACGTCTCCCAATTTGGAAAAGTCGTTGACATGGGCCCTCTTGAAAGTCCATGGTCCCTAAGCATTCTTTAGTTGTGGCTTAAAGTTAGGTAGAAGTAGGCGAACCTTCCCTTCTATCATCATGTGGTCAATGTCCTCTTGGGTTAGCTGGCTTTGTTCACGCTTAGCCTTGTCTTTTCAACTTCTTCTTTTGCTATCTCGGAGAGGTGGCCTATTATCTTCTTAAGGACTTTAGCTTACGCCTCTACACACTCATGCATCTTTTGCATGAGGACCTTTTCACTTGTAGCGTCCATCTTTCCCTCTTGATAAGTCTTCCTTTTGATGTCTTGTCTTCCATTGGACTTGGATCAAAGCAATGTCTGAAAAGAAACTCCATTTTCATTAAGTTCATGTCCCAATTAAAGGTTCCTTTTAAGCTTTAAATGTCCTTAGAAAATTCTTAAGTTCATTTTAATGAAGGCCCAATTACAATGTCACTCCTTTTCCTCTCATGGATCCTTACCCCTTGTTTCATTGGGCTTTGGTCCATTTACAATAAAAGCTCTCATCTTACCCTCATGGGCTTTCATTAGAATGTACTTAGGAATTTTTCGACCCTTTGTCTCAAACTTGGGCTCTCAATGTATTCATCACTATTGGGCTTTTCATTCTTTATTCATTATTTCATCATTTTTTCTTCAAAGAGCCCTCTAGCTAGAATACATTGTAGCCTTCCTCTCAAAGCATATGAAATTCTCATCATTTTGGGCCTAGGCATGCAACAAAGAGACCCAAGATTAGGGAGTTTCATTTTTGGCTTTGAAGGATGTTGGATGCTAAGTCCATAGCATATTTGTTACATTAGGCCTAAAGTCCTCTTTTTCAAAAGGGCTTTTTCCACTTGGGCTTATGATAGCAATTAGGCTATGGTCTTATGAACCTTTCAAGTTAAAATATACCTTTGGATTTAGGGACAAGCCTCTTATATGTGAGAAATTCTTTTCTTTTATCCCATAACATCTTAGGGTATACCCTAACTTTAGGGCCATCCCTTCCATTTTCAATATCTTTTATTTGTCCTTTAGAATTAGGTGAACACATGGTATATGGTTGAACAAACAAGAGATATATAAAGCGTATCTTTTGTGATAGGGCCTAGGATCACTCTAGTGTGGGTAGGTTCCCTAAGGCTAAAGGGATAGATAAGTAGGTCACTCACAACTAGGTGGGCTATGATTCCAACTGAGGGCTTAAATGGACCCTTTAACGTACTCAAGGGCCATTATAGGTGATGGCACCGATTGTGAGTTGGTGGGATGAACTTTGGAAGATTTGGGCCCGAATGGAGCCTTCCACCTTCCCACTCATCACCAACCGAGGTTAAGGGACAAAAGAACAAGTGAATGTGTGTGCAAACAAGTATTGAAAAAGCTTTTATTAAGGTTAAGAAACAAGACACATAGGAATTAAACTCATAGTCCCCAGCGGTGTCGCCACTGTGGACACAAAGGGGAAGTCGCCACCTAGTTTTTGCAATGGTCTAGGAACCATATATATAGCATTCTTTCGAGGAAGGACCTTTTGATCTTACTACCATAGATATGGGTTTGCACTCTTGGGAAGGTGTTAGGCACCCAAGATTGCCCAACCCTAAGGTTGGCCTCCCATCACTGTGTCTTATATCTTAACCTTATTAAAAGCATGTTCAATGCTTGTATTCTAACTCACACACACACTAGCATACATCTAAGCATTCAACATGGCATCATTCATCCCAAACACTAACCATACATCTAATCATGGCATCTCATCACAAAACCTAGCATACACCTATCATGACATCAAAGGTAGATCAAAAGCATAAGGAAACATAAGCATAAGGAAAGGTCCAAGCATTCATATTCATCTCTAATATCAACACAAGATCATATCACAAATGCATGAACATCTCCAATGCATGACTTACCTTTCACTTACCTTGCAGCAACACAGCACCCATGGCATTCATGCACGAACATGTGAATGGATGTTATTAAACTTAAGAAACCCTAAGACAAGCATGTGATAACAAACAAGCATGTGAAAAGGTGGATAGGAACTTATAGGGCCTAAAACATATGAAAAAAAGGCTAAACAGAACAAACATGTGAAGGCAGAAACAAAACAAACAAAAAATTTAGGGTTTTTGGGAAACGGCATCACGCATGCTAGAACAGGTCTGCATACGCATAATCAAGCCTGTGTGCACAGGCTAGATCATGCGTGCACAAGCTAGATCATGCGTACACAGATCCTTGCCCAAAAAACCCTAAAAACGCAGAAACAGAGCAGAACTTCAAAACAACAATTCTAACACTCTAACATGCATTTTAAGCATACAAAAACTTAAACCTAACTTAGGAAGGCATATTAGAACATATCTTAACAAACAAACAAAGCAAACAGGAGGATTTAAAGGTAGAAAATAACAGAAAGGGAAAAAGAAAAGTTTAGACTAGGTACCTCACACAAAAGCTTTCCAAGCTTGATTTTGATCGTTCCCCTCAGTCAAATATATTCACAAACCAATAAGAAAGTGATTAGCAACATTAAACTAGAAGGATTGGGGCCAGAAAAGGTCTCAATCAAATAAAAATGAATCATTGTTTTGTAAAAAACTCCCTTTTGATTCACTATTTTCTAGTGAATTTTAGGTTTTTCTCGTGGGATTTCTATGTTTTGAAAATGTACCATGTAAGGCTTTTTATAGTTGAAAAAATGGGGTTTGGAATGGCTCCCAGGCGATGTAGGATTCATTCCAAACCTTAGCCATTATTGCAGAAAACTTACCTTTCTTATGCTTCTGAAACCCTAACTATGTACGCAGGAACGTGCTTACGTACGCATGCTTTGGCCAACGTATGTAGGCCACGACCCACGTATGCAGGCTGAGGGCCACTTTAATCATTTTATTTCCAAAAATAGATTTTTGCTTATTTAAAAGGTTATATTTCCCATTTTAACACTTCTCAAGTCAATTTGGTATCTGATTGGGCTCTAAACTGGCCTTGGGCCTTAGAGTTCGAGCATCATTAGGGAATGGGGGCTTAAGTCATAAGGGGTACAAAATGCAGTGTCTACACTTCCCCCTTCCTTTTATTTACTTAGGTTTTCACCCTGCCGGTGGCTGAAACCACATCGAGGTCAGGCCACTATACTGAGTCAAGTTTCCCCCCTAATTGGTGATCGAGGTCAGGTCGAAGCTAGGCTTCTGTCCTTTAGTTGGGTTTCCACCTCGTCGGTGACTGGGGTCAGGCTGAGGCTAGGCTTCTACCCCTTAGTTAGGTTTACACCTAGTCAGTGACGGGGATTAGGCCAAGGTTAGGCTTCTGTCCTTTAGTTAGGTTTCCACCTAGTCGGTAACCTGGGTTAGACCGAGGCTAGGCTTCTGTCCTTTAGTTATCCGGTATCTCCCATTTTTCTAGCTGCACGGAACCCCATCTTACATTCATCGACCTACTAATAGGGCACTTATACAAAGTGGAATATGAATAAAAAAACTTTGAGCAATATACATAACTTAGACTGTCAGATACATCAAGACTGCTCAAAAGCTTATAAAAATACTTCTTTAGGTTGCTTACATTCCATGGATGAAGGAGCAACCTCTCCTCTAGATCCTCTAGGTAATAAGCCCTAATCTCGGCCACTGCGGTCACGCAGTACGGGCCTTCCCAATTCGAGGATAACTTTCCCAAACTCGGGTCCTTTATACTCCCCAATACTCTTCGCAAGACGAGGTCTATAGCAACGAACTCTCTTAGGCTAACATTTCTATTGTACCCTCTAAATAGCTTCTGCTAATAGTTGGCTAAGCAGATGGATGCTATCTCTCTGTTCTCCTCTAGGAAGTCCAATTTTTTGGTCATCAGTCGATCATTCTCATACGAGGGAAAACCCATAGTCCTCATGCTTGGCAAGCTGACCTCTACTGGTATCACTGCTTCAATCCCGTAGGTCATGGAGAAAGGGTCTCACCAATGGACCTTCTAGGAGTAGTTCGATAAGTTTTGGAAAAATTGGTTTTGCATCTCATACAAAACACACAGCGGAAGCAACAAACACGGATTTACTTCATTCATGAGAGATAACATGTAACCTTGAATTCTAGAACAAAGAATAGAAAGCGTACCTTGATGCAATGAAATTCAAAAACAAGACTTGAGAATACCTCTAATATACATCTCAATTCCACATGGTGCCCAAGAAGAGTGGTCTCTCAATCAGTCTTTATGTACGTTGATTCTCAAAGAAAGTTCTTCTTCTCATTGTAGAGAAAAACTATTTTCTTTTCTTTTCATCATACGTACATTACTAACTACCTTGGTAGTTACTTTATTTAATAACTCTTATTAAATAAAAACAGATTTTCTAATTGGGTTAGCCTTTTAGGCCTACCTAATTGGGCTTTAGTTTGTGGCTTGAGATGGGACCAAAGGGAACAAATAAGACTCTAGCTCCAATGGGCATTGGGCTTATTTGTCAACTCTTGACAAGTCTAAAGTTACCATTAGTTATATTTAACACCACTATATAAATATAATTGCACTCTAGGCCTTATTAATAAAATATATCCCAAGACTCTAATGATATCATATGACCCCTCCATGAAATATCCATAATGAACAAAGTCATAATAAACTGTCACTTTGTAAACAACTATTTTATCCTTGAGTACCCAGATTAATCTTTTAGTTATTCACATTTATTGAAATCCAATTTCAATAAATATAAGCTTTAGTAACTCCTTACTAAAGTGGGCGCTTTGAATAACCAGTTCTCATTAAACTTATCTCAAGGGGATATTTCGTGTCTCTATAAAAAGAGATTATGGATTCCATCTTGAGAATATATGTTCCCTCAGCACTACGTGTGGTTACCCAACATACTGAGGTTTTGACCGTAAATATTAGTCTCATTAGTTCATTTATAAGTAGTCTCATATAATTAAACAATTTAATTATTTATGACATGCCAATAAATTGGATTTTATGGCATAAACCTCAACAATAAGCCCACAGTACGTTGGGCAGTTCCTCAGCCCATTTTTTCTTGGCATTCTCTAACCTTTTCTTTAACCCGTTGACAATAGTCTTGTTGGTGGTTTCAGCTTATCCATCCATTACTCTAGGGGTAGGCTAACGTAGAATACCTATTCTTGATCCCAAGGTCGCCGCAATACTTTCTGAATGTCATGCTATCAAATTGCAGCCCGTTATCCAAAATTATAGCCTCTGGTACCCTGAACCAAGTCACAATGTTCTTCTAGACAAATTTCATCCCATCAATGTCACGGATGTTCGCCAAAGCTTCGACCTCCACCCACTTGGTGAAATAGTCGGTCGCCACTATAACAAACCTCTCGTTCCCCGTGGCTCTGGGAAAGAAGACCACGATATCTAACCCTCACTGTGCAAAAGGGAAAGGGCTAGAGACTGGGTTGAGGATCCCTCTCAGCTGATGAATGCTCAGTGCATGCCTCTAACACTGATCGAACTTCCTGACATACTCGGTGGCATTCCTCTTCATGTTCTACCACCAATACCCCTGAGCCATTACTCGATGAGCCAAGGACCTACCACCCGTTTAGCTCCCACATATTCCTTCGTGCAACTCGGCAAGAAGCCTATCCACGGCTTCCTGGTGCATGCATGATAAATAAAGCCCACCAAATGATCTTCGGTACAACTTCTTCTTCGCTAATAACCAAAATATGGCTGATTTCCTTCATACCTTCTCGGCTCCTTCTATTCATCGGGGAGGGTTCCATCCGAGATGAACGAGATGATGAGGTCCATCCAGCTTGGGGAAACAGATATTGCCGAAACTTGATGATACTCTCGATGATTTATGCTCGGAGATTCCAATGACTCCACAAAGATGATCCGGGGTATAGAATTCCCCACAGATGAAGCTAGGGTGGCTAGAGAGTTTGCATCGCTGTTCTACCCTCTAGAAATTTGAGCCACTTTCACTAGTCCAAAATGTACTTGCAATAAATAGCCTAGTTTTAAGTAATCCACCTTTCTCGGGTCCCTTGCCTCAAACCTCCCTTTGACCTCACTCACCACCAAACGCGAGTTTGAATAAACTTCTACATATGTAGCTCCTACCTTTATTGCTGCTCGGAGTTTAGCCACCAACATTTCATACTCAGCTTCATTATTCGAGGCATGGAAGCCCAGTCTGAGCAAATGTTCTATTTTCATACCCTCTGGTGACTTCAGCACTATTCCTATTCTAGAACCTCGAGCATTGGACGCCCCGTCCACATGCACCTTCCACTAATGAACTGACACTTGGCAAACCCCATGTGCATCTCCAACCACCGGAGTGAATTTAGCCACAAAGTCTGTCAGCACTTGCCCTTTGATTGCATTCCTTGGTTTGTATCTAACATCGAAAGACCCCAGCCTTGTACCCTACATAGCTATCCTCCATGTAAAGTCCAACTGTAGACACTCGATTTTGCACCCATAATTTAATCTTGGAAGATGATTAGAATGACCATTCATATACCCAAAAATCATAATTTCATTACATGCATTAAATTATTCATTGCACATCATAAAAATGATCTTGGGATTCTAACGGTCGCGACGGTATGCCCAATTCCCAAATCGGATTGTCGGATTGAAAGATATCACAAGATCAAGTTTTCACGGTCTGCATGCATTGCATAGGGGTGAAACCGATCACGTGTGATTAATTGAAATTAATTTTGATTGGTTAATGATTAAAATTAATTAAATGAATTTTTGTGATTGGTTAAGTATTTTTCTTAAAGTGAGATTTGTTGCACGGGATTAAAACAAATAAGCTTATAATATTTAAAGGCTGTAGATAATTAGGCTTTTAGGATAATTATATTCAAAATAATTAAACCTAATTATCACTTTGGGATGAAGTTTATCATGAAAATAACTTTTAAATTCGTCCACATACAGTTTTAGACTTGGAAAACACTTCAAAAACGTGCTAATCAAGTAGCAGATTTCAGATTCACGTTCCAAGGCACTTTTGGCATAGTAGATCTAAAAATTCGGACTAGGCTATTTCTGGAAAAGTTGTAGAGAATCGAATTTCCCTTCAGCTGTCAAAATTTTAGCTTAATTATAATTTTGAATAAAAATATATGATCAAAATACTAAAACTTGTTCTGATTTGAAAAATCAGTTTACTCTTATCCAAATCTCCCTTTTTTTAGGATTTTCCCCATACGTTTTTTTGCTTATTTTTTAAGCTGATTGGACTTAATTTTTAAGCAAACCTATCTTATTTTGTAAGCAACTAACACCTCTATAAATAGGGGAGGCCTCCCAACAATCAGGAACACCTTTTCTTACCCTTTTTTTCTGACTCTTCTTTTTCTTACTTCTCTCTCTCCTTACGTTAAAGAAGTTCTGGAAGCCTTGCTTTAGGAACTTCTTTTTTGTTAAGAGACTTCACTTAAATCCTTTAAAAAAAAAAAAAAAATTCTCTTTGAGGAACTCTTTCCTTAAGGATTAAGTTCATGCAGGTATAACTCTAACTTTGTTTCCATAACATGCTTTCATATATGTTTTAGTTTCCATGGACATGATGTTTTCTTTTGTGTTTAAATAATCATGTTTCTCATATGTTATCACATGTTCTCTTTTGATTTCAAAATTTTTCACATGATTAATTAATGAACATACCTAGATCTAGGGTTGAATCTTGCCTTAGAATTTTAGATCTGCAATTTTTCTTTGTGTTTTAAAAAAAAAAAAAAAAAAAAAAAAAAAAAAAAAAAAAAAAAAACTAAAATCAAATTGGCAAGTTTTATTCTTTTTTTTTTTTTATTAAGAGTCAGATCTGTATTTTTTTTCTCTTTGTTTATTTTTCGAAGTAAAACCAGATCTGCATTTTTCCAAATAAAAATCTGCTCTTTTTTTAATAAAAAATATTATCTGAATTTTTCCAAGTAACAGTCTGCTTTGTTTTTAATAAAAAAAACCAGATCTGAATTTTTCAAATAAAAATCTGGTCTGTTTTTAATAAAATCTGATCTGCATTTTTTCGAATAAAAATCTGCCATGTTTTTTTTAATAAAATCTTATCTGCATTTTTTCCAAATAAAAATCTGCCCTGTTTTTAATATAAAATCTTATCTGCATTTTTTCAAATAAAAATCTTCTCTATTTTTAATAAAAAATCTGATCTACATTTTTTCCAAATAAAAATCTGACTGTTTTTTTTTAATCAAAATCAGATCTGCATGTTTCAATAAAAAATTTGTGTTTTCAAAATAAAAATCTGTTTTTTCCCACATTTAAAAAAATCTCAATCAAATCTAAAATTTTATTTTAAATCTATTCTTTTCTTTTAGGGAAACTTAAAATTAAACTTTTCATTAACTATTCTTATCAAATTTTTTCACACAAAATAAAATAGCAGATCTAAGGTTCTTGACTAAAAGTTTAACCTTAGATCTTGGATTTGACATAACATCTGTTGCATAACATTTCATACTTTCAAAAGGGTATATAATGGTCATGTAGAGTCTAGAAGACCCGACTCTGTCTGGGCAGAATGTGTACCTAACACTTTCCCATTCCGTAACCTAGCCCCCGAACTTAGGTTTTTGGATAGTAGATTAGTGTTTTATCTTTTGTTTTGGTAGATTGTAACTAGGATCAAAGATTTGTAATTTTTACATAGATTGTATTTCGGACCAAGGCCTTGTAAAGTTATTCTACCAAGTTGTATTTGTATAATCAATTACTCCCTCCGTCCCAGTTTGTTTGTCCTTTATTCAATTTTGAGATGTCCCAAAATATTGTCCTATTTCTAAAAATAAAAGTCATTAATTTACTAATGTTTCCTATTATATCCCTACTTTATTTTCAAAACTATTTAAAAAGAAAACTAACAAATATATAAAAAAAAATCAATCTAATTGGGGCACCTTTTTAGTTGCCTCATTAAGAATAACTCTTTTAAAAAAAAGGCTGATAAATTTATTTAAGGGTAGTTTTGTAAACTTATACATTTTTATAAGGCAGACAAGATAATAAATGATGTTTGCTTAAAAAGTTTGACTTTTCAAATAGGACAAACAAATTGGGATGGAGGGAGTAATAAATTTGACGTACTTTTGGACATGTGAATTGTATTTTATTTTTTCTTATTTTTTTTATAAAAAATAAGTGGTGACTCCACACATTTACCCAAAAGAGAGGTGCCCTAAGCGCCCAAATCTCTTTTTGAAATCACCCCTCAAGTGCGGTCTCTCATACCGACATCCTCAATAAGGATTGTAGGGGATGCTCGGTCAACACATACACCGTATGGGCCTGGAAGTAATGCGGTAGTTTCCTCATAGCGTGTACTAAGGCTAGAGCCATCTTCTTTAATGGCAGATAACGGGTTTCTAAGTCCACCAGTGTCTTGCTGACATAGTACACTGGCCTTTTCACGTTGTCTTGAACTCTTATCAATACCACACTCACTGCATGCTCGGACACGGCTAAGTACATATACAAGTCTTCGCCAGGCTCTGGACTGGACAAAATTAGTGGGCGAGCTAGGTACAATTGTCAAACTTTGGAAGGCACTGTCACACTCCTCAGTCCACTGAAATCCTTTCCACTTTCTTAGCAGCTGGAAGAACGGGCAACATCTGTCGGCCGACTTGGACACAAACTAATTTAGGGCTTTTATCATTCTTATGAGCTTATGTACTTCCTTCGGGTTTCTCGGTGGACTGAGCTATTGAATTGCACTGATTTGGTCGAGGTTAACCTCGATTCCTTTGCAAGTTATCATGTAGTCAAGAAACTTCCCAGATCCTACTCCAAACGCACATTTAGCAGCATTGAGGCATAGTTTGTGATGCCTCAGTATCTCAAATACCTCGGCTAAGTCAGGCATATGCTCCTGGCTTCTTACTTTTGACTACCATGTCGTCAATATACACCTCCACCATTTTACCGATCTATATTTTAAACATCCGAGTAACCATCTGTTGAGGACTCTTTTTTCGCCCCACGTGGCACTACTTCATTGGCAACCCATACCACATCAACATATTATTGATTTTTTGGGTAAAACTATTTAAAGTCCAAAATAAGCTCATATTTCATTCAACTATATGGATTGGGCTCACATGGCCCGTGAGATCCTTACTTCAAAAGGCGGATTCATGGCCCACATTTCCTTTTCATCAATTGGGATCATAACCCATGATATCATCAACATCAATATATGGATCGGGCTCACACAATGAATCAAAGCTCACGGCCCATATTACCTCTCTTACACTCATGGCAAACGGCTTCTTCAACAAGAGCCCGTATTTACACAAAACGACAACAAAACCCGAGGTACGTCATCTCATCTTTGGCTTATGTTCCAAGCTCATAAGTCTCTTTGGGGAAACTTTGGGAGTCGTGGTTTGGAGGGCCAAGAGGTATGTTTAGTAAAGCTCCAACGGTTTAAAGTTGATAAAAGAGACATGTTGCTTGGCGTGTCTTCTCCAACTCCTTGAACTCTGACGAGTCCATGTGTAGCGAGTAACATATGGTAAGCATCTCTTATCACATAGCACTTTAGATGATAAAATTCCCTATTGCTCTTTTCCTAAAACTTAATATTCATCATATGACAAATACTCAATATCCCCAGTCATCTAACTGCTGAGAAAATAACTGTTCATTTTCCCCAGCTGTTGCTATACAAATTTAGAAACTTCATTATATTATTCTATGTAAACTACATTACTACTTTCAGCTAAAATCCAACTCAAACACATGGTCTAATCTGATTGGCTATCTTTAATCTCCAACTATATATAAAATATTCATGATATCTCTAATACCCAGCTTCTGTCTGCCACAATCAGACCATATATTTCTCTGCTAGCTGCCAGAGTAGAGCATTAAATACTCTTCTTGCTCACCAAGATTAAGTCACAAAACAATGAGACTTTAACTAGATCTCTAAAGCTTCCTTAACTATCAACTAATCCTTCTATTACTTACTAGAAACGTGTTGTAATGGAACCTTGGACCAAAAACACAAACACCCAAAAAAGGAAACATTTCCAGCAAAACCCCAGCAGTGTATTCAGCACTTGACACTTGGTTGGAAGTGATATCATTAGCCATTTAATGCTGAAATCCCAGCAACCAGCTGCTATACCTAAAATAGCAAGATACCCTTGAAAGAGATCTTACCATTTTCAACCAAATCCATGAAATGAATGTTGAATGTCCTCTCTAGTAGTCTGAAATCACCCAGCTGACCTCATTTACTTCTGCCCAAAGCAACAGCTGTCTCATGATAGCTGTCACAGCTTTTCCCGACAGCTGGGACAGCTTTTTCAGAACATATGTAACAGCTGACCCAACAGCCTTAGCATTACTAATTTTCCACATTTGGCTAAAACCAAAACCAACTAAAGTAACTATCTTTTTCTTGCCAAAATACCTTCCTTTTCTGTTGCTCTTTCCCCAGCAGCTCTTACCCGAAATAGCAAGAACACCTTAAACCTAAACATACCATTTTTTGCCAAATCTTGGGATGGATTTTCTGAAGATTCATTGCTAGTTGGGACAGATTTTAGCTGAGATTCTTTGCTAAAATACCCCCTTAAACTCAGCTCTAAAGAGGACCCTTCATCAACACCTCAAAGGGGAGACATCAATGGAGAAGAACTCTCTCATACACTTCCCTATTCTTTCTCCCTTTAATTATCTTCCTAAGCTCTTAATGAAGGGCTAAACTCTTGAGTTTTTTTTAGTTTCCAAATTAGGAACTAAACTCTTTAGCCCTTAACTCATAAATGCCCTTCATAAGCCCTCATACATCCCAGCAGAAAATCCCAGCAGCTTTGCTAAACACACTACAACACTATTACTTTCTTATACTCATTATCTCACTCTC
This sequence comes from Notholithocarpus densiflorus, assembly GCA_030021035.2. Lineage (NCBI taxonomy): Eukaryota > Viridiplantae > Streptophyta > Magnoliopsida > Fagales > Fagaceae > Notholithocarpus > Notholithocarpus densiflorus. The sequence continues at coordinate 754,751 of JARYZH020000007.1, forward strand.
CATATTTTGAAAATACATATATCTTGCTGCCCATATCTCTAAACATCTCTTTCTTCACTTTTCTTACACAATCTCATACACACTTACTACACCATTACATATAACACACCACAACTCTTCTAAGCTTCACTCTCATACTCTCTCACTCTGAAATTCTATTGTTTTGCTGCCCATAAATACATCTCTATACTCTTTTCTCACAAAATATTTCCTCTTGGAAAGCAATCTCTACTACTCCTTCAGCAGAAGATCCCAACAGTAAATCCTAGCAACATTGCTAAACACACTACAGCACTATTACCCCTCTTATACTCATTCTCTCACTCTTCATATTCAGAAAATATACCTATCTCCAAATACCTAAACACATTTCTATACTTTTCTCTTACAAAATCTTTCCTCTTGGAAAGCAATCTCTACAACTTCTCCAACAATTATAATCTTATGTTTTTACTATCTTTAATCTCCATATCTCTCATACTTCCATATATCACACATATTACAAATACTACATCCCACAACGCATCTATATCTTTTACCATCTCCACACTTCTCAAGAGATATCAAACACTCATACTAAAAGCCCTTCTCATGAAAGGCATGAACTTCTACTACCAAAGCTCTTCTCTTAGAAGGCACCAAGATCTCATATCAAAGCCCTTCTCCTAGAAGGCACAAATCTATCTTACATAAAGCCCTTCTCTTAGAAGGCACAAATACTCCATACAAAAGCCCTTCTCATGGAAGGCAACACTATTCATAACATCACAACAACTAAAAGAGCATTGTCAAGGGGAAACTCATTTAAATGCATGATAAGAGGAGCAAGCTTAACCAGCCCTTACACACAACTGGGCATACACTCTCTCCCTCCAGTTGCAACCATTTTTCCCCCTCAATCTTAAAGTTATCATGGCAAACTGCCTCTCTACCGCTGGGGTCACTCTGCTGGGATATTATCAACTCACAGAAGCTATACAGCTAGGGCTGCAAACCATCAGAGATAAGTGACTTTGCTTCCTTGTCTTTAAATTTACATCATTGAATACATGATTACTTCACATTTAAATACATATTACTTTATTTCAACTACTATTACAACTATTAACCAAGGCTTAAACTCATTTAAATGCATGATAAGAGGGGCAAGCTTAACTAGCCTCTACCGTTGGCATTCTGCTGGAATCCTATCAACTCACTGATGCTACACAGCTGGAGCTATAAACCATACAAAGATAAGTGACTTTGCTTCCATATCTTTAAATTTACATCATTGAGTATATGATTACTTTACCTCTAAATAAATACTACTTTATTTCAACTGTTAGTATAACTACTAATCAAAGCTATCATATCAAACGCATATTATATATTTATTCGACCATTATCGTGATTCTTAGACTTTGGCTTTAATGGTTTTGTAGGCTTAAAAATACGCCGATAGCCATTGGACCACGTGGCCCAATGTTGAGTTCCGGACGCAACTCCCGGAACAGAACCCGAGCCTAGTAAGGTCATCCTTCCAATGGACCACACATGGCTGGGTAACCGAAAAGGCCCCCGAACACCATCCACTGGTAAGTTACCCCGGCATTCTTCAAACCAAAGGGTATAACTGTGTAGTGGTAATTACCTTAAGGAGAGATAAAAGACGTATTTCCTGATCTTCGGGAGCCAGGGCAATCTGGTGATATCCCTGGAAAGCATCTAGAAAGGTCATCCTCTAATGGCCATACGTGGCATCCACTAACTGGTCAATCTTTAGGACAGGGAAAGGGATCCTTATGGCATGCTCTGTTCAGATCCGTAAAGTTAACGCTGACCCTCTTTTTCCTGTTCTTCTTCTTTACCACCACTATATTAGCCAACTAGTCCGGGAAGAACACTTACTTTATGGCTCAACTTGCTTCAGTTTCTCCACTTCCTCCTTCATGGCTTCAACGTGAGGCTTTAGCCATCCATGTCGACTTTTGCTTCTTTAAGGGATACAAGGGGTCCACATTCAATCTGTGCACTATGAACTCTAGGTCTACCCCGGACACCTCGTATAGGCTCCACGCAAAGATATCCAAATTCTGGACCAACGACAACAATACTTTCACACAATCCTCGGTTGGAAGGCTCTTCCCTACCCAAAAATGTCTGTCCTTATAAGGTAAGATACGAACCTCAATCAATTCCTCAGCACTGTCAGCCCTGATGACTTGCATAATTGAGTGTAATTTATCACTTCTCAACTTTAAACTTTAGTCTAATTTTATTTATTTTTGTTGATTTTAGATTTCATTATTGTTATTTAAATTTTATTGCAAATTTGAAGAAAATGAAGATTTATTCAAATAAAAAAAAAGGAGGCACGCACAAAAGAAAAATGTTTTGGGCTGAAGAGAGAATTGTTTTGGGCTGAAAAATGGAAGGTTGAACAAGAAAAGGAAGGAAAGAAGGAGGCGCTGAACCATAAACAGGGAAAGATTCTTGGGCTGAAAAACGTTTTGGGCTGAAAAAGTATTTTGGGCTGAACAGAAAGGGCAACACGAAACTAAGAAAGAAAAGAAAAAGGAACACTGAAAGAAAAAAAAAGGGAGGCGCTGCTGAAACTAGAGAGAAGCGCTGGAATTGAAAGAAAAGAAGAAGAAAGGAGCGGCGCTGAAGCTGAAAGGAAGAGAGGGCTGGAACAGAGAAAGGGTGCTGAACAGAGAGGGCTGAACATATAATTTTTCAGCATTTATTTTCCTTCGAATCTTCTCAAAAAAATGATGGTGAATTCGTTTATGTTGAATTTGATTTTTAGTATGAACTAAATTTTCTTTATTCTTGGAAAACGATGTAATCTAGTTCCGAACTATGCTTGCTTTTCTATGTTAATTTGAACAAATTCTCTTCATGTTTGTCTGATTTATTCTAAGTTTATTGCTTCTAATTAACTGGCCATTAATTAGATGATTTTAATCTTGTGATTTTCTGTCGAAAGAGGGAATTAAAGGATAGATCTTGAATATTTCAGCATAGGTAAATATAGAGATCGAAAGACTTGTATGAACCTATGTAGTATTAAAATCGTTGGTCTTAATGCTTTCTTGCTTTATTAAATTGCATACTCTTGTGTAAAATGATGAACAAGAATGTTTCCATTTGACTGTCGAAAGAGGCTTTTGGAAGAGTTTGGAGATATATAACAAAGAGAGAGAATTAAATTCAATTAGCTAGATGAGTAAAGCATAGTGAGGCATTAGGTGAAATCGATTTCCTAGAAGTTTCTTTCCCATTAATTTGATCTTTGAACAACATCTTTCTTTTCCTTTGCGCATTTTCTTTAAATTGATTTTATTTTAAATTCCAATTACAAAAACCTTAGTGACTTCTCTAGATAAAATCGAGATTATTCTAATTTTGGTATTTGTCAAAAGTAAGTTACCAATCCCTGAGGACGATACTCTTCTCATCACTTTACTATAAAACTACGATACTGTGCACTTGCAGTTTTGCACCGATCAAGCCCCATTAGAACCCCTAGGGCACTGTAATTGCTATAACAGGTCTGATTCTACCTACTCCTTTTGCTTGATTTCATGGTTGATCACGGCCACCAGGCATTGCCGAGTTGCATTTTGCTCTCCCTTTATTACTACAATTCCTTGCTTGGTAGGGAATTTTACTTTCAGGTGCAATGAGGAAGGCACGACCCCCATGGCATAGATCCATGGTCGTGCCAAGATTGTCGTGTACGTCAAGAAAGCATTCACCATTATAAAATTTACCATTACCTATTTTCCTTCTGTTACCACAAGGAGCTTGATCTGCCCTACGAGCATCACCATCTTCCCGTCAAATCCCACCAATGAGGTATCATACTTCGTGAGGTCCTCATCTTTTAAACCCAAACCCTTATACAGATCGAGGTACATTTTCTCCGCCCCACTGCCCTGATCGATCATAACTCTTTTGACGAGGAATCCCCTAGTGCGTTGTCGTGTGGTTGGGTGGTTCCCTCGAGATCGTCGTCATCAAAGCTATCTTCTCTTTACTCGACCCGGGCTTCTTCCTAGGGCGTTTCGTGGCTTCTGATTCCTGTTGGGGGGTAATGCTAAGTATCCCCCTTCGTCAGCTAGTGCTAACCCCGTTTGACACGACGTGTATAACTTCGATGATGTGGAGGTAAGGTAGTTGGGGTTTATGCCCTAAAATCCAATTTATTGGCATGTCATAAATAATTAAATTGTTTAATTATGTGAGACTATCTATAAATGAACTAATGGGACATTATCTTAGTCCATGAGATGCATAGTATGTTATTTATGTGAAAAGTCACAGAAGATATAAATCACAAGTTCTTTGTAAACTCAGAATTTTAGTTCGTAGTCAGTAATGAAATTGGGCGTTTCATCTGCGAAGACTATAATAAATCAACTAAGATGATTTGTCTTGATCATGGAAGTGGAGACTTCTAGTTGGTATGTTGATATGTTTTAAGAGTTAAGACATATTGAACTGGACCGCTTTGAGATTTATTATTCTCCTAACAACTGTCAAACTCACGACTTCTATTTACATCAACTCTAAATCCTGAGAGAATAATGGACCTGATCATGAGGTGTAGGTTGCTTTGATATATCAAGAATGAGATCTATAAGTTACGATCAAAACCTCAGTATGTTAAGTAGCCGCATTTAATGTTGATGGAACATATATTCTCAAGATGGAATTCATAATCTCTTAACGGAGATATAAAATATTCCCTTGAGATAAGTTTAATGGGTTTGGTTATTCAAAGTGTTAGGCCCAACCACTTTAGTAAGGAGTTGCTAAAGTATATATTTATGAAATTGGATTTCATAAATATATGATGAATAACGTAAAGGATTAAACCGGGTACTCAAGGATTAAGATGTAGTAATCTACAAAGTGGCAGTCAACATTCATAACTTTGTATTACTACGAATATTTTAATGAAGGGGTTGCATGTATAATAAAGTCTTGGGATATAATTTATTAATAAGGCCTAGAGTGCAATTATATTCTTATAGTGGTATTGAATATAATTAATGTAACTTTGGACTTGTCAAGAGTTGACAGAAAAGCCCAAGGCCCATTGGAGCTAGAGTCTTATTTGTTCCTTTTTACTCCCACTCCAAGCCACACACTAAAACCCAATTGGAAAGGCCCAATAGGCCACCCCAATTAGATAATCAGTTATATATATATATAGAGAGAGAGAGAGAGAGAGAGAAACATACAGAATTTCATAAGGTTAAGATGAAGGTATCATAAGACTTTGATAGTGGTTTTTCATTAAGATCACATACAGAATGAAATGGTTTATATGTGAGTGTTGGACACTCATTTTATTCTCTCCTTGGAAACTAATTGAAAGACCACACTTCTTAGGCATCAAGTGGAATTAGAGTGAAGATTAAAAGTGTTCCCAAGAACTTCTAATCTTTTGTTTTGAATTTCACCGCACCACGGTACGCTTTCTTGTTCTTTAATTCTGAAATTTACATAATACATGTTATCAATTGCAAATGAAGTTTTATTCTCTCCTTGGAAACTAATTGAGAGACCACACTTCTTGGGAATCAAGTGGAATTGGAGTGAAGATTAAAAGTGTTCCCAAGAACTTCTAATCTTTTGTTTTGAATTTCACCGCACCAAGGTACGCTTTCTTGTTCTTTAATTCTGAAATTTATATAGTACATGTTATCAATTGCGAATGAAGTAGATCCGTTAATTTTCCGCTGCGTATGTTTTGTATGCGTTACAAACATGTATTTTTCCTACAAATAGTATCAGAGCGGTCTTCAATTTCGAATATGTATAACATGTTTTCTGAGTTTTGGAGTTAAAGATGGTAATTTCATGTTGTTAGAAGATTATACAATTAATTTTCTACATGATCATTGAAATTATTGTTTGATGAAAATTGATATTGATGTTGTGATGTTGTTTAAGTTTGATTTTAATTATGTTAGATTGAACCTTAAGGCTATAACATCAATGGAATTCAGTTTTGATCTTAATCTCTTTCTGATGTGATCAAGAAACTATGTTTTGTTCAAGTGAAATGTCAAAAACGGTTACCAGAAATTTTGAAAAATTCAGTTTTTACAATTTTCGATCGATCGAGAATTCCCTTCGATCGATCGAATATTCCTTTTCGATCGATTGAATAGGAATTGAGAATCGATCGAGTCAGGCAGATTGTTTATGCTGAATTTATTAAAATTTCAATTGATCGAGAATTTCTTTCGATCGATAGAATTTGTCTTTTCGATTGATCAAATAGGAATCGGGTACCGATCAAGTCATCCAAAAATTGGGAAATTTTTTGATGAAGATTTCGATCGATCTAGAAATAGATTCGACCGATCGAAATGAACTGTTTTTAAAAATTTCACTAAGTATTAAAACATAGATGAAGTGTAAGGCTATGTGTGATGAGACTACACATGATTCTAACTATAAAAGACCTAATGAGATCAAAGATATTAGTTAAATAGAACTCTTAGTCCTAAATAGTTTGGGACTTGTCTTTTAAGAAACATTCTAATGAGATTAGAATTGTTGTATGATTGAAAGTCCTTAATTTATTTTAATTAGAAGTTTTAATGAGATTAATGCTTAATTAAAAGGTATATAGTTTCTAATGAGATTGGAATCTTTTATTTAGTAAATTAAGGATAGAGTTCTTTATAACTAATTTTTGATCCATTAGTGTTTAAGGAATCATAAATAGTTTAGGACTTCCATTTTAGTTAATGATTCTAATAAGATTAGAGTCTTCAATAAGTGCAAGGTTATTAGTTGTGATGGGATCACAATTATTTAAGAAAAAACCAAATAATGAGTGGGAGTGCTGAAATCACCCTTTTGTTAAGTTTATTGTAATGTGAATAGATACCTTGTCTTGACTTTGAGTCTTGCATTCCATGCGGAGGGTATTTGCTTCACGGATTACAAGGTTAAAATTCTTTGTGATTGTGCGAATGTTTGTTACGCTATTGTGACGTGACTTAGTAACATCACATTGAATTTAAACAATTAAACACATTTGATGTGTAGGGTTAAAATTGTGATTAGATCACAATGATTTCATGACAATCCACTTGTTTTAAAATTTCTAATGGGAGAGAGATTCAAGGGTTGATTCTCACGGCCTCCATTGCTGGTTTATAGTAGTGTGATTAGGCACCTCGCCTTGGCGTATATGCCTTGCTCCCTTCGAAGGGTGTTTAATTCATGGTACTATAGATTAAACTTCTTAATGATAGATGAAGTGTGTTTTTACATTGAGAACGACCACACTTCCGTGGAGTTACTTGGTGACTCACATTGATTCTAGGCAATGGTGTACACTAGACTAAGTATAATGTTAACCTCTCTTCGGAGCTATGTCATTATTACTTAGAGGCTGAAGGAAAAGCGGCAAATTATTTTTGTTTTGTAAGAGTTACCACGATAGCATAAATAATGAGAATAATTCTCGCCTGATCATAGTGATTGGTATGACCTCACTTCCGAGGGATATTAATTGCGGGATTAGGTTGTCGTTGCACCTAGTATAGTATTTTTTTTTGGGTTTCATACTATATGGTTATGGATGCAAAATATAATGTCCATGTAATTATATTCATAGTCTCAAAATAAAGTTGTCATAAATTTTGTTCTCTAGCCACTATTTTAATTGAATTACATTATCTAAGAAGTAATTTTGGACATGGTGCTTAAAGGAGCTGAAGTACATAAATATGTTTCGATTCAGCATTGTCATAATTTCCTATGCATGATGCATTAATGGAAGATAGCTTATGATATGATCATAGTCTTCATTGAAATGCTAATATGTTACATTAGCTTCTATCTCAATTGTGCTACAGCATGAGATGCAAGAGTTAGTACTAGACTTAGACTTTATATTAAGTCTAAATGAGAGTTTTGGTTTGAATCATATTGTGTGCTAAGAAAATCTTAAGGAGTTCCAATTCTATATCATTTTATGAAAATATTTTATTTAAAAATGAATTGGAATTCTTGAATGTAGAGATTAAATATTAATCTCATTTGGATATGATCCACAAGTTCTTGTTAGAGTGATTTGATCAATTCAAATTATTTTGAAAATAAAAAAAAAAAAATTTATATTATCTGAATTGATGAATGAATTCTATGCAACGGAATACATCCTAAAAGCTAAGGCTATGATCAATATGATTTAATTCAAATTCTTAGCCTAAACCAAAAGGTAAAGGTGATAAGAAGAGGAATTATAATACCAAATAGTTGGACAAACTAATTGCCCTAATAGTTGCCAAGAGGAAATTAGACTTAAAAGCATGACCAAAAGGAAAGTGTTTCTGTTTTGGTAAAGCTAAGCATTGTCTATAATTGTTTTCTAAATGGAAATTTACATGTTTTACTTTTTAAAGAGAAAGTTTCCATCCTTTGGTATTGTATGTCTTGATACTTATGTCTAGATCTTATTAATCTAAATGGTATTCAAGATTGGTGAAAGATGGGCTTTTAAAACTATTATTTTTTTATATTCCCAATCTATGAATTCTATTTAGAGGATAATATGATCTAGGGCTCCTTTATTGTAAAGGAATGTAGTCTCAATGACTTCTTTAAGTTAGTGCATACATGAAGGAGGAATAAGACTCTTTTAGAAATAGTAAAGTACATAATAAGTATTTACATTTGCTTGTTTCTTTTGGAGATATACTCTGTGTATTACTGCACATTTTCTATATTTGATTTCAAAAGTTTGTTCCTATGACATTTGTCAAATTGTGGATTGGGTGAAAACCTAGTATATGATACTTCCATTTTTGGAAATGTCCAGTACTTGTGATAGAAAGGAAGTCTAACAAATTGAAATCAAAAGGTAGAAAAATGTGAGTTTATGATGGGTATCCAAAAGGAATTGCAGAAGATTGTTTTGGTAGTCGTAAAGAAGACAAGATGTTTGTAAAGTACAAATACAAAGTTCTTAATGATGACTATGTGAATAATCTTAAAGCTAAATGTAGAAATGTTCTAGAAGAAAAATGTCAGAATTTGTTGTGAGACAACTATGAAATGCATTAAGAAATGAGATGGTTGTATTAGATACACCACAAGACATTATTCTATATAAATATATATATAGCTAGTACACCGGTACAATATCGTAGTGAGAGGATTATCAATTACCTAATAAATTCATACTTTTGGCATAAACTTTTGAAGTAATTCCACAAGGCTATGAATTTGATCCTCGGTCCTACGTAGAGGCAATAGATGATATGAATATGGATTACTGGATCAAGATTATGTGAATAGAATTAGATCCTATTTAAAGTCTAGAACTTGTAGAGGCACCTAATGGCTTTAAGCCTATTTTTCTCAAATAGGTCTACAAGAAAAGGAGATTGATAGATTTGAAGGTGCAAACTTTCAAAGTCAAGACTAGTGGCGAAAAGATTTATTCAGAAAGAAATGGTTCGATTATGAAAAGATTTTTTCATCAATAGTCAAGTTTGACTCTATCTAGATACTATTATCCATTATATTTCATTTGAATGAAATATGCCAATGGATATCAAGAAAGCTTCTTTTAGTAGCAATCTTGAGGAAAACATCTATATGATGTAACTAGACTTGTACATAGCAAAGAATCAGTAGTGTTAAGTATGCAAGTTGCTTAAATTCCATTTATGGACTAAAGCAAGCATATGTATCATAAAATATCATCTTTGATCAAGAAATCAAATTGTTTGATTTTGATCAAGTATTAAAAGGCCTTAGGTGTATGTAAAGCTATATAGAATAATAAATTTCTTAATGTATGTTGATGACATTCTAATCATTTAGAATGATGTAGAGTTATTGTCATCAATAGAGTTTTTGTTGTCTAGTCCAATTTGATATAAAGTACTTGGGAAAGACTAGTCACATCCTAAGAATTAAACTTTGTTAAAATTCAGAAATTAGGATGTTGGTTCTATCTCAAACTGCTTAAATACATTGTATTCTAGCCAAGTATAGCATGTAATACTTCAAGAAATGATTCTTTCCTTTTAAGTTTGAAGTTCCTTTATAAAGGATTACGGTCCTTAGACATATAAAAGGAAGAGCATATTAAGACAGTTCTTAATATCATATCTATAGGGAAGTCTTTATGCTATGCTATATACTAGGCTAAATATCTATTTTGCGGTGGGCATGGTAAGCAAATATCAATTGAATCAAAGATAACTTATTTTAATGGGAGTAAAGCATATACTCAAATATCTTAAGAGAATGAGGGATTATATGCTTGTCCACAAAAATGAGGTTTTGATAGATACTGGATGTACAAATACTGACTTGTAGTTTGATTGTGATTCATGAAGTTGGATTTCAAGATATGTGTTCATCCTAGGTGGTGAAGATACACATTAAGCGTGAGTATTATCTCATTAGAGAGATGTGAGTACGTGAGATGTAATAGTAGAAAAAAAAAATTTATGCAATAAATCTAGCTGTAACTTGTTTCCAAACCTTGCCTTAGAGTAACTATAAATTACTCTAAAGGGAGATAAGTGTCGAATATATGGTAAATTGTCTTTGAGGGCAAGTGGGAGATTGTTGGGATTTATGCCCTAAAATCCAATTTATTGGCATGTCATAAATAATTAAATTGTTTAATTATGTGAGACTATCTATAAATGAACTAATGGGACATTATCTTAATCCATGAGATGCATAGTATGTGATTTATGTGAAAAGTCACAGAAAATATAAATCACAAGTTCTTTGTAAACTCAGAATTTTAGTTCGTAGTCGATGATGAAATTGGGCGTTTCATCTGTGAAGACTATAACATATCAACTAAGATGATTTGTCTTGATCATGGAAGTGGAGACTTCTAGTTGGTATGTTGATATGTTTTAAGAGTTAAGACATATTGAACTGGACCGCTTTGAGATTTATTATTCTCCTAACGACTTTCAAATGAATAATAAATCTCACAACTTCTATTTACATCAACTCTAAATCTTGAAAGAATAATGGACCTAATCATGAGCTGTAGGTTGCTTTGATATATCAAGAGTGAGATCTATAAGTTACGATCAAAACCTCAGTATGTTGGGCAGCCGCATTTAATGTTGATGGAACATATATTCTCAAGATGGAATTCATAATCTCTTAACGGAGATATAAAATATTTCCTTGAGATAAGTTTAATGGATTTGGTTATTTAGAGTGTTGGACCCAACCACTTTAGTAAGGAGTTACTAAAGTATATATTTATGAAATTGGATTTCATAAATATATGATGAATAACGTAAAGGATTAAACCAGGTACTCAAGAATTAAGATGTAGTAATCTACAAAGTGGCAGTCAACATTCATAACTTTGTATTACTACGAATATTTTAATGAAGGTGTTGTATGTATAATAAAGTCTTAGGATATAATTTATTAATAAGGCCCAGAGTGCAATTATATTCTTATAGTGGTATTGAATATAATTAATGGTAACTTTGGACTTGTCAAGAGTTGACAGAAAAGCCCAAGACCCATTGGAGCTAGAGTCTTATTTGTTCTCTTTTGGTCCTACTCCAAGCCACATACTAAAGCCCAATAGGCCACCCCAATTAGATAATCAGTTATATATATATATATATAAAGAGAGAAACATACAGAATTTCATAAGGTTAAGATGAAGGTTATCATGAGACTTTGATAGTGGTTTTTCATTAAGATCACATAAGGAATGAAATGGTTTGTATGTGAGTGTTAGACACTCATTTTATTCTCTCCTTGGAAACTGATTAAGAGACCACATTTCTTGGGCATCAAGTGGAATTGGAGTGAAGATTAAAAGTATTCCCAAGAACTTCTAATCTTTTGTTTTGAATTTCACCGCACCAAGGTACGCTTTCTTGTTCTTTAATTCTGAAATTTACATAGTACATGTTATCAATTGCAAATGAAGTACTCCCTCTTTCCTACAGCATTGTCCTTCCTCGGCTTTTTGAGGCCTATCCCATTGTACTCCCTCCTTGGCCAACCACATACTCCCTCAAATGCCCTACCTTGACTAACTGCTCTAAGTAGTCCTTGAATGTTCTGCACTACTCAGTGGTATGCCCCTTATCCCGATGATAGGTACGGTACAAATTCTAATTCCTTCTAGTCGGATCTCTGCCTATCTTACCAAGCCAGCGGAAATAAGTCTCATGCTTGATCTTCTCCAGGATTTGTGTACAAGCTCCTTGTATGCTACATTCACCCCCTCTGTTCGACTAACGGGGTTTTGCCCCCTGCATCTCTTCTAGGCCTTTGCTAAAAGCCCTCAGTTCATTGCTCCCTCTAGTGTTGAAACGCAGCAGAGGCCTTCCCTTTACTATGTAATCTGTTGTCTTCCAACCTCTTATGTTCCTCTATCCGCCTCATTAACTGGCGCATGTTCTCGGAGGGCTTCATAGTCAATGTGTCTCTTAGCTCAGATTCGTAAGGAAGCCCTAGTTTAAAAGTATTTTGCAGCTACCTGCTCATTGCCTCCTCCAATCTCGTTATACAATTCCCAGTACTTGTCTGTGAATTACCAGAGAGTCTCTCCACTCCTCATCTTCATGGATAACAGGGTGTCGATGGGCTGGGGGACTTGGTTGCATGTTACAAAGTAAGCACGAAACGCTTGGATTAACTCCTCAAAGTTGTGGATGGAACCCTTCTTCAGACTGTTGAACCATCTCATCACCGTGGGACTAAGACTAGAAGGGAACACCTTGCATAGAAGCCCATCATTCTGAGAATAAAATGCCATGAGTTGGGTGAAATGACTTACATGCTCCACCGGGTCTGTCTTGCCATCATAATAGGTGAATGGCGGACGAGTAAAGTGTCTTGGCATCTGGGTACGCTCTATTTCCTCGGAAAAAGGCGACTGGGCTATCCTTCTAAGCGCTCGGCTCATAGCGTTAATAATGGCGTTGGGGTGTTCGTGCCTCTCTCCTCGGTGACACCAAACCTCTGCCTCTGGACTCGTTTGACCTGTCCCTTGACAGCCAAGAATGGCCCTAGTGAGATGAGCCCTCTGTATGCTCCTTTCTGAGTCATGGTCACGAGACAAACCCTCAGGGGTCCTTCTTCGATACCTCCCCCTTATTTCAAGCTCCAACTCCCTAATATGCCTTTGTAGACTTTCCATTTCACAGTCCCGGTCATTATGGTATAAGCCCTTAGGCACGTAATACAAAGTTATCTCTTCTCTAGACGATGCTACATGCAAGTCCATCTGAGTCTTGTGCCTGTCTCAATCGCGGCGCTCTCTCCTACGCTCTTGCTCCATTAATTTGAGAGCTCAAGACAAACCCCTAAAACAATTCCCACCAAACCCTACTAACCCCACGTTTGCATGCTAATCCTCCATTTAGTAGATACCTCCACCACCGCTAGGCCTTCAGCGTAGTAGGATCTCCCCACAGACGACGCCAATTGTGGTGGTCCTTTCCCAACAACCTTGGGCTTTTGGGCCTAGACCCCCAATTTACTTGTACTCTGAATTGGACTTATCCCACAATGGGAGGTCTAATAAATGGTTCTAAAGGTTACTAAGGGAGTTAAACTATTGTTCTTGGTCCTAAACTCCCTTGATCCTGGCTCAGCTGAGAGGATGGTTATATAGCCGAGCCCCTACCCTGAAATCTGAACATGATTTCTTAATCCTCGAGTTATAGTTTTCCTTACTACTCTTGTGTTTCACTTCCCAAAATTTTCCAACCCCTTACTTTTGACTCACTTCCTCTATTTATAGCCTCCCCTTAGTGGGGTTGTCATGTTGAGGGGATTTTCCCCATGTAAGTGGGTCCATTTGCCCTATATCCCTAACCAGATGAGGCCCACTGCTTACTGCTGATATGACTTTCTTGTAATTTCTGCTTGATTCTGGTTATTGCTTGGCGAGCGGATTCCCCCAAGGCATGATCTTAGATCCACGGCAAAATCTTAGGGTATTTGGTATGGATGTTTAGCCAAGCACATCTTAGCCCTGCATTTGATGTGTTCAGCTGAATAGGTCGAGACTATTCAAAGTATGGGCCTACAGCTCGGGGATGGGCTGATATTCTCGGTACGTACAAAAGTGTTTTGGTTAATTTGCTCACTAAAATTAGATTGAAATAGAATGAAGGCACACAAGGAACATTCTCAAGAATTAGGGAAGAAGTGACTTGGATAGTGCCTATATGAGTAACGGTGGCCTTTTCTCCATTAGGTAGTTGAACAAAAGTAGAGGTGGAACTAGTAATCTTGGTAAATAAAGTGATAGAATTGATAATATGATATGTAGCTCCAGTGTCAAACACCCAAGTTTCACTACCATATGCATTTCTATTAACAGGATTAACATTGAACACAGAATGTTTTAAGTCCAGACAAGTACCATCTTGAAAATAATCACAAGAAATACCTAAGAGTGCTGAGTTAACCATGTGAGAAAGCACCTTTTTGGTCCCAAAAGTAGATGCAGTGGAGTTCAGCAAAGACAACAGCTGCTGGCACTGTTTTGGAGTAAAGGGAAAGCCATTGATTTTGTTGTTGGGGAGAAAAGAAGTGGATCCTTCAGACTTATATGAATCAATCTCAGTGGCAGTGATCTGATTAGACATTGCAGGCCTGCTTTTCTGCTTGTAACCTAGAGGAAATCCAACTAACTTGTAACACATCTCCATTATGTGGCCAATTTTACCTCAATGACTACACACAGGCCCACCCTTGCCATTATGCCCCTTAAAATTCTTCCCATTACCACCAGAAAAATTGGTACTTTGAGATCCTCCATAGCCAGAATTCTAAGCTTTGACAGCTAAAGCAGTGGTCTCCACTGATGGAGTAGTATTGAACCCTAAGGTTCTTTGCCTCTCTTCTTGTATGACTAAAGAAAATGCTTTGTCAATTGATGGAGTAGGTTCCATCATCAGAATCTGAGTTCTGACCTGGAATAAAGACTCATTGAGTCCATTCAGAAACTGCATGATAATGTCTTGGTGATGAAATTCAGTGATTTTATCATTCACACCACAAGTACACTTCCCACAAGAACAACAAGGCAATGGCCTATAATTTAGCAATTGATCCCACAAAGCTTGAAGATTAGTGAAGTAATTCGTAACAGATGAATCACCTTGCACAACACCAGAAATCTGCTTCTGCAACTATGAGATCCTTGGACCATTAGCTTGAGAGAAACGATTCTTGAGAGTTCTCCAAACTTCAAAGGTCGTGTCTCTGTAAATAACACTAGCTGTGATGTGAGGAGAAATTGAATTCAAGATCCAAGAGGAGATCATGGTGTTGTTCCTTGACCAAGCTTGTTTCTGAATTAGAGTGGCAGCCATTAAAGCAGTGATGCTACCATCAATAAATCCAAGCTTGCGTTTGGCATCTAAGGACATTTACATGGCTCTGGCCCAAGTTGGATAGTTATCTTCAGTTAGAGGCTGCGAGACTAGAATAGCTCCAGGTGTCTCATAATGATGAAGGTAGAAAGGACTACTTGGATCTTCCATTGGTGCAAGGACACGATGAGAAGAGCTTGAATTTGCATGAGGAACTGAATCAAAATTCGACGCCATTAGAGCTGTTAGAGCTCAAGCTCTAATACCATAACAAAATTCTAACAGAATTAGAGATAGAAATCAAGAAAGAGATTTGGAAAAATATCTGAATTGTATTGAATATCTTAATGTAACCTCTAACTCTGTTCATATACACACTAATTCTAGAACTAAAAAACTAAATTATGTTAGCTACATCACGTGTGAACACAAATAAGTGTACTGCACATGTGTGAAAATATTTAATACACTAAACTACTTGTAGCATTACAGATTTCTGTCGTTTTACTAACACTTGTGTCGTTTAACTCTTGACTTGATTTTCTGAACTTGCATAGCTTCTGAACTTCTTCTTTTTTACTGCTCTGAATTCTGTAACTTTGACAAAAGTAAAGGATGAGGTAATAAGTGAATAGTTCCCTTTTGTCCTATTGTGTGTGCCAGGGCCACTGATATATCACTCAAACTTTGTCAAAATTCTAAACATTACTCTTTTCACTAAATTTTAAACTTATGATCCTTGTCCTTGGCGACATTTGAGTAGTGAGTTCAATGCACTTGAAAAACGTGCTATAAACCCAAATGTTCTAAGTTCCCTCCATTATACTAACAGTCCATAGAATTTTTGAGGTGTTTTAAGGGTAACAAGTGGAATCGTCTAGCCTAAGGCAGAGACGTCACTTATATAATATGTAATATATTATAAGCATTGATGGTGCATCAGTGATTACATGGTCTGCTTGGAGTTAGGAAGACCTATTTACCTGCACAAAGGAAGATTGAATGACTCGGGTGGCAGTGTGATGCCAACCTAAGTTTTTTTTTTTTTTTTTTCTTAAGTCAATACTCTCACTATTCTTGATAATATGAGTGGTTTGGTGGTGTTTTCCCATAATTTGTGGTCATCGTTCTCTCTCTCTCTCTCTCTCTCTCTCTCTCTCTCTCTATATATATCTTGAGGTTACTTCATCTAACCAGTAGTCTCAACAATTACAATAACTAGTCGCTGACTCATGCTATGCACAGAAACCTACCTATTTGTGAAGTAGACTAAAATAATTTTATAAAATCTTAAATTGATTAAGAAACTATACCATTCATGATTTGCTCTTGTATGACTTCAATTTGTGTTACAATTTGATGAAGAAGCCATTGCTTAAATGTGCAATGGCTTAAAAAAAATTATCAGATAATTTCAGATATTGCAAAAAAAAAATAAATAAATAACTCAAAAATTCAAGTATTAAAACTTCTGAAAGACCAAAAAATATTAAAAAATCAGATGATTCACTACTTAGAAATTATTGAAACAAAACAAAATATATATGACTAAACAATAGAGAAATATAAAAGAAAGATGGGTTACATTCAAAAAAATAATTTCAACTATTGCAAGCTTTTTTATCTTGTAAAAAGCGGCTAAAGAGAGTTTGGTGGTTCATGTACGAAAATTACTTTTTTAAAAATACATGAAAAACCATAAAATAATTTTTTTTTTAACAAAGTAGAGGAGAAGAAAATAAGAAGAGCTCATACCTCTACTCGACTTAAAAAAATATATATATATATATATTGGGGTTTATATTGCTTTTATAGTGTTCATGATTAACCTCGCAAATTTTGAGATAAATTATCAACGTTTGATTTTGAGTTTAAGTTGAACTTGTTAGAGAGATAGAGTTTCACTCATTGTTTTTTGAAAGTGAAATCATTGATATTAACTTATAATGAATCAAAGTACAGTGCTTCCAACGCTGGTGGGGGAGATTCCTCCAACCATACAATTTCATCCTCCACTCCTTTAGCAAATCTGGCCAAGGAGTGAGCCACAGAGTTGGCTGATCTACTCACACAACTAACGGACAAGACATGCAAACCCGACCTGAGACATTGGACATCTCCATATAGGTGACCCAGACGTGACAGATTACTCCTTGAGGCTTCTAAAGTCTGCATAACTGTTACATTGTCCCCTTCCAATATCAGCTCCCCAAAGCCCGAATCAACTGTAAACTCTAGCGCTTTCCGACACTCTAATACTTCAGCCTCCTCACTGTCATGTACCGTTGGACCCTTCGCAGCCAAGGCAGCCATCACTTCCCCCAGCTCATTGCGGATAACCACGCCGAAACCAGAGGCGTTAATGTCCTTGAATATCGCCGCGTCGAAGTTGAGCTTGAAACAATTTTCTGGTGGAGCAGTCCATGTTGCGCTTCTCATTACAGTCGAGTGAACCGCCAAAAGCTGTTGTGCCTCCTTGAATTCTTCTAAAAGTTCCCCTGCCCTTCTCACCAGCCGAGACGGTTCCTGTATACCTCCTCCATGTGTAATAGAATTCCTTTGGTTCCAGAGCACCCAAGCTTGGACAAGGAATAATTCAAACTCTTCCTGTGTTAGCTTGTTCAATAACTCTGTTGCGAGCTGCAAGACATCAAATTGTCCTCCAACACCTTTTTGCAATTTTCTTATACTCTCCGCCCAAACCCCCTGAGCCACACTACATTCCCATAGAGCGTGAAGTGCTGTTTCCTTTGTTCTTGTACATAACCCACAGGTGTCATCGTCAATAACATGTTTTTGGACCAACTTCTCCCGAGTAGGCAGGATATCATGAAACGCACGCCAGCCAAATACCTTAATCTTATTTGGGATGTGCAGATTCCATAGTTTGGTCCACACCAAAGATTTCACCCCTGACTGAGAGCTCATACCCCGCATGTCTTCATCTTTCTTGAGTTGTCTAGCCACTTGATACCCTGTTTTAACTGAAAACTCTCCCTTATTTGTGTGCAACCAGAAAATTCTGTCAGGAATATTACGACGGCTCAATGGTATCCGCTTGATGGCTTCTGCATCATATCTATGAAATATCCGGTCTATAAGGTGGTAGTCCCATGTTTTGTCCGACCAATCAATCAGCTCACACACCCTCCATTCCCACTCCTCTTCCGCCGGTGGATGAAGCACCCTGTTGGTTGTATAGTTAGGAATCCATTTGTCCTTCATCACCCTAATATGAGCCCCATCTCCCACCCTCCAGCAACATCCTTTCTTCAAGATAGGCTGGGCCGCCATTAAGCTCTTCCACACATAGGAGCTGTTTGGTTTGTCCATTGCCTCCAAGAAACTACACCTTGGGAAATATTTTGCTTTGAAACACCTGTAGAGCAGTGATTCCTTTTCTTGCAATAACCTCCATCCTTGCTTAGCGAGCATTGCCAAATTGAAACTTCGGATATCCCTAAACCCCATGCCTCCTTCTCTCTTTGGTTGAGAAAGGAAATCCCAACACTTCCAATGGATCTTCCTTTCATTATCCGTCTGACCCCACCAAAATTTTGCACACATAGTATTGAGTTCACTGCACAGCTTCACAGGTAATTGAAATACACCCATTGTATAGGTTGGAATAGATTGTGCTACAGCTTTTATTAGCACCTCCTTCCCGGCTTTAGATAACATGTTGCCTTTCCATCCCTGTAATTTTTTCCAGACTCTATCCTTTAGGAAAGCAAAAGTTTGATATTTTGAGCGTCCTATCAGTGTAGGTAAGCCCAAATATGTCTCAAACCTGTCCACTTTCTTAACATCCAGCCTATTTTTAATCCAATCCCTTTGTGCAACATCAACATTACTACTAAAAAAGATAGAGGATTTTACAAGGTTTAAAAGCTGACCCGAAGCCTTGGCATATAGCTGCATAATGTCCACTACTTCTTTCACCTCATCTTGTGTGGCTCGACAAAATAGTAAAGAATCATTCGTGAACAAGAGATGGGAAATATTAGGTGCACTCCTACAAACAGCCACCCTATGCAACCGATTTTTCGCCTCCGCCTTTGCTAGTAGTGATGAGAAGCCTTCTGCACATAGCAAAAAAAGATAAGGGGACAATGGGTCTCCTTACCGGAGCCCTCTAGAAGGCTTGATACTACCATAGGATTTACCATTGATACAGATTGAAAAAGTAGGTGTAGAAACATAACTCATCACTCTTTCAATCCACATTTCAGGAAATCCCATTTTTTCCATAATACCCTTAAGGAAATTCCACTCCACACGGTTATAGGCTTTACTGATGTCCAGTTTCAGTGCAAGAGAGCCTGTTTTACCCTTCTTCCGGTAATGCATGGCATGTAGGGATTCATATGCAACTAGTACATTATCAGTGATAAGGCGACCTGGTACAAATGCACTTTGGGAAGGAGAAATCACCTGTGGTAGAATCTTTTTCAACCTGTTTGCCAAAACCTTTGAAATAATTTTATACATCACATTACAAAGGCTAATGGGTCTATAATCAGATATTTTTTCCGGTGATTTTATTTTAGGGATAAGCACAATATGTGTATAATTAATATCAGGTTCCATATTTTCGGTGTTCAAAAAATCTAGCACTGCAGTAATCACATCAGCACCTACAATATGCCAAAATTTTTGGTAAAAAAGAGCATTCATACCATCAGGTCCAGGCGCCTTTGTTGGTCCCATCTGGAACACCGCTGCTTTTATTTCCTACACACTATATTCACTGGACAAAATTTCTTGCATATTTGGGTCCACCTTGTGTTGCACTGCAGCTAGACATTCCTCCACTCAAACACTGTCACATGCCTTAAACATATTTTCAAAATAATTGATTGCCACATCTGCCACCTCTCCCATATCCTCTACCCAAATATTGTCACAGTTCATTATCCCTTTAATAAAATTCCTTCGCTTCCGTTGTGAGGCTTTGGTATTTTTATCCCCATGTTTAAATCAAGAGACCCTTGAACGTTGCGCCCAAAATATCTCTTGCTTACGTAAAAGATCATCCAACTCTTTGCTGACAACCAAGAACTCAATTTTATTCTCTTTTGTGCATTCCCTCCTACCCAAAGATTCAGCCCTCCTTTGAAGTACCTTAATTCTATATGTATCAAGATAGGTTTTAGATGAGCCCCATGCATGCAACTCCAACCCACAGCAAGCAATCTTTTCTTTCACTCTTGGCAAACCTGAGCTTACTCCTTCCCTTTTATTCCATGCTTCTTGGACTACAGCTTCACAATCTTCCCAAAGTAACCATGCTTCCTCAAACTTAAAGCCCCTTGTGCTCCTGGTGTTATAATTCCTAGTGGACTTAGTTTGTAGAATAATCGGTAAGTGGTCTAAAGCATGGGAATGAAGGTGTATAACTGTACTCTCCGAAAATTTTTCTTTCCAATCCGCCGTTGCGACGGCTCGGTCCAAACGTTGCCTAGTATTGGCAAGCCCGGGTCTCTTGTTGTTCCATGTGAAGGGATATCCGATAAAACCCAAGTCTACTAAAGAGCACCTTTCAAGCGCCTCGCGAAACCCATCCATCTGGCTGTATGAGGGAGGCCGACTACTAAGCTTTTCGATAGAGTTTAGTATGGCGTTAAAATCGCCTATGCATAACCATGGTCCATCCACAAACGATGCCAAGTGAGATAGCAACGCCCATGACTTCACTTTCTGAGTAGACTCCGACCACCCATAAAAACCGGTTAAGTACCATGCGAACCCATCTTCCTCTATCACCTTTGCTAATATATGATTATCCGTACAGTTGATAACATCCACTGCTACTTCCCTCTTCCACAACAAAGCCAGCCCGCCCCCTCCATCTGGCTTCTTCACTATGAACTTGTTTGGGAGCGGTAAATCCTTATAGTGTATTTTGAAACCTTTCTTGTCCAACCGAGTTTCCATCAAAAACCAAACCGTGGGACCTTGATCCTTCAACAGTTTCTGAAGGCTTCGAACTGTCCAAGGGTTCCCAAGCCCTTGGCAGTTCCAACTTAAAAGCCTCATTGTGGTCGGCAAGGGTGTTCCGACACCCCTACCGCTTCATTGTTTGGTGACCCATCATGTCTCTTCCCCCTTTTAGTTTTCCCTGCATCTGCGTCAACACTACTGTCTTCCTCTAAACTCAGTAAAAACCTTCTCTTCCCCAACACAGGTTTGGTCGTGCTCGTGTTATCCACAGGCCCACACTCCATGCGCTGAAGCCTTGTCCATTTGGGCTTTGTTTTATCAGGCCCATCCTGTGGACAATCTGTCACGTGCTTAGCATCCGTGGGCAGTGGCTCACTCACTTCAAATTTGTTTGACTTCTGTGATTTAATTACTCCACATTCAATGGCCAAATCATCCGTAACTCCCACGTTCATCGTGCTACTCTCTGCATTAACTTCCTGAAAATCCGGACCCGTTGCTGATTCTCTGCTTTTTTCCTTAATGCATGTTTCCTGAACCATTGGGTTTGTTGTTGCACCGATATCCGCTGTCGGTGGTTGGTGTTCACCACTACGGCCTTGGTTCTCCGTTACCACCTTCTCGCCGAATGGTGATTGAGACCGGCCACGTTTTGGTGGTGACCATGCCCTACCTCCCATCGATTTTAGCTAATCACCGTACTGGCAAACCACGTTACCTCCCTTCTTCGACGCAATGAAGTACCCTGCACAGTGACGAACATCATGTCCAAGGAGACCGCAATAGTGACAAAATATCGGGAGCCTCTCGTACTTGTACGTAACCCACGTGCGATCACCCTCAGATCCTGCTATAAATCCCCCCCTGCGAATCGGTTTTGAGATTGGAAGGGCAACCTTAACCCTCATAAACAGATTCTGGAACTCTTGTTTCTACCTCGTTTCAACTTCCTCCACCACCCCTAGTCTACTCCCCACCTCTGCTGCCACTTTCGGAGAAACCATGTCGAATGGAGCCCCCCAAATTTGAACCCATAAGGACACTGTCTCAAACTTCACATTCATAGCCGTCATGCCCTTCTGCCACCGACGTAGCATAAGCACTTGGTTATCAAATGTCCAAGGGCCTCCTTTAAGGATCCTTTCCATGTCAAACTCCGTAGAAAATTTGAACTGGAAGAGATTAGATCCGACCTCCATAATCTGAAGTTCTTCTTGCAATCCCCATGCCTTCTTCAGTGTATTATGAACCGCCCTCTTATTATAAGATTTACACGTTAGGAACTTCCCAATTAAACTTTGCGCGCAACATTCAATCTCCTCCTTCCTTCCTTCATCTGAGACTTCTATCACTTCTTCTTCTTCAATTGTTAGTTTCATATGCTCTAGGCTCTGAATTACCTCGAAAGCCATCACCCCCAAAAAGACAAGAAAAAGAGAGAAAACAAACCCTCAGGTTTACACAAAGGGAGAGAGTAAGCTCGTTGGGTAACGAGAGAGAGAGCTCCTACCTAAGCTCGTTTGGATTAAACAAAAATAATTTTGTTTAAAAAAAATGATGAGTTTGAGTGTAAGTTGGACTTGTTAAAGAGATAGAGTTTTATTCCTTATTAAGTTTGGACTAAACAAAAATAATTTTATTTAAATAAAATGATAATCTGCTAAAAAATGATAAGTTTGAGTTGGACTTGTTAGAGAGATAGAGTTTCATTTCTTGTTAAGTTTGGACTAAACAAAAATAATTTTATTCAAATAAAATGATAATTTTATTTAAATATTATGTTGACGTGGAAAATTGTAAAAGTTTCAAAGGTTTCGATTTTATATATATATATATATATTATGGTCAAGGATCTTGCTCATTGTGTATTTATGGGCAAATTTGCAAGCAATGTCTCCTAGAATGGCATGAATTTAGGGGCCGTGACCATTATTCCCGTGAACTTAGGTCATTTTGTGTTATGAGAATCTCATCCCCTTAATCATGGGAGGTCCTCCTCGTCATAGGAGGTCATTCATCCCTTTAGTTCGTCTTGCCTAGGTGAGGTTGTCCATCTATATATCGCTGCTCATTAGACGAAATCATCCTTCTCAAGCTTTTTTTTTTTTTAGAAAGAAGCTTTCATTTATTTAAAATTCAAATTGTGGCTGAATCAGCCAATACAAGTTGGCGAATATCTGGTGGTACATCTTCCATCCAGACAGTTAAATTAGGCTTCTTAATAGCCCATCTTGCCAGTGCATGTGCAACATTATTCCCTTGACGACATACATGAGTAAAACTAAGGTAATTAAAAGAGTTTTGTAAGCTTTTAACATCCTGAATCAAATGGCCATGCAATGCCAGAGAAGGAATTGGCTCCATGAGCTCCTTGACAATGGTTTCTGAGTTGCCCTCCAGTATTGCCTTAGTAATACCAATTTCCAAAGCAAATACAGCAGTTCTCCATACTGCAAGAGCTTCGACTTAAGCCACTATTGTAGGGAGTGGAATTTGTTGTGTCATCGATGCCATAACAGCTCCTTCACTATTCCTAATGATTACACCAAGACCAGCTTTACCCTGTTGGCTAAACACGGCCCTGTCGTAATTCACTTTGTACACTCCTTGCTCCGGCGGCTTCCATCTGGTATGGTTTCTGTGCTGGGGCATCACTATTATAGGGTGAATGCATTGAAACTCAGCTTTTCTATCCTCTGACAAAGATAGAATCTGGTTCAGAGGACAAGATGCTTCATTGAATCGTAACTGGTTTCATCGATTCCAAACTGCCTAAGCCATGAATGCCAAGAGCTCTGCGTCCCTTTTCTCTGAGAAAGCTCTCTTGAAAATATCTTTTATGGTACTCCCATGCATCTCCAAAAGCCACTTCCATTGAGGGTCTGCGGTCCACATAGCTTACACCTCAAAACAAAAAAGCAGAGATGTAAGCAGTCCTCATCCCCTGCCTTGTAAATATCACATTGCCCATCCTGGGCAATCTTTCTACGTAGCAAGTTCTTCTTAACGGGCAGGGCGTCTTTGCTAGCTCGCCACACAAAATTTTTAATTTTGCTAGGCACCTTTAGGCTCCACACTTTTTTCCATAATTCAGCATCTTAACCTGTACTCTGAAATTGGGCAGAGTTCTCCAGCAAGAACCAGTATCCCGATTTCACAGAGTAGATACCCGAGGGGGTGAAAGGCCAAATCAGGGTGTCCGGTTGGGTTGTTGAGCTAAGTGGAATGCTTTTTATTGTCATCATGGAGTAATCTCCATGCTAACTTTGCAAGCATTACTTCATTGAACATTGTCAGATCTTTGAAACCCATACCTCCTTGGCCCTTGTCTTGACACAAATCCCCCCATTTCACCCAATGTACTTTCCTCCTCTCACCCCTTTGTCCCCACCAAAATTTTCGAATGAAGGTCTCAATCTCATGACATAATGTAGTAGGGAGTTTAAAGCAACTCATTGTAAAGGTGGGTATTGCTTGGATCACTGACTTAATGAGGACTTCCCTTCCGGCTTGAGACAATAGCTTTCCTTCCCATCCTTGAAGTCTCTTCCAAACCTTTTGCTTTAATCGGTCAAAACTTGCCCTTTTATTCCTTCCTACCAAAGCCGGTAGGCCCAAATACTCTTCATATTGCTTCAACTCATTTACCCCAAGTAGATCCATAATTTCCTTTTGCATCTCACTTGGAGTAGATTTGCTGAAAAACAAAGCCGTTTTCTCCCTATTTAATTTTTGCCCCGGCACCCTCTCATAGTTTGACAAGATCTCCAATACTTTCTGACAATCATGAGTAGTGGCCCTACAAAACAAAAGGCTGTTGTCTGCAAAAAATAGGTGGGTTAGTTTGGGACCATTACGACAAATAGAAACACCCTGTATTTCACCTCTCTCAGTAGCCTTTTGGATCATTCTGTGAAGACCCTCAAAACAAAGCAAAAAGAGGTAGGGCAAAAGTGGATTGGCTTGATGTTTCCAAATGGTTCCCCATTGATCAATAGGGAATATGTAACTGAAGAAATGCACTCCATTACTAAAGCCACCCACTGATCATTAAACCCCATTTTGATCATCACATCTTTCAAAAAAGACCATTCCACCCTATCATAGGCCTTGCTCATATCAAGTTTGAGCGCCATGTAGCCCGAATTTCCAGAGTTGTGATTCTTCATATAATGCAATGTCTCGAAAGCCACAAGGATGTTGTCTGTGATCAGTCAACCTTTGATGAAAGCACTCTGATGCTCCGAGATTATTTGAGGAAGCACTCTCTTTAACCTGTTTGCAAGGACTTTTGAAAAGATCTTGTAAAGCATGTTACAGAGACTAATAAGTCTATATTTAGTAACATTTTTGGGATTTTTTGTTTTGGGAATTAAAGTGATGAAAGTATGATTAAGAGGCTTGGGCAAAGTACCCAAATTTAGAAAACTAAGCACATCATGGATTACATCACTCTTACCAACTCCCAAAAATTCTGATAAAATAGAGGTGGCATCCCATCCGGACCCGGAGCCTTGAGTGGCGCCATCTGCTTCAGTGCACTTTCTACTTCCCACGCCTGAAATTCTCCACTCAAAGCCTCATTCATTTCCACTGTTACTACCTGTGGAACAAAGTCCAAGTCACCCACCAAAACTTCTAGATTGGACGAAGAAAACAATTGCTGATAATATTCAAGAAAATGGCTAAAATCTGATCTGGTTGAGTGCACCAATCGTTTGACTGATTTTTTATCCCCGTTATAAGATTTCGTCATCTTCTCTCTGCAATGGAAAAAACGTGTATTGCGATCACCATCTTTGAGATACAAAGTGCGTGACCTTTGGCGCCACATCCTCTCTTCTTTATCCATGAGTGAATTAATTTCCTTCTTCAACTGAATAAGGTTGTCTAAGTAACCTCTCTGCAATGCCATTTTCTCAACCCAGGCCAATTCCTTTCTCTTTTTCTCTAGCTCATTTCGAACGTTACCAAAGCAATCCTTACTCCACTGCATTAAGGCTTGCCCACACTTTTCCACTTTCTTGATCACTTTAGTGGACCCCACTTCTTCATAGCTGACCTGCCAAACTCCCTCCACAGTTTCTCCACACCCCTTATCGCCTAACCACATCTCTTCGAATCTAAATAGTTTTTTCTTCGGCAAAAGATCCAACTCTGACTGTTCTATCCATAAGAGCTTGTGATCAGAAGTTGTGCTATCCACATGATTAACCCGAGTCCCTGGATATTTCACAAACCAATCATAAGAGACCACAGCTCAATCCAACCGCTCCCATATCGAGACCCCGCTACTGTAATGCTTACTCCAGGTAAATGGAGAGCCTTTGAAACCAATATCTATAAAGCCGCACTCGTCCAAAACTTCACGGAAGAGTTACATTTGTCCCTGTGGTCTTACTCGTCCCCCAAGCTTCTCAGATTGTTTAACAATCTCATTGAAATCCCCGGCGCACAGCCAAGGTAATGAGCTCTGTTGGTGTAAACTCCGTAGGAGGTCCCATGATTCATGTTGTTTGTGTGTTTCTGGTTCACCGTAAAAACCGGTGAAACGCCAAGCTACCTCGGAATCTTTATTTATGATCGCATTGATGTGGTTCACAGAAGAAGAAACTACATCAACCATTATATCATTCTTCCAGTACATAACCAAACCTCCGCCTTTATTAGTCCTCTGCACAAAGAATTTTTTGTCAAAACGAATCTGATCCTTTACAAAATCTAGCCTTGTTTCATCCGCTAGTGTTTCGGCTAAGAACACTAGAGTGGGAGCTTTTGCCTGCACCAAATCCGCAAGCTCTTGAACTGCCAGATGGTTCCTAAGCCCCTTGCAGTTCCAAACGATGCAACTCATTGCTCTTGGCGGGGCTGAACAACAGCCTCCGCCAATATTTGGAAGTTTTCTTTATCCTCGTGTGAAACCTGAAGCTTCTTACATGGTAACTCACGGAGATCCTCAGTCATATTCATGGAACGTTTTATACCAATGTGTTCCTCAGTGCTAGGAGTAGAGCCTGCACTAACCCGTAAGAGACGTTTCCATTTTGTCTGTGGGAAAATATCAGAATTTGTGAGAGCGTGGGAGTAGTTGGAAATGTCACGTAGTGGGGCTGCATGTTCTGCATGGCTGTGGTGCACATGTGGTGGGGTCAAAGCAACATTTTCATTGGTAGCCAGCTCAGCCCAGAAATTCTCCATATCGAATAAAGGAGAGGCTTTCCTTATGGCAAAAATCCGTGCTTGAAGGCTCCTCATAAATGCCGAGATCTTTGTCAATCTCCTTTAATTTCTGAGCAAAGTAATCTCCTTTATTTCTGTGATCCTGAAATGGAGAAGTTGGATTCTCATTAATCTTTGCAGAAATATGGGAGTTTTGGTTTTGAGTTTCCATAGAATCCGCTTCCATATCTGTATTTTCCTTAACAAGATTCATCACCGGGTTTGACCTTTGAATCGGATTCGTCCTCGGCCTGGGCCGCTCCTCCCTACGCCGCCGGGTTGAAATGTTCTCCGGCCTACCCTCATAGAAACCCGACACCCGAACAACATTCTTCCTTGAAGGTCCCGATTGGATTGCTCAAATCCATGAGCCAAATTGTTGCTCCTCTTGTCTGAGAGTGCCTTTGCTTTGTATCCAAAGATCACAATCCCTGTCACCATGGTCAAAACAGCCACACCAATAACATATGTTAGGCAATCTTTCATACCTGAAATTGATCCATATTTTTCCACCATCCTCGAAAGTAACCACTCTTCCTCGGCACAACGGTTGAAAAACATCCAATGTAACCCGCACTCTGATGTAACTACCTCCCTCACATTCTGCGTCACCAGTGGAACGATCAACCCGACCAATGGCTTCACATATATCTTCAGCAACTGACTTATTTCTGTATCCAATTGGGATGTTGTGCACTTGAACCCAAAAGGATGCCTTGTCCAGTTTTAAATCGTCAAGAGGAGTTTTCCTGTCATATCTTTCAAGAACAATCAGACTTTTATCGAAACTCCATGGCTCGCTAGACAGGATACGATCCACAACCTCCTTATTATCAAAAATGAAAAGAACCCTATGAGATCCCTCATTGCTCACTGTAAAGCCGTTATCTGCTCTTCATAGCGGCTTGAAAGTCCGAGCTATTGCATCCATATTCAGTGCCTGTTTAGTGAGGAATAGAGCTGCTATAACATGCTCTTGTGAACAGCGATCTTTTTTGACACATAGATCGTCCCCCTCCCTTTCGGACAAAGACAAGCAATTATAGTGTTTTGTAAGTTCTTCCATGATAGATACGGAAGGACCCTAGAAACTAAACTCCAAACAACACAGTATTGATAAAGGAAAAAGGAGACACAGAGAAAAAAACTGTTTCCCAAGCCCCGAAAAGAGAAAAGAACCACAAGAGCTCTAAATGATATCTATATGATCCTAAATTCGAAACCTCTAGCCATCTTGGAGCCACCCCTAAGGAATTCATTTATGTAATATTTTGGTTTGTGTGGGAGGGGGGCTGCAAACACTTGAGAGAATAATTGGGGGGATAATCCTGTTTCAAATGCTCAAAGAGTTCTAGATAATTTTATAGTTGGGCCAAAATATTAATTTGTTTGAACAAACAAATTAACTTTTGTTTTTATGGTTTCCAGCAAGTTATTTGAGATAAACCTTACATAATTGATGCTACCTTAAGATGGTTCTCAAGATATTGCTACTAGCTTGAAGTGCCATTTAACCTCGAAGAGTAGGGTATGGAGTCTGAAAACACCTAACTTAATATGACTTCTAAAAATACGTACAAATTAACAACTAATGGGAATGAAAAATGCTAAGTGGCTAAGTGTTGCGATTAAAATAATGCAAACCCAAGTGCAGATTTTTCACAAGTAATAATATCTCGGTGAGTCTGAGGTCGATCCACAGGGAATGATTGACACTAATGTAAAAACCTCTATTATAAAGTAGTAAATAAAAAAAATTGTTTGTTTGTTTTTCCACCCAAAGATGGAGCAATATAATATTGAACCATAAGGAATCAAGGAGTTCAAGCATTCGATATAAATAAAAATCATATTAAATCTTAAAAACTTATCAACATGCAATGATTCCAAATAGTATATCAATCTCAAAATTCAATCATCAATCCATAGAAAGCATGTGGATAATCCCAAGAACACATGATAAAAATATTAGGTTTCCCCTCTAACCCTAACTAGAGATTTAGCCACACATAGTTATGCAAAAGAAATCCATCAAAACAATGCTAAACGTCTAAAAAATATATACAAAAGATGAAAAATGTTCTAGGGTTTTTCCACACTATAACCTCAGCCTCTTCCAAAAGAAAAAGAGAAAATCACTCAAATTTAGGATGGGAATCCCTTGATTTTCGGAATTTTATCTACTGTCAGATTTCAGCCCACTTTTGACCTTCAAAAAGATTTTTATGGAATTTGTGGTGAACTAAAAAGTTGTAGATCTTCAAGTCTTCTTTCCGTGGCTGCAAGAATCAGGTCAATCAAATATTTGTGCAAGAAGTTATGGCAAAAACACTAAAACAGTGCAGGATGTTTCCATATCAGGATTTTTCCAATTTTGGCTTGAATGAATTTTTTTTCTTCCATTTTCTATTCTCACACGTTTTTTACTTATTTAATACTTCAAAAATGTTTATCAAAAAAATACTTCAAAAACTATGCTCCAATTGATCTTGAACCTTGGATTCTCTTGAGCCTGTATGATTAGCTGAATGGTTTTAATCTCCTACAAAAGAAAATTACACATAATGAGTATATTTTTGAGAATTATTTCAAACTCACATATTTACGTGTAATTAAACATGAAATTAATGTGATATTTCCTACCAAGACTAAGATAATAGTGTAATTTTAAGCAATCAAAACTAAGTTCTTAAAGTGACTAATTGATTAAGACAAATTGCATCATTACGAAATTATTAATTTATTTGTTCAAACAGTTACCTTAAAATATTGAATTTTTATGATGTTAGAAGAGCATGTATGGTTTAGCAATGTTTTTATGGCAAAAATGGACAAATAATACTATTTGGTGAAATATTTAGCAATCTATCACTGTTTGTGAACTATTTAGCAATCTACCACTGTTTTGTAACTCGAGTTCATGAAACTTGAGTTTTACATGTAACTTGAGTTCTAAAAATTTGAGTTCTTTAAAAATGTGCTCCGTTGTAAACAAGAATTCAGCACCAGGCAATTGATATCTAGTGCGTACTTGTTGAAGATTTTCATTATTAAAAGTTTATAAATGATTCTAAAACATATATATTAAAATTTTGAAACAAATCAACAAAATAGGACGGAATGAAGGAGTAATAAAGAAAATAGGCGAAACTACACTGTTAGTCCCTAAAGTTTACCCTATGAGCGCAATTGGTCACTCAAGTTTCAAGTGAGCACTATTGGTCCCTCAAATTTAAAACATGACAATTGTTAGTCCTTTTGTTAACTGCCATTAGTGTTATTGTCAATGCGGCTAACAGAATAGTGACGTGGCATCTTTTTACTGACATTAAAATTTATTTTTATTAAAAAGAAGAAAAATAGATTTTACATGTATTATGCCATGTAAATTAACTTTAAAATAAATTTATACGCACACGTTTTAATTAATTAATTCATTCATCATTATGTTAAAAGCTTAAAAATAAAAATCTCCCCTTATCTCTCTCGTCTTCTTCCCACTTGTTTCTTTCGTCTTCTTCCTCTGCCATCTATTGGCAATGCCCAAAATCAAACTCTAATCTGGTTGGTTCATTTACACAATACCAAAGATTACCTTTATAGTCAGCAGTGAATATTTTAATTTCAAATTATCTTCTTCTCAAATCTAAATGTAATCTAAATCTCCCCTTTAATTTCAATTTCACTAGGTTTTCAATCTAAATCTAACCTTAATCTTCTTCTCAAATCCAAATCTAAGTGTTCACAAGGAATGATGAAGCCAAATGGAAAAAGAAGAAAGAGGAACAGCTCCATACATAGGCATATACATCCAAATTCAACCCCTATTTGTACTAAAGTACTGCAATTGTTTCAAATACAATTGCTTCAACAACAAAAAGAAAAAAAAATTTGATGGAGGATTCAATGATAGTTAAGGACTAAAATAGAAAACCAGGAATGGTGTTTGAAAGTTCAAATACTAAACTCATATTCGGTATGTGAAAGTTCAAAAACACCAAAAAAAAAAAAAAAAAAAAACAAAGACCCACTCTTGCACCCAGAAAAAATCAACACTATCAATAAACCCACTCTCGCCTTTTTCATCCTTAAAAAAAAAAAAAATCTCAAATAAAGTAAATGGAATTCATGGCAAAATAGATGATCCGGCGAAGAAGGCAGAATGGAGATAAACAGTCGGCTTACATTTAAATTTTGAAAGTTTTTATTTTAAATCCCGTTTTTAAATTAAAACTAAAATCTGACCTGTAAGTTTCTTAAAAGAAAAGTTGCCAAGCCATTTTTGTAAAATATTTGTAGTAAATAGATGCCACATCATTGTTCCGTTAGCCACATAGGCAATAATACTAACAGTTGTTAACAAAAGGACTAATAGTACTCATGTTTTAAATTTGAGGGATTAATAGTGCTTACTTGAAACTTGAGGGACTAACTGCGCTCATAGGGTAAACTTCAGGGACTAATAGTGTAGTTTCGCCAAGAAAATATATCATAAAAATAATAAATAAAATCTTATGTGTTAAGCTTCTTTGTTTACCATCTTAAAGTAATAAAACGGAATTTGGGAGTAATAAAGCAAAAATATCATAAAAATATAAATAAAATAAATCTTATTTGTTAAGCTCCTTTATTTACCAAACATCTTAAGAGTTAGAGTAGAGTATTTATGTCAAGATTTTTGTAGTTTACTTTTGATACCTTCGGGTATTTCTAATATGGGTTTGGCTTACCCCCAATATTTTTTTAACTAGAATCTTCTTTTGTTTAAATGAGAAATTGTCACATCATCCATTAATTAAATAAAAGGTGGAGATTAAAACCCTTCAAATATAGGCGCACAAATTGAAATCACTTCCTCAATTATCAAGTTAAAAAAAATTAAAAATAAAATAAAATAAAAATCTCAAAGAACCCATGGCTGGCACAAGTTAGAGATGTGTGCCAAATTAAATGGGACCCAAGCCAAGGTTAGCAATGCGGACACATGGGCTTCTTTCTGTATATGATATGTTCGGATTTAAATCTTCTAGAGTTTCTAGGGTACTCTACTAAGTAAATTTCTTTAAATCCTCACCTCTCATTTAAAATTAATGGTTTAAGATACAGCCACATCATCAATCCACTAACTTACTCTTTTAAAAACACAAAAAAAAAAAGGGGATTAAGCCTAGGATTGTCATAAGCCTTAACGTTAGAAACAAACCGATCTAACTTTTTTTATTTTATTTTTTTGGATGGAACAAATCTCAAACTTGAAAAATTCATCAAGCTGCAAATTTCTCCCGCCATTCTTCCCATCTGAATCTAAAAAACACTTCTGAGCAAAACAGTTCAAGAAGAAAACCCTTTTTCTTTTACAACTCTCTTGCATCCTTGAAACTTTCAATATTTTCAACCACAAATGATGGATCCATCTAGCTCAATCTCTTCAAATCGTCCATGGATGACCATTGAAAGCCCAATGGAGGCCAGGTATATCAGCTATCTTACTCTCTCCATAATCTTTGTTCTCTATCTATTGCATACTAAGGTGCGGTTTGGATTCACGTTTTGCGCGTTCACGTTTTGCGTTTTCCTCTTCTTCTTCTTTTTTCTTTTTTTTTTAGCTGCCTTTTTTGACTTTTCAACAACACCAGTGGGTCCCGTGCACTGTTCACGGGACCCACAAACCTCACTTTTCAATAATTTTTTCATTAAAAATGAGTCACACGGCACTATTCACACATTTAAAAATTATTTTGTTACAATGTTTTCAGTTTTCAGCAAAATAAGTTGTATCCAAACGAACCCTAAGTTTCTTCCTTTCTTCTTTTTTTTTTTTTGTTTTTTTTTTTTCTTTTCTTTATTTCCAGCCTATGCTTGATATTAGCTTTTTGTTGTTTTACAATTTCATTAATGCGTCACTATTTAATAATTGTTCAAGAAAGGCTTTTTTTTGGGGGGCTACCCTTTGCTTGCAAGGTGTTTGATAATTTTTCAAGATAAGAAACAAAGCAGACAAACAAGATAATTATACTGGTTTGAAAAAATATGATAGTGTTCACTACATAAAATGATATATATGCACTAGTGTAATCAAGTATGATAGGGTTCACTGCATAAAACTTGAGTTTTACTTGTAACTCAAGTTCGGAAAAATTAAGTTCCTTAAAAATGTGCCCCACTGTACTTAAGAATTCTGCACCAGGCAATTGATATCCAATGTGTACTTGTTAATAATTTTCATCATTAAAAGTTTATGGTTGATTCTAAAACATATATATTAAAAATTTGAAACAAACCAACAAAATAGGACGGAATGAGGGAGTAATAAAGAAAATAAATCATAAAAATAATAATAAAAAATCTTATGTGTTAAGCTCGTTTATATATATACCATCTTAGAGTAATAAGACAGAATTTGGGAGTAATAAAGAAAAAATTTCATAAAAATATAAAATATAAAATATTATTTGTTAGGCTCCTTTATTTACCAAACATCTTAGAGTTAAGAGTAGAGTATTTTTATGTCAAGATTTTTCAGCTCTGTTTGGTAGAGTAGTTAAATAACATATTTTCAATTTTTAAACAACATTCACATATTTTTATACACTTTTTCACTTACACGTATTTTAAAAAATTACAAATAATATTACACATATTTTTACGCACTTTATAATTTACTTTTGATACTTTGGGTATTTCTAACATAGACACACAAATTCAAATCACTTCCTCAATTGTTGAGTTTAAAAAAAATTAAAAAAATAAAATAAAATCTCAAAGAGCTTCCGTGGCTGGCACAAGTTAGAGATGTGTGCCAAATCAAATGGGACCCAAGCCAAGGTCGGCAGTGCGGACACGTGGGCTTCTTTTATGTATATATATATATTTTTTTTTGGTAAACTGTCTTTTCTGTATATGATATGTTCAAGTTCCTGCATCTGCCTGTGTAAGAATAGGACAACAGTAAAGGATACTTTGGTCCATTTAATATCTAACGGTCGCATTAAAGTTTTTCAAAATTTGAATGCATTGATTAAAAGAAAAGAACGACTTTTCCTACGCAAAATAAAAGCCTGAAAGTGACACTTCGAAATTTGGAACAAGTATTGCGAGAACCAGTTAGCTCAACTGGTAAAATTTTTTATAGTTGTAAAAGAGATTTGAATTCGATTCCTGCCTACACCAAAAACTAATTGGTGTCTTAGTTTGATGATAATGAGTTATTATCAGGAGCGGACGCCATACGTTAAAACTCTCTGAAAAAAAAAAAAAAAACAAGTATTAAAAAAAAAAAAATTTATATTACCTTACAACACTCACAGTGTAAAATAACATTAAATCCCAAGTTGAAAAATGAGTGCGAGTTAAAAACGTTTAAAGTCTGTGTTATGTATCTAAGAGTTAAAATTTTCTCTCATCTCTCTGCGTGTGTATTAAAATACTTAGACCCTGTTTAGTAACAGTATTTAAACAACGAAAATTGTTGTTTAAACACCATAACACGTATTTCCACATATTTTTCATCCACACGTATTTTCACAAAACTTAAACAATGTTACTAGAAATATTTTACTAAACGGGCCCTTAGTATTCTCAAAAGAAAAAACAGTGGGTAAATCCTACATTGGAAAATGAGGCCCTTTTGGATATACATCACTGTCAGTTTCTTTAATACCTTCTCCCCTCTCCTTTCCCCATGTGTGTATTAAAATACTTAATATGTAAAAAAAAAAAAAAAAAAAAAAAAAGTCCAAAAATTACTTATATGGTCACTTCACAAATATTAAGGATATTGTGGTTCAAGTTTTCAAGAAATAATTTCACATAATACTTTTTTTTTATCCATATACAAAGAGAGATACATAATTTGAGAGAGTAATAAAAAAAATTGATAAATAAAAAAAATTTAAATGAAATATAATGTAAAATAGATAATTTGATGTATAGTGTTTTGAAAAGTGGTTGTGTAAAAAAAAAAAAAATTATTATGCTAAAATAAATAGAAATTTTTGCACCTACAATACATAGTAAAATTAAAAACTATTACTTACTCTCTCTCTCTCTCTCTCTCTCTCTCTCTCTCTCTCTCTCTCTCTCTCGGGGTATTGTTTGATTCTACATCCTGTAGTTTACATCCCTATATTGGGGGATCTTGCTACTACAAGGAGTCAAAAAGTAGGGAATATGCATATGCTATGACCAAGAAAATATTGCCTTTATTACAACAACAAACAAGAAGAACAGTCATGTTCTAGTGCCAAAAATTATTTTTTTAAAAAAAAAAAAATTGACAAAATGAACTACTACTATTTAGGAATAATTTCAAAATGATAAGTCAAGAATGTATTGATCCCTTGTGATAAATTAACCAATTAATTAACCAAGTTAATTAATTAATTCAATTAGCATGCAATAAGCGTGGTAGCACAAATAAATCACCAACTAAGTTAAAATGCAACGGAAAATAAATTGACATGGTGATTTGTTTACGAATGGAGAAAACTTATACGGCAAAAACTCTACCGGGTGATTTTAAGGTCACCACTCCTAAGAATTCACTATTATCACAACAAGCGGTTACAAGTAAAGGAATCTCAGTACCTTATACCAACTTACAGTTGAACCCTTACCCCAATACTCAATTGGACTTGTTTTGTAGTGACAATCTCTCATTTCAAAGCACGGCTCCCAGTACGTGACTAACCAATTCGATGCGCGGATCCCAGTAAGCGGCTTACTCACCAACTTGAGAAAGATGTTGGCAACTAAGTTAAAATGCAGCGAAAAATAAATTGACACGGTGATTTGTTTACGAATGGGAAAAACTTACACGGCAAAAACTCCACCGGGTGATTTTAAGGCCACCACTCCTGAGAATTCACTATTATCACAACAAGCGGTTACAAGTAAAAGAATCTGAGTACCTTATACCAACCTACAGTTGAACCCTTACCCCAATACCCAATTGGACTTATTCTGTAGTGACAATCTCTCATTTCAATGCACAGCTCCTAGTACGTGACTAACCAATTCGATGCGCGGATCCCAGTACGCGGCTTACTCACCAACTTGAGAAAGATGTTGGCTACAAAGTTCTTCAGTTCATCAATACGATGAAGATCACGAAGCTCCTTGGTTACAAAACCCTACGGTATACAAACACAGCAACTTCTTGAATAGAAAGATGAACTAGGGCATATGTCTCTAGTACACAATATGCTTGTGAAAAACTTTTACATTGAGGTGCATCAGCTGTGACGGCCCTTAAAACAATCCTTATATATGTTTAGGGTTGTGAGAAAGAAAGTTCAAACATCTATTCACGGATTTGAGTGAAATCAGATCTGAAAAACTGATTTTCATAAATCTCGACAGATGCCCTATCTATCGAGCAGCTGTCGAGCATCAGACTTAAACAGCCTTTTAAACCTCGATAGATACTAGCTGTCGAGATAGCTGTTAAGTTTTAAAATCCAGCACTTCTTCACTTGATTCTTGGACAGACTTATATGGCTTTAACACTTGAACTTGAAACCTTATTTCTTGAAGCATTAAACACATCCTATCTACCCAATTACAAGTAAAGTGCGTTTTGTCAAATGATTAGCTAATTCTATATTGACATATGTTCCTAACATGATTCACATATGTCCTAACACAAAACAAGATTGGTTGCCATTAATTTGAGGCTTATTAAAAAGTTTAGGGGTGTGCATAAGTCGAGTTGGATTGGGTTGAGGGGTTTTTTCAACCTAATCTATTATGGTGGGTTAAAAAAAAAAATCAAACTCAACTCAACTCATTATAGGGGTTCAACCCAACCCAACCCAATTCACATGAAATGGGTAGGATCGGCTTAAACTCTTGGGTTGGACAAATTTTTTTAACTACTACTATTATTATTAAATTGAGCATTAGAACAGTCTTAGTATTCCATCACAAATAAAAGCAAATTTATAACCAAACAATCCTGTTCATAACACTAAATCAAGCCAAACTATACGATATGAACTTAGGGTTTGAGTTTTATTTATGAAGAGAGGGAAAAAATAATAATAATAAAATTGAATAATATATTTTTAAATTTCAAATATATTTTAAATATAGACGGGTTGGAATGAGTTAAGCAAATTTATAAATTTTATGATTCGAACCCAAACCAACCCACTATAAAAATAAATAAATAAATAAATAAGGGTCTATTTAGTCATCAATCTCAAACTCACATTTTCACATTTTAAACAATATTACACACTTTTTCACACACTTTTTCACCCACACGTATTTCAAAAAATTACAAACAACAATTCTCAAATTACTCTACTAAACACCTCCTAAATCTCACGACCCCAACCCAACTCAACAAATTAAGCTAGATCAAGTTGATTTTCGCGGTTCACTGCACTGTGCACATCCCAAAAAAAGGTTTATGGTATTGGTAGCTAGAGAATCAGAGACCAGCTACCCTGGCAATAAGTGCTCGTTTGGATCCGCGTTTGCGGATCCACGTTCACGTTTTCAACTGTTTTTTTTTTTTTTTTTTTTCCAGCGTGAACAGTAACATCACATGTGAGCACTGTGCAGGGAACAAGAATACTGTTGAGCACTGTTCATACACTATTTAGCACTGTTCACAGGTTAAAAAAATATTAAAAATGGGTCTCACAGTACTATTCACACATTTAAAAATTATTTTACTACAGTGTTTTCAGTTTTCAGTTTTCAGTTCAGCAAAATAAGTTGCATCCAAACGGACCCTAAATATATTAATGTGACTGATAGTTGGAAACCAGTTAAGAAGGCAAGGGGACTAGGGGCCTAGTGTAGTGGTGGCCGTTTGTGAGAGGGACCCATTTCTTCTTACATTTCAAAAAAGAATATTGCTGTTGGATTTGAAATTTCTTGAGAGGGGTGAAAAAGGACTGTGTGACCCTTTGACTGCAAACAACAACATCTTTCTCTCTCTCTCTCTCATATTTATTTATTAATTTTTTTTTAAAAATTTTAATTCTTTTCTTGAAACTGGAAGAGGCTCCTTTATATCATCTCTCAAACTTCAACATGTCATAACACTGTTCTCTTCACTCTCCTTCTCTCTTCATCCTACTCCTTTTGTGTAACTTTTTTTCTTTGAAGCTTCTTGTGTTACCTTTAACCTTTATAGATTCTAATACATATACTAGTTCTGTAGCTCAAGAGCTACTGTACAAAGTTGGTTTTAAAGGATGAGTGCTTCAAAGTTCATTAAATGTGTCACAGTTGGAGATGGAGCTGTTGGGAAGACCTGTATGCTCATTTGTTATACTAGCAACAAGTTCCCCACTGTAAGTCTTTCTAGTTTTAAAAACCCATCTGAAAAAGCCTTTTACTTTTCTTGTTTTTTGTTCCATTTATGGACATTCATTAGATTTCTGCTTGTGGGTCTTCTCCTCCTGAACTGGTCCTCAACATGTACTGTAAATTAGTTAACCAAAGCATTTATTTGTTGTAAAATGCATTTCTTCTCTTTGATTAGGATATATTTACTTGTCCAGCAAAAGTTATCAAATATATATATATATATATTGTTCAGCAAAAGTTCTAGTTTGAAACTGGGTGTGCATTATATGAGCAAGCACTAGGCTAAAATGGTCTCTCCCTGTCTCTAAATTTTTGTGATATTCTTTGGCAGGATTATATACCCACAGTGTTTGACAACTTCAGCGCCAATGTTGCTGTGGATGGGAGCATTGTCAACTTAGGACTATGGGATACTGCAGGTATTAGGTTTACACAAACTTCTTCTATGATTCTCTCTCTCTCTTTCTTTTATTACCTTGTTTTGCAATGAGGATCTATCATGCAACTATGGTCCCATTGCTTGCTTTAGTTGATGTTTAGGATTTTGGTTTAGTGACTTAATTCTTGACACTCTTTTCTCTTTGGTTTAAAGGTCAGGAAGATTATAGCAGGTTAAGGCCACTGAGTTACAGAGGTGCAGATATATTTGTCTTAGCTTTCTCGTTAATCAGTAGGGCAAGCTATGAAAATGTTCTTAAGAAGGTACTGATTTTAATGCATACCCTTTTATCACTTTAGCCATTCTCACTTTTTCTCTTTTCCCTTTACTTCTGTTGTCTCTATTTTGGACGGTGTTTGAAAAAAGTGGATCATATTTCCCCTTTATATTAAAGCCTATGGAGTTGTTTGCCTTTTTCCCTTTCATTTGCATATATGTTGTACACTTTAAATTTGCTTTCAATGGTCTTTGGGGTTAGTGATATTGGGCGATCGTCAATGAGTATGGTGCTTTTGTTTCTTGATTAGCTGGAGAAAATTTAGTACAGCACTAACTGAAGTTGTCAATTTGGTGCTTTTTTCCTTTCTTCTCAGTGGATGCCAGAACTTCGTCGATTTGCTCCCAATGTTCCAATCGTTCTTGTTGGAACTAAGTTAGGTAGGCAACAACTTCACAAACTTGCATACTGAGCATATTTGATGCCATTGTACCGAGATTTTGTGGATAACACTAAGTTAATTATGTTTATCTATTTTAGATCTTCGCGAGGACAGTAGGTATTTAGCTGATCATATGGGATCTAATGTCATAACGTCTGCTCAGGTAAGCATTGTTTATTTTCCTCAATAATTTTATACTCAGAAAGCATCTGCTTGGCTTGATGAAATTTGCTCATTCGCATGTAACAAACAGGGAGAGGAACTAAGAAAACAAATTGGTGCAGCAGCTTATATAGAGTGCAGCTCTAAGACTCAACAGGTAGATTGTTTGATCCATTTCCTGTGCTTTCTAAACAGTTATCTTATAAAATAAAAAATAAAAAATTGTTTGATTAATAGTACTAATGGACAATGACTTGCATTTAATCTTTTAGAATGTCAAAGCTGTATTTGATACTGCAATTAAGGTTGTTCTTCAACCTCCGAGGAGGAAGGAGATGGCAAGGAAGAAAAGGCGCAGAAGGTCTGGCTGCGGAATTGTGTAAGTACAGTTTTTTCCCCTTTGGTGTTTTTTGTTGTTCCAAGTGTATTACTCTCTTAAATTAAAAGAGATATAGTAGGTTCTAATTGCCCATAGGTAGTTTCTTTAATTGTTTAGTAGCTATTACATTAATCTTTTACTTGAGAGTTATCCTATTGGTGTGACTACTGATAAGGGATCCACAGTGGTAAGGTTTGAGTTTGGTTGTGGTTTTAAGATAGTGGGTTGGATGCTTTAACATGATATCAGGGTCTGGTTTGTTTCTTCTCAATCTCCAAATGCTAGGCCTGTTTGCCTTTGTTTTGATTCTTTTGGATCAATGGGTCAATTTGTTTCAATTCCAGTTTAGAGGGTGTATCGGAATCTCATATTCATATATTTTGGGTTTAAATAAGAATATACTATAAGATGTTGGATAATTTTATGTAAATATGTCCTCTTTGCTCCTCTTTAACTAATCATGAAGGAGCAAGATCATGTGTTGTGTTACTTAGGGTGTGTTTGGTTGAAGGGATGGAAAGTGAGAAGATAGAAAAAATTTTAATTTCTCTCTTTTTTGTTTGGTTGGGAGTGAAAAAGTAGAGGAATGAAAAAAGTGAGTTTGTATAAATTTATTCATATACCCTTGTTAAAAAATGATGCACAATTAAAATAAAAAAATGACAAGCAATTAAAAAAAAAAAACAATCACCCAAATTTATTAAACAATAAAAATTATGTCCAGGAAAAAAAATCATGTCTAATTAAAAAAAAAAAACCATAATACGTACAGACCAAAAAATCAAAAGAAAAAAGGATTTAAAAAAAAAAAAAAAAGAGTAGACATCGTTCTCAGAAAGTGAAAATAATAATAATAATAATAATAATGCCTTAAAAGGAGCAAATGCCCAGGAAAGCAGGTAGAAGAAAAAAAAAAGGAAAAAAAAAAAAAAAAGACAATGGGATGAAATTAGTGCAGTGGGCAATTTTTTCATTTACCCATAAAACTTCTCCCACGCTATTTTCTCTCTTTTCTCTCTATTTTGGAGAGACAAGTTTTAGGTGGGCCCGGGTGAAAAATGCCTGAGCCCCACCAAAAATTTTCCTCTCCCTCTCTCCTTACCAAACAACACCCTTTCTCATTTTCTTTCCTATTTTCTCCCCAAATTTTTCCATCCTCCCTAAAATCCACCCATCCAAACATAGTGTTAGGAAACTTTCCATATTTAGGTTCGTGTAAAGTTTAAATGTATTTTCTATCATAATAATGGGATTTAGAAATGAATCATCTCCTTTACACATGCAAATTCCTTCTGACTCATCATTAGAACATAATGATTTTTTCTTGGTATATCATTACTATTGAAGGGCTGTGCTTAGAGTGCTGTCTATTAAACATGCGTGTTCTTATAACTGCAGGACTATTGTCTGTGGAGGCTGTGCTGCCTAGTCTATGCTTAAGCTGCTGTGGATAATAAATGCCCCACCTTTGACCGGGATTGTTGTTTTGCAAATGCTTTTTGGTGCTGATTCCTGACAGCCATTTACATATCTAAACTGGCTAATGTGTGTACTTTAGTTGCAGTAACATAGTTTGAACTAAGAAATTTTTAGCTTCTTTCACAAATTGGGCAAACGAGAATGGGGGGAATTGTTCATTCTCTCATCTCATGTATTGTTACTATGTAAATTACGCTCTGTGGTTGTTAAAGTGAATGCTGCTTGCTATTATTAATTATTCATGAAATTGTCAATCATTTTGTAGCAGAAGAAATTTTTTGTTCCCTTTGAAAATGGCACGTATGGTTCTTACCTTTGTCTGCACATGGACATGTTAATGGTGTTGGATATATTTCAACAATTTGTTTTTGTAATTAAGCAAACAGGAACAACATACAGATCTAATTATAAGCAATAATACAAATAGATGTGATAAACACAAATAATAAATAAATACTATTTATATATATAAGAAGAAATTTGCAAGACCAAGACTTACAGATCAAGCCTTGTGTTCGACACAATCTCCTTAAAGCAGATTTCGCCCTCTACACATTCAGTGGTGCTTAGAGACTTATGAACGTCTGCTTCTCAGGATAAAATAATCTACGGCATGAAGAAGCACTATAAGGTCTGTGTTC
Organism: Notholithocarpus densiflorus; assembly: GCA_030021035.2. NCBI lineage: Eukaryota > Viridiplantae > Streptophyta > Magnoliopsida > Fagales > Fagaceae > Notholithocarpus > Notholithocarpus densiflorus. The sequence continues at coordinate 797,362 of JARYZH020000007.1, forward strand.
TGCGAACTAAACTAAACTATGTCTCTCTCTCGTTGACTCTATGTTATGCACAAAAATATCTCTCTAGCTGTTCAAAAATATTAATAAAATATTATTATTTGGATAAGAGGGTCTAGTCCACACATGTCAAAGAATCCAATGTCTAACTCATTAGCATATAAACTCATATATATTATCTCTTTCATTTCCTATGTGGGACTCAAAGATTTTCACCACTTTAATATAAATGTTTTAGTGGACACATTAGGATTCAATTTCTTATTTACTCCATACTATATTTCTAACAAATGGTTTTGCATTCCACTGCTTCCAAAAGAGCTTTCTGAATTAAGACCTTCCAAGGGTTTGGTTAGGGGTGTGCCGACCCGCCCGCCCTGTGTGGGTCATTAAGTTAGACGATTTGGGTTGAGCAGGTTAGACCCCCAAACTAGCGGATTGGGTTGGGTAACGGATTGAAAAATTGACAACCCGCTACAACCCAACCCGCACGCTTAATTATACATACATAAATATATATATATTTATTTATATTAGTATAAATTGTTCAACTGTATATTCTGTATTTAAAGTTAATCAATTCACCTAATCAATTTTTACAACTAATCAATAATCAATTTCTTAAACAAAATATAAAAAGTCAACACTAAAAACCTAAACTTACTTCAGCCATATACAACACTTTGTATTTAGCCTTCACCTTCAACCGCTTCCTCTCCCTCCCTCTTTCTTGTTGTTTTGTCTTTTTCTTCCTCAACCTTTTTGAAAAGCTAGAGGTCATTTAATTTCTAATAAGAGAGTTAGTTTTACTGTTGTACACATGTAACACTCTTAGTGGTTCTTATAGTTTGTAATACGGTTAGTTTAGGCACCATGGTTGGTGATCCTTATATGTAAGTTTATATACTCTATAGTTTATCAAAAGTATATATATACTCTGTATTCAGTAATTAATTGTAGTTTGTGATAATTGTTTTTAAGAATATGCATGCCATTTTGAAGTTTATTTGTTATGTTAATATGTTATTATTTTGAATCATTGATGTGACTTTGGGAATATTAAGACTTTGAGTTTGATTTAATTTTCCTCAGTTGTAAGGCAGCAGTCTACTTTTTCTTTCCTTTTTATTTATTTATTTATTTTTTGTGTGGAGGCAACAAGGTCTGTTAGAGATGATCATGGTTTTTAGACACAGACCGTTCAATGAACCAGAAAAGGGAGAGGTTCAAGGTTTTTAAAGTCGGACTGAGGTTCAACTAAGGTCAGACCGTGATAATGTCATAATTAATTTAATAGTAAGAAAATACAAATAAAGGTATTAAAATGGTAAACATTAACAAAATTTTACTAAAAATATGTCTTAAAAAAATTAAATAACTTTCAAATGAATTTTCACCATTTTTATAAGGTTAATAGAAAATAACAAAGTATAAATAAGTGTAAAAAAATTATGTTTAGTAATCTTTCAAATAAAAAAAAATAGTCTAAAATAAAATCATTTTCAACATAAATGTATAAATTGTATATTCATATATAAAAAGCACAATTCTTGAACTAGTAATAAAATTATCAAAAAATAATAGATTAAGAGGGAGGTAATATGATAAATTGGAAAAAAAAATGTCTTAAAAAAATTAAACAACTTTCAAATGAATTTTCACCATTTTTATAAGGTTAATAGAAAATAACAAAGTATAAATAAGTGTAAAAAAATTATGTTTAGTAATCTTTCAAATAAAAAAATAGTCTAAAATAAAATTGTAAGGACACAATTTGGTTCCTAAGCCCAAAAGGTAAAAGGATCTAGGCCCAAAGAGCCTAATACAATGAATTTGTAAAGAGTGAGTTCTAAAACTAGGCTCTAATGAGTTGGATAACAATTATAATGGATTTAGATGACAATAAAGGAAAGATAGATTGGTTTTATCTAAAGAAAATCGTCCTCGGCACAATCTGAGGAGATCAGTTCTTGTATATATTTCTTGAATTTGGTTACAAGCACAGTTCTTGTTGCTACAGTGTTTTTCTCTCAATTTCCCGATCCCTTTCCCTTAAGGTCTTCCCTCTATTTTATACTACCTTCTTTCTTTCATCTCTACCTTCCATGAGTAGATTAGATTGCTGGTGTTGATCCTTGTCCCATCAACACCTTCCTAAAGTCTTTGGGAGTAGCTGTAAGGCTGAAAATCACTGTTCATGTATCACTTCCTCATTAATGCGGCCAGAGAGTTAGCTACAGAGCATTCAATGTGGTGGCAGCAGCTTTCTCTTAAATATTTTATGGCTTCCCTCTGTCCTGTGTTTTCATGATGCGTATCATTATCAATAGAATCTCCTAGAACATTGCCCTGAATGGCAGACCACCCCTTCTGACCTCAGCTTTGCTCAGCCGAGGAGGCATTCCATCTCGGCCCATCTTCCCCATCTTAATCATAGCCAGCTCATGAAGTTTTGATTCTTACATCTCCACTATCGTTTATCTGTCTTCGGACTACTAAACGTCCTCGGACAAGGCCCACGGCCCAATATATACCTTTGGGTCCTTCACCCCTACAATAGCCCTTCAAAATTTCCTTCTTTTGCTCCCCAAAAAAGAAAGGGATTTTGATACCCCAATCATAATTCTGCCCTTCCCTAACATCGTTCTTGTCTGTGTAGGTGTCCTTTTAACTGCTTAGAAGCACGCTCCTAATGCTTCAGCATTCGGAATGCAGCTGCAATTAATTCCTGCGGCTCCATGTTCCCCACGTTCTACGGTACGATAGAGATCGTGCGGTTAGGGATTTTATGGGAACGCGAGCAGGAGTTTTCCCGCTCGTTCTTCCCTCACATATATATACTGCTCAAAAAACTTTACCCATCTCACTTTTCGCATTCAAAATTCAAGAGCTAGTCTGAGGAGCATTTCTTCACTCTTGTAAGTAGTTCTTAGTCATTTCTTCCTTCTTTCTTCACTTCAGTCCTTCCCGTCTTTCTTTTTATTAGGTGTCTGTTCCCTCCTCAACCCATTCAATTTCATTTCGCCTACCTATTCTTTTCTTTTCCCCTCTCAAATGGGTAGATTTACCTACTTAGTAGACTCCCCCGAGGGTATAGAGAGCTTTAAAGCTCAATACCGAATCCCACCAGGAGTGTCCATTAGGTACTGCAAACAGGGAGGGTGGCACACCGATAGGCAGGAGGGAGAAGTTGTGATCCCTATGATTGCCTTTATAAAGGGAGGGATGAGAATCCCTATGGGTAGAGTTACTAGGGATTATCTCATAGCTTATAGGCTTTCCCCTACCTAATGAGCCCCCAATATGTTTAGGATCTTAGAGAGCGTAGATGCCCTCAATGAGAAGATGGGCTTGAACCTCACCCACCACGACGTTAATTGGATTTACAACCGTCACCATTTATCGGGGCAGGGGTATTATCTAAAAACTAGGTATCTTGAGGTTAGGCTTATATCGTGCCTCCCCGATTCCAACAAAGGCATGAACAAAGACTACCTGATTGTCTCCGAGGAGTGGCACGATGGCCTCCATTGCCCGACAAGAGAAGGGACACCAGGTGGGGCTCTTGAGTCTAGGTCTTTTTGTTCTAATGATAATACCCTTGTTTATCACCAGTGTCTCCTGTGCTCCCTCTTTTCCTTACTTTTTCCTTGTAATTTAACTTTCCTTTAACTAACGTTGCTCATACTAACAAGGCTTTTATGTTTTTGATTTTTTTGCAGACAAGTATTCAGCCATCTCAAACTTGAACCTCGTCAATCAGCCAGTTCTGAAAAAAGTACTCAAGTCCGAAGTCTTTGTTCACAGTGACTGACAACTGAGGGCGGCGCACTTAATCCTAGGCTACACTCCAATATCATCCAGCTTCTAGGCACCTAAGTGCGTGATCAAGGCGAGGGACCCACGTCTACACCAAATCAACGTTGCGGTCCCTGGCTTTCTCGTCACCGACCCCATCCCGGAGGGCGTGCAGCAAGTAGAGTTGCCATTCCTACGCACTGTCGAGGAAGTAGCCACGCCATCCCAACCGGCCATCAAAGAGGAGGAAGAAGTAGTAGACATTTCTGAATTCGAAGACAAATTTGAAGTCTTCAGCCATCACCAATTCTTGGAAGCCCCTGCCGAGGACTTCAGTCATCTTCCCTCGGCCCAAGTGAGCCACACCCCGGAAGATCCTCACGTTCTAGACATAATGGTGTTACAGCGCAGGTCAAGGACGAGCCTCTAGGAGCTAATGGAATCTCAGGCCGGAGGTAAAGCGTCCGAGAAAGCAAACTAGTCCAAACCCCCTGACCTTCCTTCTACACAAACCTCCCAACCTGAGCCTGCTAACAAAAAGAGAAAGCGGGACCAAAAAGGGAAAGAGGTTATGGACGAGAGAAGGAGATCTCCATCTAGGGAGGCTGAGGCTTAGAGGGGAGGCAAACAAGCCAAGGTCGTCCAAAAGAGATCCTCCAGCGAGGGAGCTATTATAGAGAGGAGGACTGATCAGTAGGCCGAAGTCCTCGCATGGACTTCTGCTATGGTGCTGGACGGAGCTCCTCTCCCCAGCACTGCCTCTGTCAGATATTTCCAGCATGGAAAGGCTGGATACGTGGCGAACGCCATAGAGAAGGCTCCGCTGGTGCCTGCTGACATGGCTGACCTCAGAGGGATGAGGAGTCACGAAGTGTTCCTCAGCTTGAAGAGGGACCTTGCCCTAGTAAGCCCTTCAACTAATTTATTTTGGCTTTGCTTTGCTTTTTATTTTTATTTTATTTTATATATATATATATATATGTACTCAAGGTTATACCAATGTTTTCACTTTCTTACTCTTATATATATATATATTATTTCCCTCCCCTTGGCAGGCCGTCCAATCCGCGCATAGGGCCGAAGAGATAGTCATGAGCTCCCATAGACTAATGAAAGAAGAGGAGGGAAGGCGCATTGCAGCAGTGGATGCTTTCAATGTGGCTGAGAAAATGATACAAGAGCTGAAGGAAAAGCTGACTGAGGCAGAAAGGGATAAAAAGAGTGCAAAAGCTGCCTTGGAAGGAGTTGAGAGGCAAGTTAAGGGTCAACGAAAGCAACTTCGCCAGACCGAGGACCAGCTGACCGCCTCCAAGGAATAAGTCACTACTCTAAAGAAGAAGCTGAAGGAGGCCGAGAAAGCCAGGGATCAGGCCGAGTAGGATGGGTACGATGTGGGGGTGGCGGAGACCGAGGAAGCCCTCAAGGCTGAGGTCTTAGACGTATGTAGGAACTACTGCCTCCAGGTGTAGAACGAGGCCCTCAACCAAGCTGGGGTTGAGGCCTCTTTTGCACTTAGGAGAGCAGAGAGTGTATACTACCCTCCTGCCATCCATGCATCTGGCCTTGCCAACTCCAACACTGACACCGCCTCCGAGGTGGCAAATATGGGCAAGGCTAGTCCAGCCAAGATCCTTCCCTCTCCTGACAGCCCTTCCAAGGTGGCCGAGCAGCCTGGGGTTGTTGAAAAGTAAGCAAATACAACCAAGAGAGTGGCCCCTGATGCCACAAAGCCCCTAGCTGCTCCCTAGGACCTCCCCAAAGAGAAAGAAGTCCCTACTAAGATGGAGATTGTCTAGGCCACGCTCCCCATGCCTGCCAAGGGTGATCTTACAGGTAAGGGCCTAGAGGCCTCAGAAGTAGCACTCAGCCAGCCCACCAAGGCCACGGGCAAGGAGAAAATTATAATAAAAAAGAAGTAGTTTTCAGAGTAGCTTTTTTTTTTATTATTTTTTTTTTTAACTGTTGTTTTTGTTTCCAGAATTTGTAATCAGTCTGATCTTTTGTAATTAATCTGCCTTTTCCTAAGGCTTTAGTTTAATGACAATTATGAATCTTTCCTTTACTCATGTGATATTCGTACAAGTCTTAACATAATTTCTGCTTTATTCCACATTTAATCAAGGTGACAATAGGATATAGTTCCATTTAGTTACCTGCATAAATGGTAGCATAGCTGCTACACCCCACATGATCAGCAACAGGACAGGCTAAACCTACTAAGTCTACAATCTCAACAAAGTATAACCTTAACCTTAAAAACATACCCAGTGGTAGAGCATCCATACATGTTGGGCTCCTCCTTACTCTCCACTTATCAGTAAATCTAGGGGACTGGAGGTGATAATCAATTCCCAAGCAGATCATAGATATATTTGCAAATGCTTTAAGTGATGCTCATGAGAGTCCATTTGATCATGTCACTACAATGAAGATCTCTGTCATTCAGCATGGCTGGCTCTATTTAATACTTAAATAAATAATAGGAAATATTAATTTACCCAAAGTATGTGGTCCGAGGAGCCAGGCATAACTAAGGTTCTATTTAACACTTAGAAAAATAATATGAAGTATTAATTTACCCAAAGTATGTGGTTCGAGGAGCCAGGCATAACTAAGGTTCTGTTTAACACTTAGAAAAATAATATGAAGTATTAATTTACTCAAAGTATGTGGTCCGAGGAGCCAGGCATAACTAAGATTCTATTTAACACTTAGAAAAATAATATCAAGTATTAATTTACCCAAAGTATGTAGTTCGAGGGGCCAGGCATAACTAAGGTTCTTTTTAATACTTAGAAAAATAATATGAAGTATTAATTTACCCAAAGTATGTGGTCCGAGGAGCCAGTCATAACTAAGGTTATGTTTAATACTTGGCAAAATAATATGAAGTATTAATTTACCCAAAATATGTGGTCCGAGGAGCCAGACATAACTAAGATTCTGTTTAACACTTGGTAAAATGATGTAAAGTATTAATTTACCCAAAGTATGTGGTTCGAGGAGCCAGGCATAACTAAGGTTTTGTTTAACACTTAGAAAAAATGATTGAAAATATCAATTTACCCAAGGTATGTGGTCCGAGGAGCCAGACATGACCAAGGTTCTGTTTGATACTCAAATAAATAATAAAGAGTATTAATTTACCCAAAGTATGTGGTCCGAGGAACCAGACATGACCAATGATCTGTTTAATACTTAATAAAATAAGAAGTATAACGCATAATGTAATAAACGAAAATATGGCAAGAGAAACTTTCATTAATAATAATACCTTCGCAGGTTATTTACATTCCAGGGGCGTGGTACAACATTTTCATCTAGATCTTTAAGGTAATAAGTACCTATTCCAGCCATCGAGGTGATTCGGTATGGCCTTTCCCAGTTGGGCCCTAACTTTCCCCATGCTGGGTTCTTTGCAGTATCCAAAACCTTTCTCAATACCAAATCTCTAGGTGCTAATGGCCTTAACTTCACGTTGGCATCATACCCTTGCTTGAGCTTATGTTGATAATATGCCAATTGAACCATGGCATTTTCTCTTCGCTCTTCGATCAAATCTAAACTCTTCTCTAACAACCCATCATTATTGCTTGGAGTGAAAGAACTCGTCCTTAGTGTTGGGAATCCGGTCTCTAGAGGAATCACTGCTTCGGCTTCATAAGTAATTGAAAAGGGGGTCTCCCCTGTTGACCTATGAGGTGTAGTCTGATATGTCTAAAGGACGTGTGACAGCTTTTCCACCCATTTTCTCTTTGCATCATCCAGCCTCTTCTTGAGTCCATTCACTATCACCTTATTGACAGCCTCGGCCTGTCCATTCCCTTGTGGATAAGCCGGGGTGGAGTACCTATTCGTAATGCCCAAGTCACAACAGTACCTCTTGAAGGCTTTGCTATCAAACTGAAGACCATTGTTCGAGATGAGGGTATGGGGGATCCCAAACCGAGTGACAATATTTTTCCAAACAAATATCTTGGCATCCACGTCCTTGATATTTGCCAATGGTTCAGCTTCAACCCACTTGGTGAACTAATCTGTGCTAAGCAGCAGCCACCTTTTATTCCCTGCTACCTTAGGGAAAGGCCCCACAATATCCAGGCTCCATTGAGCAAAAGGCCAAGGGCTGGATAGAGGATTAAGGACACCCCCTGGTTGATGAATGTTTGGGGAAAATCTCTGGCATTGGTCACACTTCTTCACATACTCTTGTGCTTCCTTCTGCATGTTCGGCCACCAATACCCCTGAGTAAGGGCTCTGTGAGACAAAGATCTGCCTCATGTGTGGCTTCCACAAATCTCTTCATGTAACTCCTCTAGGAGTAGCTCTGATGCCTCAGGGTGTATGCATAGCAAATATGGCCCAGAAAAAGAGCACTTGTACAACTTTTGGTCCTCGGACAGCCAAAACCGAGGAGCCTTCCTTCGCACCTTGTCAGCCTCGGACTTCCCTTCGAGCAAGATATCCTCTTTAAGGAATAGCATGATAGAGTCCATCCAGCTAGGTCCCACTCTAATTTGATGAATATGGACTATCTCTTTCTTCATCTCAGTAGGTTTGCATAAGTCTTCAACAAGGATAACCCGAGGCAAGCTCTGCGGCGAGGAGGTTGCAAGAGTGGCTAGAGAATCAGCATGGGTGTTTTCGCTTCTAGGAATGTGCAGTAAGTTGAAGGACTCAAACCTTGATTGTAAGTACCTAACCTGATTTAAGTATTCTTGCATTCTCATATCCCTAGCCTCCAACTCTCCCTTCATCTGGCCTACAACCAACCTTGAATCAGAGAATATCTCCACTGTTTTTCCTCCAATTTTTTGAACCATAGTCATCCCTACCAATAGAGCCTTGTACTCGGCCTCTTTATTTGTGGCCGAGAAACCCAACTTTAAGGATTTTTCAATAATGATCTTATTAGGAGAAATCACAACTAGGCGATTTACCGCACCATCAACGTATACCCTCCAAGATAATGGTTCTTGCGAGGAGATCATGCCAACTGATTTTCCATCCATGCCTTGCTTCTCTATCTCCTCTTCCAATAGGGATTCAGCAAACTCAGCCACCAAATCTACGAGGACCTGGCCTTTGATAGAGGTGCGAGGCATATACTTGATATCAAAAGCCCCTAGAATTGTACCCCACTTGGCAACCCTTCCAGTGTAATCAGCACTCCGAAGTAGTGATCGAAACGGAAGTTGGGTTAAAACAACAACTGTGTGGGATTGGAAGTAGTAAGGGAGTTTACGTGTAGCATGTACTACTACTAAAATGGCCTTCTCCAGTGGCAAATAACGAACTTCGGCTTCATGCAACGACTTGCTCACATAGTAAACTGGCCTCTACACACCATTGTCAACCCGTATAAGCACCAAACTCACGGCATGGGAAGCCACAACAATGTAGGCAAACAAAATCTCATCCACCTCGGGTCTGGACATAACAGGTGGCCGAAAGAGATATTCCTTAAGCTGCTGGAAGGCCAAGACACACTCCTCAGTCCACTCAAATCCCTTCCACTTATTCAACAACTGGAAGAAAGGTCTGCACTTGTCCGCTGACCGAGAGATAAATCGGTTCAAGGCAGCAGTCATCCCTGTTAGTTTCTGGACTTCTTTGGGATTCTGAGGTGGCTGTAAACTGTTAATTGCCTTAACCTGATAAAGGTTGACCTCAATTCCACGATGGGTGACCATATAGCCCAGAAATTTGCCTTATCCCACGCCATATAAATCTCAATATTTTTGCCTAATTGTGGCTCAAACATCCTGGTCATCATCCTCTGATAGGTAGACCCTGCATTCTTCAATCCAAAAGGCATCACTTTGTAGTGGTAATTTCCAGTAGGGGTGACAAAAGCTGTCTTCTCCTGATCACCCAAAGCCAGTGTTATTTGATGGTATCCCTGGAAGGCATCCAAAAAGCTCATCCGATGATGGCCCACAGTTGCATCCACTAGCTGGTCTATTCGAGGTATGGGAAAAGGGTCATTTGGACAGGTCTTGTTCAGATCTGTGAAGTCCACACATACTCGCCACTTTCCATTCTTATTCTTCACCACTACAGTATTGGCTAGGCACTCAGGGTAAAACACCTCTTTAATAGCCCCTGCTTGCTTAGGTTTGATTACCTCGTCCTTGACAGCATCAGAATGGTCCTTAGATGAGCGCCGAGGTGGTTGCTTTTTAAGGATGACAAACGGATTGACATTCAAATGATGGCAGATGAAGCTTGGGTCCACCCCAGGAGATTTGTAAGCACTCCATGCGAACACATCAATATTCCTTTTAAAGAACACTATCAGTTCCTCCTTCTCTTGAAGAGGCAGCTGAGCTCTGACTTGAAAGAATTTTTCCAAATTATCATTTACAACAATCCTCTCTAACTCCTCACATTTTGCCCCTTCTACTGCCTCATCCATGGGTAACACCAGAGTTCTTGATTGCTATAAACCCCTATCAGCAGAGGCCGAGGATCCAGCTTTAGGCTAATGCATAATTGCAACCACCAAGCACTGCCTAGCTACGAACTGGCTCCCAACTAGCTCCTCAATCTGATCCCCGGAAGGATATTTCACTTTCAAATGGAGGGTGGAGGAAACAGCCCCCAAGGCATGAAGCCAACGTCGTGCTACAATGGCTGTGTAGGGAGAATAAGCATCCACCACAATGAAATCCACATTTACCACCTCTGAACCTACCTGCACGGGTAGTCTAATCTGGCCCCTTGGAATAACAACCTTCCCATCAAAGCCCAACAGAGGTGAATCATAACCTATCAAATTCTCAGGTTTCAAGTTTAGCCCCTTGTACAAATCAGGGTACATAATTTCTGCCCCACTACCCTGATCCACCAACACCCTCTTCACATCATACCCTCTTATCCTGAAGGTGACAACTAGGGCATCATCATGTGGCTGTATGGTGCCAACTTTGTCCTCATCCGAGAAACTCAACGCTGGTCGGATCTCTATCCTAGACCTCTTCGGCTTAGAGTTGGAGTCCTCGGCTGGCGGTCGAGCTACAGACATCACCCTGGAGGGGTGAGAGCCAGTCCTCCCTAGAGCAGCAAGAATAACATTAATCGTGCCCAAAGGGGCTCTCGAAGAAGCATCTCTCCGAGGTCCCAATCCTGACTGGCCCCCTTGCCCACTTGGTTGATGTAAAAATTGCTTTAACCTCCCCTCTCTGACCAGCTGCTCCAGATGATTCCATAAGATTCTACAATCTTCCGTGGTGTGCCTTCGCTCCTGGTGGTACTAGCAATGAAGGCTTTGATTGCGCTTCATAGGGTCCCCTCCCATCTTATTTGGCCATTTAAAGTATGACTCATTCTTGATATTTTCTAAAACTTGATGCACTGGCTCTCAGAATACCGTGCTAACCACCTAAGTAGTAGTAGGTCCAGATTGCCCAGCAAAATCTCTTTGGGGTCGATTATTGTTGTATCTGTCCGACTTGAAATCCCTCCTATCCTGAGGGATAACCTTAGCCTTCCCCTTCCCCTGTTGCTAGTCTTCCTCGACCCGTTTATACTCGCCAATACGGTCCATGAGCCGACGCACACTTCTTATAGGTTTCTTGGTCAATGACTTTCTCAAATCATACTCGGTAGGTAGGTCAACCTTGAAAGCCCTTATGGCCACATCATCAAAGTCCCCATCGATCTCATTGAACATCTCCCAGTATCTGTCCGAGTATGTTTTTAGGGTCTCCCCTTCTCGCATGGTCATAGACAACAGGGAGTCTAAGGGCCGAGGAACCCTATTGCATGTAATAAAGCGAGATCCAAACGCCCGGGTGAGTTCCTTAAAGGAATCAATAGAACCTGCTCTAAGGCCATCAAACCACCTCATTGCCACAGGCCCCAAACTGGATGGGAACACCTTGCACATCAAGACCTCATTTTTGGAGTGCACAACCATTCTTTGGTTGAAGTGGCTCACATGCTCTACAGGGTTTGTTCGACCATTATACATGGTGAATGTTGGCTGAGTGAACCACCGAGGAAGTCTTTCTCCTTCAATCCTGCGTGTGAAAGGTGATATGAAAATTTGGTTTAACGCTCTGCTCATAGCGTCGTTTCCTAGGCCTTTGCAAGATAAGCTCTTATCTCTACGCTCACGATGGCTATCCTCATCACACAAAAAAGACTCACTAGGGGGAGTCCTTGATTTGGGCCTGTAACTGACATCTCCATCATCGTCAGAAGAAGAAAAATCAGAATTGGAAGGAGTCCGTCTTCGTCGCTCGTGGCGCAACCTCCTTCTCAAACGATCAATCTCCAGTTGCATGACTTTGGTATTCTCCTCATGAGAGACATGGCTCCCACTTTGAGATTGGCTCCCGCTAGTATGGGTGGTATACACACTAACATCCCGGTCCCTTCTTCGCTCAAGATTGAGAAAATGATCTTGACGTTGGGACCCTATGAATTCCTCCCGATTCGGGCCTGAACCTACCATAATTGAACGTTAAACTCACTACAACACAAGAATTTTCCACAGACAGCGCCAATTGTAAGGACACAATTTGGTTCCTAAGCCCAAAAGGTAAAAGGATCTAGCCCAAAGAGCCCAATACAGTGAATTTGTAGAGAGTGGGTTCTAAAACTAGGCTCTAATGAGTTGGATAACAATTATAATGGATCCAGATCACAATAAAGTAAAGATAGACTGGTTTTATCTAAAGAAAATCATCCTCGACATAATCCGTGGAGATCAGTTCTTGTATATACTTCTTGAATTTGGTTACAAGCACAGTTCTTGTTGCTATAGTGTTTTTCTCTCAATTTCCCGATCCCTTTCCCTTAGGGTCTTCCCTCTATTTTATACTACCTTCTTCCTTTCATCTCTACCTTCCACGTGTAGATTAGATTGCTGGTGTTGATCCTTGTCCCATCAGCACCTTCTTGAAGTCTTTGGGAGTAACTGTAAGGCTGAAAATCACTGTTCAGGTATCACTTCCTCATTAATGCGGCTAGAGAGTTAGCTACAGAGAATTCAATGCGATGGTAGCAGCTTTCTCTTAGATATTTTATGGCTTCCCTCTGTCCTGTGTTTTCATGATGCGTATCCTTATCAATAGAATCTCCTGGAACGTTGCCCCGAATGGCAGACACCCCTTCTGACCTCAGCTTTGCTCAGCCGAGGAGGCATTCCACCTTGGCCCACCTTCCCCAACTATCTTAATCATAGCCAGCTCGTGAAGTTCTGATTCTTACATCTCCACTATCGTTTATCTGTCCTCAGACTACTAAGCGTCCTCGGACAAGGCCCACGGCCCAATATATACCTTTGGGCCCTTCACCCCTACAAAAATCATTTTCAACATAAATGTATAAATTGTATATTCATATATAAAAATCACAATTCTTGAACTAGTAATAAAATTATCAAAAAATAATAGATTAAGAGGGAGGTAAGAGGGAGGTAATATGATAAATTGTAAAATTATAATTTAAAGTCAAAATAAATAAAATATGAAATCCTAGTACACACCAAAGGGGCTCAGTGTAGTGGTTAGCCTATAGGTACAGACTTCTTGAATGAATGAGGAGCCCAAGTTCTATCCCTAGCCTTATCAGATTTGGAAATTTTTATATTTAAAATGTCTGACAGTTTGAACCGCAAATCAGTGTTAAAAAACCAGATTTTCACCTGGTTCAGGGTTAACCAGGTCAGACCGGCTGGTCTGGTCCGAGTCTAACAACCTTGGAGATGATATATCTCTTTTTCATTGACCCTATATTTGTGTTGGAATTGAGATTATTCAATAAAATCTACCTTTAATTTTTTGTGTGCATTAGTTATATTTTGAGATTATTCAATAACAAATTTTAGTTTGTGATAATTTTTTTAAAAATAACATTGTTAATGCCAACCTGCCCAACCCGCCTAACTCACCAAGTTGAAACCGCTAAAATTTGTAACCAATCTGCCGGATTTAGACTTTGATGGGTCGTTGGCGGATTAGATAGAAATATTGGCCTTTACCTGCCCAATCCGACCCACGCATAGCCCTAGTTTTGGTGTTTGTTTGTCAAGAATTGGGAAGCAATTTTGGTCGATCTACTTCTTGGTTTCGTATCACAATCACCATCTTAATTTCCTGGAGTAAGCAGAGAATTCATTTGCTGTTATGAACATGTAGCCAAATGTAATTGTATTATATGTTAAGAAATGACTGGTGAATAACCAAGGCTAGCTTGCCTTGTTGATTGTGAAATGAGAATTCATTGAGGGTGAGTTGTTACACTCCTCGACCTTTATCATTATATTGTCCCAAGGTCCACACCCCAAGAAACCCGTAACTTCTAGTGCTATGATTCATAGATCAATGCAGCTTCATTGTCCTCAGGTAAGGCATCATCCAAACAGTAGCGGTTTCAGGAATTTTTTTCACAATAGTTATTAAGAAACTTAAATCAAATAAAATCTAATCGATAAATATTAATAGATAAACCTGAAAGAAAATCCAATTAAAGTTCAAATTGAAATTCAATTAGAGTCTAATTTTGCGCCACGTATCTTACCTAATTTAAGTTTTTAAATTTTTGTGCCAAGTTAGTTAATTCAGTGTAAAAATTAGAATTCAATTAGAGTTTAATTTTGCGCTACGTATCTCATCTAATGTAAGTTTTTTAATTTTTGTGTCAAGTGAATTTATTCAATGTAGAAAACGATGAGTTACATATAAATAAACCATAAAGAATCTAATCATATATATATATATATATATATATAAACAATTCTTAGAAAAAATTTAATTAGATTCAAAATTGAATTTTGCTTTTGTTAGCTTTCCATACAAATTAAATTGTTTAGATTTTTGCTGTTATTATTTTTTTTTTTTAACTAATGAGCATATTTTTTATATTGTTTCTATTCAGATATTTTGTATGCTAAGATCTTGAACGTAACAAATTGTAATTGAGTTAAATGATCCCATATACCTATCCCCATTCAATTTAGGAGATACTATTGGAACAATTTATTTATTTATTTTGTGTTGAATTTAGTAGAATTTCACGGATAAAACTTGAATATATTGACATAAAAAAAAAACAATTTCAAATACATAAGTTTTAAAATTTCCTTCTATGAGTTTTTTTATATATGAAATTGTTGTATGATAGCTTCATTATTAATGCTATCAGTTACATCTTTTTCAATACACACAACCAATAAGTAATTTTAAACTACTGATCTCCCATTCAATTACCAAAATCTTGCCTAAATAAGTAACAATATAAACAAAATGCATCATCCTTTTTTATGACATGTTCCAACCAATATTTTGTATTCTTTAAACTAATTAGGATTAAATCAATGCAATGCTCCACTAATTTCCTTTTTAGGGAAATCATGGTTAAGAGGTTAACAAGAATATCTTCGTAAATATGCTCTTTTTATTATCTCCTTATCATTAGGATGAAAATATAAGACCTTTTCTCATAGCCTAGAATCTAAAAGAAAATTATTCAAGTAATTATGAATTTGTTTAGAAGATAAAATTTGCAATAAAAGTGATTTCCTTATAAGAATTTTGTCAATAGTGCTAACAAAAGAATAAATGGTAAACTATAAGTTCATTCAAAATATTCAAACTAGGCATTAAACCGTTACATTAATCATGCTCAACAAAGTATTGAAATATTATTTTAGTGCATATGCGTATGTACAAGATGTATCACATAAATTCAAAAAATTTAGTTAAAAACTAAAGCAAGCACTAACCAACTAGCTATAGGAAAATATGCATTTTTTATATATAAAAATGAGATTAAATTCTATAAGGACATGGTGTAAAACTCATATTTTACCCCTTCAATCCGAACATGCCACATCATCTTATCACATATTTAAGAATAAGCACAACTACACCAAATCAATTTCAACACCCATATATAAATCCAACCAAATTGTGAGTTTATTGAGATGTTATTAGGTGTGGTAGGATGTATTGAATTTTAAGTAAAATACTGATGTGACAATCTCTTATTGGATGGTGTAAAACATGAGTTTTACACCCTATCCTTACCAAATTCAGACTTTATAAAAATAGCAATTTAAAAATGTCTTTTGAATTTTTTTTTTTAAAATATCACAGTTAAACATTTGATTTGGGCTTTTAGGCTAATTTATTTGTTTAGACAATATTTGAGGAATGTTATGTCCACAAAATTTTTACAACAAATTCTAGTTGACAATTGTTATTGGTTCTAATTTACAAAGCACTAAAATTGTTTTTTTATTTACCGGTAACAACCTACCACTTAAGATTTGTTGTGAAAGTATTGTGAATATAGCATTTCTTGCAATTTTTTGGTTCAATATTTAATAAACCAAAATTTTGGAAAGGTCAAATTTTATTTTTAATCGACTCAAATTTTTATTTAGGATGTTCAAATTTTTTTTAGGGTGGTCAAGTTTTTTTTTTTCTTGGGTGGTTAACAATCCATATTAATTTAAAATTCATTTGTTTAAGGTATAAAAAAAAAAATAAAAAATAAAAAATCATACATAGCACCGCCCCTGGATCCAAATCTTGCTACTAATAAGTAAGATATCAGTGTAATGCCAAGAGTCTAGCTCAGCTGGTTGGTACTTCCTGAACTTTCCAAAAGATATCCAAGTTCTCTCTATTGAATTATCAAGAATAGAAAAAAAAAAGTAAGATATCTGTGTAGTAACATGAGTTTCTCCCTTAAATCACGCATCAAAGAGAATTTATTGGTTTGTCTATTAGGTATGATCATACCAGCATCTCACAACTCATCTATCAAAGAGAAAGTAAGCATTTTTCTAGAAGTTATTGATTGAGAAAAAAGGACACAAGGACAAAAAAAAAAAAAAAAAAAAAAAAAAAAAAAAAAACTATTGAATGAGAACTGAGACAATTAGATGGATCATAATGAGAAGTAGGCATCTTCTTCTCTGCTCTGCTTCTTTTCTGTCTGTAAAAGGAGGCCAGTATTAATGTAGTGGACCTACTCATGATTTTGGAGAGCAGCTGGGGACCCTGCACCAGGTACATATGTTGCCATTTATTAATGACCAGCAAAAGTAGCGATGTATCATCAAAAGTAGCAATCCTCAGACAGATTTTGGGGATTTCCCCATGGTCTCTACCCTTATTGACCAAGACACAAGAAGATGGAGGAGAGATAGGCTAGAAAGGATTTTCCTTGCATTTGAGGTTGAAACAGTCCTTAGTATCCCAATCAGCTACCATCTGCCTGATGACCAACTAATATGGGTGGGTAATAAAAAGGGAATATTTTCAATGAAAAGTGCTTACTATGTGGCTAGGAAAGTGCTAGAAGTAAGTGAACAAGGGGAGTCCTCATCAGGTGACGTGCGTGCTCCCTTATGGAAGAAAATGTGGGACTTGAACATCCCAGCAAAGGTGAGAATTTTTGCCTGGAGACTTTGCATGAATGCAATCCCCACTATGCTTAATCTGAGCAAAAGAGGAGTCCCTGTTGATCCTCTCTGCCCACTGTGCAGCAAGGAGGCAGAATTTGTGGAGCATGCAATTCTTAAATGTGAAATAGCCAAAAAAGTTTGGGAAAATTGGATTGACTGCCCCATTAGTCTCTTGGAAGGTAGGCGAGACTTCTCAAATATTGCTTTAGACATGCTGAGACAAGGGACCTAGAAAAATTTTTTGGGGTGGCTTGGATGATCTGGAATAACAGAAACCAAATGGTGCATGATACAAATAGTTCACCAGGAAATGGTGAAAGATTATAGGGAGGCAGATGGTACTCAAGCGAGGTCCCTCGAGCCAAAAGGAAGCAGTCTTGAACAACTCCAGGATGACTATTTTCTCATCAACGTGGATGGAGCTATTCCCACTGGTTATGGCCACTCAGGTATAGGTATCCTTATACGAGACAAGGACTTGAAGTTCATAGCTGCCATGTGCAAGCCCCTCTCAGGAAGGTTTGGAGCTGAAGAAACTGAAGCTATTGCAATGGGGCAAGGTTTAGTGCTGGCAAAAGAGCTTGGGCTGGAGCGAGTTCTTATAGTTGGAGACTCTTCAAACAGTCCAAGCAATTGAGAAAGAAGAGGTCAGAGGTGCAATTGGTCATATAGTAGCTGGAATTGTGCAGGAAAAGAGAAGTTTTGCTGATGTGAAAGTGAAGCACATTGGAAGGACGGGTAACAAAATAGCCCATGAATTAGCCCAGCAAGCAAAAAGAGTGAAGGATGCCATGTGCTGGTTAGGAAGAGAACCAGACATAATTGCAGATTTGCTTAGACGTGAGGGAGTGTTGCTATAGGGTCTCGTTTGTGGTCTTTTTGTTGCTGGTTTGTTTTCCTTTGTGTCCTGTTTCTTTTGCTGCTTTGGCTGGCTGTATTGTTCTGTCTGTTTTAATGAAATTTCAGTCATCTTTCAAAAAAAAAAGTAGCGATGTATCAATGACTACATTGCAGTAGGACCTGAGGTTTACTGTGCCATGTGTCTATATAATATCATAATGTGCAAATGACCCTCATAACTCTATCAAACACCTTTAATGGTTATAATGTCATGTTTGGTATATAAATATATAAACCTGGAGGATTAAAATCCACTTCAATTTAGTTAATTATGACATTGATTTATGAAACATCCATCCACCTCATAAAATATGGCCTTATAGTTATGGGAGATACCTGGGAATTCTGTCATTGGAAAAACAGAAATTTAGAGATAAAAATATTATAATGGAAAAAAAAAAGGACCGATTTGAGAAATTGACCATAGTTTGTAGTGGGTAAGTCTAGCAAACAGGTACATGGTTCGAAGCCCACCTACTACTCATTATTTACTTATCAAAATCATGATTATAATTTAAATAAATAATAAAATTTTATTTTAATTTACTTGAAATTTTTTGGTAATACAACTTTAAATTTATTGAACCTTAAGTAATAGTCATGTTACCACACAGGGTGTGGCTTGACGAAGTAGTGCTCACGTGTTTCTGGTTGAACTATGGAACAACAAAGCAATGGTCACGTGTTTTTGGATTCACTTGGAGGGCATCCTTCCTCACTTCCAGGGGCGGCTCTTGCCTTAGGCAAGTTAGGCGACCGCCTAATGTTCCCAAATTGAGAAAGATCCCTAAATTTTAAGCAATTAGGTTAATTGTTTGACTCCAAAAAAAAAAAAAAAAAAAAAAAAAATTCGTAAAATGAATAAATCAAACCTCCAATTAGAGTAAAAAAATTAGGAAACAAAAATGTCCAAGAAAAACAAAGTCAGGGCATTCTAGTAATAAATTATACCCAGCATATTTATACATATATATATCTTAAAAGATTGATTCTGTTTTGACCCAGAAGCTGAAATCAATCTCTCTCTCTCTCTCTCAACAAAAAAAAAGAAAAAAAAGAAAAACAAAACATAAAAATCCCCCCTCCCAAAAAAAGAAAAAGAAAAAAAGAAGCTAAAACCTCTTCTTTTTTTTGGTACACATCGGTGAAAGAAAGTTTCCTTCCTTAATATTTCTTTGTATTCGCTGTCACTGAATTTGATTCAGTAGTCGTGCGTTGATCTGCCAGTTTATTTCTTCCTTCAAGTCCGTTTGAGACTTTTGATATATTTTCCCAGATTATGCTTTAGAGATTAGGTGGTCTTTGTTTGTTTCTTTAGTACTGATAAGTGATGTGTCTAGTCTTCTTATCTGTGGAAGATGGGCACTGGACATCTTCTATTTGGTCCACACCCTTCTCCACATACCACACGTTTCACCATATTAAAATCATTTTTTTCGTTCAAGCAAAATTCTTTGTCCTTTTAATTTTTCATTTAAAAAATTAAGTTTTGTGAAAAATAAAATATCAAATTAATATATACTTAATTACTACTAAATAAATTTATAATCCAAAATTAACTTAGGAAAAATATAATTTCATTATAATTTTTTAGTATTTAATTTTTTTAATTGTGTTGTTCCTTTTTGTTGTATTGTGCTGTATTGTTTAATCCAATTTATTGAGTGATTTAATGAATATGTAGTTATTGTTTTTATATGCAAGTTAAGACTATAAGATACTTTCATGGATAAGTAGAGCTATAATAGTGCATTTTATAAATTAGGTTCTATTGCTCTACGCTTGAAGTTTTTTTATTTTATTTTTATTTTTTTATTCTAGTTATTCAATTTTTATAGATAATGTTTTTTTTTTTTTTTTTTTTTTTTTTTTTTTCTCGTTGATGGATCATATTTATTTTCAAAGTTAAAATTTTTTGTTAGGACATATGTAATTCATGTTGGAAAAATACATGTTTGTAACGCATACAAAACATACGCAGCGGAAAATTAACGGATCTACTTCATTCGCAATTGATAACATGTACTATGTAAGTTTCAGAATTTAAGAACAAGAAAGCGTACCTTGGTGCGGTGAAATTCAAAACCAAAGATCTAGAAGTACTTGGGAATACTTTTAATCTTCACTCTAATTCCACTTAATGCCCAAAAAGTGTGGTCTCTCAATCAGTTTCCAATGAGAGAATAAGAGAGTGTCTAACACTCACATACAAACCATTTCATTCCTTATATGATCTTCAAAAAAGACCATTATTAAAGTCTTATGAAAACCTTTTTCTTTTCCTTATGAAAAAGCTTTTATGAAATTCTGTATGTTTCTCTCCTTATATACAACTGATTATCTAATTGGGCTACTCTTTTGGGCCATTCCAATTGGGTTCTAGTATGTGGCTTGGAGTGGGACCAAAATGGAACAAATAAGACTCTAGCTCCAATGGGCCTTGGGCTTTTCTGTTAACTCTTGACAAGTCTAAAGTTATTAATTATATTCAATACCACTATAAGAATATAATTGCACTCTAGGCCTTATTAATAAATTATATCCCAAGACTTTATTATACATGCAACCCCTTCATTAAAATATTCGTAGTAATACAAAGTCATGAATGTAGACTGCCACTTTGAAGATTATTACATGTTAATCCTTGAGTACCCGGTTTAATCCTTTACGTTATTCATCATATATTTATGAAATCCAATTTCACAAATATATACTTTAGTAACTCCTTATTAAAGTGGTTGGGTCCAACACTCTGAATAACCAAACCCATTAAACTTATCTCAAGGGAATATTTTATATCTCCGTTAAGAGATTATGAATTCCATCTTGAGAATATATGTTCAATCAACATTAAATACGGCTGCCCAACATACTGAGGTTTTGACCGTGACTTATAGATCTCACTCCTGATATATCAAAGCAACCTACATCTCATGATCAAGTCCATTATTCTCTCAGGATTTAGAGTTGATGTAAATAGAAGTCGTGAGATTTATTATTCATTTGACAGTCGTTAGGAGAATAATAAATCTCACAGCGATCCAGTTCAATATGTCTTAACTCTTAAAACATATCAACATACCAACTAGAAGTCTCCATTTCCATGATCAAGACAAATCATCTTAGTTGATATGTTACAGTCTTCGCAGATGAAACGCCCAATTTCATTACCGACTATGAACTAAAATTCTGAGTTTACAAAGAACTTGTGATTTATATTTTCTATGACTTTTCACATAAATCACATACTATGTATCTCATGGACTAAGATAATGTCTCATTAGTTCATTTATAGATAGTCTCACATAATTAAACAATTTAATTATATTTATGACATGCCAATAAATTGGATTTTAGGGTATAAACCCCAACAATTCAATGTTAGGAATATATGTCAATATTTTATGTAATTGACTAATCCTTTTACAAAACGCACTTTACTTGTAATTGGGTAGATCTAGGATGTGTTTAATACTTCAAGGAACAAGGTTTCAAGTTCAAGTATTAAATCCATTCAAGTCTGTCCAAGAAACAAGTGAGAAAGTGCTGATTCATTAAAGCTCAACAGCTCTCAATACCTCTCGATAGCTCGAAATAAGTGAAGAAGTGCTGATTCATTAAAGCTCGATAGCTCTCGATAGATAGCTCAACAGATAGCTATCTATCAAGATTACGAAAATCAGTTTTTCAGATCTGATTTTCGGCCCATGCTTATGTATTTGTGTAGGGTTTCTTTTCTCACAACCCTAGACATATATAAGGCTTATTTTAAAGGCCGTCACATAAGAGAATACAAAGAGAACACGTGCAAAAGGTGACCGATACTTTATTCTTTCTGAAGGAAGTTACTGCATCTTTGCGCCTTAGGGTTTTGTAACCAAGTGCTTCTTGATCTTCATTGTTGATGAAGTGAAGAACTTTACAGCCAACAATCTTCTTCAAGTTGGTGAGTTAGTCATGTACTGGAAATCGTGCATCATTGATTAGTCACGTACTAGGATCTGTGCAAAAATGTGGCGTTCATATATTGAAGAGTTCAGAGGTTCTAAAGTGGTAGAAGGTTTCTGCTATAAGTTCATCTACGGAGATTGTAGAATCTAGAGACAAAGGTTTTATACTAGATTTGAAACTTCTCTTTACTATAGTGGATTGCTTTTCGGGAAGGTTTCCCTCCAAGTTTTTTATTGTGAAACTAGTTTGTTTCATTGGTTTTTCTAGGTCATCATATATTGTCTTATTTACTTTTCTGCTGTGCATGATATTGATGTTTGTTTGTTTTAATAAGGTTTATTCATAATAAATCTAATTAACAACTTGGGTTTAAAACTTGTTAATTATATCAATCGGGGTCTAAATTTCTCAACATTTTTGAAGTTCTATACCCAATGTACTAAAAGGTTAGAATTTTTTCCCAAAATACATGTATAGCTAATAGAATTTTATTAAAAATACCTATTACAGTAACTTCTGCAAAAATAATTTTTCAAAATTAAAATTGATAGAATCATATTGTGGGAGGCTAGGAGAGCTAGTCCCTTTAGGCCTTACCCAAGAAGGCTGAGAAGCCTAGTAAGCCCACTCACCAGTCCACGAGTGGGACCCATGGTTTCTGAGGAGGAGTGGTAATGTCACAGAAGCTTGAATAAAACACACACAATACTCTCTTTGATGGACAGAAACTAAACTATTAGTTTCTAGGTAGTAAACCTTGAATCTACGAGAGGTTGCTTGAATCCACAAGGTGATAAAATTGGAATCCACCAGGGAATAAAATTGACAAAATGTCTATGTTTATTGATAATAGTCTAATTTGCATATAAATACTGAGAAAAATGTCTAAAATCCTAATTCGCATTAATTACGTGATTAGGTGAAAAAATACCGAAATTTACCAAAAATGACAAAATTGAGTTAAATGCAGAATCATAAACTATTGACCTTAAAGGTCATTCCAAAACAAGTAGGACCTTATTTTGACTTTTGAGTAAAAAGTTATTAAGGAGACAAAAATTACTATAAAGGGCAATTTTGCAGTTTTGGGGGCTTAAATGGACGGATTCTCCATTTTCAGTGGGTACCTTGTAGCAAAGTGACAACTATTGCTCAGAAGGCCGCTTCGCTTCAGCCTGCCAAATTTCATGCGATTCTGACTCCGTCTCCCAAATGATTTCTACTAGTGCATTTTTGCCTTGTGCGATTTTAGGAGCGCTTGGAAGTCCAGAAAGGCCATGGCAGTCTATTCTACATCAAGTGGGGAACTGAGGAGCCCACCAGAAGAAGGAAGCCCACAGAAAGGAGGGGTTCATGCTGGACTAGGGGTACCCTTCCTAGGAAGACATCAGCTCACAAGTTCATGTTAGCAATGAAGGAGGACTTTTCTAAAATGCACTCATCACTTCTGCATTGAATGCACTGCAACAACCATGCTAGCTGCATTAATGGCTGAATGACACCTGAACAATGTCAGGACAGCTTGTATCCCACCTAGCATGACCTGAAATGGAAGGATGAGACAAGTATCCAGATGAAGGGCCAATAAACTTCCCACATGGAGGAGTAAGATGAGAGCTGAAGCACTATAAAAGGGAAAGAAACCCTCATAATTCGGGGTTGGAACCCAGGAAAATACCTATTAGAATAGATATTTCCCACTTATAATATTGTATAAATAAGGTCTACTTAGTCGCACTGAGGAACATAAACTAATCTAATATTATTTGAGAAACATTTCTTATTCAAAGATCTTTATTCCTTTTTCTATTTTTGTCAATAAGATTTAATCCCGGGAGCAACTCCATTAGTCTGAAATACCATCTTTAAAAAGTAATTGTTATGGGCATTAGCCAAAGCCCAACCCATCTCCTTTGGGCTGTTGGCCCCTATTTCTTTTAGCCCATACACATATCTAAGATCAACAATGTCACAAAAAAGATTAAGTCGATTAGCCATATTAATTGCTGAAAAAGAAATTTTAGAGGAACTTGAATTCAAAATTTTAAGTAAAAAAATTATTTAAGTAATATTTAAAATATTTAATTATATAAAGACCTCATTTTCGCCTTAGGCCCCAAAATGCATAGGGCGCCCCCTGCTTACCCCACCCCAACCCCTTCCTTTCTTTTTCCTAAACACTTGAGCACTCATATCAATTCTTGTAAAGTATAAAAAAGTATCATATTTTGGTAAACCAAACCCAAAATTCACTCACATCCGTCCATGCAAAATTGTGTAAAAATACATGGTTGTTACAATAACTATGGCACTATTCATTTCACATTTAGTTTTTTATTATTTTTTTATGTATCTAGAAAATGAAGGAAAAGAATATATGGTGATTGTTGTGTGTGAAGAAAGAAAAACAATTTTAAAAATCAAGAAAAATTTGATATTTTAATAAAATATAGTGTAAAATAGATAATTTGATGTAGGGTGTTTTGAAAAGTGAGTATGTAAACTAGAAAAATAGGTTTTTATGTAAAAATAGACAAAATTTTTTGTACAACCTAATGCGAATAGTTGAGAGTGTAAATTGACAATTTTGAAACACAAAGACCAAAATGACAATAAAAACAAACTAAGAACCAATAGCCAATAGGTACCAAAAGGTATTTTTACCTTTATTATTTATTAAGCTATACTCTGGACATTTAGTCATTTATTAAAAAGTTTTGTCAAGATGATCAAGTTTGGCAATGAAGAAAGTTTTTTGTGAAGGCTTGTCAAGAGTGAAAGTTTGTCAGTCGCTATGAAAGTCCTCTGACTTCTCTTAGGCAGTGGAATTGTTGTGCCTTCATTGCGAAGGCTTGTTGTCTTCCACGTATCAACAATGTTAATCCGTTAGCTAGTTGGGTTTTTTTCAAGGGTATTAGGAAACAGTTTTTTCTTTTCTTTCTTCCCCTTCCAATCATCGTTCAATAACCTCTAATGCTTTCTAAAAGGTAGGGGCCTAGTTGTTGTTTAGAGAGTGATCTTAGCTCTCAAGAACATATTATCGCAGCAAAGTTTCTTACGAAGCGGGCCCTCAACATCGATGCTATAGCTAAAACTTTCACTCCTCTGTGGTGATTCCAAAGTGGGTTTAAGGTTCGCAATCTCGGAGATCATAAAGTCCTATTCATCTTTGATAATGCTTCTGATGTCAATAAGGTTCTTAGTGCTGAACCTTGGAGCTTTGATAAGCATCTTGTGATCATGCAATGTTAGGGCAAAAGTAATTCAGTGGAAGATCTGAAGTTTGATAGGACATTATTTTGGGTGCAAGTCCATGGGATTCCGTATAGATATAGGAATGTAAAGGCTGCTGAAAAAATTTGCAACGTCCTCGGTCGGGTAATCCATTCCACTGATCCTGCCAAAATAGAGGGGGGTAATTTCATGAGGATTCAGGTGGTGCTAGATGCCTCTCTTCCTCTCTGCCGTCGTCGGGTTATTTCTTTGGAGAATGGTAAGAATTTGTGGATAACATTCAAATATGAGCGTCTCCCAAATATCTGCTACTAGTGTGGTCGCTTAGAACATGCTGATAGGGATTGCGATATCTGGTTGGAGAGTGAAGGAAGTTTAACCGATGATCAGAAGCAATTCGGACCCAGCCTCCGTTCGTCACCTTTTGTTCCTTCACGAAAAAGTGTGGTTTCCGTTCCAAGATTTTACAAATCCAAACTGAGCTCATCGTCGAAGTTAATCATGGTAACGAGGGTAGGACTAAACCAGTAGCTATGAATCAAGATTCGCTTCTTGCATTTGATCCGGTGGTAGAGCATAGCTCTGAGAAGCCAAGTCAAGCTGCTAGCACTCATATAAGGGAAAAATCCATTATTTTGGATTCTCCAAAAGTATCGCATAACATACGGGATTTGAGGGATACACAATTAAATGATTTTTCAACTATCCCTCATTCTTCGTATAATCACAACTCCTCAGATCAAGGGACAATAATAACCGAATCATTTGATGCTAGCTGTAAAGATATTGATTCAGTGCTGAGTAATTTCAACCCCATTCAACTCTTGGCCCAATTAGGTTTTATTGCCCAAAATTCCATTAATGATTTTGGGTCACGTGAGAAGCATGATACAGATAAGTCACCAAAAAAAAAGAAAAAAAGATGAGCACATGGACTCGTTTGGTAAGGACAGACACGAGTGGTAATAATCAAGTGCTCATAGAAAACGCAGGTGGTGGCAAGAGGAATTTTTCACAGGTTGGTGATCATTCAGAATTACCTTGCAAGAAGAAGCAGGTTTTGAGGGATGATGAAATCTTATTTTTCCCATTGGTGGATGCTGGTAACCAGCCTCGCCAAGAATCATGAATCTCTTAATGTGGAATTGTAGTGGGCTTGGGAACCTATGTACAGAGAAGGAGCTTGGAGATTTGATTCAAGTAAAAGATCCATTTATCGTGTTTTTAGCCGAAACATGGACAAATGAAGCTAGGATAGATCATATTCTTCACAACATTAATTTTGATCACAAGTGGGAGGTATCGAGAAGTAGGCGGGGAGGAGGTTTGGTACTATATTGGAAAGATACAGCAAATGTAATAGTTGAGGAATCTCGTAAATATTTTGTTAATGCCACTATTAATAAAAGCTTGGAAATGGAATGGAAGAATTGAAGCCTGGAATAAATTGAGGGGTTTAAACTCTAGGCCGAATATC
The DNA here is from genome assembly GCA_030021035.2 of Notholithocarpus densiflorus. Classification (NCBI taxonomy): domain Eukaryota; kingdom Viridiplantae; phylum Streptophyta; class Magnoliopsida; order Fagales; family Fagaceae; genus Notholithocarpus; species Notholithocarpus densiflorus. The sequence continues at coordinate 824,146 of JARYZH020000007.1, forward strand.
CCCTAGCTTTGTGCGGGGGATTTTAATGAAATCACTAAGCAAGATGAAACATTTGGGGGCACTTTGAGGAATCACAATCAGATGCAAAGCTTCAAAGATGTCATTAATGAATGTGGTTTCATAGACTTGGGGTTTGTGGGCTCTAAATTCACCTAAAGTAAGCATTTTTCTGATGGGCATTCTATTTGGGAGAGGTTGGATAAGGGTATGGCCACAAGTGACTGGTTTCTTAAGTTCCCAGGATCTCAGGTCACCCATCTTAGATGTGACTCGTCGAATCAATTTCCTATTTGATAAACTCAACTGGTTTGGAGGCCCCACCTAGGAAAAAGGTTTTTCATTTTGAAGAAATGTGGTTGTCTGATTCACAATGTACAAAAACAATAGAGGCAGCTTGGACCAATGGAGGAGAGGATGATGTTTTTAAAAAAATTGAGAAGTGCACCAAGGACTTGGAGTGGTGGGATAAGAATTGCTTTGGTGTTGTAAGGTGCGAATTGGAGGAAAGGAAAAAAATGTTAGCAAAAGTTGAAGTTGAGGCAATGAATAGTGGAAATAATTTTCAGGTTAGTGAATTAAAATCAGAAGTTAATGTACTGCTTGACAGAGAAATCCGGTTGTGGAGCCAAAGATCAAGAGTTCTTTGGCTAAATAAAGGGGATAGCAACTCTACGTTTTTTCACAGTAAAGCTACTCACAGGTTCAGGAAAAATATTATTCTTGGTATTAGAGATAAAGGTGAACTATGGCAAGAACAGGCATATTTGATAGAGGACACAATAATTGAATTTTATGAAGAGTTGTTCACCACTTGCAATCCATATTTGCAAGCCGATCCACCATCCTATGTTTCTCAGCTGGTGCCAAACGAGATTAATTCTCACTTATCAGGTGACTTTATGGAATGGGAAGTTCATATAGCCCTCAAACAAATGGCGCCACTTAAAGCTCCAGGCCTGGATGGGATGCCACCACTGTTTTACCAACACTTTTGGGAGATGATGAATCAAGAGGTAACTACAACCATTCTTTCTTGGCTGATTACAGGTAAATTGCCTCATCCCATAAACCATACTTTCATAACTCTAATCCCAAAAGTGAAGAGTCCTGAATTTGTTTTTGAATACCGCCCAATTAGCTTGTACAATGTATTGTATAAGATTTTTTCCAAGGTTTTAGCAAATAGATTAAAAATATTTCTGCCAAATCTCATAGCTGAGCATCAATATGCTTTTGCAAAAAATCGTCTTATTTCGGATAACATTTTAGTTGCTTTTGAGACTTTACACTGTATGAAAAATCACAATTAAAAAAAAAAAAGGGTTCATGGCACTGAAGCTGGATATGAGTAAAGCCTACGATAGGGTGGAATGGGTTTTTATGGAGAACCTAATGAAGAGAATGGGTTTTTGTTCCAGGTGGATTGGTTTAATTATGGAATGTGTTCGCACAATTTCAAATTCTATTCCTGTGAATGGGGAACCGAAGGGTATGATTAATCCAATTAGAGGAATTAGGCAAGGGGATCCCCTTTCCCCCTTCCTTTTCTTATTATGTACAGAAGGGTTGCATGGATTAATTAAAAAATCTGCAAGAAATAAGGAGGTCAATGGTTTTTCTCTCTGTAAGAGAGGCCCCAAGCTAACCCTTTTTTTTTCTCTTTTTTTTTTTTTTTTTTTTTTTTTTTTTTTTTTTTTTTTATGATAGCCTTCTCTTTTGCAGGGATAATTCACAAGAATGTAGTAATGTGCTCAAACTTCTATTAGAGTATGAAGCTGTCTCTTGTCAGAAAATTAATAGAGAAAAGACAACTCTTTTCTTTAGCAAGTCCACAGATGTTGATGCTAGGCAGAAAATAAAGAGGATTTTGGGGGTTCAAGAAATAAAATTTTATGAGAAGTATTTGGGGCTTCTGGCTTTGGTTGGTAGGGGTAAAGCAAGCTTTAGCTACATCAAAGAAAGGGTATGAAGGAACTTGCAAGGGTGGAAAGGTAAATTGTTGTCTTAAGCAAGAAAAGATGCTTTAATCAAAACAGTTGTCCAAGCCATACCAACATATGCCATGGGTTGCTTCAAACTTCCATTGGGGCTTTGTCATGACATTGAGGCAATGATCAAAAAATTCTTTTGGGGGCAGTGAGGTGATAAGAGAAAAATCCATTGGATTAAATGGTCAAAATTAACTAAATCTAAGTTAGTTGGGGGGATGGGTTTTAGAGACCTCGCCTTGTTTAATGATTCTCTTCATGCCAAACAAGCCTGGTGACTTATGCATAGAATAGATACTCTCTTTTACAGGATCTTCAAGGCTCGATTTTTCCCTCAATGTTCATTTATGGAAGTTAAAGATTTGGCGTCAGGTCATATGCTTGGAAAAGTATACTTATAGGTAGAGAAGTTATACAAAGGGGTTCAAGCTTTCGGGTTAGCAATGGTAAGAAGATCAGAATCTGGCAGCACCATTGGCTCCCCATTAAACATCCAACCTTGGTTACTGTTAATACCGTATTTTGTCCGCCCTCAATTTGCGTGCTAGACCCCGAAAAATTCAAAAATATTATTTTCTTCACATGGGGCCACGAGAACATCCAGAATGACGTGGTGCAACCTGTTCGGGCACCGGAGCACCCGAAATGCCTTTTTCAGCCAAAATGCCCCTGGTCAACCTTGAGTTTAACCGAAGGTCAAACGAGGTCAAAACCCTCACAAAACAACATTTTTCATGGTTTTACATCAAACCTGAGCTTCTCGGAGATTTTTAATAACTTTGACCAAGTTTGACCCGAAATCAATCTCAAGTGGGCCCAAAAACCCTAATTTTGATCCAGCTGTCAAAACGGGTTAAAACCAACGCCATTGCAAAGATTATCAGATTCTCATTCCAACGACTATTCATGGGTTGAAATTGGAGTTAGAACGGACGAGATATCACGAAAATCGGGATGACGCACCGATTGATGCACCACTAACTTTTAAGAGCCATAACTTTTGATCTGACCGTTGGATTTTCAAGTTCCATAACTTTTCAAAAACATGAAGTCAAAAATTTTCCAAGGATTTCAAGATCAACCCGATTAGATGAAGTTGGAGGCTGGCGGCCCTTGAAGGGCCACCGATGCCCTATAAGGGCTATCGCCTCGAAGTTTGTGCTGGGGCTATAAATAGCCCCAAGCATCCCTCAGACCTGGGAGGACATTTTTCTGAGTTTTTTCTCTCTGCCTGGTATTTTTCCACACGTTTTTCCCTCTTCCAAACACACAAAAAAAAAAAAAAAAAAAAAAAAAAAAAAAAAAAAAAAACACATCAAAGCTTCTTGATTCTTCTCTCTTCACCAAAAAAACACAAGGTATTGTTATTATACCCAATTTTCATTTCCTTGGTTATACACTTCGGATTTGGGGTTTAGGGGTGTGGATGTAGCTTTTTAGCTACCATCCACACCCCTAACCTTCTAAATCTTTTTCTAGCATTTATTTCGCTTTTATGCCTTAATAACATGATTTATCTTTTTCTTTAGCATGTTTCTTGCTTTCTTTGTGTTTCTAGCTTAAATCTCTTTGCTTTTATGCTTTATGCCATGTTTCATGCTTAGATCTACATCTTTACATGCTTGTATGTTTAGATCTACATGCTTAGGGTTTTATGCCATGTTTTCCTATGTTTTATGCCTCTTTCAGTTCTAGGTTGACGTTAGGGTTACATGCTCACATGCTTGTATGGTGTTGTTGTCAATGCCTTGCTTGGATCTATGTGTTTTACGTGTTTATTTCCATGCTATATGGTTAGATCCTTGTCTTCACATGCTTATATGCTTGGATTCATGTTCTTCCATGTTTATGTGCTAAGTTTCTACATGTTCACATGTACGTTTCTATGCCTATATGTCTAGATCTGTGTTCTCACATGTCTATGTGCTTGGATCTATGTTCTCTACATGCTTTATGCTATCTTCCACATGCTTGTGTGCTCCATGCCATGTTAGTGTGCCTAGACCTAGGCTATGTTTGTCATGCTTGTGCTCTTGTGTTTTGGCCTATTGGTTCGGACCCGATCTAGACCCTATGGTCTCTGTCATCGTCCATACACCAAGGCCTACATCAAAAGGGGATCATCCTTATTTGCATGTCTATGCTTGCTTGCTTCTATGCTTTATGCTTATTTTAGCCTCTCTAGTTCTAGGCTTTGCACGCTCGACGCCCTTGGCAGGTTGTGGTTGTGTGGTTACATCCGACACCCATGGGGCCTTGTCTGGATGTAACCACTTGGGATGCATCACCATGAAGTTGGTTGCTTCGTGCATACCTTTCCCCTTTTCCGCTCCGCGTGATGCTATGCTTACCATGCTTGTTTGTGCCACCCGTTGGCTTTCTATGCATCTTTACACGTTTACTTACATGTCCATGCGTGAGTCTTGTTTGCTAGTGTGTCATCCACGCTTTGAAACAATGGAGTTATGGACATTCGATCCAAACCTACATTTATCCCTTGCGGACACCACCTTTTGCTTGCTTTCTTGCTTCTTTGCCTTCTCGCTTGTTTGTTTGTTTGCTTGCTTTCCTGTTTCTTTGCTTGCTATGTCTATCATGCTTATCTGCTTTATGCCTCTTTCATATGCTCTTTGGATCTTTTCCTTCCATTGCTTGTCTGCTGTCTTCTTGTCTTCGCCTTTGCATGTACACACATGGAGCGAAAACTCATGGAGCTAGGGCGCGGTTTCCCAGGCGCAAGCAAAAAGGGCGAAGACGCAAGCATGTAGATATAAGCCATGCGGTACTGTTCAGTAGTTTTAGGGGTCTAGCCGCTCCTATTTGGTTATGTACTCTTTTAAACCCCCTTCCTTCCTCCCTCATTTCTCTCTTAGATGGGTTATATTAGGTATATCATGTCGTGTACCATTCATCCTCATCTCTAAAGTATGGCGACCCTTGTTTATTTTCCTGCACCTATATTTTGGGTCATGCTCTAGGGATGTAGGCATTTACTTTCCTGTTCTGTGTGCTTGTATTGTGCATGATGTATGTATATATATACCTGCTCGCCCCCTTTCGGTGTGACTGTCACAGTCCGTGTCACCTAAGGCAAAGCAATGCCTAATTTCCGCCACGAAAGTAAGGTGACATGTCGCCGAATTTTTGCCGTGGAAATCTAGTACTTTTTCTGAATGCCTTTGGAAAGTATAGATTGGGACCACACCCATTCAAAAGCTAAACCTCAAAGCCCCCATGCATGCAAAGCCCTGAAAGCCAATCCCAAAATCATGTTTTTTATTGCCAATCTCCGAAAATTAAGGTTTTATCAAAACAAAAGACTGTCCTTGGACAGGCGTTATGAGGTGCCTAACACCTTTCCCACACGTAACCAAACTTCTGGACTCAAGAATCAAGAGTTTTTTTTGCCATCCACACTAGATTAGGGAAAATGCCCTTTTTTTCTTAGCCTAGGATCGGTAATAAAATCAACTAGAAACAGGTGACCAATCACACCTTAGAAAAACCCAATGATTGGTGGCGACTTCACTTACCTTTGGTAATTCCCTTAAAATTTGGCCAAGATTCCTGCCACACCTTCAAAGGTAGACAAATACCCTCCTTTATCGAGAGAGAGAGCACCTGAAGCTCCGCGAACAACCACACAACCATCGAGAGAGGCCCTTCAACGGGGCCCTGTGCGCATGGGAGCGTCGCCACCGCGAGAAGGCCCGACAACGGCGGTTTTCCGTTCCGATCGAGGCCGGGAGTAGATAGACTGGCAACTCCACTGGGGATAGATGAGAGTTTAGCCTTAGAGCTTTTGATAAAACCATAATCTTTGGACATTAGCTTTCAAAAACACAGAAATTGGCATTGGCCTCCAGGGCTCTCCTTTTGAAAAAGGCTTCTACTATGTCCTAGTAGACTATTTTCAAAAGAGCAAAAATCGTTTTCCAAAAAAAATCCTTTTTCGAAAGGGTGGCTCTAAGGTATTTTCACATGGGGCTCTACCACTTTCCTCACATGCTTTTACCGCTTTCCTCACATGCTTTACAGCTTTCCTCACATTAAATCTTTCCTTCACATGCAAACATAGGGTAGCAAAATTTAATTTCCGCTACACTTTTATCCACTTTCATATATATATCTGCTGTGTTTGGAAAAGTCTTTCCCCTTCATTAAGAATTGCATGACATATACACCCTTTTTGAGCTGAACCTGGGCTTCGCATTACTGGCGTAGTCACATCTTTTTGGGGATTTCATCACCCCATCTGCAGATGCCCAGACAAAAACATCGGCAGTGTTACCCATAGTTAGATTCAGGGCTGATGTTGTAGGCACTTCTAGGTCCATAGGTGGACAGGAGTAGCTGAAAAGGCCCCATCGATCCTTCCTGCCCCACAACTTCCATGAAGGGAGGGGTATGGCGAATAAGTACCCTAGGATAGGAACAACCTACTAGTTAAGCCTTTGCATATAGTTTCCCTAGTTATGTCAAACCCGTGAGGACTAGATCAAGCCCAGAGCCCATCAAGACTAGGTGAAGCCTAAAGAGTGAACATCCAAGCCTAGGAAAGGACACCCTTATAGGGCTAGAGGTTAAGGGAAAGTGTCTTGTAATAGGTGCGCCCTTTTTGCTTGCGCCAAAGAAATTGTGCTCTACTCCAGGTTCTCTCTACCCTGCTTGCACAGTATCCATGATTAAACCCCTAGGGAAAGCAACCCCGTTGCTTGTACACGATAGATCATACCCTATCCCTAAGGGTTTACAACCCTACAAGGGCACTCATGCATACACTAAATGGTTCTGTCACCTAATTGTGCAAAGATAAAATCTGTGGTAAGTAGCCAAAACTCCATTCAGGAGGAGATGCTCCCAAAAAACCGTCAAGGATTCCAAAGCATCAAGAGTTCGAGGGCTTTCCTAGAAAAGATCCAAAAGGATTGCCCAGAAGCTTAAATCATCAAAGAGATCACAAAATGTCAAAGTGGCCAAGAGGGTCCAAGATCCAAATTGCCAAGATGTCAAAATTGCCAAAAGGTCCTAGATGTCCAGAATCTAAGGGCTCCCTTAAGAGATCCAAAGGTCCAAGAGATCCATGCTGTTCAAGTTACCAAGGGACCCAGGTGTCCAAGAGCTTCCCCAAGAAGTCCACAGTATCAGAAGCCGAGCTTTTCCTTGCAGTTGCATTTCCTTGTATTGTAAAAGGCCCACTGTTGGAGCCGATGAACCCAGCGTTGTAAAAGCAAATCTTGTACAAGCATGTAATCAAAAGAAGGGTCTTTCTTGCATTGTGGAGCATGTCATGAAAGTTTCGGTTACTTGCTAATCTAGTGCATTAATCTTGCATCATAGTAAAAACTCACCATGATAAACACCCGATCAAGGGTGCAAAGCCAAATTTTTCTAAAAATGGTAGGTGCATGTTAAATATCAAGGGCATAAACTAACTTGTTTTAGTGTTGTGTTTCCACATTGTCAAACACACCTCGCTTATTTCACCTCCTATTCTTCCCAAGGGTTAAAAGATTGCTAAAAAGAAACAGGCTAAGCTACCGCCACGTCGTGATCCCATCGTCACTAGGTCTCGCGCAAGAGAGATGTCTACTAGTGGTACTTCTCCCCATAAGGAAAATGCTCAGGAAATTACTCTTCTAAAGGAGTAGGTGTCGGAACTGATGCGCATGGTGCAACAACTAGTTGTAGGAGGAGGACAGAACTCCTCTATCCACAGTCAAGGAGGTCTCCAAATCGAGAATGAAAATCAGCCCCCATTAGAACAGGATTAGGGCCACAATGTACCGCCCCAGGGCAATGACCAAGAAGTAGATCCTCCTAAGGACAAAAACCCCGAATCTGGGTACGGCCAAGTCAAGAGCCAAGTGGAAACTCTAGTTAAGAAGCTTCGTATCATGAAGGGCTCTAGCGCCCATGGAAGCGTTGATCTAGACAGTCTAACCAACTTTCCTCAAGTCATTATGCCTCCCAAGTTCAAGGCACCCGTGTTTGTCAAGTATGATGGTATTGGGGACCCTTACGCGCACTTGCGCATGTTCTGTAGGAATATGGCTCCCTTTGGGGATAATCACCCTCTGCTTTTCCAGATTTTTCCTGGTAGTCTGACTGGCCTCGCGGCCACATGGTATGCGAGATTGGAAAAGACCTCTAACTGGAGGGAAATGGCCAACTCTTTCCTAGAATACAACAGGTTCAACACCGAGATAGCTCCCGACCGCACGGTCCTTATGAGAACAAAAAAAAAGAATGGGGAATCTTTCCGAGAGTATGCCCAAAGGTGGCGTGAGCTAGCCGTACAAGTGCAACCCCCCATGATGGAAAATGAGATGATCAAGTGGTTTATTGACAACCTCAAGCCTCCTTACTATGAGAAGATGATCAGCACCCAAGTCACTCATTTGCTAACCTCATCCCTATTGGGGATCGCATTTACGAGGGCATTAGGAGAAAAAAGATCATGGATGCCGAGTCTTTGAGTTACATGGTCGAACAATAAGTCAAGAAAATGACTGGCCGCAAGACTAAGGAAGCCGACGTTCATATGGTCGATAGTGCATCAGAAAGGCCTAGAGGTGTTACTTCTGCTTATGCAACCCCAGCTGCTAGACCTTATCAGCAACAGGCTCAATCTGCTCAAGCACCTAACCAAGCCTTTAATAAGATCTCTACGCTTACCTTCTGGGAAGGAAGTTATTGACCCCGATGTTTTCCAGGCTCGAAGAAAGCCTTCTATCACCTGGTTTTGATCTGTCCAAGAATTGTGAACATCATTTTAGGGCCGAGGGGCATACTTTAGAAGAATGTTACCATTTGAGGGACCGTGTCCAAGATCTCATAGATAACAAGTTGATACAGTTCGATAATGCAGCCGCTCCGAACATCATCACCAACCTTTTGGCTCCCCATCAGGAAGGGAATGTGAATGCCATCATCACAGTGGAAGAAAGGATTTTGGATTTCTCCTCACCGTCATTCCCATGGAAGGCTATGCTCCAAGCCTTGGTCCAAGAGAGTCACCTTGATCTTAAAGGTATAGGAACCTCGGGATTTGATTGGGGAATCTGCTCATTCTGTGACAATGAAGACAGTCATGCCCTGTTTAATTGTGAAGTGCTCCGAGCACAGGTTCAGAGTCTAGCCGAACGCGGTATCATCTGGATTGAAAGGGAAATTGTGCAAAGAGGTGATTACATGGCAGCCAGTTTATGCCCTCTAGCTACCCAGTTGGAAAGCTAGCTATAATGCTATATCAGTTGGGTCGAGGAAAGATTGGGACGAATACCTACAGAAACGCCTTGGTAAGGTTACTTCAGCACCTCCCTCTTCAGTAGTCATTGAGGAGATCATAGAATCACCTGCAGATTCAGGGTCATCAGATTCAGGGAAAAGGCAAACCCCGCCAGCCATCGAAGGATTTACTCCTCTAGTTCCTACTATAGTCTTTATGCTATAGTCTTTATGACTATAGAATAAACCTCCAATAGTTCCTTTTGGATACCCTACAAAGAAAACCACTTCTGTTTTAGACTGTAACTTGTCAGACTTTTCTTTCAACACATGTGCTGGACAACCCCAAATATGGAGATGTCTCATACTAGGCTTACGCCCATTCCACAACTCTACAGGTGTTTTAGGAACAGACTTCGAAGGTACTAAATTCAGAAGATACATTGCAGTATTTAAGCCATATCCCCAAAAAGAAATTGGTAGAGTCGAATAACTCATCATGGACCTAACCATATCTAAAAGAGTCCTATTCCTTCTTTCTGCTACACCATTTTGTTGTGGAGTTCTAGGTGCAGTCAATTGGGATACAATCCCTTTTTCAGTTAAATAATCCTTAAAATCCCCAAGAAGGTATTCGCTACCACAATCAAATCGAATGGCTTTTATGCGTTTACCCAATTGATTCTCAACTTCAGCCCTAAATTCTTTGAACTTTTCAAAGGCTTCGAACTTCCATTTCATTAGGTACACATAACCAAATCTAGAGTAATCATCAGTGAAAGTAATGAAATACTCATAGCCACCTCTTGCTTGGATTGACATAGGACCACATACATCTAAATGCACTAGTTCTAGTAAATCTTGGGCTCTTCTACCTTTTGCATTAAAAGGTCATTTGGTCATTTTGCCTTCCAAACAAGATTCATAAACTAGAAATTCATCAAAATCTAATGGCTCTAAGAGACCATCTTTGATCAGTCTTTGAATCCTATTTGAATTAATATGACCCAAACGTAAATGCCAAAGATATGCATCACTAGTAGAAGGAAACTTTCTCTTTAATGATTTCACATGTGAATTATTATCTAATTCAGAATTATATAATTTATGCTTATTAGGAGTTAAAATATAAAGACCATCCACAATATTGCCAGAACAGATAAACAATTTACCCTTCTTTATTACAACATTGTCTTTAAGGATAACACAATATCCATGTTTACCTAAATAAGTTGCAGAAATTAAATTCCTACGAACATTAGGTACATATAGACAGTCTTCTAATATTAAAACCCTAGACTCAAAGCATAAATTAAACACTCTAATAGCTACAACTGGAATCTTGCTCCCATCAGCCAAAGTAAGAAACAATTCCCTTCATTAAGTTTTCTAGTATCCTGGAACCCCTACAAAGAATTGCAGATATGATTAGTACAACATGAATCCACACACCAGGAATCCGTGGGATTTTGTACTAAACATATTTCAAGGAGGAATGAACTTTTCATACCCTTATTATTGGCAGCCCTGAATTTTGGACAATTCCTCTTCCAATGTTTTTTCTCACTACAATGGAAACAATTTCCTTTGATCTTCTTTCCTTTGTCGGTAACCCCTAAGGCAATTTGTTTACCATCTTGCTTGGTGAAGTCCTTTTTCTTCTTCTTCTTACCCTTGCCTTTCGACTTAGGTTGAGAAGTAGAAGCTTCAGCCATATTAGCATCAACACTAGATGTACCAAGAATGCCTTCCGCCGCTACCAACTCATTCATTAATTCAGACAATGAATAAATCTTTTTGTTCATATTAAAATTGAGTCTGAATTCCTTGAATGATTCTGGTAGTGACTGGAGTATCATATCCACTTGGGATTTTCCATCAATATTGGCACCTAAAACCTCCAATGTATTCAGATTAGAAATCATTGTAAGACAATGCTCCCTCACTGAACTGCCTTTAGACGTTTTGGTATTATAAATTTGCCTCATAGTTTCTTGCCTTACAGAACAACCTTGCTCACCAAACATCTCCTTCAGACTTAACATTATGTCCGAAGCTAGTTCTACATCCTACATTTGATACTGTAGAACATTTGAGATAGATGCTAGGATGTAGCATTTGGCCATCTCATTAGATTTCTGCCAATGATCATATCGCTATTTTTCCTCAGGAAGAGCATCTAATGAAGGAAAGCTAGGACATGGATGAGTAAGCACATATTTGTGCTCTTCAGCTGTAAGAACAATGTCCAAATTTCTTTTCCAGTCAACATAATTGGATCTAGTCAGTTTGTTTTGATTAAGAATAATAACAAATAGGCTAAATGATGCCATGATCAAATCTGAAAATAATAAACATGAATATAATCAATAAACTGGACATTATCAATTTAGCATATAAACATATAGTATGAAACCTTAATAAAACCATAATATAATATATGCAACGACAACCCAATCTCATATTCAATATCCCTCAGCATAGAGTGAACATTAAATATTATGATTGATTGAGAACTATTCTCATTATTAGTGCTATCATGATAACTCTTATCAAACACTAATAATATGCCGTTATACATTTGGCCTTTAAATAATAACAATAAGAACTCAACATAGAGGATACTATAATATTTAGTCTAGTGTATGTCTAGAATCATGTGTAGCCACATTTCATCCGTTTAAACAGGCTTATTTTGTAGTACCATGATACAAAACACCATCCGCATGGAATGCAAAGCTCGAAGCTAAGACAAGGTGTTTGATCAAACCACTATAAACCAGGAAATTCAATCTTATAGGACCATGAAATAAATACTCTTTGCATGAAATGCTAAGCTCGAAGCAAAGACAAAGTATATATTTCACACTACTATGAACCGACAATGGAGGCCACGAGATCCAACCCTTGTATCTCTCTCCCACTAGATGTTTTAAATTAAAGGTTTTTATTTTGTAAACATGTGTAATCTAATCACACACAGCCTTGCACTTTATAAAATTGAAAACACGTAGAAAAAATTCAAAATTCCCTTCAGTGGCATTTTCGCGAGAATCTCGCGACTAAGCTCTTCCCGTGAAAATGAGTTAAGGGAAAATAGTGAAAACACAAAATTCAGACAGAAACTTTTGCGACTGTCTCGCAACTGTTTCGCGAGTAAAGCTTACTCATGAAAAGTTTTATGCTTCAGAGGCATTTTTCAGGAGTAATTTCGTGAGAAAGTTACCACCCGTGTTTTCAGTTTTTGAAGAGCGGATATAAACAATTTTCAATGGTTTTTCATGAACAAACAACCACCATATGAACATAATGGATAGAATTTGATATCAAAACTGAATTCCATTGATGCTAAAGCCTTAAAGATCAATTTAACATACTTAAATTCAAACTTAAACAACATCATAACATCAATATCAGTTTTCATCAAATCATAGTTTCAACAACTATGCAGAAAATTAAATACATATATAATCTTCTAACATCATGAAACTATTATCTCTAATTCCAAAACTCAAAAAACATGTTATACAGATTCGAAATTGAAGACCACTATAATACCATTTGATGGTTAAATACATGTTTGTATCGCATACAAAACATATGCAGCGAAAAATTAACGGATCTACTTCATTTGCAATTGATAACATATGCTATGTAAGTTTCAGAATGTAAGAACAAGAGAGTGTACCTTGAAGCAGTGAAATTCAAAACCAAAGATTCGAAGCACTTGGGAACACTTTTAATCTTCACTCCAATTCCATTTGATGCCCAAGAAGTGTGGTCTCTTAATCAGTTATATGTATATGTTCAAGAGAGAATGTAAGAGTGTCCAACACTCACATACAAACCATTTCATTAACTTACAAAATTCTATATGTTTCTCTCCTAATAACTGATTATCTAATTGGGCCAGCCTTTTGAGCCTTTTCAATTGGGCTTTAGTATGTGGCTTGGAGTGGGACCAAAAGGGAACAAATAAGACACTAGCTCCAATGGGCCTTGGGCTTTTCTGTCAACTCTTGACAAGTCCAAAGTTACTATTAATTATATTTAATACCACTATATAAATATAATTGCACTCTAAACCTTATTAATAAATTATATCCTAAGACTTTATTGTACATGCAACACCTTCATAAAATATTCGTAGTAATACAAAGTCATGAATATAGACTGCCACTTTGAAAATTACTGTTGGGGTTTGTGCCCTAAAATCTAATTTATTGGCATGTCATAAATAATTAAGTTGTTTAATTATATGAGACTATCTATAAATGAACTAATGAGACATTATCTTAGTCCATGAGATGCATTGTATGTGATTTAGTCACAGAAGATGTAAATCACAAGTTCCTTGTAAACTCAAAATGTAGTTCGTAGTCGGTGATGAAATTGGGCGTTTCATCTGCGAACACTATAACATATCAACTACGATGATTTGTCTTGATCATGGAAATGAAGACTTCTAGTTGGTATGTTGATATGTTTTAAGAGTTAAGATATATTGAACTGGACTGCTGTGAGATTTATTATTCTCCTAACGACTGTCAAATGAATAATAAATCTCACGACTTCTATTTACATCAACTCTAAATCCTGAGAGAATAATGGACCTGATCATGAGATGTAGGTTGCTTTGATATATCAGGAGTGAGATCTATAAGTCACGGTCAAAACCTCAGTATGTTGGGCAGCCGCATTTAGTGTTGATGGAACATATATTCTCAAGATGGAATTCATAATCTCTTAACGGAGACAAGTTTAATGGGTTTGGTTATTCAAGAGAGTTGGGCCTAACCACTTTAGTAAGGAGTTATTAAAGTATATGTTTATGAAATTGGATTTCATAAATATATGATGAATAACGTAAAGGATTAAACTGGGTACTTAATGATTAAGATGTAGTAATCTTCAAAGTGGCAGTCTACATTCATAACTTTGTATTACTACGAATATTTTAATGAAGGGGTTGCATATATAATAAAGTCTTGGGATATAATTTATAGATAAGGCTTAGAGTGCAACTATATTTATATAGTGGTATTAAATATAGTTAATAGTAACTTTGGACTTATCAAAAGTTGACAGAAAAGCCCAAGGCCCATTGGAGCTAGTGTCTTATTGGTCCCTTTTGGTCCCACTCCAAGCCACATACTAGAGCCCAATTGGAATGGCCCAAAAGGTTAGCCCAATTAGATAATCAGTTGTATATAAGGAGAGAAACATACAGAATTTTATTAAGGCTTTTTCATGAGACTTTTCATTAAGTCTTTTCATGAGAGTTCTCATAAGGAATGAAATGATTTTTATGTGAGTGTTGGACACTTTCCCATTCTCTCCTTGGAAACTGATTGAAAGACCACACATCTTGGGCATCAAGTGGAATTGGAGTGAAGATTAAAAGTCTTCCCAAGAACTTCTGATCTTCGGTTTTTGAATTTCACCGCACCAAGGTATGCTTTCTTTTTCTTAAATTCTGAAACTTATATAGTACATGTTATCAATTGTGAATGAAGTAGATTCGTTAATTTTCCGCTGCGTATGTTTTGTATGCGATACAAACATGTAATTTTCCAACAAATGGTATCAGAGCGGTCTTCATTTTGAATCTGTATAACATGTTTTGTGAGTTTTGGAATTAGAGATAATAGTTTCATGATGTTAGAAGATTATATAGGTATTTAATTTTCTGCATGGTTGTTGAAACTATGGTTTGATGAAAATTGATTTTGATGTTATGATGTTGTTTAAATCTGAATTCAATTATGTTTAATTGAAGTTTAAGGCTATAACATCAATAGAATTTAGTTTTGACATCAAATTTTGTCTATTATGTTCATATGGTAGTTGTTTGTTCATAAAAAATCGTTGAAAACTGTTTGCAACTGCTCTGGAAAAACTGAAAACACGGGTTTCTCGCGGGTTGGCTTCCTGCGAAGTTACTCGTGAAAAATGATTCTAAAGACAAAAACTTTTCGCGGGTAAGCATTACTCACGAAACAGTCGCGAGACAGTAGCGAAAGTTTCTGTCTGATTTTTTGTGTTTTCAATTTTTTTGCTTAACTCGTTTTCGCGGGAAGCGCTTAGTAGCGAGATACCCGCGAGACAATAGCGAAAATGCATTTGAAGGGAATTTTGAATATTTTCTAAATGTTTTCAAATGTATAAGGTGTAAGGCAATGCGTGATGTGATTACACATGGTTTTAACTAAAAGACCTAATGAAATCAAAGATGGTAGTTAAATAGAACTCTTAGTCTTAAATTGTTTTATGATTAGAAGTCCTTAATTTATTTTAATTAAAAATTTTAATGAGATTAAAGCTTAATTAAAAGATGTATAGTTTCTAATGAGATTAGAATTCTTAATCAAATAAGTTAAGGATAGAGTTCTATATAATTAATTTTTGATTCATTAGTGTTTAAGGAATCCTAAATAGTTTAGGACTTCCATTTTAGTTAGTGATTCTAATAAGATTAGAGTCTTTAACAAGTGCAAGGTTATTAGTTGTGATGGGATCACAATTATTTAAGAAAAACCCAAATAATGAGTGGAAGTGCTGAAATAACCCTTTTGTTAAGTTTATTGTAATGTGAATAGATACCTTGTCTTGACTTCGAGTCTTGCATTCCATGCGGACGGTATTTACTTCATGGATTACAAGGTTAAACTTCTTTGTGATAGCGCGAATGTTCGTTATGCTTTAGTGACGTGACTTAGTTACATCACATTGAATTTAAACAATTAAACACATTTGATGTGTAGGGTTAAAATTATGATTAGATCACAATGATTTCATGACAATCCACTTGTTTTAAAATTTCTAGTGGGAGAGAGATACAAGGGTTGGATTTCACGGCCTCCATTATCGGTTCATAGTAGTGTGGGTATGCACCTCGTCTTGGCGTATATGCCTCGCGATCCCAAAAGCGGGTGTTTATTTCATAATACTACAAGATTGAACTTACCCATTTAAAGTAGTGTGAACAAGCACCTCGTCTTGGCGTATATGCCTCGCGATCCCAAAGGAGGGTGTTTTGTTTCATGGTACTACAAGTTTAAACACTATAAAGGGAGATGAAATGTGGCTACACATGATTCTAGATAATGGTGTACACTAGACTAAGTGTAATGTTAACCTCCTAAAGGAGCTATGTCATTATTACTTAGAGACTAAAGTTAATACAGCATATTATTAGTGTATGATAAGAGTTATCATGATAACACTAATAATAGAATAGTTCTCAATCAATTAATGTGTTTATAATAAACTTGCTACCAAGGAATTATAGACATGGATTGGGTTGTCGTTGCACCTAGTATAGTATGTTTTTTGGGTTCCACACTATATGGTTATGGATGCAAAATATAATGTCCCTGTAATTATGTTCACAGTCTCAAAATTAAGTTGTCATTAATTTTGTTCTCTAGCTACTATTTTAAATGAATCACATTAACTAAGAAATAATTTTGGACATGATGCTTAAAGGAGCTGAAGTACAAAAATATGTTTTGATTCAGTATTGTCATAATTTCCTATGCATGATGCATTGATGGAAGATAACTTATGATGTGATCATAGTTTCCATTGTAATGCTAAAATGTTTCATTGGCTTTTATATCAATTGTACTACAGCATGAGATGCAAGAGTTAGTACAAGACTTAGACTTTATATTAAGTCTAAATGAGATGTTTTGGTATGAAATATCGTGCTACTAGATGATATTCAATATAAATCATATTGAGTGCCAAGAAAAGCTTAAGGAGTTCCAATTCTATATCTTTTTATGAAAAGTTTTTAATTTTAAAATGAATTGGAATTCTTGGATGTAGAGATTAAATGTTAATCTCAAATGGATATGATACACAAATCCTTGTTAGAATCATTTGATCAATTCAGATTGTTTTGAAAATAAATTCTTTTTATATTATCTGAATTGATGAGTAAGTTCTACACAACGGAAGACATCCTAAAAGCTAAGGCTAGGATCAATATGATTTAATTCAAATTCTTAGCCTAGACCGAAAGGTAAGGGTGATAAGAAGAGGAATTATAATACCAAACAGTTGGGCAAGCTAGTTGCCCTAGTAGTTGCCAAAAGGAAATTAGATTAAAAAGTATGACCAAAATGAAAGTGATTCCATTTTGGTTAAACT
This sequence comes from Notholithocarpus densiflorus, assembly GCA_030021035.2. NCBI lineage: Eukaryota > Viridiplantae > Streptophyta > Magnoliopsida > Fagales > Fagaceae > Notholithocarpus > Notholithocarpus densiflorus. Next base: position 841,521 of record JARYZH020000007.1, read on the forward strand.
AAGCTTTGTCCATGATTGTTTTCTAGATGGAGATTTACATGTTTTACTTTTTAAAGAGAAAGTTTCCATCCTTTGGTATTGTATGTTTTGGCACTTATGTCTAGATTTTATTAATCTAAATAATATTTAAGATTGGTGAAAGGTGGGATTTTAGAACCATTATTTTGTTATATTCTCAATCTATGAATTCTATTTAGAGGATAATATGATCTAGGACTCCTTTATTGTAAAGGAATATAGTATTAATGACTTCTTTAAGTCAGTGCATACATGAAGGAGGAATAAGACTCTTTTAGAAATAGTAAAGTACATGATAAGTATTTCCATTTGCTTGTTTCTTTTGGAGATATACTCTATGTATTACTACACATTTTCTAAATTTGATTTCAAAAGTTTGTTCCTATGACATTTGTAAAATTGTGGATTGGGTGAAAACCTAGTATATGATACTTCTACTTTTGAAGATGTCCAGCACTTGTGCTAGAAAGGAAGTCTGACAAATTAAAATTAAAAGGTAGAAAAATGTGTGTTTATGATGAGTATCCAAAAGGATTTGCAGAAGATTGTTTTGGTAGTCATAAAGAAGACAAGATGTTTGTAAAGTACAAATACAAAGTTCTTGATGATGACTATGTGAATAATCTTAAAGAATTGTTCTAGAAGAAAAATATCAGAATTTTTTATAAGACAACTATAAAATACATTTAGAAATGAGATGGTTGTATTAGATAAACCACAAGGTATTATTCTATATATATATATATATATATATATAGCTAGTACATCGGTATAATATCGTAGTGGGAGGATTGTAAATTCATACTTTTGGGATAAACTTTTGAAGTCATTCCACAAGGGTATGAATTTGATCTTCGGTCCTGCGTAAAAGGCAATAGATGATATGAATATGAATTATTGGATCAAGGTTATGTGAATAGAATTAGATTCTATTTAAAGTCTAGAACTTGTAGAGGCGCCTAGTGGCATTGAGCCTATTGTTCTCAAATAGGTCTACAAGGAAATGAGATTGATAGATTTGAAGGTGCAAACCTTCAAAGTCAAGATTAATGGCGAAAAGATTTATTCAGAAAGAAATGGTTCGACTATGAAAAGATTTTTTCACCAATAGTCAAGTTTGACTCTATCTAGATTCTCTTATCAATTATATTTCATTTGGATGAAATATGGCAATGGATATCAAGAAAGCTTCTTTTAGTAGCAATCTTGAGAAAGACATCTATATGATGTATCTAGTAGTGTTTAGTAGCAAAGAAACAGTAGTGTTTAGTATGCAAGTTGCTTAAAGTCCATTTATGGACTAAAGCAAGTATATGAATCATAAAATATCATCTTTGATCAAGAAATCAAATTGTTTGATTTTGATCAAGTATTAAAAGGCCTTAGGTGTATGTAAAGCTATATAGAATAATAATTTTCTTAATGTATGTTGATGACATTCTAATCATTTAGGATGATGTAGAGTTATTGTTATCAATAGAGTTTTTGTTATCTAGTCTAGTTTGATATAAAGTACTTGGGAAAGACTAGTCACATCCTAAGAATTAAACTTTGTTAAAATTCAGAAATTAGGATGTTGGGTCTATCTCAAATTGCTTAAATAGATTACATTATAGCCAAGTATAGCATATAATACTTCAACAAAGGATTCTTTCCTTTTAAGTTAGAAGTTCCTTTATAAAGCACTATAGTCCTATGACATATAAAAGGAAAAGCATATTAAGACGGTTCCTAATATAATACCAATAGGAAGTCTTTATGCTATGCTATATACTAGGCTAAATATCTATTTTGCGGTGGGCATAGTAAGCAAATATCAATTGAATCAAAGATCACTTAATTTAGTGGGAGTAAAGCATATATTCAAATATCTTAGGAGAATGAGGGATTATATGCTTGTCCACAAAAGTGAAGTTTTGAAAGTTACTGGATATACAAATATTGACTTGTAGTTTAATTGTATTTCATGAAGTTGGACTTCAAGATATGTTTTCATCTTAAGTGGTGAAGATACACATTAAGCGTAAGTATTATCTCATTAGAGAGATATGAGTACTTAAGAAGTAGTAGTAGAAAAGATAATTTATGAAATAAATCTGGCTGTAACTTGTTTCCAAACCTTGCCTTGGAGTGACTATGAATTACTCTAAAGGGAGATAAGTGTCGGATACATGATAAATTGTCTTTGAGGGCAAGTGGGAGATTGTTGGGGTTTGTGCCCTAAAATCTAATTTATTGGCATGTCATAAATAATTAAGTTGTTTAATTATATGAGATTATCTATAAATGAACTAATGAGACATTATCTTAGTCCATGAGATGCATTGTATGTGATTTATGTGATTTAGTTACAGAAGATGTAAATCACAAGTTCTTTGTAAACTCAAAATGTAGTTCGTAGTTAGTGATGAAATTGGGCGTTTCATCTGCGAAGACTATAACATATCAACTACGATGATTTGTCTTGATCATGGAAGTGGAGACTTCTAGTTGGTATGTTGATATGTTTTAAGAGTTAAGACATATTGAACTGGACCGCTGTGAGATTTATAATTCTCCTAACGACTGTCAAATGAATAATAAATCTCACGACTTCTATTTACATCATCTCTAAATCCTGAGAGAATAATGGACCTGATCATGAGATGTAGGTTGCTTTGATATATTAGGAGTGAGATCTATAAGTCACGGTCAAAACCTCAGTATGTTGGGCAGCCGCATTTAGTGTTGATGGAACATATATTCTCAAGATGGAATTCATAATCTCTTAACGGAGACATAAAATATTCCCTTGAGATAAGTTTAATGGGTTTGGTTATTCAAGAGAGTTGAGCCCAACCACTTTAGTAAGGAGTTACTAAAGTATATATTTATGAAATTGGATTTCATAAATATATGATGAATAACGTAAAGGATTAAACCGGGTACTCAAGGATTAAGATGTAGTAATCTTCAAAGTGGCAGTCTACATTCATAACTTTATATTATTACGAATATTTTAATGAATGGGTTGCATGTATAATAAAGTCTTGGGATATAATTTATTGATAAGGCTTAGAGTGCAACTATATTTATATAGTGGTATTAAATATAGTTAATGGTAACTTTGGACTTGTCAAGAGTTGACAGAAAAGCCCAAGGCCCATTGGAGCTAGTGTCTTATTGGTCCCTTTTGGTCCCACTCCAAGCCACATACTAGAGCCCAATTGGAATGGCCCAAAAGGCTAGCCCAATTAGATAATCAGTTGTATATAAGGAGAAAAACATACAGAATTTCATTAAGGCTTTTTCATGAGACTTTTCATGAGAGTTCTCATAAGGAATGAAATAGTTTTTATGTGAGTGTTGGACACTCTCCCATTCTCTCCTTGGAAACTGATTGAGAGACCACACATCTTGGGCATCAAGTGGAATTGGAGTGAAGATTAAAAGTCTTCCCAAGAACTTCTGATCTTCAGTTTTTGAATTTCACCGCACCAAGGTACGCTTTCTTTTTCTTAAATTCTGAAACTTACATAGTACATGTTATCAATTGCGAATGAAGTAGAGTCGTTAATTTTCCGCTGCGTATGTTTTGTATGCGATACAAACATGTAATTTTCCAACAATTACTACATCTTAATCCTTGAGTACCCAGTTTAATCCTTTAAGTTATTCATAATATATTTATGAAATCCAATTTCATAAATATATACTTTAGTAACTATTTACTAAAGTAGTTAGGCCTAACATTTTGAATAACAAACCCATTAAACTTATCTCAAGGGAATATTTTGCATCTCCGTTAAGAGACTATGAATTCCATCTTGAGAATATATTTTCCATCAACACTAAATGTGGCTGCCCAACACACTGAGATTTTGACCGTTAATTTAGGTCTCACTCCTAATATATCAAAGCAACCTACACTTCATGATCAGGTCCATTATTCTCTCAGGATTAAGAGTTCATGTAAAAAGAAGTCGTGAGATTTATTATTCATTTGACAGTCGTTAGGAGAATAATAAATCTTACAGCAGTCCAGTTCAATATGTTTTAACTCTTAAAACATATCAACTAGAAGTCTCCACTTCCATGATCAAGATAAATCATCTTAGTTAATATGTTATAGTCTTCGCAGATGAAATGCCCAATTTCATCATCGACTATGAACTAAAATTCTGAGTTTACAAAAAACTTGTGACTTATATCTTCTGTGACTTTTCACATAAATCACATACTATGCATCTCATGGACTATATGATAATGTCCGAATATTCATGTTATTATTATTTTAGATAATAATAAAACAACTTTATTAATCACGACATTAAGTCATACATAATGTCATACATAATAATGTACATAGCATCATGCAATAGGATTTTAGGGCACTAATCCTAACACCCCTGACTTTCTTCAAGGAGACTTCTGTCCCCTACATTGGTTCTAATGCCTTTCCGGAGGCAACTTTCCACAATTTCGAGCTAGTCTCCATGATTTCCAGAGCTTCAAAACTCGAGTCAGTAGGTCCTCCGCTACCTTAATGGCTGCCAAGGAGATGCTCAAATTTGGCTATCAGTTAGGCTAAGGCCTTGGTGCTGTAGGACATGGGAAGGCTTCTTTGATTGAACTCTTGGACAACAAAGGAGGTTTTGGTCTAGGCTACGACCCCTCAGACAAAGAACTTTTCCAGGCTTCTAGAGGAGAGAAAAGGAAGTGCATTGGCCAAGGGATGTCTATTCCCCACATCAGGGTCACTTTTCCGGCTCCGGCCGATGTCATCAGATTGGAAGTAGCGTAGGAATCATGCGAGGGGGAATCAGATCTGGCTTGTCTCATCTGTCTTTTTCCAGAGGAATTCTCAGTGAATGCCATCATATCCCAGGGGATGATCTAACTTCTACCATTAGGCTCTGTGTGCCAGGCGAGATAGTAGGCCATTGGACCGTCAAGCCCTACTTTGTGGTTGCACCGGCTGAGTAAGGAGTATTCCATTATCGTGTGGTTGGGTCCTCCAATTTCCCGAATGAGTTGGAATAGCATATCTAGTTTGTTTTGCATGTTTATTCCCTATTTCCTGCATTTTCTTGTTTGCATTGCCCAGTTTATTTCTCCAAAAAAAATTTGTGTTTTCCTTTCATCATTATTAGGCATGAACTTTGTTATCCCCCCTATCTATAATCCATTAATGAAATTATCTAGTGTATTATTCAGGAAATTCTTGCATTTATCTCTTTACTTGCTTTCCTATGAATATGTGTGCCAATTGTCTTATGTTTCCCCTATATATATTCCGTTCTATAGGATCTATTTTGATTCCCAAGCGGGTACATCATCTTGTTGCCATAACGAGGATATTGATGACATGAATGAGACAGTAGAGTTGGAACATGATATTGAAGGACTAAAGGAAATTCTGAGTTTGCCTCGTGATATTTTGGAAGCTCTAAACAGAGAGAGTGAAGGGTCCAAGCCCAACATAGAAGTGACAGAAGTGGTTAACCTTGCTGACGAAGGCGAGACTGAAAAACCCGTCAAGATTGGGGTAAACTTTCCTAAAGACTTGAAACATGAGCTTATAGCGCTATTCAAGGAATTCAGAGAGATTTTCGCTTAGTCCTACCAAGATATGCCAGGGTTAGAGACTGAGATTGTCATGCACAAAATTCCAGTTAAGCCTGAATGCCCTTCTGTGCAGCAAGCCTTTCTAAGGATGAAATTTGAGATTATTTTGAAGATCAAGGAAGAAGTAGAAAAGCAGTTGAAAGCCGGTTTCCTTACCACGATAGAATACTCAGATTGGGTTGCCAACATTGTTCCCGTGCTTAAGAAAGATGGGAAAGTACGCATGTGCGTCAATTACAGGGATTTGAACCGGGACAGTCCCAAGGATAGCTTCTTGTTGCCATATATCGATACCCTGGTCGATAATACCGCTACCAACAGGTTCTTCTTCTTCATGGACGGGTTCTCAGGCTACAATCAGATCAAGATGGCCGAAAAAGACAACACTACAACAAAATGTATTTTCAGTGATGAAAAAATTCGTCACTAAAAGTCCAATTTTTCCTCACTAAGGACCTTTAGTGATGAAATTGGACTTTTAGTGACGAAACTCATTTCGTCACTGTAGCCCCGTCACTAAAAGTCCTGGTGACGAAAAACTTCGTCACTAAAAGTTCGATTTGATTTAAAAAAAAAAAAAAACTTTTAGTGACGAAAACGTTTCGTCACTAAATGTTTTCCTCACTAAAAACACTATTCAGTGACGAAAATATTTCGTCACTAAAAACACTTTAGTTTACTAAATCATATTTAGTAACGAATAATTTCGTCACTAAAACTATGTACGGGTACATATAGTGACGAAAAAATTCGTCACTAAAACTATTTTTAAGAAAATCTAGGCACATATAGTGACGAAAATTTTCATCACTAAAACCATTTCTTACAAAAATTTTCTATATTTAGTAACGAAATTTTCGTCACTAAAACAATTTTTTGTTGCTATATTTGTGAAGAAAAAATTTGTCACTAAAACTTATTTTCTGTTTTTTTTTTTCATGGCTTTGATATTAACCTGTAACTTGTCATTACATTATTAAAACCTCACATTTGAATAACACATTTATTTCAACAACACATTTATAAAAAAAGATCCATACATTCCACAAGTAAAATTTAAAACAAGTATCCAATTCAAACTCCTTCCATACAATAATTGTTTGCAATACATACAATAACTCTACCTAAACCCTATTTTAGAACTAACGGAAGATGTCCTCATATGTCTTCAAGTAATGCCAAAAGTAAATACCCTAAAAGCCACCAATAAGAAATCTGCACAAATATAAAAACAATACTTCGTTAAAATCATAAAGTAAAAACATTAATTATGTTATAAGAATAAAAAACATTTCTAACAATGCATTAAGAGTAACCACACCAATAAACTAAAATCACAACTCTTAATGTATAAGTTGTAGAAAGCAAATAAGGGGAATTGCATTAGGATCTTGACAATGATCCGCTTGCACTTTGAGAATATATTCCTATCATTTGAAAGAGAGAAAGAAAAAAACAATCACAACATTAATACTACATATGTTATAGCTTTACAAACATGATAGGGATGGAATGATACACATACATATGTCGCTTCATCAACAAGTATAATGCTTACAAGCATTGAAATTAAATAAAGGAACACAATTGCTACTAATCAACAAGTTTCATTCACATTTGCAAGAAATTAAAAACACTCCCAATATTAGTTTAAACCACCTTATAACACCGACCAAGCCACCCGCTTGCTCCAACACAACAACCCACCACAAAACCAATCACAAACATCACAAGTACAATGCTTACAAGTATTGAAATTGAATAAAGGAACACAATTGCTACTAATCAACAAGTTTCATTCACATTTGCAAGAAATTTAAAACACTCCCAATATTAGTTTAAACCACCTTATAACACCGAGCAAGCCACCCGCTTGCTCCAACACAACAACCCACCACAAAACCAATCACAAACATCACAAGTACAATGCTTGCAAGTATTGAAATCGAATAAAGTAATATTATTCACATCTAATTAACAATATTCATTCACATTTGCAAGAATTGAAAAACACTCCCAATATATATATTTAAATCACCTTATAACACCATGCAAACCACCCGCTTGCTCCAACACAACAAGCCACCACAAACCAATCACAAACATCACAACTATAATGCTTACAAGTATTGAAATCGAATAAAGGAACACAATTACTACTAATCAACAATATTCATTCACATTTGCAAGAATTGAAAAACACTCTCAATATGTATTTAAACCACCTTATAACACCATGCAAGCCACCCGCTTGCTCCAACACAACAACCTACCACAAAACAAATCACAAACATCACAAGTACAATGCTTACAAGTATTGAAATCGAATAAAGTAATATTCATCACATCTAATTAACAGTATTCATTCACATTTGCAAGAATTAGAAAACACTCCCAATATATATTTAAATCACCTTATAACACCATACAAGCCACCCGCTTGCTCCAACACAACAACCCACCACAAAACCAATCACAAACATCATAACTATAATGCTTACAAGTATTGAAATCGAATAAAGGAACACAATTGCTACTAATCAACAAGCTTCATTCACATTTGCAAGAAATTAAAAATACTCCCAATATGAATTTAAACCACCTTATAACACCATGCAAGCCACCCACTTGCTCCAACACAACAACCCATCACAAAACCAATTTCCAACATCACAAATATATATAGAGTTTTATAAGTTTTTATCTAGAATATACTTACTTTGCTCAAGCTAAGTTTACAACTTTCAGAAAAAATCCAAAGTTAACTTGTGTTCTTCACCTTGTTCCTCACAATCCCAATGATCTAATGGTTGCAGTCATCAACACATTCTATGTATCAATAGGATTTCACCTGCATGCAACACATAGAACAGTGAAGCTTTACCTCTTGATGGAGACAATGCAAGAATTTCAATAAAAAGAAGACTCTCAATCTAGAATACCATAGATTTACATAATAAATAATAAGTAGATAATTGACATAAAGTCATTAGAATTAGGCAAATCACAACCAGCATTGAGAAAAAGAAGGAAACACAATATTATAGTAAATAAAGGTGTTAAACTACCCTATCAAGAAGTCTTTCACTGCTTAGGTGTTAAACACATAGAGCATACCTCACGAGATATAGCACCCCGGTCACTCCATGTCATATGGATGCAAGATCTTCCAAGAGCTGCAAACCAAGCATCATCTCTCCTATTTAAAGAAAATTCCATGAAACAATAAGCCATAATAACTCAAGTACACATTAGTTACAAAAAGGCATAATACAACATAATGTGGATAAGTAAACAAGTAGAACAAGAAGATACAATCACGTACATAGAAGACCATCAAAAGCACAAACAAGGAGCGTTTTGATTTAAGTTGAAGATATTGCAAGAAAATAAAGGGTTGAGGCCGAGAAAAATAGACATACTGCAGTTACTCAAATTAGAGTTGCACATGATCTAATACAAACAAATTCAATTCAATTTTGTCCCATGTAGACTGAGAAATCTTATATTCACCAGATCAATTATTTATCTCCAGTCATCAACAACAACTAGCTGAGGGAAACTCATTCATTTACAAAGAATGTTATTTGTCCAACAAAGCTGCATAGATTTTAAAAATGTTGTAAGGCTCTACATGACTCCTTGTGCATCACTTAAGTGTCTATGCAAGCACCTGGCTCACCTTTGACAGCTCTGAAATAGACACAATTTAATATAGGTATCATGTTTAACCTTATTAAAGAAAGCATCATAACCACATATAAACTATTCATGCTTGAAGCCTCCAGTTAATATAAATGCTAATGGAAAAATGAAGAAATAACAAAACCTGTACAATATATTTGAAAAACATAATTACATGAATGTTTGCAAATATTTATAAACTATGGATGAAACAAAAATCAAGCCAAATCATAAAATAAATAAGTTTCTACAAATGTTACAGATGCATATTATCCCCTTCTTTGCCATGTGTCCTGATACCAAACATCACAATCTTAATAGGAACCAAGTAAAATACTATAAAGTCTATAATAGCATTTTGGCTTTAAGACTTTACTTTCATTTCATTTCAAACCAAAAGAATATCTCTAGATTGGTCATTGATCATACTAAAAAATAAATAAATAAATAAAAACAAATAAATAAAAAATAAACTCATTGAATATGAAACAAATAAATCCAAACTAATCATTGACAAACAAAAATATATATATATAAAAAAAAAAAAAAAACCTTACCGAATCCAGATCGTCGCGAATGGTTCGAATCGACGGTGAAGAATTCGTCGCGAAGGGTCCGAAACGGCGACGAATGGGTTCTAATCATCAAAAATGGGTTCGAATCGGCGATGGTGGGAGCTGAAATAAAACTTCAAAACTGTCGTGAATGGGTCCGAATTGGTAACGAATGGTTTCGAATCGGCGACGAATGGGTTCAAATCGTCGAGAATCGGTGACGAATCAGCTGAAATAACACTTCAAAACCGTCGAGAATCGGCGACGAATGGGTCGGGAGCTGAAGCAACACTTCAAAACCGTCGAGAATGGGTCGAGAACCGTTGAGAATGGAGTTTGAATCGTCGAGAATGGGGTTTGAATCGTCGAGAATGGAGTTTGAATCGTTGAGAATGGAGTTTGAATCATCGAGAATGGGTTGAGAATCGGCGACGAATGGTTTGGCATTGGTCATAGTGGTTCAGCGCTGAAATAAAATGGCTTTTGGCTTTTGGCTGAAATAAAAGAGACGAATGGGTATTAATTACTCAGGTCTTTAGCGACAAAACTTTTCCGTCGCCAATGCCTACTTTGTCGTCGCAAAAGGCATATGGTTTTTAAGTTTTTAGCGACGAATGTCAATTTCGTCACTAAAGAACCCAGGCTTTGTTAAGATTTTTAGAGACGAAATTCATATTTCGTCGCTAAAGCATACTTTTAGTGACAAATTATGAATTTCGTCACTAAAACATATAAGTGCAAAACTATTTTTATTTTTAGTGACGAATATTTTTCGTCGCTAATTCTTCCTTATAGCGACGAAAGGATTTTCGTCACTAAAGAGCCCAGGCTTTGTTAAGATTTTTAGAGACGAAATTCATATTTCGTCACTAAAGCATACTTTTAGTGACGAATTGTGATTTCGTCACTAATACTATCCACAACAATACCTACAGTGACGAAATATTTCGTCACTAAAAATTTCAACTTTTAGCGACGAAATATTTCATCGCTATAGATTAATTAAACTCGCGCCAAAGTTTCCCTCCACTGGCGCCTATTTTTCAAATCACAATAGCGACGAAATTTATTTTTCGTCACTAAATGTTATAATTTTTTTTCATTATTAGTGACGAAATTCATATTTCGTCACTAAAGCTGTATTTTTAGCGACGAAAAATATTTCCTCACTAATTTTCGTCACTAAAAATACATTTTGTTGTAATGCAAAGCCAAGACAGCATTCACCACTCATTAGGGAATCTATGCATATGATGTCATGCCATTCGGCTTAAAGAATGCTGGTGCTACTTATCAGTGAGCCATGGTAACCTTGTTTCATGATAGATGCATAAAGAGATTGAAGTCTATGTAGATGACATGATTGCCAAATCCCGCACTGCCAGGGATCATTTGGTAGATTTGAGAAAGCTGTTCAAGCGCCTTATCAAGTACAGGTTGAGACTAAATCCTAACAAGTGCGTCTTTGGAGCTAGTTCAAGGAAATTACTTGGCATTATATTCAACCAAAGAGGAATTGAAGAAGTCCAAGCCATCCGGAACATGCCGACACTGCAAACTGAGAAACAGATTCACAGCTTCTTAGGCAAAGTCAATTACATAACTCACTTCATAGCGCAGTTGACCACCACATGTGATCCGTTGTTCAAGCTCTTGAAGAAAGACACAAAGATAGAATGGACAGATGAGTGCCAAGCGGCCTTTGACAAGATCAAGCAATATCTATTGAACCATCCTGTTCTGGTTCCCCCGATGCCAAGATATCCGTTGATCCTCTACCTTGTGGTACAAGAAACCTCAATGGGCTACATGTTAGGCCAATTGGCTGAGCCCGACCAGAGAGAAAGGGCGATTTACTACTTAAGTAAGAAATTCACCAGTTGCGAGATCAATTACATCGCCATTGAAAAGATGTGTTGCGCTTTAGCGTGGGCATCACGCAAGTTGCGGCAGTATATGCTTTACTACACCACGCGGCTCATTTCCCATATGGATCCCATTAAGTACATCTTTGAAAAGCCAAGTCTTACAGGGAAGATCTCCCATTGGCAAATGTTGCTCTCCGAGTTCGACATTGTGTTTGTGACAAGGGCCATCAAGGGCCAGGCCATAACTGATTACCTAGTGGACCAACCGCTGAATGATCCAGAACTTTCAGAATCCCTCTTCCCTGATGAGGATGTCATGGCACTAGAGCCAGAACTAGACAGTGTGGAACTGTGGCGTTGGAAGCTTTATTTTGATGGAGCTGCCAATTCTACCAGAAATGGAGTGGGAGCAGTCTTAGTTTCCCCTAAGGGCCAGCAAATCCCTGTTTTAGTCAAGCTGAATTTTGATTGCACCAACAACGTCACAGAATATGAAGTGTGCATAGTCGGCCTACAAGTGGCCCTAAAGTTCAGCGCCTATGACTTGAGCATCTTTGGAGATTCCCTGTTGATCATCTCCCAAATGGAAGGAAAATGGCAAGCCTAAGACGCCAAGTTGATTCCGTATCAGAAATGCATCAGCCGCTTGATTTTGAAGTTCTGAAACATCACATTTACCTATTTGCCCCAGACACACAACCAGTTTGCAGACGCCTTGGCTACCCTGGCTAGCATGGTCAAGTTATTAGAAGGAGATGATATGTGGCAATTGCGCATAGAAGTCCGTGGTGTTCCAGCCTATTGCATGAACATTGAAGAGTGCATGAGTATTGAAGTCGAAGCTGACAGAAAGCCATGGTACCATGATATCAAGGCTTGTATCAAGAACAGTGAATACCCGTCTGGTGCAACGGAAAGTGAAAAGAAGTTTATCCGGCGCATGTCTTGCCAATTTTTCTTGAGTGGGGAAGTCCTGTACAAAAGGAACCACGATTCTACCTTGCTCTGATGCGTAGATGCCTTGGAGGCTAATCACCTGATGGAAGAAATGCATGAAGGCTTACTTGGGGCTCATGCCAGTGGACCCCTGTTGGCCTACAAGATTATGAGAGCCGGTTACTACTGGCTCACCATGGAAAATGATTGCATTAAACGCGTGAGGACATGCCACCATTGCCATGCCTATCAAGATAGGAAGAATGCTCCTCCTCAACCTTTGCACTCTTTAGCAGCACCATGGCCCCTCTCTGCTTGGGGAATGGATGTCATCAGACCCGTGATTCCGAAAGCTTCGAATGGTCATAAGTACATCTTAGTGGCCATTGATTATGTTACAAAGTGGGTGGAAGCCTCTTCATATAAAAGCGTCACTCAAGCAGTGGTAGCCCGATTCTTGAAACATAACATTATTTGCCACTACGGTGTGCCAGGAGAGCTCATTACAGATAATGGGACCAACCTAAATGGAAAAATGATCCAGCAACTCTGCCAACAGTTAAAGATCGAGCACAGAAATTTGGTTCTCTATCACCCTCAAATGAATGGTGCATAAAGAACATAAAGAAAATCTTAGTGAAGATGACAGACACATACAAGGATTGGCACGAGTACTTACCATTTGCCTTGTGTGCATATCGCACTTCTGTTCGTATTTCCACGGGTGCGACCTCGTATTCATTGGTTTATGGCAAGGAGGCCATCCTCCCCGTAGAGGTAGAAATCCCGTCTCTCAGGATTTTATCTCAGACAGAGCTGTTAGAAGTTGAATGGGCCCGTTCCCGATATGAACAACTGAACATGATAGATGAAAAGCGCATGACTGCAATGTGCCATGGACAGTTGTACCAACACCGCGTCGAGTGAGCATTCAACAAGAAAGTTAGACCCAGAGTCTTTGAAGAAGGCGATCTAGTCTTGAAAAAATGCAACCAAGCCTTGCTTGATCACAGAGGAAAGTTTGCCCCAACTTACGAGGGCCCATATGTGGTAAAGAAGGCCTTTTCTGGAGGAGCCTTGATTCTAGCTGACATGGACGAGCATGACTTCAATATGCCCACCAATTCTGGCGCCATCATACGGTACTTTGCATAAAGGAGCCTCTTAGTGCACCTCATTTCTATATTTTATGTCCAAAAAAAAAAAACAAAAAAAAATATATATAAAAAGGTAGATTGAAAACCCAAAAAGGCAGTCTACGCAAAATGAGAGCCAAAAGAAAGAGAGCGTGAGAAAATACAAAAGGTAGATCGAAAACCCGAAAGGGTGGTCTACGCAAAAGGAGAGCAATAGAAAGAATGTGAGAGAGCCTGCTAGATTGAAAACCCGAAAGGGCGGTCTAGGCAAAATTTAAGGCAATCAAAAAGTCAGTTGAACTACTTAATAACCTGATCCTTCCTAGTGGAGGTACATAGGCAGCCATCTTGGTTCAGCCACATCTTCAAAGAAAAATCAGTCAGCTTGGCCTGTTTAAATTCTTGGTCAACATTAGAAAATTAGATGGATCTAGCATCCAAGACAAGATATGAAGACACCTCTGAGATCGCTCTCTGTCTACAATATTGCCACGACCCGGTGGTCTGCTCAAGATGTTCTAGCTCATGTCAATGGGAAATGTACCTCAATGGAAAAAGGAAAAGATCCGTCTAGAACAGGATGTATCCTTGGAAAAATAAGATGATGATATGCATGGATTTTACATTTATCACTTATTTGTATAATCTTGCATTTTCAAAGCATTTGCCTACATATTCATTAACATGCCTATATTGTGCCATTCTGTTTCTTTCATACATTCTAGTATCAAAACATGAAATCTCATCTCATAAATATTTTCCGAATATCATCATAAACATCTCTCTACACCATCTCTCAGTTTCTAAGCATGCCTAACAGACTAGACCATGCTTTGAGAACTCAAACAAAAAACGAAAGGCCTTACGCAATTGCCTAGCAATTTACGAAGGACCTTTCCATACATGGTGGAATACTAACTACATAGCTCACGTTCAAAAAAAAAATAAGCAGAAAAGAATGCCAGCAAGTCAAACATGGCCCAAGCGATCAGACATAGCCTAGCACAATCTCCCAAAACCAGTGTGGAGAATCGGGTCATCGAGAGCATGAGTGCGAAGTAACCCGGCCGCATCAAAGCCCAGGTCTCTGGCAATCTCTTGGAGTCTGTCATGTGAATGCCGAAGACGGACTAGCTCCCTCTCCATCGTGGAATCAGAAATAGAGCCCTGTCTCTCAGTCTCTAGCAAAGCCTGCAGGGTGCCTACCTCTGTAGTAGTAACACTCAAGGCCTCCTCTCTCTCAGTCAGCTCAATCTAAAGGCAACGGAAAGCCAGTTGTGGCTCACTAGGCTCATTGCCCTCTCACCCCTGCTCCATGCTCAAAGTAGAGTGGATGTAGGCTCTCGCCTGTACTAGCTCTAGTGCTAAACCATCGGCCCTGCTGCTAGCCTCGACCCTGCCTACCTCCAGTGCGACCCTCTCCTCATCCCAAGAATGATCCAAAGCGGCAAACCTTCGGGTAAGAGCCGCAAGCTCACCCTCCAAACCCGCAACCCGGGATCTCAGCTGAACACACTCCGCCTCTATGCCTAGAGGGGCTGACCCCCTCCGATCAAGCTTTGCCCTCAGAGTAGCAAGCTTACTCTCATGTACATTGCTTATCTCCTCAATATCCTCCATAAGGGTATTAGTCAGCTCCCGGCAGCAGTCTCTATCCCTAACAGCCTCCCTCAGGCACTCCCTCAGATCCGTAAGGGCCCTCTTAACCCTAATCTCAAACTTCAGAGTATAGTCTCTTAGAACATCAGCCGGAAGTGGCAACTCGACCGAGACAGGCAATGATAAGTCAAGCACAAAGCCAGGATCTCTAGTATCTCACCACACTCTAAACTCAGCAGAAAACCACTCATTGTCATCTCTAGAATAGAGGGGGAAGTCAATGCTCGACTTGCACGCCTCCTAGAACTCAGAGGCAACTACCACTGCTACATCGATATCCACAAGCCCGTACTCGCAAATGACAAAAAAAAGATCACTAAGTTAGGGGATATGCTGGATACCCCCAAACTGTCGCATGGCCATGCCTGGGAAGTACCCCGTGCAACCCTAGATACCCACCAAGGGAATGCCAAGTAAACCGACACAATGGGTCTGCCCCTGCCATCTAGTAATACTCCACTTGACTCTCCAAGTCCAGTCAGTGGGACTCAGGCTGCACAAGTATCTCAGCCAACCCTCAGTATTCCCAGAAAAAGGAAAATTGAAAGCTACAGTAGCCCGGACTCTATTCCTACGCACAAAACCCATAGGCTGATCCCTAGCAATGACACTCAAGTGGCTGCAGAACCACAGCTATAACATATGAATGCAGCAGCCTAGCCTACCCGTACTAGTCTCCCGACACAAAGACAAGGACCTAATGGTCTCGGAAAGTAAAGCGGGAATGAAAGAGGTACCATGAGGTAGGGCACTCACCAGAGGGAGAACGACAAAACTGACAGCTCTTAATGATGAAGGGAATAGCACCGCGCCAAAGAAGGCCACCAGGAAGGCCTAACGCCGGTAGGATGTCCACCACTCCTCTAAATCCACGAAGATGTCTCGGTAGCCAACAGGACACTCCGATGAGTGGAACCGATCATGCAGGAAATCAAAGGACATGCTCCCTCCTATCCCGCTGCCATACCAAGTCAGCGCCTCCACAACAGGCCTCTTAAAGCCCATTAGACCAGTGAGCCTCTTGTGGTAGCGTGTCCGCACTGGTGGAACGAAAACAGTGCTCAGAGAAGTAGAAAGAGAAAGAAAACAATCATACTCCTCCAAAGTAAGCACCAAGTCAACATCTTCAATGGTCACACATCTCAAAGCAGGGTCCTAACAAGAGGTGATG
The DNA here is from genome assembly GCA_030021035.2 of Notholithocarpus densiflorus. Taxonomy (NCBI): domain Eukaryota; kingdom Viridiplantae; phylum Streptophyta; class Magnoliopsida; order Fagales; family Fagaceae; genus Notholithocarpus; species Notholithocarpus densiflorus. The sequence continues at coordinate 858,154 of JARYZH020000007.1, forward strand.
ACCTCCAACAAATGCCAATCAAGTGTGATGTGAAGAAGAGCAGTAGCATCTCCAAGAAGTTGCCGGATAAGTGCCTGGTCACCACAAGAAAAAGAGCTCCACCACCTCCTAAGCTTCTTCTCATAGTAAGACTCCCTCTCGAGCTCGACCAAAGTGTCGTAGGAGTGAGCACCAAGAGCATCCATGAATAGATCTTGCTAAATCTGACGATCTGATGAGAATCTACGCAAAAAAAAAGATGAAAAACGATGTTTTCTACATGTCTTGGGTGAAGAAAAAGGGTAGAAGAAGCCCCTAAAAATCGCAGACCTGAATGAGCTGGGGCTGGGCTGAAACCCAGCTTTTATACACGCTTCCAGAGGCGGCGGCCCTACAAGGGCCTCCGGACCTCGGGACACGTGCCGAGGCTTTTCAGCCCCCCAAGCACAAACCCACACATATTCTGAGCACTCTTCCCCTATTTGGCATGTTTTTTATCACCTTAGAGCAAAGATTCCCTTGTTTTAGCACTTGCCGTACTGCACGATCAGCCCAACAGTGAACCGAATTGCCAGACACTCTCTCGTGCACCCGAGACCGCACAAATCCTACACTAGGGTAGTTTATCTTTGTGCGTCTCGTTCAGCTTTTCCAGACATCTTGAACCTCATTTTTCTAAGCCCGGTTCACCCGGTTTAGCCCCTGTAATCAGAATTTACAACAAAAAAAACACTAGAACCCGTTCTCAGCCTTTCGGCAGCTTGTTTTAGCTTATTTGGAGGACAGAAGGGGTTGTTTCTCGTGATGTTGCCTCAAGAAGCCTGTCCTTGAATTTTTAACTGGCTCGGGTAATAACGGGGGCAACCATTGCATATCGCCTCATGGCATGTCTAAGGAGATCTCATTCAGATTGTCCGTATTCATTACCACCATTTGGTGTGGTCTACAAAGTCGAGGCCATTTTCAGCCGGTCTGCAGGCTTGGAACCCCACAAAACCCTAAACTAGGGCAGTTTATTTTGCATGGTTCCCTCCACCGTGTCCAATATACAAAAATGGGTCCGTCCTACTAAGAATGTCTCGCTCATATCGAGAATCGCATGAAACCCTAAACTGAGGCAGTTTATTTCACGCGATCTCTCCATTCGCTCTCCCCCCAGTGGGACGATCATTGTTCAAAAACCACTGACAAACCCGTGAAACTGCAGTGCAGAACAAGTGAATGTGACACAAGCTGGTTCAAAACCACCATTCGCGATAAAAATGCGATAGTGCATGCGCACATCAGCAGCCCTCTCAAAGACGATTTATCTAGAGATACACATGTAAGTCCTAACCAGAGGCATTGTTTCACATACTCGACAGCAGCCCTCTCAAAGGAAATTTATCTAGAGATACACATGTAAGTCCTAACCAAAGGCATTGTTTCACATACACGTCAGCAGCCCTCTCAAAGGCGATTTATCTAGAGATACACATGTAAGTCCTAACCAGCGGCATTATCTTTCACATGCATCAGCAGCCCTCTCAAGGCGATTTACAGATTTATACATATAAGTCCTACCTAGAGGCATTGTTTTTCACACGCGTCGGTAGCCCTCTCAAAGGCAATTTCTCTATGGTGATACATCTGCTCTCTTAAAGGCGATCTCCTAGAGTTATGCACGTAAGCCCTACCAAAAGGCATTGCTTCTCACATATGTCTACAGCCCTCTCAAAGGCGATTTGTCTAGAGCTATACATGTAAGTCCTAATCAGAGGTATTGTTTTACACATACATCGGCTGCCCTCTCAAAGGCATTTTTTTTAGAATCATACATATAAGTCTTAACAAGAGGCATTGTTCCATACATACACCATGAAGCAAAAAGATAATATCATACATCAAGGCCCACTGTGGGGCAATACAATACACACATGTCCAGGCCTATCAAGAGGCAATGAATAATATACATACATAACTGCCCATCATGGGGCAATGTCTACAAGGTACATGAAAATATACATGCCCACGCAGGGACTACATCATGCTACAACAAATGGCTAACCCTACGGAGAATCATCACCCCTAATAAACTAGTCCGTATCATCATCATCATCATCATTGTCGTCGTCATCGTCGCTTGCAAAAGGGCTGGTGGAAGGACCCGCACCACTTGAAGTCCCGGGAGCGTACCCTAGATCCTGGGAAGGCCCCGAAGCCTAAGCAAAAGAACCCCAACCACCCGGCGGGCTTGGAGGAATTGGCATATACCTGGGCTCGTGTGGAGGAATGATGGCCCCCAGCTTGGAATCTAAGGACGAGTTAGAACAGGAATATGAGCTACTCGTAACTCTCCCGTCAAGACCATGGTATAGCCATAAACCATGGCTAACTCGCTCTGAAGCTAGCTCCGCTCTCTCTCTACCATGGTAGCTTGAACCTCCATATCTCTCTGCCAGACCTCCCTCTCCCAAGCTAATGCCCGAGCAGTCTCCTCTTGCATGTGTACCTCTCTAGTGGCAAGGGTGGCCTCAAGCTCTGTCACCCAGGCCTGTAGAGCCTTTGCACGTGCTCTCCACTCTGCCCCGGAGGCCACCTGAGCACGAATAATTCCCCCCAACACCCTACCTCCACTCACAGGGACATCTCCAATAATAGGCCCCGCAGAGGACTCTGCGAACCAAGTAGCATAATCTCTGCTAGTATCCACATAGGCATCAAAAGAACTCGTCGCGTAAGCCGGGTCGTCTAGGACAATGGACTCGAATGACAAGCGAGGAGAAGGAGGATCTCTAGGTACTTTATAGACCGGCATGACCTGATGGAAGGTCCTCTCTACCAAAAAGAACTCCCAGCTCGACAGGGCCCAAAACCATTGTTGTATCCTCGACTGGCCCATGGCAATGGTAAGCTCAGGTCTCCCCAACAATGAGCGGTCATAAGGGCAAACTATCATCTCATCCCGGGTGACGCAATCTAAAGCCGCAGAGATAGTGACCGGCTGTACCACGACAACCTTGGTGATCCTGCAGAGAGCCCAAGCATATGCTTGAGGATACACTATCACTGACAAACCCGTGTACCGTGGTTGCAAAGCTGGGATGTACTCATACGCCTACCACGTCAAAATCTGCCAGCATCCCTCCAAACTCCTAAAATCCCACTAGGAGGCTAGCCTCAAGAAAGCGATGAAAAATCCGTAAGTGACAAACCCCCAGTCGTATCTCCCAATGTCGGAGACTGCTCTTATGGCCCACAACAGCTGGCAAGTCAACACCGACCGGTTATTGCCAAAGAAGCAACTACCGAGAAAACACAGGAAGAACCGCCGAAGATGAATATTGGTAGGTGCCACACCCCAGGGAATGCTACCCTGCAGCCACTCAGTGTGAATCTGTGGCGATGTAGTGGGCCCGAAATATCCTTTCGTGTCCGTAGTCAATGGAAGAGGGATGCCTAAGAGCTTGCTGGCCATCTTAAAGCTCATCTTATCGGTTGGAATCAGGAAGCCACCAAATCTAATACCTAGGATGGCTGCCCAATCAAGAGGGAGGATCACGTACTCCCCACAGCTCAAGTGAAAGGTGCCCATCTCGACATGAAACTGCCGCACCAAAGCCTCCCCGATCCCGTGCCTCATGGTGTACGGGGGGATCTGCAGGAAATCCTCAAATCCCTGCTCTCTCAATATACCGCTGGTGGGTCCTCGAAGAAAACAACAGCCAAAGAAAGGTGGACCAAGCACCCCGACCCTGTATCTTGTCGTGTCCCTGCATTCAAAGTCAGAAGCTATTCGTTAGCACATGCATATAATAGGAATCTGAATGGCAAAGGAAGAAATACAGCATACCTCTCCCTTCCACGCCTGAGCGGAAGGATGATCCTTCAGCCCACGCTGAAGGTGAGTGTCTTTAATGCCTCTGTCTACGACTCCAATATGAGCATCAGCCCCGACCTGATGTGGCGAGAATCTCCGCCTCAAACTGCGCCTTCGAGCGCCTAAGTCCGGCTGGACCTCATCCCCAGAAAAGTCAACCTCTATGTAAATAAGGAGATCCTCGGCTCGCGTCACTCCTCTAGAGGCCCCTCTCCCTGCAGCCAGCCTGCGCCATGAGGAAGCCCCACTAGAAACAGTATAGGACTTAGTGGAGATGCTGGCCGTCTCGACTGAACGCCACCTCCTAGATTGGGTCTCCATAGGTATACCGTCGACGGGCCTAGGGTCATCTCCCTAGCAGTCAAAGTGGCTCTGCAGAACCCGAGCCGCCTTTTCACCGGTAGAAATGGTCTTATCATCAGAAGAATCATCCCCGTGGGACATAGCTTAAACGGGGGCCTTCCCTCAGTCTCCCCTAGAACTAGCCTTCCGAGACATGATCTACCAAACAGCAAGAAATCCAAAGCACAAGTGGTGAGCCCATAAGTTAAATGGCAATGCAGATGAACTAATACTTTTTCCTAAACATGTTATGCGGGTCTATGTCAAGCATATAATCTCACAAGAAAGCATATTCTTATAAAGCATTCTACAGTGGGTAAACTGGTGGCCGCGCCTCGGGCTCACATTCTACAGTGGGTAAGCTAGCGACTGTGTCCTAGACTCACATTCTACAGTGGGTAAACCAGCAGCTGCTCTCTGGGCTCACAAGAGACCGTATCCTAGGCTCACATTCTATAGTGGGTAAACCAGCAGCTGCGCCTTGGGCTCACATTCTGCAATGGGTAAACCAGCGGCCGCGCCTCGGGCTCACATTCTACAGTGGGTAAGCTAGCGACCGTGTCCTAGGCTCACAATCTACAGTGGGTAAACCAGCGATCGCGTCCTGGACTTATGTTCACTCAGAATTTCCAAGTTCATGATCTATAGTGGGTAAACTGGCAACCGTACCCCATGCTCACATTCACTCAGAAGTTTTCAAGTTCCTAATCTACAGTGGGTAAACTAGTGGCCGCGGCCTACGCTCACATTCCATCTAAAGGTTAAGAAAGCGGCAGCGCCGTACGCCTCACCATCACACAGTTATCAAGTCATCAAAAAAATTTCCAAATTCCATCCTACAGTGAGTAAACTAGCAGCTGCGCCTTAGGCTCACATTTCCACTAATCCCGACTACCCGGTAAGTCTCCTTGCCCGTATCCCACATTTTATTTTCAGCATTTAAATTCCCACATATTTACGCATTCATATAACAAGAATGAAAACAAAAAAAATATACATATGTGCATTTTCCTAAGATAGCATGGCATAAATCATGGCAAAAATATATATGCTTATGAAAATCCCAAAAATAAAATAAGCACTAGCATGCATCCCTAGTAGTATTGCTGCTAACATTTTGCAGAAAAAAGAAGAGAATAAGAACAATAGACACTGACCTCAAGTGTAGAAAAGATTGAAGCAGCAGACTGAAGCTGAAAAGCTGGGCTCGCTAAGCTCGAGACCGCTCTGGAGAATTTTTCAGAAGTGAGAAATTAGGATGAAATGAGCCAAAACAAGGCATTTATAGGCCCTGGGCTACTCGGCGCAACTTTTAGGGCTGCAGGGCAGCGTTGACCAAGTCAACGTTGACCCGATCAAACACCCAAAAAAAAAAAATTCTACTTTCTCCTCTCCCAGAGTTCAAAGACGTGCCCGGAAAATATTTCAATAGCAGCTACAGCAAACCAGTCCATTCAAGTAAAGTTCAGTCTCGATCCAAGAGTAGCCACACGTAAATTTGGGGGCAACAAAATTCGAAATCACATTCTTTATCTGACACCTCTCATTGCACTCGAGATGTCAGATAAAGAAAGGGCAGCTGTTGATATCGTATTTTGTCTGCCCTAGATTTGCATGCCGGACCCCAAAAAATCCAAAAAAATTATTTTCTTCACATAGGGCCACGAGAACATCCAGAATGACGTGGCGCAACCCGTTCGGGAACCGGAGCACCCAAAATGCCTTTTTCAACCAAAATGACCAAAATGCCCCTAGTCAACCATAGGTTTGACCAAAGGTCAAACGAGGTCAAAACCCTTACAAAACAACATTTTTCACGGTTTTACATCAAACCCAAGCTTCTCGGATATTTTTAACAAGTTTGACCCGTAGTCAATCTTGGGTGGGCCCAAAAACCCTAATTTTGATTCGACTATTAAAATGGGTTGAAACCAATGTCATTGTGAAGATTATCAAATTCTCATTCCAATAATTGTTCATGAGTCAAAATCGAAGTTAGAACGGCCGAGATATCACGAAAACCGGGATGATGCACCGATTGATGCACTATTAACTTTCGAGAGCCAAAACTTTTGATCCGACCATTAGATTTTCAAGTTCCATACCTTTTTAGAAACAGGAATTCAAAACCTTTCCAAGGGTGTCAATATCAACCTGATCAGATGAAGTTGGAGGCTCCTCGAAGTTCGTGCCAGGGCTATAAATAGCCCCAGGCACCCCTCAAACCTGGGAGAAGGACTTTTTTTCTGAGTTTTTGCTCTTTGCTTGGTATTTTCCACACATTTATTCCTCTTCCAAACACAAAAAACACCCAAAAAAAAAAACACATCAAAGCTTCTTGATTCTTCTCTCTTCACCAAAAAAACACAAGGTATTGTTCTCATACCCAATTTTCTTTTCCTTGGTTCTACACTTCGGATTTTGGGTTTAGGGGTGTGGATGTAGCTTTTTAGTTACCATCCACACCCCTAACCTTCTAAATCTTTTTCTAGCATTTATTTCGCTTTTATGCCTTAATAACATGATTTATCTTTTTCTTTAGCATGTTTCTTGCTTTCTTTGTGTTTCTAGCTTAAATCTCTTTGCTTTTATGCTCTATGCCATGTTTCATGCTTAGATCTACATATTTACATGATTTTATGTTTAGATCTACATGCTTAGGATTTTATGCCATGTTTTCCTATATTTTATGCCTCTTTCAGTTCTAGGTTGACGTTAGGGTTACATGCTCACATGCTTGTATGGTGTTGTTGTCTATGCCTTGCTTGGATCTATGTGTTTTACGTGTTTATTTCCACGCTATATGGTTAGATCCTTGTCTTCACAAGCTTATATGCTTGGATTCATGTTCTTCCATGTTTATGTGCTAAGTTTCTACATGTTTACATGTACGTTTCTATGCCTATATGTCTAGATCTGTGTTCTCACGTGTCTATGTGCTTGGATCTATGTTATCTACATGTTTTATGCTATCTTCCTTGTGCTTGTGCGCTCCATGCCATGTTTGTGTGCCTAGACCTAGGCTATGTTTGTCATGTCATGCGCTATTGTAGCCCTTTTGTTCCTTTTATCGCATTTTCTTGTGTTTTGACCTATTGATTTGGACCCGATCTAGACCTTATCATCTCTGTCATCGTCCATACACTAAGGCCCACATCAAAAGGGTTTGGATCATCCCTATTTGCATGTCTATGCTTGCTTGCTTCTATGTTTTATGCTTATGTTAGCCTCTCTAGTTCCAGGCTTTGCCACACTTGACACCCTTGGCGGGTTGTGGTTGTGTGGTTACATTCGACACCCATGAGGCCTTGTTTGGATGTAACCACTTGGGATGCATCACCATGATGCCAGTTGCTTCATGCATACCTTTCCCCTTTTTCGCTCCGCGCGATGCTATGCTTACCATGCTTGTTTGTGCCACCCGTTGGCTTTCTGTGCATCTTTACACGCTTGCTTACATGTCCATGCATAAGTCTTGTTTGCTAGTGTGTCGTCCATGCTTCGAAACAATGGAGTTATGGACATTCAATCCAAACCTACATTTGTCCCTCGCGGACACCACCTTTTGTTTGCTTTCTTGCTTCTTTGCCTTCTTGCTTGTTTTCTTGCTTTCCTGTTTCTTTGCTTGCCATGTCTATCATGCTTATCTGTTTTATGCCTCTTTCATATGCTCTTTGGATCTTTTCCTTCCATTGCTAGTCTGCTGGCTTCTTGTCTTTGCCTTTCCATGTACACACATAGAGAGAGAACGGATGGAGCTAAGGTGCGGTCTCCTAGGCGCAAGCAAAAAGGACGAAGACGCAAGCATGTAGATATAAGCCAAGTGGCACTGTTCAGTAGTTTTAGGGGTCTAGCCTCTCCCATTTGGTTATGTACTCTTTTAAACCCCCTTCCTTCCTCCCTCCTTTCTCTCTTAGATGGGTTGTATTAGGTATATCATGCCGTGTGCCATTCATCCTCATCTCTAGAGTATGGCGACCCCTGTTTACTTTCCTGCACCTATATTTTGGGCCATGCTCTGGGGATGTAGGCATTTACTTTCCTGCTTTGTGTGCTTGCATTGTGCATGATGTATGTATATATATACCTGCTCTCCCTTTTTCGGTGTGACTATCACAGTCCGTGTCACCTAAGGCAAAGTGTTGCCTAATTTCTGCCGCGAAAGTAAGGTGACATGTCGCCGAATTTTCGCCATGGAAATCTGGTACTTTGCCCGAATGCCTTAGGAAAGCATAGATTGGGACCACACCCATTCAAAAGCCAAACCTCAAAGCCCCCATGCATGCAAAGCCTCGAAAGCCAATGCCAAAATCATGTTTTTTATTGCCAACCTCCAAAAATTAAGGTTTTATCAAAACAAAGGACTATCCTTGGACAAGTGTTATGGGGTGCCTAACACCTTCCCCACACGTAACCAAACTTCCGGACTCAGGAATCAAGATTTTTTTTTGCCATCCACACTAGATTAGGAAAAATTACCTTTTTTCTTAGCCTAGGATCGATAATAAAATCAACTTGAAACATGTGACAAATACCCTCCTCCACCAAGAGAGAGAGAGAGAGAGAGAAAGAGCACTCGAAACTCTGTGCGAACTGATAGGCCAAGAATGTATTGACCCCTTGTGATATATTAATTGATTAATTAGCCAAGTTTATTAATTAATTAAATTGACACGGTGATTTGTTTACGAATGGGGAAAACCTACACGGCAAAAATCCCACCGGGTGATTTTAAGGTCACCACTCCCGAGAATTCACTATTATCAAAACAAGCGGTTACAAGTAAAGGAATCTCAGTACCTTATACCAACCTACAGTTGAACCCTTACCCCAATACCCAATTGGACTTGTTCTGTAGTGACAATCTCTCCTTTTCAATGCACGGCTCCCAGTACGTGACTAACTAATTGCGCGGATCCTAGTACGCGACTTTATCACTAACTTGAGAAAGATGTTAGCTGCAAAGTTCTTTAGTTCATCCAGACGATGAAAATCAAGAAGCTCCTTGGTCACAAAACCCTACGGTGTATAAACACAACAGCTTCTTCAAGAGAAAGATGAACTAGGGCATATTCTGTCTCTGGTCACAATTTGCATGAACAAGACTTTGCTTCACACTTGTGCAACTGTGCAACCTTTGACGGCACTTAAAATAATCATTATATATGTTTAGGGTTGTGAGAAAACAAGACCTAAACACATACTCACGGATTGGATGAAAAATAGTTCTGAAAAACTAAGTTTCATAAACCTCAATAGATAGCCATCTATCGAGCTAGCTGTCGAGCCACGGGCTTCAGCAGCTTTTAAACCTCGATAGATGCTAGCTGTTGAGCTTTAAAATCCAACACTTCATTACTTGATTCTTGGACAAACTTGCATGGCTTTAACACTTGAACTTGAAACCTTGTTTCTTGAACCATTAAACACATCCTAGATATACCCAATTGTTGGGATTAGTGCCCTTAAATCCTATTGTATGATACTATGTATGATGTATGACATTATGTATGACTTAATATTGTGTTTAATAAAGTTGTTTTATTATTATCTGAAATATTGGCAACATGAATATTCGGACATTATCATGTAGTCCATGAGATGTATAGTATGTGATTTAGTCACAGAAGATATAGATCACAAGTTTTTTGTAAACTCATAATTTAGTTCGTAGTCGGTGATGAAATTGGGCATTTCATCTGTGAAGACTATAACATATTAACTAAGATGATTTGTCTTGATCATGGAAGTGGTGACTTCTAGTTGATATGTTGATATGTTTTAAGAGTTAAAATATATTGAACTGGATCGCTGTGAGGTTTATTATTCTCCTAACGACTGTCAATTGAATAATAAATCTCACGACTTATATTCACATGAACTCTTAATCCTGAGAGAATAATGGACCTGATCATGAAGTGTAGGTTGCTTTGATATATCAAAAGTAAGATCTAAAGTAACGGTCAAAACATCAGTATGTTAGGCAACCACATTTAGCATTGATGGAACATATATTCTCAAGATAGAATTCATAGTCTCTTAACGAAGATACAAAATATTCACTTGAGATAAGTTTAATGGGTTTGTTATTCAGAGAGTTAGGCCTAACCACTTTAGTAAGACTAAAGTATATATTTATGAAATTGGATTTCATAAATATATGGTGAATAACTTAAAAGGATTAAACCGGGTACTCAAGATTAAGATGTAGTAATTCACAAAGTGGCAGTCTTCATTCATGACTTTGTGTTACTACAAATATTTTATGAAGGGGTTGCAGGTACAATAAAGTCTTGGGATATAATTTATTAATAAGGCCTAGAGTGCAATTATATTTATATAGTGGTATTAAATATAATTAATGGTAACTTTGGACTTGTCAAGAGTTGACAGAATAGCCAAATGCCCATTAGAGCTAGAGTTTATTTGTTCCCTTTTGGTCCCACTCCAAGCCACACACTAAAGCCCAATTGGAAAGGCCCAAAAGGCTAGCCCAATTAGATAATCAGTTATATGGAGAGAAACATACAGATTTTAGAATGAACATGACATGGTATGTATGTGAGTGTTGGACATTCTTTCATTCTCTTCAAGAACATACACATATATCTGATTGAGAGACCACACATCTTGGGCATCAAGTGGAATTGGAGTGAAGATTGAAAGTGTTCCCGAGAACTTCTGATCTTTGTTTTTGAAATTCACTGCACCAAGGTACACTCTCTTGTTCTATATTCTGAAACTTACATAGTGCATGTTATCAATTTCCAACACCAATTACAAGTAAAGTGTGTTTTGTCAAAGGATTAGCCAATTAAATAAAATATTGACATATGTTCCTAACATTGAATCACATATGTCCTAACAATCTCCCCCTTTGGCAATCCGTGACAAAACCATAACAAACAAATGAACATATGAGAGAAGTCATAAATCACTCAACTCATACTCACTTGTTGAATACAATAAAATCTATCCTAACAAAATTCTTGAAAAACTTTGCAAGAGGAGAGTTTATGGCAAGTAGACTTTTGACAACCTGTATTTCTGAAACACTTTAAACAAAACTCATCACGACATCTTAGTGTGAAACAAAAATTATAGATTGCATACAATAAATAAGAAACATGTGTATAAAGAGAGAAAAGAAACAACACATAGAGAGATAGGTGAAATAACATACATCAAAATATATAAATCAAATATAAGTACAATGTATGTCAAATGGTCACAAGACCAATGTACAAGATATAATGTATCTAAAAGAGAAAGAGAAAGAAAAGAAAAGATACAAGAATCCTCACTACATCCCTCAATATACACTCTCCCTATCTCCTAAACTAACCCTCCCCCTATGAGTATGACTACTCTCATCTCAAAACTACTCTCCCTTTTTGTCACAAGTGACAAAGGGGTAAGTACATCAAGTAGACATCTCATCATCACTCGACAAGCCATCATCATCATCCTTATCAGCATCATTATTGCCGGAGCCATCGTCACTTTCATCCTTAGAGGCTGGCAGAGATAGAGAGGAAGTGATAGTGAAACCACCTATGATAGCTTGTCGTCGTGCGATACGACTAACACGGGTGCTCATCTGACACAACTCATTGTTGAGAGTGTCAAGGCAAGCATCCATGCACACAAGCTGTGCCATGATGGCCTCAAGAGTCACTCCACCTGCTGAAGACGAAGGAGCGAAGGTGGATGGAGCGGTAGAAGCTAGAGGAGCTGCTGTCTCAGTCCGAGGCTGCCTCGAGCGAAGCTGTACAACACTCCGCTTAACGTTAGCGGCGTCAATGGCACACATGAACGTGAAGTGAGGAGACTCGGGATAGGGGACAGAAAAGTGGCGAAGGAGCTGCGTGATAGCCGAAGGAAAAATGAGCTTATCACGGGTCACCGTATCCTTATAGACATCTATAAGGGAGAGTATAAAATGAGAAGGGAAGTCAATAGAGAGATCCTCAATGAGGGATAACAAAAACTGAGCATGAGGCTCTGTAATAGTGTTATAGTGAGACAATGGATAGAGAACGAATGTCATCACCATGTTTAGGATTCTTGGACCTTTAGCAAAGGCCGAGCATGAGGTGTTTTAACGATCACCCCATGAAGAAGGAGTCTCACAAAATAGAGACGAGAGTTTGTCTTTGGACACTGTCCTCAAACGCTCATAGCCAGGGTAGTCAGGATGCGCTACCCTAAGGACGTGTAGTACCTCGAATACAATATCCGAAGTAAATACCATGCGTATACCCCGAACGCGAGTGACAAACTGGGGTATAAAGTAATCAAATCTGTGCATATTGGAGTAGAACTCCTGTATGACCACGGAAGGGAACATGACCGGGACGCCACAAAGTGACTCCCAACCCCTATTATATATGACAGTGGATAGGTTAGTGTCAGAAAAATCTGACAGAACGACTTGGCATTCCGAATGAATGCCACGTCGTGAAAAGTTCTCCAAGAAGTCCGATTTGGCCTTCTCATCACGGAACCATACATGAGAGGGAGTGGGGTCAAAAGGAGAAGAAGAAGAAGATGCCCCGAAACGAAGAGGATTTCAGGACGGAATGGATTTACGTTTAGGTGCGATGACGCAACTAACGTAAGAAACAGAGAGAGAGGGAGAGAGAGAGATAATCAGAAAAGTACCAAGCAGTTTTAATATCAAATGATAAAAATAGGAAGGTACGTATGCATGAAAATGCATGAACATGTGACATGCAAATTTAAATTCATCATGGGCTCAGCCCAATCCAAACCTACTAGCACACAACATAGGCAACAAAGTAAACACACATCTAAAATGCATGAAACATTGTTATAATGCACATGTGATGCAATGCAAGAAGTTTTAAACTCATTGAAGCAACACCTAACCCAAAAATTGCACAAAAACTTCATTAATTTTGAAAAACCCCAAAGTTTATCAAAAATCCCAAAAGTTAGGTCAAAAGATATGAAATGCATGAGAAAGAGGAAGAAATTAACATACCAGATGAAGAAAAAAGATCTTGAGACCAAAGATTGAGTGAGGAAGAAGATTTGAGTGCTTGAGAGGTGTTTAGTGAGGCGAAGAAGCTGAAAGGATCGAGAGATATCGAGAGAAATGAATCTGAAATCTCAAGGCGCGTATTTATAGGAAATTCATAAACCTCGATCGATCGAGAGCTATCGAGGTTTAAAAACGCGCCTTTTAGCTATCGAACTAGCTATCGAGGATCTAACGAGAGGTTTTCTCAACAAAGAAGCTCAATGGATCGAGGTAGCTATCGAGGAGCTATCGAGGAGACAAAAGGTTTCTCGATTGATCGAACTAGCTATCGAGAGCTATCGAGAATGCAATAAAAAGAAGCTGAAGGGTGTCGATAGATAGCTTATCTGTCGAGAGCTATCGAGAAGCTATCGAGATTGCTTAAAAACAGTTTTTCAAAGAAGAGAAAAACATAGATATGAATGTAATCAAACATGCTACTCAACCAAAGATCCAATCAACATTTGAAGCTCTCAAAAACATCTCTTAACACGAAAAATGTTAAGCACATAGAACCCAAAACACACACACACACTAAACAAGTCTAACCAATTTTATATTCCAAAAACAAGTTAAGACAGTTTAGTGAGCATACATTAACACAAAGTATTCCTTGTGATGGCCAAATCACATTGTACCTGCACATGTATCAAAAGTAGCAAAGAATATTGCATGTTGTGTGTGAAAAACATCGCAAGATTGCATAAGTGTCTACATGTTATGACGATTTGAGATATGAGAAAATCACTTTAACTCACACACAATCATAACTGTTTGATGGGGACTATCACCTTTAAGGTACACCCTATAACTCCCACATCTCCTAGAATACATGCTTGCAATCATATATAAAGCATTTTGATCTTTTTGCTTTTATTTTTCTTTGCATATTTTTCTTTTAAGCACACCATGCATAGGCATATATGAGAGAGAAAAGAAATACCCAATGATGTTAAGCATTTGACATTCCACTTTTTCTATGCCGAAGCATACAAATGTCATTTCATGATTGGCGGGCAACAGTGGTGAGATGGTTATTTATGCCTTTCTCTTAGGATTTTCTAGTCCTTCCCATCAAAAAGAGTGATACGAGTGTTAAGTACAAGAGATTACTTAATCTTACTCATCACAAACACGAGCCATAAAGCTCACTTGCTTAGTTGTGCATAGAGATGCTCATCTAATGGATGAGATAAGGAGTTTCTAAAGAATGAAGATGCCTAAACGGCTAGTCCATTAAGTGGGTTAATGGCTCTTCATTTTCCATAATAAAAACGTAGTATTAATCTGGGCCATTTACTCACCAACGGATATGGTAATTATTCTAAATGGGCTGTCAAGTAAGAGGATCCAAGAGGCTGATTCATTTCCATTTCTGACACCTCCTCCCTTCACCTCCCCCTTGCGCACGTATCTAGCCCAATATCGGAATCAATACATATCAACCCATTAATCACCACAATTAAAAAGAATAAAAGAGTCTCATTTTCAATGTGGGATTAAACATTTTTCACTAACTTCTTATCTTCCATATTAACTCTCACATCTTTACATTTATATTGTAATATAAATCAATTTTAATTATATAATATTAAATGCTCCAACAATCCCCCACTCATTTTAATATTAAAGTTTTTAGTTAAAGAGAGATTACCAGGCAAAGACGAGTCATTATGCATCATAAAGGTGTGTTCTGCATTGAACCTTCACTTAGTAAAACAATGATCTCAACTCCAGAGTCGTAGTGGTCTTTGACTTGAACTAGGACTGCTTTAGGGAAATTAAGCATCACTGCTTACACATAACAACCCAAGTGTTGACATAAGCTTTTATAACTAGCACTTTACAGCCGTGTGCTGATCCCAGTTTCATGAGTGTATTTAAGATTAAGTCCAAATCTCATAGGAAGCGGCCCCACTCTCACACTCACATAGGTGAAATTTTGTCAAGGGTGCTCCTGTAATTCTGACACCCTACTCATACGAGCTACAAATTTCATTCAGAGCTTCTTACTCAACCTCTCCACATTACATGATAAATGCACTTACATTATAGGGATGAACAATTAAAAATTATTTACAAAATAAATAAATAGTTCATTTCTTACGACCATCGTATGGTTCGTTTTTCCCATTGAACCCACTTCTCAGGATCTTTGGTCCTTGGGTTGGGTATCCTTATATATGGCTCATGAATTTATGGACTTTAGTCCTATCCCCCTTGATGTATTCTAGACTCTATCTTGTGCCAAGCCCTTGGTAAATGGATCTGCAAGATTATCATTAGATTTAACATAATCCACAGTTATAATGCTACTACTCAAATAAGATCGCATGGTACTATGCTTTCTTCTTATAGGTCTAAATTTACCATTGTAATAATAGTTTTTAACTCTACCAATTGCGGTAGTGCTATCACAATGATTTAATATTGGTGGAATTGGCTTTTCCCAAAGTGGAATTTCATATAATAAATCTCTAAGCCAATTTGCCTCTTCACTAGCTGAAGCTAATGCTATTAATTCAGCTTCCATTGTTGAATTAGCAATTATTGTTTGCTTTTTAGATTTCCAACAAATAGCACCACTACCTAAGGTAAAAATATAACTAGTGGTTGAGAGAGAATCACCTGACAAAGTATTCCAATCGGCATCACTAAAAGCTTCAATCACAGCAGGGTATTCTTTATAAAATAAGTCATAGCTTTTGGTACCAATTAAATATCTCATGACTCGCTCAATAGCTAGCCAATGATCTTTACTAGGCTTGCTAGTAAATCTGTTAAGCACTCCTATAGCATATGCAATGTCAGGTCTAGTACAATCAGTAGCATAATGCAAACTACCAATGATGCTAGCATAATCCTTTTAATTAAAAATCTCATCATCATTATTTATAGGAAATAAATAAACACTAGAATCAAAAGGAGTAGCTACACTTTTGTGATCATGAAAATTATATTTTCTCAAAATTTTCTCAACATAATGCGATTGATCAAGAAATATTCCATCACATATTTTTGTAATTTTCATGCCCAAAATAAAATTAGTCTCACCTATATCTTTCATATCAAAATGGCTTTTAAGCATATTTTTCGTCTCATTTGTAACATGCATATTTGAGCCAAAAATCAACATATCATCCACATAAAGGCTAATAATAACATGTAAATTATTCTATGATTTAGAATAAATACATTTATCACATTCATTTGATTTATAACCATTCTCAACCATGTAGGAATCAAACTTTTCATGCATTTAGGTGCTTGTTTTAAGCCATATAATGATTTAGTTAGCTTACATACCTTGCTTTCCTGTCAAGGCTCTACAAAACCTTTGAGTTGATCCATATAAATCTCTTCCTTTAGGTCCCCATCTAGAAAAGCAGTTTTTACATCCATTTGATGAATTTTCAAGTAAAAAATTGCAGCAATAGCAATTAACAATCTAATAGATGTAATTCTTGTTACCGAAGAAAAAGTATCAAAGAAATGAAGATCAGCTTTTTCTTTAAAGCCTTTTGCAACAAGTCTAGCTTTAAAGTTATCTATTGATCCATCCAGTTTTAACTTTTTTCTAAGGACCCACTGTAGACACTATATTTTGTACCCCTTATGACTTGGGCCCCCGTTCCCCAATGATGTTCAATTCTAGGACCCAATGTTGGTTTAGGGCCCAATCAAAAGTTAAATTGACTTGAGAAGTGTTAAAATAGAAAATATAACTTTTAATGAGCAAATAAATCAATTTTTGAAAAATAAGACCAAAGGAAACCCTTGTTGTGTGCAGACATGAATCAGCTTACGCACGCAGCTTTCTACATGCGTACGTAGGCCCGATCTTGCGCACGCATAGCGATTTCCATAAACTATACAAGACAAGTTTTTTGCATTAATATTGAGGTTTGGAACGAATCCCACATCGTCTAGGGATCATTCCAAACCCCTTTTTTCACACTATAAAAAGTCTTACATGGTATATTTTCAAAAACACACAGAAATCTCACGGAAAAACACTAAGATTCACTAGAAATAGTGAATCAAAGAGGGCGTTTTTTCACAAAACATCCTCAAGTCAATTTTCTTTTGATTAGGGCCTTTTCTGGCCTTGATCTTTGAGTTTAATATTTACTAATCACTTTCTTATTGGTTTGTGAATAGATTTGACTGAGGGGAACGGTCAAAATCAAGCTTGAAGAGCTTTTTGCTTGAGGTATTAGTCTAAACTTTTCTTTTTCCTTTTATTTTCTTTTCTGCCCTTTAATTCTCTTGTTTGTCTTGTTATAATATGTTATAATATGTTTATCTAGTCTAGGTTTACGTTTTTGTATGTTAAAATGCGTATTAGGTTGTTAGAATTCCTGTTTTTAGGTTCTACCCTGTTTTTTTTTTTGTGTTTTTAGGGTTTTCTAGGCGAGACTTGCATACGCATAATCTTGTTTACGCACGTAGGCTTGATTATGTGCACGCAAGCTTGTTCTTGCACGTGCAAGCCGCTGGCCAGAAACCCTAATTTTTATTTTGTTTGTTTTTCTTCTGTTTTCACATGTTTGTTTGTTTAGCTTCTTTCCCCATGCTTTTATGCTTTCAATGTCTACGTTTCCCATGTTTAATTACTTGGTTTGTCTCACATGTTAGAATTAGGGTTTACTTGGTGTTTTATTGTTTCAATGCCATGATCATGCATTCATATGCTCATGCATAATGCCATAAGTGCTGAGTTGTTGCAAGGTAAGTAAAGGTAATTCATGCATTCAAATGAACATGCATGGTTGGGTTTGATAATTGTGATCTTGATGCCTTGGATGATAACATGTTTTGTTTGGCTTTGTTTCTACTTTTGATCTTTAATGCTCACATGTTTCTGCCTTGGATAAATGTGATATGATATGATTGAGTTTGTGATGAAGCATGCTTAGATGTATGATTAGGGTTTGTGATGTGATGAATTCTTTGATGCCATGCTAGATGAATATTAGGACTTTTGATATGTGATGCCATGATTAGATGAATGGTAGGGCTTTGTTTGCAAGCATAATAGATGCATGGTTAGGGATGTTTGATGCCATGTTGATTGCTAGATGTATGTTTAGTGTGTGTGTGAGTTAGATACAAGCATTGAATGTGCCTTTAATAGGGTTAAGACATAAGACATAATGATGGGAAGCCAACCTTAGGGTTGGGTGGTTTTGGGTGCCTAACACCTTCCCAATACCGTACCTTAACTCCAAACTCATATCTCTGGTAGTAAGATCAAAAGGTCCTTCCTCAAAGGACACTATATATATGATTCCTAGACCATTGCAAAAACTAGGTGGACACTCCATTTCGACCCCCTTGCATCCACACCCATTTACTACCTATGGTCTTACAACTCAGTGGTGTTGGGATTTATGCCCTAAAATCCAATTTATTTGCATGTCATAAATAATTAAATTGTTTAATTATGTGAGACTATCTATAAATGAACTAATGGGACATTATCTTAGTTCATGAGATGCATAGTATGTGATTTATGTGATTTAGTCACAAAAGATATAAATCGCAAGTTCTTTGTAAACTCAGAATTTTAGTTCGTAGTCGGTGATGAAATTGGACGTTTCATCTGCGAAAACTATAACATATCAACTACGATGATTTGTCTTGATCATGGAAGTAGAGACTTCTAGTTGGTATGTTGATATGTTTTAAGAGTTAAGACATATTGAACTGGACCGCTGTGAGATTTATTATTCTCCTAACGACTGTCAAATGAATAATAAATCTCACGACTTCTATTTGCATGAGCTCTAAATCCTGAGAGAATAATGGACTTGATCATGAGATGTAGGTTGCTTTGATATATCAGGAGTGAGATCTATAAGTCACGGTCAAAACCTCAGTATGTTAGGCAGCCGCATTTAATGTTGATGGAACATATATTCTCAAGATGGAATTCATAATCTCTTAACGGAGACATAAAATATTCCCTTGAAATAAGTTTAATGGGTTTGGTTATTCAAGAGAGTTGGGCCCAACCACTTTAGTAAGTTGTTACTAAAGTATATATTTATGAAATTGGATTTCATAAATATATGATGAATAACGTAAAGGATTAAATCGGGTACTCAAGGATTAAGATGTAGTAATCTTCAAAGTGGCAGTCTACATTCATGACTTTGTATTACTACGAATATTTTAATGAAGGGGTTACATGTACAATAAAGTCTTGGGATATAATTTATAGATAAGGCCTAGAGTGTAACTATATTTATATAGTGGTATTAAATATAGTTAATGGTAACTTTGGACTTGTCAAGAGTTGACAAAAAAGCCCAAGGCCCATTGGAGCTAGTGTCTTATTGGTCCCTTTTAGTCCCACTCCAGGCCACAAACTAGAGCCCAATTGGAATGGCCCAAAAGACTAGCCTAATTAGATAATTAGTTGTATATAAGGAGAGAAACATACAAAATTTTATAAGTGCTTTTTCATAAGAAAAAGATGAAGGTCTTTTATAAGAGAGTTCTCATAAGGAATGAAATGGTTTGTATGTGAGTGTTGGACACTCATTATTCTCTCCTTGGAAACTGATTGAGAGACCACACATCTTGGGCATCAAATGGAATTGGAGTGAAGATTAAAAGTCTTCCCAAGAACTTCTGATCTTCGGTTTTGAATTTCACCATACCAAGGTACGCTTTCTTGTTCTTTAATTCTGAAACTTACATAGTACATGTTATCTATTGCGAATGAAGTAGATCCGTTAATTTTTCCGCTGCGTACATGCATTTTTCCTACAAGTGGAAGATCTATAAATTTCCAAGTGCTATTAAAAATTAGAGATTCCATCTCATCATTTACAACATCTTTCCAAAATATAATATCAGATGATGTTAAAGCTTCTTTTCAATTTTGGGAATTTTCCTCAATGTTGAAAACATAATAATCAGGACTAAAATCATTTTCAACTCTAGCTCTTTTACTTCTTCTAGGTTCCATTTCAAAATTTTCTTGATTTTGTAAATGAGAGGTAGAAGAACTAGGTTGTGACAAAATATTTTCTTCACCCCCACTATTTTTCAATTTAAAAGGAAAATTTTCTTCATGAAAAATTGCATCACCAGATTCAAAAATTATTTTGCTTTCAAGATAAAAAAATTTATAGGCTGCACTATTAATTGTATAACCAAGAAAAGTACAGGTAAAAGCTCTTATACCTAATTTAGGTATTTTAGGGTCAGTAAGCCTTACATAAGCAAGACAACCCCATACTCTCAAATATCCCAAATTTGACTTATGTTCTTTCCACATCTCAAAAGGTGTGGTATGTGATTTTTTATGTGGCACCTTATTCAAAACATGACATGCAGTTAAAATAGCTTCACCCTAAAAATGTAAAGGTGCATCAGATTCAATTAACATGGCATTTGTTAACTCATTTAGAGTTCTATTTTTTCTTTCAGCCACACCATTAGAAGCAAGTGAATATGGTGCAACAGTTTCATGGATAATTCCCAAAGACTGAACAAATGAGTTAAATGCACTTGATTCATACTCACGGCCTCTATCACTTCTTATTCTTTTTATTTTTCTACCGAATTGATTTTCAACTTCTTTTAAGAAATCTTGAAATTTTTCAAAAGTATCACTTTTATTTTTCAACAAATAAACAGTTGTATATTTTGAGAAATCATCAATAAAAGTGATAATATATCTATTTCCTCCATGAGTTAAATTCCCTTAAATTCACATAAATCAGAGTGAATTAACTCAAGCAATTTGGTATTTCTTACAACACTTTTATGAGGCCTTTTTGTAATCTTAGCTTGACTACAAGTTTCACATTTTCAAAATATTTTGACAGTTTTGGAATTAATCCTAAATTACTCATGATTCCCACATATCTACTATTTATATGACACAAACAAGCATGCCAAAAATTAATAAAAGAAAGAATATAAACTGAACTGGTAGATGCTTTATTATTCTCAACATTTAACTCAAACATTCCATCACAAGCATAACCCTTGCTCACAGATAATCCTTTTTTAGTGATTACATAATTATCAGATTCCATAGTCTGCTTGAAGCCAGCCTTGTTAAGCAAAAAGCTTGACATCAAATTCTTCTTCATGGCCGTGTAAAGTACATCTTTCAATATTAGCACACGTCCAGAAGAGAATTTCAAATCAACCTCACCACTCCCAAGAACCTTGGTTTTCCTAGAGTCACCAAGCATAATTGTTTTTTTTTCTTCAAAGGGAGTGTACAACTTGAACCAATCTTTGTCATAGCAAACATGCTTATTAGCACCAGAATCTGCCCACCACCCTTCAACATATTTCACTATATTGATGTCTGTAATCATAGCCACTAAAGGCTCTTCAATTACGTTAGCCTGCGGAACAGATTCACGTTTCTGAAATTTGCAAAATTGAGCAATATGCCCACTCTTGCCACAGACAAAACAAGATTTATTAAATTGATCTTGTGAAGGGGGTCATTGGTTCTTATTGTAATTTTAATTCGAGTTTCCTCTTCCTTGAGGTCTATTATTATTTTTGAAAACTCTCTTTTTAGGCTTCAATTGACCATTTCTAGGAAAATGATTTTTGGGCATATTATTATTGGCTAAATAAGGTTTACCTTTGTGATGGAATTACCATTGCTCTCTTGTGTCATGAGTGCATCTTGTCCTCTAGCCTCCTCCTCCACACGGATGCATGTGATCAAAGTCTCTAAGGATGTCTGCTTTTGTTTGTGCCGCAAAGTCTTTTGGAACTCCCTCCAAGATTGTGGCAGTTTATCAATTATGCCAACTACCACTAGATTATCTCCAATCTTTATGCCTTCAGATCTCAATTCTGCTACGATCATCCGGAAGTCTTGTGCTTAATCTACAACCGATTTTCCATCCACCATTTGGTAACGGAAAAATCTACTAGCAGCATACTTCTTTGCACTAGCCTCCTTGGTATCGTACTTGCTTTGTAAAGCTTTCCAAATTTTCTTAGCAGAATTATAAGTTGTATCATAATAATCATAGAAATGATTGACAAGACAATTCAAAACATAAGAGCGACAATTGTATTCATCTTTTGTATACTTATCTATTTTTTCTTGATGGAGACGAAATTCTCCCTCGCTCATCTCATCAGTAGAAACCTTTGGAAGATTCTTATCAGTGAGGATGTAGGCAACTTTAAGAAGACTCAAGTAAAAGAGAACCTTTCCTTTCCACCTCTTGAAGTGGGCTCCCTTAAAGCGAAAGGGTTTCACCTCCCCCTTGTGCACGTATCTAGTGTTGGAAAAATACATGTTTGTATCGCATACAAAACATACGCAGCGGAAAATTAACAGATCTACTTCATTCGCAATTGATAACATGTACTATGTAAGTTTCAGAATTTAAGAACAAGAAAGCATACCTTGGTACGGTGAAATTCAAAACAAAAGATCGAAAGTACTTAGGAACACTTTTAATCTTCACTCAAATTCTACTTGATGGCCAAGAAGTGTGGTCTCTCAATCAGTTTCCAAGGAGAAAATAAAAGAGTGTCCAACACTTACATACAAAGTATTTCATTCCTTATGAGAACTCTCTTATGAAAGACATAATAAAATTTTGTATGTTTCTCTCCTTATATACAACTGATTATCTAATTGGACTAGCCTTTTAGGCCATTCCAATTGGGCTCTAGTATGTGGCTTGGAGTGGGACCAAAAGGGAACAAATAAGACTCTAGCTCCAATGGGCCTTGGGCTTTTCTGTCAACTCTTGACAAGTCCAAAGTTACCATTAATTATATTCAATACCACTATAAGAATATAATTTCACTCTAGGCCTTATTAATAAATTATATCACAAGACTTTATTATACTTGCAACCCCTTTATTAAAATATTCGTAGTAATACAAAGTCATGAATGTAGACTGCCACTTTGAAGATTACTATATCTTAATCCTTGAGTACCTGGTTTAATCCTTTATGTTATTCATCATATATTTATGAAATCCAATTTCATAAATATATATTTTAGTAACTCCTTACTAAAGTAGTTGGGCCCAACACTCTAAATAACCAAACTCATTAAACTTATCTCAAGTGAATATTTTATATCTCCGTTAAGAGATTATGAATTCCATCTTAAGAATATATGTTCCATCAACACTAAATGCGGCTGCCCAACATACTGAGATTTTGATCGTGACTTATAGATCTCACTCCTGATATATCAAAACAACCTACATCTCATGATCATGTCCATTATTCTCTCAGGATTTAGAATTGATGTAAATAGAAGTCGTGAGATTTATTATTCATTTGACAGTCGTTAGGAGAATAATAAATCTCACAGTGGTCCAGTTCAATATATCTTAACTCTTAAAACATATCAACATACCAACTAGAAGTCTCCACTTCCATGATCAAGACAAATCATCTTAGTTGATATGTTATAGTCTTCGCAGATGAAACGCCCAATTTTATCACCGACTATGAACTAAAATTCTGAGTTTACAAAGAACTTGTGATTTATATCTTTTATGACTTTTCACATAAATCACATACTATGCATCTCATGGACTTAGATAATATCTCATTAGTTCATTTATAGATAATCTCACATAATTAAACAATTTAATTATTTATGATATGCCAATAAATTGGATTTTAGGGCATAAACTCCAACATCTAGTTCAATATCTGAATCAATACATATTAGCCCATTAATCACCACAATTAAAAAGAATAAAAGAGTCTCTCTTCTTTTTAATGTAGGATTAAACATTTTTCACTAATTCCTTATCTTCCATATTAACTCCCACATCTTTACATTTATGTTGTAATATAAATCAATTTTAATTATATAATATTAAAATGCTTCAACAAAGATAATATTAATTAATTGAACGTGTTATGAACATGCTTAAAATCTTTTCTTTTCTTTTTTTTAATTAAGGCAAAAATTTTCATTCATCACAATTTGAGGTTTATGTGTTTGCTATTCACCAAAACGGACAAGAGTGTAATGAGACCAAACACTAATAAATGAATACCAAAATAGCATTAAAATCATTATTTTAGGTATGGAAATTCATTTTTTGATGTTAGAGACCTCGTCACACTTCTATCCATTTTGTTAAGTGTCAAAGGCATAAACCAATTTTAAATTAAACTGACTAGAACTTGTGTCTTATTAGATAAAGTAAACCAACATTATAAAACAATAAAATAAAAATCTGATTGAACTAAATTTTAATTTATCTAATCCTACTTCTTTTTTTTTTTT
This sequence comes from Notholithocarpus densiflorus, assembly GCA_030021035.2. Lineage (NCBI taxonomy): Eukaryota > Viridiplantae > Streptophyta > Magnoliopsida > Fagales > Fagaceae > Notholithocarpus > Notholithocarpus densiflorus. The sequence continues at coordinate 882,651 of JARYZH020000007.1, forward strand.
TTTTTTTGAGAAAGAAAAAGTATCTAATCCAACTTTAATTAAATAGAAAACTTCTTTATATATATTTATATATATATATAATTTTGAACTTTCTCAATGCATTATTATATACACCAGTATTTTATTTTTAATTTTTTTTTTTTGAGAATCTATACACCAGTATTTTAATTAAATCTAACTTAGAGTCTTCTTTTGTTCTTTTTGGCAACCCACCTTCTATGGTGGAAAATTTTCTATTATTAATTTTCTATTCCTTAATAAGGTAGCTAATGTTTGTAAAATAGACTTATTTTTATTTTTGTTTAATCTAATATATCAGCTCTTTTAACCCAAAAAAAAAGGACTAACTTCTTTTTGTACGAACCAATTCTATAATGTTTGTTAAAAAAAAAAAAAAAACCCATCCTTTTTGGATTTTGGAGACTAATATATAAGAGTAAAGAGAGAGAGAGTCCATGATTAATTACCAAAACGAAAACCCCTTCCTTATTAGCATAGGCTTAGCTCTGAGTCTGAGTCTGAGTCTGAGCGTAAACAAAAACAAAAACAATGGAGCCCGAAGCAGCGAAGAGCTGGAGCATCCACAGCCGAGGCGAGATAATAGCGAAGTACGAAATACAGGAGCGCGTGGGGTCGGGAGCGTACTCGGACGTGTACAAGGCGCGTCGGCTGTCGGACAACGTGGTGGTGGCGCTGAAAGAGGTTCACGATTACCAGTCGGCGTTCAGAGAAATAGAGGCCTTACAGATCCTCAACTCCCCAAACGTCGTCGTTCTCCACGAGTTCTTTTGGCGGGAAGACGAGGACGCTGTGCTTGTCTTGGAGTACCTGAGGACTGACCTGGCATCTGTGATCAATGAGGCCAAGAAGGAGGGCCGTTCGATTGGAGTCGCCCAGCTCAAGAGATGGATGCTCCAGATTCTCTCTGGCCTTGACGCCTGTCACAGGAATATGATCGTGCATCGGGATTTGAAACCCACTAATCTTCTCGTCTCCGATGATGGCCTGCTCAAGCTCGCCGATTTTGGCCAGGTCTTTTTACTCTTTTTCTTTTTCTTTTTTTTTTATTTTAAGATTGATGGGTTTTTGTTTAATTTAAAGTAAGTTTACTTTTTAGGCAATGAGGCTGGTTTCTTTTGATTTAAAGCTACCGGATTTTGGCCTGTTAATTTTGTCACGAATTGATGAAAAGAAGATTTGCTTGATGGGTTTGGGGTGGTGTTGATTTTGCAGCTTGATTACATTTACAAGCAATTCGTTTATGGGTTTATGTTTAGTGTTTACTTTAATGATAGGGAATGCTTTAGAGTGTGTGGTACTCTGAGAGATGATTTTTTTTTTTTTTTTTTTTTTGTCAGGAATTTTTTAGAGGATGAGTTGGTTTTCTCTTTTTGGATTTGATTGGTATGATGTGGGAATAGCTGAGCCCAACATTTTAAGACAAGGCTTGGTTGTTCTTGTTGTATTGGTATGATGTGGGAAGGAGGCCTAGGAAAGCTTAGCACATTGCTAGTTTGCATTTTAAGGAAGGGTTTGTGACTTTCTGCATTATGGTAAATGGAATTTCTTTTTGTACAAGCAATGGGTGAAAAGGATTTCCGTTGATGTAGTAGTCATTGATTGTTAGAAATTAGGATGTGTTGCTTGTAATCTTGCAAATTAAACTCCCAAACTGCATTTGTAAATGTTATTCATGTATCATGTTGTGGACAAAATAGCAAATCATAAGACAAGGTAATTTAGGTAAATATACACCAGAATTCTTCAGAAAGTATATATATACACACACACAAATTCCTCATTTCTAATTTTTAAGAGATAATATACACATAGGGAGATAGAGTATAGCTTATCAAAAAAAAGGGGGGGGGGAGATACTGATAGAGTGTATGTGTGTGAAGGAGGAGAGGGGGGTGGGGGGGAGGTCATCCATAGTAGTCAGCTGAAATGTTGAGTATGCTCCTTATCTATCAGCTGCTAGTTTGAGGATTTGACCATTCTTAAGTTCCAACATGACACATTTTCACATTTGGATTTGATAGGCACTTTCTTCAAGCATATAAATCTTTTGAATGAAATTGCTATTCCTGTTATTTTGTCAAGGTTTGTGAAATGTTTTTATTTGACTCTGATTTTAGGCAAGGATACTCCTGGAGCCTGGATATGTTGCTGCCTACAACAACCTACAACCATATGAACAAAACGCTGTAAATCAGGAAAATGCCTTTCAGCCTCCTGAAGTTTTTCCTGAAACAGACAATTTATGCCAAGAAGCTTATGAAATTCAAGAGCAGGGCACTATAAGTAAAGAAGAATATTTTAGACAGTTAGATGAGTTCAAGGCTAAAAATATAGATGAAACTGATGAGGAAACGAATGTTCATGATGGAGATACATCTTGTCTTGCAACATGCACAACAAGTGACATAGAGGATGATCCTTTCAAGAATTCATATTCATACGAGGCTGAGGGTGGTGGAGATGATGGACAAGGTTGTCTTACATCCTGTGTCGGAACTCGTTGGTTCAGAGCCCCTGAACTACTCTTTGGATCCACTGACTATGGTTTAGAGATTGATCTGTGGTCATTGGGTTGCATATTTGCTGAGCTTTTTACTCTGGAGCCCATTTTTCCTGGAACTGCAGATATTGATCAACTCAGCAGGATTTTTAGTGTTTTGGGAAACTTAACTGAGGAAGTCTGGCCAGGTTGTTCTAAACTTCCTGATTATAGAACAATTTCATTTAATAAGGTAGAAAATCCAATTGGTTTAGAAGCCTGCCTGCCCAACTGCTCCCCTGATGAAATCTCTTTGGTAAAAAAACTTATCTGTTATGACCCAGCTAGCAGAGCTACAGCAATGGAACTGCTCCATGACAAGTATTTCAGTGAAGAGCCTCCTCCGGTTCCAATGTCTGAGTTATGGGTTCCTTTGACCAGAAGTGGGCAAGATGAGAATTCTCCTAGAGGGTGGTCTGGCCATGATGGAATGGGTTCAGATTCCGATTTTGAGGACTTTGTGAATTATACCAGGACTGATACTGGGTTTTCCATACGGTTCCCTTGAGCTTAAAGGGCATTAAGGCACTCTGATTTGTTAAATTATTTGTTGCAATTTTGTGTGATTAGATATTGGAAAGTTCATCTTACCTTTCTTCTCAAAAAAAGAAAAAAGAAAGAGAGGATATTGGGAGTTCATGCCAAGAGCCTTGTAGCTTAATTGCAACTTCTTAATGTTTTCAATAGAGACATCTAGAGATCAAATCTTTCCACCCAACAATTGAATTATAAAATAAATATATTGTAAGTTCAAAATTTAATTTAGTATTGAAAGTTATCTTGAAATATATTGGACCAACCTAATGTTTATATGAAAGTAGTACTCACCAACTACCATCACTCCATAAAACTAAAATAAAAAATAAAAATAAAAACCCATAAAATCTAGAACTCTCTATCTTCCTTGTTAATTTGTGAGGAGTGTGGTTTTAGCACCACCAACAACAACCTCCGGCACCACCACTATAAAGATATCATCAATGCCATTAAGGCCGGTAGCAGCCATGCCTGATGCCTTTGTTGGCACAACCACACCAATTTGAAGCACCACCGCCAACCTCCAACGCCACTACAACCACAAGACATCACTACCGTTATCTCTCTTTAAGCTCAACCACCAAGCAACAACAATAACAATTATAGCCAGCAAAAATCCACTAAAAAAAAAAAATCTAAGAGTAGTTACGTTTCCGTATAGTTGCAAAGAGAACGTAAGATAAGACGCGAGTTTCTTTTTTTTTTTTGACGTGCTTATAATATACGCGTTTTTACTATGGTCGGTAGTGGTGCTAAGATATGTAACAATTTTTATTTTTATTACTTTAGGTAAGTGAAATAAGAAAAAGTATAAAATTGGTTAATTAAATTAGTAGACACATGGCCAATTTTGATTTGTGGTACATAAAGTGATATAGTGAAAGTGGTATAAAAGATTTGGATTCGCATTAAAGTATTGTAGTGGGCCTTTTTGGTTATATCGAGCTAGGCTACCTCCTGCAATACTGGGCCCAAATATTTTGAGTAAGGGAGTTGAGACCGGTCCAGCTGCAACTCAATTTGGTTCGGCTTGTGCGCAAACTATGCCTCATTTGCCAAGAATGCGCTTACGGCAAGCAGAACTGTTTTAGATAAGTCGTGACAGGCAGATATGATAATAATAACATGACAAAAGAAAGTATTTTTGACTTCTTAATTAAAGTGAATAGATAATCCCTAATCAAGAAAAGATAATCACAGTTTTAACAATAATTACTTTTATAAAGAAAAACAAGGAGAATAAGTGGGTAGTATATGGGTTAATCAAAAGAAGAAAGAAATCAAATCAAATCTGATCCACAAGACCAAAACCAGAGAGGGAAGAACGTCTCTTCTCAAAGTGAATAATCTCCCAGGGAAATCTTGCCATAGAAATTAATTACTTTGAGGGAAACGGACCTGAATAGTTGGTGCACAAGAGAACTCTTTGTTTCTGGCAGAGAGCAGGACTTTGAGAGGGAGAGAGGGAATCAACCTATTGATGCATGCCTGCCGCTCTAACTCTCTAATCTTTTTCTTTTCTTCCCTTCTAATATTCCCCTTTCTTGTCCTTTTTCTTTCTTCCTCTTTTTCTTAATACTTGTTTTCTATTTCCTGGTTTTCAAATTCCTATCTCGTGGTGCTAGTTGTTGTCCCCTGTACACGGCAAGGGCCTCTCTTTATAGTGCCTGTCGTGACCGGGTTTTACTATTATAACCCTTAACCACCTTTGTCTGGTTTGGGTGTACTTACTGACTACCACTGGTCCGTCTGTGTGCCACTCTCCATCACTAGACAAAAGAAAACTATTTTGTTTATTTGTCTGCCGTGGCACCCTTCCCTACTATGGCGTGGGTGCCTTCTCTCTCCCTATCCCTCATGGCATGCACCTAGTGGTTCAAACTCAGTTTTGCTTCTTTTGGGTGGAATGTCATCCCAGCAGGACACTTCCCCTAAAAGAGCCCGAGCAAGATCCTCAGAATAGGTTTTTCCCCTCTCCCCACCGCCAAACCATGCCCTCTTACCTCTGACCTATGACCTCACCGTGTCCTGTATTGGCTGGGTACAGGCTGGTGAGGTCTGGGCCTTACGCGTGCCTCTCTTCCATGTATGTCCAAAATCTGTCTGCTGCTCATGCGTTTGTCGTGGTTAGCCTGCACAGTCTGCCATCCGTTTTTTACTATTTTCTAGTTCCCCTTTCTTTTGTGGCTTGCCCCACTTAAGGGCTGGGCCCTGCTTGACGGTGGGTTTTGCCTTTTTTCAGCCCACCCTTTTTTCTACTACCATCTCCTGCTGTAAAGTTGTTTGCCTCAATCCTGCTAAGCCTCTTTGAGCCTGCCGTTTATTCTTCTCCCAATGGCCCAGTACGGTCATTGGTTCTTTTATTACATCACTGGTGGGCTCCTGTGTCCCATTTGTTTTTTCTTGGGCGTCCCTGGCCCATTTGCTTTTCTTGGGCTTCCTTGGCCCTTCTCTTAACATTGCATTCCCATGGGCTTTCACTGAGTTCTTTGGGCTTCCCCCGCCCAATTACATTATCCCTCATCCTTGGGGCTCATGGGCTTGCCATTAACCCCTTACTTTCTTTGCTTTCATTACTTTGGGCCTGCCGTGTCCCATTCTCACTTTTCCACATTATATACTGCCCATGGTTTGCTTTTTTCTCTCTTTCCGGGCTCCTTTAAGCCCATTTACCCCCTCAAGGCCCATTTGTTTATCTCATGGGCCTGTGATCCGTTATTCCTGCCGCTTGGGCTTAATGGGTTTTCTATCCATTTGCCCACTCTTTTCTGTCCGTGTTGCTGGGCTTCTCCTTTCCACTTGGACTTCCAAAATGGCCATCAACAAGTATAAGTAACAAATTTTTGCCTTTTCGATTATAGGGTAAATTGCAAAGTACATTATAAAATTTAGGGTTGTTTAAATTTTACATCAAATTTGAAAAATTAGATTTTATACCCTGAAGTTTCCCTCTATTAGCAAAAGTAGCTTCCATTAGTGACTCACTTACATGGCCGTCAAATGACATGATGGCAACCAAGACACACTCTACCTGAGGTTTGGTCCGAAATCATTTTGCCTATCCGTGATTTAAAAAATGTCACTTTACCTACCTGATGTTCACTTTTTTATGTCTCTCGTAACCCACCTCTGTTAAAAATGAGGGAAAATATGTATTTTTGATCTACTCTTATGTCTCTCTCCTCCTAAAACAAAACAAAACATACAAAAACACGGAAAACAAGATAAAAAAAAAAATGTCATTTGTAAAAATGGTAGAAACTTGCTAAAGAACTTCAAGAACACAAAAATTACAAATATAACCTGGAAAAAAAAAATCTCTCTGCTCTTTCTTAGACCTAGATCTCTCCCTCTTTCTTTCTTCGCTCAAACCCCCAATTTGGTCTTAGTTGTGGATTTTTGCAGGTTAGTGGAACAGAACAAGTGACTTAACCCAAAGCAAAAACCATGGTCAAAGCCCCAAGTCTTTGCTTTAACAATTTGAACATAGATTTAACAAAAACCCACTATCAAAATCACTACTCTTTATACCCAAAACACAAATTTCTTCGTGACTTACAAAAGAATTGCTGGGAAATAAGCCGGTGAAGTCTCCTTGTCCCTAGAAAGCCAAGATCTAGATGATTTTTGGATGGGAAAAAGTTCCAACAAAGAAATGAATAACATTCAAAACTGCTCCAAAAAGAAAAAATTACTAGAACCCATTTGTTCACAAAGCTCGGTCCCCCCAAAACAATGCAATCTCTTAATTTTCATTATTACCCACTTCATAATTCAGTTAACCCATCAAACTTATATAATAATCAAAGAAAATTCACAAATCCCAATCTCTCCAATATTATATAAATATCCTCATCAAAATTCCTCAAATAGAAAAGTACCCATATCTTCCCCCATAAATAAACACTAGTGCGTGTTTATTCCTCAATTTTCACTATACTTTTTCTCTGGCGAAAATAGCCAAATACCACATTTTCGCAAACTATATTGCAATCTACCACTGTTTCGAAAATATGTAGAAATCTACCACTTTTTGGGTACTCGAGTTTGGCGAAATCGAGTTTTCCATGGTACTCGAGTTTATGGAACTCGAGTACCATGGAAAAATTTTAAAAATTTTTTATGGTAAAGTTCCATAAACTCGAGTACCATAAAAAATTTTCAACATTTTTCAGAGTATATTTTTTCAAAGAACTCGAGTTTTTGGAACTCGATTTTCACTGCAAACTCGAGTTTCAAAAAAATGGTAGATCCCTACATATTTCCAAAACAGTGGTAGATTGCTAATTTTTTTGCTAAATAGTGGTAGTGGGTCATTTTTGCCCTTTTTCTCTAGTTTTGTTCTTTTATACTACTATTTAAGGGACTTCTTTTGTTTGGGATCCTCATTTTTTTAGTTCAAGAATGCCCCTACATCCCCATGTTTAAATAGACACAAAACTAAAGGACAATTTGGTAAAAATTCAACTCTAACTCCCACTAAAACATTGCCAAAGAAATAGGGTCACTCTCTTGTTAATTTTCGAATTTCTTTATCCACTTATAAATTAGATTCTCAAAATAAAAATTATATATATATATATAAAATAAATAAATAAACTTTTTTTTTTGTCTACCAGGGATTGCTAGCCACTGCGTTTGGCTGTTTCTTTGACCACCTAGGTAACGACATGTAATCTTTCTCCTATATTAATGTACTTCTATTGTCTTTAGTATATATATAAAATAAATAAATAAATAAAAAGATTAAAATACAAAATAGACCCTTTAAGTTTCTTTTTTGTCATTTTAGTCCTTTTAAGTTTTAGTTTTGTCATTTTAGTATTCTAAATTTCAAATTTTGTCAATTCAGTCCTCATTTACCCTTTAGTTAATTGCTACCATTTATTAACCAAAACGACACCGTTTTGGATGATTTTTTTAAATTTCTTAATTTAAAAAACTGGAAAATGTTAATTAAAAAAAAAAAAAACTAAGGGCTCAAGGAACGATGTGGTTCCCCTATCCACTAAAAAACAGATTTGGATCCTCTCCATTTCTCTTTGAAATGGAGAGTGTCCAGTTAAGGGCTGAGATTTAACTAAAATCAATCTATGTCCTGAAATATGCCACATCATTTAAAAGACATTAACCTAACATTTCAAGGAGACTTAACAGAGCACCTATCAAAAAAAATAAAAATAAAAGGAGACTTAACGGAGCCAAGGAAAAAAAACGCATTCTTTCATTTGACTCTTTGGGGCTCTCTCATCTTATCTCAGTTTCTTTCTCACTCTCAACAAAGCCCAGCCATGGCCGACTTCTCCTTGCACGCACAGCACCGCGACTGACAGTTCTTATGACCGGAATCACCCTGAAGATTTGATATCAGCTTTCTAAACCCCACCCAAAAAAAATCGTAGTTCAAATTTTAATATCTGATATATGGTTTTGCTCTTTCTTTTCTTGTTTTCTTTGTCAAAGAGCATCCTTTTCTTTCATTTTTAGCACTAAAGATTATACCTTTCTTTGATTGAAAATTTTTCCTTTCCTTTGCTTTAGATCTGTGGTAACTGTAGTAGGTGTATGAGTCTCTCTCATCTCAGTGTCTCTCTTTTTTCCCTTGGGTCTCATTTTCTTTCACTTTTGGCAACCCCGCTCGAATCCCAATCATCTGTCGATGAACACAAATTTGCTCAAAATTCAACACTTCAAAAATTATTCCAGAAAGATAAAGAACGGGTCCATGAGTACTAAAATTACCAAAAAGAAAAATCCCCAAAATAAAAAAGCCCATTATTTCATTCAGAAGTTCAAGATTTTAGGCATAATTAGCCCCCAAAAAAATCTCATAAATTCAGAAGCTTGCAAATCTCATTAGGCACATGGAAAAGAATTTGCAATGATTACTTCAAATCAGGACAACTGCCAAAAGCTTGAATCATAGAAATTGTTTGACATTACAAACAATCACGGAATTCGTATTGCATTGAAAACCCAGTAAAAATATCATAAAATAAAGATGAAAACTTTATTCAAAAAATATATATAATCACCAAATTTCACAACCCCACAATCACCATTGCAAAGAAATTAAAAACCCCAACAAGCCAAAATTGTAAAATAATCAATAAAACCAGAAATTTGGCAAAGCCCAAAACCAAATCCAAATCTCATTCCCAAAAACACAAAAAAAGACAAGAAGAAAAGAAAAGGAAAAAATATATATAAATTTGATATCAAAATTTCCTTTAGAAACAGAGGTGGATGGTTGAAATACAGTTGATGCACAACTGTGTGTGGGTAAGGATAACTGGAGAAGCTTGACCAATGACCATCGCTGGGTTTGATGGGAGGGAGAGAGAAACAGAGAGGAGAGAGATAGAGAGTTAGAGAAGAAAACCTAAACGTTGAAACTAACGTTAGTTTAGCCTTTTACTCAGTTAAGTCTCCTGTTAGTGCTTTTAAATGATATGGCAGATTTTAGGTCATGGATTTATTTTAAATCAATCTCAGCCCTTAATTGGACACTCTCCATTTCTAATGAAATGGAGAGGATCCGGATCCCTAAAAAACAACTAATCTTGTAATGAAATTGCATAACCACAATCCAACTGTCTTTAAAAAGAACTAGATAATATTCACCCCTACATCCAAAATTTGCCAGTGCACAAAACAACTTCCTAGGAGCTTTATGCCTGCAATTTAAGAGAGAGAAAAAAGAAGAATCAACCATCAAAAAATGAATTACATTATAAGTCTATACAATAATGCACAACAAAAAGAATATATTTCTCACAAAAAAGAAGAGGAGAAAACAAGGAGGAAGCATCAAGATAGAGAAAATTATGGCTAAAATAAATTCCAAACATAGTAAATTTGACAATCAATGTCTATACTTATCTTGTTTGCAATGTTGCTAGAGAGCAGATCCAAACCCTCATAAAGCCCTTCTCCTGAGGTTGCACAAATGCTCTAGATGAACCTGGAAAGATATTGCTATGAATTACAGCATTGCAACATGAACATAAAGCATACCAATGACGTTATCGGAGATAGTGAAGGCCAAGCTCATCAGTAATCTCCCTCTCCCATTCTTTCAGTCTCTCTCTCTCTCTCTCTCTCTCTCTCTCTATTCAAGTCTTCTCCATTTTCTATTCTCTCTCTTTTTCCACTCACCCAGCCCTTTTCTCCCTCATTCTCTCTTTCTCTTTTTTCTCTCACCCAGCCCTCTTCTCCCTCCCTTTTAATTGAATCGGCGAAACCACCAAACCCAAAGCTTGAATTAGATTTGCGATGGAGATGACGAAACCACCAAATCCAAACCATCGAAGATCCATTGATTTCTTTGGGTTTAGGTTTTATTGGGATGGCGGTAGAGATGATCTATTGTGGCAGATTGTGATTTTTTTTCTTTTATTTTTAAATCAGATTTGCAGTGGGCTATAGGTGTTTATGGTGGCTGGTTGTGGGTGTTTGTGGTAGTGGGTGGTGGGTTGCGGCAATTTTGTAGCTGTTTGTGGTGGTTGTTAAGGTGGGTATGTGGTGGTTCTTGAGGTGAGTTTGTGGTGGTGGGTGTGGTTGGTTTTTTTTTTGGGTCGGTGAGGTTATGGTCATAGGTTGTGGCAGCTGGTTGTGTTGGCAGTGGGTTGTGCGTGGTGGTTGTGGGTGGTTCTTGTCTAATAGAAAAGAGAGAGACAGAGAGCAAGAGACAAAGAAACAAAGAATATAGTAAAAGTTAAAAATAATAATAAATAAAGAATATTTAAATGAAGTGCTAAAAAAAATAAAACCATTGATGTTTGGTGTGTTATAAAGTGATGTGTTAACTATTAAAATAGATAAAGTGAGTTTTTGAGATGTTAAAAACTAAAATTTTTAGCTCCATGGCTTAATGCTCTAATGCAGGGAAATGAGTGCCATTGGTAAGACTCGTGATGTAGCATGAGAACACTCCCAGTATATATTAATATATATATATACACATGGAGAAGTCGTAATTTTATTTTTAATTTTGAGGATGACAAATCGTAATTGTTCAGGTACAAAGGTGGTTTTGAAATTGAAAGGATGATGAACTATAAGGAAATTTTTTAGGGCCTGACAATGTTTAGTAGAATCTCAGTACATTTCCACCGGGAATGGTAGTTAGATAGACGGCAGCACAGTCACGCAGTGACCATCTGGCATAAGGGAACCTACACAACTTACACATGTAGATGTAGCCTCAGCTTCTCTCCTTCCCTAGGAAAAGGATTTGAAGCCATCTCCAGGAACTTCTGTAACTCTAAATAGCCTCGTGGATTTGATCCCAATAAATAAACCACCATGGGTACATTTTAATTAAACATCATGACAAGGAGACGACGAATTTAATCATATATATATATATATATATATAAATATTATATTTTCAAAGTACATTGATGTGTTTGAAGGGGATTACATAATTCTAAGACAAATCCAGTCCTAAAAAGTTTCCATGGCAGGCATTTCTAAGTTTCCATTGAAGGGGATTACACTTGATGGATATATTGCTATCTACCAGAAACTTCACATAAAGCACATATGACGATCAACAAAATCTGACCTCAAAGTATCCATTGGCTAAACATACATCATCTCTCTAAGTACAAACTCCCTCGTAAGGTATTGCCACAACTTTGGTCGAAACTTGAAACTGCAACTTCACTTAACCAAATGAATTCCTTTTGTGAACAATTCACCATAGTAAGTACATACTATTCTTGCGGAAGAAGTGCTATCTCAATTTCTTGAAGGGATTTCCCTTTCGTTTCCACCACATTTCTTTTTACAAACACCACGGCTATTAAACAAAAAGAACTAAATATTGAGTACAAGAGCTGTGGCCCAAGTTGCTCCAGCAAACGCAAGAACAGCAACCCCACAAAGAAATTGATCACCTGAAGAACCAGTTTAACCAATTAAGCAAAGGAAATCAGGAGATGATGGAAGTCCACTTCATTCTGAGTTACCATTGAATTAAAAACTAATTCATATAATTTCAAATTGCCAAGATGTAGCATCTACAAGCATTAACTTAGTTGACTGGTAACCATAGATCCACTAAAATTCACCAAATTCTATTCCCCCCAACTCATGCATGAGTAAGGATTTGAACCTAGGATCTCCAGTACAAGGGGAATGCCATTCTGCTGCTTGATCCAGAAGCCAGCAAGAGCAGACATAAAAGTTTTTTTTTTTTTTTTTTTTTTTTTTTTTTTAAAAGGGAAGCAGAAGAGAATTACCCAATGAACTGACATACAGATTGCCATAGCTTTTGCCCTAATTCGACTGGGGAAAATTTCAGGTAGAAGGAGACCGGGAACTGGACCCGCTCCCAGAGCAAACGTAAAGACAAACCTGTACAAAGAAATCCATTGTTAGTCCTTGATCCTTGAATTTCTCCCATGGCTTGAATTTCAAACAACTGTGATGCGTACTTATCCCTAGATAGCTGTCAGACAATCCCAGGTAGTTAATTAAAACTAGAAAAATTTTATTTATTCAATCATCAATTCTAAGATATCCAACTCATTTTTCAGAGCAATTTCCAATACAATAACTAATTAAATACTAGACGAAATGATTTTATTTGTTCATTCATCATTTTCAAAGATATCCAACTCATTTATCAGATCAATTTCTAATAACTTCTCAACATTATTGAGCCTGAAATCCCTCTCAATCAATCTTTGTAGTGGGGAGGAATTGTTTTCCTGATCCAAAGAGTCCCAGTTGCCATAGTCAGAGATATATATGTAGTTCCAGATGATCCAGATAGGGCTGCTTATATTGCCCGTTGGGGTCACCCAAAGTCAGAAACCCAAATAGAGTCCAATTGACTGCTAAGGTTCCCAACCATGGCCAGAATTATTTTAGTCGGAGTTACCTATTGTTATTTTTTATATTAGCATGTTATTTTACAATAATATAAGGGAATTCTTGTAATCATGCCATAAACCCTAATATTAAGGTGAGAGACTGATTAACAAAGCCCTAGACCTTTTTCTCAAATCTCTATCTTTCCATTCTTCTTTTCTCCTTCTCTCTTTTAACCCTAATATCTCATATTTTACAACTCAACTTGGTATCAAAGTGTACCAATCCACCCTAGAACGTGTTTGAACAATCTGAAGATTGTTATTAGAACCAAGGTGTGCTGACTTTTCATATGCTGAGATCGTCACTGGTTTCCATTTATTAAGTCTTGTAGTTTCCAGTAGCTTATTTGCTAAATATGAGACTAAAGATACAGTTTTTAATAGCTTTTATACTAAATGTGTGACAAAAAGATAAAAGTTAGCTTATAAAAAAAAAAAAAAAAAAAAACTGAGACAAAAAGCAAAAAGCTAACAGATGATGTCAACACCAACATGGTCACCAGATTCCGGCAACCACATGATCTGAGTCACCGACCTCCCCTGTAATTATAGTGACTTTTCCAGAATTTTTTGGAACCATTTTTATGGGTTCAATCTCTCCTTCATAACTTGGGAATTGATATTCCTACACCTATGCAGATATATTATGACAATCAGGCTACTATCTTTATAGTTAACAATCCCGAGTTCCATATAAGTACCAAACTTATCAAGGTTAGGTTACTGTCACTTTATTCAGATTTATTGGTGAGGAAATAGATTGTCACTCCCTTTGTTCCCTCAGATGATCAAGTGGTGATATTCTCATGAAACTGTTTGTTCATGCCTCCTTTCAACGATTGTCTTTCAAGTTAGGCAAATTTGATATGATGCTCTGGGTTGAGGATGAGTGTTAGAGTTACTTGTTATTTTTATAAGTTAGGCAAATTTGATATGATGCTCTGGGTTGAGGATGAGTGTTAGAGTTACTTGTTATTTTTATATTAGCGCCACACATCTACAAGTCCAAGAATAAAAGTAGCCCATAGCAATGAGTCACATTTTCCATTTGACTAAATTTATAATTTAAAAAAAAAAAATGCATCTATCATAAATTCATCTTCAAGATGCATGCGTTTAGAGATTACTCACATCAGCATGCCACCAACAGATAGGTACATAGCTCCAGAGTTTGCTACATAAGAACTTGCTGCAGTGACTTGAAGAACCATAGACATCACCTGGGTGAATATAACGCAAAATGTCACAACCGGGCTCCAAGTTCATTAACTTCAAGACATGTCGGAAAGTTATTTTTAGAGTAATGCATAATGCGCAATAAATGAATGTCTGATGCAGAGTAGGCGTGTAGAAACAGAATCTGTAACACACAACTACTACAACTCTTCCACGAAACCTAAGTTCTACAAGAACACTAGGCTAGTAGGCAAAATAATAGAAAAAACCTCTCTAACAAACTTTTATTAATCAACACATAACAATAATCCACCTCCCTATAAAAAGTATTAATAGGAATAGAATTTCTCCTACTCCTTTTAGAAAAAGAAATAATAAACCTACTTCTAATTAAAAAAGGAAAAACTATTTAACTAGGAAAAGAAAAACAATTAAAATCGTAATTCAACTAGGAAAAGGATTTAATTGAACTTTTAAAAGCAAATAAATCCTAATTCCACTAGGAAAGAGAAAACAACATAAAATATTAAAATATTTTCTTCTCCCTTAACCAATCTGCATCATTCTCCCAGGGTTAGGGAAAACTCGTCCTCGAGTCTTTGTGATAATCTTCCATAATCAATTGGAACCCCGAATAATCCTCTCCATCCTATTCTTTTGTGCAAGACAAGACAAATCAATATGCTACTTATCAATCTTTTCTCACTCATAATAAATCTTGATGTACGAATAATTATTCTTGACTTCTTTTGCCACGATGGGATATACATGAAGCAAGTGCTAAAAAAGAATCCATGCACGCATCCATAAACTTCATATTGCCTCCTCCACAAGGATTACTTAAAATCACTCGCTCATGCCTCTTATTGTCCTCTATTAATTCTTGTTCAATAAAATCCTCCCAAGGATCAATAAAGTTTTCCATTAATCTTTCCAAATTAATATTAACTATACTATGAGGAAATTTTTTTTTCAGAAGCTCATCAACCCCAATGAAATCATAGTGTTTAATGTGTTCAAGTTCAAGCTTTAGTAGATCGAAACTTCATTCATCAATAGAGAACTCATCTATTGATGAACAAACCAATTGTATCAACTTATGATTGTAATAAAAAAAAAAATCAATAACCTCTTGTGCTTTAATGTCGAAAGTCTCGTCAATAGTGTGAGTTTTGGGCTCACCTTGTATGTATATAACTTTATTTTTATCAAGCTCAATCTTGTCTCCTTGACTTCATCAGGATAGTCATCATAAATTGGTGGAGATTCCCAATTTACTACACAAACTCTTTCAATGTATCCATCCTCCTCTTTGATATCGCAATCATCCTTCTTGATATCGAAATCCTCCTCCTCCTCCACATAACGTGGATTTGGATGGAAGTTTTGAGGTCAATTTCCGACGGCTAAGGCATCGAGCTGCTTTGACAGCGCATCAAACCACTCCTCCATTCGTTGAAAGAACGTCTCTAATTGTGCATTGCGTGCAACCTCATCACGTTCATACATGTCATCTATGGCAACAGGTCTTCCTCCACGTGCTCCTCTTTGTGCCATGGTAGGAACCTAGCATTGCTCTGATACCAATTGATGCAACGTAGGCATGTAGAAGCAGAATCTATAACACACAATTACTACAACTCTTCCACAAAACCTAAGTTCTACAAGAACACTAGGCTAGTAAGCAAAATAATAGAGAAAACCTCTCTAACAAACTTTTATTTATTTTTTTATAAATAACGAAATTTCATTAAACAAAATACCCAGGTACACCAAGAGTGTACATGGATAGGAGTACATCAAGTTCGTAAATTACAATGATCAAGCATAACAAAGAGATTAGAACAAGAAAAAGAAGTAAAAACAGAACTCCAATCAAACAAAGAGTGGAGGAGGAGAGATTTAATCTCGAGAATTGACCATTCCTTTCCCTCAAAGCATCTAGTATTCCTTTCTAAGTTGCACGGACTCGGGTACGGGTACAAAGGTACAAGGGTACGTAATTTCTTGAAAAACTAGGGTACGACACATTTGGGGTACGGCTTTTAATTAATTACTTAATATTTATTTTTATGTATAATTTAAATATTTTTAGACATAATTTATGTTTATTTTAGGTTTAAAAATTATGTTACAACAAAAAAAATGCTTGAAAACATATCTAAAATTAATTATTTATGTGATGTCAAGGAGGTTTGGAGTAATTTTGTAATTATTTATGTGCTCACGGGGTTTATTATTATTATTATTATTATTAGTTAGGAAATTCTGATTTTGGGTTTGGAATTTTATATAGTAGATTTATTTTTGGGTTAGGCTGTTGGTATACTTTTGTTGTGGGCTTGGCTTGAGTTGGGTTAAATTTCAATCTGGGCTTTAGTGTGAATAGGTTGGCTTGCTGGCTCGTGTCTATTCGGGCTTAAATGTTTGGGTTTAAAGGTAAAATGGAACCGGACCAATCTTTTTTTTTTGATAAAAAATACTTCATTTTATTGAGATGAGGATAAAAACAATACATCTTGAGACACTAATTGCTCAATGATACATGGAGTTTCCTCTATCCAATCTTTTTTGATCTAGAAGACTAGAACACTCTCTCTCTCTCTCTCTCTCTCTCTCTCTCGCCAAAGGCCATGGCAAAAAGCTCTGTGCTCTTGATCAATTCAAATTTTAAAGCTTACCCATAGAACTTTGGCAAGGGTGGAATGGCTTTGTTGGTCGCCGATATACAACGATCTACAGCAGAATGGCTTCGCAAGAGGGAGAACTCAAAGAACAGAGCAAGAGAGGCTGAATATCTTCTTCTTTTTTCCCCTCTCCCATGTCCGAGATGAACCCAGCATGTCATGACCGTGTTCAGGCCGTATACGGAATAAAAAAATATTCTCTCTCTAGTACGCGATGGGTACGTTTTCTGGGCATGTCTTACTAGTACCCATGTCCGACACGGGTACTTGGCCAATTTTGGCGTGTCCATGCAACATAGTTCCTTTCTCGCCAAAGACACCATAAAACAACAATGTGGGACAGCCCTCCACAAGTCTATGTTGCGATGTCTACCAAACAGGCCTTGCCAATCTGCAAATAAATCCTCAACAGGCATAACCCAGATCACATCAAAAAGGACCCACACCATAGACCATAGTTCGAAAGCAATGGGACAATAGAGAAGAAGATAGTTTACCGATGCCTTGCTTCCTTTACACGTATAACACCAATCCAAAACAGGGACACCCTTATTCCATATAATCTATCAAGAGTCAAAATCTTACCTAAAGTGACAATCCAAGAAAAGAAAACAACTCTAGGAGGGATCTTAGAGCACCACACAAGTCTCCAACGAAAAAGAGAGTCAGGGGTCAAGATCAAGAAGAGGGATAAATAGTACTCACTAACTTTAAAGCCTTTATTCTTTTAGAATGGGGAAATTTTCAGAGGGACAGTCGGCCATTCTGTTTTGAGAATATGTGGCTAAAGGCAGATGGTTTTGTGGACAGAGTGAGAACCTGGTGGGAATCCTATCTTTTTCAAGGCTCCCCTAGCTTTCAGATTGCTAGCAAACTAAAAGCTTTGAAGTTAGATTTGAAGAAATGGAACGAGGAAGAATTTGGGAATGTAGAGAATAGGCTGCGCAAGCTATGGAAAGACCTTAATGATTTAGAGTTGATTGCTGATAGCCAACCTCTAACCAATGAGGAGATATTGGAGAAGGATCAGCTTCGCACTAAGCTTGAAAGGTAACCCTTATGGAGGAAATTTGCTGGAGACAGAAATCTAGGGCACTTTGGATTCGAGAGGGAGATAAAAATACTAAGTTCTTCCATAAAACAGCAAATTCTCATAGAAGATTTAATACCATCGACAATCTGGAGGTGGATGGTGAGCTAACATCGAATCCAAGTTCCATAGCTGCTTGCATATCCCTCTTCTACAAACAATTATACTCTGAGACTGAAGGTCAAAGACTTGTCCTTGATGAAGTGGAATTTTTTAGGATTTCTGGGGAGGAAGCTGCTTGGTTGGACAGACCTTTTGAAGAAGAGGAAGTTTATGGTCTCATCAAAGATTGCAATGGCGACAAATCTCTAGGACCCAATGGTTTCTCAATGGCCTTCTTTTAGTCTTGTTGGGTTTTTTTAAAGCGGGAAATTATGGAGCTTCTTGGCAATTTCCATTCCTAAGCTGTTTTTGAGAAAAGCCTTAATGCCACTTTCCTTTCTCTTATTCCAAAGAAGGTTGATGCTTTCAATGTGAGGGACATTAGACCTATTAGTCTTGTGGGTGGTATTTATAAAATCCTTTCCAAGGTGCTGGCTAATAGGCTAAAAAGGGTAAATTTTCTAGGATTATTTTTGAGACCCAAAATGCCTTTGTGTTCGACAAACAAATCTTGGATTCTGTTTTAATTGCTAATGAATGCTTGGATAGTAGACTCAAGGCGAGAGTTCCAAGTGTTTTATGTAAATTGGATGTGGAGAAAGCATTTGATCATGTCAATTGGGACTATCTTTTGTATATGTTGCAGCGATGTGGGTTCTCTGAGCAGTGGAGGAAGTGGATTATGTTTTACATTTCCACGGTGAAATTTTTCATCCTGATCAATGGTAGCCCTAAAGATTTCTTTGGGAGTTCTAGGGGACTATGTTAAGGTGACCCACTCTCCCTGCTTTTATTTGCAATTGTTATGGAAGCTTTAAGCCTCTTATTGGATGGAGTTGTTCTAGCTAGTCACATCTCAGGATTCATTGTTGGCTCCAAAACTCATGCTCCCTTAACGGTGTCTCACCTTCTTTTTGCAGACGATACTTTAATTTTTAGTGATGCTTTACCTAGTCAGATAGGTAAATTGAGAGAGATCTTATCTTCCTTTGAGGCCATGTCAGGTTTGCATATTAATCTGGCTAAATCTGAATTGGTTCTAGTTGGAAAGCTGTTAAATATGGGAGAGCTTGTGGGCCTTTTAGGGTGTAGGCAGTCCTCGCTGCCAATGACTTATTTGGGGCTTCCGTTAGGAGCTAAATTTAAGGATATGGCAATTTGGAACCCTATTCTTGAAAAAATTGAGTGAAGACTACCAAGTTGGAAGCGTTTATATCTATCAAAAGGTGGTAAGGTTACTTTACTTAAAAGTACTCTCTCAACCTTGCTTACTTATTACCTATCTCTCTTCCCTATTCTGGTGGATATAGCAAATCGTATTGAGAAGCTCCAGCAGGATTTTTTATGGGGTAGTTTGATGAGTCCCCTAAATTCAGTTTGGTCAAGTGGGCTCAAGTTTGTAGCCCTCTAAAGTCTGGTGGGTTGGGTGTGTTTTATTTCTCTTCCTTTCTCTAACAAACTTTTAGTAATCAACACATAACAATAATCCACCTCCCTAAAAAGAGTATTTAGAGGAATAGAATTTCTCCTACTCCTTTTACGAAAATAAATAATAAACCTACTTCTGCTTGAGAAAGGAAAAACAATTAAAATTCTAATTCAACTAGGAAAAGGATTTAATTGAACTTGTAAAAGCAAATAAATCCTAATTCCACTAGGAAAGAGAAAACAACATAAAATATTAAAATATTTTCTTCTCCCATAACCAATCTGCATCAATGTCTATTACCAACCCATTATCGGTATATTAAAATAACCAATTTCCTCTATCTGAAGGATTATACTAGTCCATTTTCAATATAATAACATCACTCTCCTTTTGCTTTGAACATAGAATCAATATTTAAGAGCTCCTTTTCCAGCCTCCCAAAATAGATGAAGTGCAGATTTAGTTTTATAATCACAATACTTTGACCATAGAAGGAGGAAAGTGATTTGGAAGTACAATTTACCATGCCCGAAAAGCTCCATAGAAGGAGCGCCTTTCTTCCTAGTTTATCCATCAAAACCATCGCAATAATTGATCCTGCAGGAAAAGAAAAAATAATAATAATAAATGGTGCTGTCAAGAGACAGAATGCATAATCCTAGATACAGAAGGGGCTACCATGAACTGAAGCTACCTGTTAAATTTGCAATTCCTATGAAGACATTGGCAAGGTTGGACGGCACTCCAGCACTTTTAAAAACAGTTGAAGAGAAATAAAACACAGCATTTATACCAGATAGCTGTTGTAAAGCAAATAGGGTTGACCCAATAAAAACAACTGCAAAAGGAACGCGTGAATAACAAAGAACTTTTGGAAAGCCCAAAAACAATATAAGACAAAGAAGAACAAGCAATGGCAATGGCAACTGTGGACACAGGAGAAAAAGGGAGTGATTATGCTTGGAAATTCACAAAATTGTACCAGATGTATCATATTTACCTCTAAAATGGCGACCATAAAACAACTCAGATAGCTTCACAGTTTCGGTGTCATCTCCCTTGTCTGACTTGGATAATTCTGCCATAGCAACTTTGACATGTGATCCTCCTAGGAGCTTCTCAAATTCAGCTTCAGCTCCCTCAGTTCTTCCTCTCTATATCACACCATTAAGAAACTTTTTAGTCTTTGTCTTCAGCATAAGCACTTACATAAAACACATGTAATTGGAATTTTATCTCATGTTATGGGGTAGAAGAGCTACTTGGCCAAACTTGCACAGAGGAGAGGAACTGTTTCTATGGGGAGGAGCCAATACTCACCCATCCCCCCCCCCCCCCTCCCCATCCAAAAAAAAAAAAAAAAACCAGAAGGAAAAGATGGAAAGTACTGCAACTTCTTTGGAAGCCAATACAGAAAACGGAACTGCACCTTTCTGTGCAGGTCTTTGTGCTAAGAGAGAGAGAGAGAATCATGATTTTTTCCACAAATAATTGAAGAAAGGATAAAATTTTCTATTCAAATTCAAAAAATATTCTTTAAGATATAAAGAGTGCACAAGAGATCAACAGAATCTAGTATATGTCAAATAGAAAATAATTATACAAAATTTTAATAATAATAATAATAATAATAATAATAATGGCATATTACAGCACTAAAACTTAAAGAATTTTAGCACATCTTGTAAAAAATTATAAATATGATTTATATAGAATTTAGTAAGGACTTTATTCATTCTGAGTAACAGAAAACAATTACAGTATAGAGATTTATAATAAGGATTTTGCTAATGTGTGCCCTAAGGGCACACAATAATTAATTATTTTTGGAAATATTTTCTCGGAAATTGAAAAAGTATTGATAACTTTTTCAATTCCCGAGAAAATGTTTCCAAAAATGGATGGTTTAATGTGTGCCCTAAGGGCACACATTAACCAAAACCTTATAATAATAATGACAATGATAATCATCTCAAGACAAATTAAAAAAATATGAAAGCAAACCTTGTATAGCCAATGGGGACTCTCTGCACAAAACACCATGGCTACAGCTAGTACTGCAGCTGGAATTGTAGATACCCAGAAACAGATACGCCACCTGAGCATAAAATAAGTATATCAAACAGTTGAACATGAAATACAGATACTGAGAAATCTAATAGGAGTGTCTTTACCAGCCAGCAGTTTCTTTGACAGGGATTCCAATAAACAGAGCCCCCATAAGTCCAAGACATGTTGCAATTTGAATAAAGCTTCCATAAGTACCCCTCACAAATGCCGGAGAAATCTGCACACATAGATGGGACAAGATCATATATGATGCACTCCCTTTCATCAACAACCAAGAAAAATTTAAGCTGGAATCAATGAGACACAAATGTAACCAACCTCTGTTACATAGAGAGAAGCAACAGGGGGACCCAAGCCCATTCCAGTCCCAACAAATAACCGTCCCAAAAGCATACCAGCAAGACTTTTGCTTGTTGCACTGAAATGCAGGCAATTAATTATCATCCAATCTATAACTGAAAATTATAGGATGTAAAATACGCTATCAGGAAAGCATCTATAATATATGTTAGAGTTAGTTCTAGTTGTCGTTATTTTAGCATATTAATAGGGCCATTTTTGTAATCATGTTATGAAACCCTAATACAGATGTATTCTAAGGTGTGGGCTTGATCAAGTTAATGCCCTCAACATTTTCTTTCTTTTCTCTGTCTCTATATTCTTTCTTCCTCATTATTCTCACTTAACCCTAAATATTCGTATTTTACAACTTAACTACATACTTTTTTTTTTTTGAGGGACAACTATATACATTATTATATGCAAACTTTGAATAGGTGAAAATATAGTGTTATTATCTGCCAAACAAAAGTGTGCAACAGTTGAGGGAACATACTAAATCAGTGTTGCAGATGGGACTATCAATGTAAATAGATTTCTAAACCTATCTCTGATGCAGGAAAGAATAGTTTGGAAAATAAGAGAGAACAGGAGAAGTCCTAAGCTTCAACATCTAGAATATTCCTGAAACTTAGGCTTCACTACCTAAGGGTGCTTGGAATCATCACCAAGCATGAAAAATATTCTCTAATCATAAAGTTTTAATTCACATTGCAATGTCTCAAACTATTCCTGGAGCCTCTTTTTAATAGGCTTCAGGGATTATATACGATTACATTTCATAAAATCCTCAACAAAATTGGAGACCAAATTCAAAAAGAAAACAAGTGCAAAATTAAAAAAACGAAATCTGAAAAATAGATTCTGAAATAAAATTGATTGTTCTTCTTGCATCATTCTCCTATGGTTGGAAAAAACTCAACCTTGAGTTTTGAAATATTATAGGATAAGAATTTTTGTGCTTGACACTTGCACAATCCTAGAAGCACTTCTGGCTATTCTAAAAACAATTTAGATTTCTGTTCCACCACAATAATGGGCCTGGAATAATAAAATCAATGGGCGGAGTAAATTATACAGTCTTCTCTTGCTCTGTAGAAAGCACCATCATATCAATCTTTACCATTGATCAGTATTGTAGGCATCAAACTTAATTTTCACATCATGTGCATCTATAAATTTTCGCCTCATCAAATTGTGACTCTCCAATAAATTGAATTGGGTATACTACATATGGTTTAGGCTATATTAAGTGCACATCTATTGGTACTTTTATTTCTTTTTCAGCACAAAGTTTTGGTGCCTCAACATTATTGAGAAGCTTTACCCTCAAGATTATTGGGTGGTTTTTGGGTGGAAACCATTATTTTTTCTAGTCAGGCATTATTCCTAGCAATTTGTTGGGTTAGGTCTTGGATGGCTTTCATTATGGCTTCCAATTATACTGGGGGTTGACTTAGGAGTAGAAACTGTTTAAGCAATCATATCATCTTCTTCAAATTGTGCCTCATAGCCAGTAGCGGGTCTATGCCACTGACTCAGGTTGTTTCTTTAATCTAAAAAGTCACCTTGCTAGGATTTGGACAAATATCTCTTTTGATCAGACCTTAACAGATTTTCTCTCAAGAGTTTTCATTTCCTTTCTTCCCAATTGGTTATGGTGGGTTTTGTCCCTTCTAAGGAAAAGGTTTTCAATATTGTACCAGTAGTCCGCCAATCAGTTTCATCTTGGAAAACCTAACCTTCTTGGCATTTGACAAACCAATATGATCAAAGAATTAATCCATCTCACCTGACCAATTGATGAGGGTCCATGGGTCTAGACGACCATCAAATGTAGGTGCTTCTAATACAAACATGGTTCACTTAAATAAAGTTTCAACAAATAATTGTAACAAAAATATGGGTCAGTCTGGGTCTGACCAGGGCAGATAAGGCTTACAAGTTGGACTTTATTGGAAATTCGACCCGCTGGTTGCTGCAGTGCAGTTTTATGAGCCCACATAACCTAAGCTCAATGACCTTAGATGATTTAACAATTGGGTAAGCTAAGTGACAGAACAAAGTGACTTTCCGACTTCTGTCCTTAACCATTTCAAAAAAAAAATTTAATTAATTGGGCACCACATTACAAATCAATAAGAAAACAGAAGTCACAAAAACTTCTCAACACAGAAAGAAAAAGTCAAGAAGAGGGATTCTCAGCAAAGAGGAGAGGCATGATGCCAGTGGTGGCAAGCTGTGGGTCTTCAGCGTGGTGGCAAAGGCACGCGGGGTGCTAACGCTGCTCAAGCCAGTGGCAATTTAGGCTACACCGACGGTGTCAAGCTCAGCTTGACTCGGGCTAGGTTCTTACAGGTTGCATTTGCAACGTGGACCTCCGGGTCAGGTGGGTGATACAATGTGGGTTGTTATTTTGGGTAAAATGGTGTGGTTTGTGAATTTGATGAGTGTTTCACTATGTTGGAATTTTTGTTCCCTGGTTTGAAATGGGTGCAAGGGATCGGATATCAGACACACTTTGATACGAAGTTTATGCAGAATAGTTTGAAAAATAGAAACAACCAAAAATAAGAGAGAAAAAGACAAATCCTAAGTTTCACCACCTAAAATTTTCCTTAAGACCTTAGGCTTCACCACTTTGGAATCAATACCAAGCAAGAGAAACATTCTCAAATCATAAATGTCAATTCGTATTGCAATATCTCAAACTATTCTGGGATCCTCTTTTCAATAGGCTTCATGGACTACATTAAGCCACAATTACATCCCATAAAATCCTCAACAACATTAAAGACCAAATTCAAATTTCAAATTAAAAAAAAAAAAAAAAAGGTTCAAAATTCAAAAATGAACTCTTGAAAAATAATAAATTCTGAAAAAAAATCTAATGTGCTTCTTACACCAATCTGCAATAATCCTCCATATTGGAAGTATTTATTTATTTATTAGTAAGTTACACACAACCAGTCTCACCCTCCACCTTAAGCTTATCGGGGAAGTAGATGCCATTTGAGAGCACATTGGCTATATAGAGAGTAAATTAGTAATCTTGTTGTCATTGAACATATTTTATTTGTACTACAGGTGTGTCAACAGTAAGCCCCTTTATTTTAGAAAATAACTTTACACTTACAATATCAGAAAATACCAGGAATCTAAGACAACTATTAGTCTATTATGAACTAAAATTAGATCCAAATGAAGAGTATATAAAATAAGAGAGACCAAACCAATTGCAACACAAAGCCCCAGTGAGCACTCAAGTGCAATGATATTTATGGTGCAAGCATACCTCATAGAAGCACCAACAATCATAGGCAAAGCACACAACTGAAAAGCTCTACGTCGACCAACCCCATCAGCAATCCAACCACTGAGTAGTGCTCCAACAAGGGCACCACCCAGACAAGTACTCACAACCAGACCTTCATTAAAATAAATGATAACCTGTTAGATAAGAGAGCTAGATGCAGAAATCAGACATCACATTAGAGCGATTAAGGAAAAAGATGTCACCTTCTGCCAAAGTATTCCCACTGAAACCAAGATCTACAGAAATGCTTTCAAGTGGTTCATTAACTACTCTGAATAGATCAGGTACCAAACAAAAAAGGCCAAAGTAGAAATTTCAGCTAGTTGCTTCACACGTGAATAACACTCAGAAAGAGAAAAGAAAAGGAAGAAAAGACTGAGTTCAAGAAAGAGCACCAACCCCGTATGGTAGCCAAATAAGAAAGAAGATATGGTTGCAACTAGTACATGAGGGAAAGAAAGCCTCCATGAAGGGCTTGAAGTTTCCGGAGACATAACGTTCTGTAGGAGATCTACAAGACATACAGGAACAAATATATTTATTCAAATATTTAATATTTATTTGAAATTCTATTTTATATTCATATTAACTACATTATGAGATCACCCCAAGGGACGCCTTTGGCATCCAGGCAGACTTAGAGCATGCAGGGCCTTGAATCCAAATACATTACCCACAATGGAAGTAAACATGTGACCAATACCAGGTATATAAGCAGTGATTTCAAATGATCTCATATCATATAACATATAATTACTTATAATAAACTATTTATAAGCATTACGTATAATGAAACCCGCTGTAAAAAAAAATTATGCCCAATTATCAATCTGCTTGGTAATGTTCATACAAATTGAAGTGTGTACTAAACTAGACCATAAACTCAATGAACTCTTAATAGTTTCCCAAGAAAGGAGGAATGTCTCCTCAAACAAATTCTATATCACCTTTGCAATCTTCTCTTTCATCTTACTTTATCAATTGCATGTACTCAGTTAGCGATACAAAAGAAGAGCAAAAGTAATTCACAATAAAGGAAATTTAGCCTCAAACCCCACAGTCCATAAGTTGCTACATCAAGTGTGTTTAATATGATGACACAAGATCCATTCCATTGGGAAAGAAGCAATGCTTCACAGCACAAGATCCAAGCTGTAGGGTGTTCAGTACATTAACCCCACAACCAAATTCAAGCAAAATTATAGGTAGCATACAACATAACTAGAACTCAAATTATTATTTACCAAATAGAGCTTAAAATTATTAAGGTGAGTCACCTGAGTTTTCTTCCAAGTCAACTGTATTTGTACAATCTCTTGATGGTAAGCGCTTGTACATTGAAGAAGCTTCACGTTGACGTCCCCACATGCCAGACTTCCACTAGCCTTTTCCCGCGATTTCCTAATTTGAATAATTTTACACAGCAACACTATTATGTTTCATCCACTGCAAACCAAACCAAATTTGTATTTCTGCAACACTAGAAATTAATTATAGGGGTCTCTTACTGTCATTATCACAAGGTAACAAATTTTCCACTTATCTACATATGCCTTCTTAGCAACCAAACAATAATGCTCCACTTAAGTGCAAGCAAAATATAGGCTAAAGAAAGAAATTAAAAAACTTATCATTAACCATCAATGCACAACATTGATTTGATATATAAATATATATATATATATATATATATAGACTATTGACATAAATTTATAAGGTCAAGAGTCTTGTATCTTAACTGACACCTCTTAACATTTCCAACGAAAGACATACCCCCTCTCTCTCCCAACCATGAAATTATATATTAAAAGAGGTGGATGTCACATCGTGATTTTTTGTTGTACAGTAAATCTATGGACTATGGGCTCAACAAATTTCACACCCATTCAGATGACAAGTTATGACTGATGTGCGAAAAAGTGATAGTAGTGGTGCGTCCATGTACCCACCAATCACAAGTTGCCACCTCAGCAAGTTGTGAAATAGTTGTATGGTTTAATTTTTTTTTTGTACAGGCATTAACAGCTTTAATCATAAATAAGAAATACTGAAAAAAGATATACATATCCGAAATGAAATGACCAAAATTTGACTACAGCTCAAGGTTTCAATAGGTAAACCAAACAACAGTTGGAAAGCACGCCTTGCCTGCCATTTGATTCACAAATATTAGGAAGAAACCACAAACACTCTGTTTGATCTCCAAGAAAATGTAGGAAATTAATATGACTTTGAACCTTAAATTTTTCTTGCCGTCTAAAATGCAGGAAATTAAACCTTACTTTCTTTCCCTCATATTTCTAAGCAAACAAACAGATGCAGAGGCTAAATTAATTGCTTAATCAATCAATTAATTAAAAATATAATAAAATAGTAATACCTCTGAAAAGATACAGAATCTGAGTCAAAGAAAAAAATATTTATTTCTCTATTTATATATAAATTACGGTTCCAACCAACGCCAATTTCTAGCAAATGCATGAGATTCGAACTAATCATAAAAAAATAAAAAAATAAAAAATAAAAAAAAAGCTGAATACGTACGTACCGATCATCCAATAATTGAGAACGGATCTGGAAATATGAGCCAGTTCCTTCAATCAGTAGAACATGTTTCGGTGAGTCACATCCGAGTCGACTGTGACCAACTCGGAAATGAAAAAAAGAAACGAAAATTCTAGATGAGTATCGGAGAAGATTTTTGGCGGGGAAATGAAGACTAAGCTATCGTGCGCCAGCTCTTTACGGTGGTTAGAGAGAGAGAGAGAGAGTCACAAGGGCCTCTGTTTCCTATTTATGGATGGAGAAGGAAACAGATAGCTACCCACACCTTTTTCTCTCTCTCGGATATGGATACGGATACGAATACAGAGAACAGTCAAGAACCAAACAAAAACAGCTAAATAATGTAGCAAAATAATTTGTTTGGGGGTGAAAACTTAAAACTGAAACGACTGTTGTAAAATAATTTGTGAATGCATGAATAGTAGTATGAGACCCATTTTTAATGAAAAAATTAACAAAAAATGAAATTTAGGGGTTTTGTAAACAGTACATAGGAAGAAAAGTCAACAATTGCGTTCCTTTTTTTTTTTTTTTTTTCACTTCACACGTTTTGCTTTAGGTCAGGGACAATTATCACTGTAGCAGTGCAGTACTTTTATGTACTGTAGCAATACTGTTTATGCACTGTTCATAAGACCAGCAGCCACTTTATTCAGAAAAAAATATTAAAAAGGAGTTCTACGGTACTATTTATATATTTAAAAATTATTTTATTATAGTGTTTTCAGTTTTTAGTTTCAGCAAAAATAAGTTCAATTCAAACGGACAATTTGTGTGTGTGAGAGATTAATTAGAATAATTAATTATAATAATAAGTAGCAATAAACTGATATAAATATTTGTACTACTATGTAATGATTCGGGGGCTGGTGCAGGGTCTGTCTCCTGGCTTCTCCAAGGGTGGGTATTTTAGTAATTTAACGTGGCTTTCGATTTCAGTCAGGACACGTGTCCGGATTTAAAAAAACCAAACGTGGTAGAGCATTTGTATTTGTTCTGTATCTGATTGTTTTGTTGGGGAAGGGGAAGGGAGAGAGGGAGGGGGAGTGATAGATATGGTTATGGTGGTGGCGGTGTGGAGGACCCAGTGAAGACACTGTCTGTCCGTGTGGACCCTCAATTAGAAGTTGTGCTAAATTAATCTTTTTTTTTTTTTGAACTAATTAATCTATTTTATATATATATATATATATAAAAGATGGGTTCAAGTTATACCTGGTGTAACTTGACAAGAGTTATACCATTTGTAGACCATAATTTGTAATTGATCTAATGGTTAAAAAAATAGCATTAAATACTAATTGACTTACAACTCATTCGCTTAACTAATAGCAATTTTGTTTCCATCTCCTTATTTATTATTTAAAACTTTTTACATATTTTCCTTTTTTTTAATTTATTTTGGTGGTAAAAAAGAGCATACGGGTTGGCTGTGTAGCCTATTTGCACTAGTGTCTCTTATACTCTCATAAATCTTCAAATACATCAGCGGATGGTTCAAAATATTTCCATGAGTTCCTGAGTGCACGAAACAGAAAATGGATGCAAGTAGCATATTTTACTTCTCGAACTAAATCCAGGTTAGAAGTCCAATTAATTTCAGTCATGGAAGTTCTCTTCAAACTTTTGCAAGACATTAGATGGAAAGCCTAGTTAAAGGTATCCAAATAGCTCGAGGAACCCAGCCATGTCCCATTTACAATTGCGGATGATAGACACATCTTCTGAAGGGACAAAAAATCTAACAGAAATTTGATTAGCACTAGTGGCATCGGATAAATTACAAGCTTGGTCAGTCATTAGATTAAAAACTGCTGAGGGAAATACAGAGTACCTTGGTCTCGCATTGTCTCTGTGAAGATTAAATTCTATCTCAGATCAAAAAATTACAAGCTTGGTCAGTCATTAAACAACACTTTGCCATTTATTTATTTTTAAGGAAACATGATATATATTCACAATTGATAAGACTATAAGAATATGACCGGCTTAAAAGAAGGAAAAAAAAAAAAAAAAAGTAGTATGAACTCAACAAAAAAAAAAAATATTACAAATATATTTGTATAGTCATTGGCAAAAAAATGAATATATGTAAAAGGTTTTAAATAATAAATAAGGAGAGAAAAACAAAATTGCTATTAATTAAGTGAATGAGGTGTAAGTCAATTAGCATTTAATGCTATTTTTTTAACCATTAGATCAATTACAAATCTATGGTCTATAAATGGTGTAACTCTTGTCAAGTTACACCAGGTGTAACTTGAACCCATATATATATCAAAGTCTTTGACTTTTTGTTAACCTCTCCAAAACTTGCCATATTATTATCATTTTTTTAAACAAAATTATTTTTTTAAAACAAAATTAATTAACTTTTATTAATTAACAATATCAATTTCAACTCGAGGAGGACTAATCTTTGACATCAACAGCCAAAGTCCAAACTTAACAAAGAGTGAAACTCTATTTCTCTAATAAGTTCAACTTAAACTCAAACTCAAACGTTGATAATTTATCTCCAAATTTACGAGGTTAATCATAAATACTATAAAAGCAGTGCAAACTCCAATATTTTTTATTTTAAAGCTGAGTAGAGGTATGAGCTATTATTCTGTTATTTTCTTCTCCTCTACTTTGTTTTAAAAAAAAAAATTTATTTTATGGTTTTTTATGTATTTTTTAAAAAGTGATTTTTGTACATGAACTACCAAACCTTACGCTTGTGATTGTATATGATTTTTTTTCATCGTTTAAAGTTTAGACCTGTTAAAATTTAAAACTAATTGGTTTATGGGTTCGTGTACTTTTTTCTTTTTCTTATATTTCTCTTTTGAATAGTCATATATTTTTTGAATTGTTTCAATAACTTATTCTTTAATTATATATTTTTTTTTTTTGGCATTTTTGAAGTTTTAACATTTGATTTGTGTTAGTTTTTGCAATATTTGAACATGTTTAGCAGATTTCAATGACTATACCATGTATTATTCTTTTGAAGGTAATCAATTTTTCTTTTATATTTCTCTATTGTGTAATTATATACATTTTTTTTTTTTTGTTTCAAAAAATTATAGGAAGTAAATATTACGATTCTCTAATATTTTTTGACCTTTCAAAAGTTTTAACATTTGAATTATTCTTTTGATGGTAACATATCTTTTTCTTATATTTCTCTGTTGTGTAGTCTCACGCGCACGCGCGCACACACACACGTGTGTGTATATATATATATATATATATTATTTATAATTTGTAGGCTCTGAATCTTTTTGATTCATTTCAATAGTTATAGTCATGCATTATTCTTTTGAATGTAACCCATCTTTCTTTTATATTTCTCTATTATTTAGTCATATATATATATTTTGTTTTATTTCAATAATTTCTACGCTGTGAATCATTTGATTCTTTATTATGTTTTGGTGTTTCAAAAGTTTTAATATCTATAATTTCATCCTTGAAAATAACAAAATCCATGCAAACATTATGATAAAAGTTAATGTTATATAATATTAAAAATTTATAGAGACAAATAATTTTGTTAACATAATAACAGAGAAGAACACCTTTTGTTAACATAATAACAGAGAAGAACACCGTAAAATTTAGGATATTTCTTTATGCCTTAAACTGAACAACACATTTTTTTAATCAGTGAATAATCAATTGTAATTTAATTTGCAGTATCAACATTAGAAAAGTATTTCTAAATACAAATTTACTTTATGTGAGTAAAATTTAGGATATTTCTTTTCTATTAATGTTTAAATGTGCATTTTTATACAGTATTCCTGAGTAGTTAATGTAAATCCGTGCAATATATTAAAATCTTTATGTTATTTTACAAATTTTTTGTAAGCCATTACACGTTCAGGCAATGACTTCTTCATCAAATTGTAACATAAATTGAAGTTATATAAAAACAAATCATGTAATAATGTAATTTCTTAATCAATTTAAGATTTTATAAAATTATTTGAGTTTACCTTACAAATAAATAAGTTCCGTACATAGTTAGCGACTAGTTAATTAATTAATGAATGTGAAGACCCTAACCTAAACCAACCTATGGGCTATTATGGGCAGCAATCAGCAAAGCGAACAAGCACCCAGCGCTACGAGTCACGACCATAGGCATAATAATAAATAAATAAAGCGCGTCTACTTTTGTTAAATAATAAAAGTGCCTCAGCGTGTCCGTGAGCGAAGGATTGCGTAAAAGATGGTCCGATGAAAGTAACGTTTGTAAACAGCAATCAATTTTATTTTAGGTCCCACTTTCACACACTCACACACACAAACAAAGGTGGGGGGTCCTTCCTATTCCTATTGTGTTTCTTGGATCTTTTGATTCTTTTTGCATCAGTGTTTTTTTTTTTTTTTTGAAAGGGTTTTGCATCAGTGTTTCGTTGAATACCGTATAATTATTTTAATACAGCTATGAGATAGCGTTAAAAAAAGCGACTTGTCTCGTTTTCAAGGTGGCAATGGCATTTCTGTACCGAATTTCGCGTGAGCATAATATTACCAATTTCCTACCCTTTTTTTTTTTCGAGCTGTCATGAGTCCACCCAAAAGGAAACCCAGTTGCACTACCCTATGAGCAAGGGAAGGCCCAAGTTCCCAGTAAAAGCCCAAGTAGGGCTACAATTACAAGTTCTTAGGAAACCCCACTTTTTCTATCTAACTAATATATGTCTATATATATATAAAAAGCCAATGAGTTACTGCTACAGTGCGCAATGCTACAGTGCGCAATGCCACAATACATTGGTTTGTTCAATATATATATTTATATATATATATATATTTTTTTTTTTTGGGGTACTTGATCTATAGTACTTTGGTTGTTTCAATTTCCACTATTATGCTTGCCTCCATTGAACTTGCATATATAATAATAATAAAACATTAATGCAACAAATTACTGCAATATTTTTCATAATTGTTGAAGTGTTAATTCCTATAAAATAATAAAATATAATACTGGAAAGTGGAACCAACCACAACTAAATATAAAAGTATTGTGAAGAAAAAAAAATGCTACACCCACAACATTTTCATAACAAATTTTAAGTGGTAAATTGTTATTCTAATTTAAACTTACAAATAAAATCACTTTTTTCCCCACCAATAACAACCTACTACTTATGATTTGTAATGAAAATGTTGTGAACATAGTATTTCTCTTTTGAAAATATTAAAACATCTTGTTGTCATCACAATATTTTCACAACTGCTAAGGTGTCAATTCTTTGCAAGTCAAAATAAAATATAACAAAGTTGTAAAGGTTTTAAGAAAATGTTGTGCTATTCTTTGTTTTTCTAGAATTTTTTTTAGTCAATTTCTGTTGAGCCAAATTTCATTGTTTCACATACAATTTTCTTAGGTTGAATTTTGTATTTTGTTTTGTATTTCTTTTTTCTTTATGCACCATTTTAAGTAAAAACAGATAAATTTAATATTAAAACACTTTCATTCTTTATGTTTGGAGTAGTTCACAATTCCTCCTTAAACTTTAAAATCAAGCAATTTCTCCATTAATATTTTGGAAAATAGCAAATATGTCATATTTTTATTCTCTCAATAAAACCCTAATGAAATCTTATGATTCTTAAAATATTCCATTGTGTAGTAGTTAAAATATTCCCACTAAATTTTAACATCCCGAAAATTTTCTTCACGTATTTTGAGTTTTAGGTGATAATAATGCTTAGAAAGTTGGAATGGTAATATAAGGTGTTTTATTTGTTACCTAGAGAACATTGATTTTCTAAGTTTAAATCTTCGAAACTTATAATCTATCTAAAGAAAAATTCAATGACACATGCCTTTTGTTATCTTTTTTTTTCTTGCCTAAAATGGGTGTTCATAAAAACTAATTAAGCTAAAGATTACACCTCAACTCATGTAAAATGATAAAGAAGAAAGTATGAATGACAAAATTTTCATTGTGTATGGTTGAAAGTATTTGATGAAGAGTTTCAATTGTAGCATATGATATCATTCATTGCGAAAATTTAATTATTGTGATAAGGTTTTAGCAAAACTCAGTTGCTTATTATTGAAAGATAATGATCTCCGTTATCATTCTTAAAAGTTTTTAATGAGTGAATATTGCCTTTTGCAAATAAGTATCAAAATTCTTATACAAATGAGATTAACTTTATATGACATACATTTTTTTTATGTATATAGTTTCATACTTTTTCAAATAAAAATTCTATCTTAATTTTCTTACTGAAGAGGTAGCACGTGCCTTGCATGTGCCACCCACACTAGTATATATAAAAAGCGCGAATGCACGTTGTAACATCCCAGCCTAATTGCATGATTAATTTATGAATTTATATATTTCTTATTATTTTAATTACCTTAAGTGCATAAGGCTTTGATATTGTGATATTATAAAAGATATATGCTCTTTTAATGTTATAGAAAGAAGTTTATAAAGGTAAGGGGTATATGTGCATAATTATTTTATTAGTTGGGCCTTTCTAGAATATAGAACCATGAGAGGGTGATAAGTATAAATGTTAAAAGTTGTAAAGGTGAGTCATCAACTCACTTTTCCCTTAGCAATACACGTGCCCCACCCAAAACTTTCTCCCTAATCTTTTCTTTGTTGTTGCACTGAATTCATTCTTTTGTTTCTCTGTTCTTCTTTCTTTGTTCTTTCTTTTTCCTCTTTATTTGTTCTTGAATCGGCAGCACTATCTCACACCAACAACCCTCCTCTCACCGAAACCATAGATATCTCTCTCTAAGAAGAAATCAAACTCTTACTAAAGTTTCAGCTTCAGTTGTGGGTAAGTAAATAAGAATATTTTCTGCTATGGGTAATTTTAATGGTGTAATGGTTTGTTTAGTTTCCCTTCTATATTCTCTAATTTGATTGTTAGAGTTGAAATTTGTAGTTTTGTGTTAGCAATTTGAAAGATTGAAGATATTGGTCAATTGGATGCCTATTAATGTATTCTAACATGTGCAGTATAGGTATAAAAATACCCACATGAAATGAAGACCTTTTGCAATTAGTTGATGATTTTGTGAGAAAATATGTTAAAACTGTCACTGTGACAGATTCAGTATTTACAACATGAAAAAATTGGATTAAATCATATTCTGTGAATTAGGATGCTAGGAGTAGTTCTTATGAATTCTAAGACACACATAGTTGTAATGGAAGTGGCCTCAAAGAAATTGGATCAATATAAAAATAATGGTTTAATTTCTAAGTTGAATGAAATTCTGTTAGGACAGATTTGAGTAGGTTGTCTTGTATGGTTTTTAGTAAATCATAATTTTAAGCTTTGACTCTGAAATTGATATGGTAATTACTAGACATCCAGAGGAGTGGCTCTGTAAAATTGCATATAAATTGGATATGAATAGATAGCCCATTTGTATTTTATAAATGAGGTATATGCTGCTAAAATAAGCAGTGAATAGTAAATGATATACCTAATTTTGAGGATTTAATTCTAAAGTTAGGGTGAATGTTTTGAGTTATAAATTAGTATGCTCATCTTTTGGTATGTTTGGATCATAGATAAATTTTGTATGCCTTGGTTTCTCTATGGTTTGGTATATAATGTGTTTGATGAATGTATCTTGTGCTGTGGGAATCTTTGTGTGATGAGAATTAAAATTTTCTTGAATTTGAGAGTTAGGTTATGATTCATGTATAAGTTTATATATTTAGGAAGATTTGTTAGTAATAAGTTTTGGTCCTTCATTTAGGTGATGAGAACGAGAACGTGGACA
This sequence comes from Notholithocarpus densiflorus, assembly GCA_030021035.2. NCBI lineage: Eukaryota > Viridiplantae > Streptophyta > Magnoliopsida > Fagales > Fagaceae > Notholithocarpus > Notholithocarpus densiflorus. The sequence goes on from JARYZH020000007.1 coordinate 918,174, forward strand.
CTTGAGCTCCTCTTATACAAATCTCTCGCGTCTTCAGTTTTCAGGTAAATGATATATGACATGTGCGTTTAATAAGTATAAGGATTGTTTAAAATTTTATTTTGTATCAAAACCTTTTAATTAGACCTATTACATATAAGCATGATTTAAGTAAAGATATATGTTCGTGATTTGTTGAATCTTATATATATATATATATATATATATATATATATGAATGATAATTTTAGCATATTGATGCAATTACTTATATCACGAACATAATATTTAAGAATGAAGTGGATATGCTATTATTATGAAATATTTATGTAAAAGCATAGTTATCAGAAAAATATAGTTTTCGGGTTATTCCATTGTTATGATCTAAACTCAGCCAGTAGGGGTTATAGTACTGGCCTTTCTATGGAAATTTTGATTGGCCATTATAAGTGGTGAGGACTCTGCTGTACCTACCCTCATTGGGAATGGCCAACTTGTGGAGGATGCCAATCGACCCCCATAGTTGATGATATGATCATATCGAAAAGGGTGTGATACTTTTTGATATGATCTTGGGATTTCCTAGCATTATGGGGAATGCTGGATGCTTGGCACAATGTGCTGGAAGCCTCCCAAAGTTATGATAGATTTATAATTAGACTGACTAATATGTATTATGAATGAGCTATTAAGCTATTTGGAATTTATAAGAAAAGTATGATGAAAAGAAAGGTATGTTGAATGTGTTATAAGTCTGATGGAAAGTTTATGATAAAGTATTTTACAGTCTATTTAAAGATAAGGTTACTGAATTATGTTTAAGTTCCTTATTATGTTTTTTTTTTTTTTTATTATATGAAAGGAAAATGATGTATTTTCAGCTGAAAGTTTATAAGTTATTTTAAGAATAGTATGAATACTATTGATGACTATTTATCAAAGCTATCATATCCATAAAATATTTGATTTACATGCATTCTTATTAAATGCTCATGAAGCTTAAAACCTTACTAAGTTTCGCAGCTCACCCTATTATATTTCAGTGCACAGGTTCTTTTCTGGAAGCACCGAGAGTATTAGAGGTGGCAAGGAATCTATGATTCTCGTTTGTTAGAATGTATAGTTTTTTTGTTGTATAGTAGTTTAGTTCTTTTGTTGTATAGAAGGAATCAAGATGTACTTGATCCTTTTGAGCACAAATATAATTCAGAACCTTAGTTTGTTTTGAACCCCAGTTGTATGTCTTTGGGGTTAGGCTTGTAAATAAGAATTTTGCTAAATATTTAGCAATGTAATATTTACACAAATACCTTAAGTTTCAACCAAGTTATAATCTTGCAAAGTTCAAAATGAAATAAAGTTTCAAAGTTTTACAAATTTTGTATATTATGGCTTTCATGCAAGGAAAGAAAAAGGAATACAAGAAACGATTTTTGATAAGCACCTTCAACTTTAGTTGGTTCGTGTTAGTATTAAGGTAAACTTGATATTAATATGCCGGTCATGCTCTAAATTCTGAAGTATAGGTTTGGGTTGTGACACGCGTAGCTACAGTAGCTATAGTGTCTTTTGGTTTGTTCAATATACACTATAGCTACAGTAGCTATAGTTTTAGTTTTAGTTTTAGTTTTTTTTTTTTTTTTTTTTTTTTTTAATTTTTTTTCAGTCATCGGTTTGTGTTTTTTTTTTTTAAATATTTATATGAGCTGACATATATATTGTTATATTGACACAACAAATTTCACAATATTTTTCACAATTATTGAGGTGTCAATTTCTTATAGGTCGAAATAAAATAATAAAATATGAGATTGTGACCAACCACGACTGAAAATAAATGTTTTGTGTCTTTTGGTTTGTTCAATTGACACTGTAGCTACAGTAGCTATAGGTTTTTTTTTTTTCAATCATCGGTTTGTGCTTTTTTTTTCTTTTAAATATTTATATGAGCTGGCATATATATTGTTATACTGACACAACAAATTTCACAATATTTTCACAATTATTGAGGTGTCAATTTCTTATAGGTCGAAATAAAATAATAAAATATGAGATTGTGAACAACCACGACTGAAAATAAATGTTTTATGAAAATGTTGTAACACTTTTTGTGTGAGTGTGTAAAAGCTACAATACTTTTTAGTTTGTTCAATATGTACTGTTCATCACTTCATTGGCCTTTTTTTTTAGTCATCAGTTTGTGCTTTTTTTTTTCTTTTTTTTTTAAATATTTATATGAGTTGGCATATATATATATATGTATATATATATATATATATATATAGTTATACTAACACAAAAAATTTCACAATTATTGAGGTGTCAATTTCTTATAGGTCGAAATAAAATAATAAAATATGAGACTGTGACCAACCACAACTGAAAATAAATGTTTTGTCAAAATGTTGTAACACAAATCATAGATAAGCTATTATTGATGGATAAAAAAGTGATATCAGTCGTGGGTCCATTTTAAAATCAATAACAACTTGCCATCTAGAATTTGTTATAAAAATATTATGGAGATAGCATTTCTATAAAATAAATAATAATATATCATACCGAAACTTGCCACGGCTAAAAATAAAGGTATTGTGAAAATATTGTGACATTTTGTTGTATTCCTAGATTTCTTTTTTGGTTTAGTCAAATTTGGTGAGCAAAAATTCATTGTTTTATGCACAATTTTCTTCTTTTGGATTGTTGTTTATTTTTTCTTTTAATTCATATTTTAAAGTGGTTGTCCCAATTAAAAACCAATAACAATTTCTCACCTAGAATTTGTTGTGAAAATGTTGTAAATGTAACATTACTCTAAAATAAAATTATAAAAGATCATACTAGGGCCCACCATAACTAAAATAAAGGTATTGAGAAAATATCGAGACATTTATTGTGATTCTAACTTTTTTTTTATTTTTTTAGCCAATTTGTTGAGCCAACATTCATAGTTTTACGGACAGTTTTCTTGGGCTGACCTTTTTTTTTTTTTTCTTCTTCTTTTTTTAAATTTTTTTTTATAACACATTGGTTAAAGTAAAAAACACATAGTTTTACTAACAAAAAAGAATTATGGAAAAAAGTACTTTCCTCCTTTATGTTTGAGGTAGTTTCATCCTCCAACTTTAAAGTTGAATAATTTTCTCTTTCATATTTTGTAGACAAGTATATAGTCCCTGCTATTACTCTCTTAGTTAAAACTTAACAAAATCTTATGATTCCTAGAATATTTCATTGTGCAATATCTAAAATGCCTCACGAAATTCTAATGACTCAAAAATTTTCTTCGTATATTTTGAGTTTTATGTGTTAGTCATACTTAGAAAGTAAAAATGGTGATGTATGGTATTCTATTTGTCACCTAAAGAACACTAATTTATTAGCGATGTAGAGAGGGAAAATTCCTGACCTATCACAAGCTGACACATCATGCTACTAAGTTCACAAAGTATGGCCAATTACAAAGCGCCACGTACTGCTACTAGGTTTTGCTATCACTATTCAGAAACCAACAGGAATTTGCCAAGTGTCGTTGAAATAGGGGCATAAAATACATGCAAAAACCAATCACACATCATCGTGTGTGAGCAATGACATAAGCAACTCGGCGCGTGTAAGCGATGACACAGGCAGTCCAATTGGGTGCTGACATGTTTCACCTTGAAAATCAAAACATTTTGGCCAATCAAAAGATGCCACGTGTCTTGGAGAAAAAGTCTTAAAGCCTCTTCAATCAGACTGTGACACATGTCACCAATCGAACTTCGCCACGTGTCACTCACCCACCCGTAAACTCCTATAAATAGAAGCCTTCCTAAGGCCTTTTTGCAGACCAAGACATGTTGGGAGAAATCTTGGAAGACACCAAGGCATCCATGCCACAAGTAGCATCAAAGAAGATTCAGAAGTACTGAAGCTCTGCTGGAATCAAGCCCTGAAGCCTCCAAGAACTTCAAGAACTTCAACCTTCGAATACAAAGAACATTCGAAGCAGAATCATCCAAACTACCTGCCTAGATCTTAAAGTTTGCTGAAATCAAGCCCAAAAGCCTTTAGAAACTTCAAGAATTACACATTGGTGAAGCTCTACGAATTCAAGCCTCCAAAGCTCCAAAGATCTTCTGTCACAAACCTTCGAATACAAAGCACATTCGAAGAGAAATCATCCAAATCATCTTCCTAGATCTCAAAGTTCACTGAAATTAAGCTTAAAAGCCTCCAGAAATCTCAACAAACCACAAATCAGTGAAGCTCTACGGATTCAAGCCTTTAATACCCCGAAGAACTTCCACCATAAAACCTTTGAAGATGAAGAACACACGAAGAACATGAAGAACAAAGAATTTCTAACAAGCTCATAGTTAGAGATTCATTATAATTATGTTTCAAGGGTCTTTAATCCATCCTTCAGCCAAATTGAAGGATATTTGGTGCTCAAGTCAAAATCACATTACCACAATTCCAATCAACAAATCTTTCAAGGAGATCGAATCAGAGGATCACTCTTTTGTAATTATAGAAAATTGTACTACATATTCATCAATACAAATTCGCATTTGTGAAACTATTTTTGCTTGTTTGATTTATTTCAAACCCAAAATTTAGTTGTCCACAAATTTTGGCATGCCCAATAGGACGTCTCTGCCTCTTATCTCTTTCTCCTTCAAAAGAAAAGAAATTCAACATCATCTTGCTACCAGCTCCAATGGCCTTTAGTAAGAACATCCAAGCTTTAACAATAGCTACTTCAATTAGACTTGGTATGGCTACCACCAACAACTGCATTGGTGCAAACAATCGTAGCCAACCTAAAGCTCCCAATTAACTTCAATCTCAATCAACCAAGGAAGCCAAGGTCCAGACAATCATCTCCTTAGACCTTTTTGCAAGAAACAAGGTCATCAATAAGGACATCTCCACCTTGGAACACCTCAAGTATGGGGGCAAATCCCCTTCTTCCTTCACAAGAAGTTGGTTGCATGATTTCTCTCCCACCGTAGGGAACTCAAAAGATGAGATTTCACTTGCTCACGTCAATTCACTTTCTTCTCCATCATCTTGGGAAGTTATGTCAATCATGATGACTAACACCTCTACCATGGAAGAAAAGATGGCTGAAATGGAGCAAAGGGTCATCCTTCTCATAAAAGCACTTGAAGATAAGGACCTCCAAATTGCAACTCTAATGAATAAACTCAAAATGCAAGATCTTGGCGAATCAAGCCATGGCCCTAAGTTCCCATTTGGCTTCACTTCTACAAAGGATGACAAAGGAAAAGAAAATCAAGACATTCCTCGACGAGAACAATCTACTTCGGTTGCTTCGTTATTAGTTCGACAATTATAAGACATGATAATAAATACCATTCGAGCACAATATGAAGGTTCTTCTACAAGTTATCTCACATATTCAAAACCCTACACAAAGCGCATCAACAACATGAGAATGACAAATGGGTATCAACCCCCCCAAGTTCTTGCAGTTTGATGGCAAAAGAAATCCTAAGCAACACATTGCTCACTTTGTAGAAACTTGTGAGAACGTAGGGACTCAAAGAGGCCTCCTTGTAAAACAATTTGTCCGTTTGCTTAAGGGGAATGCCTTTGATTGATATATAGACTTAGAACCTAAGTTAATCGATAGTTGGGAACAACTCGAAAGAGAGTTTCTTGACCAATCTATAGCACGCATCGCACGGTGAGCATGATGGAGCTTACTAATACCAAGCAATGGGGAAATGAGCCGATGGTCGATTATATCAATTGATGGTGTTCTTTAAGTTTGGATTGCAAGGATAGAATTTCTAAAATATCTGCTATAGAGATGTGCATCCAAGGCATGCATTGAGAATTTCTTTACATCCTTCAAGGGATAAAGCCCCAAACATTTGAAGAGTTAGCAACTCGTGCGCATGACATGGAGCTGAGCATTGCTAGCCATGGAAATACAAACCTTCCCATTCCTGAGGAAAGGAGAAATGAAGTAAGGAAAAATGACAAGAATGCAAAAGGCAATCTCAAATACCCAGTGGCTGTTAACACTGCTGTAGTAAAGGTTCCAAGAAAAGGAGCGAAGGCAAATGAAAAACAGCTTGAAGGATGGCAAAAGAACGAAGTACGTCGTCTGACTTTTAAGGAACGTGAGCAAAAAGTATATCCGTTCCTCGATGAAGATGTGCCAAACATCTTTAAACAACTACTGCAAATGAATCTAATTGAATTGCCAGAATGCAAGCGACCAAAAGACATGGGAAAGTTGATGACCCTAACTATTGCAAATACCATCGCATCATTGGCCACCCAATCCAAAAATGCTTTGTCTTCAAAGAACAAATCATGAAGCTCACCAAGGAAAACAAGATTGATCTAGACTTTGATGAAGTTGTCGTGTCAAACCATGTGACCGTTGCTTGTGATGTACTTCTAACTCTCAAGTAGGGGGCAAACACCAACAAGGCTTACAAATCGATTGACAATGATGGTGTAAGGATCGACCCCATCAATGGGAAGTTCCTTAAACACTTCTACGCTTGAAAATCAAGGATTGCTCCTCGGTAAAAGCTTAAACTGCCCACTGTAGCGCTGTAAGGGTACATGATGTTTTCCCATTACCTTTGAAAGCATACGAATAAAGAGAAATTAATCCTACTCTATGTCACCATTTGCGAGTGTGGCGTAGTGGTTAGATGCCTTCATCACCTTTGAGGCCAAGGTCTCAGGTTCAATTAGTGGTGATACCTATTATTGCGCAATTGGTACCCATGAGACATCATGGGGCGTAGGGCAAGGATTACACACATAAGCCCTCATTTTTTGAAAAAAAAACAAACATAGAAACAAAAACAAAAACAAAAACAAAAAAAAACAAAAAAAAAAAAAATCCAAAAAAATCATCCAAAAAGAAATCATCAAAAAAAAAAAAAAAAAAAAAATTTTTTTGAACTACGGGATGACTTGATTCCTCTCCGGGGTACGTAGGCAGCTTAGTACTTTTCACTAAGTTCAGTCACATGAAAAGGAAAAATGATTGCCAGTCTAGTTTGAAGAGTTTGCCCATAGGCCGTCAACATGCTTTCAAGAACCCTTTGATTGGCAAGGCGTCACTTAAGATTAATTAATTACTCACACTATGATGATCAAAGGTCGTTGTAGTAGAAAATGAAGATTGTAAGGAGTTGACGTTGCTCAGCTTTCCTTGAAATGACGATAAGCATAAGTTGGTTCTTAGCTGTGGAGTAAAATAAATCTTCGAGGAATGGAGTCCACATAGCATTGCTTGTCTTTTGTGGACATCCTCCCACGTCTCTGAAGCATGCTTTGCATCACTTATCTCCTGGGGGCATCTTTTTATACCTCTCATGTTGAGGCTACATTATCTCTCTTCTAGGTTGTGCCACTTCACAACTCTAAAATTTGAACCACATCATCTCCCTTCTGAGTGGAGCCATTTCACATCATGTCTCTAAAATCTTGATGTCTGGCTATAGTGTTATGTACCCTCGGTGTTTGAACTATGTTGCCTCTGAAAATTGGTGCTAATGCAGCTTCATTATTAAAGGCCAATGTTGGTGCGACTTCAGTGCAAATGAAGTGTTGACGCAGTGTCATGACAAAGATGAATATTGGCATGGCTTCAGTGCAAATAAAATATTGACGTGACTCCATGGCAAAGATGAATGTTATCATAGCTTCAATGCAAACACAAACATTGCGCAACTTCATGATAAGAATAATTGGTGTGGCTACGCTACAAAGATGAGTGTGGAGCACCTTCATGCAAAAACAAGTGCTAGTACAGCTCCATTGCAAGGACTAGTGTTAGTATTGCTTCATTGCCAACACAAGAGCCAGTACGACTTCAAAGACAAGTACTGGCGATAGCGTTGTTGCCTAGATGAATATCCTTATGGAAACGTCGTTGAAAAGACGAATATCACTAAAAGATTATTGTTGTAGGAAAGGAATGTGACAACATGAAGGCATACGTCACTGCAAGAACGTTGCTATCAATGAAATACAAAGCCACTAAATGAAGGCAAACACTTCTATGAGAACGTCAGTGTAAAGTTTGATGTCAAAACCCAAAGATCAAGGAAACTGTGCTGCAAAACAAAAATAGGCAACAAAGAACTTGTTAGAAGAAAATCTCATTGCACGTCTAAAAAAAAAAAAAAAAAAAAAGAATCAACAAAGAGAGAGAGCTTCAATTTTAATCTCTAGCCAACAAGTACAAAAAGAAGAAGAAGAAAAAGAAGATGAATGATGTGAACTATGGAGCATGTGCCTAAGTGATGAAGGAAGACAATAGCATGCCTTTATATAGAAAACTTCTGAGACAACAGACAAGAAAAATGAAGAAAGTCAGCAAACCATTAATTGGTTCCACTAACCGGCTAATGGAAAAAACTATATTCACGTTTCAGAAATGTGAAAACAATTGAAGTTCAAAGTGAGATTTTGCAAACTCAACTGCACTCAAAGTCAAGGAAGCCTGCATCGAATTTTGAAGATAAAAGATGACATTCAATGAAGAGAAACAGAAAACGATAGCTCACCACCTACCTCATGATCCTCAAGTCTAAGCACAGGCGTTGCCTTGTCAGAGCCGTTGCCGCAAAAAAAAAGCCATCATAGAAAAATTGTCACCCACGACTTTCTCTTTCAAATTTGTGAAAATTCGGACATCATTTCAAGAAACTAAGCATACCAGTTAATCCAGCGGACAAAGATCTACAAAGCCCAAAAGAACTTAATCTAATTGGACCAAACACGCGCCTCCACGCGCCGCCAAAAGCTTTGAAGATTGTAGCCTAGTTCTTTACATTCGCACAAATCCAAACTTCATTTCGCGAAAGTAGCATCACCACTTGATCTGCAAAACCCAGAAAAATCGGCCCCAAAAACGCCGCCACGCGCCACTAGAAAGTTCGGTATTCATTAGTGTCAGTTCATGCACTCACATGTGTTGACAACGATAAGCCATGCGCTTAGACAAGCCAACACACGTTGCGGTGAACTTTCACATGCCGGAGGAACCTTCACACGCGTTGCACGCGCCAGAATAGGAAGATGACGTCACCTTCCACTTTCAGCTTGACCCGGTTTCTTGGACCCGACCCGAATCTATGACCCGGTCCGAACTGCCTGCACAAAAAAAAAAAAAAAAAAAAAAAGAAAAAAAGAAAAAAAAGAAAGAAAAAGCTTTGACCAAGTTGGATCTTTGACTTTAACCAAAAAGTCAAAATTTTAAAAACAGACATATCCCACTCAGTTTTTCGAGTACATTCCGATTTTGGGATCCATTTCTTCGTCTGAGACTCGGAAATTATGCAAATAGTCCAATTTCCAGAAGGTTGACTTTTGCATAAATCTTGACCGAACGTCAAAATTTTCAAGGACCTGTCTTGCTCAGTTTTTCGCGTAGATTCTGATTTTGGGGTCTATTTCTTCATTTAAGAATCCAAAATTGCTCAAATAGTGTGATTCTACAGCTGTTGGTTTTGATGTGAACTTTGACCAAGAATTAAGATGTCCGAGCAAAGCTTGTCCCACTTGGTTTTTCATGAAGATTCTGATTTTGAAGTCCGTTTATTTGTTCAGGACTTGGAAACCATCGATTTGACCCACTTCTCCGAAGTACTGGCAGTGTCCAAAACTCAAGCTCTCAGAATCAAAGTTTGAGATTCATCCATTTAGTCTAGATTCCCTCAAGGTTATCCTCCAAACTTCATCAAGGCTTCCATTTCAAAGAACAAATGAACTCTCACAAGTGTGTCTTGAACTTGAAATTACATTGGGTCACCAGTTCAACCTACTATTCTCGTTCGGTGCCTACCATTCTCATCTACCATTCCCATTCGGTGCCTACCATACTCATCTACCATTCCCACCAAAAAAATTCTCATCCATCATTCTCATCTAACATACCCATCTACCATTCTCTGTCTCTTCGCTATAAATAGAAGGTTCGGATTCATTGAAGCTCATCAAGAATAACACACTGAATCATGAAATGAAGATTTGCTTCTTTCAAATTTTCAAATCCTCCTTCTCACAGCCATTTCTTGCTATAGCTTCATCATTCTCAGTACCTAGCAACCAATATGGCTTTTTAATCAGTTTGAACTCAGCCTTCTCATGGTTCAATAGAAACCCTTTTAACAACATCATTGTAGTTTTAAGATCCAAACAAACTTTGTTTCTCCACTTAACGACCATATTTGTCCAAAAAATTTCTTATAACCTAGCCCACATCATAATCTCACGTAGCCTTAGATCTACCTAGCCAGGAGATCTAAGGCCAATTGAATCCCTTGTTTCTAAGATCAGGGAGCCTCCTGATTGCTTTGAGAACCCCATAGTCACTCTCCAATTTCTTGGTCTTCCATTAGAAGCAGAGATTCGAAACAAATAGCAACTTGGCTGGTTTCTAAAACCAAGATCACAAGTTAGCTCCATCTTTCATTTTTTGGGCTTTTCCAACATACGGCAGACTTATTGCCTCATCTGTGTCATTATATAGGGGTTGTAAAAGTGGGGTATCCTACAAATTTATACCCATCCAATACTCACAGCAATCTCCAAGGCCCTAGCTCATCAGAAATCAGCCTCTGGTGTCAATCAATCAAGGATGTGTTTCCACTAAAGCCTTAGTTCATGTCGCCATCAGCTCAGGACATAAAGGTCATCACTACTAGTACTTTAGAACACATTTTTTCTGGAATTACTCTAACTTAAATTCTGCTTGAAGTATTTCAGAAAGTACTCTTCTGAAATTACTTCAAACGTCCGTCGGCATGGTCCCATCACACAAGCACATTCAATGACTTGTCGCCGGACCTCATTTAGCATGCAGTCAGTCCCGTATTCCAAAGTATACCCCCTAGAAACATCTACACCAAAAAGTCCCTAATGTATAGGGCCAGCTCCATGGTGTCGTATGTTTCACCCATTCACTTTGCTTCATCTCCATCTTCTTCACAACCACCACCAGCAGACCTAAAATCCATAAGCTTCTGAAATTACCTCAACTTAACCTGAGCGATACAATAACGCGCGCACACTCAACCACTTTCCCACATGTCCTCTCCATAATCTGAAGTATATTCTTCTGAGATAACTTCACCAGGAATTTTAAAAACACGAGGCTAGCCCCATAGCTTTACATGCTGTACCTAGCCAACATCCTCGCCTCATCACCATCTTCTACACCCTGTGATCGCTGCCAACGATCCAAAATACTCTTCTGAAATTACCTCAGCTTAACCTCTGCTGATATGATTCAATCACCAAGTACATTTAGCTACTTGCAAATGACTTTTTGCCCCACTGACCCATTTCAAATACCATGGAACACTATTTTAAAATTACTTCAACTTAACCTCTGTTGAGAAAGCTTAGTCACGTAGGTACATTCAACTACTTGCTGATCATTTTGCGGTCTCATCAAAACCTTTCATATGGGTGGGTCTACTCTTCTAAAATTACTTCATCCTGCTGAAAGCTTCACCACCTTCAACTACTTCACTTGAAGAGTCAAGTGTAAAAATCCATTTTCGAAACTCATTCCCTCACCACACTCCGAAATTGTGTGTGTGAACAAGTCTTGAGGGGGCATTTGTAGAGAGGGAAAATTCCTGACCTATCACAAGCTGACATATCATGCTACCAAGTTAACAAAGTACGGCCAATTACAAAGCGCCACGTACTGCTACTAGGTTTTTCTATCACTATTCAGAAACCATTAGGAATTTGCCAAGTGTCATTGAAATAGGAGCATAAAATGCATGAAAAAACTAATCACACATCAGCGCGTGTGAGCAATGACATAAGCAGCTCGGCGCGTGTAAGCGATGACACAGGCAGTCCAATCAGGTGCTGACATGTGTCACCTTGAAAATCAAAACATTTTGGCCAATCAAAAGATGCCACGTGTCTTGGAGAAAAAGTCTTAAAGCCCCTCCAATTAGATTGTGACACATGTCACTAATCGAACTTCACCACGTGTCGCTCACCCACCCGCAAACTCTTATAAATAGAAGCCTTCCTAAGGCCTTTCTGCAGACCAAGACATCTTGGGAGAAATCTTGGAAGACACCAAGGCATCCATGCCACAAGTAGCATCAACGAAGATTCAGAAGTACTGAAGCTCTGCTGGAATCAAGCCCTGAAGTCTCCAAGAACTTCAAGAACACCAACCTTCGAATACAAAGAACATTCGAAGCAGAATCATCCAAACTACCTGCTTAGATCTTAAATTTTGCTGAAATCAAGCCCAAAAGCCTTCAGAAACTTCAAGAATTACACATTGGTGAAGCTCTACGAATTTAAGCCTCCAAAGCTCCGAAGAAATTCCGTCATAAACTTTCGAATATGAAGAACATTCGAAGAGAAATCATTTAAATCATCTTCCTAGATCTCAAAGTTCACTGGAATTAAGCTTAAAAGCTTCCAGAAATCTCAACAAACCACAAATTAGTGAAGCTCTACAGATTCAAGCCTTTAAAGCCTCGAAGAATTTCCATCACAAACCTTCGAAGATGAAGAACACATGAAGAACATGAAGAACAAAGAATTTCTAACAAGCTCATAGCTAGAGATTCATTGTAATTTTGTTTCAAGGGTCTTCGATCCATCCTTCAGCCAAATTGAAGGATATTTGGTGCTCAAGTCAAAATCACATTACCACAATTCCAATCAACAAATCTTTCAAGAACAAAGAATTTCGAACAAGTTCATAGCCAGAGATTCATTGTAATTCTATTTCAAGGGTCTTCGATCCATCCTTCAGCCAAATTGAAGGAAATTTGGTGCTCAAGTCAAAATCACATTACCACAATTCCAATAAACAAATCTTTCAAGGAGATCGAATCAGAGGATCACTCTTTTGTAATCACAGAGAATTGTACCACATATTCATCAATACAAATTCGCATTTGTGAAACTATTTTTGCTTGTTTGATTTATTTCAAACCCGAAATTTAGTCATCCACAAGCGGTTTAAATCTTCTAGATTTATAATTTTATGATTTTATCTAATAAAAGCTTCAATGACATATGTCTTTTGTTATGTTGTTATTTTTTTTATTTGTTGTTGGGAAATTTAGACCCCGATTGATAGAATTAACAAGTTTTAAATCCAAGTTGTTAATTAGATTTATTATGAATAAAACTTGTTAAAACAAACAAACATCAATATCATGTCAAAATCATGCAGCAGAAAAATAAATAAAACAAGATATGATAACCCCGGAAAACCAATGAAACAAACTAGTTTCACAGTAAAAAATCTGGGGGGAAACCTTCCCGAAAAGCAATCCACTGTAATGAAAAGGAGTTTCAGATCTAGTACAAAACCTTTGTCCCTAGACTCTACAATCCCCGTAGATGAACTCACAGCAGAAACCTTCTACCGCTTCAGAACCTCTGAACTCTTTAGTATATGAACGCCACCCTTTTGATGATGCACGAATCCCAGTACGTGACTAACCAATTGCGCGGATCTTAGTACGCGACTTCAATCACCAACTAGAAGAAGATGTTGGCTGCAAAGTTCTTCACTTCATCAATAATGAAGATCAAGAAGCACTTGGTTACAAAACCCTAAGGCGCAAAGACGCAGTAGCTTCTTTCAGAGAGAATAAAGCATCGGTCACCTTTTGCATATGTTCTCATTGTATTCTCTTAAGTGACGGCCTCTAAAATAAGCCTTATATAGGTCTATGGTTGTAAGAAAAGAAACCCTACACATACATGTCAGCATGGGCTGAAAATCAGATTTGGAAATCTGAATTTCGTAAGGCTCAGTAAATCTCGATCGATCAAGGAGGTGTCGAGCAGGTGTCGAGGGGACAGGAGATATCTCGATCGATCGACCAGTTGTCGAGAAGCTATTGAGATTGCGATAAGAAACAGGTTAAGAGCTCGACAGATAGCTAGGTGTCAAGGAGGTGTCGAGCAGTTATTGAGCTTTAAAATTCAGCACTTTCTCACTTGATTCTTGGACAGACTTGCTTGTCTTCAACACTTGATCTTGAAACATAGTTTCTTGAAGTATTAAACACATCCTAGATCTACCCAAATACAAGTAAAGTGCGTTTTGTCAAAGGATAAGCCAATTACATAAAATAGTGACATATGTTCCTAACAAGTGAATCACATATGTCCTAACAGTTTTCTTTCTTAAAAATGTGTTCATTAAAAATCAAGTAAGCATAACATCGTAGTTAGGCTCATAAAATAAAATGATAAAGAAGAAAGTATGAATAACAAAATATTCATTGCAAATGGTTGTAGGTATTTAATTTGATGAGGAGTTTCAATTGTAGCATATGTCATCAATTATTGCGAAAATTTAAATACTGTGACAATGTTTTATCACACGTTAGTTGTTTATTATTGGAAGATGACGACATTTGTTATCATTCTTAGTAGAATTTTTTGTGTGAGTAGATATATACTGTCTTTAGTAAATAGGTTCTACTAAATGAAAATGTATTTTATATCAGATGTTACCACATCATCCGTATCAAAATCCAATAAACGAGAGACATGTGTGAAAAAATAACTACCCACTAACATGTCTTTCAATTGTTCATGGGTTAGTTATTTTTTGTTGACATGTCTCACACTTATTGGATTTTGATATCATTGACATGATATCATTTGATACCAAATACCTTCTCCTAAGAAATTATCATACTAAATAGATAGTCATATGTTCAATAACTATTCTAAATTTAAATACATGGTTTGATACTACAAAAAAATCCTATCTTAAATTTTCTCACTTAAGGGGTAGCACGTGCAACCCTTACTAAATAACCATTCGCATCCCTCTCGGAGAATGCCTCTCTTCCCCCCCCCCCCCCAAACCATCCGATGATGTTGAAGCTTTGATGGCATTTCGAGCCATCCTCTTTGCTCATGAGCTAGGTCTCTCTTCCTTTATTCTTGAGGGAGATTCTATGGTTGTCATAAACACTCTTAAAAGTGAAGAGGAATCTCTGGCATCCTTCGGACATCTCCTTAAAATAGTTCAATTTATCCTAGGAACTTTCACTAATATTTCTTTTCATCATATGCCTAGAGTAAGTAATAATGTAGCTCACAACCTAGCAAAACATGCTATACATGTTAGAGGTTTAGTGGTGTGGATGGAGGATGTTCCCTCCCACCTTCATGATATTCTCATAGCCGATTATGGCTAATTTTTATTTCAATAAAAGTTCGAGGTCTTTCTTCTCAAAAAAAAAAAAAAAAAAAAAAATCAATTGTCTTACACACTTCTCGCTGCAACTTGCCCACCAATTCATCGAGATAAATGAATCTTCTATTTAAGGCTAGAACCATGAATAAATTTCTTGGTGCTAATTTCCTAAAGTAAAAAAAAATCGCATACTCATTGTGACTACTCTAAGGCGATAATTTTAAATGAGGGCATTTTTTATATATTTAATTGGTAATTTTACATATCAATATATAATATTTAAATGCTTCCCACTTCTCAAGATACAAAATTCTTAATAAAGTTTTTATTTTTTTTGAGAAAAATTATTAATAAAGTTTTGGTTTTTTGATTTTGCTAACATCTCATTTTACAATTTTTGATATGGTTAATTCAATCAGTGTAAAGTAAGATTTTATCAATTTAAATTAAAATAGTTTTGTCAAAAAAATTGGAGAAAATGGGCTTCTGCCCTTTTAAAAAAAAAAAAAAAACTAGCATTTTGCCCTCTTTCCCAAACTAATTAGGGAAATGCCCCTCTTTTGTAACTTGATTTTCTCAAAATTGAGTTTCAATGTAAAACTTGATTTGTAGTAAATCGAGTTAGGGGCGATCAAATTTAAAAAAAAAAAAAAAAATTGCATGGAACTCGAGTTCCATAAAAAAGCCACTATAGGCCTCCATGAAACGCAGCTATAGCTAAAACTTAAAAAAAAAAAACAAAAAATTTGCATGGAACTCGAGTTCATGGAGCTCGGGTTCCATAAAAAAACGCCACTATAGGGCTTCCTATGGAGCGATTAGACTTAAGAAAAAAACTTGCATGTTAAAACGCCACTATAGGGCTTTAAAATGCCAATATAGGGTTTTAAAAAATTGCATGGAACTCGATTTCGTAGAGCTCGAGTTCCAGTAATTTTTTTTTTTTTAAATTTTCAATTTGTTATAACTCGATTGTCCAAAAATCGAGTTTTAAGTTGAAACTCGATTTTTAGAAAATCGAGATTCAAAAGAGGGGTATTTCCCTAATTAGTTTGAGAAATGGGGCAAAACGTTGGATTATTTTTTTAAAAAGGGCAGAGGCCAATTTTCTCCCAAAACAATTATTTGGATGAAGTCTTTTCTTATTGGGATTTGAGTATTCACTTACAAGTTAGGACATTTTCGTATTAGAGCTTAAACCAACGCCTAATTGATATAAGCCTTGAGTCGCCCCTCAGCCCCTGGTATGCAATCCTAAGGCTACGTACGTATGCATGTCGAGTGCCTGCATATGTACCTAGCAAGGTTGCGTACACAACCCTAGCACAAAAAGTTTAGTTTTTTCAATCTTTTGTCCAAAGTTTTTTGTTTTCCATTGCACCTTACTATCATTTGTCTCTCAACACCATCACATGTTCCTTCAGCATGTATTGGTCATGGTGTGATATATATCGGACATCAATGCCTAGTATGAGACATTAATTGAAAAGACTTTGTGCCCCTTTTATACTTGGCAGGGCTTGGGCCTTTTGTCACCAGCTTTACTGAGTCCTTGACAAGCAGAATCCCATTGCACACCTTGACATAGTATTAGTGACACAACCCACAGGAATATTGCGATTTGGAAAACAACTCTCACTCCCTTCTTACTTGAGTGAGAAAATCTAGCTTGAGCAAGCTTTTTATATATTGAACCAAGCAATTGGCTTGAGATTTCACCCTCGCACTTTACTTTTATTTCACTAAAGCAACAATCAGGTATGAGATTTCACGGAGAAAATGGGAAAATTCCCCTTTAAAAAAAAAAAAAATCAGCATTTTGCCCCCTTTCCCAAACTAATTAGGGAAATACCCCTCTTTGGAAACTCGATTTTCTCAAAATCGAGTTATAAAAAAAAAAAAATTCTGGAGCCCTATAGTGGTGTTTTAAGGAGCCTATAGTGATGTTTTAAGGATCTATAGTGGCGTTTTGTAACTTGATTTCTATGAAGTCGAGTTACATGCAATTTTTTTTTTCCTTTTTTTTACCTATAACTCAACTTTATAGAGATTGAGTTACAAAACGTCACTATAGGTTCTTAAAACGTCACTATAGGCTCCTTAAAAACGTCACTATAGGGCTTAACTCGATTTTGAGAAAATCGAGTTTCAAAAGAGGGGCATTTCCCTAATTAGTTTGGGAAAGAGGGCAAAATGCTAGATTGTTTTTTTAAAAAGGGAAAATGCCAATTTTTTTTCGAGATTTCACATGTATCATTCATTCGAGTGAGAACTTCGACCTCAACTTTTTATATTTTTCAAAAATTATTCTCTATTTTGATACTATCAAACTAAGATCACTTGTTTCTAGCAAAACGCATAATAAGCTCTGTAAATCTCTAATGCCAAACGCACGCTAGATGTACAATATAGTATATACATGGGATGGTATATATGAGTGATAATACGTAAGAAACAAGTGATCTTAGTTTGATAGCTCTGGGGGATTGCTCTTCGCTAGCAAAGTTTTCTATGAAAACTTTTGCTAGGACGTAGCACTGTTGTCCCTTCTTAGGAAGAAGTATTCTGTCCCTTGCTCTAACATGGTTATTGCAAGGCTAGTGGGTTCTTTCATTCGGGGTTTGGGAAACACAGAGAGTGCCCTTGCCTAGCCTCTTCTCCAAGATGGAAGATCTTACAAAACACTGGAAGTCCTTATCCCTCTCGGATAGGGAAGGTCCTGGTCTATGTTTAAAAAAAGAATAAGATACCATGGAACATGCTATTGCAGCTAGATTCTTTACCAAACGTCCTCTTAACATCGATGCCATTGCCAATACTTTCACTCCCCTCTGGAGATCAAAATCGGGGTTCTAGGTAAAACACATTGAAGACCACATTGTACTTTTCTCTTTTGACAACAAGGCAGATGTGGATCGGATTCTTTTATCGGAACCGTGGAGCTTTGACAAACACTTAATGGTTCTTGCTCGGTATGATAAGGAGGCCTCTCTAAAGGCATCTGATCTAACAAAGGTCTCTTTTTGGGTGCAAGTTTACGACATCCCGCTACGTTTCAGAAACAGAGAGGTCGCTGCCCAAATATGTGAATCCGTAGGGACCATTCTCTTCCCAGAAGACGCTTCTGACTGTATGGTGGTAGCTTCATTAGGGTGAGAGTCTTGGTTGATGTTAGGACATATGTGATTCACTTGTTAGGAACATATGTCACTATTTTATGTAATTGGCTAATCCTTTGACAAAACGCACTTGTATTTGGGTAGATCTAGGATGTGTTTAATACTTCAAGAAACCTTGTTTCAAGTCTAGTATTGAAGCCATGCAAATCTATCCAAGAAACAAGTGAAGAAGTGTTGATTCATTAAAGCTCGACAGCTGCTTGATAGATAGCTATCTATCGAGCTATCTATCGAGAATTACGAAAATCAGTTTTTCAGATCTAATTTTTGGCCCATGCTTATGTATTTGTGCAGGGTTTCTTTTCTCACAACTCTAGACATATATAAGGCTTATTTTAGAGGCCGTCACATAAGAGAATACAAGGAGAACGAATGCAAAAGGTGACCGATGCTTTATTATCTTTGAAAGAAGCTACTGCGTCTTTGCGTCTTAGGGTTTTGTAACCAAGTGCTTCTTGATCTTCATTGTTGATGAAGTGAAGAACTTTGCAGCCAACATCTTTTTCAAGTTGGTGTGTTAGTCACGTATTGGGAGCCATGCATCATTGGTTAGTCACATACTGGGATCCGTGCAAAAGGGTGGCGTTCATATATTGAAGAGTTCAGAGGTTCTAAAGCAGTGGAAGGTTTCTGCTGTAAGTTCATCTACGGGGATTGTAGAGTTTAGGGACAAAAGTTTTGTACTAGATCTGAAACTTCTCTTTACTATAGTGGATTGCTTTTCGGGAAGGTTTCCCCTCAGGTTTTTTACTGTGAAACTAGTTTGTTTCATTGGTTTTCCTAGGTCATCATATCTTGTCTTATTTAATTTTTCGCTGTGCATGATTTTGACATGATATTGATGTTTGTTTGTTTTAACAAGTTTTATTCATAATAAATCTAATTAACAACTTGGGTTTAAAACTTGTTAATACTATCAATTGGGGTCTAAATTTCCTAACAAGTGGTATCAGAGCGGGTCCACTCTGATTGGATTAATTTCCTGAGTGTGATCCTTGACCCCCGTTGTCATGGATTGTTGATAATCTCTTTTGATTTCTCATTTATTTGATGGAACTAATTATGCGTACTGGAAAGTTCGTATGAAAGTTTTTTTGCAGGCTTTAGGTGAACAGGTATGGCAAGCTGTTGAAGTTGGCTGGATTAAGCCAAAGGAAGTATCGATGGATTGGGATGAAGCATCAATCAAAGCGGTAAATTTCAATAGTAGGGCATTGAATGCTTTGTTTTGTGGGGTGACCAATGAGGAATTCAAGAAAATATCATCCACGAAAGTTGCCAAGGAAGCATGGACCATTCTTGAGACCACCTATGAAGGTACCAAGGCAGTAAAGACTGTGAAGCTTTAAAGACTCAGTAGTAGTTTTGAAGAAATAAGGATGGAGGAGGATGAGACCTTTGATGAGTTCTATGCTAAACTCAAGGATATTGTAAATTCTGCCTTCAACATTGGAGAATCTATAACAGAATCCAAAATTGTTAGGAAAATTCTTAGGTCTTTACCGGAAAGATTCCATGCCAAGACCACTGCCATTGAAGAAGTAAAGGACACTGATCAAATTCCTTTAACTGAGCTTGTAGGGAACCTTCAAACCTATGAGATGAGATTAAGTTTAATGGGAAAAGGTGGAAAGAGTAGAAACTTGGCTCTTAAGGGTATAGAGGAAGAAATTGAGGACTCTGAAGATGAAGATGAAGATGATGATAAGGATCTAACCTTCATAACTGATGAGATTATCAAGCTTTTTCAATTTAGGAAAAATGATAAGGGCAAACCTCCTATGAAATCTAAATCCTCAAGGAAGGGCAAGAATGAAAAAACCCCTCATCCAATTCCATGAGTGCAAAAGTTTTGGTCATATGAGGATAAAGTGCTCAAACTACCTTATGAAGGAAAAGACCAATGAGTCAAAAGATAAAAGGTTGGTTGCTACTTGGACTGATACTGAGAATGACTCTTCTGATGAGTATGTGGATGAATGTAGTCACGTTATGGCATTTGCTGCCTCAACCGATAAGGTGATTGTGGAGAGTGCTAGTGACAGTGAGGATTCTTCTGATGATGAAGTACCCAAGAAGATGACCCTTCAGGAAGCCTATGATAAGCTATGCACTGAATTTATAAAATCTGAAAAGACTTTTCATCTTTGTAGAAAAGAACTTAATGAGGTAAAAACTAAAAAAACTGATTTGTTAGTCAAACTAGATGAGACTACAAGGTTAGTTGAGACTCTTGTTGTGGAGAACATCTCATTAGAAGAGAAGGTCAAGAATCTTAAGGTTGAGCTTAGTCAAGCTAGAACTCAAATAGAGAGGATTTCTAATGCAAAGCTTGATGAGGTCTTGAGTGCTCAAAAGCCTAGTTCTGATAAGACTGGCTTAGGATATACTGTTTCCTCCAGCCCCTCATTTTCCACGGCTTCTGGATCAAGGACTGTCTTTGTGCCACAATTTGAGAAAGGTGATAAAGGTATGAAATCCAAAACTGATATGGCTAATTCTAAATCCTTTGTTAGACCTCATGTTTGTCACCATTGTGGTGTTTTTGGACACATTCGTCCTTATTGCTTTAAGTTGTATCCTCAAAACCAAGTGTCCAAACGGTCACAAGTTTCCTCTCAAGGACCTACACCTTTGTTTGGAGAGTTATTAAAAGCCTTGAACTTTTTAACTCAATTTCAGGAGAATTTTAATGCTTCTATGTCCTTTAGTAGACATACTAGGACACGTGCCTTTTATCTTCACGGCCAAAGACTCGTGCTGTGTGGGTGAGAAAGGAGCCTAAGACTTAATTGTCTTTTTTGTTTGTCCTCTAATTTAATTCTTTCTATCTAAAGTAGGACTCTCTTTGCTTGATTTCTTATCTGTTTTTGGAATCATGCTTTCATGCATATGCCTCTTTCTTTCATGCTTTCATGTTGTTTATCTGTTTTTGTTTGGTTGTTTAGTTTTATTTTGTTTTTTTTTTCAAAAAAAAAAAAAAAAAAGGAAAAAATCAGAAAAATACAAAAACAGTGTGTGTTTGTGTACATTGGTACTTGTGTACCTTGGATGGCCATTAAAACAAAGTTTTCTAAACTTTGTATCTCTTGTAGCTTAGATGAGCATCTCTATGCACAACTAAGCAAGTGAGCTTTGTGGCTCGTGTTTGTGATAAGTAAGATTAAGTGATCTATTATACTTAACACTCGTATCACTCTTTTTGACGGGAAGGATTATAAAATCTTAAGAGAAAGGTATAAATAACCATCTCACCACTGTTGCCTGCCAATCATGAAATGACATTTATGTGCTTCGGCATAGTAAAAGTGGAATGTCAAATGCTTAACATAATTGAGTATTTCTTTTCTCTCTCTTATATGCCCATGCATGATATGCTCAAAAAGAAAAAATATGCAAAGAAAATAAAAAGAAAAAAGAATAAAATGCTTTAAATATGATTGCAAGCGTGTATTCTAGGAGATGTGGAAGTTATAGGATGTATCTCGAAGGTGATAGCTCCCATCAAACAGTTATGATTGTGTGTGAGTTAAAGTGATTTTCTCATATCTCAAATCGTCATAACATGTATACACTTATGCAATCTTGCGATGTTTTTCACACACAACACGCAATATTCTTTGCTACTCTTGATACATGTGCAGGTACAATGTGATTTGGCCATCACAAGATTTACATGTGTTAATGTATGCTCACTAAACTGTCTTGACTTGTTTTTGAAATATAAAATTGGTTAGACTTGTTTAGTGTGTGTGTTTTGGATCTAAATGCTTGACATTTTTCTTGATAAGAGATGATTTTGAGAGCTTAAAATGTGATTTGGATCCTTGGTTTAGTTGCATGTTTGATTGCATTCATGTCTGTGTTTTTCTCTTCTTTGAAAAATTGGTTTTAAGCAATCTCGACAGCTTCTCGATACCTCTCGACAGTTGGTCTATCTATCGAGCCCTTTGATCTTCTTTTTATCGCATTCTTGATAGCTTCTCGATCCATTGAGAAACTTTTTGTCTGCTCGATAGATGCTCGATAGCTGTTCGATCCATCGAGGTTGGCTTCTGCTCAATAGCTGCTCGACAGCTTCTTAACCTGTCGAGATCCTCTTGCATGCATTGTTTTTTCACATGTTTTGCATCTTTCTATTATCTTGTCATCCATAGCATCTTGTTTCATTACATTCATACATTTATATGGATTCTTTGTACCCCCTTATCATCCTTGATCATCTTTATATTTCTCGGGTGAAGCTTTTTAGCTTCTTGTACCATTTGTCAATCATGACAAAAAGGGGGAGAAATTGTGGAGAATATGTGGTTTCTTTTTAAGATTCTACATGTTAGGGGGAGAAATACATGCCCTTGTAAGGGGGAGATGTGTTTCATCTTGTTAGGGGGAGTGTTTAGTTCATTCTTCTTGTACACCAGTATTGTGACTATGTTTACATACATTGTGATTATCTTTGATATAAATATATATATATATTTATATATATGATATATGTCTTATTCACCTACCTCTACATGTGTTGTTTCTTTTCTCTCTTTATACACATGTTTCTTATTTATTGTATGCAATCTATTATTTCTGTTTCACACTAAGATGCCTTGATGAGTTTTGTTTAAAGTGTTTCAGAAATACAGAAGTCTACTTGCCATAAACTCTCTTCTTGCAAAGTTTTTCAAGAGTTTGTGTTAGGATAGATTTTATTGTATCCAACAAGTGAGAATGAGTTGAGTGATTTATGACTTCTCTCATATGTTCATTTGTTTGTTGTGGTTTTGTCACGGATTGCCAAAGGGGGAGATTGTTAGGACATATGTGATTCACTTGTTAGGAACATATGTCACTATTTTATGTAATTGGCTAATCCTTTGACAAAACGCACTTTACTTGTATTTAGGTAGATCTAGGATGTGTTTAATACTTCAAGAAATCTTGTTTCAAGTCTAGTATTGAAGCCATGCAAATCTGTCCAAGAAACAAGTGAATAAGTGTTGATTCATTAAAACTTGATAGCTGCTCGACAGATAGCTATCTATTGAGGTTTAATGAGGCTCGACAGATACTATTTATCAAGGTATCTATCGAGAATTACGAAAATCAGTTTTTCAGATCTGATTTTTGGGCCATGCTTATGTATTTGTGTAGGGTTTCTTTTCTCACAACCTTAAACATATATAAGGCTTATTTTAGAGGCTGTCACATAAGAGAATACAAGGAGAACGAATGCAAAAGGTGACTGATACCTTATTCTCTCTGAAAGAAGCTACTACGTCTTTGCGCCTTAGGGTTTTGTAACCAAGTGCTTCTTGATCTTCATTGTTGATGAAGTGAAGAACTTTGCAGCTAACATCTTCTTCAAGTTGGTGTGTTAATCACGTACTGGGAGCCATGCAAAAGGGTGGCGTTCATATATTGAAGAGTTCAGAGGTTCTGAAGCGGTAGAAGGTTTCTATTGTAAGTTCATCTACGGGGATTGTAGAGTCTAGGGACAAAGGTTTTGTACTAGATCTGAAACTTCTCTTTACTATAGTGGATTGATTTTCGGGAAGGTTTCCCCCCAGGTTTTTTACAGTGAAACTAGTTTGTTTCATTGGTTTTCCTAGGTCATCATATCTTGTCTTATTTAATTTTTCACTGTGCATGATTTTGACATGATATTAATGTTTGTTTGTTTTAACAAGTTTTATTCATAATAAATCTAATTAACAACTTGAGTTTAAAACTTGTTAATTCTATCAATTGGGGTCTAAATTTCCCAAAGAGTTGATATTGCACAGTCGTTATGCCGTGGCAAGCTTATTACTCTCGAAGATGGAAAAGAGCACTGGGTTTCCTTCAAATACGAACAACTCTCCAACCTGTGCTATTGGTGTGGCTGCCTTACTCACGACGATAGAGACTGTGAGATTTGGATTAATAGTGAAGGAACTCTAAAACCCGAGGATCAACAATTTGGTCCTTGGCTCTGTGCTCCACCTTTCTTAGCTTCTAAAAAGAAGGCTGTCTCGGTCCCTAGTTTCTTTACGAAGAAGCTATCAAGCAAGCCAAATCAGCCTGCCTCCGACCCCCCGTCACAACAGCAGACGGCGGCCCACCAGGTCTCCACGGTTCAAGCCGCTCCTCCTTTGAGGTCATTTAATGCGAGGAGCAAAATTCAGGGACACAAAATCTATAATGGAGTGAATCCCTCAGAAATAGCGGACAGTTCAAAGGCAGCTCCCCCTTTGAATCAATCTAATCATATGGATTTTGAGGACGTACTTCAAGATATTAATAGAGATATTCAACGGTATGACAGAGTGGCTCCAACTCCCCAAAATTTAAATGAAACTTTTATCGCCTCAACTTTGGATGACATCCCATAACCAAATCATCAATCAGGCCCAGTATCCGAGCGTTCAATCAGTCAGCCTATGAAGCCCATTCCTTTAGGTGACTTATCAAATATGGAACTGGAGTTGTCTTAAAGTCTAGCCCATTCAGGTGGAAAATGGGTTTGTGGGTGGTGAAAATCAGCCACTTAAGTTATCCCTAGGCAAACGCATTTCACCAACTTCTCAGGATAGCATCCTCCCCACTAAGCGCAGAGCTCTTGCTGGTGCTAAATTAGATGAAAACTTTACCCTAACGGCGACGGTTGATCTTCAGCCCTGCCGAGCTCAATGAATTGGCTCTGCTGGAATGTGCATGGGCTTGGGAACCAACGCACAGTCCGAGAGCTCGAGGTAGTCACTCGGGCACAAGATCCCGCTGCCCTATTCCTAGCCGAGACGTGGGTAGCTGAAGCTAGGCTATGAAGGTTATGTGCTGATCTTAAATTTGATCATTGTTGGATCGGTCCCAGCGCTGGTAAGACAGGATGCTTAGCTCTATTTTGGAAGAAGTCGATACTCATAGATGTGGTTTTGTCCTCCCCAAACCACATTGATGCCATTGTCGGAGAAGCCTTGCATGAGCAATGGTGGTTTATGGGTGTGTACAAATTTACTGATGCGGCCAGGAAGCATGAAACTTGGTCCTTGATCTGCGACTTCCATCGTTGTTTTTCTCTCCCATGGATGTGCGTAGGGGATTTCAATGAAATCCTCTAGTCTCATGAGAAGATAGGTCTCAGTCCTAAACGGGAAGATCTGATGATGGCTTTTCGGGATGTCCTCGATGAATGCGGCCTTATGGACCTTGGATTCGTGGGAGATAAGTATACTTGGAGGGATACACGGGCTGATGGTTTGGTACTGGAACATCTTGACAGGGCGGTTGCATCCAATGATTGGTACTCCCTTAACCCGGGCATAAAGGTTATGCATCTAAACACTCATTCTTTTGATCACAAAGCCATTGTTTTTAAACTGGAGGGAATAGTTCCTCGCCTAAATCGCCCTTTTAAATTTGAGCAAATGTGGCTGAGAGACAAAGGTTGTAGTGATACAATAAATTCTGCTTGGGGTACAATCACGGGGACAGCCACCATGCCTTTGATTGCAAGAAAAATTAAGAATTGTGGGGATAAGCTTATAGAATGGAGTCAGCATTCATTTGGGTGTGTTAAGAAGCTAATTGAGACTAAAGGGAAGATGCTCTCAAAAGCCGAGGAGGCAGTGGCCAAGGGGGAAGAGGATTATGAAGAGGTGAAACGCTTGAAAACAGAGCTGAATGACCTTTTGGATAAAGAGAGTCTAATGTGGCAATAACGAGCACGAGCCCTTTTCCTCAAATGTGGCGACCGAAATACTAGCTATTTTCATAGCAAAGCCTCTCATAGGTTTCAAAGAAATAAAATCTCAGGTCTAAGAAACTCCACCAATGCTCGGTGCACCAAAGAGAAGCAAATTAAGGACATAGCTTCTGACTATTTCCAATCTCTGTTTGCCTCATCTCAGCCTACTGAACTGTCTGAAGTCCTTGAGGCAGTCAAACCTTTTGTCACCCAGGAAATGAATGCCCAACTCCTCAAGCCCTTCTCTAGGGATGATGTTGTAGTTGCTCTTAACTAGGTGGAGTCCATCACAGCCCTTGGCCCTGACGGTATGCGCCCCTTTTCTATCACTCTTTCTGGAACTTGATAGGTGATGATGTAAGTTCAGTTGTTCTTGACTGCTTGAATAATTGTAAAATACCAGAAGAAATAAATCATACCAACATCACTCTAATACCGAAGGTGAAATCCCCTAAATATATCTCTGAATTTAGACCTATTAGCTTATGTAATGTGGTCTATAAACTTGTTTCAAAAGTCCTTGCTAACAGATTAAAATCAGTCCTTCCGGCGGTTGTTTTAGAAAACTAGAGTGCTTTTCAAGCAGGGAGACTCATAACAAATAACATCCTTATGGCCTACGAAACTCTTCATTACATGAAACATCACCAACAGGGAAATTCAGGATACATGGCTCTTAAGCTGGACATAAGCAAGACATACGACCGTGTGGAATGGGTTTTTCTAGAGGGTATGATGAAGCAAATGGGTTTTGATGCAAGGTGGATCGCCCTTATCATGGAGTGCATTTCTACTGTCAGCTACTCCGTCCTTATTAATGACGAACCCTCGGATATTATCCAACCATCTAGAGGCTTACGGCAAGGGGACCCACTGTCCATTACCTATTTCTCATCTGTTTAGAAGGTCTTCACGGCTTAATACAAAAAGAGGCGGATGCGGGTCATATTCGGGGTGTTTCCATTTGTAAGAAGGGTCCAAGGTTAACTCACCTAGTTTTTGCTAACGACAGCTTGGTTTTCTGCAGAGCCACTCTAGCTGAATGTCAAAAAATTCAAGCCCTACTGAGTAGCTTTGAGAAAGCCTCGGGTCAGCAGCTAAACCAAAACAAAACTAGTCTTTTCTTTAGCAAATCCACTCCACCAAACACCCTTGTCCAAATTAAAGATTCCCTAGGTGTTCAAGAGATCAAACAATATGAGAAATACCTCGGTCTTCCATCCCTAGTTGGAAAAAACAAGAAAGCAAGCTTGATGTTCATCAAAGAGAGGGTTTTGGCAAAGCTTCAAGGCTGGAAGGAACAACTGCTTTCTCAAGCGGGGCGTGAAATTCTCCTCAAAGCAGTCATCCAGGCAATACCAACTTATGCAATGAGCTGCTTCAAAATCCTGATCACTCTATGCGAAGACATTGAGTCCTTGATCAGAAAATTTTGGTGGGGGTAGAGGGGGAATCAAAGAAAAATCCACTGGACTAAATGGAGCTCGCTTTGTCAACCAAAAAGCCTGGGAGGTATGGGTTTCAAAGAACTTCAAAAATTTAACGACGCCATGCTAGCAAAACAGGTGTGGCGGCTATTGGAAAACAAGAACACGCTGTTCCACAGGTTCTTCAAAGTGAAGTTCTTCCCTAAAGGATCCATTCTTAAGGCTAAGGAAGGCAATGGGTCTTTTGCATGGAAGAGTATCCTGAAAGGAAGGGCTGTGATAGAGAAAGGAATGTAATGGAGAGTGGGCAATGGTGCTTCAATCCGAATTTACCAAGATGTTTGGCTCCCGAACCCCCATTCTAGAAGAGTGATATCTCCTCGGGATTTTTATGGTAGTGATGCACAGGTCTCAGTCTTAATTGATCATGAAAGAAGTTGCTGGATTGAGGGAGTTGTAGACAATATATTTTTGCCACATGAAGCTGCCTTGATCAAGGCCATTCCACTCAGCCTGAAAGATTGCGAGGACAAGCTATTTTGGCCCCGGAACCCTGACGGTGATTACTTTGTCAAATCGGGTTACAGACTGCTCATGGAAAATGAGATGGAAGACAGCCCAACAACCTCAGACCTGTCCTTAACCAAGAAAGTGTGGAAGGGTATTTGGAGTTTATGGATTCCAAATAGAGTGAAGTCTCTGATGTGGAGAGCCAGGTTGGACTCCTTGCCCACGAGAGCGAACCTTATGAAGAGAAGATTATTGAATGATGATTCCTGCCCTTATTGCAACCTCGACAAAGAAACCTCCCTCCATGCCCTTCGGTCTTGCCCAAGTTTGAATTCAATTTGGGAGGTTCATTTTGAATGGTTAATCAAGGACTCCAGGAATTGCAAGTCCTTATTGGACGTCATCCAACTCTGTCAGGAGAAAAGAAACCTCTCAGAATTGTTTGCTATGATAGCCTCGCTAATTTGGACCTGTAGGAATCAGATCTGTGTAGGTGAGACAGCAGTACCTGTGGGACGGATCTGCTTAATGGCAGTGGAAAATCTTCAGGAATTCCAGCAAGCTTCGCCTCCTCCCCAATGATCAGCGCCCACTGTCAGCCCCGCCAAGTGGTCTCCTCTCCCTCCGGGCTGGCTTAAGATTAACTTTGATGGCGCAACTTTCTCTTCCAAAGGTTTAGTAGGTTTGGGTGCTATTGTTAGAAATGACAGGGGTCTTGTTTTGGCTGCCTATACACAATCCATTCCACTGCTTACATCAGTAGAGATGGTGGAAGTGTTGGCAGCACATAGTGCTATCTGCTTCGCAAATGAGTTGAACTTTGATCAGGTGCTCGTTGAAGGTGACTCGGAAGTAATTATCAAAGCCATTAACAGTGGGGGTTTTTCGTCTTCAAGCTTCGTGCACATCATCAGGGACATCAAACTCTCCTCTTCGGCCTTCCATAATGTTTCTTTCAGCCACACCCGTAGGCAAGGAAACATGGTAGCACACAGGCTAGCTAGAATGGCTTGTAATTTTCCCCCGTTTCATGTCTGGATGGAGGATGTTCCTCCGGACATTGCATATGTTTATCTTTTTGAATTATCTGAATAAATTCTTCCCCCCTCATTTCCTGGGGTGATTTCTCAAAAAAAAAAAAAAAGAAGCTTATTTGGAGCATCAAGTGGGTCCCCTTTCACTGTTGATGTAGGCCCTACAATGTGTAAAAAAACCCAGCTTATTTTCCACAGTTTTGCCCAACACGTACCGTTTAGCAACGGTCATATTTTGAATTTCTCTCTTTCCCTTCAGCCTAGCCATGCGAATTTGTAGAGAAGATCTCTTTTTCAATTCCCACAACCTGACTCTCTTATCATCAACGCCACAACTCCTTCCTCTTCAATGCTCTTCAATTTCATATCTACCCACCAACAACCCAAATACCACCTGAATATTTCCCTTTCCCTTCAGCCCAGTGGTGCGAATCTGCAGAGAAGATCTCATTTTCAATTCCCATAACCCGACTCTCTCCTCATCAATGCCACAACTCCTTCCTCTTCAATGCTCTTCAATTTCATATATACCCACCAACAACCCATATATCTGCTTCAAATTTGTCACTCTATCCTGTTCCTTTATTTACACAAACCCCTAACAGACCCATAGTGATTCGAAGAGGCTGTGAGACTGAAAGAAAGACAAAGATGATGCTGCCACTGTGAGGGAGATGAGCCATGTGTAGGTGAGTTTTTTTTTTTACAATTTTTTATATTTATTAATCTGTTTTCCCTTTTGTTGGGGGTGGCTAATTTTTAGGGTTTGTTAAAGATTAGAATTCAATTTTTTGGGTATTCTTTGATGATTATGATGGGTATACATTTGTGTTGTATGATGATAATGATGGGTATACATTTGTGCTACATGTTGTATGATGGGTATACATTATGATGGGTATACATTTCTTCTTTAATACATTTGTGTTGTATCAAGAAAGGTACCAATTTTTTTTAAATTTTTGTTATTCCAATTCCACATTTTTAAAGCCCATGTCATTTAGCTATTCATAATTTCACTTTGTTTTTCTTTTGATGTACAGGGCTGAAATTCGTGCTTGTGTGTGAGCAATCTGTAAGAAGGATTAAAGGTAAATGAACTGAAAAAGCAAATAAACTGTATGTTAATTTCAAAATTATTAAAGAGCTAGTGCTTGTAGTCTTGTGTTGTGTAACTAAGCTCCCACTCCATTTTTCTCTTTTTTGTATTTTACTTTGTAGGCATCCTTGTTTCACACGGTTGTGGACCTATCATACTTAAGAATTACTTCTGCAGCAGCTATTGAGGTTCAAATAGTTATGGAAATGGTGTTGAGTCTTTCGGGGGTGCAATCGGGTCATCGCCTCCATATGTTTAGCTCCTTATTTTTCATGGAAAATCAAAGTGTGATGAACATGTTTGTAGCAAATAAGCATAATAAAACGTTCCAGTTGCTTTGGCTAGAAAAACAGTATGATAAAAGGCCTAATCTTTGGTGAATTGTGCTTGTATTGAAGGGGTTAATTGTTCAGGAGCATATGTGTTATGTAATTGGAATATTTGTCTTTTATTAGTATTGCTTAAAAACATGTTGTGGGGTTAAGAACTTATGTTTTATTTAATTATGGAATAGGTTAAAAACTTATGTTTTAGTATTACTTATGTTGTATGTTTTATGTGAATAGCTTGTGAATGTAATAAAGTGTTTCCAGCCAAGATATTTTTTTTGCCCACTTTATTTATAATTCCCCTATTGGGTCTCTCTCTATTCTTCTCTGTATCTTTAAGGGTCTATTAGTATTTTACTACTTTATCTATATGTTTCACTTCACTGCATCCGTTAGCTGCATATAACCTATTTAACCCTTTTCGTATTCCACTTCCTTCCCCCATTTCTCAACTTTCTTTCTTGGGTTTTCTTAGATCAAGGAGTGTCAAACTCATAGATCCACTTTTGTTCTCTTTGTTTAGGTCAGCATCTTTGACCCTACAATTTTTTTAGGTACAAGCTTAATCTACTTAAAGACTCAGATCTTCTTCTTTCTCTATGTGCTTGATGTCACCTTTACATTGCTTAATTTATATGTTCTTTGTTCATGGTATTGTTATAGCATTTTTATTTTATTTGATTTATGAAATGATGAAAATGGTTGTGAGGTAATATGAACTTTTGTTGCTTGAGTAATTTTTATATGTATAGTTTGGTTTATGTTACCACATATATGCAGGGAAATGGATTTTAAAATAAGTGATGAGCTTGTACACACAGCATATTTAGTTGGGTATGCAAGTGTCATAGCTTACATGGAGACGTATATGAACAAAGTACCGATGCATACAAATGTAGAAACAGGGTATGAATGGGCACAATATATTTTACATGGGAATGAGCGGAAATGTCGCAATGTATTTAGAGTATCATGCCATGTTTTTGGAGAATTGTGTAATACATTGAGCACTCAATATGGATATGAGGGTAGCAAAAGAGTTCGCTTTGAAGAGTCTATGTCAATTACATTGGTGGTACTTGGTCATGGTATGTTTCAGGATAGATTTCAACGTTCGAGTGAGACAATAAGCAAATGCATGAAAATGGTAGTTACATTGTTAAGCAATGT
The DNA here is from genome assembly GCA_030021035.2 of Notholithocarpus densiflorus. Lineage (NCBI taxonomy): Eukaryota > Viridiplantae > Streptophyta > Magnoliopsida > Fagales > Fagaceae > Notholithocarpus > Notholithocarpus densiflorus. Next base: position 949,826 of record JARYZH020000007.1, read on the forward strand.
TATGTCACAAGACATTATCAAGCCCGCTAATCCTGCATTTCCTAATGTGCCACAACATATTCAATATTTTAATAGATATTGTCACATTTCAAGGTACTATGTTATTTTGGTATCTTGATTTAATTTTATTCAATTTATCTTTATGATCAAAACAAGTTGCAAATTGCACATGGCATTTTTATGGCAATGATTAGGATTACATTGGAGCGATTGATGGGGTTCATGTCACCGTGGTCTTACCAGTTCATAAGTAACATACATATAGAGGAAGGAAAGGGGAGCCAACAATCAATTGCATGTGTGCTTATGATTTTGACATGAAATTCACATTTGCATGTGTTGGAAGGGAAGGGTCAGAACATGACACAAGAATATTTTTAAGTTGCCTTAATAATGAAAGTGACAACTTCTCAAAACCTTCACTTGGTTTGTATTGTTGAATTTTAATTAATGTATTAAAATCTTGTTTGTAGTGAAAATGCTAATGTAATAAACATTCTCATTTGCAGGAAAATATTATCTTGTTGATTCAGGGTACCCTATGAAGAAAGGGTTCCTTGCACCATTTAAGAGGGAGAGGTTCCACCTCCCCGATTTTCAACAGAGCCGAACACCACATAATCCAGAGGAGAAATTTAATTATCTCCATTTATCACTTTGTTCTACCATAGAGCAAACTTTTGGTGTTTGGAAGAATAGATGGAGAATTTTGAGAGATATGTCCAACTATGATATACATATTTAAGAATGCATCATTGTTGCTACAATGGTTTTTCATAATTTTGTTAGATCACATGAAGACAATGATATTGGACAAAGGCTTTCTAGACAGGACTCATGTGAAAGTCGCGAGGGAGGTTATTACGATGAAATGGCACATGTGATCTCTTCTTTAGATGAACCTGAGATGAAAGTGGTTCAGAACAATATCACAGTATCAATATGTGGGATTCTTCCATTGTAGGACTTCCTTTGTTACTAATGTTATAATTACCATTTATATTATGGTATTTTTTTTGTTAAAATCTAAAAACTTGTTATAATTACCATTAACATATGATATTTTTTTGGTAACTCTAATTGATGGCTTTGGTGAAATATGTATTTTAATTATGATATAACAAACTTGATAGTAAATTATAGCTAAGACAAAAAATTAGTTATTATTATTGTTGTTGTTGTTAAATATTTGTTTTTCATGTATGGAAGTTATTTTGCATATTCAAGCATTAAAATAGGGTTAATACGCGTAAATTTTTTCTACAATACTTTTAGCATTTTCAGCTTTTTTCTAGAGTACTTTCGGCAAAAAAAAAAAAAAAAAAAAAAAAGCTAGCTTTTAGCTTATTTTGCTACAGTTCTTTCAGCAAAAAGTTTTCAACTTCAGCAAAATAGGCGATTCCCAAACAAACTCCTAAAAATCTATAAATACTATGAAGTTGAAAACGTTTGACTAGTAGTTAACTTCTTTAGGTTGCACCACATAAGCTTTGCAGCCTCCACAAATTTTCATATCATTAATGTTATTTATTTATTTATAATTTTTAAAAAACAATAAAAACCCGATTCTTTTATAATCTTCTCTCGACTCTCGAGTCCTAACTTTCCCCCTTTATACCCTTCTCTCTCCATTGTTTTTTTCTTTATCTCACTCTCTGTTGAGTTCTTCACTCACACACACACACACACTCTCTCTCTCATTGCAAACAAAAACACAATTCTCTTGACCAATCATTATGTGTTTCATTGGTTACAAGAGAAGAGATAGCAAAGATGATTCAGGGTAGTTTCTTGGATGAATTGGAGGATTGTGACTTTTCATGTCCACTACAAAAAACTGGTTTTACAGTCGCGTTTTTTTCCCGGCGGTTTTGAAAACTGCCACTATAGGACACCTACAACAATGCTTTTAGAAACTGCCACAATAGGTTGACCTATTACGGCAGTTTAAAGCTGGCACTTTTTAAACCGCTGCTATAGATTCCCTACTATAGCGCCTTATGAAACTGCCACAATAGGTAGAGTTATTACAACGTTTTAAAATCGCTGCTATAGGTTTGAAATTGGTATTTTTATTTTTAATTTTTTTTGTTTTTTAAATAACCTATTCCGACGGTTTTAAAACTGCCGCTTTAGACTTCTTCATATCGAATACCTATTATGGCGGTTTTAAAATCACCGCTATAGTCTTCTTCATTTCGAATACTTGTTCTGGCGATTATAAAACCGCCTCTTTAGGCTTCTTCATGTCGAATGCCTATTACGGGGGTTTTAAAACCGCTGCTATAGACTTCTTTATTTCGAATACCTATTCCAACGGTTTTAAAACTGCCGCTTTAGGTTTCTTCATATCGAATACCTATTACGACAGTTTTAAAATGCCGTTATAGGCTTCTTTATTTCGAATACCTATTCCAGTGGTTTTAAAACCGCCGTTGTAGGCTTCTTCATTTCGAATACCTATTCCGGCGGTTTTAAAACTGCCGTTGTAGGCTTCTTCATTTCAAATACCTATTTTGGTGATTTTAAAACCGCCGCTAAGGCTTCTTCATTTCGATTACGGTCCCAATTTTTAAACCGCCGCTATAGTCTTTACCTTTAGGAAATATATATATATATATATATATATACTCCCTCCGTCCTAGTTAGTTTGTCATCTATTCCATTTTGGAATGTCCCAAAATGTGGTCATGTTTCTAAAATTAAAAATCACTAATTTATTTTCAAAACCATTTGAAAAAAAAAAAAAAAATATTTAAAAAATAAATTTAAAAATCGGGGTACTTTTTAGTCGCCTCATTACTAATAACTCTTTTAAAAAAGATAATGGAAAAGAATAGAGTTTTATGTTGGAGATGATGCAAAGCAACGGGTAGAGTTTTATGTTGGCATGGAACCCATTAGCAGAAGGTTAATGGAAAAGATGTAGTATTGGATTAAAATTAGGAATACCCTATTGTTTTTGTTGAGAATTTTAAGAATACTCTACTCTTTTTAAGTATGACAATTTTATAGGGAATGAAATATTGAAATTTTTTTTCACTTACTAGTAATTCTTTTTGCCACCACCATTTAAAAAAAAAATTCATGTTTGAATTGGCGCCAAAAAAATTCCTGACTTGGAGCCAATAGAATTCGTATTTTAGAAGTATTGGGTTTTTAAGATTTGATTAAAAAGATCAATTTTATTAATAAGATAAACTAGAATTTGTATTTGAAGTAATCCAAAATGCTTGGAGCCAATACCCAATAGGTTATTTTATTTTATTTTTATTTTATTTATATAATATACCCAATAGTTTTTGTATTGTGGTAGTTGTAGATTTTTCAAGTTTGATTAAGAGGATAAGTTACAATTTATACGTGTAATTTCAAAATGCTAACATGGGTAAGGAGCATATTTTTAAAACCGCCGTAATAGCTCTTTAAGTTGGGACTATTTTTTATTTTTATTTTTTTGAATTTTAAAGACCTATTACAGCCATTTTAAAACCGCCGCTATAGGTTTTAACATTTCTTAGATTTTAATGATCTATTGCGGCTGTTTTAAAAATGCCTTAATAGCTCACTAAGTTGGGACTTTCTTAATTCGAATTTAAAGACCTATTACGGCAGTTCTAAAACCGTTGCTATAGGTTTGCTCATATTGGAAACCTATTACGATGGTTTTAAAACGCCACTATAGGTTTGAAATTAATATATATATATATACATTTGGTATTTTAAATGACCTATTACGACGGTTTTAGAATTGCCGCTATAAGTTTGCTCACATTGAAGACCTATTGCGACAATTTTAAAATTGCAGCTATAGGTTTTGTCATAATTTAGAGCTATAGCAACAGTCTTAAGACTACCACTATTGGTTTTATTATGTAAAAACCTATAGCGGCAGTTTTAAAACCGCTGTAATAGATCTTTAAAATTCTGGAAAAAAAAATTCCCAACTTATTGATCTATAGTGGCAGTTTTAAAACCGCCGTAATAGCTCATTAAGTTGGGACATTTTTCGAATTTTAAAGACCTATTATGGTGGTTTTAAAACCACCACTATAGGTTTTAACATTTCTCAGATTTTAACGATCTATTGCGGTGGTTTTAAAAATGCCATAATAGCTCATTAAGTTGGGACCTCCTTTTTTTTTTTTTTTTTTTCAAATTTAAAGACCTATTGCGGTGGTTTTAAAACCGCCGCTATAGGTCTGAAGTAAAAAACAAGGTTTTCAAAATTTTAAAATATTTTGAAAATTGCTTAACTTATTGTGGCGGTTTAAAATCGTTGCAATAAGTAAAACAGTCGCCATAATAAGTTTAAAACTTATTACAGCCCGCTGCAATAAGTGCCATTTTCACCACAATAAGTCCCTCACACCACTTAAAAATTTTCAGACTTCCCACTTTTATTTTTTGAGTAATGCTACAGTCACAAACTATTTTACAACATTTTTACAAATTATTGATGTGACAAATTCTTATTAGTTCTAATATGGGTCCACTACTAACATCACATTCATGTTTACCAATAATTATTTGAAAATTACTAAAGCCACATCAGCAGTTTGTAAAAAATATTGTAAAATAGTTTGTGTCTGTATCATTCCTCTTTTTTTTTTCAGCTTCCCACCACTTTGGTCTCTCATTTTCGTTCTCCCACTTCCTTATTTCAAATATTTTCCTCTCATCCACTCTCTCTCTCTTTCTCTACCCATCCCGCCACCGACAAGCTCCAGCCTTGACACCGTTGACCTCCACCCTCCATGCCGCCAACCTTCACTCTCCAAACCATGGCTTCCCTTCTTCCTTTCCCAGCCATCTCCTTCCTCTTCCCCTTTGCCCATCTCCACCCCACCCTTTTGGGTACCCCATTCCCCACCACCATGGCCATGGCCACTTCTCCTTAACCCACTTCCCCTCCTCCTTTCTTCTTCTTTACTCAAATCCCATCCTTTCTCTTCCAAAATTTCAAACCCAAAAATACTACCCAAAACCCTAGCCCCTACCCAAAGCAAGGTAAGTCTCTCTTGCTCTCATTTCTATTTTGTAGTTATTTTTGTGTATATATTTGTAGTTAAATTTATAGTTTTTTAGTTTTGCTTTTGGTTGAAGTTATATGTATATTTTTGTGTAACTGTTAGTTGATTAGGTTTCATAGTTGCTTAGAAACAATGTTTGGTGATGAGTCATTATTGAATTTAAAATTTTCATCTTGATTAAAATTTTGTATTCAAAAGTTGCCATTTTTTTTTTTGTGAGGGTGAAGAGAGATGTACGTTTGATATCATTGTTATCAACTTTTTCATTTCAGATACTTCTCATATCTCTGTTACTAAAGGCATCTATGCTGTGAATTATTATAAAGAATGTTCAAATTAATTACATTTCAATTTCAATTTTTTGGGTGCTGCAGTCAGAACTATACTTATATAGTAGGTTATTTACTTGCTTATGTTCATTTAAGATGTTTGTAACTGACATGGCTGCTTTTTCTTGACTTAAATAGGAGGTGGTGGGCCAATTATGGGTGATTTATGGGGCTTGAAGGGTCTTATTGAAGAAGGTTAATAATTACTTTTGTTTTCTTCTTATTTTTTTCCTTCCCTTTTTTCTAATCCTCTTTAGTAATCCAAACGTATTCTAAAATTTTCATCAAATAAATTGATGTGAGTGGTGTTGTGGCATATACCATATAGCTTTTATGCTTGGCAAATCACTTTTTCTTGATTTCACAATTTCATTTGGGTTGCATATTTCAATTTTCTTAATATATTATTCCACAAGTTCCAGATCAAGTGTATATCAACATTATATTCTTAGTTCCTTTACAAAACATGTGGAAGATCACCTATCTTGAAAAGATACTGTGACTAAGGTACCAATCCATTATTGTGAATAGAATGATTGCAATGGATTGCAGTTATAATTACATAATGATATGGCAGATCATAAATTCCTAAAAGTAATGTCATACACAGTTCTGGTGTTAGACTTCCATTCACGTAGTAGATATGGATTACAATCTATGTGATGGATTTTACCTGCCAATGCTACATGGAACATGATAACACTGATGAGTGATATATATACACAAGAAATCTAATGTGGCCCTAATTTGGAAATATTCTTGAAGAATAAATATGTTGAAAGTAGTGGTTGGAATTTGTGTGCAAAGCCATCTGCCAAAAGATGCGTAAAATGAATGAATCTCTTCTATAGATTAATGGATGTATCATGTAAATTTCTTTCTGATAAATACTATTAAAAAACTGTTCTCTGAATTTAATTTGTGGAGAAGTCCATGTTTATTTGACAATGAGGAGTTTTTCTGTCTTCTAATAAGTACTTTAAAGAAATCCTTGCCTGCATATGCTTTTTTTGAAGTGAAATTTCTCAATCAATTCTTGAGTGTTAGAGAATAATAAAAATAGTTCTATTAGAAGTTCTTTTGTAAACTAAGTTGAATTTATGTCATTTCTTTGTTGTGGAAGGAAGAGAATGAAACACCTGGATGGACGCATTTGAAGCTTCCAGGTCAAGCTCCTTCTCCTCGTTGTGGTCATACTGTGACCTCCGAAGGGCACTATGTAATGACATCTTCAGCAGCCTTTATATTCTTCATGTTGATTTCTGTTCATGTACAGTTGTGTCGATGCTGAAACTTTTTTCCTTATAGTTCCTTAAATGTTGCTGCTAAAATTTTTTCTTTGCAGCTGTTGTTAATTGGAGGTCATGGGACTGGTGGTTGGTTGAGTCGTTATGACATTTTTTACAATGACAGCATTGTTTTAGATCGAGGTGAGTGCTTTACAACTTTGCTAGTTGGATTCCTAGCAGATATGCGCTGGATTTGTCATCAAGATATTAATGTACCTTCTATATTGTTTATGCTATAGATATTCTGACTATTACCTGTATGAAGTTGTTTGTTTTTATTTTTTAAACAGTTTTCTTCGAAGTGTGACATTTACATGTGAAATTGCATTATCCTGGCAACCTAAAGAGCGGCACAAAACGTTGTAAGTGTTATATAGAAAGTACAAGGAGGTCCTTGTTGATTTACTTATCCTGGCAAATTAAATTATCATTGTTGATTATAAATAAACGAGAACTATACGTATTATCTACAATTCTTATATGTTATTTTATTTAATTGTGAATATTAGGCAAGGATGAAAGAACTTTTGGCGGTTCTTGGAACACTGTTGCAGGGTGAGACTGGTGAGGGAGGTATCCTATGGATAGTTGATGATGCGGAAAATTTATTATAACATTCTAGACATTTGGATAGTAATTTTTTGGGTATAACATTTTAGACATTTGGAATGTATTCTTTCGGTATTCTAACTTTAAGTTGGTAATGTATATTAATATGTTGTACTTAAAATCCACTACAACAGACCAAAGGGTTAAGAAGATGACAACTCAAATAGCTGATTTGGAGGAGAAATGTCGTGGTTTTGAAGCCTTGAAAGTTGAAGTGAGTTTGATGAAGAAAATGTTTTCTCAAATGAATCCAGTATTTACTTTCACTCAGGTAACAAATTTCAAAGTCCATTCAGTTAGGCTATAAGGTGCTTTAAAAATATCTTTTTGCTCCATTGCTCTACTATGAGTGTAGAAATTAGGAATTTGAATTTCAATAGGTTCGTTGTAACATATACTCTCTAAAGGCTAGAACTTCTAAGAGTGGGAATTTTGCAAATGACTGGTAGTAAAAGCTTGTTGAGTTGTATACTCTTATTTTCGGGTTATATTTGATCATTCAATCCACTGTATATTGTAGAAATAAATGTTAAATGCGATAGAATACAAGATTGAAATTGGGGTGGGGAATAGACTAGTGATATGGTCTCATTCAGTTAGTAATGTTGTTGTTAAATGAACTAATTCATTGTGCATTTAATATATTATAGGATGGTGATGATGATGTAGTGGATGTCCATTCTCCATGTGATGTGGATTTATCATCCGGTGACAGGCATTAGGAAACATGCAGATTGTGGGTTTTATCTTGTACTAGCTAGTTGGTTTTATGTATAATAAATTTTCAAACATTAATATATATTTCCAAGCACCTATATTGTTTTCCTGCATAATGCTTTAACATCTTGTTTATATGTCATAGTTGGAAACTTTATTATAACATTCTAGACATTTGGAATGTATTTTTTTAAGCATAATATTCTAGACATTTGGAATGTATTATTTTATGCATAACATTATGCACTTGCGGAATGTATTATTTTGGCATATAATTACTGATATGGTGTATGTAAATATATTTGGTTGATTGGTGTAAAGTGGATGTGTATTTGGTAATGTATTTGGTAATTAAAGCAAAATGCAGGAAAACAATATAGGTGCCTGGAAAAAAAAAAATATATATATATATATATATAGCGGCGGTTTTAAAACCGCTGGTATAGAATATATTTTTATTTTACGTAGGCCTGGCCTATTACAGCAGTTTTAAAGCTGCTGGTATAGGATATATTTTTATTTTCTTGAATTTCCTATAGTGGTGGTTTTGAAACCGCAGGCATAGGCCTGGCCTATTACAGTAGTTTAAAATCGCTGGTATAAGATATATTTTTATTTCCTTGAATTTCCTATAGTGGTGGTTTTGAAACCGTAGGTGTAGGCCTGGCTTATTACAGTGGTTTTAAGAAGCAAAAAAGCACTGGTATAGAGTATCGAAAACCGCCATTAAATGTAAAATGAGAAAAATATAAAAAGTCCTATAGTGACAGTTTTAAAACCGCTGTTATTGGTTCTCCTATAATTGCAGTTTTCATTTATAAAAAGCGCCAATATAGGGTTTGAAACTGCTGATAAAGGATATACCAATACTTTTAAAAAAGCGTTGGTATAGGGTTTCAAAACTACCGGTGTAGGTCTACAGGAACTATTGTCACACTTGTTGGGCAGCACTACGAAACGCCGAGAAACAAAGCGCTGGGATAGGCCATTTGGGTCCATATCAACAGTTTTTTGGGCTATAGCCGCGGTTTAAAAACGCTGGTATAGCCCTAGTTTTTGTAGTGGTCCCTTTGATATCGATGATGTTAATATATCAGATTTACAAGCCATGTCTTTTAGCTTACCTCATAATTATAATTATGGAACAAAATCATAAACTATCTTTAGCTTGGTATCAATTTTTTATCACAACAATCTTACTTTTCAGATGTTTTATTTAATTATCTCATCCACTCTCCCTACATGACGCTGCATCCAACTTAATAGCTATCCTATTGTTGGTTACAAGATTTTGAGGATAATTACTTGAAAAGTTTTTTGAGGATAACAAATAAATTATCTCATAAGTTGGTTGGTTTTGTTCAATTTGTATTATTGATTGCAAGGTGTTAAACAACATCATAGTTATGGGTAGTGATAAGGGTATTTTCAGCATAAGTATTTACTTTTATGGATGAAGGCACCTCGCTCGATGGCTGGTTAGGACAGGTCCTACCCTGTAGACATTGCATTTTCTACCCTTTACGACTCGGGCTCTCATTCCTCAATAATGCTAAAATTCTAAGACCCAAGGTTGGTTTAGAGCCCAATCAGATGTTAAATTGACTAGAGAAATGTTAAAATGAAAAATATAACTTCTAATAAGCAAATAAATTTATTTTTGGAAAAGTAATGTCATGGAAGCCCTCAGCCTGTTCATACAGGAATCAACCTGCATGCACAGCCATGATGCATGTGCACACAGGCCCGATCCTACGCGTGCATTTAGGGTTCTAGAAATATAAAAAAGGCAAGTTTTCAGCTTTAAAGACTGAGGTTTGGAACGAATCTCACATCCTCTAGAAGCTGTTCTAAACCCCTATTTTCACAATATAAATAGCCATACATGGTACCTTTTCAAAACACACAAAAATCCTAAGGGAAAACACTAAGATTCACTAGAAATAATGAATCAAAGAGGGAGTTTTTCACAAAACATCCTCAAGTCAATTTTCTTTTGATTGGGGCCTTTTCTAGCCTTGATCTTTAAGTATAATATTACTAATAACTTTTTTATTGATTGTAAATAGATTTGACTAAGGAGAATGGTCAAAAATCATGTCTAAGCTTTTGTTTTGAGGTATTGAGTTCTAAACTCTTTTTCTCTTTTTTCTGTTTTAATCTTATTGTTTATCTTGTTTCTTTGCTTGTTTTGTGTTTTAATATGTTTATAGTTTAGGTTTTCGTAGTTTTTATGTTTTAAAGCAAGTTAGGATGTTAGATTTATTGTTTTGAAGTCCTGCTCTGTTTTCTGTGTTGCTATGTTCTTGGCTAGGGTTTTTGTGGCCGAACCCATGCGCGCATAGGCAGGCTGGATTATGCGCACGCAGGCTTGTTCATGCGTGCGCATGATCCTGTCCAAAAACCCTAACCCTAATTTTTCTAATTCTATTTCTTAAATCCTTTATAAATATGCTTCTGTTTTGATCCTCGTTTGTATGTATGAGTCTCTGTTTCATTGTTTGTTTGTTTGCCTTTCACATGTTAAATTAGGGCTTATCTTGTGTTTTCTTGTTCATGAACACGCATTCACATGTTCATGCATTAATACTATAGGTGTTGAGATGCAGCAAGGTAAGTAAGGTAAGTCATGCATTCATATGTACATGCATTTTGTTTGTGACATAATCTTGTTTAGGGTGGATGAACATGATATAGTGGTTTGAATAAGCATACTTGTGTTCTTAATATTTTCCAATGATCTCTTGATGATATCAAGATTATTTGCTGCCTATGATCTGCCCTGATTTATTGTTTATATGCTTTTGCCTTGGATATGATATGATGCTAGATGAATGCTAGTTTGATTTGAGATGCCATGATAGATGTATGTTAGGGTATGTCATGATAGATGAATGACTAGGTTTTGGGATAAGTGATACCATGTTGTATGCTTAGATGTATGCTAGTGTGTGTGTGTGTGGGTTAGAATGCAATATTGAGTATGCCTTTAATAGGGTTAAGATATAAGACACAATGCGAGGAAGCCAACCTTAGGGTTTGGCGGTTTTGGGTGCCTAACACCTTCCCAAAACCGTACCTAAACTCTGAACCCATACTTTTGGTAGTAAGATAAAAAAAGCTCTTCCTCGAGAGGACGCTATGTATATGGTTCCTAGACCATTGAAAAAACTAGGTGGCGACTCCCTGTTGTGTCCACAGTGGCAACTCCACTGGGGATTGTGAGTTTAATTCCTGTGTCTTATGTCTTAAACTTAATAAAGGCTTATTCAATACTTGTTTGCATGCATATCACTTGGTTCTATTGTCCTTTTTACCTCAGTTGGTGATGAGTGGGAAGATGGAAGGCTCCATTTAGGCCCAAGTCTTTCGAAGTTCATCCCACCAACTCACAATGTGTGCCATTGCCTATGATGGGCTTTGAGTACGTTAATGGTTTGCCACCAATCTACAAAGGTCCACTTAGGACCTCGATTGGAATCATGGCCCACGTAGTTATGAGTAACCTATTTATCTATCCTTTTAGCTTTAAGGAGCCTACCCGCACTTAGAAAGATCTTAGATCCAATCAAAAGAGGGTACCTTTTTACTACTCTTTTTTGTTCAACCATATATCTTGTGATCGTTTAATTCTAAAGGACAAATAAAAGATGTAAAAATGGAAGGATGACCCTAAAGTTATGGCATACCCTAAGATAATTGGGATAAAAGAAAAGAAGTTCTCACATATGAGAAACTTATTCCTAAGTCCAAAGGTATATCTTAACTTGAAAGGTTCATAAGATTATAGCCTAATTGCTATCATAAGCCCAAATTAAAAAGCTCTTTTGAAAAAAAAGAACTTTGGGCCTAAGATAACAAGTATGCTATGGACTTAGAATTGTTAGGGACATATTTTATGTAATTGGCTAATCTTTTGACAAAATGCACTTTACTTGTAATTGGGTAGATCTAGGATAGGTTTAAGACTTCAGGAAACATGTTGTTCAAGTCAAGTGTTAAAGCCATGAAGATCTGACCAAGAAAGAAGTGAAGAAGAGCTGTTCATTAAAGCTCGACAGCAATCTCGACAGAAAAACTTCTATTGAGATTTAAAGTCGAAACTCGATAGAAGCTCGACATAAGCTGTTTCTGTCGAGACTTACGAAATCAGAAATTCCAAATCTAATTTTTGGCCTATGCTGAAATATTTGTATAAGGTTTCTTTTCTCACATCCCTAGACATATATAAGGCTTATTTTAAAGGCCGTCGAGCATGCAGAAAGTGACCTAGTTCATTATTCTCTCTAAAGACGCTACTGCGTCTTTACGCCAAGGGTTTTGTAACCAATGAGTTTCCTGATCTTCATTGTTGATGAACTAAAGAACTTTGTAGCCAATAACCTCTTTAAGTTGCTGGAGTTAGTTACATATTAGGATCCATGCATCATTGGTTAGTCACGTACTGGGATTCGTGCATTGAATTGGAAGCTTGCCACTACAATACAAGTCCAATTGGGTATTGGGGTAAAGGTTCAATTGTAGGTTAGTATTTTGGGATAGGCCAAAGGGTTGGGTAAGATTCCTTATACTTGTAACTGCTTGTGATTGATAATAGTGGATTCTTGGGAATGGTGACCTGAAAATCACCCAGTGGGGTTTTGCCTTGGTGGTTTTCCCCATTCGTAAACAAATCACCTGTGTCAAATTTATTTTCTGCTGCATTTAGATAATTTGGTGATTTGTTTGTGCTGCCACGCCATTGTATGATATTTGATCTAATTAATTAACTTGGATAATTAATTAATAAATTGCAAGGGGTCAATATATTTTTACCCTAACAAGTGGTATCAAAGCAGGCACACTCTTATTAGGTTTTAATCTTTGCTGTGTGATCCATTGACCCCTGTTTGTCATGGATAAAGGACAGTCTCTCATTATACCTCCTTTATTTGATGGCACTAACTATGCATACTGGAAAGTACGCATGAGAGTTTTCTTGTAGTCTTTAGATGAGAAAGTGTGGCAGACTGTGGAGATTGGCTGAACTAAGCCAAAGAAAGCACCGACTGATTGGGATGATGCAAAGATCAAAGCGGTAAACTTTAACAACAGAGCATTGAATGCCATTTTTAGTGCAGTCACGAATGAGGAGTTTAAGAAAATATCCTCGGCTGAAATTGCAAAGGAAGCATGGACCATTTTCCAGATGACCTATGAAGGAACTAAGGCCGTTAAAGATTCCAAGCTTCAAAGGCTTACTATAAGCTTTGAGGAGATCAAGATGGAGGAGGATGAGTCATTCGATGAGTTCTATGCCAAACTCAAGGACATAGTCAACTTAGCATTCAATCTTGGTGATTATATTCCCGAGCCCAAGATTGTGAGAAAGGTGCTCAGATCTCTCCCTGAAAGATTTCATGCCAAGATAACGGCGATTGAAGAATCAAGGGACATTGACACCATTCCTTTGACAGAGTTGATTGACAACTTGCAAACCTATGAATTGGGTTTGACTAGACTTGGGAAAGGAACCAAAAGTAAGAATATGGCACTGAAGGCCAAAAGTAGTGAGATTGATGAGTCTTCAGATGATGAAGATTCCAAGATGAAGTCCTACATCACTAGGCAGTTCAAGAAGTTCGTGAAGAATGCCAATGTGAAATGTTTTGACAAGGACCGTAAGCAATCCAGTTTTTCTCAATTCAAAAGTTAAGATAGAGGAAAGAAGGATGCTAAGGATGGCAGTCAGTATACTATTCCCTCCGGACCAAAGTACTTCGGATGTCAAGGTTTTGGACACATGAAACAAAAACGTCCAACATATCTCAAGTCGATTGGGAAAAGCAAGGCTCTTGCTACTACCTTGAGTGATACTGAGCCTGAGACTGAGTTAGATGACAGTGATAACGAGTGAATCTTGAGTGCTTTCATTGCCATAGTGGATCCTACTGAGGGGATCGTAGAAGCGATGGATGAAGAAGAGGACTTGATGGAATCCAAGTTCGAGAAGATGGATGAATAGGATGACATCCATACAACCTATGAAAAGTTATATAAGGTATCTGAAAAGCATGAGAAGTTGTATAGGCTGTCTACTAAGAAGCTTAGCAAAGTGGAGCTGGAACGAGAGGAGCTATCCATAAAGGTTGATGAAGCCAATCAAACCATTGGCGCACTGAGGTTTAAGAAAAACTTCTTGGTTGAAAGAACCAAGAAGCTTGAAGCAGAATTGTTCCAAGTTCGAGTTTAGTTGGAGAGGACTTCCAGTTTAAAGCTGGATGAAATGCTGAACCTCCAGAAATCGGCTTCTGACAGAATCGGCTTGGGGTATGAACTATCTAACTCTTCTTATATTGCCTCCTCTAGTAAGACTGTTTTTGTCTCACCTGCTAATAATGAAAATCTTGAGAAAAATGAAACTAAAACTGAGATAGCTAGTGAGAACAATCTAGACAAAGGCAAATCTATTCTAGGAGCACCCCCTAAGATAAAGAAGAAAGAGACTAGAAACCCTAAGAGCAATAAGGCTAAAAATAAGAAGTCTCAACCAAAGAAGTCGCATTTCTGTCATCACTGTGGAGCTTCAAGACACACTCGTCCAAATTGCTATAAGTGGTTAGCCACTCAACAGAGCAATAGTGTGTTATCATTTGGTGGTCAAGGTCAGATTCCACCATCTTTGGGTCCTCTTGGAGATCTTCTCAAGGCCTTCATGTTCCTTTCGAACTTGAACGGTTTCAATTCTTCCCCTTCACCTTCAGAACAAAGGTTCAACTCTAGGAAAGGATCTTCCTCCAAAACCAAAGTTTGGAAAGAAAAAGGCTCAAAGTGATTCAGTCACTTTTTCTCTCTCTCCCTTTATTTTTTTTTTTTATTATTATTTTTTTTGCATTACTTATTTGTTTTGCTTTCTTGTTTTTGAGTCAGTCTAGTTTTATGTTTTGTATGTTTACATGTTTTTGTTTGTTTGTTTTTAGTTTTTTTTTTTAAAATTTTATTTTTCATAAAAATAAAAAAAAAATTGAAAAAAAATCAGAAACACAAAAACAGTATGTGTTTGTGTATATTGGTACTTGTGTACCTTGGATGGCCATTGAAGCAAAGTTTTCTAAACTTTGTATTTTTTGTAGCTTAGATGAGCATTTCTATGTACAACTAAGCAAGTGAGCTTTGTGGCTCGTGTTTGTGATGAGTATGATCAAGTGATCTTTCACTCTTTATACTCTAATCACTCTTTTTGATGGGAAGGACTAGAAAATCTTAAGAGAAATGCATAAATAACCATCTCACCACTAAAGCCCGCCAATCATGTATAACATCTGTATGTTTCGGCACAGCAAAATTGTGATGTTTTTGGCTTACATAATTGGGTATTTCTTTTCTCTCTATATATGCCCATGCATGGAATGTTCAAAAAGAAAAATATGCAAAGAACATGAAAAGCAAAAATATCAAAATGCTTTTAAAAATGGTTGTAAGCGTGTTTCTAGGAGATGTGGGAGTTATATGATGTACCTCAAAGATGATAGTCCCCATCAAATGGTTATGATTATGTGTGAAATGTATTAGATCACCTCATATCTTGAATCTTCATAATATGAGAAACTTGTGCACTCTTGCTATGTTTTCACACACAACACGCACACTCTTTGCTACTTTTGATACATGTGCAGGTACAATGTGTTTTGGCCATCACAAGGAATACATGTGTTAATATATGCTTACTAAACTGTCTTAACTCGTTTTTGAAATATAAAATTTATTAGACTTGTTAGTGTGTGTGTGTGTGTGTTTTGGATCTATGGATGCTTTGCTTATATGTTGAGAGATGTTTTGAGAGCTTAACATGTTGAGTGGATCTTTGTTTGAGTAGCTTGCTTGTTGCATTCATCTTTATGTGTTTTTCCTCCCTTAAAAAACTCCTTTTCTTCAAGCTCGACAGCTTCTTGACAGATACCTTGACACATCCTTTTCTATCGAGCCTCTTTGCTTTACTCTCGATAGATTCTCGATAGTAGGCCGATTCGTCGAGATTTTCTTCTAACCTCTCTGTCTCCTCGACAGATCCTTGACACATTCTTGATCCATCGAGATCTTTGGGTTTCTTCTCGATAGCACCTTAACAGCTTCTCGATCCATCGAGATGATTTCCTTGAGCTTTTGTCTCCTTGACACTTTCTCGATAGATGTTTTGATCCATCGAGCTCATGTTTTTGCCATCGACAGCACTTCGACAGCACCTCGACAGATTCTCTTCTGTCGAGATTTAGTGCTCGACAGATTCTTAACAGATCCTCGATCCATCGAGCTGCGTTTTTCTATATATAGCTGAGGCGCGATCCGGTTCTCATTCCTTATCTCTCGATCCAAAACCCTAGTTTCTCTCTAAAATCCTTCAACCCACTCCAAGTTTGGCCTAATCCAAGCTCCAATTTCTTGGTAAGACCTCTCAATCCCTTTTTCTACATGCATTCATGCATTTTAGACTTAGATTTTGGGGTTTTTACTATATTTTGGGGTTTTTGAGTTTTTTGTGAATATTGTGGGTTGTGGTATGTGAATCTGATTTTATATGACCATGCATTGCATCCTCATTGCATTATAACAATGTTTCATGCATATTTAGATGTGTGTGCTTGATTATTGTTGTGAGTGTTGATAGGTTTGGATTGGGTTTTAACTATGATGCTTTTAAATTCTCATGTCACATGTTCATGCATTTTCATGCATACGTTCTTTTCTTATCTACTCTGAACATGTGTTTACATTCTGTTCTTTCTCTTTTTCTCTCTCGGATAGACTGCGTCATGGCACCCAAATAGCGCAAATCTATTCCGGCTCGGAATCCTCATGGTTCTGGGTCATCTTCTTCTTCTATTCCTTCGGTACCCTCTCATATTCGGTCCCGTGATGAGAAGGCCCAAAAAGACTTCTTTGAGAACTTCCAGGCCCGTGGCATTCATTTGGAACGCCAGGTCATTCTGTCGAATTTCTCTGACACTACGCTACTTGATGTCATTCGGACTCGGGGATGGGAATCTCTATGTGAGAGACCCGTGCGTTGTACTGTCGTGTTTATATAGGAGTTCTACTCCAACATACACGTCATCAATACCTCTGTGCCTCAATTTGTTTCTACATTCAGAGGTACACGTATAGTAGTTACCTCGGATCTTGTTGCCGAGGTACTACGTGTTCCTAGGGTATCGTATCCTGACTACCCTGGTTGTGATCATCTACGGACTGTGTCCAAAGACGAGCTTATCTCTCACTTTTGTGAGACTCCTTCCATATGGGGTGGTAAGCTAAACACTTTATGCTCGGGTTTTGCTAAAGGCCCGAGATTCCTTAACATGGTGATGATATTCACTCTCACACCATTGTCTCACTATAACTCCAACACTGAGCCTCGTGCTCATTTTCTTCTTTCTTTGATAGAGGATCTTACCATTGACTTTCCTTCTCACTTCATCACATCTATCATAGATGTGTATCAGGACACTGCTAAATGTGATAAGCTCATCTTTCCTTTGGCTATCACACGGATCCTTCAGCACTTCTCCATTCCTATTCCTCTCTCTCCTCTCTTCACCATCATGGGTGACATCAGCATTGGTTCTGTCCGGCGGAGCAAGGCCTAGCTTCGACTGAATTGGCCACGAGTGGAGATGACCCATCTTGCAGCTTCTACTGTTCCACCCTCTTCCTCCTCCGCAACTGGTGTCACTTTCGGATGCATTTTGATTTTGGTGGTCATCTTGACTATCTCACTGATGAGATGTGTCAGATGAACATTAGGATAGGATGCATTACATGCCGAGAGGCTCGCATCGGCGGCTATGGACCTTCTCCCTTTCCTTCTCCAGAGCGTCCTATAGTTTCTCCTTCTAAGGATGATGAGGATGATGCTAGCTCTTCCGGCGATGACGAGATGACGACCTTTCAGTGACTTGCCCTTTGTCATTCGTGATGAAAAGGGGGAGTAGTTTTGGTTTTGAGAGTAGTCTTGTACTTAGGAGGAGAGTTAGTATAGGACATTTTTGTTAGGGGGAGTGTATATAGTATTGAGGGATGTAATGATGACTTTATGTATTTTCTTTTCTTCTTTATTTACATTAGCCTCTTGTATACCGGTTTTGTGACCATTTTATTACATACATTGTACTTTATTTTCATATATATGATGATGATGTATGTTTTTTTTCACCTACCTCTACATGTGTTGTTTCTTTTCTCTCTTTATACACATGTTTCTTTATGTAAGCATTCTTTATTTCTGTTTCACACATGATGCCTTGATGAGTTTTATTTAAGTGTTTCAGAAAGATAGGTTGTGAAAGTCTATCATGCCGTGAACTCATTTCTTGTAAAGTTTTTCAAGAGTTTGTAGTAGGGATAGATTTACTTTGTAATACAATAAGTGGTTATGAGTTTAGTGATTTAAGACTGCTCTCATGATTATTTATTTTGTTGTGGTTTTGTCATGGATTGTCGAAGGGGGAGATTGTTAGGGACATATTTTATGTAATTGGCTAATCCTTTGACAAAATGCACTTTACTTGTAATTGAGTAGATCTAGGATGGGTTTAAGACTTCAAGAAACATGTTGTTCAAGTCAAGTGTTAAAGCCATGAAGATCTGACTAAGAAACAAGTGAAGAAGAGCTATTCATTAAAGCTTGACAGAAATCTCGACAAAAAAACTTCTATCAAGATTTAAAGTCGAAACTCGACAGAAGCTTGACACAAGTTGTTTTTGTCGAGACTTACGAAATCAGAAATTCTAGATCTGATTTTCGGCCCATGCTGAAATATTTGTATAGGATTTCTTTTCTCATAATCCTAGATATATATAAGGCTTATTTTAAAGGCTGTCAAGCATGTAGAAAGTGACCTAGTTCATTATTCTCTCTGAAGAAGCTACTATGTCTTTACGCCAAGGGTTTTGTAACCAAGGAGCTTCCTGATCTTCATTCTTGATGAACTAAAGAACTTTGCAGCCAACAACCTCTTCAAGTTGCTGGAGTTAGTCACATACTGGGATTTGTGCATCATTGGTTAGTCACGTACTGAGATTCGTGTATTGAACTAGAAGATTGCCACTACAATACAAGTCCAATTGGGTATTGGGGTAAGGGTTCAACTGTAGGTTGATATTTTGGGATAGGCCAAAGGGTTTGGTAAGATTTCTTATACTTGTAACCGCTTGTGATTGATAATAGTGGATTCTTGAGAGTGGTGACCTGAAAATCACTTGATGGGGTTTTGTCTCGGTGGTTTTCCCCATTCGTAAACAAATCACCTGTGTCAAATTTATTTTCCGTTGCATTTAGATAATTTGGTGATTTTTTTGTGTTGCCACGCCATTGCATGAAATCTGATCTAATTAATTAACTTGTGTAATTAATTAATTAATTGCAAGGGGTCAATACATTTTTGCCCTAACAAGCATAAAAAGTCCTACAAAGTCAATATGAATTTCGCTAATCTTAGGCCTTTTTGTTGTATGCCTAAACACAAAATGATAAGAGCTTCATGGACCTTGAGAGGAAGGCTACAATATATTTTAGCTAGAGGACTATTTCAAAAAAAAAAAAAAAAAAAAAAATGACGATAATGAAATGAAAGAGAAGAGCCCAAAGGTGATGAATATTGTAAGGTTGAATTTAATCAACCATTGTGTTGGCTTTATTCCGTGCCAAATTTGCTTGTATTTTAGCAATTAGTAACCCTGTATTTAGGTGGGATTCATGTAAGGGTAGTGTGTGAGAGAGTGTGAAGAAATGCTCGAGATTGTGCAAAGAAGCAGAGACTCCCAGCTAGGACTCACGACTGGTAAGCCGCCAACTGCAGCACACGAATGAAGCGTGCAGGAAGATGAACAGTCACGCCAGCTGGAGTACTACAGGACAAAAAGTCCAAAATGGCCAGACCGTTATCTCACGACTTGAACTCACGACTCAGTCAAGTCGCGAGGCTAAGCCGCCAGCCAGCCCTGTTTTGAAAAATCTGTCTCTTCGCATTCCCCTCTCACCCCAGTATAAATACCCCTTATACCCATGAAATGTTGAGAGCTTCCAAAGAGAATTTTGAGAGAGAAACCCTAGAGAAAAACAAGATTGACTCATCCACAATCTTCATCTTTAATTCTCCAAATTCCTCTACTCTCTTCCTCTCCATTGTTAAATTCTTGAGAGGTTCTTAGCCAAATCCTTTTCTCACCATACCCATATCTGTGAGAAGGCTATTTGGTGCTTGGGAAGCAGTTAGGAAGGGACCAATGGATATTGGTTGATGCTATGGGCTATAGTGGAATTTGGTAAGCTAAAGAAGACAAAGGTTCGGCGTAACCTCGTTGGAGCAAGAAGCTTGGAGGGCTTAGGTACACTGGGTAGATTAGGCTTGGAGGGTCTTCTGCTGTTCATGTATCCCAACTTCATTCTTTAGTGGATTATTGACCGTTTGGAGGGCGGCGGAGAGGTTTTACGCTGAGGGCTTCGGTTTCCTCTTCGATAACACATCATGTGTTGTCCTTGTGTTTACATCTCTCTTCCCTTAATCTTTGCCATTTAATTTCTGCTGTGGATGTGATTTTATTTGGTTTAGATTGTTTATCAATTTTGTGTTTAGCTTATGTTCATATTCCGCACATTAATTGTTTGATATTAAGCTTGAATTGATAACTTGTAAAGTGGGGGTCTAAACGTTCATAGTGTTTTATACGCTATTTGAACTTTCAAATATATTGTCAGCCCATGTTTGAGACAAAGGGTTCAAAATCTTTAAGTACATTCTAATGAAAGTCCATGAGGGTAAGATGAGAGCATTATTGTAAATGGACCAAAGCCCAATGAAACAAGGAACAAGGTTTATGAGAGGAAAGGGAGTGATTTTGTAATTGGGCCTTCATTAAAATGGACTTAAAGACTTTCTAAGAACATCTAAAAAGAAACTTTTAATTGAGACATGGAGTTAATGAAAATGGGACTTCTTTTTAGGCATTATTGCACTACTAAGGTCAAGAAAACACGTCCCCACTCCAATTTGGATTCGAGAAAAGCACGGAAGGCGTTTGGTCAAGATTGAAGACACATATCAAGAAGAAGTATTTCAAGAGGGGGAATCATCTCAAGCAACAATGGCCGCTCCAATTAGCGACAAAATCGCATAAAAGATATTCAAGGCGATGGAAGAACAAAGCGATGTTCTCAAGATGGGGAGTTGCCTCACTAAGCTGGAAGAAGCCAAGTTGAAAAAGGCTACACATGTAGAGATTCCCGATGATGAAGAAGTGGAAGTTTGGGATGTAAGAGACAAGGCTGATTATGAAAGGAACAAGAAATTTGATAAACTCACGGCAGAAACTGTAGCCATGAAAGAAAAGATGGAGAAGATGCAACTAGACTTTCGCAAGGCCCAAGGGATGGATGTTTGTCTCTATTGTTAGGGTTTATGCCCTAAAATCGAATTTATTGGCATGACATAAGTAATTAAATTGTTTAATTATATGAGACTATTTATAAATGAACTAATGGGACATTATCTTAGTCTATGAGATGCATAGTATGTGATTTACGTGATTTAGTCACAGAAGATATAAATCACAAGTTCTTTGTAAACTCAGAATTTTAGTTCGTAGTCGGTGATGAAATTGGACATTTCATCTACGAAGACTATAATATATCAACTAAGATGATTTGTTTTGATCATGGAAGTGGAGACTTCTAGTTGATATGTTTTAAGAGTTAAGACATATTGAACTGGACCGTTGTGAGATTTATTATTCTTCTAACGACTGTCAAATGAATAATAAATCTCACGACTTCTATTTACATCAACTCTAAATCCTGAGAGAATAATGGACCTGATTATGAGGTGTAGTTTGATTTGATATATCAGGAGTGAGATCTATAAGTCACGGTCAAAACTTCAGTATGTTGGGCAGTCGCATTTAATGTTGATGGATCTCAAGATGGAATTCATAATCTCTTAACGGAGATATAAAATATTCCCTTGAGATAAGTTTAATGGGTTTGGTTATTCAGAGTGTTGGGCCCAACCACTTTAGTAAGGAGTTACTAAAGTATATGTATTTATGAAATTGGATTTCATAAATATATATATATATATATTGAATAACATAAAGGATTAAACCGGGTACTCAAGGATTAAGATGTAGTAATCTTCAAAGTGACAGTTTATTTCATGACTTTGTATTACTACGAATATTTTAATGAAGGGGTTGCATGTACAATAAAGTCTTGGGATATAATTTATAGATAAGGCCTAGAGTGCAACTATATTTATATAGTGGTATTAAATATAGTTAATGGTAACCTTGGACTTGTCAAGAGTTGACAGAAAAGCCCAAGGCCCATTGGAGTTAGTGTCTTATTGGTTCATTTTGGTCCCACTCCAAGCCACATACTAGAGCCCAATTGGAATTGCCCAAAAAGCTAGCCCAATTAGATAATCAGTTGTATATAAGGAAAGAAACATACAGAATTTCATTAAGGCTTTTTCATGAAACCTTTCATTAAGTCTTTTCATGAGAGTTCTCATAAGAAATGAAATGGTTTTTATGAAAGTGTTGGACACTCTTTATTCTCTTCTTGGAAATTGATTGAGAGACCACACATCTTGGGCATTAGTGGAATTGGAGTGAAGATTAAAAGTCTTCCCAAGAACTTCTGATCTTCGGTTTTGAATTTCACCACACCAAAGTACCCTTTCTTTTTCTTAATTTCTGAAACTTACATAGTACATGTTATCAATTGCAAATGAAGTAAATCCGTTAATTTTCCGCTGCGTATGTTTTGTAAGTGATACGAACATGCATTTTTTCAACACCAATTACAAGTAAAGTGCATTTTGTCAAAGGATTAGCCAATTCAATATTGACATATGCTCCTAACATTGATTCACATATGTCCTAACAATCTCCCCTTTTGGCAATCCGTGACAAAACCACAACAAACAAATGAACATATGAAAGAAGTCATAAATCACTCAACTCATACTCACTTGTTGAATACAATAAAATCTAGGTGATAGGCCAAGAATGTATTAACCCCTTATGATGAATTAACAAATTAATTAGCCAAGTTAATTAATTAACTCAATTAGCATGCAATACGCGTGGTAGAACAAACAAATCACCAATTAACTAAATGCAGCAAAAATTAAATTGACAAGGTGATTTATTTATGAATGAGGAAAACCTATACGGCAAAAACCCCACCGGGTGATTTTAAGGTCACCACTCTCGGGAATTCCCTATTTTCACAACAAGCGGTTACAAGCAAAGGAATCCCAGTACCTTAAACCAACCTACAGTTGAACCCTTACCCCAATACCCAATTGGACTTGTTCTGTAGTGACAATCTCTCCTTTTCAACGCACGGCTCCCAATACATGACTAACCAATTCGATGCGCGGATCCCAGTACACGGCTTACTCACCAACTTGAGAAAGATGTTGGCTGTAAAGTTCTTCAGTTCATCACACGATGAAGATCACGAAGCTTCCTAGTTACAAAACCCTATGGTGTACAAACATAGCAGCTTCTTCAAGAGAAAGATGAACTAGGGCAAATTCTGTCTCCAGTCACAATTTGCATGAACACAACTTTGCTTCACACTCGTATAACCTTTGACGGCCCTTAAAATAATCCTTATATATGTTTAGGGTTGTAAGAAAAGAAAGCTCAAACATATACACATGGATTGGATGAAAATCAGAGCTAAAAATCTGTTTTTCATAAACCTCGATAGATAGCTTATCTGTCGAGCTAGCTGTCGAGCATCGGGCTTCAGCAGCTTTTAAACCTCGATAGATGCTAGCTGTCGAGCTTTAAAATCCAGCACTTCTTCACTTGTTTCTTGGACAAATTTTCATGGCTTTAACACTTGATCTTGAAACCTTGTTTCTTGAAGCATTAAACACATCCTAAATCTACCCAATTAAAAGTAAAGTGCATTTTGTCAAAGGATTAGCCAATTCTAATTTGACATATGTTCCTAACATTAAATCACATATTTCCTAACAAGAAGGATAACAAAAATCGAGCACGAGGCTCTGTGATAGAGTTATAGTGAGACAATGGATGAAGAATGAATGTCATCACCATGTTAAGGAATCTCGGACCTTTTGCAAAGCCTGAGCAAGGGGTGTTTTGACGGTCACCCTAAGATGAAGGTGTCTCACAAAATAGAGACGAGAGTTCGTCTTTGGACACAGTCCTCAGATGATCGCAGCCAGGGTAGTCAGGATGCGCTACCCTAGGAACATGTTATACCTCGGATACAATATCTGGAGTAACTATAATGCGCGTACCTCGAACGCGAGGGACAAAAGGAGGTACTGAAGTATCAAATCCGTGCATGTTAGAGTAAAACTCTTGTATGATCACACAGGGACAAGTGATCGGGATGCCACACCGTGACTCCCAACCCCGACTGTAGATGACAGTAGGAAGGTCAGTATTGAAAAAATTCGATAGGATGACTTGGCATTCCAAATGAATGCCTCGTCGAGAAAAGTTCTCTGAAAAGTCCTTACGGGCTTTATCATCACGGAATCGTATGTGAGAAAGAGTGGTATCAGAAGAAGTGGATACCCCAAAACTAAGAAGGTTCTAGGACGGAGTGGATTTTCATTTAGGTGCCATAGAGCAACTAACGAAAGAAAGAGGGAGAGAAAGAAACACACAGAAAAGCACCAACAATATCAATATCAATATAAGGATAAATGAAGGTATGTATGCATGAAAATGCATGAGCATGTGATATGCAACATAAAAAACATCATGGACTCAACCCAATCCAAACCTACCAGCACACATCATTGCAACAAAGTAAACACACATCTAAAATGCATGATACATTGTTATAATGCAGATGTAATGCAATGCATGATGTTTTAAAACTCATTCAAGCAAAACCCAACCCAAAAATTTTGCAAAAACCTCATCAATTTTCAAAAACCCCAAAAAATTTTCAAAAACCCAAAACATAGGTAAAAAAGAATGAAATGCATGATACAAGAGAGAAATAAGATCATACCAGATGAAGAAAACTTGATTTGGGCCGAAGATCAAGTGAGGAATGTGAAGAGGTTGAGTTTGAGGAGTTTAGGAGAAAGAAGTGAGAATCTATTGAGAGAGATCGGAGAAAATGAGAGAATTTTTACGCTGACCCTATATATAGAAAATCATAAAGCTCAATGGATCGAGAGGTGTCGAGCTTTAAAACGTGAGAATTAGCTATCGAAGAGCTATCGAGGATCTGTCGAGAGGTGTCCATAGCAAAAGAGGCTCGATGAATCGAGAAGCTATCAAGCATCTATCGAGCATCTAGAAAGTTCCTCGATGGATCGAGTAGCTATCGAGAAGCTATCGAGAATGAGATAAAAACAAGCTGAAAGGGCTTGATAGATAGCCTAGCTGTTGAGAGGTGTCCAGCAACTGTCGAGATTGCTTAAAAACAGTTTTTCAAGAAGAGAAAAACGCAAACATGAATGCAATCAAGTATGCTATACAACCAAAGATCCAAACAACATTTTAAGCTTTCAAAATCATCTCTCAACAAGAAAAATGTCAAGCACATAGATCCAAAACACACACACACACTAAACAAGTCTAACCAATTTTATATTTCAAAGACAAGTTAAGACAGTTTAGTGAGCATACATTAACACCTGTATTCCTTGTGATGGCCAAATCACATTGTACATGCACATGTATCAAAAGTAGCAAAAAATATTGCGTGTTGTGTGTGAAAAACATTGCAAGAATGCATGAGTGTCTTCATGTTATGACGATTTGAGATATGAGAAAATCCTTGATGCCTTTCCCTTCCACCTTGTCATGTATTCGGAGAATGTTTCCCCTACTCCTTGCTTAGTAGTCTCCAAATCTCTTAAAGTCACATCAATCATAGTATTGAAGATGAATTGATCCACAAACAACTCCACTAGCTCATTTCATACCTTAGTCTTGCTAGGATCCAAGCTATTGTACCACCTTGATGCACCCCTCCCCCCCCCCCTCCCCGGTAAGTGAGAAAGGAAATGCATGCAAAATTTGTTTCTCATCCAATCCTTTCATTTCAAGAATGCTTAGGTACCTACTCACATGTTGCTTTGGATCTCCAGTTGTATCAAACTTTTCCGCATCAAAAATCTTGAACTTTGGAGGTAGTGCAATGAGAGTTTTAGAGCTTATGCCCCACATGTTATAGATGTTGGATAAATACATGTTTGTAACGTATACAAAACATACGCAGCGGAAAATTAACGGATCTACTTCATTCACAATTGATAACATGTACTATGTAAGTTTCAGAATTTAAGAACAAGAAAGTGTACCTTGGTGCGGTGAAATTCAAAACCAAGATCTAGAAGTACTGGGGAATACTTTTAATCTTCACTCTAATTCCACTTAATGCCTAAGAAGTGTGGTCTCTCAATCAGTTTTCAAGGAGAGAATAGAAGAGTGTCCAACACTCACATACAAACCATTTCATTCTTTATGTGATCTTAATGAAAACCGCTATGAAAGTCTTATGAAAACCTTTATCTTAATCTTATGAAAAGCACTTATGAAAATTCTGTATGTTTCTCTCCTTATATACAACTGATTATCAAATTGGGGTAGCCTTTTGGGCCATTCCAATTGGGCTCTAGTATGTGGCTTGGAGTGGGACCAAAAGGGAACAAATAAGAATCTAACTCTAATGGGCCTTGGGCTTTTCTGTCAACTGTTAACAAGTCCAAAGTTACCATTAATTATATTCAATACCACTATAAGAATATAATTGCACTCTAGGCCTTATTAATAAATTATATCTCAAGACTTTATTATACATGCAACCCCTTCATTAAAATATTCGTAGTAATACAAAGTCATGAATGTAAACTGCCATTTTGAAGATTACTACATCTTAATCCTTGAGTACCCGGTTTAATCCTTTACGTTATTCATCATATATTTATAAAATCCAATTTCATAAATATATACTTTAGTAACTCCTTACTAAAATGGTTGGACCCAACACTTTGAATAACCAAACCCATTAAACTTATCTCAAGGGAATATTTTATATCTTCGTTAAGAGATTATGAATTCCATCTTGAGAATATATGTTCCATCAACATTAAATGCAGCTGCCCAACATATTGAGGTTTTGACCGTGACTTATAGATCTCACTCCTGATATATCAAAGCAACCTACATCTCATGATCAGATCCATTATTCTCTCAGGATTTAGAGTTGATGTAAATAGAAGTCGTGAGATTTATTATTCATTTGACAGTCGTTAGGAGAATAATAAATCTCACAGCGGTCCAGTTCAATATGTCTTAGCTCTTGAAACATATCAACATATCAACTAGAAGTCTCCACGTCCATAATCAAGACAAATCATCTTAGTTAATATATTATAGTCTTCGCAGATGAAATGCCCAATTTCATCACCAATTACAAACTAAAATTCTAAGTTTACAAATAACTTATGATTTATATCTTTCGTGATTAAATCACATAAATCATATACTATGCAACTCATGGACTAAGATAATGTCCCATTAGTTCATTTATAAATAGTCTCATATAATTAAACAATTTAATTACTTATGTTATGTCAATAAATTGGATTTTAGGGCATAAACCCCAATAATCTCCCACTTGCCCTCAAAGACAATTTACCATATATCCGACACTTATCTCCCTTTAGAGTAATTCATAGTCACTCTAAGGCAAGGTTTGGAAATAAGTTTCAGCCAAATTTATTGCATAAATTATCTTTTCTACTACTACTCAAGTATTCATATCTCTCTAATGAGATAATACTTACACTTAATGTGTATCTTCACCACTTAGGATGAACACATATTTTGAAGTCCAACTTCATGAATCACAATCAAACTACAAGTCAGTATTTGTACATCCAGTATCTATCAGAACCTCACTTTTGTAGACAAGCATATAATCCCCCGTTCTCATAAGATATTTGAGTATATGCTTTACTCTCACTAAATTAAGTGATCTTTGATTCAATTGATATTTTCTTATCATGCCCACTGCAAAATAGATATTTAGCCTAGTATTTAGCATAGCATAAAGACTTCCTATCGATTTGATATAAGGAACCGCCTTAATATGCTCTTCCTTTTATATGTCTTAGGACTATAGTCCTTTATAAAGGAACTTCAAACTTAAAAGGAAAGAATCATTTCTTGAAGTATTACATGCTATACTTGGCTAGAATCTAATTTATTTAAGCAGTTTGAGATAGACTCAACATCCTAATTTCTGAATTTTAACAAAGTTTAATTCTTAGGATGTGATCAGTCTTTCCCAACTACTTTATATCAAACTGGATTAGACAACAAAAACTATATTGATGACAATGACTCTACATCATCCTTAATGATTAGAATGTCATCAACATACATTAAGAAATATATTATTCTATATATAGCTTTTACACTCATAAGGCCCTTTTAATTTTGATCAAAATCAAACAATTTGATTTTTTTGATCAAAGATGATATTTTATGATTCATATGCTTGCTTTAGTTCATAAATAGAATTTAAGCAACTTGCATACTAAACACTATCGGTTCTTTGCTATGTACAGGTCTAGTCACATCATATAGATGTCTTCCTCAAGATTGCTACTAAAAGAAACTTTCTTGATACCCATTGTCATATTTCATCCAAATTAAATGTAATAGATAAGAGAATCTAGATAGAGTCAAACTTGACTATTGGTGAAAAAAAAAACTTTTCATAGTCGAACCATTTCTTTCTGAATAAATTTTTTTTTTTTTTGCCACTAGTCTTGACTTTGAAGGTTTGCACCTTCAAATCTATTATTCTCATTTTTCTTGTAGACCTATTTGAGAATAATAGGCTTAATGCCACTAGGCGCCTCTACAAGTTCTAGACTTTAAATAGAATCTAATTCTATTTACATAACTTTGATTCAATAATCCATATTCATATCATCTATTGCCTCTACGTAGGACTGAGGATCAAATTCATATCCTTGTGGAATGACTTCAAAAGTTTATTCCAAAAGTATAAATTTATTTGGTAATTGACAATTCTCCCACTACGATATTGTACCGGTGTACTAGCTATATATATAGAATAATGTCTTGTGGTGTATCTAATACAACCATCTCATTTCTAAATATATTTTATAGTTGTCTTACAACAAATTCTGTCATTTTGCTTCTAGAACATTTCTACGTTTAGCTTTAAGATTATTCACATAGTCATCATCAAGAACTTTGTATTTGTACTTTACAAACACCTTGTCTTCTTTATGACTACCAAAACAATTTTCTGCAATTCCTTTTGGATACCCATCATAAACACACATTTTTCTACCTTTTAATTTCAATTTGTTAGACTTCCTTTCTAGCACAAGTGCTGGACATCTCCAAAAGTGGAAGTATCATATACTAGGTTTTCACCCAATCCATAAGTTTATAAATGTCATAGGAACAAACTTTTAAAATCAAATTTAGAAAATATGTAGTAATACATAGAGTATATCTCCAAAAGAAATAAGCAAATGGAAATACTTATCATGTACTTTACTTTTCTAAAAGAGTCTTATTCCTCCTTCATGTATACACTAACTTAAAGAAGTCGTTGAAACTATATTCCTTTACAATAAAGGAACCCTAGATCGTATTATCCTCTAAATAAAATTCATAGACTGGGATTATAACAAAAAAATGGTTCTAAAAGCCCATCTTTCACCAATCTTGAATACCATTTAGATTAATAAGATCTAGACATAAGTTCCAAAACATACAAAACCAAAGGATGGAAACTTTCTCTTTAAAAGTAAAACATGTAAATTTTCATCTAGAAAACAATCATGGACAATGCTTAGCTTTACCAAAACAGAAACACTTTTCTTTTGGTCATACTTTTGAGTTTAATTTCCTTTTGGCAAATACTAGGGCAATTGGCTTGTCCATTATTTTGTATTATGATTCTTCTTCTTACCACCCTTACCTTTCGGTTCAGGCTAAGAATTTGAATTAAATCATATTGATCTTAGCCTTAGCTTTTAGGATGTCTTCCGTTGCATAGAACTCACTCATCAATTCAGATAATATAAAAAGAATTTACTTATTTTCAAAACAATCTGAATTGATCAAATAATTCTAACAAGAACTTATGGATCATATCCATATAAGATTAACATTTAATCTCTACATCCAATAATTCCAATTCATTTTAAAAATAAAATATTTTCATAAAATGATATAGAATTGGAACTTCTTAAGCCTTTCTTGGCACTCAATATGATTTATATCGAATATCGTCCAATAGCATGATATTTCATACCAAACATCTCATTTAGACTTAATATAAAGTCTAAGTCTAGTACTAACTCTTGCATCTCATGCTGTAGCACAATTGAGATAGAAGCCAATGTAACATATTAGCATTTCAATGGAGACTATGATCATATCATAAGCTATCTTCCATCAATGCATCATGCATAGGAAATTATGACAATGCTGAATCGAAACATATTCATGTATTTCAGCTCCTTTAAGCATCATGTCCAAAATTATTTCTTAGTTAATGTGATATATTTAAAATAGTAGCTAGAGGACAAAATTTATGACAATTTTATTTTGAGACTATGAACATAATTACAGGGACATTATATTTTGCATCCATAACCATATAGTATGGAACCCGAAAAACATATTATACTAGGTGCAACAACAACCTAATCCCGCAATTAATATTCCTCAGAAGCGAGGTCATACCAATCACTATGACCAAGCAAGAATTATTCTCATTATTAATGCTATCATGGTAACTCTTACCAAACAAAAATAATTTTCCGCTTTTCCTTTAGCCTCTAAGTAATAATGACATAGCTTCTTTGGGGAGGTTAACATTACACTTAGTCTAGTGTACACCATTATCTAGAATCATGTGTAGCCACATTTCATCTCCCTTATAGTGTTTAAACTTGTAATACCATGAAACAAAACACCCTTCTTTGGGATCGCGAGGCATATACGCCAAGACGAGGTGCTTGTTCACACTACTTTAAATGGGTAAGTTCAATCTTGTAGTACTATGAAGTAAACACCCTCCTTTGGGATCGCGAGGCATATACACCAAGATGAGGTGCTTATCCACACTACTATGAACCGATAATGGAGGCCGTGAGATCCAACCCTTGTATCTCTCTCCCACTAGAAATTTTAAAACAAGTGGATTGTCATGAAATCATTGTGATCTAATCACAATTTTAACCCTACACATCAAATGTGTTTAATTGTTTAAATTCAATGTGATGTTACTAAGTCACGTCACAATAGCGTAATGAACATTTGCGCAATCACAAAGATGTTTAACCTTGTAATCCGTGAAGCAAATACCCTCCACATGGAATGCAAGACTCGAAGTCAAGACAAGGTATCTATTCACATTACAATAAACTTAACAAAAGGGTTATTTCAGCACTCCCACTTATTATTTGGGTTTTTCTTTAAATAATTGTAATCCCATCACAGCTAATAACCTTGCACATGATAAAGACTCTAATCTCATTAGAATCACTAACTAAAATGGAAGTCCTAAACTATTCAGGATTCCTTAAACACTAATGAATCAAAAATTAGTTATAAAGAACTCTATCCTTAATTTACTGAATAAAAAATTATAATCTCATTAGAAACTATATACCTTTTAATTAAGCTTTAATCTCATTAAAACTTCTAATTAAATTAAATTAAGAGCTTTCAATTATACAACAATTCTAATCTCATTAGAATGTTTCTTAAAAGACAAGTCTCAAACTATTTAGGACTAAGAGTTCTATTTAAATAATATATTTGATCTCATTAGGTCTTTTAGTTAGAACAATGTGTAATCTAATCGCACATAACCTTGCACTTTAAACATTTGAAAACACAAAAAAAAAATTTTCAAAATTCCCTTCAGTGGCATTTTCGCGAGAATCTCGCGACTAAGCTCTTCCCGCGAAAATGAAATAGTGAAAACACAAAATTTAGACAGAAACTCTCGCTACTGTCTCGTGACTATTTTGCTAGTAAAGCTTACCCGCGAAAAGTTTTTGTGAAAACACAAAATTCAGACAGAAACTCTCGCTACTGTCTCGCGACTATGTCGCTAGTAAAGCTTACCCACAAAACAATTTTTGTGAATCAAAAGGCATTTTTTGCGAGTAATTTCTCGGGAAGCTAACCAGTGAAAAACCCATGTTTTCAGTTTTTGAAGGGAAACTCTGAATAATTTTTCAACAGTTTTCATGAATATATAAACATCATATGAACATGATAGATAGAATTTGATATCAAAACTGAATTCCATTGATGCTATAGCCTTAAAGTTCAATTTAACATAATTAAATTCAAATTTAAACAACATCATAACATCAATATCAGTTTTCATCAAATCATAGTTTCAATAACCATGCAAAAAATTAAATACCTATATAATCTTCTAACATCATGAAACTATTATCTCTAATTCCAAAACTCACAAAACATGTTATACAGATTCGAAATTGAAGACCACTCTGATACCAATTGTTGGATAAATACATGTTTGTAACACATACAAAACATACGCAGCGGAAAATTAACGGATCTACTTCATTCGCAATTGATAACATATACTATGTTAGTTTCAAAATTTAAGAACAAGAAAGCGTACCTTGGTGCGGTGAAATTCAAAACCAAGATCTAGAAGTACTGGGGAATCCTTTTAATCTTCACTCCAATTTCACTTAATGCCCAAGAAGTGTGGTCTCTCAATCAGTTTCCAAGGAGAGAATAGAAGAGTGTCCAACACTCACATACAAACTATTTCATTTTTTATGTGATCTTAATGAAAACCACTATGAAAGTCTTATGAAAACCTTTATCTTAACCTTATGAAAAGAACTTATGAAAATTTTGTATGTTTCTCTCCTTATATACAACTGATTATCTAATTGGGGTAGCCTTTTGAGCCATTCCAATTGGGCTCTAGTATGTAGCTTGGAGTGGGACCAAAAGAGAACAAATAAGACTCTAGCTCCAATGGGCCTTGGGCTTTTCTGTCAACTTTTGACAAGTCCAAAGTTACCATTAATTATATTCAATACCACTATAAGAATATAATTGCACTCTAGGCCTTATTAATAAATTATATCACCGGACTTTATTATACATGCAACCCCTTCATTAAAATATTCGTAATAATACAAAGTCATGAATGTAGACTGCCACTTTGAAGATTACTACATCTTAATCCTTGAGTACCCAGTTTAATCTTTTACGTTATTCATCATATATTTATGAAATCCAATTTCATAAATATATACTTTAATAACTCCTTACTAAAGTGGTTGGGCCCAACACTCTGAATAACCAAACCCATTAAACTTATCTCAAGGGAATATTTTATATCTCCGTTAAGAGATTATGAATTCCATCTTGAGATCCATCAACATTAAATGCGACTGCCCAACATACTGAAGTTTTGACCGTGACTTATAGATCTCACTCCTGATATATCAAATCAAACTACACCTCATAATCAGGTCCATTATTCTCTCAGGATTTAGAGTTTCGAGCGTATTTTGCTTATTTTTGAGGTTTCATTGGTATTTTGGTCATTTTAAATTCTCTCGGGGGTATTGTGGTCGTTTTGTTGTGCGTTTTAGTCATTTTGGCAATTCTAAAGGGGTCATTTTAGAGGTTTTTGTGTATTTAAAGGCTTTTTGATATTTTGGTAATTCTCACTGGTAAAATAATTTTTTTTTACAAAAAAATTCCTATGAAATCACTAAAATGACCAATACATCCCCAAAATCACCAAAACTACCAAAATACCCCAAAAACCACAAAATGTCCAAAAAATTCCCCTCGAAATCTCTTAATTGACCAAAACAACCTCAAAATCTCTAAAACGACTAAAATAATCTCAAAACCTCTAAATTGATCAAAATACACCTGAAACGGCTAGAATAAGCAGTCAAATCTCGATACTTCGTAAATGACCAAAATGCCCCAAATGTCTAAAATGATTAAAAAATACACCTCGACATTGTTAAATTGAGTAAAATGCCCTAAGATACTCTAGAATGAGCAAAACAACTCGAAACCGTACAAAATACCCCCAAAATCTAGAAAATCGAGTGTATTTTGCCTTAGTTTAGGGGTATTTTGGTCATTTTCAGAGGTTTCGAGGGTATTTTGCTTATTTTTGAGGTTTCAATGGTATTGTCGTCGTTTTGGGGGGGTTTTGGGGATTTTTTAGGGTTTTGGGTTATTTTGGACATTTGCGGTGCCTTTAAAACATTTTGGCAGTTCTAAGGGGGTCATTTTAGATGTTTTGGTGTATTTATAGGCTTTTTGATATTTTGGTAATTCTCATGGGTAAAATAAATTTTTTTGACAAAAAAATAAACTTGAAATCATTAGAATGGCCAATATACACCCAAAATTACCAAACTACTCCAAAAACCACAAAATGTCCAAAACAAAAAACCACACCGAATCCTCTTAATTGACCAAAATAGCCTCAAAATCTTTAAAACGACTAAAATAACCCTAAAACCTCCAAAATGACCAAAATACCCCTGAAACGGTAAAAATGAGTAGCCAAATCTCGAGATCTCGTAAATGACCAAAATGCCCCAAACATCTAAAATGATTAAACAATACCCCTCGACATTGCTAATATGAGCAAAATGCCCTAGCATTCTCTAAATAAGCAAAACAACTTGAAGCAGACAAAAATACCCCAAAATCTAAAAAATCGAGTGTATTTTTGCTTAGTTTAGGGGTATTTTAGTCATTTCTAGAGGTTTCGAGGGTATTTTACTTGTTTTTGAGGTTTCAATGGTATTTTGGTCATTTGAAATGTTCTCGGGGGTATTGTGGTCGTTTTGGGGGCGTTTTGGTCATTTTTTAGGGTTTTGGGATATTTTCGACATTCGAGGTGCATTTTAGTCATTTTAGCAGTTTTAAGGGTGTCATTTTAGAGGTTTTGGTGTATTTATAGGTTTCTTAATATTTTGGTAGTTCGAACGGGTAAAATAATTTTTTTTTGACAAATAAATACCCTTGAGATCACTAGAATGACCAATATACTTCTGAAATCACCAAAACTACCAAAATACCCTCAAAATCTAAAAAATCGAGTGTATTTTCGCATAATTTTGGGGTATTTTGCTCATTTTAAATGTTCTCGAGGGTATTGTGATTGTTTTGGGGGCGTTTTAGTCATTTTCTAGGGTTTTGAGATATTTTGGACATTTGTGATGCATTTTAGTCATTTTGGCAATTTTAAAGGGGTCATTTTAGAGGTTTTGATGTATTTTAAGGTTTTTTAATAATTCTCACTGGTAAAATATTTTTTTTTTGACAAAAAAATTCTCATGAAATCACTAGAATGGCCAATACAACCCCAAAATCACCAAAGATACCAAAATACCCCCAAAACATCAATATGTCCAAAAAAAACCCCTCGAAATCTCTAAATTGACCAGAACAACCTCAAAATCTCTAAAACGACTAAAATAATCTCAAAACCTCTAAATTGATCAAAATACCCCTGAAACGGCTAGAATAAGCAGTCAAATCTCGATACTTCGTAAATGACCAAAATGCCCCAAACATCTAAAATAATTAAAAAATACATCTCGACATTGATAAAATGACCAAAATTCCATAAAATACTCTAGAATAAGCAAAACAACTCGAAACCGTACAAAATACCCCCAAAATCTAGAAAATCGAGTGTATTTTGGCTTATTTTTGGGGTATTTTGGTCATTTTCAGAGGTTTTGAGGGTATTTTGCTTATTTTTGAGGTTTCATTGGTATTTTGGTCATTTTAAATTTTCCCATGAAATCACTAGAATGGCCAATACACCCCCAAAATCACCAAAAATACCAAAATACCCCCAAAACCACAATATGTCCAAAAAAAACCCCTCGAAATCTCTAAATTGACCAAAACAACTTCAAAATCTCTAAAACGACTAAAATAATCTCAAAACCTCTAAATTGATCAAAATGCCCCTGAAACGGCTAGAATAAGCAATCAAATCTCAATACTTCGTAAATGACCAAAATGCCCCAAACACCTAAAATAATTAAAAAATACACCTCGACATTGATAAAATGACCAAAATTTCATAAAATACTCTAGAATAAGCAAAACAACTCAAAACCGTACAAAATACTCCCAAAATCTAGAAAATCGAGTGTATTTTGGCTTATTTTTGGGGTATTTTGGTCATTTTCAGAGGTTTCGAGGGTATTTTGCTTATTTTTGAGGTTTCATTGGTATTTTGGTCATTTTAAATGTTCTCGGGGGTATTGTGGTCGTTTTGTTGTGCGTTTTAGTCATTTTGACAATTCTAAAGGGGTCATTTTAGAGGTTTTGGTGTATTTAAAGGTTTTTTGATATTTTGGTAATTATCA
Source organism: Notholithocarpus densiflorus (assembly GCA_030021035.2). Taxonomy (NCBI): domain Eukaryota; kingdom Viridiplantae; phylum Streptophyta; class Magnoliopsida; order Fagales; family Fagaceae; genus Notholithocarpus; species Notholithocarpus densiflorus. Next base: position 986,278 of record JARYZH020000007.1, read on the forward strand.
CTGGTAAAATAATTTTTTTTTTACAAAAAAGTTCCTATGAAATCACAAGAATGACCAATACACCCCCAAAATCACCAAAACTACCAAAATACCCCCAAAATCACAAAATGTCCAAAAAAAACCCCTCAAAATCTCTTAATTGACCAAAACAACCTCAAAATCTCTAAAACAACTAAAATAATCTCAAAACCTCTAAATTGATCAAAATACCCCTGAAACGGCTAGAATAAGCAGTCAAATCTCGATACTTCGTGAATGACCAAAATGCCCCAGACGTCTAAAATGATTAAAAAATACACCTCAACATTGTTCAAATGAGTAAAATGCCCTAAGATACTCTAGAATGAGCAAAACAACTCGAAACCGTACAAAATACCCCTAAAATCTAGAAAATCGAGTGTATTTTGGCTTAGTTTAGGGGTATTTTGGTCATTTTCAGAGGTTTCGAGGGTATTTTGCTTATTTTCGAGATTTCAATAGTGTTGTCATGGTTTTGGGGGGAGGGGGGTTTAGTCATTTCTTAGGGTTTTGGGATATTTTGGACATTTGCGGTGCGTTTTAGTCATTTTGGCAGTTCTAAGGAGGTCATTTTATATGTTTTGGTGTATTTATAGGCTTTTTGATATTTTGGTAATTCTCATGGGTGAAATAATTTTTTTTGACAAAAAAATACACTTGAAATCACTAGAATGGCCAATATACACCCATAATTACCAAAAAACCACAAAATGTCCAAAAAAGAACCATACCGAATCCTCTTAATTGAACAAAATAGCCTCAAAATCTCTAAAACGACTAAAGTAACCCCAAGACCTATAAAATGACCAAAATACCCCCGAAACGGCTAAAATGAGTAGTCAAATCTCGAGACCTCGTAAATGACCAAAATTTCCAAACATTTAAAATGATTAGAAAATACCCCTCAACATTGCTAATATGAGAAACATGCCCTAAAATCGTCTAAATGAGCAAAAAAATTTGAAACAAACTAAAATACCCCAAAATCTAAAAAATCGAGTGTATTTTCGCTTAGTTTAGGGTTATTTTGGTCATTTCTAGAGGTTTCGGGGGTATTCTACATCCAAGGTGCATTTTAGTCATTTTGGCAGTTCTAAGGGTGTCATTTTAGAGGTTTTGGTGTATTTATAGGTTTCCTGATATTTTGGTAATTCTCACGGATAAAATAATTTTTTTTGACAAAAAAATACCCTTGAGATCACTAGAATGGCTAATATACTCCCAAAATTACCAAAACTACCAAAACACCCCCAAAACCTCAAAATGTCAAAAAAAAAACCCCTCCGAAACATCTTAATTGACTAAAATAGCCTCAAAATCTCTAAAACGTCTAAGATAACCCCAAACCCTCTAAAATGACCAAAATTCTCGCGAAACAGCTAGAATGGGCAGTCAAATCTCGATAACTCGTAAATGAGAAAAATGCCCCAAAATCCTCTAGAATGAGGAAAACAACTTGAAATCATTGAAAATGCCCCCAAAATCTAAAAACTCAAGGGCATTTTGGCTTAGTTTAGGGGTATTCTGGTCATTTCCAGAGGTTTCGAGCGTATTTTGCTTATTTTTGATGTTTCATTGGTATTTTGGTCATTTTAAATGTTCTCGGGGGTATTATGGTCGTTTTGGGGACGTTTTGGTCGTTTTCTAGGGTTTTGAGATATTTTGGCCATTTGTGGTGCGTTTTAGTCATTTTGGCAATTCTAAAGGGGTCATTTTAGAGGTTTTGGTGTATTTCAAGGTTTTTGATATTTTGGTAATTATCATGGTAAAATTTTTTTTTTTTTTGACAAAAAAATTCCCATGAAATCACTAGAATAACCAATAGACTCCTAAAATCATCAAAACTATCAAAATACCCCCAAAACCACAAAATGTCAAAAAAAAACCCCTCGAAATCTCTTAATTGACCAAAACAACCTCAAAATCTCTAAAAACGACTGAAATAATCTCAAAACCTCTAAATTGATCAAAATACCCCTGAATCGGCTAGAATAAGCAGTCAAATCTCGATACTTCGTAAAGGACTAAAATGCCCCAAACGTCTAAAATGATTAAAAAATACATCTCGACATTGCTAAAATGAGTAAAATGCCCTAAAATACTCTAGAATGAGCAAAACAACTCGAAACCGTACAAAATACCCCCAAAATCTAGAGAATCGAGTGTATTTTGGCTTAGTTTAGGGGTATTTTGGTCATTTTCAGAGGTTTCGATGGTATTTTGCTTATTTTTGAGGTTTCAATGGTATTGTCATCGTTTTGGGGTGGTTTTGGTCATTTTTTAGGGTTTTGGGATATTTTGGACATTTACAATTTTAGTCATTTTGGCAGTTCAAAAGGGGTCATTTTATATGTTTTGGTGTATTTATAGGCTTTTTGATATTTTGGTAATTTTCATGGGTGAAATAATTTTTTTTGACAAAAACATACGCTTGAAATCACTAGAATGACCAATATACACCCAAAATTACCAAAATACCCCAAAAACCACAAAATGTCCCAAAAAGAACCACACCGAATCCTCTTAATTGACCAAAATAGCCTCAAAATCTCTAAAACGACTAAAATTACCCCAAAACCTATAAAATTACCAAAATACCACCGAAACGGCAAAAATGAGCAGTCAAATCTCAAGATCTCGTAAATGACCAAAGTGCCCAAACATCTAAAATGATTAAAAATACCCCTCGACATTGCTAATATGAGTAAAATGCCCTAAAATCATCTAAATGAGCAATAAAATTTGAAACAGACTAAAATACCCCAAAATCTAAAAAATCGAGTGTATTTTCGCTTAGTTTAGGGGTATTTTAGTCATTTCTAGAGATTTCGAGGGTATTTTACTTATTTTTGAGGCTTCAATGGCATTTTGGTTAGTTTAAATGTTATCGGCGGTATTGTAGTCGCTTTGGGGGGGGTTTTGGGGATTTTTTAGGGTTTTCGAATATTTTGGACATTTGCGGTGCGTTTTAGTCATTTTGGCAGTTCTAAGGGGGTCATTTTAGATGTTTTGGTGTATTTATAGGCTTTTTGATATTTTGGTAATTCTCATGGGTAAAATAAATTTTTTTGACAAAAAAATACACTTGAAATCATTATAATGGCCAATATACACCCAAAATTACCAAACTACTCCAAAAACCACAAAATGTCCAAAAAAAAACCACACCGAATCCTCTTAATTGACCAAAATAGCTTCAAAATCTCTAAAACGACTAAAATAACCCTAAAACCTCCAAAATGGCCAAAATACCCCTGGAACGGCAAAAATGAGTAGCCAAATCTCGAGATCTCGTAAATGACCAAAATGCCCCAAACATCTAAAACGATTAAACAATACCGCTCGACATTGCTAATATGAGCAAAATGCCCTAACATCCTCTAAATAAGCAAAACAACTTTAAACAGACAAAAATACCCCAAAATCTAAAAAATCGAGTGTATTTTTGCTTAGTTTAGGGGTATTTTAGTCATTTCTAGAGGTTTCGAGAGTATTTTACTTGTTTTTGAGGTTTCAATGTTATTTTAGTCATTTTTAATGATCTCGGGGGTATTGTGGTTGTTTTGGGGGCATTTTGGTCATTTTCTAGGGTTTTGAGATATTTTCGACATTCGAGGTGCATTTTAGTCATTTTGGCAGTTTTAAGGGTGTCATTTTAGAGGTTTTGGTGTATTTATAGGTTTCTTAATATTTTGATAATTCGAACGAGTAAAATAATATTTTTTTTGACAAAAAAATACCCTTGAGTAAAGGCCAAGATTTAACTTAAATAAATCTAGGGTCTAAAATATGCCAACCCATTAAAGAGCCAATATCTTAAGTTTAACATTACTTTAATAATAATAAAAAGTATAATTACCATTTTGTCAAAATAGTCCATAATGTTGCAAACGTATTGTTTAGACCCTAAACTTTTGATACTATGTCAAAATATTTCCGCTTTGGCAATCCTTGTTCCTTTTGCCTATCTTTTTCCTTAAGTGGTGAATGGAAAAAATTTATGTGGCTAATAGTGAAACTATAAAATGTATTTTTCTTTTTTGCCACCTTGGCTTTCACATGAACTGTCACATGTTAATTTTTTTTCTTAAAAATATTTAATGAAAACTAAAGTAATCAAAATGCACATAAATGCATAAAGTTACAAATAGATTGTGTTAAATTTATAAATTAATGAAGTTACATCCTGAAATGTATGGCGTTGCATTATTAAGAATTCCCTCCATACGACCTTTAACTCCAATAAATATGTGATCTAACTACAAATGCAAATACACATTTATTCATGAATCAAAACTATTGTGTGGATGACCACTTAAAGATATTATCTTCTTTCTAAATTTCTTTATCTTATCTCAATACTTTTATTTTAGAACACATATTAGCAAGCGCCTCTAGCAAATTTCTAAAGAAAATTGTGTTTTTTTTTTTCTTTTCTTTTTTAAAAACAAACTATTTTTTCTTCCTTTAAAACTAAATCAGGAACACTCTCAATTCATTGGAAGTCTCTTTCTGAGAGTTTGAAACCTCAAAATCTAATTTGTTGAATTTTTAAGTCTATTTGAGTTGAAGACTACACGTCTCTTCTCAAAAAAAAAAAAAAAATTACTACACATCAATAGATTACAAAAGTTAAATTAACATGAAACATGAACTAATTCTCTCACAACACGTTACAAGTCTCTTGAATTTGTATACAAAATGATAAAAGATAACATATAGATATATGTTGCCACCTATTTTTTACGCAAAGACATAGGTCTATGTGACAGTTTTTGCGGAAGCAGTATAAAACAAAATTTATATTTTCATTTAAAGATCATTGTACCACACAACCATGGATTTTAAATAGAAAAAAATTGCGTATCTCTCTTAGCAACTAAGTGTGTTGCCTCCCAAGGTATTCACGTCTCTCTCTCTATTTCTTTTTGGGTTTTCAAAAGACTACAGTATCACTCAGTAGTTCTGATGGCCAATGACTAATATGATTTTTTTTTTAAATATTATTTTTATTTAAGACTTCTAAAACCCAAGAGAGAGATTGGACGTGGGATCCTTAGGGATCCTAATCTTAAGCTGTAGGATTAATCAATAACTTTTTGAATGTTATTGACTTATCTTGAAACTCTTTCAAAATTATTCCTTAATTTTCTCAACCATGTCAAGAAAATATTTGAACTTCTACATATTGCAATAATGTCTATCAACACATTGCAATTGACCCTTGAAGATTAGAGAATTACAAATGAAGTCCCATTACTTACAAATTTATATCTATGTCCTTCCACCACACTATATTCCCACAAGCCACTAGGATTGGATTAATATCACTGTCATGTCCCTAGCTTATGTAAGCCTTAATTTCTTGATTTCATAATTTCTATTTGACTCCAAAATATCTTTGAAAAAACTCTTTAATTATATATATATATATATATATATACAATATTATATATATGAAAAACATTTTTGAAAAATGTCACCGGCTGATTTTGTTTTGAGTCCAACTTCAATATGAAAATCAACTGAATATATTATCTTCTTTAGAGACTGGTAGATTCATTGTTGAGCATTTACATATATTACTCATTACACACATAACCCAACGTGTCTGTATATAGCCTTTAAAATAAGCATCACCAGTTGACATTGTCAAAGTTATGTGCATAATAAATAAATATACACAAACCTCTCATGTTTGAGGACAATAGAAAAATTGTGATAGAACAACCTTTTAATTAATAGTGATCACTTCATAAGGTGTTCTTGATCGGATCCGATTCAGTGTATGTACTTGTTACATTACACCCACTTGTCTGCTTAAAGTCAATACCTCAATGATGGAGTAAATCATCCTATCATATAGCAGCACAACAATTGTAGGCTTCAATGTTGATATTCAATTAATATCCACAGCCTAGAACAATTTAATAATCTATGAAAAATCATTACTCCCTGTCTTTGGTTTTTTAACCATTAACATGATTTTTCTACAGATGCGACATAACATGCCACATTTAAACAATGAAATATCCCCATAAAAATTATGTATGTGAAAATAAAATTTTATTATCAAATAAAAAATGCATAGTATTGTTTTTGAGGGCACATAATTCTAACACTATGAACAAAGCCCAAGCCCAAGGGGAATGTGGACCTTAAGAGTAGAGAATGCAAAATTGTACCTGGGCACAAGCATAGCCTAATGTATATAGAAGCATGTAAGCGTAGTAAATTTACATTAAGGGAAGGGCATAGCACATACATCTCCCAAATGACCAATTCAATTGGGGCGCATGGACACATAAGGACCAGGGGTTCCACCTACCAAATTCCACTAGGCCAACCAGCCTTGCAAAGGGGATGCAATTCTCATTTTGCTCTCAACCTCACCAAGACATGCTAGGAAAGCATAGGCTCTCTCTTAGGTCTTTTTATCTCAATTACATCTAAAACCTAAGCTAAGTAAGGGTTTAGCTACTATTTCTTTGAATATGTGATTTCTCTGTAGGAAGTTTTCCCAGCCCATTCGAATAAAGAAGATAAAGAAGTAAAGAAAAAGGCTAAGAATGACCTTCCATAGAATACGTGTGGATGGGGTAACAGGGGGTAACAGGTGGGGCCATGGATGGCCCAAGACCCTTGCATGAGTGAAAGAGTACTGAGTAGGTCCAAAAAAGGGGCCCAATCCATTTGTACAAAGGAAGCTAAGTAAATAGAAAAAAGCCTAGGAAGGTTGCGTTTGGATAGCTTATTTTTTGCTAACTTATATTACTATTCAGCTTATTTTTGCTATTATTCATGGGTCCTACTACACTTTTTGATACTATTCATGGGTCCTACTATACTATTTTAGCTAACTTTTACCTTTATCTACAGTACTTTCAGCAAAAAATTTTCAGTTTCAGCAAAATAAGCGGATCTCAAACAGACCCAAAAAGAGGAAGACATTTCAAGAAAGAATTCTCAAGTCTCGAGCATTGTAGAAGAGAAAACATGGGGATAAAAGCAAGGTAGGCAAATGGGTTCACCTATTTGTATCCCAAACATATAGAGGAGGTGTACTCGTCACTGTTAAGGTTCAAGGAGATGGATTTAGATGGAGGGGAGGAATGTTTTAGTTTTGGTGTCTTGTCATGGCCATTTAGGGGATACTTTTGTTGGATGAAAGTGATAGTCATCATAATGTGCATGTCATAAAACCAATTTGCATTGAGCCAACTAGCATTAATGATCTTGCACCATTTATGCTTAAGAAAACTTGTGTCTCAACCTCATGCCCACCCAAAAACAAGTGAACCTTCTATTTACAGTAAAACCAAAGAAACCTTTGGGATATTAATTTCCCAAAGAGATAAAGGTTTGTGGAGTTAAGGACAGGTTGGAAGGGCTCGCTCTTCGAAGTGAAAACCAATAAGTCATTGAAGAAGGGCATTAAGGGGAAAATACCCATTCAAATTCAATTATAAAAGGAGAAAATCTCATTCACTCAAAACAACATTAAAACACAACACAAAGTAAAAAAATTGAAAAATTAAGGAGAAAAGAGAAAGGATAGGATCGGTCGAGAACAATAGAGAATTAGTAGAGAAATAGAGTACCCTATAGTAAAGTATTATCAGCATGCACCACTAAGATAACTTCCTCCCTCCCATTTAACCATCCTCACCTGAATCTCTTGAAAAGAGGCATTTAAGTAAGGCCACTTTAATTCGAGTCCCCAACCTCACTGTTTTGTGCAATATTGGGTTAAAGAAATAAGGTTGTGAGGGTTGGGGCCGAAAACCTTGTGATCCATTCTCTCTCTCTCTCTCTCTCTCTCTCTCTCTCTCTCTATATATATATATATATATATATAGAGAGAGAGAGAGAGAGAGAGAGAGAGAGAGAGAGTATATATGCTAATCTAATGTGTTAGGACATATGTGATTCACTTGTTAGGAACATATGTCACTATTTGATGTAATTGGCTAATCCTTTGACAAAACGCACTTTACTTGTATTTGAGTAGATCTATGATGTGTTTAATACTTCAAGAAACCTTGTTTCAAGTTCAAGTGTTAAAACCATGCAAGTCTGTCCAAGATTCAAGTGAGAAAAGTGTTGTTCATTAAAGCTCAATAGCTAGCTCGACAGCTAGCATCTATCGAGACCTGTAGAGCTGTTCCAGCCCGTGACTTGACAGCAGCTCGACAGATAGGGTATCTGTCGAGGTTTATGAAAAACAGAGTTTCAGTTCTATTTTGACTCCAATCCGTGATTGTATGTTTGGGCTTTCTTTTCTCACAACCCTAAACATATAAAATGATTATTTTAAGGGCCGTTAAAGGTGACGCAAGTTGCACAAGTGTTGAGCAAAGTTTGTTCAAGCAAATTGTGACCGGAGAAAGAATTTGCCCTAGTTCATCTTTCTTGTGAAGAAGTTGCTGTGTTTGTGCATCGTAGAGTTTTGAAACCAAGGAGCTTCTCGATTTTCATCGTGTGATGAATTGAAAAACTTTGCAGCCAACAACCTTCTCTAATTGGTGATTGAAGTCGCGTACTAGGATCCGCGAAATTGGTTAGTCACGTACTGGGAGCCGTGTATTACAAGGAGGGATTGTCACTACAGAACAAGTCCAATTGGGTATTGGGGTAAGGGTTCAACTGTAGGTTGGTATAAAGTACTGGGATTCTTTTACTTGTAACCGCTTGTTGTGATAATAGTGGATTCTCGGGAGTGGTGACCTTAAAATCACCTGGTGGGATTTTTGCCGTGTAGGTTTTCCCCATTCGTAAACAAATCACCGTGTCAATTTATTTTCCGCTGCATACTTTAGTAATTGGTGATTTGTTTGTGCTATCACGCATTTGCATGTTAATTTGATTAATTAATAAACTTGGCTAATTAATCAATTAATTTATTACAAGGGGTCAATTCGTTTTTGGCCTATCAAGTGGTATTAGAGTGGGCACACTCTAATTAGGGTTAATCTTTGCTGTGTGATCCACTGACCCCTGTTTTTCATGAATAGAGGACAGTCTTTTATTATACCTCCTTTATTTGATGGCACTAACTATGCATACTAGAAAGTACGCATAAGAGTTTTCTTGCAGTCTTTAGATGAGAAAGTATGGCAAGCTGTGGACATAGGCTGAACCAAGCCTACAAAAGCGCTAGCCGATTGGGATGATGCTAAGATCAAGGCAGCAAACTTCAACAGCAGGGCATTGAATGCCTTATTCAGTGCGGTCACTAATGAGGAGTTCAAGAAGATATCCTCCATTAAAACTGTAAAGGAAGCATGGACTATCCTCCAGACAACCTACAAAGGAACTAAGGCTGTCAAGGATTCGAAGTTTCAGAGGCTCACTACAAGCTTCGAAGAGATCAAGATGGAGGAGGATGAGTCGTTTGATGAGTTCTATGCCAAGCTCAAGGACATAGTGAACTCAGCCTTTAATCTTGGGGAAACCATTCCTGAACCCAAGATTGTGAGAAAAATGCTCAAATCTCTACCCGAGAGATTCCATGCCAAGATCACCGCAATTGAGGAATCAAAGGATATTGACAAAATTCCTTTGACAGAGTTGGTTGGAAATCTGCAGACCTATGAGTTCGGTTTGACAAGAATCGGGAAATCGAGTAAGAGTAAGAGCATGGCATTAAAGGCCAAGAGTAGTGATACTGATGAGTTTTTTGAGGATAAAGATTCTAAGATGAAGTCCTATATTACAATGCAATTCAAGAAGTTCATGAAGAATGCTAATGGGAAGGGCTTCGACAAGGACCGTAGGTAATCTAATTCTTCTCAATTCAAGAGCCAAGACAAAGGGAAGAAGGATGTTAGGGATGGCGGTCAGTACACTGTTCCCGCAGGACCAAAGTGCTTTGGATGTCAAGGCTTTGGACATATGAAACAGGAGTGCCCCTACATATCTTAAGACTATTGGGAAAAGCAAGACACTTGCTGCTACATTGAGTGACACTGAGCCTGAGGATGATTCCAACAATGAGGATGACAGAATCCTAAATGCCTTCACTGCCACTGTCAATCCCACTGAGTGGATTGTTGAAGATGTGGATGAAGAAGAGGAATTGGTGGAGTCCAAATTCAAGAAGATGGATGATCAAGATGATATCCATACAGTCTATGAGAAACTGTACAAGCTTTCTGAGAAGCATAAGAAACTTTATAGGCTGGCCACCAAGAAGCTCAGTGATGTGAAACTTAATCGTGAAGAGCTTTCCACAAAGTTTGATGAAGCCAATCAGACTATTGGAGCACTGCGTTTTGAGAACAACTTTTTGGCTGAGAAGACTAAGAAGCTTGAGGCAGAACTGTTCCAAGTCAGAGCCCAGTTGGAGAGGACTTCAAGTGCAAAGCTTGATGAGAAGCTAAATCTTCAGAAATTTGCTTCCGATCGAACTGGTTTAGGGTATGGTCTCTCTTTTTCTAATATTGCTTCTACCAGTATTACTGTTTTTGTTCCTCCTAATAATAATGTTGAAATTAAGAACAATGTTGTTAAAAATGAATTAGCTAGTGAGAACATAGACAATGGTAAATCTATCTTAGGAGCACCCCCTAAGCAGGATAAGAAAAAAGCTAAAAACCCTAGGGCTAAGAAGGTTATCTCTCAAAAGCCTAAACAAAAGAAGCAGCATCTCTGTCATCACTGTGGAGCAGCCGGTCATACTCGACCTAATTGCTATAAGTGGTTAGCCACTCAACAGAGTAATGGCATGATAGCATCGAAAAACCAGAATCAGTTCCCATCCTCTTCTGCTCCTCTTGGAGATCTTCTCAAAGCCCTCATGTTCCTTTCGAACTTGAACGGTTTCAAATTCTTCCCCCTCACCACCGGTTCAAGGGTTTACTCAAAGGAAAGGTTCTTCCAAGGTGTGGAAGGAAAAGGGCTCCAAGTGATTATGTCACTTTTTTTCTCTTCCTCTTCTTGTTTTTGTTTGCATTACTTGAGTGTTTTGCTTTACTGTATTGAGTCAGTCTAGTTTTAAGCTTTGCTTTATTTAACATGTTTTTGTTTGGTTTCGTTTCAATTTTGTTTATTTTGTTTTTCATATAAAATAAAATAAAAATTGAAAAATCAGAAGAAAAAAAAAATATAAAAACAGTGTGTGTTTTGTGTACTTTGGTACTTGTGTACCTTGGATGGCCATTGAAACAAAGTTTTCTAAACTTTGTATCTATTGTAGCTTAGATGAGCATTTCTATGCACAACTAAGCAAGTGAGATTTGTGGCTCGTGTTTGTGATGAGTAAGATTAAGTAATCTCTTGTACTTAACACTCGTATCACTCTTTTTGATGGGAAGGACTAAAAAATCCTAAGAGAAATGCATAAATAATCATCTCACCACTGTTGCCCGCCAATCATGAAATGACATTTGTATGCTTCGGCATAACAAAATTGGAATGTCAATTGCTTAACATAATTGGGTATTTATTTTCTAACTCTTATATGCCCACAAATGATTTGCTTTAAAAAAAAGAAAAATATGCAAAGAAGAAAATAAAAAGCAAAAAGAATCAAAATGCTTTATATATGATTGCAAGCGTGTATTCTAGGAGATGTGGGAGTTATAGGATGTACCTCGAAGGTGATAGTCCCCATCAAACAGTTATGATTGTGTGTGAGTTAAATTGATTTTCTCATATCTCAAATCGTCATAACATGTAGACGCTTATGCAATCTTGCGATGTTTTTCACACACAACACGCAATATTCTTTGCTACTCTTGATACATGTGCAGGTACAATATGATTTGGCCATCACAAGGTTTACATGTGTTAATGTATGCTCACTAAACTGTCTTAACTTGTTTTTGAAATATAAAAATGGTTAGACGTGTTTAGTGTGTGTGTTTGGATCATTGGTTGAGAGATGATTTTGAGAGTTCAAAATGCTGTTTGGATCATTGGTTGAGTTGCATGGTTGATTGCATTTATATCTGTGTTTTTCTTTTCTTGAAAAACTGTTTTTAAGCAATCTCGACAGCTCCTCGATACCTCTCGATACCTAGCTTATCTGTCGAGCTCTTCAGTTGCTTTTTATCGCAATCTCGACACCTCTCGATAGCTAGGTGAATCGATCGAGAAAGTTCATGTCCCCTCAATACCTCATCGATCCATCGAGCTTGTTTTGCTGTGGACACCTCTGGACACCTTTTCGATCGATGCATCTGTCGAAGTCTTTAAATCTCGACACCTCTATTGTCAAGATTTACTTAACTTCTATATATTTGTTCAACGCGATCCGGTCTTCATTTTCTCGATCTCTCTCGATCTGTCTGTGCCTTTTCACCTCCCAAACTTCTCTCTCACACTTCAAACTTCATCTCAAAGAGATTTTCGGCCTTAATCAAGTTCTTCTTCACTTGGTAAGTGTCCAAATCTCTCATTTTCATGCATTTCATGATTTTTTAACCTAAGTTTTTGGGTTTTTGAAATTTTTTTGGGGTTTTTCAATATTGATGAAGTTTTTGTGAAATTTTTGGGTTGGTTTTTGTGAAAATGCTTTAAAATCTTCATGCATTGCATCCCATGTGCATTATAACTATATGTTCATGCATTTAGATGTGTGTTATATATGTTAACTGCTTGCGTGCTGATAGGTTTGGATTGGGCTGAGCCCATGATGCAATTATCTTTGCACGTCACATGCTCATGCATTTTCATGCATACGTCCTTTACATTCAATATATTTTTATGTATTTGAACTGTTTTTGGGACTTTTCTGAGTGTTTCTTTCTTCCCCCTCACTCTCTAGTTTACGTTAGTGCGTTATGGCACCAAAGCGTAAATCTGCTCCGTCCAAGAACCCTCTGCGTTCTAGGGCATCGTCTTCTTCTTCTGATCCTACCCCCTCTTCTGTTCGGTTTCGTGATGAGAATGCCCGAAAGGACTTCTCGGAGAACTTTTCTCGACGAGGTGTTCATTCGAAACACCAAGTCATTTTGTCGGACTTCTCCATGACCTACCCACTGTCATTCACAGTCGGGGTTGGGAGTCACTGTGTGATGTCCCGGTCACCTGTCCTTCCGTGCTGATTTAGGAGTTCTACTCCAGCATGCATGGACTTGATTCTTCAATACCTCATTTCTTTACTCGTGTTTGAGGTATGCGCATTACTGTCACACAGGAGATTGTCTCTGATGTGCTCCATATCCCGAGGGTAGAGTATCCTGACTACCCCGGTTGTAAGCGTTTGAGGACTGTGTCCAAAGACGAGATGATCTCTGCTTTTTGTGAATGTCAGTTTACTCCATGTTCGACCTTTGCTAAAGGTCCTAGATTCATGAACATGGTTATGACTTTTGTTCTTCACCTTCTTTCTCATTATAACTCTATTACCGAGCCCCGTGCTCAATTTTTCCTTTCTTTGTTAGAGCATCTCACTATAGATTTTCTCTCACACTTCATTCTTTCTATCATAGATGTCTATAGGGATACGACGACCCGTGATAAGCTCATCTTTCCTTCCGCTATCACGAGGATCTTACGCCATTTTTCTGTTCCCTTTCCTACTTCTGACCACTTTCACGTGATGTGTGCAATTGACGCCACTATCGTTAAACGGAGCGAGGTGCAGTTTTGTTCAAGGCGGTCTAGTACGGTAACTCCCCCCACTCCTTCTACTCCATCCACATCTAGTCCCTCCTCTTCTACGGGACGTGTGACACTCGAGGACATCATGACGCAACTTCAGCGCATGGATGCTCGCCTTGACACTCTCAGTGATGAGTTGTGTCAGGTGAACACTTGTGTTGGCCGCATTGCTTGACGCCAGGCTGAGATAGGCGGTTACACCATGCCTTCCACTCCTGTGGCCTCTGCAGATGAAAGTGATGGCTTCGGTGATGATGATGATGCTACTGCTTCAGATGATGAAGATGATGGAGATGCTAGCTCACCCAGCGATGACGAGATGTCTACTTGACACTCTTATCCTTTGTCACTCGTGACAAAAAGGGGAAGTAGTTTTGGTTATGAGAGTAGTCATAGTTAGGGGGAGAGTTAGTATAGGAGATTTTTGTTAGGGGGAGAGTAGACACTGAGGGATGTAGTGAGGACTTGATGTATTTCTTTTATTTTTTTTCTATTTGAGATACATTATTCTTGTATATTGGTCTTGTGACCATTATTGACATACATTGTACGTATATTCCTTTTATATTGATGTATGTCTTGTATGCAATCTATTATTTTCTGTTTCACACAAAGATACCTTGATGAGTTTTGTTTAAAGTGTTTCAGAAATACAGGTTGTCAAAGTCTTTCTTACCATAGACTCTCTTCTTGCAAAGTTTTTCAAGAGTTTGTGTTAGGATAGATTTTATTATATTCAACAAGTGAATATGAGTTGAGTGATTTTCCAACAGTATTTTGGTAGATTTAGGATGTGTTTAATACTTCAAGAAACCTTGTTTCAAGTTCAAATGTTAAAACCATGCAAGTCTGTCCAAGATTCAAGTGAAAAAAGTGTTGTTCATTAAAGCTCGACAACTAGTATCTATCGAGACCTGTAAAGCTGTTCCAGCCCGTGGCTTGACAGCAGCTCGACAGATAGGGTATCTGTCGAGGTTTATGAAAAACAGAATTTCAATTCTGTTTTGACTCCAATCTGTGATTGTATGTTTGGACTTTCTTTTCTCACAACCCTAAACATATAAAAGGATTATTTTAAGGGCCGTCAAAGATGACACAAGTTGCACAAGTGTTGAGCAAAGTTTATTCAAGCAAATTTAGTAATTGGTGAGATTGTCACTACAGAACAAGTCCAATTGGGTATTGGGGTAAGGGTTCAACTGTAGGTTGGTATAAGGTATTAGGATTCCTTTACTTGTAACCGCTTATTGTGATAATAGTGGATTCTCGGGAGTGGTGATCTTAAAATCACCCGGTGGAGTTTTTGCCGTGTAGGTTTTTCCCATTCGTAAACAAATCACCGTGTCAATTTATTTTCTGCTGCATACTTTAGTAATTGGTGATTTGTTTATGCTACCACGCGTTTGCATGTTAATTTGATTAATTAATAAACTTGACTAATTAATCAATTAATTTATCACAAGGGGTCAATTCGTTTTTGGCCTATCATAATGTGAACAAACATTTACTTAATAATATTTTCTTTGTGATTTGGGGTTTGTATAGAGAGTTGTAGCAATAGAGGAAAAAACAAATCTCTTTTTGTGACAACAGAAAGTGGAGAAAAGTTTCATAGTAGCATAAAGTGGAGAAAGGTTCCACAGTAGAACAAAAGGTCAAAAGCACAAGATTTTATTGCGCGAATGCTATTCGGACTATAGATTTAAAGTTTGTGCATAGACTGACAACGGCAAGATGGGACTTCAAAGCCTGTTCTGCGGTAATAGTAGACCGAACTCCTTTCTTAGTAAAGGCCCATACAAGAAGCTATCCACTAGTATTAGGACACGTGTCTAGGGTGTGAAAAAGAGGGAAAAAGGCCCCAACAATATCTTTTATACCATGTTTTATATAGATTATTTTATTCTTATAATTTACATTTAAATAATATAAATTGAATATAGTATTTCTTCATTTTACTTTGCAAGATATATATATATTGTTATTTAATTAATTAATAATGTAATATATTTGATATAGATCATGTCGAACCTTACAAAACTTGAATTTGTGGCCCTTGACATCTTGAGCAAGAATTATTTATCATGGATCGTTGATGTCGAGATCCATCCAAAGGAAATGAACCACGCATTGATAAATCTTAAAGCAAAATCTACTACTCTAGTCCAGTCCTGACATGACAAGTGTCATTAAACTAGGAAGGGTGAGTTTTATATGGTACAAAATGTTGTTTGCTCAATGAGGCCCTATTTGGCGATCGAATACCGTTGTTCCATGAGTGGTGGTCCCTTGGGACATATCTATCAATTCCACAAGCCCTTCAAACTACGATCTTGTATCATTCCCAAAATGTACTATGCCGAACCCTAATCCTAATGGGTCCAAGTTTCAACTCTTGTCCATAGACAAGCCAACAAGCTTAGTCTCTGTTGAGTTGTGTTTCGTAAGAGTCAACCTTGTCGATGCCAAATGTCATTGAATTGAGGTTTCTGTATGAGTTGGGATATTTTTCCAGAACACCTATGCATGATGATTAATAACATGTTGTTCATTTCATTTCTGACGAGTATCAAGTGGAGGTCGTCTAGCTTAAAGATGACCATAGCTGCATCTAAATCAGAAACGAGTGTAGGGGCAAGACCCCGTCCGTATAGACGAGACAGGACCGCATTCATTGAAGGCATAAATAAAGGCCATCAAGACAGCTGATAAGGAATAAGTGCGCCGGATCAGTTACAAAGGCAATGATGGCCCAACGGTCATCCGTTACACTCTAAATAGAATCTTCATTGTCAATTAATGCTGCGTTTCTTTCAGGAGAAAAATTCTTAGAGGAGCATTAACAAACATAACTACACCGACCCGAAGCAAACTATAAAAAGTAAATAGAACTCATGTAAAAGAGATGTGAAAAACAAAATATATACCTGCGAGAGAATTCATTGAGAGCTATTTAGCTGCCTTTAGCATCGGAGTATTCTTAACTGGCGCCACGCCGGTGAAACTTCATTTGCCTTTCTTTTCTTGACAACAGGTACCGGAGCTCGTCCATCGACATTGACGAGGACCATACTGACGAGGTCAATTTTTGGCTTCATCAGTTTGGCGCCGTCTGTGGGGACACGAGTTGATTCCTTCTCAAACCATTGTGCTCCTACCGATAAAGCTCCTGTCGCTTGATGGACTCCACACCAGCACCACCCCCAGATCCTATGGTGATGGCTCAGCAGATCCAAACTCTAACAGCCAATGTACAAGAGCTAATGAAGCAGAATGAAGAGTTAAAGCACCGAGCACGTCCAAAGGGCAGTAATGCTTCGCACCACCGACGTAGACATAGCGACATGACGAGGAAGCTAGCAGCCCTGAAAATAGCATGGGAAAGGACACAACAGAGTACACTGGGCAGTCTGCACATGACAACGATCACATAATGAAGAGCTTACGAAGGGAGCTGGATGAGGTAAAGAATTCCATGAAGGGGAAGACAGTAATGAACCTTGATGGCATGCTTAAACGAAGATTCACCTTTCACAACAAGCGTGTTGGAGTGCCCCCTGACTCTGAAGTTTTGTCTGCCACAGCTGGAGTTCTATAGTGGCACGAAGGACCCTCTCGACCACATAGGGGCCTTCAAGACTATCTTGAACCTCCAACAGACCCCGGATGAAGTCATATGCAAATATTTCCCTACCACCTTCAGAGGGGCTGCTAAGGTATGGTTCAGCAAGTTGCCAGCGTCTTCAATAGCGAATTTTGAACAACTCAGTGACTCATTTGTTCACCATTTCATTGGGAGGCAGCATCATAAAAGGCCAACTTCTTATTTGCTAACAATAAGGCAGCAGGAAGGGGAAAGCCTAAGGGATTATATGAAGCGTTTCAACAAGGTTGTGCTGGAAATTGACGAAGCCGACGACCAAGTGATAATGACGACCTTCCAGGCTAGACTCAACAACCCTAATCTCATCTTTTCATTGCGAAAGACGCCGCCAACCTCTATGACGGATCTCCTATTCAAAGCTCAGAAGTACATGAACGGAGAGGATTTCTTACTACAAAAGGGCTAACAGGAAAACAAAAGAAGGAAGAACCTGGTGATTCCCAAGGTAAGAAAAAAGATTGTAAGGACTCATATTCGGAGGCTAAGGACAGCAAGAGCAGTTCTGACACCCTGAAGAAGAAGATGAACTTCACCCCATTAGTGATGCCTGTAGACAAAATCCTGATGCATATTAAGGATGAACTAGGCCTGAAATGGCCCAAGCCATTAAGTACGTCCTCCAGGAAGCGTGACCCGAAGAAGTACTGTCGTTTTCACAAGGATCATGGCCACTACACTGAAAAATTCCGTGACCTAAAAGAGCAAATTGAAAAATTGATTCAACGAGGGAAACTCCAAAAGTTCATCAAGAGGGACCATTAATTCCGATCACGGACTGACGACAAGCCTCATGACGATACCAAGGATGATAATAGGAGGACCAGTATCGGGAGGGTCATACGAGTCTTTGAAGAAGATTTACCAGAGGCAGATTAACAGCGTGCACATCAAGCATCCATCCATAAAGTACCGACGATCAGAGAGTGACGACATAACATTCTCTGAGCGAGATGCAAGTGGAATCAAGCAACCCTATGACGACCCGCTAGTCATCATGCTAGAAATTGAAGGTTTCAACACAAGAAGAGTGCTAGTTGACAACGGGAGCTCTGCGGATATAATGTATATGATGGCCTACCAACAGTTGAGGTTGGAACCAAAGCGGCTTCGACCTTTCAAATCCTCGTTGGTCAGCTTCAGCGAGGATTGAATCTATCCAAAGGCCATCATCTCATTGAGAGTCACAGCAGGAACACATCTAGCCCAAATAACAAAACAAGTTGATTTCTTGATCGTCGATTGTCCATCGTCCTATAATGTCATCTTGGAACGACCTACACTGAATCGGCTTAAGGCTGCAACTTCAACCTATTGCCTCAAAGTGAAGCTTCCAACCCCGCATGGGATAGGAGAAATACGTGGGGATCAGCTCCTGGCTCGAGAGTGTTACCAGGCGGTGTTAGCCTCCAGAGAAAACCATACCTGGGTGGTAGAAGAAGAGCCAAAGAAGCCTGTCCAAGAGTTGGAAGATGTGAACCTAGTAGAAGGAGACACTACCAAGGTCACGAAGATTGGAGCAGGACTTGACTTAACCCTGAAGGACAAGATCGTGGAGTTCCTAAAGCAGAATATGGATATCTTCGCCTGGACCCATAAGGATATACCAGGTATAGACAACAAAGTTATAGAACACCGGTTGAATGTCAACCCCACTAGAAAGCCCGTCCAACAGAAGCGACGAGTTTTTGCTCCTGAAAGGAATAAAGCTGTTGTGGAAGAGGTAGAGAAACTTTTAACTGTCGGGTTCATCACGGAAGTCTACTACCCTAAATGGCTCGCCAACATTGTCGTGGTGAAGAAGTCCAACGGGAAATGGCGTATGTGCGTTGATTTCACAGATCTCAATCGTGCTTGCCCAAAAGACAGCTTTCCACTTCCTAGGATCGACCAACTAGTAGATTCAACAGCTAGTCACGAGCTACTAACCTCTATGGATGGATTTTCAGGTTACAACCAAATTCGCATGAGCAAAGAGGACCAGGAGAAAACAACCCTTGTCACTAGCCAGGGGCTGTACTGTTATAGGGTCATGCCTTTTGGTCTGAAGAATCACTAGCCAGGGGCTGTACTATTACAGGGTCATATGTCTGAAGAATGCAAGGGTGACCTATTAGAGGCTGGTGAATCAAATGTTCAGCAAGCAGATTGGACGGAATATGGAAGTGTATGTGGACGACATGCTCGTGAAAAGCAGAAAAGCAAAATTACATCTGGACGACCTCAGAGAAACTTTTGACACGTTGAGGAAGTATCAGATGAGATTGAACCCGGCAAAGTGCGTGTTTGGAGTCTTGTCAGGCAAGTTCCTGGGGTTCATGGTTTCGCAACGGGGTATAGAGGCCAACCCAGGGAAAGTCAAAGCCATATTAGACATGACCTCCCCAAGAAGTGTGAAGGAAGTACAGAGGCTGACGAGACGAGTAGCAGCTTTGAACAGGTTCGTCTTTAGAGTCACGGATAAATGCATCATACTTTTTAAAACGTTGAAACAGGCCTTCTAGTGGACGGAGGAGAAGAAGCTTTCCAGGCCCTCAAGAATTACTTATCCAAGCCACCGCTTTTGAGTCCATCCGTTGAAGGAGAAGATCTATTCCTATATTTGGTTGTCTCCCAAACGGCCGTGAGTTCGGCATTGATCCGTGAAGAACTGAGGATCTAGAAGCCGGTCTATTACACAAGTCAGACTTTCCAGGGCATAAAAGCAAAATGCCCAAAAATAGAAAAGCTAGCCTTTACACTGATTGTCGCGTCAAGGAAACCTCGTCCCTATTTCCAGGCACACACGATACTAGTCATGATAGACCAACCTCCACAAAAGGCCATGGGTAGGCCGGATGCAGCAGGAAGAATGGTCCAATGGGTTGTAGAATTGAGTTAATTTGACGTCGATTATAGGCCTAGGATGGCGATCAAGGCCCAAGCATTGGCTGACTTTGTCCCCGAGTTCACTATTGCTGATCAAGATCCAGAGTCAGATTACTGGGCGGTGTATACAAATAGGCCGGCAGCAGCAGGCATCGGAGGAGTAGGAGTGATCCTCTTATCCCCTGAGAAAGACATCCTCAAATACGGAGTCCAGCTTCAGTTCCCAGCAACGAATAACGAAGCAGAGTACGAAGCTGTCTTGACGGGCTTGAGAATTGCAAAAGCCTTGGGTGTAAGAAACTTGAAGCTGAATTCTGATTCAAAACTTGTGGTGGGGCAGATAACCAACTAGTACGAGGCCAAAGAAGACAGAATGAAAAGGTACTTAACGCTGACTAATCAGTTAGTTTCTAACTTTGATGATGTCAAGATCACTTAGGTACCAAGGGAGGAAAACTCGGAAGCGAATGAAGTTGCTAGGCTAGCATCGTCAGCTACCAACGAAGGACGACCTAGATTGTACATGGAAGTGCAGCACCTCCCAAGCATTAAGGGGTTTGACATTACATCCAATCTGGAGGGAGCTGGATGGACCCAATAATCACGTACATCAAGGATGGCAACCTCCCTGCAGATCCCTTAGAAGCCAGAAAAGTCAAAGTAAGGTCGTCCAGGTTCACAATCTTGAATGACGAGCTCTACAAGAGGGGATTTTCACAGCCCTACTTAAAGTGCCTCGACCCAGAAGATACTGCGTATGTACTAAAAGAGATCCACGAAGGTGTCTGCGAAAATCACTCTGGACCACGGTCACTCGTTGGGCAAGTTGTCCATGCCCATGCAAAAAGATACAGCTCAGGTCGTTCAGAGATGCGACAAGTGCCAACGGTTTGGAAACGTGCAGCATGTCCCAGCAGAGCACTTGACCAACATCACATCACCATGGCCATTCTCCACATGGGGAATTGATATACTAGGCCCCCTACCTCCTGGTAAGAAGCAGGTAAAATTTTTAGTCGTCGCTATTGACTATTTCACGAAGTAGGTGGAAGCAGAGCCTTTAGCAGTTATAACGGAGGCCAAAATACAACACTTTGTATGGAAAAACCTAGTTTGTCGGTTCGGGATTCCACGGGTTATCATCTCTAACAATGGACGACAGTTTGACAGCCACAAGTTTAGGGATTTTTGCAAGGAACTGGGGATAAGGAAACAGTCGTTAGGAGAATAATAAATCTCACAGCGGTCCAGTTCAATATGTCTTAACTCTTAAAACATATCAACATACCAACTAGAAGTCTCCACTTCCATGATCAAGACAAATCATCTTAGTTGATATGTTATAGTCTTCGTAGATGAAACGCCCAATTTCATCACCGACTACAAACTAAAATTCTGAGTTTACAAAGAACTTGTGATTTATATATTCTGTAACTAAATCACATAAATCACATACTATACATCTCATGGACTAAGATAATGTCCCATTAGTTCATTTATAAATAGTTTCATATAATTAAACTATTTAATTATTTATGACATGTCAATAAATTGGATTTTAGGGCATAAATCCCAACAATCTCCCACTTGCTCTCAAAGACAATTTATCATATATCTAGCACTTATCTTCCTTTAGAGTATTTCATAATTACTCTAAGGTAAGGTTTGGAAACAAGTTACAGCCAGATTTATTATTGCATTAATTATCTTTTCTACTACTACTTCTTAAGTACTCATATCTCTCTAATGAGATAATGCTTACGCTTAATGTGTATCTTCACCACCTAGGATGAACACATATCTTGAAGTCCAACTTTATGAATCACAATCAAACTATAGGTCAGTATTTGTACATCCAGTAACTATCAAAACCTCACTTTCGTGGACAAGTATATAATCTCTCATTCTCCTAAGATATTTGAGTATATGCTTTACTCCCTCTAAATTAAGTGATCTTTGATTCAATTGATATTTGCTTACTATGTCCACCGCAAAATAGATATTTAGCCTAGTATATAGCATAGCATAAAGACTTCCTTATAGACATGATATTAGGAACCGTCTTAATATGCTCTTCCTTTTATATGTCTAAGGACCATAATCCTTTATAAAGGAACTTCAAACTTAAAAGGAAAGAAATCATTTCTTGAAGTATTATATGCTATACTTGGCTAGAATCTAATCTATTTAAGTAGTTTGAGATAGACTCAACATCCTAATTTCTGAATTTTAACAAAGTTTAATTCTTAGGATGTGACTAGTCTTTCCCAAGTACTTTATATCAAACTGGACTAGACAACAAAAACTCTATTGATGACAATAACTCTACATCATTCTAAATGATTAGAATGTCATCAACATACATTAAGAGATTTATTATTCTATATAGCTTTACACACCTAAGGCCTTTTAATATTTGATCAAAATCAAATAATTTGATTTCTTAATCAAAGATGATATTTTATGATACATATGCTTGCTTTAGTCCATAAATGGAATTTAAGCAACTTGCATACTAAACACTACTGGTTCTTTGCTATGTACAAGTCTAGTTACAACATATAGATGTCTTCCTCAAGATTGCTACTAAAAGAAGCTTTCTTGATATCCATTGTCATATTTCATCCAAATGAAATATAATGGATAAGAGAATCTAGATAGAGTCACTATTGGTGAAAAAATCTTTTCATAATCGAACCATTTCTTTCTGAATAAATCTTTTCGCCACTAGTCTTGACTTTGAAGATTTGCACCTTCAAATCTATCAATCTCATTTTCTTGTAGACCTATTTGAGAACAATAGGCTTAATGCCACTAGGCGCCTTTACAAGTTCTAGACTTTAAATAGAATCTAATTCTATTTATATAAACTTGATCCAGTAATCCATAATCATATCATCTATTGCCTCTATGTAGGACTGAGGATCAAATTCATATCCTTGTGGAACAACTTCAAAAGTTTATCCAAAAAGTATGAATTTATTTTGTAATTGACAATCCTCCCACTACGATATTGTATCAGTGTACTAGCTATATATCTAGAATAATGTCTTGTGGTGTATCTAATACAACCATCTATTTTCTAAATGTATTTTATAGTTGTCTTACAACAAATTCTGACATTTTTCTTCTAGAAAAATTCTACGTTTTGCTTTAAAATTATTCACATAGTCATGATCAAGAACCTTTGTATTTGTAATTTACAAACACCTTGTCTTCTTTATGACTACCAAAATAATCTTTTGCAATTCCTTTTTGGATACCCATCATAAACACACATTTTTCTACCTTTTGATTTCAATTTGTCAGACTTCATTTCTAGCACAAGTGCTGGACATCTTCAAAAGTGGAAGTATCATATACTAGGTTTTCACCTAATCCACAATTTGACAAATGTCCTAGGAACAAACTTTTGAAATCAACTTTAGAAAATGTATAGTAGTAATTAGAGTATATCTCCAAAAGAAACAAGAAAATGGAAATACTTATCATGTACTTTACTATTTCTAAAAGGGTCTTATTCCACCTTTATGTATGTTATGACTTATAGAAGTCATTAATACTATATTCCTTTACAATAAAGGAGTTCTAGATCATATTATCCTCTAAATAAAATTCATAGATTGGGAATATGACAAAATAATGGTTCTAAAAGCCCATCTTTCACCAATCTTAAATATTATTTAGATTAATAATGTCTAGACATAAGTGCCAAAACATACAATATCAAAGGATGAAAACTTTCTCTTTAAAAAGTAAAACATGTAAATCTCCATCTAGAAAACAATCATGGACAAAGCTTAGTTTAACCAAACTAGAAACATTTTCCTTTGGTCATACTTTTGAGTCTAATTTCCTTTTGGCAACTATTAGGACAACTAGCTTGTCCAACTGTTTGGTATTATAATTCCTCTTCTTATCACCCTTACCTTTCGGTTTAGGTTAAGAATTTGAATTAAATCATATTGATCCTAGCCTTAGCTTTTAGGATGTCTTCCGTTGCGTAGAACTCACTCATTAATTTAGATAATATAAAAAGAATTTATTTTCAAAACAATCTGAATTGATCAAATGATTCTAACAAGGACTTATGGATCATATCCATATGAGATTAACATTCAATCTCTACATCCAAGAATTCCAATTCATTTTAAAATAAAAATATTTTCATAAAATGATATGGAAATGGAACTCCTTAAGCCTTTCTTAGCACTCAATATGGTTCATATCGAATATCGTCTAGTAGCACGATATTTCATACCAAAACATCTCATTTAGACTTAAAATAAAGTCCAGGTCTTGTACTAACTCTTGCATCTCATGTTGTAGTACAATTGAGATAGAAGCCAATGAAACATTTTAGCATTACAATGGAAACTATGATCATATCATAATTTATCTTCCATCAATGCATCATGCATGGGAAATTATGACAATGCTGAATCAAAACATATTTATGTACTTCAGCTCCTTTAAGCACCATGTCCAAAATAATTTCTTAGTTAATGTGATTCATTTAAAATAGTAGCTAGAGAACAAAATTATGACAACTTTATTTTGAGACTATGAACATAATTACAGGGACATTATATTTTGCAACCACTACCATATAATATGGAACCCATAAAAACATATTATATTAGGTGCAACGACAACCTAATCTCGCAATTAATATTCCTCGGAAGCGAGGTCATACCAATCACTATGATCAGGCGAGAATTATTCTCATTATTAATGCTATCATGGTAACTCTTACCAAACAAAAATAATTTGCCGCATTTCCTTCAGCCTCTAAGCAATAATGACATAGCTCCGAAGGGAGGTTAACATTAAACTTAGTCTAGTGTACACCATTGCCTAGAATCAATGTGAGTCACCAAGTAACTCCACGGAAGCGTGGTCATTCTCAATGTAAAAACACACTTCATCCATCATTAAGAAGTTTAATCTGTAGTACCATGAATTAAACACCCTCCGTAGGGAGCAAGGCATATATGCCAAGGCGAGGTGCCTAATCACACTACTATAAACCAGCAATGGAGGCCGTGAGATCCAACCCTTGTATCTCTCTCCCACTAGAAATTCTAAAACAAGTGGATTGTCATAAAATCATTGTGATCTAATCACAATTTTAACCCTACACATCAAATGTGTTTAATTGTTTAAATTCAATGTGATGTAACTAAGTCACGTCACTATAGCGTAACGAACATTCCCGCAATCACAAAGAAGTTTAATCATGTAATCCGTGAAGTAAATACCCTCCGCATGGAATGCAAGACTCAAAGTCAAGACAAGGTATCTATTCACATTACAATAAACTTAACAAAAGGGTTATTTCATTACTCCCACTCATTATTTGGGTTTTTCTTTAAATAATTGTGATCCCATCACAACTAACAACCTTGCACTTGTTGAAGACTCTAATCTTATTAGAATCACTAACTAAAATGGAAGTCCTAAACTATTTGGGATTCCTTAAACACTAATGGATCAAAAATTAGTTATATAGAACTCTATCCTTAACTTATTTGATAAAGTATTCTAATCTCATTAGAAACTATATACCTTTTAATTAAGCTTTAATCTCATTAAAACTTCTAATTAAAATAAATTAAGGACTTTTAATCATAAAATAATTCTAATCTCATTAGAATGTTTCATAAAAGACAAGTCCTAAACTATTTAGGACTAAGAGTTCTATTTAACTAATACATTTGATCTCACTAGGTCTTTTAGTTAGAACCATGTGTAATCTAATCACACATTGCATTGCACTTTCTTTATGTGAAAACACTTAGAAAAATTCAGAATACATAGATTTCGATCGATCGAATATGCCTCTCGATCGATCGAAAATCAATCTATTTAAAATGTCTGATCACTGTTTCACTCGATCGATCGAAAGTGATTTTCGATCGATCGAAACTTGTGAAACTCAAATTTCCAAAAATTTTCCAAGACAGTTTTCTACGGTTTTTCTTGAACAAACAACTAACATACGAACATGATAGTTAGAGAATGATATCAAAACTGAAATTCATTGATGCTATAGCCTTAAAGATCAATTTAACATACTTAAATTTAAATTTAAACAACATCATAACATCAATATCAGTTTTTATCAAATCATAGTTTCAATAACCATGTAGAAAATTAAATGCAAAATCTTCTAACAACATGAAACTATAATCTTTAATTCTAAAACTCACAAAACATGTTATACAGATTCGAAATTGAAGACCGCTCTGATACCATTTGTTGAAAAAATGCATGTTCGTATTGCTTACAAAACATATGCAGCGAAAAATTAACGGATCTACTTCATTCGCAATTGATAACATGTACTATGTAAGTTTCAGAATTTGAGAACAAGAATGCGTACCTTGGTGTGGTGAAATTCAAAACCGAAGATCAGAAGTTCTTGGGAAGACTTTTAATCTTCACTCCAATTCCACTAACGCCTAAGATGTGTGGTCTCTCAATCAATTTCCAAGGAGAGAATAAAGAGTGTCCAACACTCTCATAAAAACCATTTCATTGCTTATGAGAACTTTCATGAAAAGACTTAATGAAAAGTTTCATGAAAAAGCCTTAATGAAATTTTGTATGTTTCTCTCCTTATATACAACTGATTATCTAATTGGGCTAGCCTTTTGGGCCATTCCAATTGGGCTCTAGTATGTGGCTTGGAGTGGGACCAATAAGACACTAGCTCTAATGGGCCTTGAGTTTTTCTGTCAACTCTTGACAAGTCCAAGGTTACCATTAACTATATTTAATACCACTATATAAATATAGTTGTACTCTAGGCCTTATCTATAAATTACATCCCAAGACTTTATTGTACATGTAACCCCTTCATTAAAATATTCGTAGTAATACAAAGTCATGAAATAGACTGCCACTTTGAAGATTACTACATTTTAATCCTTGAGTACCCGGTTTAATCCTTTATGTTATTCAATATATATATTTATGAAATCCAATTTCATAAATACAAATACTTTAGTAACTCATTACTAAAGTGGTTGGGCCCAACACTCTGAATAACCAAACCCATTAAACTTATCTCAAGGGAATATTTTTTATCTCCGTTAAGAGACTATGAATTCCATCTTGAGAATATATGTTCCATCAATACTAAATGCGGCTGCCTAACATACTGAGGTTTTGATCGTGACTCATAGATCTCACTCCTGATATATCAAAGCAACCTACATCTCATGATCAGGTCCATTATTCTCTCAGGATTTAGAGTTGATGTAAATAGAAGTCGTGAGATTTATTATTCATTTGACATTCATTAGGAGAATAATAAATCTCACAGCGGTCCAGTTCAATATGTCTTAACTCTTAAAACATATCAACATACCAACTAGAAGTCTCCACTTCCATGATCAAGACAAATCATCTTAGTTGATATGTTATAGTCTTCGCAGATGAAATACCCAATTTTATCACCGACGATGAACTAAAATTCTGAGTTTACAAAGAACTTGTGATTTATAAATCACATACTATGCATCTTATGGACTAAGATAATGTCCCATTAGTTCATTTATAAATAGTCTCATATAATTAAACTATTTAATTATTTATGACATGTCAATAAATTGGATTTTAGGGCATAAATCCCAACAATTGGGTAGATCTAGGATGTGTTTAATGCTTCAAGGAACAAGGTTTCAAGTTCAAGTGTTAAAGCTATGCAAGTCTGTCTAAGAAAAAATTGAAGAAGTGCTGGATTTTAAAGCTCGACAGCTAGTATCTATCGAGGTTTAAAAGGCTGCTGAAGCCCGATTCTCGACAGCTTCTCGATAGATAGGTTATCTGTCAAGGTTTATGAAAATTAGTTTTTCAGGACTGATTTCACTTCAATTCGTGAATACATGTTTGGGCTTTCTTTTCTTACAACCCTAAGTATATATAAGGATTGTTTTAAGGGCCGTCAAAGGTTGCGCAAGTGTGAAGCAAAGTTGTGTTCATGCAAATTGTGATTGGAGACAGAATTTGCCCTAGTTCATCTTTCTCTTGAAGAAGCTGCTGTGTTTGTACACCGTAGGGTTTTGTAACCAAGGAGCTTCGTGATCTTCATCGTGTTGATGAACTGAAAAACTTTGTGGCCAACATCTTTCTCAAGTTGGTGTGTAAGCCGCGTATTGGGATCCATGCATCAAATTAGTTAGTTACGTACTGGGAGCCATGCATTAAAAGGAGAGATTGTCACTACAGAACAAGTCCAATTGGGTATTGGGGTAAGGGTTTGACGGTAGGTTGGTAGAAGGTACTGGGATTCCTTTACTTGTAACCGCTTGTTGTGATAATAGTGAATTCTTGGAAGTGGTGACCTTAAAATCACCCGGTGAGGTTTTTCCTGTGTAGGTTTTCCCCATTCGTAAACAAATCACCGTGTCAATTTATTTTCCGCTGCACTTTAACTTAGTTAGTGATTTGTTTGTGCTACCACGCATATTGCATGCTAATTGAATTAATTAATTAACTTAGCTAATTAATTTTTTATTTCATCACAAGGGATCGATACATTCTTGGCCTATCAATGAGATTTTAAAGAATGCGGTGGTTGTGTAGGGGATACTTTTTAAAGGAATGACCAAGTTAAAGAAAAGAGTCACGGAGGACAATGTGGCCAACATTACTAAGAGTGGGAAACACTACAAACTATCCTTTTTGGACAAGGATCATCCTGGTAGGGACATAGGAGAAGGGTCTAAGCCCACGAAACCTAAAGGGAAAGAAGAGAAAGAGGAAGAAGATCGAGTATTGACTCAATTGAAGAAAACTCAAGCTCATGTATCGGTATAGGGCTTGCTTATGGCTTCTCAAAAGCATTGTAGTGCTCTCTTAGATGCTTTGAATGGGAATGAGGTGCCTATAGAAACTTCACCAGAAGAAATACTATCTCTTATAGGAGTTGAGGCCCTATCTCATCCTCTCCTTGCTTTTTCCGATGAGGAGCTTCCTCCCGAAGGAGCCACTCACATTAGACCTTTGCAAATCACCATTGAATGCATGGGCACCAAGGTTCTCATGGCGTTGATTGATAATGGATATGCATTGAATGTATGCCCTTTTAGGACTACCCTTTCTATTGGCCTAGATGTGGAGACAATCATACCCTTTCATTTGACCGTTAAGGCATATAACAATACTTTAAGGAAGGTTATGAGAAATTTCAAAGCTCCTTGCAAGATTGGTCCACTGTAGACAGTTGTGGAATTCCACGTCATGGATATCACTCCCAACTACAATCTTCTCTTAAGAAGGGCATGACTTCATCCTATTAGGGCTATTCCCTCTTCTCTACACCAAAAGATGAAGATCCCCTAGAAGGGGGGGATTGCCATAGTACTTGGTGATGGTGAAATCCTAGCACCAATTTGTGGACTTGAGGAAGGAGGAAGTGAGCTCCAAATGAGTGGCTGTAAGTTTATGAACATGGTTGATTATGGATTGAAGGATGAAAGGTATACTATGGATTTGCCCCCTTATTGTAGCCATGAGGTGATTGCAATGATGAATAACATGGGGTATATGCCTGGTATGGGTCTTGGGAAAGAAGGAAAAGGGGTGGCTGAATTTCCCAATTTCAAAACTCAACTGACCAAGGAAGGTTTAGGATTCTTTGAAGGCTGCAAGGGAATCAAGAAAAACTTTGGTACCCTTAATGGAAACTTTGTTAAAGAAGGGGGAGACTTCCTTTTTTGTGGCTTTCTCGAACTTTGGGTAGGTAAGGATGGAAAAGTGTATCCTGGTTGGGAGATATTCTTTAAGGAGATATTCTTTAATGAGAAGCTTACTTTCAAGGAGAAGCCTACTATAGTGATCAAGGAAGTTCAAGAGGAAGTCGATTGGGTGGACTACATGGATGCTGAAGTAATGGAAACTATGCTGAAGATGGAGGGGGACGTGTTCACCATCAAGTGATCCTTCTACCTTCATCGTGCCTACTGTGGGGCAACTTAATAATTGGACTTGGGTTGGGTTTTCTAAGAATGTGGGAAAGAAAGTTTGTAATGCAAGTCCCAATGTACTTTTCAACATTTTTAATAAGATAAATTTTGATTTGGCTTATTTTGATGTGTCCCTTAATATTGAAATTCCACACTTAAATGCTTTTAATGAATTTAGAAATGAAATTAATAAACAATTGGAAAAGAAAATTGAACCTATGGAACCAACTTTTGAAACTCTTAATTTGGGCAATGATGAGAATCCACGCTTAATTAAAATTGGCTCAACCCTAAATGAGAAAGAAAGAAATGACCTCAAAGAGCTGCTCACAGAATTTCAAGAAGTGTTTTCATGGTTCTATGAAGATATGCTTGGTATTGATCTTGAGATAGCTCAACACCATATTGACACTCATGCTCACATGGTACCCGTCAAGCAAAAGTTGAGACGTATGAGAATCGAATGGCTTCTAAAGATCAAAGAGGAGGTTACCAAGTAATTGAAGGTAGGGTTCATTAAACCCGTACACCAAACCAAATGGATAGCCAATGTTGTGCCCATACCCAAGAAAGACAAGAAGGTAAGAATGTGCGTGGATTTTAGGGATTTGAACAAAGCTTGCCCTAAGGATGACTTCCCCCTTCCACACATAGATGTTTTAGTGGATAACATAGCTGGTAATGCTTTGATGTCTTTCATGGATGGTTTCTTGAGATATAACCAAATCAAGATGGCTCCTAGGGATATGACCAAGACTACCTTCACCACATAATAGGGAATTTATTGTTACACAATGATGCCGTTTGGGCTCAAGAATGCGAGTGCAACTTATCAAAGAATGGCCACAACCCTGTAACATGATATGATGCATAATGAGGTAGAAGTGTATGTTAATGATATGATTGTGAAATCCAAGGAGAGAGAGGGTCACATCATTAACTTGAGGAAGTTCTTCGAGAGGATCAAGGAGTATAGGCTGAGATTGAACCTGTAGAAATGCACCTTTGGGGTGACCGTGGGGAAGTTGTTGGGTTTCTTGGTAAGTGATAGAGGGATAGAAGTTGACCCATCAAAAATCAAAGCCATATTAGAAATGCCTCCACCCAAGAGCGAGAAAGAGATAAGAGGATTTTTGGGGTGATTACAATACATCAGCCAGTTCATTGCCATACTCACTTCCACTTATGAGCCCATTTTCAAGCTCTTAAGAAAGAATGAACCCCATGAATGGAATGATGAATGTCAAAAAGCTTTTGAGCTCATCAAGGAATATCTCCTCCACCCACCTATCTTGATACCCCCGAAGCACGGAAAGCCATTACTCCTATATCTTTCTATCATAGAAGATGCGGTTAGAAGTATGCTTACACAAAAAGACGATGATAAGAATGAGAGAGCCGTGTACTATTTGAGCAAAAGGTTCCATAATTATGAGACTAGATACACACCCATAGAAAAATCATGCTTTGCCCTCGTATGGGCCGTACAAAAGTTGAGACACATTATCCTACCTTTCTAGATATGGGTTGTAGCTCGAATGGATCCATTGAAGTACTTGTTTGAGAAACCTGCATTGAGTGGAAGACTATCAAGATGATTGATCCTATTAGTAGAATTTGATTTGAAGTATAAGGTAAGGAAAACTATAAAAGGGAGTGTCGTATCAGATTTTTGTGCCGAGAACCCTGTAGAAGGAGAGGATGGTAGAGAAGATTTTCTAGATGAGGACATTTTGTACATTGAAGATGTATTTCGATGGAGCCGTGAACCAATATAGGAATGTGATAGGAGTACTCTTAATCACTCCCGAAGGGTCTTACATACCCTTGGTAGTTAAGTTGAACTTTGAGGCAACCAATAACATGACAGAATATGATGCTTGCATCGCCGGAATGGAAGCTCTTTGAGAATTGGGGGTAAAAGAGGCTGAGGTCTTTGGAGATTCGACTTTGGTTATAGCTCAAGCACAAAGCTTGTGGAAAGGGAAGGAAGAGCATTCAAAGCCTTATTAGCAATATCTAGAGGATTTGACCAAAACCTTTGACAAGATTGAATATACGGTCATCCTTAGAGCTTAGAATCAGTTTGCAGATGCCTTGGCCTACTTTAGCTTCCATGATTGAAATACCTGAAGGAGTATGGACCCGACCCCTAGAGATTAATCAAAGTTATGGGTTGGTACACAAAGAGAAGGCCAAAGCTTCAGTCTTGGTTATAGAAGAGGAAGGGGTTCCTTAGTATTATGAAATCATGAAATTCTTGGAATTAGGGGTATATCTAGATGGTGCTGACAAGAAAGAGCGTTGTTCGATTAGGATGATGGCAACGCAATACATCTTATGCGGAGGTCAGCTCTATAAGAGATCCTATGATGGCATACATCTTTGTTGTCTAAAGAAAGAAAAAGCCGAGAGAGTCATGAAAGAAATCCATCAAGGGATTTGTGGTCCTCACATGAATGGGAGAATGTTAGCCAAAAGGATCTTAAGAATAAGGTACTATTGGAACACGATGGAGACCGATTGTGTAGACTTTGTGAAGAGTTTCCACGATTGCTAAACACAAGCAAATTTGAATCACGTGCCACCTAGTGAGCTATACAACATGACCTTTCCATGGCCTTTCTTAGTTTTGGGGCATAGATGTGATTGGAAGAATATCCCCTAAGGCCTCGAATGGACACGAATACATCCTAGTGGCAATTGACTACTTCACTAAATGGGTGGAAGCGGCCTCCTACTTTGTATTAAAAGCCAAGCATGTGGCCAGATTCATAGAGAATAACATCATTTGTCGATATGGGGTACCCTAAGAGATTATCTCCGATAATAGTTCCCATTTTAAGGGAGAGGTTGGAAAGATCATGGAACTATACAACATTGAGCATCACAAGTCTTCACCGTATCGATCACAGACCAATGGGGTTGTAGAAGCAACCAATAAGAACGTCAAGAACATCCCAGTCAAGATGGTCATGACATACAAGGATTAGGCCGAGAAACTCCCATTTGCCTTATGGGGTTACAGAACTTCTATCCGTGCATCGACTGGGGCAATCACTTACTCTTTGGTCTATAGTAGTGAAGCGGTACTTCCCATTGAGGTGGAGATACAATCTTTGAGAGTGCTAGTAGAAACGAAGGTCCTAGAGGAAGATTGGATGAAACAAAGATATGAGCAATTGGCTTTGATAGATGAGAAGAGAGCTAGGGCACAATACCATGCACAAGGATACCAAAAGAGAATTGCTAGAGCATTTAACAAAAAGGAGAAATCTAGAAACCTTAAAGAAGGGGACTCGGTCCTAAAGGTGCTTAGAGATGAGACTTTTAATCCAAGAGGAAAGATGAAGCCGAGATGGTCTGGGTCTTTTATTATCAAGAAGATCATGTCAGGAGGTGCTACAAGAATTACAGATTTGGATGGGGAAGAGATGCTTTGCCCAATCAACATGGATAAACTTCGAAGGTACAACATTTGAAAGAAAAAGAAAAAAGCCTGCTCGGTTGAAAACTGAAAGGGCGGCCTAGGTAAAAGTTAAGGCAAAAGATCCATGCTAGATTGAAAACCTGAAAGGGCAGTCTAGGCAAAAGATAGGGGAAAAGGCCATGGGCATGGCAAAAATTCCTGAAAGGACGTTATGGGCAAAAATTACATGGCATGGGAAAAAGAAAAGAAAAAAAATGAAAAATGAAAAATGATGACAATAAGCAAAGATAATAAATGGATGGTTCTCTCATTGGTCAAAGTTAAAGATAATAAACTATTTCCATAGGGGATTTGGAACATTCCAATCCTTTATTAAATTCATAAGAAAAGACATGAGAATCATAAAATGCAGAAAAGTAAAATTTGAGGCATATCAAGGTGGTCGGTCAGTCTTTCTTTCTTTTGATTGGACTTTTGTAAGCTTTCTCAACTATGTGAACCCACTTTATAATAGCCTCTAAGTCATTTCTTATACCTTGAAGTTGGATGAAGCAATTAGAGCTTCTCATATGGCTATATCTAGAAAAGGAAAGAGAGAAGGAGAGAAAGTATGAATAAAAGGAAAAGAGAGAGAGAGTAAAAAATAAGAAAATGAAAAGACGATATAAGGAGCCTCGATGGGTTGAAAACCAAAAGGCATTCCATGCAAAAGTTAGAGGAATCCCACTAAGTCGAGGACCTAGGCAAAAATTAGGGATAAAGAGAGAGGTTCATCCACTTTGACTTGATGGTATAGGAAAAATACAAGAAAGGCCAAAAGGAGTGAGAGCCTCTTTGAAACTATGGTCAAGTTTCTTGATCCATGCCAAGACCTCCAAAAGAGAGAAGTTCTGCCGTTGGAAAGCTTGGAGAACTGTTCTCTGAGTTTAGAATGTGTTTGGTGAAGGTTTGGTGGGCCCAACGGTTATTTTTTACTTGAATAAAGGCAATTAGGGTTTTTGGCCCTCAGTACACGCACGCAGAGTCAAGACTGCGCACCATGGTCAAGACTTGCACATGCAGGCCTGTGTTTGCGTACGCAGGAAGGAAGGCAGAGATACACATTTTTCCTGTTTCGAGTATGTTTTCTCCAAAAGCTTCTCCTTTGAGTCTTACAGCCTAAAAAAATACTTAAGGCACAATTCAACCTTAGAATTCTCAAATATCAAAGATCAAGAGAGCAGAATTGCACAAAGTTTCCACAAGTTTGTAATTTAAGTACATATCCAAAATAAAAGCATAAGTGTGAAAGATGTTCTTAATTACAAACCAGTGTCTCAAATTAAATCCAAAGTGCAAGAATGTATACCAAAAAGAGAAGAATGATAAAAGCAAAAAAAGAAAAAAGAAATATGCTATGCTATGCTGTCTGTGTCTGTGTCTGTGTCTATCTGTCTATCTGCAGGATCACTAGAAATGTCTCTTCCTTGACTGATAGCTTGGAGTCAACTCTAAACCTCCATCGCCATCATCGCCATCACCACCATCATCGTCATCTCCAACATGCTCACCACCGTACAACTGCCTGGAATACTCGACCACCTCCAGCTTGAGGTTCCTCGCAAGCCAAATGAACTCCTTATGCTCCTGCAAAATAGGCTGAATTGGAAGAGGACAATGTTCGGACAAGGGTTGAGGGATGCAAGAAAAGTAAAAGGAAGAATAAAAGATAACTCACCGCCCATGTACCATCAGGAAAAGGGTAACCTGTGACATTTATATTGCGGCCAACAAGAGGCTCCCAAGCAAACTTGTTAGGGTTATAAGCATAGACTGACCAGGGCAGACAGGGAAGGTCGATAGGAGCACCAGCAGCAGGGCCTGCCTAACACAAGTGTTTCATTTGAATATCACCAATCTACAAGAATGCAAAATGATGGATGGTTGAAAGAAGATGAGAGAAGCAAGAGCACATACCACAACAATAAGGGAAGGTATGAGGTCAGTCTCACTAAACTCGTCTTAGGCCTGCTAATTCGTGACTCGCTTAGTGTAGGGGATGCTTGGCCCCCATAGGTCATACTCTGCGGTCGTCATGGAACGAAGGGCAAGCATAAACACTAGAGGGTCCATCGGAACCTAGGGCTCATCCTCACCCGCTAGCTAGCAGCACACCCTCTTTATTAAGTAAATCACCCTCAATCTGGCACCCTCAAGGGGCTGGGTGATCCTAGAAGCAACAATAGCAACTGCCTCCAAGTTTGGGTTCGCGATAGGATTAACACTGGCCTAGGGACTGCATACAATCTATGACAACACATAGGGTTAGAAAGAAAATCCTAAGAAGCATGCAAGGAATAAAATGGGAAGCAATATATTCCTAACTTACATCATCAGGAGAAAGCCTGTTGAGATGGGCCCAGATCGAGGTGACGCTCTTCAAATCCACCGCAGCTCCTTGAGTAATAAGACCATACTCTATGGCCCAGTGCTGAAAATATATAACAGTTTGTAAGATGTTATGATACAGTTTGCAAGAGAACATGGTACAGTTTGCATGATGCAGATATAATAGTTCGCAAGATGACAGTTTGCAAGAGGTTATGATGCAGTTTGCAAGGGAACATGACAGTTTGCAAGGTGGAAATTTGCAAGAAAACATGGCATAGTTTCCAAGGTACAGATATGGCAGTTTACAAAATGACAGTTTGCAAGATGTGGATATGAATGCAGTCAGCAAGAATATGATACATAGTCTTAACCTAAATGGCATGTGGATATATGTGATCATAAAGGTTGAGAATGCATGAGCTATAAGAGAAAAGGGAAGGAAACTAAGCTCGAGGAGCTTTCAAGGCCCCACTAGCTGGCGCAAAGTCCCCCGACTAAGAATGTCGAAGGAGGAATAGAAGTAGGCCAAGCACAATTGCCCCTAATTAGCATTCCAAGCCCTCTTAAAGTCCCAGAAAAGGGCCAGCCACCTCAAGGACACCGTCTATCCCCCATCGGCAAAGAAGTATGCCCCTAATAGGTACAGCAAAAAGATCCTGGTCATCCGGGCACACTCCTCAGCCATCCCCTATAGGCGACGTATAAAATCCGCCTTATGGTTGGTGTAGTGGATTGTTTCCATGGCATACCTCCTCCCGAGCAATTCTAGACCCAACCGAGTGCTCGACTTACCCTCCAAACTTACCGAGACCGCATCAAACCGTAGGTTGGTCATGTAGTGAAAGTCATGGGAGTGATGGACATCTCCCGATCAGTAATGCGAAAGGTGTGAGTAGTGTCCCACCACCTCTTAGCCAAAGTCTGCATAAAGATGGCACTGGCAGACCTCTTAGGTAGCAAACGGATAACGGGCTCGAAGCCCGAAACATGTATGTGACCCTGAATCTCCTCGGTAAGAATGTTGTACCATACTAGTGCCTAGTTGGTACTCCCTTTGCCAGAGTATGGAGGTAAAACTTGCAAAAAGAGAATGAGATTAAATTCATAATAGGTGAAAAGAATAGGAGGAAAGTGACATTGGATTCACAATAGGATGAGATATGACATGGGACGTACAGTTAAATGCAAAAATGGTGAGGAATGATGTTAAAAATGCAAATAGATGAAGAACGGATGAAAAAGGGTTTCTGCCTAGTGCCATGCACGCATAGGAATGAGGCTGCGTGCGTAGGATTCTGCACGCGTGCGCAGGTTGGAACCTACATGCGCATTAACTGAAGAACAGACACATGCGCGCAAGAACAAGCCTATGTACGCATGAATTCAGGTTGCGTGCGCAAGAACACGTCTGCGCACGCAGGCCCGAGCTTGCGCACGCAGAAACGTACACAGAAGGTTGTTCTTCGACATTTTTAAGTTTTCTCAACCAAAACTGATCCTAAACATGTTCCTACCCCTTCTAAAGTGCCAGGTTTTCATCTAAACCCATCCCACAGCAAAACCCAAGCATTTACAAGCCTAAAAACATATCAAAATGGAAGATCAAAGGAAAAACTTGAAAATGAAAAAAATGAAAAAAACTCACTGATTCGGCCCTTGCACCTTCAGAAAGATGATGCTGTGATCTGTAGGTCAAGGGAGAAGCCTCATTCAACCTTATTGCTCCATTCCAGCGGATGAGATGAAATGCATCGGTGGAAAGGATGTAGGAACTCTTCTTGGACTTGGGTGCCACTGAAAGAGATGAGAGAGTTTGAGAGAGAAATTGAGATTGAAGAGAGGAAGGGATGAGAGTCAGTTAGTGAGGGAATGAGAGAGGGGCAGAGGGTTTTTGTAGAGGGAGTTAGAGAGAATATGAAGAGATGAGGGAGATGAAGAGAATGAAAAAAGAAACGGTTGGTAACCATTGGAGAAAAAAAAAATTGAAGAGGCGGGAACATACCTGATGGCTAAACTACATGTAGTTTAGGCCTTTCCCCTAAACTACGTGTAGTTCAACCAAAAATAATAATAATAATAATAATATATTTTTTTTCAAATATCCCCAGGAAGTTCCTAGGAGGCTGGAAATGCAAAGGAAAATTAAAAAATACATACAAAATTGATAGAAATGCCTTAGTAGGCGAAGAACACAAGGACCCTTAAAAGCATCCCCAATGGGTTGAAAGCATCAAAAACATCCCTCAGTGGATCAGAAATCACCGTGAAAATTCCTCTGTGAGTCAAGATCATCAACCAAATCCCAAGTAAATTTCAGTATCATAAGGGGACTCCCCTGTGGGTCCAAAACACAGAAGCAGCCCCTTTGAGAGTTGCAAAAATGAAATTTCCCCAATGAAGTTGATAAAACCCCCTCGAGAATGGAATTAGCATCAATCCCTAGTGAGTCATAAGAAAGAAGAAGGTAGTTTTTCCCCAGTGAGCAAAACACCACTAAGAAATCCCCAATGAGATACCCCCTCCCCGGTGGACCGCACACCATCAAGACTTCATGGTAGGTCAGAATCATCACCAATACATTTCTTAGTAGATTACACTCCCCAATGAGTCATTCAGCATCCTCAGTAGATCTTTCATCCAAAAATCGTCGAGTAAGTCAGAATTCGTGCATATATCCTATGGGAGTTGAACATGTAGGCACGAAACCCCATACAAATCAGAAAGGAAGAACACAAAACTTGTGCACATATCCTAAGAGAATTGAATATGCGGGCACAGGCCACACACTAGTCAAGCAAAGTCGGAATACAGAACTTGTGCACATATCCTATGGGAATTGAACATACAGGCACATCATATAGAACTTGTGCACATATCCTATGGGAATTGAACATGCAGGCACAGACCCTATACAATACAGAGATTGTGCACATACTCTATGGGAATTGAACATGTAGGCACATCATACAAAATTTGTGCACATATGCACCGGGAATTGAATATGCAGGCACAGTGTAAGAGGTAAAGATAGAGATAGAGACCAAGGTCACACCAAGGTAAGAGCCTTACCAGAATAGGTAGAGATGGAGATAGAAGACAAGTACAACCTAGAGAAGTTTAAGGCAAGAGCCCTAGATGGACACCACATATATGTATCATTTTAACCTCGTAAAAGCACCTTTGTTTGCTTGGTTGATGGTTGTGGCCGTTGGCCTTGTTTTTTTTTTTTCTTTTTTAATGACTGTAAGATAGTAAGTCACTCGCCTTTTGTTTACAATTGGCAAAACAGAGTGAACCTTGTTAGGATAAGTGCCCTTAAATCCTATTGTATGATACTATGTATAATATTAAGTATGACATTATGTATGACATTATGTATGACTTAATATTGTGTTTAATAAAGTTGTTTTATTATTATCTGAAATAATGGTAACATGAATATTCGAACATTATCATATAGTCCATGAGATGCATAGTATGTGATTTAGTCACAGAAGATATAAGTCACAAGTTCTTTGTAAACTCAGAATTATAGTTCGTAGTTGGTGATGAAATTGGGCATTTCATCTGCGAAGACTATAACATATTAACTAAGATGATTTGTCTTGATCATGGAAGTGGAGACTTCTAGTTGATATGTTTTAAGAGTTAAGACATATTGAACTAGACCGCTGTGAGATTTATTATTCTCCTAACGACTGTCAATTGAATAATAAATCTCACGACTTGTATTTGCATGAACTCTTAATCCTGAGAGAATAATGGACCTGATCATGAGGTGTAGGCTGCTTTGATATATCAGGAGTGAGATCTAAAGTAACGGTCAAAACCTCAGTATGTTGGGCAGCCACATTTAGTGTTGATGGAACATATATTCTCAAGATGAAATTCATAGTCTCTTAACGGAGATACAAAATATTCCCTTGAGATAAGTTTAATGGGTTTGTTATTCAGAGAGTTAGGTCTAACCACTTTAGTAAGACAAAAGTATATATTTATGAAATTGGATTTCATAAATATATGGTGAATAACTTAAAAGGATTAAACCGGGTACTCAAGGATTAAGATATAGTAATTTACAAAGTGGCAGTCTACATTCATGACTTTGTATTACTACGAATATTTTATGAAGGGGTTGTATGCACAATAAAGTCTTGGGATATAATTTATAGATAAGGCCTAGAGTGCAACTATATTTATATAGTGGTATTAAATATAGTTAATGGTAACTTTGGACTTGTCAAGAGTTGACAGAAAAGCCCAAGGCTTATTGGAGCTAGTGTCTTATTGGTCCCTTTTGGTCCCACTCCAAGCTACATACTAGAACCCAATTGAAAAGGCCCAAAAGGCTAGCCGAATTAGATAATCAGTTATAAAGAGAGAAACATACAGAATTTTGTAGAAAACCTTTTACATGAAATGGTGTATGTGAGTGTTGGACACTCTTGAATTCTCTCTTGAACATTTCATATAACTGATTGAGAGACCACACATCTTGGGCGTTAGTGGAATTGGAGTGAAGATTAGAAGTATTCCCAAGTGCTTACAATCTTTGTTTTGAAATTCACCACACTAAGGTACACTATCTTATCTTTGGAAAATTTCTGATATTTACATAGTGCATGTTATCAATTGCGAATGAAGTAGATTCGTTAATTTTTCCGCTGTGCACTCTCATATTTACATCAAATGGTATCAGAGCGGTCTTCAATTTCGAATTGTATAACATGTTTTGTGAATTCTGGAATTAGAAGTTATAGTTTCATGTTGTTAGAAGATTACACATTTAATTTTCTGCATGGTTGTTGAAACTTTGATATGATAAAAACTGATATTGATGTTATGATGTTGTTTAAATTTGAATTTAAGTATGTTAAATTGATCTTTAAGGCTATAGCATCAATGAATTTCAATTTTGATATCATTCTCTGACTATCATCTTTGTATGTTAGTTGTTTGTTCAAGAAAAACCGTAGAAAACTGCCTTGGAAAATTTCTGGAAATTCAAGTTTCACGATTTTCGATCGATCGAAAATCACCTTCTATTGATCGAATGAAACAGTGATAAGACTTCGAATTTCTTAATTTTTTCGATCGATCGAGGGGCACATTCGATCAATCGAAAGAAAGAAAACCAGAAATTTTTCTAAGTGTTTTCACATGTAAAAGGAGTAAGACTATGTGTAATTAGATTATGCATGTTTTAGAATTTAAAAACCTTTCCTTTAAAACATCTAGTGGGAGAGAGATACAAGGGTTGGATCTCACGGCCTCCATTATCAGTTCATAGTAGTGTGGGTAAGCACCTCATCTTGGCGTATATGCCTCGCGATCCCAAAGGAGGGTGTTTACTTCATAGTTCTACAAGATTGAACTTACCCGTTTAAAGTAGTGTGGACATGCACCTCGTCTTGGCGTATATGCCTTGCGATCCCAAAGGAGGGTGTTTTGTTCCATGGTACTACAAGTTTAAACACTATAAAGGAGATGAAATGTGGCTACACATGATTCTAGATAATGGTGTACACTAGACTAAGTATAATGTTAACCTCCCAAAGGAGCTATGTCATTATTACTTAGAGGCCAAAGGTAATACGGCATATTATTAGTGTTTGATAAGAGTTATCATGATAGCACTAATAATGAGAATGGTTCTCAATCAATTAATGTGTTTATAATAAACTTGCTACCAAGGAATTATATACATGAATTGGGTTGTTGTTGCATATATTATTTTATGGTTTCATTAAGGTTCCATATTATATGTTTATATGCTAAATTGATAATGTCCAGTTTACTTATTATATTCATATTTATTGTTTTCAGATTTGAACATGGCATCATTTAGCCCACTTGTAACCATTCTTAATCAAAACAAACTGACTGGATCCAACTATGTTGACTGGAAAAGAAATTTGGACATAGTTCTCACTGCTGAAGAGCACAAATATGTGCTTACTAAACCATGTCCTAGCTTTCCTTCATTAGATGCTCCTCTTGAGAAAAAACAATGATATGATCGTTGGTAGAAATCTAATGAGATGGCCAAGTGCTACATCCTAGCATCTATCTTAAATGTTCTACAGCATCAAATGTAGGATGTAGAACTAGCTTCAGATATTATGCTAAGTCTAAAGGAGATGTTTGGTGAGCAAGGCCGTTCTGCAAGGCAAGAGACTATGAGGCAAATTTATAATACCAAAATGGCTAAAGGTAGTTTAGTAAGAGAGCATTGTCTTACAATGATCTCTAATCTGAATACATTGGAAGTTTTAGGTGCCGATATTGATGGAGAATCCCAAGTGGATATGATATTCCAGTCACTACCAGAATCATTCAAGGAATTCAAACTTAACTATAATATGAACAAAAGATTTATACTTTGTCTGAATTAATGAATGAGTTGGTAGCGGCAGAAGGCATCCATGGTACTTCTAATGTTGAAGCCAATATTGGTGAAGCTTCTATTTCTCAACCTAAGTCGAAAGGCAAGGGTAAGAAGAAGAAGAAGAAGGACTTCACCAAGCAAGAAAGTAAACAAATTGCCTTAGGGGTTGCTGACAAAGGAAAGAAACTCAAAGGAAAATTTTTCCATTGTGGTGAGAAAGGACATTGGAAAAGGAATTGTCCAAAATTCAAGGCTGCCAATAAAGGTATGAAAAGTTCATTCCTTCTTGAAATATGTTTGGTACAGAATCCTACGGATTCCTGGTGTGTGGATTCAGGTTGTACTAATCATATCTGCAATTCCTTGCAGGGGTTCCAGGAGACCAGAAAGCTTAAAGAAGGGGGGTTGTTTCTTACTTTGGCTGATGGGAACAAGATTCAGGTTGTAGCTGTTGGTGTTTATAATTTATGTTTTGAATCTAGAGTATTAATATTGGAAGACTGTTTGTATGTACCTAATGTTCGTAGGAATTTAATTTCTGCTACTTACTTAGGTAAACATGGATATTGTGTTATCCTAAAAGACAATGTTGTAATAAAGAAAGATAAAGTGTTTATCTGTTCTGGCAATATTGTAGATGGTCTTTATATTTTAACTCCTGATAAGCATGAATTATATAATTATAAATTAGATAATAACTCTCATGTAAAATCATTAAAGAGAAAGTTTCCTTCAACTAGTGTGCATATCTTTGGCACTTGCATTTAGGTCATATTAATTCAAACAGAATTCAGAGACTGATCAAAGATGGACTCTTAGAGCTCATGGACTTTGATGAATTTCCAGTTTGTGAATCTTGTTTGGAAGGTAAAATGACCAAACGACCTTTTAATGCAAAAGGCAGAAGATCTCAAGATTTGCCAGAGCTAGTGCATACTGATGTGTGTGGTCCTATGTCAACCCAAGGAAAAGGAGGTTATGAGTACTTCATCACTTTTACCGATGATTACTCAAGATATGGTTATGTGTATCTAATGAGACGGAAGTCCGAAGCCTTTGAAAAATTCAAAGAGTTTAGGGCTGAAGTTGAGAAGCAATTAGGTAAACACATAAAGGCCATTCGATCTGATCGAGGTGGCGAATACCTTCTTGGGGATTTTAAGGATTACTTAATTCAAAATGGGATAGTATCCCAATTGACTGCACCTGGAACTCCCCAAAAAAATGGTGTAGCAGAAATAAGGAGTAGGACTCTTTTGGAAATGGTTAGGTCCATGATGAGTTATTCAACTTTACCTGTTTCTTTTTGGGGATATGCACTAAAAACTGCAATGCATATTTTAAATTTAGTTCCATCAAAATCTACTCCTAACACACCTATGGAATTGTGGAGTGGGCGCAAGCCTAGTATGAAATATCTCCACATTTAGGGATGTCCAGCACATGTGCTGAAAGGGAAGTCTGATAAGTTTGAAGCTAAAACAGAAGTATGCATGTTTTTAGGGTATTCAAAGGAAACAAAGGGTTATTTATTCTATAATCATAAGGATAACAAATTGTTTGTTAGCACCTATGCCAAATTTTTGAAAGATGATTATGTGAATAATTTTAATCTTAGAAGTAAAGTTGTTTTGGCTGAAATGAGTGAACCTGTAAATGAACAACCAATGGATGAAACTAGGGATGATGTGGCTGTATTAGATACACCACAAGATACTACTCAAGAGATGTCTAGTACACAGGTGCCTCGTCGTAGTGGGAGAATTGTTTGGCCTCCTATAAGATTCATAGGTTTGGGAGAAACTTATGAAGCTATCTTAGAAGAGGCTGAATCGGATCCTTACAGTTATGATGAAGCAATGAATGATATAGATGCACATCATTGGCTCCAAGCTATGAAATTTGAATTAGATTCCATGTATTCCAATCAAGTTTAGGATCTTGTAGAGGCGCCTAACGGCATTAAACTTGTTGGTTGCAAATGGGTTTACAAGAAAAAGAGAGGGATAGATGGAAAGGTTGAAACCTTTAAAGCAAGGCTAGTG
The DNA here is from genome assembly GCA_030021035.2 of Notholithocarpus densiflorus. NCBI lineage: Eukaryota > Viridiplantae > Streptophyta > Magnoliopsida > Fagales > Fagaceae > Notholithocarpus > Notholithocarpus densiflorus. Next base: position 1,030,640 of record JARYZH020000007.1, read on the forward strand.
GCGAAAGGGTATACACAAAAAGGAGGTATTGATTATGATGAAACATTTTCTCCAGTAGCAATGCTAAATCTATCAGAATTCTCTTATCCATTGCTGCTCATTATGATTATGAGATTTGGCAAATGGATGTCAAGACTGCATTTCTCAATGGCAATCTTGAAGAGGAAATCTATATGATGAAACTAGAAGGTTTCATAGCTAAGAACCAAGAGCATATGGTATGCAAGTTGAAAAGGTTCATTTATGGACTTAAGCAAGCATCTAGGTCATGGAACATCAGATTTGATCAAGCAATCAAGTTATTTGGTTTTGAACAAAATCTTGATGAACCATGTGTGTACAAAAGACATCAAGATAAAGTAGTAATGTTCCTAGTGCTTTATGTTGATGATATTCTACTCATTGGAAATGATGTAGGGGTAATGTCATCGGTAAAGGTTTGGTTGTCAAGCCAATTTGATATGAAGGACTTGGGTGAGGCTAACTTTATTCTAGGGATCAAGCTTTGGCGAGATCGCAAGAATAAGATGTTAGGCTTATCACAAGTTGGATATATAGATAAGGTTCTAGAACGGTTTAGCATGCAAAATTCCAAGAAAGGATTACTTCCTTTCAGACATGGAGTTCCTCTGTCTAATGACCAAAGGCCTAAGACTCAAGAGGAAGTAGATACAATGAGACAAGTTCCTTATGCTTCAGCAGTAGGAAGTCTCATGTATGCCATGCTTTGTACTAGACCAGATATTTGTTATTCAATTGGCATGGTCAGCCGATATCAATCAAATCCAAGACCAAAACATTGGCAAGCTGTAAAGCATATTCTCAAGTATCTACGGAGAAAGAGAGATTATATGCTTATTTACCGTTGTGAGGATTTAATACCTATTGGCTATACAGATTCAGACTTTCAATCGGATCTAGATTTCATAAAGTCCACATCAGGATGTGTATTCACCTTGGGAGGTGGAGCCATAACATGGAGGAGTGTCAAGCAATCTTGTATTGCGGACTCCACCATGGAAGCAGAATATGTTGCTGCTTGTGAAGCAGCAAAAGAAGCTGTATGGCTCAAGAAATTCTTTTCTGACCTTGGTGTAGTAAGAATGGAGCAAGCTCCCATTACTTTGTTTTGCGACAATAGTGGAGCAGTTGCACAATCAAAAGATCTAAGGAATCCTAAGAAAGGAAAGCACATTGAGAGGAAGTACCATATCATTCGAGATATCATTGCTCGTGGAAATGTGGTGGTAGCAAAGATTGAAAGTGCAAATAATCTAGCAGATTCATTTACCAAATCCTTGCCTCAAAGGACTTTCGAGTCACATTTAGAGGGAATGAGAGTTAGATTAGTGCACAATAGTCTTTAGGGCAAGTGGGAGATTGTTAGGATAAGTGCCCTTAAATCCTATTGTATGATGCTATGTATAATATTAAGTATGACATTATGTTAGACTTAATATTGTGTTTAATAAAGTTGTTTTATTATTATTTGAAATAATGGTAACATGAATATTCGGACATTATCATATAGTCCATGAGATGCATAGTATGTGATTTATGTGATTTAGTCACAGAAGATATAAGTCACAAGTTCTTTGTAAACTCAGAATCATAGTTCGTAGTCGGTGATGAAATTGAGCATTTCATCTGCGAAGACTATAACATATTAACTAAGATGATTTGTCTTGATCATGGAAATGAAGACTTCTAGTTGATATGTTGATATGTTTTAAGAGTTAAGACATATTGAACTGGATCACTGTGAGATTTATTATTCTCCTAACGACTGTCAATTGAATAATAAATCTCACGACTTGTATTTGCATGAACTCTTAATCCTGAGAGAATAATGGACCTGATCATGAGGTGTAGGTTGCTTTGATATATTAGGAGTGAGATCTAAAGTAACGGTCAAAACCTCAATATGTTGGGCAGCCACATTTAGTGTTGATGGAACATATATCTCAAGATGGAATTCATAGTCTCTTAACGGAGATACAAAATATTCCATTGAGATAAGTTTAATGGGTTTGTTATTCAGAGAGTTAGGCCTAACCACTTTAGTAAGACTAAAGTATATATTTATGAAATTGGATTTCATAAATATATGGTGAATAACTTAAAAGGATTAAACCGGGTACTCAAGGATTAAGATGTAGTAATTTACAAAGTGGCAGTCTACATTCATGACTTTGTATTTCTACGAATATTTTATGAAGGGGTGGCATGCACAATAAAGTTTTGGGATATAATTTATAGATAAGGCCTAGAGTGCAACTATATTTATATAGTGGTATTAAATATAGTTAATGGTAACTTTGGACTTGTCAAGAGTTGACAGAAAAGCCCAAGGCCCATTGGAGCTAGTGTCTTATTGGTCCCTTTTGGTCCCACTCCAAGCCACATACTAGAGCTCAATTGGAAAGGCCCAAAAGGCTAGGCCAATTAGATAATCGGTTATAAGGAGAGAAACATACAGAATTTTGTAGAAAACCTTTTACATGAAATGGTGTATGTGAGTGTTGGACACTCTTGAATTCTCTCTTGAACATTTCATATAACTGGTTGAGAGACCACACATCTTGGGCGTTAGTGGAATTGGAGTGAAGATTAGAAGTATTCCCAAGTGCTTACAATCTTTGTTATGAAATTCACCACACCAAGGTACACTCTCTTATTCTTGAATTCTGAAATTTACATAGTGCATGTTATCAATTGCGAATGAAATAGATCCGTTAATTTTTCCGCTGTGCACTCTCATATTTACATCAAACTTGTCGTTGCTCGTTTCCCGAGCAACAAAGGTGGGAATTCAGACATATGAATCCCACGCAACTCTTCGGAGTTGCACCCCGCTCCATGTATGCGTGACGTGTGTCGTGTGCGTGGGTCGGGCCCGAGCCGTACATCGAAATTAAATGTTTTGTCTCTTATTCTTTTGTTTCCATTAGCGGAACTAATGAATCAAAAGAGGGGCATCTGTAGACACCGCATTTTGTACCCCTTACGACTCGAGCCCCCGTTCCCCAATGATGCTGAAATTCTAAGACCCAAGGTTGGTTTAGGGCCCAATTATATATTAAATTAACTTGAAAAATGTTAAATGAAAAATATAACTTCTAAAATGAGCAAATAAATCTATTTATGGAAAAGTAAAGCCAAGGAAGCCCTGGGCCTGCGCAAGCAGGATCAACCTGCGCGCGCAGCCATGATGCATGCGTATGCAGGTTCGATCTTGCGCGTGCATGTAGGGTTCTAGAGACATAAAAAAGACAAGTTTTCTGCATTAAAGACTGAGGTTTGGAACAAATCCCACATCATTTGGGAGCCGTTCCAAACTCTCATTTTCACAATATAAATAGCCATTCATGGTAACTTTTCAAAACACACAGAAATCCTAAGGGAAAACACTAAGATTCACTAGAAATAGTGAATAAAAGAGGGAGTTTTTCACAAAACATCCTCAAGTCAATTTTCTTTTGATTGGGACCTTTTCTGGCCTTGATCTTTGAGTTTAATATTACTAATCACTTTTTAATTGATTGTGAATAGATTTGACTGAGGGGAATGATTAAAAATCAAGCCTAGGAGCTTTTTTTTCGAGGTATTGAGTTCTAAAGTCTTTCGTCTCTTTTTTGTTTTAATCTTATTGTTTATCTTGTTTCTTTGCTTGTTTTGTGTTTTAATATGTTTATGTAGTTTAGGTTTTTGTAGTGTTTATGTTTTAAAGCAAGTTAGGATGTTAGATTTATTGTTTTGAAGTCCTGCTCTATTTTCTGTGTTGTTGTGTTCTTGGCTAGGGTTTCTGTGGCCAAACCCACGTGTGCATAATCCTGCCTGCATACACAGGCTGGATTATGCGCACGCAGGCTTGTTCATGCGTGCGCATGATTCTACCCAAAAACCCCAACCCTAATTTATCTGATTCTGTTTCTTATTTACTTGCATAAATATGCTTCTGTTTTGATCCTCCTTTGTATGTATGAGTCTCTGTTTCATTGTTTGTTTGTTTGCCTTTCACATGTTAAATTAGGGTTTATCTTGTGTTTTCTTGTTTTGATGCCATGAACACGCATTCACATCTTCATGCATTAATGCCATAAGTACTGAGATGCAGCAAGGTAAGTAAGGTAAGTCATGCATTCATATGTACATGCATTTTGTTTGTGACATAATCTTGTCTAGGGTGGATGAACATGATATAGTGGTTTGAATAAGTGTGTTTGTGTTCTTAATATTTTCCAATGATCTCTTGATGATACCATGATTATTTGCTGCCTATGAATTGCCCTGATTTATTGTTTATATGCTTCTGCATTGGATATGATATGATGATATGATGCTAGATGAATGCTAGGTTGATGTGAGATGCCATGCTAGATGAATGTTAGGTTGATTTGAGATGCCATGATAGATGTATGTTAGGGTATGCCATGATAGATGAATGACTAGATTTTGGGATGAGTGATACCATGTTGTATGCTTAGATGTATGCTAGTGTGTGTGTGGGTGGGTTAGAATGCGATATTGAGTATGCCTTTAATAGGGTTAAGATATAAGACACTGTGAGAGGAAGCCAACCCTAGGGTTGGGCGGTTTTGGGTGCCTAACACCTTCCCAAAACCATACCTAAACTCCGAACCCATAACTTTGGTAGTAAGATAAAAAAGGTTATTCCTCGAGAGGACGCTATATATATGGTTCCTAGACCATTGCAAAAACTAGGTGGCGACTCCCTGTTGTGTCCACATACCCCTCTTCCACGAGACTCGTCAGCCTCATGGTGATTTGTCAGCTCCATAGGGATTCGTCTAGCATTCAGCAAATCCTAATGGGTGGCGAGCGCTTAAGAGCCGACGGTTCGGTAAGACAAACAGCGCAACCAAGAGAATAACACCAAGACCGACGGATGGGCTTGCATGAACCTGACGATTAGATGTGTTGGGCCATATAGACCTTTATGTATTCTCCACGCATAAACCCCTACGTGGAAATAACTTGCATACCACGCCCTAAGACCCTACTCCACGTTTATGCCTTCCCAATATGGGAAGTAAGGCCCTAAGATCTCGGAGCATTAACTCTGTATCCTCTATACAAGGAAAATTCCTACATTCATGGGATCTTAGTTAAACCTCCACCACTATAAAAGGCCTATGCCTCCTTATTCCCACCGTGCTTTCTGTTGGTTCTTGGTTTTCTTATTTCTCAGGCACCCTATTGGAGCACTCGTGGATAATCAGCTCATTGATGATTTTTGTGCATCATCAGTTGGCGTCATCTATGGGAACGTGTGACTAGCCATATCACCACTCCGAAGACAAAAGAGTTACATGGCCATCATCAACTAGGAGACAGGGAACCCCTCTAATGCCTTGGAAAGGCATGTGCAAACCCTAGCCGGGGCAGTTGAGTGGCTCACTTAGCGCAACCAAGAGTTGGAGTAGCAGTTGAATCAAAGGAATGAACGACGTCTCGATGATCAGCACGACGAGTGAGATAACAAAGAGTAGAACGACAGTCACCTCTCGATAGGAGATTGATGGGAAAGGGAAGATCAGGAAGAAAGCAAAGTCCCTAGTAGACGGTATCGATAAAAGGACACTGACTGCCTATCTAAATTGGAGAATAGCACAATATGCATGGCATAAGACATGCAAATGATGAAAGAGAAGATGGATATGATGATGAACACCATGAGGGGAGGAGTATCCACCACCTAGAAAAACTAGTCCGACGGACTGACTCACCCTTCATGGCCCAAATCACTTTCTTCCCTCTCCCAACCAAGTTACGAATGCCGTAGGTAGAAGCATACGACGGATCGAAATACCCACTCGACCACCTGGAGACGTTCAAAACCCTAATGCACCTACAAGGGGTTCCAGACGAAATTATGTGCATAGTGTTCCCACCATGCTCAAGGGACCCGCAAGAGTATGGTTTAACAAGTTGACCCCTATCTCAACCTTTAAGGAACTGAACAGGCACTTTATCATCCACTTTATTGGTGGGAAGAGGTACAAGAGGTTGTCGACAAGCCTGTTGAATATCAAGCAACGGGAAGAAGAAATCTTGAGATCTTATATGACTCGGTTCAATAAGGAGGCCCTGCTGATTGACGAAGCTGATGACAAAGTTCTAGTTACGGCTTTTACCAACGGACTCCAATCTGAGGAATTTCTCTTCTCCATCTACATGAATGACCCAAAGACGATGGCTGACATGTTATGCAAGGCCACGAAGTATATGAACGTGGAGGATGCCATGACGGCCTAAGGGGGCAGACTCAAGAAGAGAGAAAGGCAAGATGACCCCTGCCTAGACAAAGGAAGAAAGACTACTTGGACGAATGAACAAAGGGACGAAAGAAGGTCCAGACCTCCGCCTGGCAGGATGGCCAGTTTCACCTCGTTGAATACAACTGTTGATCAAGTCTTCATGCAGATAAGGAATGACCTAACACTGGCATGGCTAGACAAATTGAAGGGTGACCTAAATAAGAGGCCAAAGAACAAGTATTACCGCTTCCATCAGGGGACCATGGGCATGACATGTTTGAATGCTATGACTTGAAACAACAAATCGAAGCCCTCATCAAGCAAGGGAAACTGCAGAGATTCATCGGGAAAGAAGGAGACTACAATCCATAGAAGGATCCAGAACCCAACGGATGGGTCGAAGAGTGACCAAGAGCTCCCTTTGGAGAAATATGGGTAATCGTAAGAGGAAGCACCATGGTTGGTTCTTCCAAGAAAGCAAGAAAGACCTACTTGCGAATGGTGCAAAGTGTGCAGATCACTAGGCGTCTACCAAAGTTGACAAGAATCGATGACCTAACCATTAGCTTCATAGAAGACGATGCCCAATGACTCCACCACCCTCATGACGATGCCTTAATCATCAGCTTGTCGATAGCTGACTTCAATACACGATGGGTCTTAGTAGACAAAGAAAGCACGGGTAACATCCTCTACTACCCTGCCTTCCAGCTGTTGGGGTTTATGCCCTAAAATCCAATTTATTGGCATGTCATAAATAATTAAATTGTTTATTATATGAGACTATTTATTAATGAACTAATGGGACATTATCTTAGTCCTTAAGATGCATTGTATGTGATTTATGTGAATAAGTCACAGAAGATATAAATCACAAGTTCCTTGTAAACTCAAAATATAGTTTGTAGTCAGTGATGAAATTGGGCGTTTCATCTGCGAAGACTATAACACATCAACTAAGATGGTTTGTCTTGATCATGGAAGTGGAGACTTCTAGTTAATGTGTTGATGTGTCTTAAGAGTTAAGACATATTGAATTGGACCGCTGTGAGATTAATTATTCAATCAACAACTGTCACCTGAATAATTAATCTCATGACTTCTAATTTCATAGACTCTCAATCCTGAGAGGGTAGTGAGACCCGATCATGAAATGTAGGTTACTTTGATATATCAGGAGTGAGATTTAATATTTACGGTCTAAACCTTAGTATGTTGGGTAACCACACGTAGTGTTGAGGGAACACATATTCTCAAGATGGAATCCATAATCTCTTTTTATAGAGACACGAAATATCCCTTTGAGATAAGTTTAATGGGAACTGGTTATTCAGGGCGCCCACTTTAGTAAGGAGTTACTAAAGCTTATATTTATTGAAATTGAATTTCAATAAATGTGAATAACTAAAAGATTAAACCAGGTACTCAAGGATAAAATAGTTGTTTACAAAGTGACAGTTTATTATGACTTTGTTCATTATGGATATTTCATGGAAGGGTCATATGATATCATTAGAGTCTTGGGATATAATTTATTAATAAGGCCTAGAGTGCAATTATATTTATATAGTGGTATTAAATATAATTAATGGTAACTTTGAACTTGTCAAGAGTTGACAGAAAAGTCTAAGGCCCATTGGAGCTAGAGTCTTATTTGTTCCCTTTGGTCCCATCTCAAGCCACAAACTAAAGCCCAATTGGGTAGGCTCAAAAGGCTAACCCAATTAGATAATAAGTTTTTATTTAATAAGAGTTATTAAATAAAGTAACTACCAAGGTAGTTAGAATGTAAGTATGATGAAAAGAAAAGAAACTAGTTTTACTCTACGAGGAGAAGAAGAAGGACTTTCTTTGAGAATCATCGTACATAAAGACTGATTGAGAGACCACACTTTTTGGGTACCATGTGGAATTGAGATGAAGATTAAAGGTATTCTCAAGTCCTGGTTTTGAGTTTCACAGCATCAAGGTACGTTTTCCATTCTTTGTTCTAGAATTCAAGGTTACATGTTATCTCTCATGAATGAAGTAGATCCGTGATTGTTGCTTTCGTTGTGTGTTTTGTATGAGATGCAAAACCAGATTTTCCAACACCAGCAAATGAGGATCGACAAGCAATGATTTCTACTGTCGGACACACCACTCGTAGGATTTGGCGGCAGTAAAGTCTTCCCCATAAGAACCGTCACCCTACCAGTTACCATTGGCACTTATCCTCAGCAGCTCACCAAGGAGATCACCATTTTGGTCGTCGAATGATATTTTGTCTATAAAGCCATCATCGGGTGACCTACACTCAACACATGGAGAGCAGCCACCTCTACTTACCACTTGCTGGTGAAATTCCCGATAGAGTACGGGATAAGGGAAGCGCGCGGAGGCCAAATGGTGACTCGTGAGTGTTACATAGCTATGTTGAAAATGAACGATCATTTGCTGGTGTTAAATATTGAGGAAAGATAGGTCACCATGGAGCCGACGAAGGTATTGGAAGAAATCTCCCTAGACGATAATCGTGCGGGCCGAATCACCCGTAGCGATATGTAGGCCGGCCCTTTGATCCGCAAGGAGCTCACCATCTTCCTAAGTAATAACCAGGACGTCTTTGCTTGGAGTCACGAGGACATGCCAAGTGTAAAGTTGTGATTTACAACTATGTTTTATGTTGGCTTTATTCCATGACAAAAAGTGTTGTAAGTGCATTAAATTATTTCCTTATATTTTGTGAGATTTTATTGTATTGGGTTTAGTATTAAGTTGGTGAAGAATCGAGCATGAAATGAAGAATTAGTGCAGTTTCATGACTAGCTCACAAGAAGTTCGTGAGAAGAGTAACTCGTGAAAAGGGCATGTGAGAAGCACGTGCTTGAAGCTGAAGAGTCGAGTGCCAGGCTTAATTTCGCGAGTACTTCGCAAGACAGGCCATCTTGCGAGGTACCCGCGAAACATTCTTCCTGGAGGATTTTAAGTGTGACTTTCTTACTCTTCACCCATACTATATATACCTTCATTACCCACAAAAGTAAGAAGGGTTATTCAGAGAGAAAAATCCTAGATAGGTTTTCTACAATACAACACACCCACCTTTTAGAGAGAGAGCTATGCATCTTTAATCAGAAATCATTGTAACCTCTTCTCCTTCCTTCTCCCATTGTCATACCTTGAGAGGAGATTTGTACTTAAGTACAACCCACACCTATTCAGAGTGTAGAGAGTGTTTTGGAGTTTGGGAAGTTTTGTGGATTTGCCAAAAGAAGCCGGTGAGGCTTGTTGGATGCAATCAGGCGGTATTACGGGATCCGAAAAGCTAGAGAAGACACGACTCCGAGAAGTCCGTTGGTAGCAGGAGCTTGGAGGGCTTAAGTACATGTGGTAGACTAGGCTTGGAGGGTCTTTTGTTATTCGTGTACTCCAACTTTATTCTCTAGTGGATCGATTTTAACTTGGAGGGTTGCGAAGAGGTTTTTTGCCGAGTTCTTCGGTTTCCTCTTCGATAACACATCTCGGTGTTATCTTGTGTTTGCATCTCTCTTCCTTACTCTTTAAGCTTTCTTTTGATTGTTGATGATGGATGAATTTGGCTTAGGGTAGTGTTATCGGTTCATTGTGCATATTTACTCTTGTTCCGCATTTAGTCTAAGTTAGAGTAAAAGTAATTTAGCCGTAATTTTTAATTGGGGCTTTGAACAAGCTCTTGTGTTTTAGCACAAATCCGAGCTTTTACCAAGGATTAATCCCAACGTAATGGTTCATTTGCTTAATGTCTCCTCATCCTTCCCTCCCGTCCAACAGAAGAAGAGGGTCTCTACCCAAGAGAGGGACAAAGCCATAGCTGAAGAGGTTCACAAGCTGCTAGAAGTGGATTTCATCAGAGAAGTATACTATCCAGATTGGTTGGTCAATGTGGTGATGGTAAAAAAGGCAAATGGAAAATGGAGGATGTGCGTCGACTTCACCGATCTAAACAAAGCTAGCCTAAAGGAAGTTACTAACTCCCACGGATTGACCTCCTCTTGGACTTAACAACTAGGCACCAACTATTGAGATTCATTGACGTTTTCTATGGCTACAACCAGATCAGGTTGGATGAACTCGTTCAAGAGAAGACTTCGTTCGTTATGAGGTAAGGACTTTACTGCTACAAGGTCATGTCGTTTGGGCTAAAGAACGTGGGAGTGACATATCAGAGGCTTGTGAACAAGATGTTTGCCCCATATATTGGACGAAATGTGGAAGTATACATAGACGACATGTTGGTGAAAAGTAAGAGGGAAGATCACCACCTGGACAACCTTCGAAAGACATTCGATGTTGGAAAATTTGATTTTGCATCTCATACAAAACACACAGCGGAAGCAACAATCACGGATCTACTTCATTCACAGGAGATAACATGTAACCTTGAATTCTAAAACAAAGAATAGAAAGCGTACTTTGATGCAGTGAAATTCAAAACCAAGACTTGAGAATACCTCTAATTTACATCCCAATTCCACATGGTGCCCGAGAAGAGTGGTCTCTCAATCAGTCTTTATGTACGTTGATTCTTAAAGAAAGTTCTTCTTCTTCTCGTTGTAGAGAAAAACTGTTCTCTTTTCTTTTCATCATACGTACATTCTAACTACCTTGCTAGTTAGTTTATTTAATAACTCTTATTAAATAAAAACTGATTATCTAATTGAGTTAGCCATTTGGGCCTGCCCAATTGGGCTTTAGTTTGTGGCTTGAGATGGGACCAAAGGGAATAAATAAGACTCTAGCTCCAATGGGCCTTGGGCTTATCTGTCAACTTTTGACAAGTCCAAAGTTACCATTAATTATATTTAATACCACTATATAAATATAATTGCACTCTAGACCTTATTAATAAATTATATCCCAAGACTCTAATGATATCATTTGACCCCTCCATGAAATATCCATAGTGAACAAAGTTATAATGAACTGTCACTTTGTAAACAACTATTTTATCCTTAAGTACCCGGTTTAATCTTTTAGTTATTCACATTTATTGAAATCCAATTTCAATATATATAAGCTTTAGTAACTCCTTACTAAAGTGGGCATCCTGAATAACCAGTTCCCATTAAACTTATCTCAAGGGGATATTTCGTGTATCTATAAAAAAATATTATGGATTCCATCATGAGAATATGTGTTCCCTCAACACTATGTGTGGTTACCCAACATACTGAGATTTTGATCGTGAATATTAGATCTACTCCTGATATATCAAAGTAACCTACATTTCATGATCAGGTTCACTATTCTCTCAGGATTGAGATTCTATGAAATTAGATGTCGTGATATTAATTATTCAGGTGACAGTTGTTGATTGAATAATTAATCTCACAGCGGTCCAGTTCAATATATCTTAACTCTTAAGACACATCAACACATCAACTAGAAGTCTCCACTTTCATGATTAAGACAAATCATCTTAGTTGATGTGTTATAGTCTTCGCAAATGAAATGCCCAATTTCATCACCGACTACGAACTATATTTTGAGTTTACATGGAACTTGTTATTTATATCTTCTGTGACTAAATCACATAAATAACATACAATGCATCTCAAGGATTATGATAATGTCCCATTAGTTCATTTATAAATAGTCTCATATAATTAAACAATTTAATTATTTATGACATGCCAATAAATTGAATTTTAGGGCATAAACCCCAACATTCGAGACCCTCCGTCTCTACGACATGAAGCTTAACCCCAGCAAGTGTGTGTTTGGGGTATCGTCAGGAAAATTTCTCGACTTCATGGTGTCCGCTTACAAAATTCAAGCCATATTGGAGATGACACCCCCGAAGAACATCAAGGAAATGCAGAGTTTAAACGGGAGGATTGCTGCCCTCAATCGATTTGTCTCTAGAGCGATGGATAAATGTTTATCATTCTTTAAAACGCTAAAGAAGGCCTTTGAATGGACCAATGAATGTCAGAAGGCCTTCGAAGAGTTGAAGGCGTACCTAGCATCCCCTCCACTACTTAGTCCATCTAAACCTAATGAAGAGCTCTCTCTTTATCTGGCCGTATCCCTTACGGCCATCAGCTCAGCTCTTATTCGAGAGGAGGACCACATGCACTTACCCATCTACTACATTAGCCGAGCGCTCAGAGGAATGGAAGAGGGGTATCCCCCCCATGGAGAAGTTGGCCTTTGCGCTGATCATGGCCACCCGCAAACTTAGGCCATACTTTCAAGCATATATCATAGTAGTTCAGACGGACAAACCTCTAGGGAAGACAATGAACAATCCGGAGGCAGCTGGACGATTGGTTTTAAGGGCTATTAAGCTAAGTGAGTTTAACATATAGTACCGACCAAAGGTCGCGATCAAAGCCCAGGCATTAGCTGACTTTGTCGTTGAGTTCACAACGAAGAAGGATGAAGGCTAGAGGGCAGTACCATAGGTAGTCCAAACGAACGGATCGTCCAATCAACATGTTGGCAGGGTCGGAGTAGTCTTGCAGTCTCCACTAGGGGATGAGATAGAGTGTGCGGCCTGCCTCCAATTCCCGACAACCAACAACGAAGCCGAGTACGAAGCATTGCTGACAGGCCTTAACTTGGCTAAAGCAGTAGGGGCTTCGTCAGTAGTCATCCATAGTGATTCACAAGTCATCATCGGACATGTTAACGAGGATTACGAGGCCAAAAAGGAACAAATGAAAAAGTACCTAAGTCTTGTCAAAAGGTAGATGGATCAAAATTTCACAGCAAAATTCATGCAGGTTCTGAGGGAAGAGAACAAGTAGGCAGACCACCTAGCCAGAGCAGCATCTGCAGAACATTTGACCGTCGGCAGTCAGGTACTATCCTTCACATAGCACTCCCCTGCCGTTGAAGAAATTGAAATATAGGTAATACTCAACGGAGCTGATTGGATGGCTTTAATTGTCTTTTACCTCAAAAATGGTACGTTATCGAAAGACCACAACGCTTCTCGAAGAATGAAGGTTCATGCATCGTGTTTTGTGCTGATAGGAGATGTACTTTATAAAAGAGATTTCTCGCATCCATACCTAAGATGCTTAGTTCTCGATGAAGCAGACTACGTCATGAGGGAAGTCCACAAGGGGGTGTGTGGAAACCATGCGGAGGCACGATTGTTAGTTCACAAACTCATATGAGTAGGCTACTATTGGTCTATCATGGAAGAGGATGCCCCGTCCTATGTAAAAGCGTATGACAGGTGCTAGCATTTCAGCAACGTTATTAGATAGTCATCTAAACAACTCACTCCAATGAACGCTCCATGGCCTTTCGCCTAATGGGGACTCCACATCATGGGACCTTTCCCTACAACAAAACGGCAGCTCAAATTCCTCTTCATAGGAATTTACTACTTCACCAAGTGGGTGGAAGTAGAGCCACTAGCAACCATCACAGAGAAGAATGTTTGAAGCTTTGTCTGGAGAAGCATAATTTGCTGATTTGGAATCCCTAGGGTCTTTGTCTTTGACAATGGGAAAGAATTCGACTACGATGCATTTAGAGACTTCTGTCAGTAGTGGGGGATTAAGAATCACTATTCTTCGCCTGCTCACCCACAAGCCAATGGGCAGGTTGAGGTTACAAATTGATCATTGCTCAAGATAATCAAGACTCGGCTTGAGGGGGCAAAGGGGATATGGTCAGATGAACTACCAAGTGTCTTATGAGCATATAGAACAATGGCATGAACGCTAATAGGTGAGACACCCTTCTGCCTTGCATTCGGAAGTGAAACCGTCATTCCAGCAGAAGTGGGGCTAGCAAGCTACAAGATAGCTTATTACGATGAAGAGAGGAATGAAGAAGGGATATGTCTACATTTAGACATGCTGGATGAAGTTAGGGCAACGACTGAATAGCGGTTGGCTCGCTACAAGGACCTGATGGCCAAGCACTACAATACAAAGGTTAAGCCCCGACACTTCAGCATTGGAAACCTCGTTCTGAGGAAGGTGACAACGGCCACCAAAGATCTTGCACAAGGCAAGCTAGGCCCCAATTGGGAAGGACCCTACAGGGTCGTTGATTACTACAGAAAGGGCACCTACCACCTGGAAACACTTGACGGGCAAAGGCTACACCACCTGTGGAACGCCGAACATCTAAGGAGATACTACTGATGTGCATGAAATACAAACAATAAAGTACTCTCATATCTACATATTTAGCCTTACTTTTATGCTATTTTGAGACTGATTATATATTATCTTTGTGTTATAGGTAATAAGGGCTTTACATGCAAAGTGGGGCTAGGCCAATTGAATCAAGCCAATTGACATCCAATCAGGTGTGAATTCAAGAGAAGACCAAAAATTAAAAGAAGAGATCCAGGCGTGAAGTCACTGAAGTGTAGAAAGCAAAAGAATAAAAAGAATAAGAGTGCTTTTGTGGACAAGACATGTACAATAGGCTTGATTGCATGTTTGACGTGGGCCTAATTAATTCTTCACCAAAACACATACCTGGGAGTTCTTACAATGGGCCACTTTAGGATCTTAATAATAAGGCTTTAGGTCAGCCACATGTGATGGATTATAAAAGAGCAAAACAAAGCAATACGAATCAGACTTGTGTTAGGAGTGGTTTCTCTTGTTTAAACCTCTAGGTCAGTTTGTAAAAGGGGGGAGAAAATAGACGGCTAGGGCTGAAGTGCAAGAAGCAGGCAGCCGCATGTGGCTTCCTCTATGGTTTTTCTCTAGCACTGTGACTATTTCTTTCTCTATTTTATTTGTCTAGTTGAATGTTTAGTATTTTAGTTTTGTGATTTATTTCAATTACTCTGAGTAGCTAAATTTATAATTAAGGTTGAGGATGAAACCTTGTTAAAGATTATCAGTAGTATTTATGTGATTTAATTTTTCCCACAATAGTTGTTCTTTAATGATTTAAATTTTTCTTGCTTCATATCAATTGACTAAGATGAGATTCTAGATATGAGTTCAATCACGTTTTTCTCATGATTTAGGATTTATCCTAATTAATTGAATGCTTGGTTTATTATTTCTTGATTTTAAAATTGGATATCTCTTGTGATTTGTTTGTCAATGGATATAATTGATGATTTGATTTTTAGAACTGGATATCTCTTGTGACTTGTTTGTCAACGAATACAATTGATGATTTGAATTTTATACCTTGGAAGCGAAGAAGAGCACGCATTAGATTTTTGAAATAAGGATTTTAATGAGAATATTTTCCATGATAGCGAGATTGATTTCTAGATTATCATGCAGCAGTTAGGAAAAATTAATGATCATGAATATATGTTGATATGAATTAACAAGGCGGATTCCAAAACCTTAATTCCTTTCTCTAGATTGTTTACATCTCTTTATTGCTTTATATTATATCTTTGCTTAGTTTAATTATTTGCTTAGTTTATTTAATTTCAAACAACCAATTTTTATCAAACTAGATTAGGATTAATTTAATTAAGGTTTGATTAATTTTTCTACATTCATTGAAGTCCTTGTGGGTTCGACCTTGTTCTTGTCAAACTATACTTCGGTACAATTCGTACACTTGCGAATACTTTAAAATTTCACAACAACTACCAGTAGTACAACAATTGCAAAATGTTATTGCTTTTCTTTTTTCATAAAAAACCATTGGAATTCTTGTTTTTCTTTTCGGATTTTTAAGACCATAAAGCCCAATCGGGCAAGATTATCTGCTATATTTTATTGAGGTTATTTTTAATAAAAGAACTATTCTTAAGAAATTGTATCTGTAACAATTACAAAAACAACGAGTCCTACCTATTGGGAGGACTGACGGCTAAGGTCATTGACGGGTGCCTTGTCATTTAGAAAAATAATAAGTCTTACCTATGGGGTGGATCGACGACTAAGGTCACCAACGGGTGCCTAGTCATTAAGAAAGATAATAGGTCCTACCTACGAGGTGGACCGATGGCTAACGTCACCGACGGGTGCCTAGTCATTTAGAAAAATAATAAGTCCTACCTACGGGGTGGACTAAAAACTAAGGTCACCAACAGATGCCTAGTCATTTAGAAAAACAATAAGTCCTACCTACGGGGTGGACTGACGACTAAGGTCACCGGTGGGTGCCTAGTCATTTAGAAAAATAATGAGTCCTACTTACAGGGTGGACCGACGACTAAGGTCATCGACGGGTGCCTAGTCATTTAGAAAAACAATAAGTTATACCTACGGGGTGGACCGACGACTAAGGACACCGATAGGTGCCTAGTCATTTAGAAAAACAATAAATTCTACCTACAGGGTGGACCGATGACTAAGGTCACCAACGGGTGCCTAGTCATTAAGAAAAATAATAAGTCCTACCTACAGGGTGGACTGATAACTGAAGATACCGACGGGTGTCTAATCACTCATAAAAAATTCTAAGTCTCCCATAAGTTAATAAGTAAAGCTAGTCGACGGATGGGGCGCAATAAAGTTGGTAAGTAAACTTTGATAAGAACGACGGAGAAAGTTCAAAAAGGAGAAAATAAGCAAACCAGGTGAAAGCGACGAATAAAACACATGCAAGAATAACACGGAGAGAATGCAAATATATAAATAAATACATCATTAAACCCGACAAAGCTATGAAACGTCACTTATGCCCAAAACAAGGCACCCAAATTGTTTTCAAATTGACTTTAATAAATGCAAAAAAAAGGGAGAACAAAGCTAAGCTAAGCTGGAGGAGCATCAGATACATTTTAACCAATAGTAGTCGCCTAGCCTCTTCATTCGTCGGGCCAGCCTCCTTTCCCTTTACTTGCCCGTCAGCTCTATCATCGTTAACCTCCACAATCACGTCGCCCCCACGAGGAGTCATCGGGACCATGGTGTCGATCTGGATTTGAGAGAAGTCCAACCTAGGAAAGAAGGTAATGGCCTGCTTACAGAAGTCCTCAAAGCCTTCACTGTATTAGTCACCCAACTCATCGAAGTAGGGCTGAGAATCTTTGTACTCCACCACGGCGTTGGTTTTGGCCATGTCGACTTGTTCATGAAGGGTAGCCAACTCTGTTGTCAAGTTAGTGTTGGCCTTGGTTAGCTCTTCTACCTGACGGGTGCTCCTTTCTCGCTGGGCCTTCTGGTCATTTACTTCACACATTAGGCAGACGGAGGGCGTCCTTGAATTTCTTCAATTTTTCGCTATCAATGGCCATGCGGGTAGGGGTGTGCAGAAAACCCACCGACCCGCCAAACCCGACCCGACCCAACCCGACCTGCCGGGTTGGGTCGGTTTTTAAGGTTTGGTGGGTTGGGTTGGGTTACAAAATTTTTTTTTATAACGGGTCGGGTTGGGTTTGGGTCATAAAATTACAAACCCGCCAAACCCGACCCGACCCACCGACCCACCTATATTTAATATATATTTAATATATATTATATATTTAATAATTTTTTTTTTTAAACCAGCTGTAAGGCACTTATATATTTAAATATATATGATATATTTAATAATTTAAAAAAAAAAAACTAGCTGTAGAGTAACACTTCTTCGGTTCCTTCTACTAATACTAATTTAATATATATATATATATAATATTATATAATTAATAAATTTTTAAAAATATAAAAGCCAATTAGTTCACACAAATCCTAATAAATTACTATTGTTGTTTAGTCATTAGTGTTGTTTACCTTTAAGGAATAACATTGTTACTAATCTTTGGGTTTTTTTTAATATATTAATATTAATATTTTTTTTTCTACTCAATTTAATAATAATAAATAAAAAAATTGTCAAACCCATGGGTTCAACCCGACCCATGTGGGTTGGGTTGGATTTATGTGATGGGTTGGGTTGGGTTGAATTTTTTTTGACCCACCATGGTGGGTTGGGTCAAAAAATCCCCTCAACCCGACCCAACCCGACCCATGCACACCCCTACATGCGGGTATGCAGGTGCCTGACCACCACCTCCTGAGCTGCGCACCTAATTTGTAGGGCTCGCATCTTCACTAAGGCCTGGAAAAATGCGATGGATGGTTAGATTTAAGATAGATGAAGGAAGTAAACTACTAGAAGAAAAAAAAAGGGACCTTACCCTCGTCCAGTCAAAAAGACCAGAATCCCCCAAAGACTCTATCTCATGCTCAGAGCACTCGTCGAGGTCCGCTTCCTTGATACTGGATTGGGCCCTCTCCACAGCATACCATTTGTCTCTCACGAGCAAATCGACGGGTGCGGGGGTGACGGGTCCCTGAGAGGTCTTGAGACCCTTACCCACGCCATGATGCGGGGGTTCAGAGCTCTTCTAAGAAGTCCCTACTTGGCTGAACGATCATTATTACCCTGGCCTTTCTTCTTCGAGCCCACCTTTGCTGAAGAGGCCGACGATCCCCCCACTTTGACATGGGTAGCACTAGCCTTCTTCACCTCTAGAGACCTTTTGAAACCAACACACAGGTAATGAAGCCGATGAACCAATTAAATAGACGAACAAAGTAAGATGGGAAATAAAACTTATGTAAACAAGATTGAGTGTCCAACTGTCGGGCTTCGTCCGTCGGTATGGGTCCAGCACAGAAAGCGTGTAGGATGTCAAAGGTGACCAACTTTTTCCAACTTCTCTCCGCAAGAGGGATTAAGAGAATACGATTGATGAAGTCCTCCTGCTCCTCGTTGATCGTCGAGCGCACCTGAACTGAGGAAAGATAAAGAATGACATGTGTCAAGGTTAGATAAGAATAAAGGTCAACGGACGAGACACTAAGCAAGGAATGACGACTCATCGGACTTATCTAAAAGACCCCAAGTATTTTCAAACCCGTCAGGCATACTATCCCATTTGTTGGGTCTGCACACCTAATTTGAACCTTGTACGAAGAAGTACCTGCCTTTCCAATCACGATTGGAATCAGGCATATCAGACACTAACCTGAGAAACGTTTTACGACATACAAAGTTGAAGAAACCCTTGGAAGCCACAATCTGTTGGGGCTTGTAACAATAGAAGAATTCATCGAGGGTGAAATGAAGACAACTCCCACTTATTTGGCCCTACAACACTTCAGCCCCTAGAAAAATCCTCCATGCGTTTGGGGCGATCTGGCAAACGGACACATCTAGATAATTAGCAATTTTTCCAGAGTAGCACTTCTCATTTTTTTTCTTGCCATTCGTAGGGAAATGTCGTTAGGAATTTGCAAGTGAGGACGAAGCCTACTAAAGACGTCCTTCGTCATCTTAGGAATAAAGTTAGTCACTGACCAGATAGGCAGAAGGATGAACGGCCTGAAATCCTCGCTTGACGAGCTAGAGGGTTTCCTCTCCTCCTCTTCCTCTTCCCCTTCTCCTTCTCCTCCCTCTTCCTCAGAAGAACATCCTGTGAGAGATTGGGGTGAAAAGTCAGCCCTCAGAAAAGTGGTTAGGCATTGGCACCTTCCGTTTTCAAGATCATATGGAGTCGCCACTTATTTTATAAGTAAACTAAGAAAACTATACAAAAGATAACAAAATATCTTGAATAATACATGATGATGCAAAGAAAATCAGTAGGCTGAATGCTCCGGGCTTCAATGGGCTAGTGATTGCTTGGGAGGCCTGAAAAGAAAATGACACAAGATCAAAGGTGACAGGGATGAACCAGCTAAGAACCCTTCGATGCTTAAGTTAGTTTTTTCCTCTGGAATGTTAGAATTCCAACTTTGGGAGTAGTGAGAACTTACTTCTATTTGATGTGGATGAGTCCTTATATAGTGAGCTTTGGAGTGGTTACTTGTTTCGTAACTTCCCCAATATTTGTGGAAGTTAGAAGGTTCAAACTTAACTTCCACAACTGCTATAGAAGTTAGAATGTTCAATCTTATCTTCTACAACTGTCATTGGAAGTTAAATACTTAGTAGGAAGTTATAGCGATGAACAAGGATCTTGGTCATGTTTCAAAATAGTAGCACGTGGTCCGATTCACAAGCTTTTGTAGAAAAATCCATTTCTGGAAATTTCTTAAGTGTTGGGGGTCATCCAGGTGCTTTCTTGATGGACGACCCTCATGCCCATGGACGACCTTCCTATAAGAGACAACCTTCTTATGTTAGGATTAGGATAACCTTTCTAATCTGGATGACTCTTATAGACAAATTGGATTTGGGTTCAAATTTTTTTAGTTCACCATCAAATGCCCCCTTGTCCAAGGGTCATCCAGGGTACGATAGAACTTACTTTTTTTTTGGATGCGCGTCTTTACGTCATTTCTAAGGTCGAATTTTATTGTTCTAGGTTATGCCACGTGTCATGACCTCATTTGTGATTTGTCTCGTCTATTTAACTTTTCGAGGAAAATGCCATGTGGCGTTCTCTGGTTGGTCGCGTCATTTCAGATGCCAAATTTCACTACCTATAAATAGTAGAATTCTTCTCCTACCCTTCACATTTTCTAAATTTTCTCTCTTGACATTCGTCGTCTAGTGCCTCGTCTAGAAGTATTTCCGCGTCTTTAGTCCTCCTTCGTCTAGAAGTATTTTCGCGTCTTTAGTCCTCCTTCGTCTAGAGCCAGGTATTCTCTTCATCCTCGTCTTTAGGTTTTCCTTCAAAATTTCTTCAAAATGTTTGAGATTGTCGTTTCTTCGTCTAGTAATAGTGTTGATAAGGAGATAGACGAATACCATGACACTACTAGTTATAGTGGTTCCAGTAGTGATAGTAGTAGCAGTAGTAGTGGAGGGAACTGTTAGGAATAGTGCCCTTAAATCCTATTGTATGATACTATGTATGACATTATGTATGACTTAATGTTGTGATTAATAAAGTTGTTTAATTATTATCTAAAATAATGATAACATGAATATTCGGACATTATCATATAGTCCATGAGATGCATAGTATGTGATTTATGTGATTTAGTCACAGAAGATATAAGTCACAAGTTCTTTGTAAACTTAGAATAGTAGTTCGTAGTTGATGATGAAATTGGGCATTTCATCTGTGAAGACTATAACATATTAACTAAGATGATTTGTCTTGATCATGGAAGTGAAGACCTCTAGTTGATAAGTTGATATGTTTTAAGAATTAAGACATATTGAACTAGACCGCTGTGAGACTTATTATTCTCCTAACGATTGTCAAATGAATAATAAATCACACGACTTCTATTTACATGAACTCTTAATCCTGAGAGAATAATGGACCTGATCATGAAGTGTAGGTTGCTTTGATATATCTGGAGTGAGATCTAAAGTAACGGTCAAAACCTCAGTATGTTAGGCAGCCAAATTTAGTGTTGATAGAACATATATTCTTAAGATGGAATTCATAGTCTCTTAACGGAGATATAAAATATTCCCTTAAGATAAGTTTAATGGGTTCAGTTATTCAGAGTGTTAGGCCTAACCACTTTGGTAAGAAATTACTAAAGTATATATAATTATGAAATTGGATTTCATAAATATATGATAAATAACTTAAAATGATTAAACCGGGTATTCAAGGATTAAGATGTAGTGATCTACAAAGTGGCAGTCTTCATTTATGACTATGTATTACTACGAATATTATATGAAGGGTTTACATGTACAATAAAGTCTTGGGATATAATTTATTAATAAGGCTTAGAGTGCAATTTTATTCATATAGTGGTATTAAATATAATTAATGGAAACTTTGGACTTGTCAAGAGTTGACAGAAAAGGCCAAGGCCCATTGGAGCTAGAGTCTTATTTGTTCCCTTTTGGTCCCACTCCAAGCCACACACTAAAGCCCAATTGGAAAGGCGCAAAAGGCTAGCTCAATTAGATAATCAGTTATAAGGAGAGAAACATACAGAATTAAGTAAGAATATGAAATGATATGTATGTGAGTGTTAGACACTCTTTCATTTCCCCTTGAACAAATTCATATAAACTGATTGAGAGACCACACATCTTGGGCACAAGTGGAATTGGAGTGAAGATTAAAAGTGTTCTTAAGTACTTCTGATCTTTGGTTTTGAATTTCACCGCAGTAAGGTACACTCTCTTGATTCTATATTCTAAAACTTACATAGTGCATGTTATCAATTGCGAATGAAGTAGATCCGTTAATTTTCTACTGTGTATGTATTGTATGCGATACAAACATGTATTTCTCTATCAGGAACACCACAAACGAGCAATACACGTCTATTGTTCCTGGGGTTCCTTTAGAGGTTCTTCAGGAACAGCTTAGGATGAGGGCAGCTTCTGGGTCACGAGTTGGCACCTTGACGAGTGTGATGGAAATATGCATGTACGCAGCGGAAAATTAATGGATCTACTTCATTCGCAATTGATAACATGTACTATGTAAATTTCAGAATATAAGAACAAGAGAGTGTACCTTGGTGTGGTGAATTTCAAAACCAAAGATGAAGAGTACTTGGGAACACTTTTAATCTTCACTCCAATTCCACTAACACCCAAGATGTGTGGTCTCTCAATCAGTTTCTATGAATGTGTTCAAGAGAGAATTCAAGAGTGTCTAACACTCACATACAAACTATTTCATGTAACTTGTTATTAGTTGTTACAAAATTCTGTATGTTTCTCTCCTTATAACTGATTATCTAATTGGGCTAGCCTTTTGGGCCTTTCCAATTGGGCTTTAGTAAGTGGCTTGGAGTGGGACCAAAAGGGAACAAATAAGACACTAGCTCCAATGGGCCTTGGGCTTTTCTATCAACTCTTGACAAGTCCAAAGTTACCATTAATTATATTTAATATCACTATATAAATATAATTGCACTCTAGGCCTCATTAATAAATTATATCCCAAGACTTTATTGTACATGCAACCCCTTCATAAAATATTTGTAGTAACACAAAGTCATGAATGAAAACTGCCACTTTGTGAATTACTATATCTTAATCCTTGAGTACCCGGTGTAATCCTTTTAAGTTATTCATCATATATATATGAAATCCAATTTCATAAATATATACTTTAGTAATTTCTTACCAAAGTGGTTAGGCCTAACTCTCTGAATAACTGAACCCATTAAACTTATCTTAAGGGAATATTTTATATCTCCGCTAAGAGATTATGAATTCCATCTTGAGAATATATGTTTCATCAACACTAAATGTGACTGCCTAACATACTGAGGTTTTGACCGTTACTTTAGATCTCACTCCTGATATATCAAAGCAACCTACACTTCATGATCAGGTCCATTATTCCCTCAGGATTAAGAGTTCATGTAAATTGAAGTCATGAGATTTATTATTCAATTGACAGTCGTTAGGAGAATAATAAATCTCACAGCGGTCCAGTTCAATATGTCTTAACTCTTAAAACATATCAACATATCAACTAGAAGTCTTCACTTCCATAATCAAAACAAACCATCTTAGTTGATATGTTATAGTCTTTGTAGATGAAATGCCTAATTTCATTACCGACTACGAACTACAATTCTGAGTTTACAAAGAACTTGTGACTTATATCTTCGGTGACTAAATCACATAAATCACATACAATTCATCTCATGAACTATATGATAATGTCTAAATATTCATGTTACCATTATTTCAGATAATAATAAAACAACTTTATTAATCATAACATTAAGTCATACATCATTTAACATATAATATCATACATAATATCATACATGACATCTTACAATAGGATTTAAGGGCACTAATCCTAACAATCTCCCACTTGCCCTAAAGACTATTGTGCACTAATCTAACTCTCATTCCCTCCAAATGTGACTCGAAGGTCCTTTGAGGCAAGGCTTTGGTAAAGGGATCTGCTAGATTATTTGCACTTTCAATCTTTGCTACCACCATATCTCCACGAGCAATGATGTCTTGAATGATGTGGTATTTTCTCTCAATGTGCTTTCCTTTCTTGTGATTTCTTGGATCTTTGGATTGTGCAACTGCTCCACTATTGTCGCAAAACAATGTGATTAGAACTTGCTCCATTCTCACTACACCAAGGTCAAAAAGGAATTTCTTGAGCCAGACAACTTCTTTTGCCGCTTCACAAACAGCAACATATTCTGCTTCCATGGTAGAGTCTGCAATACAAGATTGCTTAACACTCCTCCATGTAATGGCTCCACCTCCCAAGGTGAATACTTTATGAAATCTAGATCTGATTGAAAGTTTAAATCTGTATAGCCAAAGGAAATCAAATCGTCACAACGGTAAACAAGCATATAATCTCTTGTTCTTCGTAGATACTTGAAAATATACTTTACAGCTTGCCAATGTTGTGGTCCTGGATTTGATTGATATCGGCTGACCATGCCAACTGAATAACAGATACCTGGTTTAGTACAAAGCATGGCATACATGAGACTTTCTACTGCAGAAGCATAAGGAACTTGTCTCATCATATCAACTTCCTCTTGAGTTTTAGGTCTTTGGTCATCAGACAGATGAACTCCATGTCTGAAAGGAGGTAATCCTTTCTTGGAGTTTTGCATGCTAAACTGTTCTAGAACCTTATCTATATATCCAGCTTGTGATAAGCCTAACATCTTATTCTTGCGATCTCGCCAAAGCTTGATCCCTAGAATAAAGTTAGCCTCACCCAAGTCCTTCATATCAAATTGGCTTGACAACCAAACCTTTACTGATGACATTACCCCTACATTATTCCCAATGAGTAGAATATCATAAATATAAAGCACTAGGAACATTACTACTTTGTATTGATGTCTTTTGTACACACATGATTCATCAAGATTTTGTTCAAAACCAAATGACTTGATTGCTTGATCAAATCTGATGTTCCATGACCTAGATGCTTGCTTAAGTCCATAAATGGACCTTTTCAACTTGCGTACCATATGCTCTTGGTTCTTTGCTATGAAACCTTCCGGTTGCATCATATAGATTTCTTCTTCAAGATTGCCATTGAGAAATGCAATCTTGACATCCATTTGCCAAATCTCATAATCATAATGAGCAGCAATGGATAAGAGAATTCTAATAGATTTAAGCATTGCTACTGGTGAAAAGGTTTCTTCATAATCAATACCTTCCTTTTGAGTATACCCTTTCACCACTAGCCTTGCTTTAAAGGTTTCAACCTTTCCATCTATCCCTCTCTTCCTCTTGTAAACCCATTTGCAACCAATAGGTTTAATGCCGTTAGGCGTCTTTACAAGATCCCAAACTTGATTGGAATACATTGAATCTAATTCAGATTTCATAGCTTTGACCCAATGATGTGCATCTATATCATTCATTGCCTCATCATAAGTGTAGGGATCGAATTCAGCCTCTTCTGAGATAGCTTCATAAGTTTCTCCTAAACCTATGAATCTTATAAGAGGCCGAACAATTCTCCCACTACGACGAGGCACCTGTGTACTAGACATCTCTTGAGTAATATCTTGTGGTGTATCTAATACAGTCACATCATCCCTAGTTTCATTCATTAGTTGTTCATTTACAGATTCATTCATTTCAGCCAAAACAACTTTACTTCTAGGATTAAAATTATTCACATAATCATCTTCCAAAAATTTGGCATGGGTGCTAACAAACACTTTATTATCCTTATGATTATAGAATAAATAACCCTTGGTTTCTTTTAAATACCCTAAAAACATGCATACTTATGTTTTAGCTTCCAACTTATTAGACTTCCCTTTCAACACATGTGCAAGACATCCCCAAATGTGGAGATATTTCATACTAGGCTTACGCCCACTCCACAATTGCATGGGTGTGTTAGGAACAGATTTTGATGAAAATAAATTTAAAATATGCATTGCAGTTTTTAGTGCATATCCCCAAAAAGAAATCGGTAAAGTTGAGTAACTCATCATGGACCTAACCATTTCTAAAAGAGTCCTATTCCTTCTTTCTGCTACACCGTTCTATTGGGGAGTTCCAGGTGCAGTCAATTGGGATACAATCCCATTTTGAGTTAAGTAATCCTTGAAATCCCTAAGAAAGTATTCGATGCCACGATCAGATCGAATGGCATTTATGTGTTTACCCAATTGATTCTCAACTTCAGCCCTAAACTCTTTGAACTTTTTAAAGGCTTCGGACTTCCGTCTCATTAGGTACACATAACCATATCTTGAGTAATCATCGGTAAAGGTGATGAAGTACTCATAACCTCCTTTTGCTTGGGTTGACATAGGACCACATACATCAGTATGAACTAATTCAAGCAACTTTTGGGCTCTTCTACCTTTTGCATTAAAAGGTCGTTTGGTCATTTTGCCTTCCAAATAAGATTCACAAACTGAAAATTCATCAAAGTCCAATGGCTCTAAGAGTCTAGCTTTGATCAGTCTTTGAATTCTGTTGGATTAATATGACCCAAACACAAGTGCCAAAGATATGCATCATTAGTAGAAGGAAACTTTCTCTTTAATGATTTTACATGAGAGTCATGATCTAATTCAGAATTATATAATTCATGCTTATCAGAAGTTAAAATATAAAGACCATAAACAATATTGCCAGAATAGATAAACATTTTACCCTTCTTTATTACAACATTGTTTTTAAGGATAACACAATATCCATGTTTACCTAAATAAGTTGCAGAAATTAAATTCCTACGTACATTAGGTACATACAAACAGTCTTCCAATATTAAAACTCTAGACTTAAAATATAAATTATAAACACCAACAGCTACAATGGGAATCCTGCTTCCATCAGCCAATGTAAGAAACAATTCCCCTTCTCTAAGCTTTCTGGTCTCCTGGAACCCCTGCAAAGAATTACAGATATGATTAGTACATCCTGAATCCACACACCAGGAATCCGTGGGATTTTGTACTAAACATATTTCAAGGAGGAATGAACTATTCATACCCTTATTATTGGCAGCCTTGAACTTCGGACAATTCCTCTTCCAGTGTCCTTTCTTACCACAATGAAAACATTTTCCTCTGAGCTTCTTTCCTTTGTTGGCAACCCCTAAGGAAATTTGTTTACCATCTTGCTTGGTGAAGTCCTTCTTCTTCTTCTTCTTACCCTTGCCTTTCGACTTAGGTTGAGAAGTAGAAGCTTCACCAATATTGGCTTCAACATTAAAAGTACCAAGGATGCCTTCTGCCGCTACCAACTCATTCATTAATTCAGACAATGTATAAATCTTTTTGTTCATATTATAGTTAAGTTTGAATTCCTTGAATGATTCTGATAGTGACTGGAGTATCATATCCACTTGGGATTCTCAATCAATATCGGCACCTAAAACTTCCAATGTATTCAGATTAGAGATCATTGTAAGACAATGCTCCCTTACTGAACTACCTTCAGCCATTTTGGTATTATAAATTTGCCTCATGGTTTCTTGCCTTGCAGAACGGCCTTGCTCACTAAACATCTCCTTCAAACTTAGCATAATGTCTAAAGCTAGTTCTACATCCTGCATTTGATGCTGTAGAACATTTGAGATAGATGCTAGGATGTAGCACTTGGCCATCTCATTAGATTTCTGCCAACGATTATATCACTGTTTTTCCTTAGGAAGAGCATCTAATTAAGGAAAGTTAGGACATGGTTTAGTAAGCACATATTTGTGCTCTTCAACAGTAAGAACAATGTCCAAATTTCTTTTCCAATCAATATAGTTGGATCTAGTCAGTTTGTTTTGATTAAGAATGGTTACAAGTGGGCTAAATGATGCCATGTTCAAATCTAAAAATAATAAACATGAATATAATAAGTAAACTGGACATTATCAATTTAGCAAATAAGCATATAATATGGAACCTTAATAAAACCATAATATAATATATGCAACGACAACCGAATCCATGTTTATATTTCCTTGGTAGCAAGTTTATTATAAACACATTAATTGATTGAGAACTATTCTCATTACTAGTGCTATCATGATAACTTTTATCAAACACAAATAATATGCCGTATTAACTTTAGCCTCTAAGTAATAATGACATAGCTCCTTTAGGAGGTCAACATTACACTTAGTCTAGTGTATACCATTATCTAGAATCATGTGTAGCCACATTTCATCTCCCTTTATAGTGTTTAAACTTGTAGTACCATGGAACAAAACACCCTCTTTTGGGATCGCGAGGCATATACGCCAAGACGAGGTGCTTGTCCACACTACTTTAAACGGGTAAGTTCAATCTTGTAGTACTATGAAGTAAACACCCTCCTTTGGGATCGCGAGGCATATACACCGAGATGAGGTGCTTACCCATACTACTTTGAACAGATAATGGAGGCCGTGAGATCCAACCTTTGTATCTCTCTCCCACTAGATGTTTTAAAATTAAAGGTTTTTAATTAGTAAACATGCATAATCTAGTAACACATAGCCTTACTCTTTATACATGTGAAAACACTTAGAAAAAATTTTGAATTTCCTTCTTTCGATTGATCAAATGTGCCCCTCGATCGGTTGAAAAAATTAAAAAATTCGAACTTGACCATTTGCCTGGTTCGATCAATACTCGATCGCCTCTCGATCGATCGAAAAACAAATTCTATCGATCGACTAGCAATCGAATATCAATCGATTAAAAAATTTTGGTCATTGTTTCACTCGATCGATCAAAAGTGATTTTCGATCGATCGAAACTCGTGAAACTCGAATTTCCAGAAATTTTCTAAGGTAGTTTTCTAGGGTTTTTCTTGAAAAAACAAGCATCATATGAACATGATAGACAAAGATTGATATCAAAACTGAATTTCATTGATGCTATAGCCTTAAAGTTCAATTTAACATACTTAAATTCAAATTTAAACAACATCATAACATCAATATCAGTTTTTATCAAAACATAGTTTCAACAACCATGAAGAAAATTAAATGCATAATATTCTGACAACATGAAACTATTATCTCTAATTCCAAAACTCACAAAACATGTTATACAGATTCAAAATTGAAGACCGCTCTGATACCATTTAATGGAAATATGCATCTACGCAGCGAAAAATTAACTATTCTACTTCATTCGCAATTGATAACATGTACTATGTAAATTTCAGAATATAAAAACAAGAGAGTGTACATTGGTGTGGTGAATTTCAAAACCAAAGATGAAGAGTACTTGGGAACACTTTTAATCTTCACTCCAATTCCACTAACGCCCAAGATGTGTGGTCTCTCAATCAGTTTCTATGAATGTGTTCAAGAGAGAATTCAAGAGTGTCCAACACTCACATACAAACCATTTCATGTAACTTGTTATTAGTTGTTACAAAATTCTATATGTTTCTCTCCTTATAACTGATTATCTAATTGGGCTAGCCTTTTGGGCCTCTCCAATTGGGCTTTAGTAAGTGGCTTGGAGTTGGACCGAAAGGGAACAAATAAGACACTAGCTCTAATGGGCCTTGGGCTTTCCTGTCAACTTTTGACAAGTGCAAAGTTACCATTAATTAGATTTAATACCACTATATAAATATAATTGCATTCTAGGCCTCATTAATAAATTATATGCCAAGACTTTATTGTACATGTAATCCCTTCATAAAATATTCGTGGTAACACAAAATCATGAATGAAGACTGCCACTTTGTGAATTACTATATCTTAATCCTTGAGTACCCGGTTTAATCCTTTTAAGTTATTCATCATATATTTATGAAATCCAATTTCATAAATATATACTTTAGTAATTTCTTACCAAAGTGGTTAGGCCTAACTCTCTGAATAACTGAACCCATCAAACTTATCTCAAGAGAATATTTTATATCTCCGTTAAGAGATTATGAATTCCATTTTGAGAATATATGTTCCATCAACACTAAATGTGGCTGCCCAACATACTGAGGTTTTGACCGTTACTTTAGATCTCACTCCTGATATATCAAAGCAACCTACATTTCATGATCAGGTCCATTATTCTCTCAGGATTAAGTGTTCATGTAAATAGAAGTCGTGAGATTTATTATTCAATTGACAATTGTTAGGAGAATAATAAATCTCACAGCGGTCCAATTCAATATGTCTTAACTCTTAAAATATATCAACATATCAACTAGAAGTCTCCACTTCCATGATCAAAACAAATCATCTTAGTTGATATGTTATAGTCTTCGCAGATGAAATGCCCAATTTCATTACCAACTACAAACTACAATTTTGAGTTTACAAAGAACTTTTGACTTATATCTTTTGTGACTAAATCACATACAATGCATCTCATGGACTATATGATAATGTCTGAATATTCATGTTACCATTATTTCAAATAATAATAAAATAACTTTATTAATCACAACATTAAGTTATACATCATTTAACATATAATGTCATGCATAATATCATACATGGCATCTTATAAAAGGATTTAAGGGCACTAATCCTAACAGAGTGTTCCTTCGTCCCTTCCTTTAGACAAGGTAGAGATAGTATACAATTGTGCTGTAGGAGTCCATTCCTAGACGAATGAAAAGAGACTTACCTCCCATAGGAGTTGGTATCAAATTCCTGATGACCTTAACCCTAGGTTAGCTGTTCGTGGGGAGTGGTGTTGTGACCCTCATCTTGGAATAGGTGTTTATGAAGCTTACCTTCTAGGGGGACTTAGGTTACCTCTGAATGCCTTTGCTTGGGAGTTACTAACTAGGTTAGGTTCAGGAGTATGTCAGTTTAATCCCAATGCATGGAGGCTAGTTGTTTCTATGCAACTTTTGTGGAGGGAAGTGTTTGAAGGGGATCGTCCTCTCACTGTGGATGAGTTCCTCTACTACTACAAACCCTCAAAGACTAACCAATTCGTTTGCTTTTATCAGTTCACAGCCAGGGGCAAAGATTGTAGACTAATAAAATCACTTGACATATCTGATGAAAACTGGAAGACGGAGCTTTTCTTCGTCTCTAGTTTTTGGGCTGGACACCTTATTAAGGTTGGCAGGGATCCATTCTCCCCCTATACTGGAGAGTTAGGGAACCTTCATCGTGAAGGTATATATATTTTTAAATATTTTTGTCTTTTGCTTATAATCGTCTACTTTTTTTTTTTTTTTTTAATAGCTGTTAGACAACCGTCTTTGAGTAGATTCTATCTTGAATGCATCCAGAGAGCTCATCTATACGCTGACAAGAGTTTCCATTCATTAGTCACCCTTCATCGTCTTACGACTTGGGGACTTGGTCCTAAGCCTTCTCCTGAAGCTTTAGCCCATGAACTTACAACTCGTAGACGTGAGGTTTTACTTAAGGAAATTATATAAATATTACCTTTTAGTTAATTCTAACATTTTTCTTTTCAAGAATGGCAACCATGAAAGAAAAAAAAGGGAAGGGGGTAGTGAATGAGGAAACCTTACCAGAGACGGAGTCTCAACCTCGTCTTTCTATGGGGGATAAGAGGAAAAGTTTGTCCAAGATAGTTGAATTGGAAAATCTTCCAAGTCGTTGCAAGAACAAGAGGGCTAAACATAGGTCGTCCAAGCTTGGGGTCGTCAAGCCTGGCCTTCCTATTCCTCCTACCTCTCAACAGCCATCTGTCCAAATTCATGATGTAAACTCGTCTGCACCTATTGAAGTTGAAAGCTCAAAAATGTGTTAAAAACACAAGAGCTGTTTAGACCCCCAATTAAAAGATTACGGCTCAATAGATTTTACACTAACTTACTACAAGTGCGGAATAGTTTAAAAAATGAGCGAATAACCAAGCATGCTACTCTAATCCATAATATAAGTAACACAGCAGTATAATGGAAATATAAAAGAGTAGGGAAGAGAGATGCAAACACAAGATAACATGCCGATGTATTATCGAAGAGGAAACCGAAGAACTCAGCGAAAAACCTCTCCGCCGCCCTCCAAGCGGTAATTGATCCACTAGACAATTAGTTGGGATACATGGGTTAGCAAGAGACCCTCCAAGCCTAATCTACCCGATGTACCTAAGCCCTCCAAACTTCTACTCCAACAAGGTTTCTCGAAACCGTGTCTTGTCTAGCTCTCCAGATCCCGCAACAAGCTCCATGTTGCATCTGTCATCCTTGGCTTCTTCCAATGCTTCCCAGCAGCACCAAAACCTCACTTGACACTCTCAAAGAGTGTGGTAAGTGTTTGGGCTATTAACCTCTCAATGGTATGGATATGGAGAGGTAGGAGATGAGGAAATTTCCAAAATAAATGTGTAGAGAATTGTAGGTATGACAATCTCTAACTCTCAAGTTGTTTTGTTAGGGTTTTCTCTCAGAGGCTCTCTTTATCATTTGTGGGTAATGTGGGTATATATAGTGTGGGCACAGAAAGTGTGTATCAGACTGGACAAGCTGGCAAAATAGAATGTCTCACGGGTGTCTTGCGAGGAGGCCTTACCCGCAAGATACTCGCGAGACACAGCTGTCTCCATCTGGCCTGACTCTTCGCATTCCAGTCATGTGCAAGGCACATGCTTCATTTCGTAGGATGCTTAGTCGCGAGATACCCGCGAAACTTCTTCAGACTTCAGATACTTGAGTCTTCACACTCTCTCTCTCTAACACACAACCCTTACAATGAAATCCCACAGCAAATACAGGGTACAAAAGATTGAATACAATTACAATCAAATTTGGCACGGAATAAAAGCCAACAAAATACATATTGGAAAATCACAACTTTACAATCTCCCCCTTTGGTTATTCCGTGACAAAACCCCTAAAACAGACTCTAGACTTAAACGTGAGTTTGGGAACAATGGCAAAACTCACTCACACCTAATCTAGAAACTGTGAAGCACTTGCAGTTTATACCTGTAACCTGAAACACTTGCACACAAACAAAACTTTCATTAAACTTATGACAAGTTGAACACAAGGTATGAACATGAGCAAGCAAAGTGCGATCAAGTATGTAAACATTAGATATCATGTAAACAAAAAAACTTGATCAAACAAGTTTAGTCATTAAAGAATGACTACAATGAACATTTAGCAAGTAAGTGTTCATCCGGACATACAAACAAAAAGCAATCACTTATGATCACTTGTATGTCCAACACACAACCAATGTAAAATACACGAAGTATATGCATCTAGGAACAATCCTACTAGGGCACAAGTGTGAAGTACTCAAGACATATTAGCAATATCTAAAAGTACACAAAAAATGCTACAAAAGCATTGAGATAGTCACAAATCTGAATATAAACTGAAATATAAAACAGAGGTATCAAAGCTTTAAACAAAAGCAGTAAAAACATAGATATGAACCATCAGTTATAAAAGCTAAAAATAAACAAAGGTAAACCAATAACCAATAAAACCAATGTTTCTAAGCCTGAACTATGCTCCCCCTAACACTATGCAAGCTCCCCTTCAAAATTTTCTCCCCCTTTTTGACCGGAATGGCCAAAGAGGCTAGAACTGGTCAGACTCAGAGTCTGAACCATGTGCCATGGACATATCCTCAATCTGAGAGGACAGTGCAGTGATCTGTCCCTGGATATACATAAACTGGGTCGCTGTGTGCTGCACATGGGAATCTAGCATAGTGTATATCTACTCTACTCTGTCAAGAAGATGGTCGAGTCTGTCTGGTCCTCGTGCTGGTACTGAGGATGATGGCTGAGCTGATGTTTCTGGAGCAGAAGTGAATCTATTAATCTCCTCCTTAGTATCACCCCTTCGTCCTCAACTCGATCCTGTGGTATTGTATGCACACCTGTTTTAGATCCCTTGATATGAGCTGTGCTCCTGGTGACTGTGTGTGCACCAATGGGATAGTCTCTCTAGACTACTGTCAGACCACTCGGGAGTTTCAGTTTGCCTTAGTAATCAATCCCATAATGAGAGTGGGGAAGGGCTTGATAGTCTTGGAGTTCTGCTTTGTAATGCACTTTGTTAGTACATGGAAAATGTGTCCACAAATGTCAATTTCTTTGTGGGTGAAGAGATCGTACAGGAACTTTGTCCTTGGAGCTGATAGTGTAGTGAGGTTGGTGACTGGGTACAAGTTATGAATCATCACATATGCCAATGTCCTCATTTTCGGTGAAAATGGTATTGTGTTCATGGATGACTTCTTCGGTGTACCCCCAAGTAATTTCACAATTTCCTCAGTTGATCCCAATCTGTCTTCATATTGGACTGAGATTTGCTGAGAGGGAGGACGAATCTCCAAAAATTCTTGAATGCTATCCCTTGTGATCACAAATTCTTTGTGCCTCACCCAGCAGTCTATGCGATCTCCGACTACAGCAGCATTGGAGAAAAACTCCTTTATGATCTCTAAATATACAATCCCAATCGGATTCAACAACTTGGTCCAAGTCCTTTCTTTTAACACCTCAGGGATGAAGGTGTCCTCAAGAGATTCCAACTGAACTACCCGTTCCATGACAATGGTGGCTTTGTTGTAGCAGTCATTGTATTTCATATCAGCTTCAGTAGACTTGAATCGATCAGAATCAGTGCGTGCACGTATGGAAGTCGACTTCTTGGTGGCTGCATGCTTAGTAGGAGCCATCTGTGCAAAGGAACACACAAACAGAAAAGATCCAAGTATGGAAACACAAAACAGAACAGAAAACTTGATTAGATTCAAGTTAGTTCAAAGATTACAGGTAAAAACAACCTAAAACAGAGCATAACCAACTCAAAACAGAGTAAATAGACTCAAACATCATTGTAAAGGTATAAACTAATTAAGCAAAAGCATAATGCATAAACTGAGTAATTGTGCATGTGTGTGTTTGTGCTGAGTATGTACTGATGCATGTGTGTGCAGCACGTGATGCATGGGGGGGGGGGTCCTAGAGATGCCTAAAGTGTGCACAGTGTGTGCAAGGCATGGCATTGAGGCACAAAATGGGAAAAGTGTGAAAAACACAACTAAAGCATGTGAAACAAGGGCAATCAAAGTAAAGGAACTCATTTGAGTCCAATACAACCAACGGATGTCACTTGGACATTCTGACAAACACCTAACATGCAACAGTATATAAACACTATGAGAAATGCATGAACATGTTGAAAAATGCCTCAATACAAGTTCAAATTGCCTCATGGGGCCAACACAGATGCATAAACAGCAAATGGGACTCAGCCCAATCAAGATTTTGGAAACATTTTCACAAAATTTAGAATCCCAACCCAATTTTCAAAAAACCCCAATTTTCAAAACCCTAAGCACAGATTCTGCATAATCCGAAAATAAAAGATGAAAATAGTGTAAGAAACACATACCTTGAAAGGATTTTGCAGAGATTTTGCATAAAAATGATGGGATTTGAAAGAAATAAAGATTTGGGTTGAAAAGAGTTCGAAGAGAGTTAATGTGAGGGAAGTTATGAGTTTTGAAAAGATGTCACATCTGCTACATAAAAATTGAAAACACGCGTTTTTCGCGGGTTAGGTAGTAGTGAAGAAGTCGCGAGGTAGTCGCGAGAAAGACCACTGAAGCACAAAAACTTTCGCGAGAAGCTTTAAGTCGCGAGACAGTAGCGATATAGTCGCGAAACTCTCTGTGTGATTTTGTGAAAAAATCCAGTTTTTGCCTAAAAAACATTTCGCGAGAAGAGTTTAGTCGCGAAATACTCGTGAGGCAGTAGCGAGAGTTTCTGTATGAAAATGTGACTTTTTAATTTCCCTTAAGCATTTTTCGTGGGAAGCTCTAAGTCGCGAGCTTCTCGCGAAACAACCTCTGAACCAGTTTTTGAAAAAAAACACAAAAATGCATTTTGAACAAAAACTAAAAGCACGAAAGTATAAAATCATTTTCAAAAACAAATAAAACACTCAAAAATCTTTTGGGTTTGATCACCAAGTATTTGAGAATACACATCACATTTGAACATGTATAATCACACAAATGAGATAAACATTATCTGAAAAAAGTCTTGTGTGTTGTGTGTGAGTATCAAATGAGGAATAGTCCATAGATGAGAGTGAAGCTTCAATGATCAATTCAACCAAGTCATACACAACTAGTACTAAGTCAAGTGGACAATCTCAATTATAGAGATGAACATATATGACCTCCCACAAGAGAATGATTACAAAGCTTAGAAGCTTTTCATTTAGCTTCTGCACAAATCATAACATTTGATCCTTTTTTTTGGACAATACATCTCTTTTTGAGATCGGTCCTTGAAATTTTTTATATTTCAACAATGAGAGTTAGCCTTTGGCTTTTTGAGCACCATACATTTCAATATAAAAGTCGCTTTCCCTTTTTCCTAGTCAAATACTAGTATGTGCGATAGGCTTTTGCAGCTCATAATCTCTTTTTCATTTTGAGATTTACATTTGGTGAGCTTTAATGCAAAAACATAAAATAAAGGTGGGAAGATATATAGGCACAAATCTATGCAAGTATCAAGACCAACAAGACAATTGACCAATCATTCATGACAAGCTTGAAAATCTATTTACAACAATCACACATAGTTTTCAAGATTTCTCCCACAAAGATATATGTGCATATCGAACAAGCTACGCTCGTAAATGCATTGCGCCATTAGTACGAAGGTACTAGGCCAAATTCCCATGTGATATACACAATACAAGCGATCAAACTTTTTTGAAGATTTTTCAATTTTTATGGGTTTTTTATTTTTTGAACACACTCAAAAATAGAACAAG
This sequence comes from Notholithocarpus densiflorus, assembly GCA_030021035.2. NCBI lineage: Eukaryota > Viridiplantae > Streptophyta > Magnoliopsida > Fagales > Fagaceae > Notholithocarpus > Notholithocarpus densiflorus. The sequence continues at coordinate 1,067,377 of JARYZH020000007.1, forward strand.
TAAAGTAAGATCAACAAACACAAGTATAAAACAAAAACTTGTAAAAGAAATACATGCTTTAAGCAAAAAGCAATGCATAATATGATGCATGAACCTATGATCCTAAATATTGGAAGTTTTGATGCATGGACATAGGAGGTGATCATGCATGAGTACCCTTCTTTACCCACACGTCACGTGCGTTTGGGGTGATATCCCTATAGGATTGGGTACGAGTGTTAGGACTTTCAAACCTTCTTGTGAAGCTTTCCAAGCAGTTGGTAAATGCACCAATCATCTTCATCACGTCCATCATTCCAGGATCACCATTTCAACCTCTTGATGACTCAACAGCCCAAGTCCTCTTGTCATTTCTTGGTCCTTTTGACCTTTGATCACTAGCATTCCTCAATGCTCTCAACTTATGACAATTTGGTCAGGTGTGCCCTTGAAGTCCACAGTGATGACACACATGGTTCGTTCTAGAACCTCTTTGCAATCAAGGATGAAATTTTGCTCTAGCATTAGACCTGACCACAGATTGATTAAGGGGCTTGTTCAACACCCTTTGCTCAGCCATATTCTTCTTCTTCTCCACATTGGCTTTCTCAACAGTAGGGACAACTTCTTTTGGTTCTTTTGCCTTCACAAAGTTTACTTCCTTGGTTACCTTGATACTCGAACTACTTTCTCCAATATATCCCAAACCAGTTTTGTCGGAGAAAGATTTTTGTGAAGAGATGACATCATCAAGCTTCTTGGTAGAGACTCGGTCTACTCTAGCATTTGCTTGAACCACTTCAAGCTCAAGAAATTTCACCTTTGTGTAGGCCTCGGTTAACTCACCATTCAGCGTCTCAATCTCACACTTGGCCTCCTTATATCTTACTAGGAGACTTCTATAGTCCTCATCTGCTTTCTTCATCTTTTTCACAGACGCCTTGGCCACCCTTGTATATTCTCTCGACTTCTCAAAAAGAGAGTTGTAATTCTCTTGAAGACCGGCTGTATCTTTATCTGCTTCAGCATCCGATTCTTCAACAATTCTCATTGATTCCTCGTCACTATGCTCCCCAAGTTCTTCCACAAGCAAATTTAAGTCCTCCGAAGACTCAAAATGAGCGATAGTCATAAATGCTGAGAAATTCCCTTCTTCATCACAGCTTGCTTCCGAATTAGAATTGGAAGAGTCTGAATCACTAAGGGTTGTGGCATATGCCTTGCCTTTCCCTCTCAAATAGTTAGGACACTCCTTCTTGAGATGCCCATGACCATTGCATCGAAACACACAATTCCTTGAGAAGACTGTGAATCCTTTCCATCTTTTTTCTTAAACTCCTTCCTATCACCTTTGGAGGATGAAAACTTCCCTCTGTTGAACGGTTTCCCACTGTTCTTCATCTTCAAAAATTTTTGAAAGTTCTTTGCAAGAAATGCTACATCCTTTTCCACTCCATCTTCTTAGAAGGAATCACCTATTCTTTCGGTGATGGTTTTAAGAGCAAGAGATTTACTCGACTTATGAGAAGGCAACCTAAGCTCATACGTTTGGAGGGACCCAATGAGCTCTTGAATCTTAATTTCATCCAAGTTTTTACTTTCCTCTATTGCTGTGACTTTCGCTCGGAAGCTTTCCGGTAAAGACCTCAAAATTTTTCTTACCACCTTAGCATCCTCAATCTTCTCACCAAGATTGAGCTTCGCAATCACAATTTCGTAGAGCTTTCCATAGAATGAATCAAAGGACTCATCTCCTATCTTAAGCTCTTCGAATTTGGTGGTTAACATCTGAAGCTTTGTGTCCTTAACTTTCTTTGTTCCTTCATAGGTGGTCTCCAATATCTCCCAAGCTTCCTTGGCTGCTGTTATGTGGGAAATCCTATGAAATTCATCTGGAGAAACACCACAAAAAATTGCATTCAAAGCTTTACTGTTAGCGTTAGCTGCCGCAAGTGCTGCCTTATCCCAAGTGGATTTAGCAGCCTCCAGTTTAGTCCATCCTACTTCTACCGCATCCCAAACAGTATCATCAATAAAACACAAGAAAGCCCTCATCTGGACTTTCCAGAAAGCATAGTTGTTACCATCAAAATATTGTGGAACATTTAAAGATTGAGACCGGTCCATCTCAATACAGGGTCAAGGATCGCACTAAGGTGTTTAAACCATAAAGAGTGCACCTGCTCTGATACCAATTGAAAGCTCAAAAATGTGTTAAAAATACAAGAGCTGTTTAGACCCCCAATTAAAAGATTACGGCTCAATAGATTTTATACTAACTTACTACAAGTGCAGAATAGTGTAAAAATGAGCGGATAACCAAACAGCCTACTCTAATCCATAATATAAGCAACACAGCAGTATAATGGAAATATAAAAGAGTAGGGAATAGAGACGCAAACACAAGATAACACGTCGATGTGTTATCGAAGAGGAAACCGAAGAACTCAGCGAAAAACCTCTCCGCCGCCCTCCAAGCGGTAATCGATCCACTAGACAATTAGTTGGGATACATGGGTTAGCAAGAGACCCTCCAAGCCTAATCTACCCGATATACCTAAGCCCTCCAAGCTCTTACTCCAATAAGGCTTCTCGGAACTGTGTCTTGTCTAGCTCTCCGGATCCCGCAACAAGCTCCATGTTGCATCTTCCATCCTTGGCTTCTTCCAATGCTTCCCAACAGCACCAAAACCTCACTTGACACTCTCAAAGGGTGTGATAAGTGTTTGGGCTATTAACCTCTCAATGGTATGGATATGGAGAGGTAGGAGATGAGGAAATTCCCAAAACAAATGTGTAGAGAATTGTAGGTATGACAATCTCTAACTCTCAAGTTGTTTTGCTCGGGTTTTCTCTCAGAGGCTCTCTTTATCATTTGTGAGTAATGTGGGTATATATAGTGTAGGCACAGAAAGTGTGTATCAAACTAGACAGGCTGGCAGAATAGAATGTCTCGCGGGTGTCTCGCGGGAAGGCCTTACCCGCGAGATACTCGCGAGACACAACTGTCTCCATCTGGCTTGACTCTTCGCATTCTAGTCATGTGCAAGGCACATGCTTCATTTCGCGGGATGCTTAGTCGCGAGATACCCGCGAAACTTCTTCAGACTTCAGATGCTTAAGTCTTCACACTCTCTCTCTCTCTCTAGCACACAACCCTCACAATGAAATCCCACAGCAAATCTAGGGTACAAAAAATTGAATACAATTAAAATCAAATTTGGCACAGAATAAAAGCCAACAAAATACATATTGGAAAATCACAACTTTACAGAAGTCACCCCGTCTAAGGCCATTGCACCTACCTCGTCTCAACCTTCTCAAAGGGTTCCTATGAATCTTGTTGAAAATGAAGATTTGGCTTGGGAACGGTTTCAGAAGGCTGTGATTGATGAGGACGTGGTTGCATGCTATGACATGTCCTTGAAAGAATTTGAACATTCTACTGTTTATGATCTCTTCAAGGTATGTAATTCTGTTTCTGCTTCGTCTTGTCATTTTTACATTTTTCTCGTCTAACAAGAATTTTTTTTTTTTTTTAACTTTAGGCAATGTCAAAGTTCATCGCAGCGTCCAGGCAGGCCACAGAGATGGACAAGATAAGGATCCAGCTTGAGATGAGGATCCAAGAGGTTAAAGATGATTGCAGGGGCTGGGCCGAAGTGGCAGCCAAGTCTACAGACGAGGCTAAGGAACTGAAAAACCTCGTCGAAGAGCTTAAGGCTGACATCATCGAAAAGGACACCCATCTTGACCACCTTCAGAAAAGGAATGATGAGCTGAGCATCCTTCTTGAGAATGCCAAAAAGGACGCTGTGGTGGAGTTCAGAGCTTCCAAGCAGTTTACTGATCTTTTGGACACGAACTATGCTATTGGCTTCGAAGATTTTCATATGGACGTTATGGAAAGCTTCCCTAAAGTTGACTTTAGCTCTATTAAGCTCAACCTTGGTGCTACAAGCTCTCTCATCCAGACGAGTTTTGAAGAGGTCAATATTAAGGACAATGCTTCCACCCAGCTTGCCCAGGATGAACCTAGAACTGGAGATAACCCCCCATAGTAGATATGTAAAATTTTACCGTCTTAGTTTACCTTTTTTTTTTAAAATTTTTTTTATGAGGTCCGTTGTTTTGGACCATTTGAATTTATCTTACATTTTACTCGTCTATAATCTTAGGGATGAGCTTCCAAACAGTTGCCTTTTAGGCTTTACTTTATAAGGGTTTTTGGACGGTGGTCGTCTACCCTTTTCTAAACTTTTATGAATGTTTATTTTCCATCACTTTTTATTTACTATTGAACATGTTATTGTTATGGACGAATTTTTCTTTTATTTGCATCTTCCATATTATACTGGTTTTAAGTGTGGTCTGTCCACTCATGAAGGCATTTAGCTCGTCCATGTTAAGATAATTCCCTCATGTTTAACACTCACCATTCTTTAAATTTTACAAGTATGACTTGTCTTATGAATGGCATGGGTTTTACTAGCTTTAATCGTCCAGAGGTTTGACAGTTGGTTCTATTTTTCGTTTATAGGATTCATCTTTAGGCAAGATGTTTCCAGCTTTTACTCATCCAAAGATTGGATTGTTTTGGTTGGTTATATTTATCCATGGATTTTGAACATTCTTTCGTGCACGCATTTTCTCGTCCATTGGTTGGACGAAGATGTTTAAGGGTTCAGCTCACTCATAGGTCAGACGAATATGCCTTAAGCTTATTTCTTTGCTTTATCCTTATTTCAAGGAAAGCATATAGATGTCACATCCCTGCATCCAGAGATTTTATTCGTCTTGGGCTTTTAGCCTTTCTTGTGGATTAGTTTTGATGAACTTCAACAACATGAGAATTGGAAATTCACACAACTTTACATACATTGGAAAACAAAACATCGTCCACAAGTTCTGACACATGCTTAGAAGCTAATGCCTTTAGGGAATTAAAACACAACATATAATACTAATAACAAACATAGGTAAATGCAAGCAATAGAAAATAATACTTCAGCTCATCCAGGGCGACCACACTGTCTAGGATGATCTCATCCAGGATGATGCTCATCCAGGCTGAAATCCTACTGATAATATCTTCTTAAATGCTTCACATTCCAAGGGTGCTCTAGCTTTCTCCCGTCCAGGGCTTCTAAGTAATATGATCCTTGTCTCTTGCAATTAATGACCTTGTAGGGTCCTTCCCAATTAGGTCCTAGTTTCCCATGGGCTGGGTTTCTGGTTGCCAAAGAGACCCTTTTTAAGACGAGGTCCCCAATGTTGAAGTTCCTGGGTTTCACCATTGCATCATATTGTCTAGCCATGAGGTTTTTATATCTTGCTGTCCTTTGCTCCGCGTTCATCCTTACCTCATCTATTAGATAAAGGTTGAGACGAAGTTGTTCTTTGTTATCCTCGTCTTGATACTTCATCACCCTGTGGTTTGCCATGTGCACTTCTGCAGGTATAACTGCTTTGCTTCCATAGCCTAGCTTGAAAGGAGTTTTCCCTGTGGGGGTCCTTATAGTCATCCTATAAACCCATAAAACTCCTGGTAGCTCATCTAGCCATACTCCCTTTGCCCCCTTAAGCTGGGTCTTGATGATTTTCAACAAGGATTGGTTTGCGATTTTTGCTTGTCCATTTGCTTGTGGGTGGGAGGGTGAGGAATAATGGTTCTTGATTCCAAATTGCTCACAAAAATCTCTGAAAGGTGTGTTGTCAAATTGCCGTCCATTGTCTGACACTAGTACCCTAGGTACCCCAAACCTACATACAATACTCTTCCAAACGAAGTTTTTGACATTCTGCTGTGTGATCTTTGCTAAGGGTTCGGCTTGTACCCACTTAGTAAAGTAATTGATCCTTACTACCAAAAACTTCATTTGCATGGTTCCAAGTGGAAAGGGACCTAAGATATCCAATCCCCATTGTGCAAAGGGCCATGGGGCCATCATCGGGGTGAGATACTCCGATGGTTGTCTAGGGACGTTGCTGAATCATTGACATTGGTCACACACCTTGACATAAGCCTTAGCATCTGCTTGAATAGTTAGCCAGTAGTAACTTGCACGGATGACTTTATGGACTAGTGCTCTTGCTCCTGAGTGGTTTCCACATGCTCCTTCATGAACTTCCCTTAACACATAGTTTGACTCGTCTGTAGCTAAATACCTTAAGTAGGGCTGAGAGAAGCCTCTTTTATATAATTCCTTGTCTATGAGGACATACTTGGCAGCTTTTATCCTCAACTTTCTAGCCTCATTCTTGTCCTCCGGAAGCCTTCCATCTTTGAGATAAACTACTATTGGAGTCATCCAATTTTCTTCTCCTTCAATTTGTTGTACCTCTGGAAGATCTATGCTTGGCATGTACTGGACTTTGTCATACTCGACCATAGCCCCCTCTGTTGAAGCTGCTTTCGCCAAAACATCTGCTTCCATGTTTTCCTCCCTTGGGATTTGAACAAAATCGGCTTCTTTAAACTTTTTGACAAGCCGCTTCACCTTATCAAGATACGTTTTCATACGGTCTTCCTTAGCTTCACATACTCCATTCACTTGATTTATGATCAACTGAGAATCTCCTTGGATGACTATTAACTCTGCCGCTAAGGACTTAGCCGATTCCAACCCCTTAAAGAGAGCTTCATATTCAGTTTCATTGTTGGTTGTTTGATATTGTAGACAAGATGCATATTTCAACTTGTCCCATTTAGGGGATTTTAGCACAACTCCAATTCCTCCTGCATATAATGTGGACGAACCATCCACATAGACGACCCACTTTTGTGCTCCATCGACCTTGTCTAACTCACCTTGGTGGGGAGTGAACTCTGCAATGAAATCTGCTAATACTTGAGCTTTTATCGCGCTTCTTGGTTGGTACCTAACATCAAACTCACTAAGTTCTATGGCCCATTGGATTAGTCATCCCGTGGCTTCCAATTTGTTCGTTGCCTTCTTAAGTGGATGATCTGTCAAGACGTTGATGACATAAGCCTAAAAATAATGTCGTAACTTCCTAGAAGCTGTGACCAAAGCAAATGCTAACTTTTCCATCATGGGGTATCGTCCTTCCGCTCCTCTTAATGCTCGGCTTGTATAATAAACCGGCTTCTGTATCTTCCTTTCTTCTTTAATTAATGCTGAGCTCACTGCATGTGGAGACACTGCCAAATACAAGTATAATTCTTCACCTAGTATAGATGGGATTAGCAGAGGAGCTGTTGTGAGGTAGGTCTTGAGGTCTTGGAAGGCCTTTTGACACTCATCCGTCCATTCAAGTGCCTTCTTAAGAACCTTAAAAAATGGTAAGCACTTGTTAGTAGCTTTAGAGACGAATCTGTTAAGAGTTGCAACTCATCCAGTGAGAGACTGGACTTCTTTGATATTCCTTGATGGCTCCATATTCAGTATCGATTGAATTTTATCAGGATTTGCTTCAATTCCCCTATGTGAAACCATGAACCTAAGGAATATTCCTGATGAGACTCCAAAAGCACACTTGCTCAGATTCAACTTCATGTTATATCGTCTAAGTGTATCGAAGGTCTCTTGAAGGTCGTCTAGATGCTCTTCCTTGTCCAAGCTCTTTACCAACATATCATCTGCATAAACTTCCACATTGCGTCCAATCTGTGGATGAAACATATGATCAACCAACCTTTGATAAGTTGCCCCTGCGTTTTTAAAATCGAAGGGCATCACCTTGTAACAAAACAGGCCTTGACTGGTAATGAAGGATGTCTTCTCTTGATCCACCTTGTCCATCTTTATTTGATTGTAACCTGAGAAGACGTCCATGAAACTTAGCAATTTATGACCTGCAGTTGAGTCCACCAGCTAGTCAATCTGTGGCAATGGATAGCTATCCTTGAGGCAAGCCTTGTTCAAATCGGTGAAGTCCATGCACATCCTTCATTTGCCATTAGCCTTCTTGATCATTACCACATTAGCCAACCAATCCGGGTAATAAACTTCTCGGATAAATTTTTCCGTGGTCAACTTTTGAACTTCTTCTTTAATTGCATTATCTCGTTCAGGAGCAAACACTCTTTTCTTTTGACGTACGGGCTTGGAGGAAGGATACATGTTTAGACGATAGGTAATGACACTTTGGTCAATACCTGGCATATCCTCATGACTCCATGTGAATACATCAATGCTCTTCTTTAAGAACTGGACAAGGTCTTGCTTTGTCTTCTTTTCCATGCTTCCTCCAATCCTTGTCAACTTTTCAGGGTTATTCTCGTCCAAAGGAATGTCTTCCAGCACTTCTGTGGGTTCCACGGTAACCCTTATCTCATCTATATTCATCATCTGCACATGCTCGTCCATAGCCAACATGGCTAGATAGCATTCTCTGGCGGCTAATTGATCTCCTTGCATTTGACCTACTCCATAATCTGTTGGGAACTTGACAGATAAATGGTAGGTAGATGTTATCGCATTCCAACTGTTTAAAGTCGGTCTTCCAATGATGGCGTTGTATGAAGACGAATAGTCCACAACGAGGAAATTTACTTCTTTGGTTATCTATTGTGGATACGCTCCTACTACCATAGGTAATGTAATGGTACCCACGGGTTGCACTTTCATCCCCCAAAATCCTACCAAGGGCAAATTTACTGGACAAAGTTGATCTCGTCCAAGCTTCATTTGTTGGAAGGCAGGGTAGTATAAGATGTCCACTGAACTCCCATTGTCTATCAGCACCCTCTAGTCGTATAATTAGCAATGAGCAAGGAGATGACGATCGCATCATCATGTGGGTGGTGAACCCTTTCAGCGTCTTCGTCCGTAAATGTAATGGCTTGCTTATCTACCCCCTCGTCCTTGGGGGTCGTCCAGAGAGTTGGACGTTTTGTACCACCTTCAGGTACGTCTTCCTTGACTTGGATGATTGCCCTGCTGAGGTTCCTCCTATAATAACTTTTATTTCTCCAAGTGGGGGCCGTGATGACATTTCTACCTTTCCCTTCAACTTTTCATCCTTGTGATCTCGTCTAAGAAAGTTTCTCAATTTTCCTTGCCTGATGAGATTCTCTATCTGCTGCTTCAAGTCAAAACACTCGTCTGTGTCATGCCCGTGATCTCTATGGAAGTAGCAATACTTATTTCTATTGCGCTTGTTGGGATCTCCTTTCATCTTTTTCGGCCACTTCAAGGACGGGTCATCCTTGATTTGCATAAGTACTTGTTCAAGTGGGGTGTTCAAGGGTGTATAGTGCTGACTCCTTGCTGAAGATGAACTTGCTTTCCTATTGTCTCGATCTTTCTTTTCTCCCATCCGGGCCTTCTTTGGATGAGGACCTTGTGTAGGATGGCGTGGGAGATTTGTTTCCATTTGTTCAGCTCTCTTCCTTTTCTTAGCAATGACTGCATCCTCTACATTCATGAAGCTTTGGGCTGAATGGACGAGTTCAGCCATGGTTTGTGGCTCTTGATCATAGAGTTTGTGAATGAACAAATCAGAATTAACTCCATTGTAGAAGGCTGCCAATAACAACTTGTCGTCCATCCCATCTACAGTTAGGGCTTCCCTGTTAAAGCGAGTAATGAAGGACCGTAGGCTTTCATTTTCCCCTTATTCTATGGTCAACAGGCTAGACGAGGACCACTTATGCCTTTGTCCTCTAATGAAGTTGTTAACAAACAACTTACTCAATTCTTCAAAAGAACCCACAGTGTTTGGTGGTATCTTGCTGAACCACACTTGTGTTGGCCCTTTAAGGGTGGTAGGGAAGGTCCTACACATAATCTTGTTTGGAACCCCTTGAAGATGCATTGTAGTCTTGAAGGTTACGATATGATCACACGGGTCGCGCGTTCCATCATATTAGTCCAAGGAAGGCATCTTGAACTTAGAAGGCAGGAGATGACTATTGATGGAAGCAGTGAAAAGGGAATTAGTTCGATGAACTAAATCATCTACGGGATTCGCCCTTCTAATGTTCTCCCTCATCTCATCCATAGCCTTCCTCATTTGATCAATCTCCCTCTCCAAGTGTGGCACTCTTCGTGAAGTGGTACCCCTTGACTAGTTCTCATGTTCAACGTTTTCTGCTTCTCTAACTTCTTGACTTTAGGCTTGTCCTTCCACATATCTGTCATGACGATGTCTCCTTAGAGTAATTTCCCTGGTCAACTCTTGGTTCCAACGGGTTAATTCTGCCATGGAGGCTGCCATGGATTGCACTTGTTGTATGGAAGGCAGTTGCATGACAGGTGCTGACTGGCGATCACGATTAGGATGACTAGAAGCGTTCTTACTCTCCTGGTGGCTTGGACTAGTGGCCATTGATCTTGTCCGAACCATGCTGCCTTTTGTCAGAGAAAGATAAATTGCAAAACGCAAGTTTAATCCTTTGCCGCAGACGGCGCCAACTGATGATGCAAAGAAAATCAGTAGGCTGAATGCTCTGGGCTTCAATGGGCTAGTGATTGCTTGGGAGGCCTGAAAAGAAAAAGACACAAAATCAAAGGTGACCGGGATGAACCGGCCAAGAACCCTCCGATGCTTAAGTTAGTTTTTTCCTCTGGAATGTTAGAATTCCAACTTTGGGAGTAGTGAGAACTTACTTTTATTTGATGTGGATGAGTCCTTATATAATGAGCTTTGGAGTGGTTACTTGTTTCATAACTTCCCCAATATTTGTGGAAGTTAGAAGGTTCAGACTTAACTTCCACAACTGTTATAGAAGTTAGAATGTTCAATCTTATCTTCTATAACTGCAATTGGAAGTTAAGTACTTAGTAGGAAGTTATAGCAAGAACAAGGATCTTGCTCATGTTTCAAAATAGTAGCACATGGTCCGATTCACAAGCTTTTGTAGATAAATCCATTTCTGGAAATTTCCTAAGTGTTGGGGGTCGTCCAGGTGATTTCTTGATGGACAACCCTCATGCCCATGGATGACCTTCCTACGAGGGACAACCTTCTTATGTTAGGATAACCTTTCTGATCTGGACGACTCTTATGGACGAATTGGAGTTGGGTTCAAATTTTTTTAGTTCACCATCAATACACATTCTCAATAATTGGGAATAAATACAACTTGATAGAAAGAACTATACATGGCTTTGTTTCCTAGTTACAATCTAGTAAAAAAAAAAATACAAGGCCTTGTTTCCTAGTTACAATCTACCCTAAAGAAAATAAGACACTCTCTTACGAACCTAAGATTCTCAAATTCGGGGGCTAGGTTAGAGGATGGGAAAGTGTTAGACACCCATCCTGCCCAGATAGAGTTTGGTCTTCTAGACTTTTAAATGACCTTTTAAATACCCATTAAAAAAATGGCATGCAAATTATTGTGTCAATTCCTAGATCTAAAGTTGGTTAATGTGCAAAATACTAGATCTGTTGTATTTATGCAAGGAGGAATCACAAAATTTTATTTAGAGGAAAAAGATTTTTTTAGAGAAGTTTCAAATTAAGAAAAAATGATTTTTTTTGATAAAAAATTCAGATATGATTTTTAAAATAACAAGGACTGGATTTTTAAAAAGAGTTCCTAAATATGATTTCTTAATTAAAGAATAGAATGAATCTCCAAAAGGAAAATCCAAATCTAATTGTTTAATTAAGAAACTGATGGGTTTTTAGAAGAAAGTGCAGATCTGAAAAAAATGAAATTTTAAAATAAAATTCAGATTTGATTTTTGTGTCTTAGAAAACAAAAGAGGTTTCAAAAATAAATTCATATCTGATTTTTGATTCAGAAATCAATGGAGATTTTAAAAATAAATTCAGATTTGATTTTCGGTTTTAAGAAAAGAATGGAGGTTTGAAAAATAAATTCAGATCTGATTTTTGGTTTTAGAAAAACATTGGAACTTTGAAAAATAAATTCAGATCTGATTTTGTTTTAGGAAAAAAAATCAAGTTTTGAAAATTAAATTCAGATCTGATTTTTGTTCTACATAAATAAATAGATCTAATATTTAATCATATGCGTTACATAACTACATGAACAAAACACATATACATAAGCAAACATTCATCATATAACCATTAGAAAGAAAAATCAAAACAAATAAAAGAAGGAACATTTTAGAAAAGGAAAGGAAAATTGGATTAATTTCATGGAGATGTAAATAAGAAGATGGAAACTTACCTGCATCAATTAATATTGCAAGGGAATGGGGAAATCACTTTAGAGTTAGAGAGAGGATGAGTCTCTTTAAGTCCTAAAGAGATTGTTCTTAACAGAAAAGAAAGTCCTGAAGTTGAACTTCTAGAATTTCTTTTACGTTAAGAGCAGAGGGGTCCTAATTTCTAATTTTAATTCTATATTTATAAAGGTGTTGTGCTTAAAAAATCGGCAGGCCTGAGTTAGATCAAATTTTATCCCTAAAAAATCAAATCTGATGTGTTTTAGCTTGATCTAAAAGTTTCTAGGTTGGGAGTAGACACCGCATTTTGTACCCCTTATGACTCAAGCCCCCGTTCCCCAATGATGCCGAAATTCTAAGACCCAAGGTTGGTTTAGGACCCAATCAAATTACAAATTCACTTAAGAGGTGTTAAAATGGAAAATATAACTTTTTAATGAGCAAAAAATCTATTTTTGGAAAATAAAGGCCAAAGGAAACCCTCGGCTTGCGCACGCAGGCATGAACTTGTGTACGCAGCCTTAAAGCCTGCGTACGCAGGCACGAGCCTGCGCACGCAGGTAGGGTTTCGGAAACCTAAGAAAGACAAGTTTTCTACATTAAAGACTGAGGTTTGGAACGAATCCCACATTGTCTGGGAGCCGTTCCAAACCTCCATTTTCACAATATAAATAGCCATACATGGTACATTTTCAAAACACACAGAAATCCCACGAGAAAACACTAAAATTCACTAGAAATAGTGAATCAAAGAGGGAGGTTTTCACAAAACATCCTCAAGTAAATTTTATTTGATTAAGGTCTTTTCTAGCCTTGATCTTCGAGTTTAAGATTACTAATCACATTTTTATTGATTTGTGAATAGATTTGATTGAGGGGAATGAAGAAAAATCAAGCTTAGGAGCTTTTGCTTTAAGGTATTCATTTCAAAAAATTTCTTTTTATTTCCTTTAATTTAATTATGTTTTGTTTGTTTCTTTACTTGTTTTATGCCTTAATATGTTTATGTAGTCTAGGTTTACGCTTTTGTATGTCTTAAAAGCATGTAGGTTGTTAAATTTAAGCTTTCAAGCGTTTTTCTGCGTTTTTGTTTCTGGGTTAGGGTTTAGGGTGTGTCTGTGTATGCATGCTTCTTGCATGCGTATTCAGGCTCAAAGTATACATACGTATACAACTGGCCTGCGTATGTATGTGCACGCATACTTGTGCCCAAAAACCCTATTTTTGAGTTTGCTGCTTCTGTTCTTTCTTTTATTTTATATCATATATTTCTACTTTTACCTTCTTGTATGCTTTTGCATCTTCTATTTCTCTGTTCACATGTTCGTTTGTCATTGTATGCTAGATTAGGGTTTTCCTCTTAAAGTTCTTGCCTTGATGCTATGCCATTCATTCACATGTTCATGCATGATACCATAGGTGCTGAGTTGCTACAAGGTATGTAAAGGTAAGTCATACATTGACAATGTACATGCATGGCCTTGCTTAGGTTTGATGATACAATTGTGTTTTTAATGTTTTGGATGATGACATGATTTGTTTGCTTTACTTCTACCTTGATTGTAATGATCATATGCTTCTACCTTGGATGTGATGACATGATACTAGATGTATGCTAGGGTTTGTGATGTGATGATGTGCATGATAGGCTTTGGTTGATTGCCATGATAGATTTATGGTTAGGGATGATTGATGCCATATTGATTGTTAGATGAATGTTAGTGTGTGTGAGTCTAGATACAATATTAAGTGTGCCTTTAATAGGGTTAAGACATAAGACACAATAAGGGGAAGCCAACCTTATGGTTGGGCAGTTTTGAGAGCCTAACACCTTTCCTAGACCATACCTAACTCCGAACCCATATCTCTAGCAGTAAGATCAAAAGGTCCTTCCTCGAGAGGACGCTATATATGTGGTTCCTAGACCATTGCAAAAACTAGGTGGTGACTCCCCGTTGTGTCCATAGTGGCGACTCCACTAGGGATTGTGAGTTTAATTCCTATGTGTCCTATGTCTTAACCTTAATAAAGGCTTATTCAATACTTGTTTGCACACACATCACTTGGTTCTATTGTCCCTTTTACCTCAATTGGTGATGAGTGGGAAGATGGAAGGCCCTATTTGAGCCCAAGTTTTTCGAAGTTCATCCCACCAACTCACAATGTGTGCCGTTGCCTATAATGGGTTTTAAGTACGTTAATGGTTTGCCACCAATCCACAAAGTTCCACTTAGGCCCTCGGTTGGAATCATGACCCACCTAGTTGTGAATGGCCTACTTATCTATACCTTTAGCTCTAGAGAGCCTACCCACACTTAGAGAGATCCTAGATCCTATCAAAAGAGGATACCCATTTATATATCTCTTGTTTGTTCAACCATATATCTTGTGCTCACCTAATTCTAAAGGACAAAAAAAAAAAAGATGTAAAAGTGGAAGGATGAACCTAAAGTTATGGCATACCCAAAGACAATTGGGATAAAAGAAAGGAAGTTCTCACATGTAAGAGGCTTATCCCTAAATCCAAAGGTATATATTAACTTGAAAGGTTCATAAGATCATAGCCTAATTGCTATCATAAGCCCAAATCAAAAGCCTTTTTGAAAAATTGGACTTTTAGCGTAAGATAACAAGTATGCTATGGACTTAGCATCCAAAATCCTACAAAGTCAATGTGAATTTCCCTAATCTTGGGCCTCTTTGTTGTATGCCTAGGCCTAAAATGATGAGACCTTCATGGATCTTGTGAGGAAAGCTACAATATATTCTGGCTAAAGGGCTACTTCAAAAAATGATGATGATGGTGATGAATGCATTGTAAGCCCACATTTGAGACAAAGGGTTGAAAATATCTAAAGCATATTCTAATGAAAGCCCATGAGAGTAAGATGAGAGCATTATTATAAATAGACCAAAGCCCAATGAAACAAGAGGCAAGGTTCGTGAGAGAAAAGAGAGTGACTTTGTAATTGGGCCTTCATTAAAATGGACATAAAGACTTTCTAAGAACATTTAAAAATAAAAAGAACCTTTTAATTGGGACATGAACTTAATGAAAAATGGACTTCTTTTAAGGTGCCATTGCACTCTTACAATCCAAGTCCAAAAGAAGAATGGAAGGCAAGACATTCCAAGAAAGGATGAATGCTTCAAGTGAAGAAGCCCTCATGCAAAAGCTACTCGAGTGTGTGGAGGCACAGGGTAAAGTCCTTGAGAAGATAATAAGCTACCTCTCCAAGGTAGAAGAAGATCTCAAGGAAGAATGGGATGAAGGGGACAAGGCCGATTATGAACAAAGAGAGCTGACTCAAGAGGACATCGATCAAATGATGACAAAAGGAAAGGTCCGCCTGCTTCTACCCAACTTTATGCCGCAATTAAAGAGCGCTCCTGGACCATGAACTTTTAAGAGGGCCAACGTCAATGAATTCTTTGAATTAGGAGACACGGGATCTTGGGAAGATCATGACTGGCCGAAATGGACCTTGACGGTAAGGGAAACTCAAGTCACCCCAGCTCGTTTCATGCTTGAACGAGACATGGACCTTTCTTCCGATGACAATCAACACCTTATGCTGACTCAAGATGAAGAAGAAGAGGAAGGAGATGTTGGAGTGATTAGCTATTGGAGTGAAAATGGCGGCGACTAGTTTTTTGACGAGGTAGGAAGAGATTTCCCCAATAAGGGCGAGGTTCTATATGACATAACCAAGGCTGTGCACATATGGGAACCTTTGAAAGATGAGGACTGGTTCGCTGAGTTGAAGACTTTTTTCGGAGAAGGGGACGGGAAGAAGAGTGACAAGCCTTGAAAAAGAAAGAAGACGGAATTCATCATGCCTACTGTGGAGCAACTTAATAATTGGACTTAGGTTGGGTTTTCTAAGAGTGGGGAAAAGAAATTTTGTAATGCAAGTCCCAATGTGCTTTTCAATATTTTCAATGAGATGAATTCTGATTTGGCTTATATTGATGTGTCCCATAATATTAAAATTCTGCACTTAAATGATTCAATTGAATTTGAAAATGAAATTAATAAACAATTGGAAAAGAAAATTGAACATATAGAACCAACTTTTGAAACTCTTAATTTGGGCAATAATGAGATAGCCCAACATCATATTGATACCCATGCCCACATGGTCCTTGTTAAGCAAAAGTTAAGGCACATGAGAACTGAATGGCTCCTAAAGATCAAAGAAGAGGTCACGAAACAGTTGAAAGTAGGGTTCATTAAGCATATGCACCAAGCCGAATGGATAGTCAATGTTGTGCCCGTACCCAAGAAGGATGGAAGGTAAGGATGTGTGTGGATTTAAGGGATTTGAATAAGGCTTGCCCTAAAGATGATTTCCCCCTTCCGTACATAGACGTCCTAGTGGATAATACAGCCGGTAGTTCCTTGATGTCTTTTATGGATGGTTTCTCAAGATATAACCAAATCAAGATGGCTCCTAAGGATATGACTAAAACCACTTTCACCACAGAATGAGGGATCTATTACTACACAGTAATGCCATTTGGGCTAAAAAATGCAGGTGCAACTTATCAAAGGATGGTCACAGCTTTGTTACATGATATGATGCATAATGAGGTTGAGGTGTATGTTGATGACATGATTGTAAAATTTAAGGATAGGGGAGGTCACATCATTAAACTAAGAAAGTTCTTCGAAACGATCAAGGAGTATAGATCGAGGTTGAACCCCCCATGGACACAAGGGAGGAATCGCCACCTAGTTTTTGCAATGGTTTAGGAACTATATGTATAGCGTCCTTTCGAGGAAGGACCTTTGATCTTACTACCAGAGTATGGGTTCGGAGTTTAGGTACACTCTTGGGAAGGTGTTAGGCACCCAAGATTGCCCAACCTTAAGGTTGGTCTCCCATCGTTGTGTCTTATGTCTTAACCTTATTAAAAATAAATTCAACACTTGCATTCTAACTCACACACACACTAGCATGCATTTAACATACAACACGTCATCATTCATCCCAAAACACATATCTATCCATAAAGCAATAAAGAGCCAAACCACTCATATATACAAACCCTAACATTCATCTAGCTTGTGAAAACCCTATCATACATCTAAAGCAAGGCAGTAACTTAATCATGGCAATCACAAGATCATGTAAACATCCATACTCAAAACCAAACATCATACAAACATAGTCATCACCAAAGATGCATGTTCAATGCATGACCTACCTTTACTTACCTTGTAGTAACTCAACATATATGGCATCAATGCATGAGCATGTGAATGAATGGCATGGTATTAAGATTAAGAAACAAGAAGACAAACCCTAATCTAGCATATGAGAGATACCAACAAATAAAGCATGTGAACCAGAGACTCAAATACGTATATACATATGAAAAGGGTTTAAATAGAGGCAAGACATGTGAAGTAAGCAAGCCAAACAACACAAGATATCTGAATTAGGGTTTTTGGGCAAGTGCTTGTGAATGCAGCTAGAGACCTGCGTACACAGGGTTTAATCTGCATATGCATGCTTATGGCATGTGTGCATGGGACTTGTTCAAAAACCCTAACCCTGAAACACGAAAGAGAAAAGCAGAGCATAAAAGAAAACCCTAATTCTAACATGTCGGACCGTGTGCCTTACCGATCCATCCAACGACCAATTGGTGAAGGATGAGGGGCACAAATCTTTTATAGCATTCGATCGCAGACCAAGCCCATTGGTATTGGAGCAAATTGTGAAATCCCTCATAATCCCTACCTCACAATGCGGCTCCAACGACTCGAACCTATGACCAGGCTCTGATACCACTTGTCGGACCGTGTGCCTTACCGATCCATCCAACGACTAATTGGTAAAGGATGAGGGGCACAAATCTTTTGTAGTATTCGATCGCAGACCAAGCCCATTGGTATTGGAGTGAATTGTGAAATCCCTTACATAACAACCTAGCATGTTTATAAACATCAAACAAGCGTAAAACTAAACTAAGCAAACATGTTATAATACAAACAAAACAAGAAAAAAAGATTAAACAGCAAAAAAAAAAAAAAAAAAGACTAAAAAGAGAAAAAGAAAGGTAGAAGCTTGATACCTCAAAAAGGAGTTCCCAAGCTTTGATTTTGACCGTTCCCCTCAGTCAAATCTATCACTAGTCATTAAACAAGAGATTAGCAACGTTAAACTAAAAGGATTAGGGCCATAAAAGGTTCCGATCAAATAAAATTGACTTGAGGGTGTTTTGTGAAAAACTCCCTTTTGATTCACTATTTTCTAGTGAATCATAGGTTTTTCCTATGGGATTTCTGAGCATTTTGATAATGTACCATGTAAGCTTTTTATAGTGAAAAAATGGGGTTTGGAGTGGCTCCCAGGCGATGTAGGATTCATTCTAAATCTTAGTCATTATTTCAGAAAACTTGTATTTTCCATGCTTCTAAAACCCTAGCTGCATACGTAGGAATATGCCTGCGTACGCATGCTTTGGCCCACGTACATGGGCCGAGGGCCACTTTGGTCTTTTATTTCCAAAAATAGATTTTTATTTATTTAAAAGGTTATATTTTCCATTTTAACATTTCTCAAGTCAATTTGATATCGGATTGGGCTAAACTAGCCTTGGGCCTTAGAGTTCGAGCATCATTGGGGAACAGGGGCCTGAGTCATAAGGGGTACAAAATGCGGTGTCTACACCCCCAAAAATGTACCTTTGGAGTAACAGCTGGAAAGTTGCTAGGCTTCCTAGTAAGTGATAGAGGGATAGAAGTAGATCTATCCAAGATTAAAGCCATATTGGAGATGCTTCCACCTAAGAATGAGAAGGAAATAAGAGGATTCCTAGGACAACTACAATATATCAGTCGATTCATCGCCAAGCTCACCTCCACTTGTGAGCCCATCTTTGAACTCCTAAGGAAGAATGAACCCCACACATGGAATGATGAATTTTAGAAAGCCTTTGAACTTATCAAGGAATACCTCCTCCATCCACCTATCCTGGTACCTCCACAACAAGGAAAGCCTTTGCTACTATACCTCTCTATCATAGGATGCGGTTGGGAGCATGCTTTCACAAGAAGACAACAATAAGAAAGAGAGGGCAGTGTACTATTTGAGCAAAAGATTCCATGATTATGAGACTAGATATACCCCCATAAAGAAATCATGCTTTGCACTTATGTGGGCCATACAGAAGTTGAGACACATCATCCTACTGTTCCAAGTATGGGTAGTAGCCCAGATGGATCCATTGAAGTACTTGTTTGAGAAACCAACTTTGAGTGGAAAACTGTCAAGATGGTTGATCCTATTAGCGAAATTCGATTTGAAGTATGTGGTAAGGAAGACTATCAAGGGGAGCGCTGTGTCTGATTTTTGTGCCGAAAGTCCCATAGAGAGAAAGGATGGAAAAGAAGACTTCCCAGATGAGGACATCTTGGATATCGAGCTAGGGGCATGGAAAATGTATTTCGATGGAGCTGTGAACCAATATGAGAATGGGATAGGAGTACTTTTGAACTCCCCCGTTGGATCCCATGTGCCTCTGGCTGTCAAATTGAACTTTGAGGCAACTAATAACATGGTAGAATATGAAGCTTGTATCCTCGGAATGAAAGCTCTCTAAGAGTTAGGGGTAAAAGAGGCAGAGATATTTGGAGATTCGACCTTGGTTATAGCTCAAGCCTAGAAGTTATGGTAGGTAAAGGAAGAACATCTAAAGCCTAATCAGCAATATCTAAAGGATTTGACCAAAACTTATGACAAAATTCAATACACGATCATCCCTAGAACTCAGAATTTGTTTGCAGATGCCTTAGCTACCTTGGCATCCATGGTTGAAATACCTGAAGAAGTATGGACACGACCTTTAGAGATTGGACAGAGTTATGAGTTAGTACACAAGGAGAAGAGTGAGTCATCGGTTTTGGTTATAGAAGAGGAAGGGATTCCTTGGTATTATTACATCATGAAATTCTTGGAGTTAGGGGTATATTCGGATGGTGCTAACAAGAGAGAGCGTCATTTGATTAGGATGATGGCAATGCAATACATCCAATATGGAGGATAGCTCTATAGGAGGTCCTATGATAGTATACACTTTCGTTGCCTAAAGAAAGAAGAAGCAGAAAGACTTATGGAGGAAGTTTATTAAGGGATTTGTGGTCCTCATATGAATGGGAGGATGTTAGCAAAAAAGATTCTAAGGATAGGCTACTATTGGAGTGTGAGAGACTGACGTTCGAAGAACTTGGGTGCTCTCAGAAAAGGAGTTAGGCATCAGCATCTTCCCTTTTCAGGATTCCTTGGAATCGCCACTTATTTTATAAGTAAAATAAGAAAACTATACAATTTACAATATATCTTGAATGGTATGCATCTTTATTGATTGGAAACAATTTACATCTTGGTAGAAAGAACTTTACATTGCTTTGATTCCTAGGTACAATCTAATAAATAAATAAAAATACAAAGCTTTGTTTCCTAGTTACATTCTACCCAAAATAAAATAAAACACTAAATCTACCAACCTAAAATCCTAAGGTTCGGGGGCTAGGTTACAGGATGGGAAGGTGTTAGGCACCCACCCTGCCTAGATAGAGTCTAGTCTTCTAGACTTTAAATGACCATTAAATACCCACAAAAAATGACATGCAAATTGTTGTGTTAATATTCGATCTAAAATTGGTTAATATGCAAAATACTAGATCTGTTGCATTTATGTAAAGAGAAATTATATCTAAATTTTATTTGTGAAAAGAAAGATTTTTATGAGAAGTTTCAAATTAGCAAAATGAATTTTGTGATAAAAATTTAGATCTGATTTTTTTTTAAATAACAGGGAATGGATTTTTTTTTTTTTGAAAAGTTCCTAAATCTGATTTCTTAATTAAATAACAGAATGGATCTCTAAAAGGAAAACCCAAATCTGATTGTTTAATTAAAAAAAAAAAAAAAACATAATGGGTTTTAAAAGAAATTTCAGATCTAATTTTTTAAAGTGAAAAGAATGAATTTTTTAACATAAAACTCAGATCTGATTTTTGTTTAAAGAAAATAATGAGATTTTGGAAAAATATTTCAGATATGATTTTTGTTTAAGGAAGACAATGAGATTTTGGAAAAAGATTTCAGATTTGATTTTCGTTTAAGGAAGACAATGAGGTTTTGGAAAAATATTTTAGATCTGATTTTTGTTTAAGGAAGACAATGAGATTTTGGAAAAATATTTCAGATTTGATTTTTGTTTAACATAAAGCAACAGACCTAATATTTAATGGTATGCATTACATCATTACATAAATACATATGCTAAAACATACATCACATAACCAAAAAAGAATCAAGGCAAAGAAAAGTAAGGGTCCTCAAAAATCTAAGATCTAGAATACTTCAGAAATCAAAGAGAATTTTTTTTTTAAAAGATCTAGAATAAGAGCCACTTAATAGAAAAGAAATTCTTAAAGCAAAACTTCTAGAATTTCTTTAACGTAAGAGGAGAGAGGGGTCAGAAAAAGGGTCCTCATTTTTTATTTTTGTTCCCTATTTATAGAGGTTTGGTGCTTAAAAAATAAGTTGGATTAGATCAGATACGAATTGGGTTGCGTCTTTATTCCTAAAAATTCAAAATAGATGCATTTTATCTTAATTAGAACATTTCTAGGCTGGGCCACATAGTTGTGCCAATCGGCACTTGGGAAGTGCCAATCGGTACTTGTCATGTGCCGATCGGCAGTCCTAGAGTGCCGATTGGCCCTCTTAAGTGCCGAGCCCAATTCCCAATTTTGGTTCAATATGGACTCTTTTTTAGGGATTCTTTGAGTCGAGAATTGCACCTAGACGTATTTTTAACTCATATTCTAAAATTAATTCCATTTATTTTGATAATCAGGTCCTTAAAACAATAATTATTTGATAGATAAATATTCTAAAAAGACTTAATTATCAACAATTCTCTTATTATTTGATTATCCATTTTATCCGTATGCAACCAAGCTTATTTCTGATAAAAACCAACAACCAATCACACAATTATTTAATTAATTTTAATTGTTTAACCAATCAGAATTAATTATAATTAATCGCACGCGATCGGCTTCACCCCCATACAATGCATGCAGACCGTGAAAACTTAATCTTGTGATATCTTTCAATCTAACGGCTTGATTTGGGAATCGGGCATACCGTCGCGACCGTTAGAATCTCAAGATCATTTTTATGACATGCAATGAGTGATTTAATGCATGAAATGCAATTATGATTTTTGGGTATTTGAAATGGTCATTTTAGTCATCTTCCAAAACTAAATTATGAGTGCGAAATCGAGTGTCTACATGGAGCACAATGAAACCAATTGTGTGGACTTTGTGAAGAGTTTCCATGACTACCAAATGCATGCAAACTTGAACCACGTACCGCCTAGTGAATTATAATGCATGACCTCTCCTTGGCCTTTCTCAGTTTGGGGCATAGATGTGATTAGAAGAATAGCCCCTAAAGCCTCAAATGGACATGAGTACATCCTAGTAGCAATTGGCTACTTCACCAAGTGGGTGGAGGCAGCCTCCTACTCCATGTTGAAAGCCAAGCACGTGGCTCGGTTCATAGAGAAGAACATCATCTACCGATATGGGGTACCCCAAGAGATCATTTAAGATAATGACTCCCACTTTGAGGGGGAGGTTCAAAAGATTATGGATTTGTACAACGTTGAGCATCACAGTCTTCACCATACCGATAGACTAATGGGGTCGTAGAAGCAGCCAATAAAAACATCAAGAACATCATAGCCAAAATGGTAGTGACATACAAGGATTGGGCCGAGAAACTTCCATTTGCTTTATAAGGTTACAGAACTTCTATCCGTGCATCAATTGGGGCAATACCTTACTCTTTGGTCTATAGTAGTGAGGTGGTAATTCCAATTGAGTTGGAGATACAATCTTTGAGAGTGCTAATAGAAACCAAGGTCTTAGAAGAAGACTGGGTGAAGGCAAGATACGAGCAATTGGCCTTGATAGATGAGAAGAGAGTTAGGGCACAATACCATGCACAAGGGTGCCAAAAGAAAATTGCTAGAGCATTTAACAAAAAAGTGAAACCTAGAAACCTTAAAGAAGGGGACTTGGTCCTAAAAGTGCTTAGAGATGAAACTTTTGATCCAAGAGGAAAGATGAAGCCAAGATGGTTTGGGCCTTTCATTATCAAGAAGATCATGTCAGGGGGTGCTACAAGGATTATAGATTTGGATAAGGAAGAAATGCTTCACCCAATCAATATGGATAGACTCTGGACATACAATGTTTGAAAAGAAAAGAAAAAAAACTTGCTAGGTTGAAAACCCGAAAGGGCGGCCTAGGCAAAAGTTAAGGCAAAAAGACCTTGTTGGATTGAAAACCCAAAAGGGTGGTCTAAGCAAAAGATAGGGGAAAGACCATGGTCATGGCGAAAATTCCTTCAAGGACGTCATGGGAAAAATTACATGGCATGGAAAAAAAGAATAGAAAAAGAAAAAAAAAAGATAATAAGCAAATGACTCTTTTATTGCTCAAATTAAAAGATGATAAATTGTTTCATAGGGGATTTGGAATATTCCAATCCTTTGTTAAATTCAAAAAGAAAAGACATGAGAATCATAAAGTGCATAAAAGTAAAATTTGGGCCATATCAAGTTTGTCATTCAACCCTCTTCCTTTTGCTGGACTTCTTGTAAGCTTTTTAATCTATGAGGACCCATTTCATGTCATCTTGTAGCCACTTCTGGTACCCCGAAGTTGGATGAAGAAATTGAGGAGGACAAATGTCTCTAGTCACCCTCCGTCGCGGCCAAGCCTCACGGATTCTGCTTAAAGTCCTATTAGTGAACTCCAAGGTGTGGAAAGAGCCATCATCACTAGGAGCCCCTTGGCGATCACCAAACTATCTAGCAATGCGGCATGTGGAGTAGTAAGAGCAATAGTGAAAATCCTACAAATGGAACACAGTTGTCCTTAAGGCTATGGTGAGCCATGCTTGAGATGCGCCACCACTCTACCACCTATTGGATGTTTGTGGCATCAATGCGCTCCATGAGCTCAGTAAACTCTTTAAAGCTCATCTCAGCACGCTTGGGCCTATGGTTATGATAATGCTTGGGGTAGATATTTGTTGGAAAATTTGATTTTGCATCTCATACAAAACACACAGCGGAAGCAACAATCATGGATCTACTTCATTCATGAGAGATAACATGTAACCTTGAATTCTAGAATAAAGAATAGAAAGCATACCTTGATGCAGTGAATTTCAAAACCAAAACTTGAGAATACCTTTAATCTTCATCTCAATTCCACATGGTGCCCAAGATGTGTGATCTCTCAATCAGTCTTTTGTACATAGATTCTCAAAGAAAAATCCTTCTTCTTCTCCTTTTAGAGAAAAACTCTTTTCTTTTCTTTTCATCATTGTACATTCTAACTACCTTAGTAGTTACTTTATTTAATAACTCTTATTAAATAAAAAAAATGATTATCTAATTAGCTTAGCCTTTTGGGCCTACCCAATTGGGCTTTAGTTTGTGGCTCGAGATGGGACCAAAGGGAACAAATAAGACTCTAGCTCCAATGGGTCTTGGGCTTTTCTGTCAACTCTTGACAAGTCCAAAGTTACCATTAATTATATTCAATACCACTATAAGAATATAATTGCACTCTAGGCCTTATTAATAAATTATACCCCAAGACTTTATTATACATACAACCCCTTCATTAAAATATTCGTAGTAATACAAAGTCATGAATGTTGACTGCCACTTTGAAGATTACTACATCTTAATCCTTGAGTACCCGGTTTAATGCTTTATGTTATTCATCATATATTTATGAAATCCAATTTCATTAAATATATACTTTAATAACTCCTTACTAAAGTGGTTGGGCCCAATACTCTGAATAACCAAACCCATTAAACTTATCTCAAGGGAATATTTTATATCTCCGTTAAGAGATTATGAATTTCATCTTGAGAATATATGTTCCATTAACATTAAATGCGGCTGCCCAACATACTGAGGTTTTGACCGTAACTTATAGATCTCACTCCTGATATATCAAAGCAACCTACACCTCATGATCAAGTCCATTATTCTCTCAGGATTTAGAGTTGATACAAATAGAAGTCGTGAGATTTATTATTCATTTGACAGTTGTTAGGAGAATAGTAAATCTCACAGCGGTCCAGTTCAATATGTCTTAACTCTTAAAACATATCAACATATCAACTAGAAGTCTCCACTTCCATGATCAAGACAAATCATCTTAGTTGATATGTTATAGTCTTCGCAGATGAAATGCCCAATTTCATCACCGACTACGAACTACATTTTGAGTTTACAAGGAATTTATGATTTACATCTTCTGTGAATTTTCACATAAATCACATACAATGCATCTCATGGACTATGATAATGTCCCATTAGTTCATTTATAAATAGTTTCTTATAATTAAACAATTTAATTATTTATGACATGCCAATAAATTAGATTTTAGGGCATAAACCCCAACAATCTCCCACTTGCCCTTAAAGACAATTTACCATATATCCAACACTTATCTCCCTTTAGAGTAATTTATAGTCACTCTAAGGCAAGGTTTGGAAATAAGTTTCAGTCAGATTTATTGCATAAATTATCTTTTCTACTACTATATCTCACGTACTCATATCTCTCTAATGAGATAATACTTACGCTTAATGTGTATCTTCACCACCTAGGATGAACACATATCTTGACGTCCAACTTCATGAATCACAATCAAACTATAGTCAATATTTGTACATCCAGTAACTATCAAAACCTCACTTTTGTGGACAAGCATATAATCCCTCATTCTCCTAAGATATTTGAGTATATGCTTTACTTCCACTATATTAAGTGATCTTTGATTCAATTGATATTTGCTTAACATGCCCACCGCAAAATAGATATTTAGCCTAGTATATAGCATAGCATAAAGACTTCCCTATAGACATGATATTAGGAACTGTCTTAATATGCTCTTCCTTTTATATGTTTAAGGACCGTAATCCTTTATAAAGGAACTTCAAACTTAAAAGGAAGGAAATTCTTTCTTGAAGTATTACATGCTATACTTGGCTAGAATCTAATCTATTTAAGCAGTTTGAGATAGACCCAACATCCTAATTTCTGAATTTTAACAAAGTTTAATTCTTAGGATGTGACTAGTCTTTCCCAAGTATTTTATATCAAACTGGACTAGACAACAAAACCTCTATTGATGACTATAACTCTACATCATTCTAAATGATTAGAATGTCATCAATATACATTAAGAAATTTATTATTCTATATAACTTTTACACACATAAGGCCTTTTAATACTTGATCAAAATCAAAGAATTTGATTTCTTGATCAAAGATGATATTTTATGACCTAGATGCTTGCATTAGTCCATAAATGGACTTTAAGCAATTTGCATACTAATCACCACTGGTTCTTTGCTATGAACAAGTCTAGTTACATCATATAGATGTCTTCCTCAAGATTGCTACTTAAAGAAGCTTTCTTGATATTCATTACCATATTTCATCCAAATGAAATATAATGAATAAGAGAATCTAGATAGAGTCAAACTTGACTATTGGTGAAAAAATCTTTTCATAATTGAACCATTTCTTTCTGAATAAATCTTTTCACCATTAGTCTTGACTTTAAAGGTTTGCACCTTCAAATCTATCAATCTCATTTACTTGTAGACCTATTTGAAAACTATAGGCTTAATGCCATTAGGCTCCTCTACAAGTTCTAGACTTTAAATAGAATCTAATTCTATTCACATAACCTTGATCCAGTAATCCATATTCATATCATCTATTGCCTTTACGTAGGACCGAGGATCAAATTCATATCCTTGTGGAATAACTACAAAAGTTTATTCCAAAAGTATGAATTTATTTGGTAATTCTCCCACTACGATATTGTACCGATGTAATAGTTATCTACAGAATAATGTCTTGTGGTGTATATAATACAACCATCTCATTTCTAAATATATTTTATAGTTGTCCTACAACAAATTCTAACATTTTTCTTCTAGAATAATCTACCTTTAAAAGAGCCCTATTCCTCCTTTATGTATGCACTAACTTAAAGAAGTCATTGGAACTTCATTCCTTTATGAAAAGGAACCCTAGATCTTATTATCCTCTAAATAGAATTCATAGACTAAGAATAAAACAAAATAATGGTTCTAAAAACCCATCTTTCACCAATCTTGAATATCATTTAGATTAATAAGATCTATAGACATAAGTGCCAAAACATACAAAACCAAAGGATGGAAACTTTCTCTTTAAAAAACAAAACATGTAAATTTCCAACTAGAAGACAATCATGGACAATTCTTAGCTTTACCAAAACAGAAACACTTTCCTTTTGGTCATACTTTTAAATCTTAATTTCCTTTTGGCAACTATTAGGGCAATTAGCTTGTCCAACTATTTGGTATTATAATTCCTCTTCTTACCACCCTTACCTTTCGGTTCAGGCTAAGAATTCGAATTAAATCATATTGATTCTAGCCTTAGCTTTTAGGATGTCTTCTGTTGCGTAGAACTCACTCATCAATTTAGATAACATAAAAAAAAATTATTTTCAAAACAATCTGAATTGATCAAATGATTCTAACAAGGACTTGTGGATCATATCCATATAAGATTAACAATTAATCTCTACATCCAAGAAGTCCAATTCATTTTAAAATTAAAAACTTTTCATAAAATAATATAGAATTGGAACTCCTTAAGCTTTTCTTAGCACTCAATATGATTTATACCAAACATCTATTTAGACTTAATATAAAGTCTAAGTCTAGTACTAACTCTTGCATCTCATGCAATAGCACAATTGAGATAGAAGCCAATGTAGCATATTAGCATTTCAATGGAGACTATGATCATATCATAAGCTATCTTCCATCAATGCATCATGCATAGGAAATTATGACAATGTTGAATTAAAACATAAATATGTACTTTAGCTCCTTTAAGCACCATGTCCAAAATTATTTCTTAGTTAATATGATTCAATTAAAATAGTAGCTAGAGGACAAAATTTATGACAACTTTATTTTGAGACTATGAACATAATTACAAGGACATTATATTTTGCAACCATAACCATATAGTATGGAACCCGAAAAACATACTATACAAGGTGCAACGACAACCTAATCCCGCAATTAATATTCCTCAGAAGCTAAGTCATACCAATCACTATGATTAGGCGAGAATTATTCTCATTATTAATGCTATCATGGTAACTCTTACCAAACAAAAATAATTTGCCGCTTTTCCTTTAGCCTCTAAGTAATAATGACATAGCTCCAGAGGGAGGTTAACATTACACTTAGTCTAGTGTACACCATTGCCTAGAATCAATGTGAGTCACCAAGTAACTCCACGGAAGCGTGGTCGTTCTCAATGTAAAAACACACTTCATCTATCATTAAGAAGTTTAACCTGTAGTACCATGAATTAAACACCCTCCGAAGGGAGCAAGGCATATACGCCAAGGCGAGGTGCCTAATCACACTACTATAAACCGGCAATAGAGGCCGTGAGAATCAACCCTTGAATCTCTCTCCCACTAGAAATTTTAAAACAAGTGGATTGTCTTGAAATCATTGTGATCTAATCACAATTTTAACCCTACACATTAAATGTGTTTAATTGTTTAAATTCAATGTGATGCAACTAAGTCACGTCACAATAGCGTAACGAACATTCGCGCATTCACAAAGAAGTTTAACCTTGTAATCTGTTAAGTAAATACCCTTCGCTTGGAATGCAAGACTCGAAGTCAAGACAAGGTATCTATTCACATTACAATAAACTTAACAAAAGGGTTATTTCAGCACTCCCACTCATTATTTGGGTTTTTCTTAAAATAATTGTGATCCCATCACAACTAATAACCTTGCACCTGTAATCCCTAACTAAAATGGAAGTCCTAAACTATTTAGGATTCCTTAAACACTAATGAATCAAAAATTAGTTATATAGAACTTTATCCTTAATTTACTAAATAAAGTATTCTAATCTCATTAGAAACTATATAACTTTAATTAAAATTTTAATCTCATTAAAAAAACTTCTAATTAAAATAAATTAAGGACTTTTAATCAAAAAACAATTTAGGACTTAAGAGTTCTATTTAACTAATATCTTTGATCTCATTAGGTCTTTTAGTTAAAACAATGTGTAATCTAATCACAAATAGCATTACTCTTTAATTATGTGAAAAAACACTAAGAAAAATTTTGAATTCAGGATTCTCAATCGATTCTTGATAGCTCCTCGATCGATCGAGCCTCAGAATTTCTAGTCTTGATCGATCGAACGTGTATCTCGATCGATCGAGAAATAATCTGGATGCTCGATCGATTCTTGACAGCTCCTCAATCGATCGAGCTTTGTGAATTTTTGAATTTCCAGAATTTTCAGGTTACCGTTTTTTGACATCTTCATTAAACTTCCATCAAGAACGAAGATTTATAGATCAAACATTAAGGTTTTTAATATCAAGATCAAGAACCATAATAATGCTAGAAACCTTGAGAACATAATCCTAATCTCATTAGGAATAAATTTCATAATCCTAGCATTAACATACTGTTTGATCATAAAATAAATATATAATGCAAAGCAAGCAACAATATGATGAATCCTTTATAAACAATGAAAGACGACACCTTCATAAAAGGATACACTTCATCCTATACAAATGTTTTGCATATAAACCCATATATATGTCTAATATACGGATTCAATACATCCAATGCAATTAACATATGCTTATAAGGTGGCCAACAAGCATTAACGTTAAATTGTCTTATTATCATTATCCTAAATAACGAAAACAAAGATGGCCATGGAAACAGATGTTAACACGTTAATAGCATCAACAATAGTTATTGAATAAAATACAATAACTATACCCAATTGTCTACTATATCCAAACGGTGCATTAACATCCAAGCCATGCAATGAAGGATCAAAGTGGTGCAATGAATTGATACATGCAAATGATAGTTATTTGAATAACTATATCCAAAACATAAACTTCAAGATGGTTTGGATATATCGGTCAGAGCATTAAAATAACTACCCTTCATTTCAATAACTACCATTGACAAGAACCACTTCACGCACATTCTGGTTATTACAATTAGATTCATATAACCATATCCAGGCAATTAATAAGGCACGGCACCATTGCAATACAATTGTCATCATCATGAACGGTTATCTCAATAACTTTCAATAACTATACTTGAAACAACGTTGAACATCATCATGCGAATGAATTCAATACTCACATGAATCCACATATATTTTAATGAACAATATTAATGAAACAACGTTGAACATCAAGAAACCTTTTTTTTTTTATTCTAACATCCAATCACATGCTATACAATCATGATATTGAAGACCGCTCTGATACCAATTGTTGGAAAATCTGGTTTTGCATCTCATACAAAACACACAGCGGAAGCAACAATCACGGATCTACTTCATTCATGAGAGATAACATGTAACCTTGAATTCTAGAATAAAGAATAGAAAACGTACCTTGATGCAGTGAATTTCAAAACCAAAACTTGAGAATACCTTTAATCTTCATCTCAATTCCACATGGTGCCCAAGATGTGTGGTCTCTCAATCAGTCTTTTGTACATAGATTCTCAAAGAAAAATCCTTCTTCTTCTCCTTGTAGGGAAAAACTCTTTTCTTTTCTTTTCATCATTGTTCATTCTAACTACCTTAGTAGTTACTTTATTTAATAACTCTTATTAAATAAAAAAACTAATTATCTAATTAGGTTAGCCTTTTGGGCCTACCCAATTGGGCTTTAGTTTGTAGCTTGAGATACCAAAGGGAACAAATAAGACTCTAGCTCCAATGGGCCTTGGGCTTTTCTGTCAACTCTTGACAAGTCCAAAGTTACCATTAATTATATTCAATACCACTATAAGAATATAATTGCACTCTAGGCCTTATTAATAAATTATATCCCAAGACTTTATTATACATACAACCCCTTCATTAAAATATTCGTAGTAATACAAAGTCATGAATGTTGACTGCCACTTTGAAGATTACTACATCTTAATCCTTGAGTACCCAGTTTAATCCTTTATGTTATTCATCATATATTTATGAAATCCAGTTTCATTAAATATATACTTTAGTAACTCCTTACTAAAGTGGTTGGGCCCAACACTCTGAATAACCAAACCCATTAAACTTATCTCAAGGGAATATTTTATATCTCCGTTAAGAGATTATGAATTTTATCTTGAGAATATATGTTCCATCAACATTAAATGCGGCTGCCCAACATATTGAGGTTTTGACCGTAACTTATAGATCTCACTCCAGATATATTAAAGCAACCTACACCTCATGATCAGGTCCATTATTCTCTCAGGATTTAGAGTTGATGCAAATAGAAGTCATGAGATTTATTATTCATTTGACAGTCATTAGGAGAATAATAAATCTCACAGCGGTCCAGTTCAATATGTCTTAACTCTTAAAACATATCAACATATCAACTAGAAGTCTCCACTTCCATGATCAAGACAAATCATTTTAGTTGATATGTTATAGTCTTCGCAGATGAAATGCCCAATTTCATCACCGACTACGAACTACATTTTGAGTTTACAAGGAACTTGTGATTTACATCTTCAGTGACTTTTCACATAAATCACATACAATGCATCTCATGGACTATGATAATGTCCCATTAGTTCATTTATAAATAGTTTCATATAATTAAACAATTTAATTATTTATGACATGCCAATAAATTGGATTTTAGGGCATAAACCCCAACAATATTGACTAGGTGGAATAGTAGGAGGTCGAAGCAAACGAAGCCTCTCAGACAGCCATATCTACAAAAGAAGGGAAATAAGAGAAAGAGAGGAGAAAAGAGATAGAGCATGAGTGAAAAAAAATAGAGAGAAGAAAGATAAAATTAAAGAAAATGGAAAAGACGATATAAGGTGCCTCGATGGGTTGAAAATTGAAAGGCAATCCATGCAAAAATTAAAAGAATCCTGCTAGGTTGGAAACCTAGGAAAAAATTAGGGATCATACCTGAAGGAGGATAGGGCTCCCTGCAAAGAAGTTTGCTTCCTTCCTATGAAATGCATCCAAGCCATTAAGGGTTTTAGCCAAGATCATGCTTACAAGATTTCTATTCCTCAAATTGGCAACCACCAAGCACATCCTGTGATCTACACAATAGGTCTCATGAACCACAAAGTATCTTGCAAGCATACATAGATAGAAGGCATTGAGAAACAGGGAGCGTGGTATATCGGTCGTTGGGATAACTAGCTGAGAGAAGTATGCAAAGATGAGATGAACATTCAACTTGCCAAAAACACACCACTGCTTTGCCTTTTCAAGAGGAACACCCAACAAAGCTTGAATCAAGGTGGGAAGATCACCACCAATGGTAGGAAAGACAATTTCATTCACCGAAGGTTCACCCATGATTTCACTAAACTCCTTAAGAGTGGGCATATC
This sequence comes from Notholithocarpus densiflorus, assembly GCA_030021035.2. Classification (NCBI taxonomy): domain Eukaryota; kingdom Viridiplantae; phylum Streptophyta; class Magnoliopsida; order Fagales; family Fagaceae; genus Notholithocarpus; species Notholithocarpus densiflorus. The sequence continues at coordinate 1,100,059 of JARYZH020000007.1, forward strand.
TCTACACCGTTGAATTGAAAAACATGCCAAGTAGGGATCCAATAATTGGCAGCAGCTCGAAGAAGAGGTTCATCCACCTTGATTTAATGGTATGGAAAAATGCAAGAGAGACCATAAAGAATGACAACCTCTTTGAAACTAGGGCCAAGCTTCCTAATCCAAGTCGAGACTTCGAAAAGGGAGAATTTTGCCATTGGAAAGCCTTAGAGGAGTGTTTTCTAAGAGATAAATATGTTTGGTGAGGTTTGGGAGTCCCAAACAGCTATTTTATTCTAAAGGCGGGCGGCTAGGGTTTTTTTGACCCACGGCATGCATACGCATAGGCAAACTTACGTACGTAGGGTCTAGGCAGCGTATGCAGGCTCATGTACTCGCACACACAACGAGAGGTAGAGACCTAGTTTTCCTTGTTTTAAGTATGGTTTTCTTCCATATGCTTCTTCTATGGTCCTGTTGCCCAAAGGACTATTCAAGACATAACTCAAGCTCAAATTTTCAAGTATTAAAGACAAGGGAAGCATAGAATTGTACATTTTTCCCCATAAGTTGTAAATTAAGTACATATCCCAAATAAAAGCATGAATGTAAAAGATGTTCTTAAAATACAACCCAATGTCTCAAACCAAATCCAGAGTGCAGAAATATGTGCTAAAAGAAAATAATAATAAAAGAAACAAAAAGAAAAGAGATATGTTATGCTATGCTGTGTGTGCTATGTGTCTATCTGTCTGTTATGCAAGAATCACCGAAAGCGCCTCTTCCTCGGTTCGTAACTAGGGGTTGCCTCTGAGTCTTCTCCACCATCACCATCACCATCACCGTCATCATTATCATCATCATCATCATTGTCAGGATAAACTAGTCCTCTAGGGCCGTACAAGTCCATTGAATTTTGAGTCACCTCCAGCTTGAGATTCCCAGCCAACCAAACCAACTCCTTATGCTCCTAAATAGTGGGTTGACATTTGAAGGAAAACAGGTTAGAATAAGCAATTGAAAGATGCAAGAGAAGAAGCAAAGAAAGAAATGGAAGAGAACTCATCGCCTGTGTGCCATCTAGAAAAGGATAACCCATGACATTTGTATTACGGGGCACAACACCATAAGCATAGACCGTCCAAGGCAGACAAGGAGGATCAATAGGAACGCTCGGAGCAGGGGCATCTTGGTACAAGTATTTCAGTTGAATGTCACCATGTACAAGAATGCAAAAGAAGAGAGTAGGAATGAGAAAAAGATGGGAAGAAAGAGCACATACCTCGACATTAAGGGAGGGCATAAGGTGAGTATGGTTGAACTCATCATAGTCCAACTCCTCCCTAAACCGGTTAACATAGGCCATACCAGGACTCCACAAGGCATACTTGGCATTGGTCATGGAGAGTAGGGCAAGCATGAACTCCAACAGATCCAGAGGTACTTGTGGGGCATTCTCACCCACCAATTGGCAGTGTACCTACTTCACTAAGTAATGCACCCTCAAACCCGCACCCTTGAAAGGCTGGGTGATCCTAGAGATGACAACTGCAGATGCCTCCAAGTCAGGATTCGTAGTAGAAGGAATGCTGGCCCATAGGTTCCAGTTGATCTGTAAAGTTTCATCTAAATCCATCCCACAACAAAACCCAAGCATTTACAAGTCCAAAAACAGATTAAAACAGAAGATTAGAGGAAAACTCGAAATGAGAAAAAAAAAATGAAAAACTCACCAATCTAACCCGGGCATTTGCTAAAAGATGATCTTCCGAATGGTATGTCAGCGGAGGGGACTCCATCAGCCTCATTGCTCCACTCCAACGAGTGAGGTTGAAAGCATCTTTTGAGAGCACGTAGGAGGTCTTCTTGGACTTGGGTGCCATGGAGGAGATGAGAAAGTTTAGGGAGGGAGAGAGTTTTAGAGAGAATGAGAGAGGAGAAGTTAGATTGTGAAAGGGAGAGAGAGAGGAAAAAGGCTTTTGTAGAGAAAAAGAAGAAGTTGAAGAGTTAGAGAGAATATGAAGAGGTGAGGAAGGTGAAGAGAAGGAAAGAAAAAAAAAAACAGTTGGTAACCATTGAGGAAAAAATGAAGGGGCGGGAACACACCTAGTGACTAAACTACATGTAGTTTAGGCCACCACTAAACTACGTGTAGTTTAGCAAAAAAAAAATCACTCAAAATCCCCAGTGGGTTCTTGGAAGGTAGGAAGTGCAAAAGAAAAATTCAAGAACATGTCAAAATGACCAAAATACCCTCAGTTGAGTAAAAGACACAAAGACCACACAAGCATCCATAGTGGATCGAAAGCATCAAGAGCATCCCTCAATGGACCATAAGTCACCAAAAAAGAACTCCCTCGTGAGTTCAAATTTTCAAAAAAAATCCCTAGTAAAGTACAACACTATAAGGGGACTCTCCCGTGGGTCCAAGGCACAATGGCAACCCCTTCGTGAGTTGTGAAGAAGATAATCCCTGTGAAGTTGATGAAACCCCCGTCGTGGGTAGAGTCAACACAAGTTCCCCAGTGAGCCATGAAGAAAAAGAAAATCTTCCCCGATTGATCACATATCTTCAAAGGCTTCCTTATTGGTCAGAATCACCACCAAACTTCTCAGCAAGTTCTTTTTCCCTAATAAGGAGGCTTCCCCGAAGGTCGCTAAAACTTCAAGCAGGTCACACTCCTTAGTGAGTTCCCCTTATCATCCCTAGTGGATCATTCACCAAGACTCCTTCGTGAGTCAAAACAGATAAACTTGTGCATATATCCTGAGGGAATTGAATCTGTAGGCACAGTAGAAAAGGTAGAGATAAAGATAGAGACCAAGGTCACCCTAGGGCAAGAGCCTCACCAAAACAGGTAGAGATAGAGATGAAGAAGACAAGAGGCGCAAGCCACCCGAAGAAGTTTGAGGCAAGAGCCCTAGATGGACACCATAGATTTATATCCTTTTAAGCTCGTAAGAGCACCCTTGTTTGTTTGAGCTCGTAAGACCACCTTTGTTTGTTTTTCTTTTTAAGTGACTCTAGGATAGTGAGTCACTTGCCTTTTGCTTGCAATTGGCAAAATAAGTTTTGGGATAGTGAACTCATCGTTGCTCGTTTCCCAAGCAACAAAGTTGGGAATTCAGACATACGAATCCCACGCGACTTTGTGGAGTTGCACCCTACCCCATGTATGCGTGTTGTGTGCTGTATGTGTGGGTTGGGCCCAAACCTTATGTCGAAACAAAATGTTTTGTCTCTTATTGTTTTGATTCCGTGAGCGAAGCTCACAAATCAAAAGAGGGGCATCTGTAGACACCGCATTTTGTACCCTTTACGACTCGAGCCCCTACTCCACAATGATGCCAAAATTCTAAGACCCAAGGTTGGTTTAAGGCCCAATCAGATTACAAATTGACTTTAGAGGTGTTAAAATGGAAAATATAACTTTTTAATGAGCAAAAAATCTATTTTTTTTTTAAAAAAAAAGGCCAAAGGAAACCCTCGGCCTACGCACGCAATCATGAACTTGCATACGTAGCCTTAAAGCCTGTGTACGCAGACACGAGCCTGTGCACATATGTAGGGTTTCAGAAACCTATAAAAGACAAGTTTTCTGCATTAAAGACTAAGGTTTGGAACGAATCCCACATCGTCTGGGAGCCGTTCCAAACCCCCATTTTCACAGTATAAATAGCAATACATAGTACCTTTTCAAAACATACAGAAATCACATGGGAAAACACTAAGATTCACTAGAAATAGTGAATCTAAGAGGGAGTTTTTTTTACAAAACATCCTCAAGTCAATTTTACTTGATTGGGGCATTTTCTATCCTTGATCTTCGAGTTTAAGATTACTAATCACATTTTTTATGATTTGTGAATAGATTTGACTGAGGGGAACGGTCAAGAATCAAGCCTAGGAGCTTTTGCTTTAAGATATTCATTTCAAACTTTTTCTTTTATTTCCTTCAGTTTAATTCTTTTTTTTTTCTTTACTTGTTTTATGCCTTAATATGTTTATGTAGTCTAGGTTTACGCTTTTGTATGTCTTAAAAGCATGTAGGTTGTTAGATTTAAGCTTATAAGCGTTTTTCTGCGTTTCTGTTTATGGGTTAAGGTTTAGGGTGTGTTTGCGTGCGCATGCTTCTTGCATGTGTACTTAGGCTCGAAGTATGCGTACGCAGACAACTGGCCTGCGTACGTAGGCCTATGTATGCATACGCATACTCGTGCCCAAAAACCCTAATTTTGAGTTTTCTGCTTCTATTCTTTCTTTTATTTTATATCATATATTTCTAATTTTACCTTCTTGTATGCTTTTGCATCTTCTGTTTCTCTGTTCACATGTTCGTTTGTCATTGTATGCTAGATTAGGGTTTTCCTCTTAAAGTTCTTACTTTGATACTATGCCATTCATTCACATGTTCATGCATGATGCCATAGGTGCTGAGTTACTGCAAGGTAAGTAAAGGTAAGTCATGCATTGATAATGTACTTGCATGGCCTTGCTTAGGTTTAATGATACAATTGTGTTCTTAATGTTTTTGATGATGACACGATTTGTTTGAAATGATCATATGCTTCTGCCTTGGATGTGATGACATGATACTAAATGTATGCTAGGGTTTGTGATGTGATGATGTGCATGTTAGGCTTTGGTTGATTGACATGATAGATGTATGGTTAGGGATGATTGATGCCATGTTGATTGTTAGATGAATGTTAGTGTGTGTGTGTGAGTCTAGATACAATATTGAGTGTGCCTTTAATAGGGTTAAGACATAAGACATAATGAGGGGAAGCCAACCTCAGGGTTGGGCGGTTTTGGGTGCCTAACACCTTCCCAAGACCGTATCTTAACTCCGAACACATAACTCTGGTAGTAAGATCAAAAGGTCCATCCTCGAAAGGACGCTATATATATGATTCCTAGATCATTGCAAAAACTAGGTGGCGACTCTCCATTGTTTCCATATCAGGCCTCGAAGTTGTGTCAATCGGCACTATGGAGGTGCCGATTGGTACTTGCCATGTGCCCATCGACACTCCTAGAGTGCCGATTGGCATTCTTTGGTGCCGAGCCCATTTTCCTCTTTTGGTTTAATTTGGACTCTTTTTTAGCAGCTTTCTGAGTCAAGAATTGCACTTGGACATCTTCTAAACTTGTATTCCAAAATAAACTCCTTTTAATTTGATAATTAGGTCCTTAAAATAATAATTATCTGAAAGATAATTATTTTAAAAAAAAACTTAATTATCAATAACTCTCTTATTATATGATTATCCATTTTATTCCTATGCAACCAAACTTATTTTTGATCAAATCCAATAGTCAATCACATAAATTACTTAATTAATTTTAATTGTTGACCAATCAGAATTAATTTCAATTAGTCACATGTGACTAGCTTCACCCACATAATATGCATGCAGACTGTGAAAACTTGATCTTGTGATATCTTCCAATCTAACGGTCCGATTTAGGAACAGGGCATATCATCGCGATCGTTAGAGTCTCAAGATCATGTTTATGACATATGATGAATGATCTAATGCATGAAATGCAATTATGATTTTTGGGTATTTAGAAGACAAAAATACACTTTTGGTCGCTACATTTTGAGCCTATTCTCATTTTGGTCCATAAATTGATTTTGCGCCTACCTTAGTTCCTGAAATTAGAAAATCGTTTCCGTTTTGGTCCCTACCGTCAACCCACTAACAGAAAAATCCTACATGGCAAATGAAGTGTCCTATTTGCATAGTAAATGCTGATGTGGCTAATAAAATAATAATAAAATATTTTAGTTGGCATTTTTTAAATGACACGTCAACATTTTAATTTTTTTTTAAATGCCACATTAGAAAATTTAAACAAAAATAAATTAAATTAAAAAACCTTAATTTTAATTTAATTAAAAAAAATTCTTAACATTCTTCATGTTTTTCAACTTGTTCTTCATTTCACAACTTGTTCTTCATGTTCTTCCCAAATCAAACCCAGCAACCAACAACTCAAACCCATCACAAGAACACAAACCTAGCAACCAAGAACTCAAACCCAAATCACAAACAAAAACAAGAAGAAAAATTAAATTAAATACTAATAGGAAGAATGAAGAACAATGAACCCAATCTAATCATCAAACTCAAATCAACCCAAATTCATCACAATCACCCAGCAACATCAACACAACCCAATTGCCCAAATTCATCAAACCTTAAAGAAATCATCAAAGCTTAGAGAAAACCCAAATTCAACACCTCAGAGATCATTAAACCTAGCACCATCAGATCTACTACAAACCTCAGAGAAAGCCAATCCAATCAACCCAAGCCAAAATCATCAACAAACCGAGATGAAGGCCAAGATCAAGGAGCTTCATTGTGGCCGAGACGGAGGCTGAGATCGAGGCATAGTTGGCCAATTTCGCAATTTGGAATAGTTGTGGGATTGGAAGGTCGAGCTCGTTGGTGTAAGAGGTGAATCTGTCAGTTCCATGAGATGGGTCGAAGCCAAGTTCGGGTTTGAGCTAATGAGGTAGTTGGAGTTACAAGAGTAGTTTTTGTTAGACTAAAGGACGTTTTGGTCAGGGAGAGAAGAAGGGAAAGGGTTATGGGGAAGAGAGGAAGTGGGTTTTGGTGGGGTTTTGGAGAAGCGGCAGAGGCAAGGGAGAGGGTGGCAGCCACGGAGGATCAACCCAGATCACTCTCAACCCAGATGTGAAGCATAAACCCAAATCACTATCTCTTTCTCTCTCCCTCTCTCCCTCTCAACCCAGTTCATATAAATGAAAATGGTCTAATGGAATTAGATTTAATTAAAAAATTTAATGGTCAAATTTTTTTATCTAAAATTTTTAACTAAATTAGATTTAAGGTTTTTTTTAACTTAATTAATTTTATTTGTTTAAATTTTCTGACGTGGCTTTTAAAAAAAATTAAAATGCTGACGTGTCATTTAAAAAATGCCTACAAAAATATTTTATTATCATTTTATTAGCTACATCAGCAATTACTGTGCAAATAGGACACTCCGTTTGCCATGTAGGATTTTTTTGTTAGTGGATTGACGACAGAGACCAAAATGAAAACGATTTTCTGGTTTCAAGGACTGAGGTAGGCGCAAAATCAATTTAGGGACCAAAATGAGAATAGACTCAAAATGTAGGGACCAAAAGTATATTTTGGCCTATTTATAATGGTCATTTCAGTCAACTTCCCAGATTAAATTATGGGTGCAAAATTGAGTGTCTATAGAATGTCCTTCATTGACAGAGCTTGAAAAGCGAATGTCAATGTAAAACAAAGACACAAATTTTAGCAACCTTGGGACATAGAACTAGTGTTTTATTGTCTTAAAAGAAAAATGAAAATTGCGGACATCTAAACTGCTTGATAATTGATGAACCGGGTAGAGGCTTGAGTGATAATGTTTGAGAACCATATCTGCTTAATATGAAATCTGGCATGATTGCGAATTGTATTCGCTCAATCTAGAATTTTGGAATGATTAAGAACTATATCCGCTCAATCTGAAAACCTAGAAGTGACTGAGAACTATATCTGCTCAATCTGGAAATCTTGGGACGACCAAGAACTATATCCGCTCGATCTGATAGGATGATTAAGAACTCTATTCGCTTAATCTAGGAATCTGGCATCCGACCGAGAACTGTATTCGCTCAATCTAGACTTGGAATCTGACTAAGAACTATATTCGCCCAATCTTGACTTTGGGGTGACTGAGAACTATATCCGCTCAATCTGAAAATCTGGAATTTGACTGAGAATTGTATTCACTCAATCTGGACATCTAGAGATGACTAAGAACTATATTTACTCAATCTAAAAATTTGGAATCCGACTAAGAACTATATTCGCTCAATCTGGACATCTGGGGACGACTAAGAACTGTATTTGCTCAATTTGAAAATTTGAAATATGAGTGAGAGTTATATTCGCTCAATCTGGACATCTGGAGATGACTGACAACTATATTCGCTCAATCTAAAAATTTGGAATTCAACTGAGAATTGTATTTGCTCAATCTAGACATCTAGATGCGACTGAGAACTATATTCACTCAATCTGAAAATCTGGAATCCGACTGAGAACTATATCTGCTCAATCTAAAATTCTAGAGGTGACTGAGAACTATATCCACTTAATCTAAAATACTGGAGGCGACTGAGAACCATATTCACTCAATCTGAAAATTTGGAATCCGTCTAAGAACTGTATTAACTCAATCTGGATATTTGGAGGTGATTGAGAACTATATTCGCTCAATCTGAAAATTTGGAATCCGATTGAGAACTGTATTTGCTCAATCTGGACATCTGGAGGTGAATGAGAACTATATTCGCTCAATCTAAAGATCTAGAATCCGACTAAGAACTATATCTGCTCAATCTAAAAATCTAGAGGTGACTGAGAACTATATCTGCTCAATCTAAAAAAACTGGAGGCGACTGAGAACTATGTCCGCTCAATCTGAAAATCTGGAGGTGATTGAGAACTATATCTGCTCAATCTGAAAATCTAGGGGTGACTAAGAACTATATTCGCTCAATCTTGACTTTGGACTTTTCTTGAAATGGACAAAGAAAATCGAATTAGAATTGTGATGATTGAGACTTTATCCACTCAATTTTTAGGGACGTGGAATTTTCCATTCCTTTTTCTTTCACTAAAATAATCAATTTTATCCCAGTGAAATTCCCTCTTTTTCTTGGAAAATCTCTCTTTTTTATTTATCTTTGAAAGTCCAACCCATTAATTATTCAAAATCCTTGAGGAATTTTAGAAATTTTGAGAACAAATTTTCCTCTATTCTCTTATTTTTCTTGTAAAATCTCTTCTTCTTCTTTTTTTTTTTTTTTTCCTTTCTCTCTTTTCTTGAATCATTCATTTGAAAAAGACTCTTTCTTTTTCTTTTCTTTTTTTAATCTTTGAAGAATTCTAAAAATTTTGAAAATGAGTTTCCCCTAATTTTTTTTTATTTTTCTTTTTCATTTTTCATTTTTCATTTTTTATTTTTCATTTTTTTTCTTTTTCTTTTGGGTGAGTTAACCAAAGTTTGACTAAGGCAACTCAGTCAAACTTGAATTGACTCAGCAACTCAAGTGCAAAGGAAAAGGGGGGGAGGGGGGAGAGAGAAATGTTGGCCCCTTTTTTTATTTTTGTCTCATCTCTTTTTTTTTTCACTTCTTTTTCCTTACTCTTCCTCTTCCTCCATTGTTACTATTCCAAGCTTTCTTCCCCATGCATTTTCTCTTCTTCCACACCATTTCTTGCTTAGAAAATCACTTATCTAAACTTCCAAACTTGATTTCTATCATCCCCTTGAATATTTCATCAAATCCTTAAGTTTTTAGACACCTTTGAAAAACCCATTCTTGAAACCCATTTTCAAACCTTCATCCTTCAACTTCCGTGGCATTTCCTCCTAGACCACCCAAGCTCCTTGCATTTCATTGGAAGAGGTATGACCCATCCATAGAATGGAATGATGAGGAGGGACTCCTTCAAGACCCCATCAATCATGCTCCATACCCATCCAACAAGGACTTCAAGGTAAGCTCATATATATATATTTGGGTTAATTTGTTGATTTCTTGCTTGGTTGAAAAATTTATGATGGGCATTGTCATTTTTTGTTGTCATTTGCTCTTGTGGGAATTCTTGGATGTTGTATGATTTGGAAGGAAATTATTGTGTGTAGGCGTGTTTTTTTTTTTTTTTTTTTTTTTTGGGTTTTATAAGAATTTGAGGTGTAGACATGATTGAGTAAACTCATTTTTTGTTGGGCGTGGAAATTTTTTCTTGGGTGTTTAGGCATTATTTTCCATGGGTATTGAAATTCTTTTTTTTTTTTTTTTTTTTTTGGTTGGATATATGTTTGAGACATTGAATGAATTTATGGAGATGAGGACTTTTTTTGTTTTGAACATGTTGATTGGGGTATAATTAGATGAATTCATGGATATGGGAGATTTCTTGAACTGTTGTTGGGATGTCGTTGAATTTCAATTTGTGAAGTCATTTGTTTGACACAATGGCATTTTGGTGCAACTAATTTTTGTGAGGGACATTTTCGTTCGGTTGCTTGGATTTTTGAATGGATATTTTTGGAACAGGGCATTTTTGTGGATATCATGATGATTGAATTTTTTTTTTTTTTTTGGGTTGATTATATTTCTCACGTGAGGCATTTTCGTTTATTGTAGAATCTCAAGAGCCGGGGTAGCCTTCAACTGTTGAAACAAAGGTGGGATGTGCTATCACCAAACATTAGAAATGTCATCAATGGAGCAATCTTCGAGACATTTTTCCAAGCTCTTTGGGATCACGACACCACTGAGTACAAAGGCCTTCAATTGCTTGTTGCATTGTCTAAGCGATTCTAGGATACCACCTGTACCTTCCACTTTCCAGGTATTGGTGAGGTGATGTTGACACCTTATGATCTCTCAGCCATTACTAGTTTGAAATTGGGTGGTGAAAGAATTGAAGGCCATAACACCATTTTACCAACATAAGATAAAACTTATTTAGGTGTGAACCCTCCCCGAGTTAGCGGTAAGAATGTATCCTTGATGTGGCTATTTTCTAACATTGATAACTGTAAGAGTGTGGAAACTGGCACTCAGATGTTTATGCTTCTTTTCATTGGGACCCTCTTGTGTCCCAACTTGGGGAGCACAATGAGTTTACGTTATTTGTGGAGCTTGAAAGACATCAACCGAATCAAAGATTATGATTGGGGTGGCATGGCCTATGCTACCCTCCTACACTTTATGACTCAGCTATCCAGGCGTAGTCTTTTGAGCTTAGGAGGTGCACCATTCGTTTGGCAGGTAAAATTTAAATTCTTGGTCAGGTGTATTTTGCAAAGGTTATTTTGCGTTGTTGTTGACATTTGTTGATTTTTTTGTTTGCAAGTTTGGATGTATGAATATTTCGGGGTTGGTCCACAACTTTTGGAAGATGTTGCTAATGTATTTCCAAGGTTTCTTCATTGGATGCCTAAGTACCATCTATCGATGCTCCCCAAGCGTTCTTTGTAGGCTTGGCAGATAGTGATTGATGGCTTAGACGCCGAGGATATGAATTTTATATATTTTTTTGGTGCATTGGTGGAAGTTTAATTTGATTTTTTTTTTTCGTGAGGGTATATCTTCTCTTTACATTTTGGACTCCTTGTGATGTTTAGATGGCATTGGACCCTTGGATTGGATGCGAGGAAAATGTTGAATGTGCATGGGCTCGTGAGTTGAATGAGCATCAAGTCTTGTTTGAATGTGGCCATGGTAGATACTGGTATCTCGGAGATTGGTTGCTTCCACAGGTTCACCATGTATACCCTCCTGAAGTGATCCCTGCTCATCCTTGTCCTTCAATCCAGTTGGCCCATCTTTTAACTAATGAAGAAATAGCTCATGCAAGAGTTGGCCGCACCATTTCTGGGATATCCGGGGACTATCTTGAGTTCGTAAAGGCTCATTTGCAGGGTCGTTTAGCTGATGCCTCAGGAGCATTGGTGATCTTCTTCTCTTTTCGAATTAATTTGCATCATAGTCTACATCATCATTGCCATTTTGTCATTTGTGAAAGTGTCTGAATGTTTCATCTTTAGGCTTCGTCTCATGGTGCTGGGAGTCCTCCTCCTAGCAATGTTGGTGGTCCTTCTGCTTCTTTTGTAGAGACATATCCCAATTTTCCGATATGGCAGTATGAGATAATGAATCCTCATGGGTCTTATAGCTTTGTGGATCTTGAGAGGCTGAAATATACTCCGAATGCTCCTTGGAATGGCCCAGTATGTTTCTAAACCTTTGGCCTTTTATCTCATGCTCTTTATCTGTTTGGTTGTCTCTGAATTTAAGGCCTTATGTTCCAGGTTGGCGTCGATCTCATGGAGGAAAGCATGCGGATGATTGGAGGCTTACAGTGGGTTGCACGCACCCAATCCTCTTAATATGTGCTCAATGAAGTGAACAGGGTAAGAAATGATATTCTCCTATTGACTTTTGCTTGAGATTCATAGCAATGGACTTAATACCTGCCTTTGATGATTTTCTATTAGAATAACCGGATGGCGAGTGCTGAGGCTAACACACGAGCTTTGGAAGAAAGAATCAGGAACCTTGAATTTCAAGATAGGTGGCAAGAACCTTAATTTTATACCTATCAAGAGCAACAAGGGAACACAAAGGGTGGTTCTTCTAGAGTGGGCCTAGAAGATCTTCCCGCCAACAGACTCGAAGTCTAGCTGATGCATGACTTACATTTATATTTTCCTGATAAAGCTTTGTAGCGCAACAATTTGAACTTATCTGTCCAATTTTGACATGATTATTCTCACCTACATGAGGCACAGCCGAATGCCCTTAGTTTGGAAATTTATGCATGGTGATTTTTTTTTTTTTTTTTTTAATAAGTTTCTTTTAAAAAAGAGATGATTGATTTTGGTTTTTTAGAAAAGGGGGATGAGGCATGGCCGAATTCCCCTAGTTTGGAAGATGGATGCATGATTTTGAAAAATCTTGATTTGGTTGACTTCCATTTTTTAAAAAAACAAAAAAAACAAATGATGATGGTGATGATTTTTTTTTTTTTTTTTTTTTTTTTTTTTTTTTTTTTTTTTGAAAAATGAATGAGGCATGGCAAAATGCCCCCAGTTTGACAGTCAATATGAATTTTTGAGAAGTTTTATTACACCATAGACTTTATTGGAGTGAAAATGGAGCCAAAATAGACCGAAAACTTGCCAAAAATGCGAGATAAGTTAGAATTATGCATACAGGGACTGAATGCCGATTGGCACTCTAGAAGTGCCAGGGGTGCTGATTGGCACACCCAATTTTAGTCTGACTTTCGCGTTTTTTGATACGTTTTTGGGTTTTTTCAAAAAACGTTTGATTCGTTTTGGACTATGAAACACTTTCCTAGTTAACTTTAAACTCTCTGGACTTATTTAAACATGATTCGAGATTAAAAGAAAACATATCCTTGCATTAAATCTGCAAACAATCTCTGCATCAAAATAATCAAGTGAGAGCTATCACACACAACAATTATTCATGGCCAACAATCAAAATCCTTCTCATTCAATTGCACATGATATCAATAGATGGGTTCCTAGCTTTGATTTTGCTACCAAGACCAATTTCACTGCCTTCAAATTTGAAGGGATCAAATCTCTAAGGAACATCAAGATCAACTGGGAATTTCTCCGTGCCACCGTAAAATTTTGGAACACTAAAGATCATGTCTTCTGGTTTGTTACTACTGAACTCTATCCTATTATTGTAGAATTTTCTGCCATCTTGGGTTACGATTTTGGAAAAAAAATCTGTAGCAGTTTCTTGTGATCCTAAACATAGGGAAATTTTATCTGATGCACTAGGTCTTTCTATTTCAATTACCAGTAGCATGATTGAAGGCCACATGGTGAATCTTCACATAGTTGTTACAAGGCTTATTCATCGATTTACTCATGGTATGTTTAACAACATGTAGAAAAACTTTGGTTTAGCTCTTTGCTTCATGGGAGAGTTCTTGCTAATCCTGCTTCTCTAATCTTGGCAAAAACTCTTTAGGGTTGGACTCTATATTTCTTGGTGGAAAATTATAGCAATTCCTTGGAAGTCCCTTGACTTTGTAGATATGGTTGATGGAAAGACTGGATATGATAGCTACACTTATCGTTTCCAATTATGGTCCTAGTAATTTCCCCTGTAGGGCTGTCCTTAAGACCAAGTGTCAGAATGAAAAAGATTGGGTGAAATTTTCAGAAAAGAAATTGGTGGAAGTGTCCACCTTCTCTATTGCGATCTCTAGGATTAGATCATATCTTCTTGGTTGGCTTAAGGAGAGCAACTTTCTACAAAGCTGATAAACTCTTGAGGCAATTCCAATATGAGCAAGGGGTGCCTAGTGGTAGAGGAAGAAATCCTTTTATTTCTATGTACACCACTCCTACTTCTGTAAGAAACATGCTATTAGGCTTGAACATGGCTAACCGAGTAGATCAATCTTTTGTTAAAGTTCGCTTTCACAGGATGACCATGGAATACTCTAACTGGCTAGTGGACAGGAATGTGGATAGAAGGACTGACATGGTTTCTATGAGAGAAAAATTTCTTGGGGATGGAAAAGGCAAGTAAGAGGATGACAACTGTGAATTCAAGAGAAGGGATAGAGATGAAGGGTCAGTTGCTACAGATGGAACAAATGACCGGCTGAAGAAGAAAAAGCTGAAGAAGACCTGATTCTTTTATTTTTTTGCTTTGAACATGTTTATTTAAGAGTTAGTTTGAAACTTTTAGCTTTAGGAATTATTTAGGACTTTTAGTTTCATGGTTTTGTTTAGGGTTTGTGTCTTGTTTAAGGTTCGAGTCTATGATTAGGGTTTAGGTTTGTGTTTAAGGTTTATGTTAACGAAATGACTGTTGGTGGAATGAAATGGTTTGACCTGACAAATTTTTTTTTTTTCCTCAAATGCTTGATGGGTGAATGGTGGGTTTGGGTAAGTTGTGACCGGACCAATATATGGTTGCCTACGTACCTTCATGGTAGAAGGATCAGGTCATCACATAATTCATTTTATTTGCCTTAATTTTTGCCTAGGCTGCCCTTTCGGGTTTTCAACCTAGCAGGCTCTCTCACTCTTCTTTTTTTTCACTCTCCTTTTGCGTAGATCGCCCTTTAGGGTTTTCAATCTACCTTTTTTTTGTTTTTTTTTTTTTTTTTTAGCCTTAATTTTTGCCTAGGCCACTCTTTTAGGTTTTCAACCTAGCAGGCCAAATTTTTTTTTTTTTTTTTTGGACAAACCTAAGAAAGAAAAATGAAATAATTTACAACCACCTCAGACGTGGCAATTCAACAGCCAACCACCTCAGACGTGGTATTTCTTCAATTGATCCACGTGGTATTTCTTCAAAATACACCCTATGTTCTTATTTGCAGCCTTAACTGCTCCATTTGTCTGGGGACGATAAGGTGACAATTTGTGGTGGTGAATATTGAACTCTTGAAGTAGCCTCTCCGTCTCTCCTTTGAAATGCAGTCCATTATCTGAAATTATCTCATATGGTACCCCATATCGACAGATGATATTGGTCCGAATGAGCTAAGCAACTTTCTTCGAATTCAATACCCTGTATGAGGCAGCTTCAACCCATTTAGTAAAGTAATCAATAGCCACCAGTATGAATTCATGACCATTTGATGCTATTGGGTGGATCTTCCCAATAATATCTATTCCTCATGTAGAGAATGGCCATGGTGAAGTCATTGTATGTAACGGCATTGGCGGCATGTGCTTTAAGTCTCTGTGGACCTGGCACTGATGACATTTTCGAACATGGGCTGCGCAATTTGCTTTCGTATTAGTCTAGTAATAACCTTATCTCATTATCTTCCGTGACAACATATGTGCATTCATGTGTGGCCCACAACTTGACTCATGGACCTCTTCAATTACCTATTGTGCTTCCTTAGCAGTCACATAAAGGAGATGAATTCCATCATACGATCTTCTATACAACCTTTCACCACAAATAATGTAATTAGTGGACAACCTCCAGATAGTCAATTAATCATTCTTATCTGCAGATTTCGGGTATGTCCCTTCCTTGAGATATTGTAAGATATCTGAATACCACTCGCCTTCCCCATTTAGTTCTTCGTATCCCTCTATCGACATGCAATAAGCCGGCTCTTCCTTTTGTTCCACCACTATTGGTCGAGCTTGGACTTCTTTGGTCCCATCCATCATGGAAGCTAATATTGCTAAAGCATCTATAATCTAATTCTACATTCTCGGCATGTACTAGTATTGAATCTTTCCAAATTTTGATGCCAATTTCTAAAGGCATTCATGATAAGGCATTAGCTTCTCCTTCTTGATCTTCTACATATTTTGAATTTGACAAATTATTAAGGCTAAGTCACCATACACTTCCAACTCTTCCACTCCAAGCCTAAGGGCTGCTAGTAATCCCATAATGCAAACTTCATATTTTGTGGCATTATTAGTGGCAGGAAAGTTAAGCCTACCAGAAAATGGGATATGTGTCCCTTTTGGAGAAACTAAGAGGACTTCAATGCCACTTCCTTTCTAATTAGTTGCTCCATCAAAATATATCTTCCATGATTCCGACTCTATCATCATGATATCTTCATCTAGGAAGTCTCCTTGAATTTCTTCAGCTTCTTCGGGTGAGCAATGGGCTAAGTGATCAGCAATTACTCTTCCCTTTACAGAATTCTGAATTACATACTTGATATCGAATTCTTACAAAAATAGAACCCATTTAGCTGTCTTCCCATCTTGCACAAGCTTTTCCATTATATATTTCAAAGGGTCCATTCTAGCCATCAATAGGACTTTGAAAGCAAGCATGTAATGTCTGAGTTTTCAGGTAGCCCATACAAGTGCCACACAAGTCTCCTCGAGTGCTAAATACTTCTCTTCATAAGCCATCATCTTCTTGCTAATATAGTAGATTGCATTCTCCTTCCTAGACTCCTCTAGATATTGAGCAAGCAAAGCCCTTATTGCTATATTTGTGGTTGTGAGATATAGCAATAATGGCTTTTTTGGTACCGATGGAACCAGTATTGGTGGCTTCATCAAGTAAATCTTAATTTTCTTAAAAGCTTTTTGGCATTGTTCATTCCATACTATAGGGACTTCATTCTTGAGCAATCAAAAAAGTGGTTCACATGTCATGGTGAGTTGGGCTATTAATCTGCTTATGTATTGTATCCTCCCTTAAAACCCTCGGATCTCTTTTCCAGTCCTTGGATGCTTCATTTCTACAATTTCCTTGATCTTCTCAAGATCTACCTCAATTCCTCTCTGGCTTACCATGAATCCCAACAACTTTCCTGATGTCACACCGAAAGTGCATTTCTTTGGATTCAGCTGGAGCTTGTAGAATCAGATCTGCTCGAAGAACTTCTATAAACCTGGTATGTGCCCTTCATAGTCTTGGAACTTCACTATCATATCATCCACATAAACTGTAACTTCTTTGTGTATCAAATCATGCAATAGAGTAGTAGCCGCCCACTGGTAAATGGCACCAGTATTCTTAAAGCCAAATGGCATGACCTTGTAACAATAGGTCCCCCATGGAGTAATAAATGACGTCTTTTCCATATCTTCTAGAGCCATCTTTATCTAATTGTATCTCGAAAAGCCATCCATGAATGATAGCAACACATGTCCCGTCGTATTATTAACCAAAATATCAATAAGGGGCAACAGAAAGTCATCCTTTGGGCTGGCTTTATTAAGGTCTCTGAAATCTACACACATCCTCACCTTCACATCTTTCTTTGGCACTGGAACCATAATAGCTAACCATTATAGGTAGTTTACCACCTTCAAGAATCCCGCATTGTACTGTTTCTCAACCTCTTCCTTAATCTTAAGAGTCCATTCTAGCTTCATCCTTTTCAGCTTTTGCTTGACTAGCTTCATGGTTAGGTCTGTAGGAATGCAATGTTGCACTATATCTATATAAATTCCTGGCATATCCTCGTATGACCATGCAAACACCTCTTTGAATTCCTTTAGCAATGTGACTAGTGCATCCTTTTCAGAGGAAGTTAAAGTGTTGCCAATCTGGACCATCTTAGGTTCATCATCAGTTCCCAGGTTTACAAACTAGGTTTCTACTTTTATAGGTTCTACATGTCCTTGTTTTAATTCCCCATCATTAAAGTTTCTTTACTAATTGTCGAAATAAAAACATTCAAAGCCAATAAATAAGCAGAATAAGAAATTATTTTATAGGGGGTAGAGTTTTTAACAGACTCAATAGGAATTGACTCTACAGGAATGGACATATGATCACAAACAGACTCAACAGGAATAGCAATACTACTAGAGACAGACTCAATGGGGATGGAAACGATGCTTTTAGTAGAAGTAAATGGCTTGGTGGTCATGGTCTTTTCTAGAGGGTCTTCCATGGGGTGGGCGGCTCCCTCCCATGCCTAGTTCTTCAACTTGGTTATGGCCTTGGTGATGGCCATTGGCTCTTAGTGAGTTCCTTCTTCTTTCAACATCAACACCCTAGGGTCTTCATCCATATAATCTGGACCTTCTCCATCAACTTCTATATCTATGGGCTTGTCAAATACATAGCCATCCAATCGTTCTATGTTGTCCATCCACTCTCCAAATAAATCCTACCTCCCTTTATTGCTTGGGCGGACATATTAGGGGAAGTACTCTGATTCACTACATTCCATTCTTTCATCTTCGTCTTCAAGATTCTCCAACGTTAACTTTCTGAAGCTGTGGATCATTAGATTTCTATCAAGCACTGCCAGTCTTGCATCTATATCTTCTTCATCAGTGTATGTGGTTAATGAGCCAAACTCTGAATTATGAAACAAACCGAATTCGGGAATCTCCCTATCATACTTATCATAATGGGGGCCCGATTTTGGACTAACATCTGTAATGCAACTCTAATCCGAAGGTCGTCCATGAGGGTACTCATCATAGTCTTCCCCTACGGCTTCCTCATCATCTTCTATGTCTTCGTCATAATAGTCCACCTCGTCATAAGAATTACCTTCATAGAAGGCTCCCGCATCCTCATCTTCTCTATCAATAGGGGGTTCACCTGTTGACACCCCATTTTGCAACCCGCATTTAACCTCACATGGAGGGTAAAAGGGTAATTTCACTTTTGAAATATGCATCTTGATTCTGGTCATTAGATCCTTAATCTCATTTCACTAAAATGATCTTAATGTTGTAACGATCAAATCAACTGGTCATAAGCCCTAATCGGACCATCAGATTGAAAGTTATCATCAAATCAAGTTTTAATGGCCGAGATGCACTATCACAAAATGAGTCCGACTATATGTGATTATGAACAATTGATCTCAATTGGTTATAATTATAATCAATTTGAGATTAATGACGTGTCATAATTTGATTGGTTAGGACTACATTTTATGGTAGGGTTGCACACACCTAATTAACTAGATAGTTAAACATTAATCACTCAATGAGTAATTTGTGTAATTATCTTTTAATTAGGGTAAATTTGGAACCAATTAAGTCTGAAATGAGAGTGATTGGAGCCTTTTAATGTTAATTGGGAGATAATTTGGAACCTATTAATGTTAATTGTGCTGAAACCATTTTCTAACAAATGACCTCTGCTCACCATTTCATCAATATCTCTCAGAATATTTTGAATCCGTGAATAAGATTAATTTTCCCAGAAACTAGACATCTGGGGCTTCAATTTGAGCACAAGAATGAGACAATTCCGATCAGAATTGAATCAGATATGATTTTTAGAAAATGCTTATGTATTTTCGAAGTATGGTAAAATGATACTCCTTCCTTTTATATTCATAATGGACCACATCATAAATTTAATGAATAAATTTTACCATAAATGTGTTTCGAGAGTACCTAAAAATTACTCGTAGCCAAAATATGTAATCTAGGCTCTAAAAGGGTAAGAACTAAGAACTTCTGGTTCTATTTCTCTATCCCATAAGTGCAGCATTAACTATTTAACCCATCAATTTGTGGAGGGTCAAAATTTAAAAAAGTTTTTACAGTTAGGCACCTGGGCAATAGCAAATGGGCTCCATGTAGAACAACCATAATTTAAATCTGTCAGAATATGAATATGAAGGGGCTCTAGAATCCATAAAACAAAGATACAAAAAAAAGAAGATTTCAATATGTTGAAAGGGAAAGGAAAGTGATACACAGATAACATTTATTAATTTAATGTCAGCACCCATGTGACAAGAGCTGCCCTTCCCCAACATGTGGGCCTAAAAAACAATATGAGACAAAGAGTTCCATAGACGAAACACCCAAAAGGAGAGAAAAAACACAAAAAGTCATAATAATAATAATAATGTGAATTTTGATTGGATGGAGAAAAATACATTTTTTTAATAATTCTTTCAAATCCTTGAATCTAGGTTATCACCATACACACACATTCACTAGAATTTATTTTTCAATCCAAATGAAATGTTTAATAAATTGAATTAGGGTTTATCACATGCACACACTTTAAATTCAACATGCAAATTGATTGATAACATATTGGATAGTATGATATGAATGTTGGCCACTATAGTCTAGAAGATCGGTTTCACCAGGCAAGGTGGGTGCCTAACACCTTCCCATCTTGTAACATAGCCTCCGAACTTAGATCAAGAGTTGATAGACCAATGTTTATCCTTGTAATTTTCAATTTTTAGATTGTAACTAGGAAATAAAACTATGTACTTTGTCTTAGATTGTATCTAGGACCAAAGTCATGTAATTTTCCTATGATCAATGTAAATTCAATTTCAAATTAATAAAATGAGGAATTTTTCAATTATGGTTTTTTTATTTTTCCAATAATTAAATAAGTGGCAACTCCATTGTAAAACCCTTAATCTAAAGGGAAAAATATAACTAGTCGAACCTTCATTTTGAGAGGCAATAACACGACTCCACCCATTCACGTGGGTTTGGCCCAACATCCTAAAAAAAAGGGGGGCCGGGGGCGCGGTCTCTCACATCACCCCTATCATTACTGCTGTCTCGACTACCATAATCTTCACTATTATTGTCATCATTGTTATTGTCTCCACCATCACTGTCTTCGCTATCATCACTATCACTATCTTTACTATCATAATTATCACTATCTTCACTGCCACTTCCTTCATTGTCATCACTAGGGGCTCCTCCATCTTCATCATCCATCCTTGGTTCATAAGGATCTTTTAGCATGTGTTCGCAGGCTTCCCAATATTCTTCCTCCTCTATGTTGAAGATAGGATCACCCAACAGTGTAGTTATAGCATCAGGATCCATATAATCTGCCCAATCAGTTGGGACCCAATCTATATCTCTCTCCTTTACTTCAAGAAGATTTATGTCACAATCGAGGAATAATTCAAATCCAGGCAACATTGTTTTTTATTCCGAATCATATTTCGGTTTAGGAAATCCCCAGTAACGCTGGCAATCCCCAGCTTTGATAAACTTCCCATTCAGTGTAGGAGTGTATGGCTTTAAAGGCTCTAGAGGGCTAGGAAGCCCCTTTTCTTTAGCTTTTGCACGGGCCATCTTCTTCAGTTCCATCTTTAATAAGTCTTCATCTATAGGTTTATAGCCCAACCCAAAATGTGGTATGGCTGTGGGAATTGTTGGGGCCTGAACGACTGCCTCTTTCACGGTCTTCCTTAGGCTCATCCTTGGAAAATAACTCATCTTCCTCATCATTGCTACCATATTGTTGTTGCCATAGGGATCAAAGTCCATAGGGATCTTTTCAACCTCTTCTATCTTTCTTTCAAAACTAGGTTTCTCAATCTCAAAGCCATCTAGGGTTACCAGTTCCTTCTCAGATTAGATACCAAAAATGGGCTTTGGGATGGTTAGAGTGTCCCTATATATAGTAACTATAGCTCCCTCATGTGGAAACTGAACCTTTTGGTACAAGGATGAAGGCACAACCTCTATATCATGAATCCATGGTTGCCCAAGAAGCATAATGAAGCATGAAGCTATGTTTAATACTTAAAACTCCACCTTTTGAACCATAGGTCCTATGGTGAGCTCCAATGTCACTTTCCTCAAAACCTCCCTTCTACTATTATCATATGCTTTCACATGCTGATCAGATGGCACAAAATCTTTAATACTAAAGCCCATAAAACTTGTGGGTTTTTAATGGACATACATTCAAAGCACTTCCATCGTCAATTAAGACCATTGGTATCCTCTTCCCCTTGGCATCTATAGTAATATGCAATGGGTCATTATGACGCTTCCCCTTTTTAGTCAAATCCTTGTCAGAGTAGGAAATAGTAAACTCCCTACTTATAGATCCAATCATAGCATTCAAATCTTGAGAAGTGGTGGTTTTAGGGATTTGGATCTGATTGAGAAGGTTTACCAAATTCTAGCGGTGTTTGTATGAGGCCACGAGTAAACCCCATAAGGATATGTTTGCTTGTGTCTTTTACAGCTGCTTAAGAATTTCATCCTCTTCATTGGGTGTTTCTTGGGCTGCCTTGTTTAGGGCTTCTATCGAGTTGTTTATCTCCAAATGTGAGGGTTTGAAGTGTCTCCCCTGTGGACACAATGGGTTTTGGAGTTGCCACCTAGTTTTTGCAATGGCATAGGAACCATATATATGGCGTCCTCTCGAGGAATGACCTTTTGATCTTACTACCAGAGATATGGGTTCGGAGTTAAGGTACAGTCTTGGGAAGGTGTTAAGCACCTAAAACCGCCTAACCCTAAGGTTGGCTTCCCATCATTGTTTCTTATGTCTTAACCCTATTAAAGGCATACTCAATATTGTATCTAACTCACACACACACTAGCATACATCTAAACACACAATATGGCATCAATCATTTCTAACCATACATATATCATGGCATACCCTAGCATTCATTTAGCAAACAACCTATCATTCATCTAGCATACATGTCATGGCATCAAGGCATTTCATCATACCACAAACCCTAATCATACATCTAATCATGCTTCATCACATCACAAACACTAATCATACATCTAATCATATGTCATCACATCACAAACCCTAATCATACATATAATCATGCTTCATGACATCACAAACCCTAGCATACATCTAATCATATCATATTACAACATCTAAGATAGCAACATGGGTATTAAGAGATCCTAACAAACATGTGATAAAGCACAACCTATCAAAAAACATATTCACATCTATCATTAAACAAAACCCTACTCAAAGATGCATGTTCATGTGAATGCATGACTTATCTTTTCTTGCTTTGCAGCAACTCAGCACCTATGGCAATATGCATGAACATTTGAATGCGTGTTCATAGTATTGAAATAAAGACAACACAAAGCAAACCCTAATTCTAAAATGTGAAAGGCAAACATCTAATTAATCATACGAAATAGAAGCTTTGAAAGCACAAAAACATGTAAAGGAGTCTAAACAGAAGTATACATGTGAAAGCAAAAGCAAAAACAGAAGAAAACAAAATTAGGGTTTCTGGGCTGGTACATGCATACGCATGAACAACCCTACGTGTGCATAATCAAGCTTGCGTACGTAGCCTTGATCATGCGCACGTGGGTTTCTGCCCAGAAACCCTAAAAACACAACAAACAGAGCAAGATTTAAAACATAAACTCTAGTAACTTAACATGCTTAAAACATACTAAAAACATAAACCTAATCTAAGCAAACATGTTATAAGTATAAACAAAGCAAAGAAACTGATCAAAACATAAAATAAAGCAGAAAATAAAAGAAAAGTTTAAAAAGAATACCTCAAAGCAAAAAGCTCCTAGGCTTGATTTTTTACCGATCCCCTTAGTCAAATCTATCAAAAATCAATAAGAAAGTGATTTGTAATCTTAAAATTCAAAGATCAAGGCCAGAAAAGGCCATAATCAAATAAAATTAACTTGAGGATATTTTGTGAAAAACTCTCTCTTTGATTCACTATTTCTATTGAATCTTAGTGTTTTCCCGTGGGATTTCTATGTGTTTTTTAAAGGTACCATGTATGGCTATCTATATTGTGAAAATGGGGGCTTGGAACGGCTCTCAAATGATGTGGGATTCGTTCCAACCCATAGTCTTTAATGCAAAAAACTTGCCTTTCTGGTGCTTCTAAAGCCTTACATATGCATGCAGACTCTTGCTTATGTACGCAGGCTCTTATGCTGCGTACGTAGGTGATGGAAATATGCATGTACGCAGCGAAAAATTAACGGATCTACTTCATTCGCAATTGATAACATGCACTATGTAAGTTTCAGAATTAAGAACAAGAGAGTGTACCTTGATGCGATAAAATTCAAAACCAAAGATGAAGAGTACTTGGGAATACTTTTAATCTTCACTCCAATTCCACTTGATGCCAAAGATGTGTGGTCTCCCAATCAATTATATGTGTATGTTCTAGAGAGAATGAAAGAATGTCTAACACTCACATACAAACCATTTCATGTAATTACAAAAAATATGTATGTTTCTCTCCTTATAACTGATTATCTAATTGGGCTAGCCATTGGGCCTTTCCAATTGGGCTTTAGTATGTGGCTTGGAGTGGGACCAAAAGGGAACAAATAAGACACTAGCTCCAATGAGCCTTGGGTTTTTCTGTCAACTCTTGACAAGTCCAAAGTTACCATTAATTATATTTAATACCACTATATAAATATAATTGCACTCTAGGCCTTATTAATAAATTATATCCCAAGACTTTATTATACATGCAACCCCTTCATAAAATATTCATAGTAATACAAAGTCATTAATGTAGATTGCCACTTTGTAAATTACTATATCTTAATCTTTGAGTACCCGGTTTAATCCTTTAAGTTATTCATCATATATTTATGAAATCCAATTTCATAAATATATACTTTAGTAACTATTTACTAAAGTAGTTAGGCCTAACATTCTAAATAACAAACCCATTAAACTTATCTCAAGGTAATATTTTGTATCTCCGTTAAGAGATTATGAATTCCATCTTGAGAATATATGTTCCATCAACACTAAATGTGGTTGCCCAACATATTGAGGTTTTGACCATTACTTTAGATCTCACTCTTGATATATCAAAGCAACCTACACTTCATGATTAGGTCCATTATTCTCTTAGGATTAAGAGTTCATGTAAATAGAAGTCGTGAGATTTATTATTCATTTGACAGTCTTTAGGAGAATAATAAATCTCACGGCGGTCCAGTTCAATATGTCTTAACTCTTAAAACTTATCAACATATCAACTAGAAGTCTCCACTTCCATGATCAAGACAAATCATCTTAGTTAATATGTTATAGTCTTCGCAGATGAAACGCCCAATTTCATCACTGACTACGAACTTCAATTCTGAGTTTACAAAGAACTTGTGATTTATATCTTTTGTAACTTTTCACATAAATCACATACTATGCATCTCATGGACTATATGATAATGTCCGAATATTCATGTTACCATTATTTTAGATAATAATAAAACAATTTTATTAAACACAATATTAAGTCATACATAATGTAATACATAATGTCACATACATAATATCATGCATAACATCATACAATAGGATTTAAAGGCACTAATCCTAACAGCAGGTTCATGCCTGCGTACGCAGGCTTAGAATTTCTTTTGGCCTTTATTTTCCAAAAATAGATTTTTAACTCATTAAAAGTTATATTTTCCATTTTAACATCTTTCAAGTCAATTTATAATATGATTGGACCCTAAACCAACCTTGAGCCTTATAATTTCAACATCATTAGGGAATAGGGGCCCAAGTCGTAAGGGGTACAAAATGTGGTGTCTACAAATGCCTCTCTTCTGATTCATGAGCTTTGTTCATGAAATCAAAATAATAAGAGACAAAACATTTTGTTTCGATGTACGGCTTGGGCCCAACCTACGCACACGACACACATCACGTATACATGGGGCAGGGTGCAACTCCGCAGAGTTGCGTGTGATTCGTATGTTCGAATTCCTACCTTTGTTGCTCGAGAAATGAGCAATGACAAGTTCACTATCCCAGAACCTATTTTGCCAATCACAAGCAATAGGCAAGTGGCTCACTATCCTAGAGTCACATAAAAAGAAAAACAAACAAAGGTGCTCTTGCGAGCTCAAACAACTAAACAAACAAGGGTGCTTTTACTAGCTTAAAAGGATATATATATGTGGTATCCATCTAGGACTCTGGCCTCAAACTTCTCCGGGTGGCTTGCGCCTCTTGTCTTCTCTATCTCTATCTCTACCTGTTCTTTATGAAGCTCTTGCCTCGGGATAACCTTGATCTCTATCTCTATCTCTACCTCTTCTATTGTGCCTGCATGTTCAACTCCCTTGGGATATGTGCACAAGTTTGTATGATGTGTCTGCATGTTTAATTCCCTTGAGATATATGCACAAGTTCTGTCTATTTGGGCCCACAATGGAGCCTTGGGTGAAGGATCCACTAGGGATGATAAAGGGGAACTTACTGGGGAGTATGATCTTCTTGAAACTTTGGTGACCCTCGAGGGAGCCTTCTTGTTCTGGAAAAAGAACTTGCTGAGAAGTTTGGTGATTCTAACCTATGAGGAAGTCCTTGAAAATGTGTGGTCCACTAGGGAAGATTTTCTTTCTTTCTTCATGACTCACTGGGGAACCTATGTTGACTCTACCCATGAGGGGGCTTCATCAACTCCATAGGGATTATCTTCTTCACAACTCACGAGGGAGTCCCTTCATGATATTGTACTTTACTAGGGATTTGCTTGAAAATTTGAACTCACGATGGAGTTCTTTTGGTGGCTTATGGTTCATTGAAGGATCCCTTTGATGCTTTCAATCTGCTGTGGATGCTTGTGTGGTCTTTATGTCTCTTACCCGACCTGAGGGTATTTTGGTCATTTTGTCATGTTTTTGAATTTTTTTGCTTCCACCTTTTGGGAATCCACTGGAGATTTTGAAAATTTATTTTGTGACTTCTAGGTGTATCCTTGAATTTTCCTTTGCACTTCAAGCCTCCTGAGGACTCCATGGGGATATCCTTGAATTTTTTTTTTGCTAAACTACACGTAGTTTAGTGGTGGACTAAACTACATGTAGTTTAGTCACCAAGTGTGTTCCCACTTCTTCATATTTCCTCAACAGTTACTAATTGTTTTTTTTTTTTTCTCCTCTTCATCTTCCTCACCTCTTCATATTCTCTCTAACTCTTCAACTTCTTTTTTCTCTCTACAAAAGCTTCTGTCCTTTCTCTCTCACTCACAATTTGATCATTCCCTCTCCAATCTCTCTGAAACTTTCTCCTTCCCAAAACTTCCTCATCTTCTCCATGGCACCCAAGTCCAAGAAAACTTCCTCATCAAGCGACGCCTTCAACCTCACCCATTGGAGTGGGGCAGTGAGGTTGCTGGAGCCTTCTTCCTTGACATACCAGCCGGGGGATCATCTTTAGGCAAATGCTCGGGTCAAATTGGTGAGTTTTTCATTTTTTTTTCTCATTTTTGAGTTTTCCTCTAATCTTCTATTTTAATTTGTTTTTGGACTTGCAAATGCTTGGGTTTTGTTGTGGGATGGGTTTAGATGAAAACCTGACACCTTAGGAGGGGTAGAAACATGTTTAGGATGGATTTTGGTTGAGATATGCTTGAAACTGTCGAAGAACAACTCTTTGCGTTGGTTCATGCATACGAGAACTCGAGCCTACATATGCGGCCTAGATTCATATGTACGCAACCTCTCTTCTTGCATACGTTGGCTTGTTCTTGAGAGTCTGTGTACACGGGCTTTGTGTCTGTGTACGCAAGCTTTGGTTCACGTACGCACACTGCTAGGCAGAAACCCTGTTTTGACAATTTTGAACTCTTTTTTCATCTATTTCTCATCCAGTAGCAAATTTAACACTTCCTTTCATCATTTATGCATTTGAAATGTGATTCTAACACCATATTGCACCTCATTAGGAATCTCAAACTCTCTTTTCGTTGTTCCTTGATTCAAATTGCGAATCTAACATTACCATACTCTTTTTTGTAGGATATATCCTTGTATTCTGGTAAGGGTAGTACTAACAAGGTGGCCAAGTGGTTTAAGGAGCTGGTTGAGGAAACAAAGGCTCATATTTGTTTCGCGGGCTTTGAGCCCATCATTTGTCTTCTACCAGAGAGGTCGGCGAGCTCCATCTTGAAGCAATGTCTTGTTGAGAGGTGATGGGACACTACCCACACCTTCCATATTGCTGAGAGGGAGATGACTGTGACTCCCCGAGACTTTCATCGCATGACTGCCCTTAGGTGTGACGGTGTTATCATAAACTTGAAGGGCGAGTCAGGCATTCGGTTGGCAATTGACTTGCTCGGGAGGAGGTACTCTTCAGACACGATCCGCTACTTCGACATTAAGGCAGATTACCGACCCCTTCCCCAGGAGACGGCTGTGGACTATGCCTGGATGGCTAGGGCATTCCTGCTGTATATTCTAGGGGCATATCTCTTTGCCAATGGAGGGCAGTCTGTATCCTTGAGGTGGCTAGCCCTCTTTCATGACTTTGGGGCTGTTGAGGGAGCTAGCTGGGGGCAGGCATGTCTTGCTTATCTGTATTTGTGCCTAAACACACTCAGCCGGGGGGCCTTGTGCCAGCTGGTGGGGCCTTGGAAGCTTCTGGAGGTTAGTTTCTTTCTTTTTTCTTTTATAGCTCTTGTATATGCTAAAGAAAATTGTAACCCCTGTTCTTGCAAACCGTCTTCATACTCTCTTTTGCCTTGCAAACTGTCATCTTGCAAACTATATTTACCTTCTACGTTATGTTCTTGCAAACTGTATTTGCTTGTACACTATAATTCTTGCAAATTGTATTTACTTGTACACTGTAATTCTTGCAAACTGTATTCATGCCTCCCCTTTCTTCTCCTTTTTAGAGTTGGGCTATTTAATATGGCCTTATCGTTCTAGGGCTGAACCTAAGCCTTAAAAACTCTCTTACAGTGAGGGCCCACCTTGAGAGGTTGTCTTCTGATGATGTGAGTTTGATATTCAATGCCTTTCATTGTGTTTTTTCGTATGCTTCTTATGCTTTCTTTCTAACCTCATGCACTTTTACAAATCAATTGGAATCTGTGGGCTGGCGTTCTTCCTGCTGTGACTATTGATTTTGAGGCATCTGTTGTCGTTGCCTCCGAGATCACCCAGCCTTTAGAGGGTACGAGTTTGAGGGTGCTCTATTTGGCGGAGCGAGTGCGTTGCCAACTGGTGGGCAAGGATGCCTTACAGGTGCCTATGGACCCGCCGAAGTTCATGCTTGCCACACTTTCTATGACTAACGCTGATTACGCCCTATGAAGTCCTGGTGTGGCCTATGTCAACCGGCTTAGAGAGGAGTTGGACTATCTCATTCAACTGCACTTGCCTCATGCCCTTCCTTACTATAGAGGTATTACTCTTTTATTCTCGTCTTTTCCATTCCTACTCTTTTTTTTTGCAATCTTGTACATGGTGATATTTAACTTAAATACTTGTACCAGGATGCCCCTGCTCCCAACGTTCCTATTGACCCTCCTCATTTGTCCTAAATGATCTATGCTTATTTCCCTGATGGCTTTGTTAGGAAGCGTCTCGTGCTTCACAACACAAATGTCATGGGCTGTCCTTTTCCGGACGGCACACGGGCGGTGAGTTCTCTTTTATTTCTTTCTTCTTTGTTTCTTTTTCTCTTGCATCTTTCAACTGCTCATTCTAATTTGTTTTCCTTCAAATTTCAGCCCACTATCCAGGAGCGTGAGGAGTTGGTTTGGTTGGCTGGGATCCTCAAGCTAGAGGTGACGTAGTATTCGAAGGACTTGTACGACCCTGAAGGACTAGCTTATCCCGGTGATGATGATGATGATGATGATGATGATGACGACGATGATAATGATGGTGATGGTAATGGTGATGAGGACTCGGAGGCGACCCCTAGTCACCCACCTTGGAAGAGGCATTCCCGGTGATCCTTGAAGACAAACAGACAGACACATAGCATACAGCATAGCATAGCATATCTCTTTCTTTTTGTTACTTTTATTATTATTTTCTCTTTTTAGCACACATTTCTTAACTTTGGATTTAGTTTGAGACATCGGGTTGTATTTTAAGAACATCTTTTACGTTCATGCTTTTTATTTGGGATATGTACTTAATTTACAACTTATGGGAATGGATGCACAATTCTATGCTTTTCTTATTTTTTATAGATACCGTATTTTGTCCGACCTTAAAACTGGTGGAACTCGAGTTTTAAATCAAGGGTCTCAGGGGCATATTTTAACGTGACATAAACATATTAAAATTCTCTTCATCTTCATATCGAAAGACAAAAATCAGGCTTGAGTTGATCGAATTGTTATGAAAATAAAAAATTTGCCTATTGCATGTTTGCCAGTAAAATGTGCTTTATTTCTTAAATTGGCAATTGTTTTCCCTTGAAATGCATTAAAGATCATATCTAACATATTACTGAAGTTTTCAAGATTGCTCTGATGAGCTGCATTTGACATGGAAATTAGTCTTGGCATATGCTTGAATTATCATTTGATGTGGGGTTTTAGCTGGATTTATCAAGAAATGCTTGTCACTAGTTTTATTTGGGTCCGACAGTTTCACATTTATTCTAATTTGGTCCCGTGACGTTTATCTCATGATAAATTTATCTAACTATCCTAACATTTTATTGAGTGTGTTTAAGGTCCGTTGATCATTGGTGAGTGTTAAAAATGAGTGGTGGATTGATGAGAAATAGCTTGTATTTTGCTCCTAGAGTATTCCCAAGTAGCCAATTATGGACTCATCTGCCATGTGCCAGCTCATAGTGCATGCTTAGACAGCACACTTTGTGCTTGGACAGCACGCATACTCCCATACAAATACTCACTACAGACCTCAATACCTAAACACGCAGAGACCCACGGCTTGGGCACCCTCTCTGCCTCTCCCCCATCTCTTCCTATCTCCTTTATCATTCTTTCATCCAAAAACCCTCACAACAGATCCAGGAGATTTCCCAAAAGAAAAACCAGAAACAACTCACTGCAAAATACCCAGAAAAGCAACCCAAAGACAATCTGAAAAACCCAGATAACCCCATTGAAAAACCCAGAAAATAGACCTAGAAAAATAACCCCTGGAACCCACAGAAAACCCAAAGAGCAAAGAAACCAAAAAGAAGCAGATTCAAAACATCAACAGAGAATCTACACAACCATGAGCTTCTTTTTCCTTATCTCCTTACTCATTTTTTTAGGGTTTTGCTAGTTGAATCTAACTTGCTTATTGTGTTTCCCTTTTAGCCAAGCATCAACAGAATCAACAACAAGAACAACCACCATCAAGCATCAAAATAGAGAGAACAAAAAGAAAAATAGAAGCCGAAATAGTACATTAACTGGGTAAACCCTAAACTCTTTTCCTTTTCCCTGTTTCTTTCCTTTCATAATGCCTCTGTGTCTCTCACACACACATACATTCTGTGACTCTTTGCTTCACACACACGCGCATACACATTGTGGTTTTTGTCTACAAATATTTTGCTCTACACACTTTACATGCTCACAGAGCCTCACCACACTGAACACACATAGTACACAAGCCCAGGAAGCCCTCTAGCTTACCTTTTGTGGGGTGCGTGTTCCTCACACGCTACCATACAGACCCACACGCCCCTGCGTGTGAGGACACACGCCGCTCAGGCCTTTATTCTTGGCAGATCCGTGAGACTCTTCACCCCCACATCACCTCTTTGTGGTTCATGTGCCATCTAGTGGTCTTGTAGGTGGTAGATTGAAGGTGGGTTTTGAGGTTGAGCGTGAGAGAGCATAAATCAGAGATTGAGAGACTCAAGGAGATATTGATTTGGATTTAGACCAAGAGAAGGTTGAAGTGATGATATAGGAAATCATCCTCATGGTGGTGTTGGCTAAGTTCCGTGGTGGAACAAGGAGGCCATGCTCGTTTAGATCGGAGAAAGGAGAAGAGAACCGATTAGAGAGAGTGAGTATGGGGTTTGAACCTAAAGATAGGGAGATAGGATTTGTTTTGGCTCGAATTTAGAGAGATCGAGGGGTGAACCACCGTGGAGTGGTGGTGGCTGATGATCGGAGATGGGTGACCTTGGATGGTTGGCCATAGGGCTTGGGTTTGAGAGTAGAAGATCCTCGAAGGTAGAAGAGTTAAGCCGAAAATATAGAAAGGTTGAGAGATAGGACAAACCTCCGTGGAATGGTGGTGGTTGATGATTAGAGATGAGCTTGGGGGGTCCGTTTGAGAGAGCTTCAGAGTTTAAAGAGAAGAAGGTTCTAGAGGAGCTAAGGGAAACGGCAAGGGTTAGAAGATTTAAGGGAGATGGGTCAAGCCTGACCCATTTTCTTGGGTCGACTCGGGTACATGGGCTCGTCAGCAGCCCAAGTCCAACCCATTTAACCAATCCCTGGTGCATTCAGGTCCGAACCCAGTAGTCTTAGTCCAACAGCGCGTAGGCCCAACCTGAACCCCCTGTGTTTTTATTCTAGTAGAATTTAGGCCTAACTTGAGGATGCCTTGGGGCCAAGTAGTGGGTTCAAGCCCAGGTTCTTCCTTTTAGTTTTAAACCCATGTTTTAAGCTTTCAGCTCACTTTTAAATAAGAGGGCCCATTAGCACTTTTTTCCTTTAATTAATAAAATGCCATCTCTTTTTCTATATTTGCACATTCACATATTTTTGTCATGTTTGCATTTTAATCCTTTTTCTCATATTTATATCTTAATATATATTTTTCCATATTAGCATATTTATTCAAAAATTTCCAAAAATCATGTTTTGATTCCAAAAATTCCCAAAAATCATGTTTTAATCCCGAAAATTCCCAAAATCATGTTTTAATCCCAAAAATTCCAAAAATCATGTTTTAATCCCAAAAATTCCCAAAATCATATTTTGACCCCAGTCTTCCTCAAAATTGCTATTTAACCCAGAACTTCTTAAAATTACGTTTTGGCTTCTAATCTTTCTAAAATTGCAATAAAGCCCCCCATCTTTTCAAAAATTACAAAGAGGCTCCCGAACCCTTTGGAAGTTGTTTGAAGGCATTCAAACAACTTCCAAGGTCTTTCAATCATCTTTAAATCCATGCTTTTTGCTTGTCTTCATTTAAGATATTTGCATTGCTACTTGTGTGATGTTCATGCTTATAGCTTCATGCTTACCTTTGGTTGATCTATATCTTTGTGTGCTCTATATCTTGTTCACGTGTCTAGATCTACATGTTGGTTGCTATGCCATATGCTTTTAAAGCCCTTCTATCTCTCGATATCTCTTTTTCTTGCTTTTTGGCCCTTCCAGTAGGGTGTAAATCTAAATCCTATGGTCTAGTCCTACATCTAGGGGTGTCAATTTGGGTTAGCGTGTCAGATTCGTGTCGTGTCGAGGTAGGGATATTCGACTAAATGACTCAACCCTAACCCGACTTATTTAATAATCGTGTCATGATCTTTCAACCCTAACCCGACCTGTTAATAAGGCGGGTTGACCTGACCCAACCCATTTGACACACTTAATAAACGAGTCGTGTTGGGTTGACACGAATGTAACACAACCCATTTCAACCTGCATAATATTAAATATAACATCCATCTAGAAATAATTTTTTTTACATCCCAAAAAGCAGTGCATACACTTCAAGTCTTTAACCTACATTCAAAATAATATAATTCAACAAAAATATAGCATTCATCTAGAAATAAATTCTTTACACTCTAAAAGAAGTGCATACACTTCAACCCAAATTCAAAATAACAAAGTTTAACAAAAATAAAATAACATAGTTCAACAAAAATATAATATCCTTGGAACTCGCCAAATGCTAAGTATCAATATTGAAAGAATTTGAGCAAACAGTATACTAATCATAACTATGACCACGATTATCATCCATAGATTCTTTGTTGATGTCCAAATTCATAACATCTTTCACAAGCTCATCCAATTTCATTTGTGCAAATTCTATGCAAAAAAAAGTATTATTAGTTCTAAGGTCTGTAAAGTTTCAAATTTCCAATTATATCCCTTATAAATTTTTTTAATTACTCACTTTTCTTTTTAAATTTAAAATATATGTTGGATATAAAAGGTATTTGACAAATCTAAAATAAAATAAATATTTATTTGTTATACGAGTTAAATGGGTTGTGTTAAGTGGGTCATTTCGAATTAACACAAATAAATTGGCGTGTCAAACGTGTCTATTGCGGATTACGCGGGTTGACTCGCCTATGACACGTTTCTTATCGTGTCGCTTTCGGGTCGACTCATTTATGACCCAAACTCATTAAGGCCCAACCCTAACCCAAAAAACTCGTGTTGGGTTCGTGTCGTGTTCACGGGTTGGGTTGAACATTGACACCCCTACTTACATCCATATATCTAGGCCTATATAAAAGGGTTTAGATCATTTCCTTTATGCATGTCCATGTTTGCTTGCTTGGTTCTATACTTTATATCTATGCTTGCCTGTCTAGTTCTAGGCTTTGCCATATTTTGCGCCCTCCGTGGGCTTGTGCTTGTCGGTCCTTGGGGCCACTTGCTTGTGTGATTGCATCCGTCCCTCCTAGGGCTTGTTTGGATGTAACCACTTGTGAGATACACCTCTGTGGTGTTGGTGTGCTTGATACACACCTTTCTCCACTCTGTGCGATGTTTATATGCTTGTTATGCTTGCTTGTGCCACCCGTTTGGCTTTCTTTGCTTCTATGCTTTCTTTCTGCACGCTTGCCTACATGTTCATGCATGAGTCTGTGTATCGTCCGTACTTCAATCCAATGGAACTATGGACACTTAATCCAAACCTACATTTGTCCTCCTGGAACACCCTCTTTTGTTTGATAACATGCTTGTTTGCCCCCTTCATATGCTTAGCATGCTTTGTTTGCCCTCGTTTGGCTCTCTTTGTTAGTGTGTTCTTGGCATGCTCTCCATTTTTCCCTTGTTTCTTTACTTGTCTGCTGGCTTGTTTCTTTTGTCATTGCATGGTGTTGGGGTTTATGCCCTAAAATTCAATTTATTGACATGTCATAAATAATTAAATTGTTTAATTATATGAGACTATTTATTAATGAACTAATGAGACATTATCTTTGTCCTTAAGATGCATTTTATGTGATTTATGTGAATAAGTCACAGAAGATATAAATCACAAGTTCCTTATAAACTCAAAATATAGTTCGTAGTCGGTGATGAAATTGGGCGTTTCATCTGCGAATACTATAACATATCAACTAAGATGGTTTGTCTTGATCATGGAAATGGAGACTTCTAGTTGATGTGTTGATGTGTTTTAAGAGTTAAGACATATTGAATTGGACTGTTGTGAGATTAATTATTTAATCAACAACTGTCATCTGAATAACTAATCTCATGACTTCTAATTTCATAGACTCTCAATCCTGAGAGGGTAGTGAATCCGATCATGAAATGTAGGTAACTTTGATATATCAGGAGTGAGATCTAATATTTACGGTCAAAACCTCAGTATGTTGGATAACCACACGTAGTGTTGAGGGAACACATATTCTCAAGATGAAATCCATAATCTCTTTTTATAGAGACACGAAATATCTCATTAAGATAAGTTTAATGGAAATTAGTTATTCAGGGCGCCCACTTTAGTAAGGAGTTACTAAAACTTATATTTATTGAAATTGGATTTCAATAAATGTGAAAAACTAAAAGATTAAACCGGATATTCAAGGATAAAATAGTTGTTTACAAAGTGACAGTTTATTATGACTTTGTTCATTATGGATATTTCATGGATGAGTCATATAATATCATTAGAGTCTTGAGATATAATTTATTAATAAGGCCTAGAGTGCAATTATATTTATATAGTGGTATTAAATATAATTAATGGTAATTTTGGACTTGTCAAGAGTTGACAGAAAAGCCCAAGCCCATTGGAGCTAGAGTCTTATTTGTTCCCTTTGGTCCCATCTCAAGCCACAAACTAAAGCCCAATTGGGTAGGACCAAAAGGCTAACCCAATTAGATAATCAGTTGTTATTTAATAAGAATTATTAAATAAAGTAACTACCAAGATAGTTAGAATGTACGTATGATGAAAAGAAAAGAAAATAGTTTTTCTCTACAAAGAGAAAAAGAAGGACTTTCTTTAAGAATCAACGTACATAAAGACTGATTGAGAGACCACACTTCTTGGGCACCATGTGGAATTGAGATGAAGATTAAAGGTATTCTCAAGTCTTGGTTTTGAATTTCACAGCATCAAAGTACGCTTTCTATTTTTTGTTTTAGAATTCAAGATTACATGTTATCTCTCATGAATGAAGTAGATCCGTGATTGTTGCTTCCGCTGTGTGTTTTGTATGAGATGCAAAACTAGATTTTAAAACAATACAACAATCACGAATCTACTTCATTCATGAGAGATAACATGTAACCTTGAATTCTAGAATAAAGAATAGAAAGCGTACACATGGAGTATGGACACTTAGAGTAAGGGAGTGACCTCCTAGGTGCAAGCAATAAGGATAAGGACACAAGTAAGAAGATGCAAGCCCACAAAGGGCAATATTCAGTAGATTAGAGGCCTAGCCTCCCCAAGTAGTTATGTCCTTCTATCTCCCTCTCTAAGCCTCGTCTCTAGAACATGTATTAGGGTTCTCCCTCTCCATGTACCTCTTTATTTTTCTTGCTCTTTGCTTCGACTGCATTCCCTAGGTATGGCAATGTATGTTTTACATTTTCTGTACCTTGCTGGGTCATACATTTGGAACGTTGGTAATGTTTGGTTTACTTTCTCCCTCTGTGTGATAGCATTGTTCATGATGCATGTATATATATATATATATATATATATATGCCTGTGTGTATGTGGGTGATTGTGAACTTCGTATGATGAATTGTCGTGGCTATGTGAGTGATCCTCTCTAGTCATGAGAGCTCTCGACTTTGTAGTGTGAGTATGCGCTCAAGGCGATTGTTGTAGGTGCATATTCATGCTATATTGTATGCACAATCATCTCAGTGTGATTCTCTTGATCCATGTCACCAAGTGACATTAATTTCCCTATATATACAACACGTATCAACATGTTTAACACTTTGGAGGGCTTCGGCTCGTCATGGTGCGAGCATGTCGATACACGCTGTATACACAGATGCGAATCCATGCCCACGCGAAACACTGCTGGATTTTCACCGTGAAAATGGGGCATCCCCATTGTCGTATTCTCACATCGATAGCTTGGTGAGAATAACGTTTGGCGTGCTATGACGCATCTACGGCAAAGCGCTGCTGGATTTCTACCACGAAAATAAGGTGAAATGCTGCTGGATTTTCGCCATGGAAATTTGGTAGTAACTTCAAACACACTTAGAAAGCATCGATCGGGACCACACCCATTCTGAAACCAAACCTCAAAGCCCAACACATTTAAAGCCCCGAAAGCTAATGCCAATAACTTGTTTTCAATTGCCAGTGTCTAAAAATTATGATTTTACCAAAACAAATGACTGTTTACGGACATGCGTTATAAGGTGCTTAACATCTTTCCCACACATAACCAAAACTTTCGAACTCAAGAATCAATATTTTTCGCTCATCCACATTAGATTAGGAAAAATGAATTTTTTCTTAACCTAGGATCGATAATAAAATCAAATAGAGTCAGGTGACCAATCACACCTTAGAAAAAAACCAATGATTGGTGGCAACTTCACTTGCCCTTGGTAATTTCTATAAAATTGACTCACATTCCAGTCACATAACTGAGGTACGACACACCTCCACAGCACATGCAAATGCGCGCGAACGTCGTCGCAATGGGTGGTCGACACAAAAAGCCACGAGGCGTCGACATCTTTGATGCTTGAAAATCTAAGCTTGAGTTGTGTCTTGAATAGTCCTTCGGGCGATAAGATCCATAAGAGAAGCATGTGGAAGAAAACCATACTCAAAACAAAGAAAACTAGGGTTCTGCCTCTCACTGTGCGTGCGTGTAAAGGAGCCTGTGTACGTAAGTTTAACTATGCGTACGCATGCCACGGGTCAAAGAAACCCTAGCCGCCCCTTCTTAGTATAAAATAGCTGTTGGGGGCTCCCAAACCTCACCAAACGTATCTTGCTCCTAGAAAACACTTTTTTTAGGTTTCCCAATGGCAGAATTCTCCCCTTTTGAAGTCTCGACTTGGATTAGAAAGCTCGGCCCTAGTTTCAAAGAGGCCATCATTCCTTATGGTCTCTCTTGCATTTTTTCATACCATTAAATCAAGGTGGATGAACCTCTTCTTTGTGCTGCTACCAATTATTGGATCCCTACTCGACATGTTTTTTCAATTCAACAGTGTAGAAATATGCCCCACTCTTCAAGAGTTTAGTGCAATCATGGGTGAACCTTCGGTGAATGACCTTGTCTTTCCTACCATGGGTGTTGATCTTCTCATCTTGATTCAAGCTTTGTTGGGTGTTCCTCTTGAGAAGGCCAAGCAATGGTGTGTTTTTGGCAAGTTGAATGTTCGGCTCATCTTTGTATACTTCTCTTGGTTAGCTGTCCCAACAACTGAGATACCGCGCTCTCGATTCCTTAATGACTTTTGCCTATGCATGCTTGCAAGAGACTTCTTGGTTCATGAGACTTATTGTGTGGATCATAGGATGTGATTAGTGGTTGCCAACTTGAGGAATAGAAACCTTGTGGGCATGATCATGGCTGAAACCTTCAACGACTTCGATGCATTCAATAGGAAGGAAGCAAACTTCTTTGCAGGAAGCCCCTTCCTTATGGGCAGAAAGGGGGAGTTGCCACCTAATTTTTGCAAAGGTTTAGGAACCATATATATAGTATCCTTTTGAGGAAGGACCTTTTGATCTTAATACCAGAGATATGAGTTTGGAGTTCAGGTACGCTCTTGGGAAGGTGTTAGGCACCCAAGATCGCCCAACCCTAAGGTTGGTCTCCCATCATTGTGTCTTATACCTTAACCCTATTAAAAACTAACTCAACACTTATATCCTAGACTCACACACACACTAACATACATCTAGCATACAACATGGCATCTTTCATCCCAAATAAACATACCTATCTATCCACCAAAAAAAAAAGAGCTAAACATACAAAAGAAACCCTAGCATTCATCTAAAACAAGGCAGCAAGCATACCATCAAAAGCAAACAAATCATTTTATGAACAAGGTATTAACTTCATATCTTAAAGAAGGATTAAACAAACAACATGCATGTTCATGTTGAAAGCTCGAAAATGTGCTGAAAACACAAGAGCTGTTTAGACTCCCAAATTAAAGTTACGGCTCGATAGATTTTACAATAACTTAATCTTAAGTGCGGAATAGTGTAAATGCGAGCGGATAAAAAAACAAGGTACTCTAATCCATATTAAAAGCAACACAGCAGTAAAATGGAAATATAAAAGAGTAGGGAATAAATATGCAAACATAAGATAACACGCCGATGTGTTATCGAAGAGGAAATCGAAGTACTCGGCGTAAAACCTTTCTGCCGCCCTCCAAGCGGTAATCGATCCACTGGACAATCAGTTGGAATACATGGGTAGGCAAGAGACCCTCCAAGCCTAATCTACCCGATGTACCTAAGCCCTCAAAGCTCCTACTCTAACAAGTTTTATCGGAACCATGTCTTGTCTAGCTCTCCGGATCCCGCAACAAGCTCCATGTTGCATCTGCCATTCTTGACTTCTTCCAATGCTTCCCAACAACACCAAAACTTCACTTGACACTCTCAAAGGGTGTGGTAAGTGTTTGGGCTATCAACCTCTCAATGGTATGGAAATGGAGAGGTAGGAGATGAGGAAATTCCACAAACAAATGTGTAGAGAATTGTTGGTATAACAATTTCTAACTCTCAAGTTTTTTTGCTAGGGTTTTCTCTCAGAGGCTCTCCTTTTCATTTGTGGGTAATGAGGGTATATATAGTGTAGGTGCAGAAAGTGTGTATCAGATAGTACAGTCTGGCAAAACAGAATGTCTCACGGGTGTCTCGCGGGAAGGCCTTACCCGCGAGATACTCGCGAGACACAATTGTCTTCATCTGTACTGACTCTTCGCATTTCAGTTATATGCAGGGCACATGCATCCTCTCGCGGGAAGTTTAGTCGCGAGATACCCACGAAAACCTTCTTTGCTTCAATTGCTTGAGTCTTCACACTCTTTCTCACTATCACACAACCCTTACAATAAATTCCCACAACAAACATAAGGTACATAAGATTGAATAAAATTATAATCAAATTTGGCACGGAATAAAAGCCAACAAAATACATATTTGAAAATCACAACTTTACACATGTGAATGCATTACTTACCTTACTTACCTCTCAGCAACACAGCACCTATGGCATTGATGAATGGACATGTGAATGAATGGCATAGTATCAAAGCTAAGACAAACCCTAATCTAAACATGTGATAGCAAACAAACATGTCAAAGTGGTAGACGAGAACTTATAAAGTCTAAAACATATTAAAAAAAAAGGGTAAACAGAACAAACATGTGAAGGCAAAGACCAAAGAAGCAAACAAATATTTAGGGTTTCTAGACAACGACATCATGCACATTAGAACAGGCCTGTATGTACATAATCAAGCCTACGTGCGCAGACAAGATTATGCATACACAAGTCCTTGCCTAGAAAACCTAAAAAGGCAAAAACAGAGCAGATTTTTAAAACGAAAATCTAACAACCTAACGTGCATAAAACATGAAAAGAACTAAGAAACTAACTTAAACAGACATACACATAAACTACACAGAAAACAAGATTAAAGCGCAGAAAGAAAAGCTGAAAAGAAAAAGAAATAAAGAGAAAGGGTTAGACCCAATACCTTAAACAAAAGCTTTCCAAGCTTGATTTTAACCGTCCTCCTCAGTCAAGTCTATTCACAAACCAATAAGAAAATGATTAGCAACATTAAACTAAAAGGATTGGGGCCAGAAAAGGTCTCAATCAAATAAAATTGACTTGAGAGTGTTTTGTGAAAAACTCCATTTTGATTCACTTGTGTAGTGAATTTTATATTTTCCCGTGGGATTTCTCTGTGTGTCCTTTGAAAATGTACCATGTAAGGCTTTTTATAGTTGAAAAAATGGGGTTTGGAATGGCTCCCAAATGATGTGGGATTCATTCCAAACCTCAGCTATTATTGCAAAAAACTTGTCTTTCTTATACTTTTGAAACCCTAGCTATGTACGCAGGAATGTCCCGTGTACGCATGCTTTTGCTTGCGTACGCTGGCCACGACCCACGTATGTAAGCCAAGGGCAACTTTGGTCATTTTATTTCTAAAAATAAATTTTTGCTCATTTAAAAGGTTATATTTTCAATTTTAACATACCTCAAGTCAATTTAATATCCGATTGGACTCTAAACTAGCATTAGGCCTTAGAGTTCGAGCATCATTGGGGAACAGGGGCCAAGTTGTAAGGGATACAAAATGCGATGTCTACAGATGCCCCTCTTTTGATTTGTGAGCTTTGCTAACGGAATCAAAAGAAGAAGAGACAAAACATTTTGCTTCAACGTACGGCTCGGGCCCAACCTACGCACACGACACATATCACACATACATGGGGCGGGGTGCAACTCCGAAGAGCTGCGTGGGATTCTTATGTCCGAAGTCCCACCTTTGTTGCTCGGGAAATAAGCAACGACAGGTTCACTATCCCAGAATTTGTTTTGCCACTTGCAAGCAAATGGCAAGTGACTTACTACCCTAGAGTCACTTAAAAAGAAAAAATAAAAAATAAACAAACAAACAAGGGTGCTCTTACGAGCTAACCTAACAAACAACAAAAGGATATAGTCTCTGTGGTGTCCATTCAGGGCTCTTGCCTCAAACTTCTCCGAGTGACTTGTTACTCTTGTCTTCTTCACTTCTTTCTCTACCTTTTCTGGTGAGGCTCTTACCTCAGGTTGACCTTGGTCTCTTTCTCTATCACTATCTCTACCTTTTTCTACTGTTCCTATATGTTCAATTCTCGGAGGATATGTGTAGTAGAAGTCTTGATTGTTTGATCCACTAGGAATGGTGGAAAAACTCATTAAGGAGTAGGTGTGCATGGAGAGGAATCTTCTGCCTCCCACGACTTGAATAGGTTTGGGAAACTCGTTGAGGAGTAATATGGATGGACTCGCTGAGGAGTAGTGTAGATGTGTGATCCACTAGGGAAGAATCTTTTGCTTTCTTCATGGTTTGCTGAGGACTTTGAGGAAGAATCTTCCGCTTCCTCGCCGAGGATTTTTTGGTGTATAGGACTCACTCGGGAAGAATCTCTGCTTCCTTACTAGAGATACTTTGGGGAAGAATCTTCTGCTTCCTCACCAGGGATTGCTTTAATGTGCTTGGGTTCATCGGGGAAGAATCTTTTGCCTCCTTCATGGGGATGATGCTCGATACACTTGAACTATTGAGGAAGAGTCTTCTGCTTCCTCTATGATGACGTTTAATAGGTTTGATCTATTCGAGGAATAATCTTCTACTTCCTTACTGAGGATAGTGTTCTTGAGATGCTTGAAATATTGAGTAAGAGTCTTCTGCTTCCTCACGAGGGTGATGTTTGATAGGTTTGATCCATTTGAGGAAGAATCTTCTGCTTCCTTACTGAGGATAGTGTTATTGATATGCTTGATCTGTTAGGGAAGAGTCTTCTGCTTCCTTCATGGGAATGATGTTTTTGATGTGCTTGAACCACTAAAGATGGTTCTCGATGTGCTTAATCCACTAGGGATGGTTCTTGATGTGCTTGATTAGGAGAAGAGTCTTCAACTTCCTTTACCGCTCATTGGGGAGTCCTTTGATAATTTTGTGCCTTAATTGGAGTAATCTTGAGATGTCCCTCCTTTTTTGAAAGGTTTTTTTTTTTTTTTTTTTTTTTTTTTTTTTTTTTTTTTTTTTAAATACTGTTCATGACTAAACTACACGTAGTTTAGTGGTGAGGCCTAAACTACTTGTAGTTTAGCCATCGGTGTGTTCTCGCCTTTTCATTTTTCCCAACGGTTACCAACCGTTTCTTTTTTTTTCTTCTTCATTCTCTTTATCTCTCTCACCTCTTCATATTCTCCATAACTCTTTTTTTTTTCTATCTACAAAAACCTCCTTCTCCTTTTTCTTTCTCTCACTTTCTGACTCTCTCATTTTCTCAAACCCTCTCACTTTCTCATTTTCTCTCATTCTCTCATCATCTTCTCCAATGGCACCCAAGGCCAAGAATTCCTCCTATATCTTATCTTCTGATACATTCCACCTCACCCGCTAGAGTGGAGCAACGAGGTTGGTGGGGTTTCCACCATTGATATACCAACTAGAGAATCACATTCCCATTACTGAATCTGTAAGTTTTCGAACTTTTTCTCATTTTCAAGTTTCTCTTTGATCTTCTGTTTCAATGTGTTTTTGGCCATGTAAATGCTTAGGTTTTGCTACAGGATGG
This sequence comes from Notholithocarpus densiflorus, assembly GCA_030021035.2. Lineage (NCBI taxonomy): Eukaryota > Viridiplantae > Streptophyta > Magnoliopsida > Fagales > Fagaceae > Notholithocarpus > Notholithocarpus densiflorus. The sequence goes on from JARYZH020000007.1 coordinate 1,143,080, forward strand.
GTTTAGATGAAAAATTAACACCTTATGAGGGGTAGGAACATGTCTAGGGTTGATTTTGGATGATGCATCTTTGAAAATGTCGAAAAACTGCTTCTGTCTGTGTTCTTACGTGCATGGGCTTGGGCCTGCATACGTAGCTTATATTCATGCGTACGCAGCTCTGTTCTTGCGTACGCAGGTTTATTCTTGAGGCTCTGCATACGTGGGAACGGTCCTGCGTACGCAGGGTCTTGTTTGTGTACGTGGGCTTTGACCCGTGTACGTGAGACGTCTGGCAGAAGCTCTGCTCTGCCCATTTTCACTTATTTTTCCTCTGTTTCGCTTCTACTTGCAATCCTAACACATCTTTTTGTCATTTTTGCATCTGCATATCACTACATCCCCTTTTTATCTTCATTCTTGCATTAAAACATCATATTTTCCAAATTCTACTTGAATCAGGAATCTAATGTCATCTTCTTCTTTTTTGTAGTCATCATCCCCTTATGTTGGTAGGGGAAGCACTAATAAGGTGGTGGAGTGGTACAACCTTCTTATCCTTGAAACTAGGGGCTATATCCGGGAGGCGGGCTTTAAGCCTATCATTGGTCTTCTTTCGGAGAAGTCTGTGAGTGCTACCTTAGTGCAGTACCTCATTGAGAGGTGGTGGGATACTACCCACACCTTTCATATTGCTGAGCGAGAGATGACAGTGACTCCCTACGACTTTTACCGCATGACCGGCCTTAGCTTCGAAAGGGCCATCATCAATTTGGACGGTGCGTCGGGCATCCAGCTGGGTCTCAACATGTTGGGGAGGAAGTACTCCACTGAGACCATCCGCTACTTCGACTTGGTGTCCGATTACATGTTCCTCCTACAGAGGACCACAGAGGAATGTGTCCGTATAGCTAGGGCTTTCCTTCTCCACTTGTTGGGGGCTTATCTCTTTGCCAATGGTGGGTAAACGGTGTCGTTAAGGTGGTTGACCCTCTTTCAGGACTTTGGAAAGGCACAGAGGGCTAATTGGGGGTAGGCATGTCTTGCCTATCTCTACTCCACTCTTGATACTCTCAATCAGGGCACCTTGCAACAGCTTGTAAGGCCTTGAAAGCTCCTTGAGGTTAGTTATCTTTTCATTCATTGCACTTTCACTTGTAGCTTGTAGTTTTGTAAACTATATTATCTTGAAAATTGTCATCTTGCATCTGTCATCTTGTAAACTGTCATCTTGCATCTAACCTGTGACTTGTGCTTCTTTTTGTAGTGGTGGGTTGTTAGGTATGGTCTCATAACTCTAGGCACTAACCTAATTCTGAAGGATTTTCCTCAAGTGAGAGCCCACCTTGCGGGGTTAACTTCGGATGAGGTAAGTTTATGAGCTCTAGTTGTTCATGCTTCTTCATGAATTTCCTTTAGAATACTCTTCTTCTAACCTTGTGTCATTATAGGTAAATTGGGCCCCATGGGTCGGCCAACCCCTTCTTGCTACTCGAGACTTAGAGCCTGCCGTTCTCATTGCTTTGGAGATTACCTGACCCCTTGAAGGAGCGGGCTTGAGGGCGATATATTTGGCAGAGAGGGTGAGGTGCCAGTTGGTGGGTAGGGATGACCCACAAATTCCGATGAACCCTCTTGAGTTCATTCTTATCCCACACTCCATGACTGATGCTGAATACAACTCGTGGGGGAGCAGCGTTACCTATACCGAGCGGCTTCTTGAGGGGTTGGACTATGAGGAGTTCAACATCACTCGCCTCATGCCTTCCCTTATTGTTTATGTATACGCTCAATCTCTTTTTCTTCTCTTTTTTTCTTTTTTGTTTGTCATGACTTCTAATGTGGGAAATTGTAACAGGGGGGACCTGTTGTCGGTGAGCCCATTGATCGTCCACACCTCCCTTGGACGGTCTATGCTTATGGCCCGGATGGCTTTGCTCAGGAGCGTGTCGTGCCCCGTAATCCTAATGTCATTGGCTATCCTTTCTCTCTCAACACTCGAGCGGTGAGTTCTTTTTTCCTTTTGTCCTTTCTCTTTTTGCCAAATTTCTCTTTTTGTTTCAATCACTAACCCTTCCTTCTTTGAACTGCAGCCTACTATCTAAAAGCATGAGGAGTTGGTGTGGCTAGCCGGGAATCTCAAGTTGGAGGTGACCAACTACTCGAGGGAGCTATATGGTCTTGGAGGAGTGGCCCACCCAGGCGGTGGTGATGATGATGATGACGACGATGATGATGGTGGTGAGGAGGAGGACTCAGAGGCAACTCCTAGCTACCAACCGAGAAAGAGGTAGCACCGTTGATTACCTGCAGTCACAATACATATAGGCGTACAACACACAACTTTTTCTTTTTCTTTTTTTGCTTTTAGTGTTTTTCTTTCCCATTTAGCAACATTTGAATTCAAATTGAGACAAAGGATTGTATTAAGAACATCTTTTTACATTTATGCTTTTGATTGGGAACTTAACACTTAATTTATGACATATATCATAAATAGTATGTTTCTATACAATTTTGCTTTTTTGATGCTTGCAATCTTGTGCTTGGAATGTGTCTTGAATGATTCTTTAGGCTGTAGAAACCTTAGGAATGCTTTGGAGTGAAAAAACTCTACTCAAAACAGGGGAACATGGGCTTCAACCAAGCGTCATGCGTACATGGAGATGAGCCTGCGTACATATCTTTGACTTTGCATACACAGGGTTGACTCGGGTACGTGGACCGCAAATCAGAAAAACACTAACTGACTTATTTACGTATAAAAGTAGCCGTTTGAGTCTAAAACCCTCACCAACGTATTTCCAACCTAGAGAACACTTTTTTGAGGTCCCCTAATGGTAGAAAATTCTCCTTTTGATGTCTCCACTTGGATTAGGAAGCTTGGTCCTGATTTTAAGGATTCCATCGCTCCCTATAGTCTTTCTTGCATCTTCCCCTACTATCAGATTACGGTGGATGAGCCCTCTTCTTCGTGCTGCTACCAACTATTGGGTTCCTTCTCGGCATGTATTTCGCTTCAACGGAATAAAACTATGCCCCACTATCAAGGAATTTTTTGCTATCATGGGTGAACCGGAGATTGATGACCTCATCTTCCCTACCATGGGTAAGGATCTTCCTTCCTTACTGTGAGTTGTGTTGGGCATCCTTGCTACCATGGCAAATAGGTGGTGTGTCCTTGGCAAACTCAATCTTAGGCTTGTCTTTGATTATTTTTCCGGTTCGGCCCTTCCTGAGGGTGAGAGGCCACGATTGTACTTCCTTCGTGCCTTTTGCTTATGTGCCCTTACAAGATATTTCTTGGTCCAAAAGTCATATTGTGTGGATGGCCTGATGTGTATGGTGGCTTATAAGCTAAGGAGAGGTAATCCGGTGGGCTTGATCATGGCAGAAACCCTTAATGGTTTGGATGCCTTTTATAAGAAGGAAGCAAGTTTCTTTGCGGGAAGTCATCTTCTTCTTCAGGTATAATCCCTAACTTTTGCCTAGGCTATCAATCTAGCGGGATTCCTCTAATTTTGCATAGATTGCCTTTCGGTTTTCAACCCATCGAGGCACCTTATATCGTCTTTCATCATTTTTTTTTTCTCACTCATGCTTTCTATTTTTCCTTTTTTCTACCCTTTTTTTTTCCCAGATATGGCTACAAGAGAGGCTTCTGTTGCTTCAACCCCCAACTGTACCCTTCAGCACTTACCTTCCTTGGCATCTTAGAGACTGCTGACTTCATCAAAGTGACATGAGCTTTGAGGCGTACATAGAGCTTATGGGTCGCCTTAAGGAAACCGGCATTCAGTGGGTCGTGGAATGGTGGAATATCTCAAGCATGGTCCATAGTTGCTGCAAGGACCATTGTATGACTTTAGTTGGGCTTCGATGCTGCTCTTACTACTCCACTTGTCGTATCTCAAGGCAATTCGGAAAGCTTCATGGAGCTCCTGATGATGAGGGTGCCTTCCACACCGCAGGGTTCACCAATAGGATCTTGGGCAGGATCAGTGAGGCTGGGCCACATCGTAGGATGACGAAAGACATTGTTCCTCCCAAATACATCTACTCCATTGCAAAGTACAAGTAATGGTTAGAGGATGACATGAAGTGGATTCTGAAGGATGAGAAAGCTTATAAGAAGACTAGCAAGAAAGCAAGGAGGACAGAGTGACCACCTTGAGGGGCCCCATGTTTTACTTTTCTGTACTTTTATGATTCTCATGATTTTGTTTTTGAATTCAATAAAGGATTGAAATGTTCCAAATCCCCTATGAAAACAATCTTATTATCTTTTAATTTGAGCAATGAGAGAATTTCCTTTTTATTATCTTTGCTTATTGTCGTCTCATTTATTCATTTTTTTTTTCTTTTTCCTTTGCCATGTAATTTTTGCCCATGACGTCATTTCGGGAATTTTCATCATGCCCATGGTCTTTTTCCCCTAGCTTTTGCCTAGACCACCCTTTCAGGTTTTCAATCTAGCGGGGTTCTTTTGCCTTAATTTTTGCCTAGGCCACCCTTTTAGGTTTTCAACCTAGTAGGCTTTTTTCTTTTTCTTTTTGTTTTCTAGATATTGTATTTTCGGAGTCTATCCATGTTGATTGGGCGAAGCATCTCTTCCCCATCCAAATCTATGATTCTTGTAGCACCTCTAGACATAATCTTCTTAATGATAAAAGGCCCAGACAACCTAGGCTTCATCTTCCCTCTTGGGTCAAAAGTCTCATCTCTAAGCACCTTTAGGACCAAGTCCCCTTCTTTAAGATTTCTCGATTTCACCTTCTTGTTGAATGCCTTAGCAATCCTTTTTTGGTACCCTTGTGCTGTTAGGATTGGTGCCCTTAGATCCTATTGTATGATGTTATGTATGACATTATGTATGACATTATGTATGACTTAATGTTGTGATTAATAAAGTTGTTTTATTATTATCTGAAATAATGGTAACATGAATACTTGGACATTATCATATAGTCCATGGGATGCATAGTATGTGATTTAGTCACAGAAGATATAAGTCACAAGTTCTTTGTAAACTCAGAATTTTAGTTCGTAGTCGGTGATGAAATTGGCCATTTCATCTGCGAAGACTATAACATATCAACTAAGATGATTTGTCTTGATCATGGAAGTGGATACTTCTAGTTGATGTGTTGATATGTTTTAAGAATTAAGACATATTGAACTGGACCACTGTGAGATTTATTATTCTCCTAATGACTGTCAAATGAATAATAAATCTCACGACTTTTATTTACATGAACTCTTAATCTTACGAGAATAATGGACCTGATCATAAAGTGTAGGTTGCTTTGATATATCAGGAGTGAGATCTAATGTAATGGTCAAAATCTCAGTATGTTGGGCAGCCACATTTAGTGTTGATGGAACATTTATTCTCAAGATGAAATTCATAGTCTCTTAACGGAGATATAAAATATTCCCTTGAGATAAGTTTAATGAGTTCAGTTATTTAGAGAGTTAGGCTTAACCACTTTGGTAAGAAATTACTAAAGTATATATTTATGAAATTTGATTTCAAAAATATTTGATGAATAACTTAAAATGATTAAACCATGTACTCAAGGATTAAGATGTAGTGATCTACAAAGTGACATTCTTCATTCATGACTTTGTATTATTACGAATATTTCATGAAGGGGTTACATGTACAATAAAGTCTTGGGATATAATTTATTGATAAGGCCTAGAGTGCAATTATATTTATATAGTGGTATTAAATATAATTAATGGTAACTTTGGATTTTTCAAGAGTTGACAGAAAAGCCCAAGGCTCATTGGAGCTAGTGTCTTATTTGTTCCCTTTTAGTCCCACTCCAAGTCACATATTAAAGCCTAATTGGAAAGGCCCAAAAGGCTAGCCCAATTAGATAATCAGTTATATAGAGAGAAACATACATAATTTTTGTGAGAACATGAAATGGTATGTATGTGAGTGTTAGACACTCTTTCATTTCTCAAAAAAGAACATACACATAGTAACTAATTGAGAGGCCACACTTCTTGGGCACAAGTGGAATTGGAGTGAAGATTAAAAGTGTTCTAAGAACTTCTGATCTTTGGTTTTGAAATTCACCACACTAAGGTACACTCTCTTATTCTTAAATTTTGAAATTTTCATAGTACATGTTATCAACTGTGAATGAAGTAGATTCGTTAATTTTCCCCTGCGTATGTTTTGTATATGATACAAACATATATTTTTCCATCATGTGCATGATATTGCACCCTAGCCCTCTTTTCATTTATCAAAGCCAATTGTTCATATCTCGCCTTAACCCAATCCTCATTTAGGACCTTGGTTTCCACCAATACCCTCAAAGATTGTATCTCTACCTCAATAGGAAGCACCGCCTCACTACCATAAACCAAAGAGTAAGGTGTTAACCTAGTTGATGCACGGATAGAAGTTCTATAACCCCATATGGCAAATGGAAACTTCTCGACCCAATCTTTGTATATCACTACCATCTTAGCTAAGATGTTCTTCACATTCTTATTAGCTGCTTCTACGACCCCATTAGCTTGTGGTCGATACGGTGAAGACTTGTGATGCTCAATGTTGTACAACTCCATGATCCTTTGAACCTTCCCCTCAAAGTGGGAACTGTTGTCAGAAATGATCTCTTGGGGCACCCTAAACTGGCATATGATGTTGTTTTCTAAGAACCAAGCCACATGCTTAGCCTTCAATACGGAATAGAGGTTGCCTCCACCCACTTGGGGAAATAGTCAATTGCCACCAAAATGTATTCATGCCCATTTGAAGCCTTAGGAGCTATCCTTCCAATCACATCTATGCCCCAAACCAAGAATGACCATGGAGAAGTCATGCTATACAACTCTCTAGGTGGTACATGGTTCAAGTTGGCGTACATCTGACAATCATGGCAACTCTTTACATAGTCCACACAATCGATGTCCATTGTATTCCAGAAGTACCCGATCCTTAAGATCTTCTTGGCTAACATTCTTCCATTCATACGAGGGCCACAAATCTCTTGATGAACTTCTTCCATTACTCTCTCGGCTTCCTCCTTCTTTAAGTAACGAAGGTGTATACCATTATAGGATCTTCTATAAAGTTGTCCTCTACATAGGATGTATTGTGTTGCCATCATCCTAATGGAAAAACATTCTCTCTTGTCAGCACCATCCGGATATGCCCCTAGTTCCAAGAACTTCATGATGTCATAGCACCACGAAACTTCCTCTTCCTCTATAGTCATTACTAAAGCTTCGGTCTTCCCTTTGTGCACTTCCTCATAGCTTTGCTCAATTTTCAAAGGTCGTGTCCATACTCTCTTGGGTATTTCAACCATGGAGGCTAAGGTAGCTAAGGCATCCGCAAATTGATTTTGAGCTCTAGGAATGATTATGTATTCAATTCTGTCAAAGGTCTTGGTTAAGTCCTCTAAGTATTGTTGATAAGGCTTTAAATGTTCCTCCTTCACCTTCCACAGCTTTTGTGCTTGGGCTATAACCAAAGTTGAATCTCCAAAGACTTCAACCTCCTTTACCCCCAATTCTCGAAGAACTTCCATTTTGGCAATATAAGCCTTATATTTAGCCATGTTATTAGTTGCTTCAAAGTTCAGCTTGATTGCCAAAAGTTTGTGAGATCCCTCGGGAGTAGTAAAAAGTATTCCTATCCCATTCTCATATTGGTTTACAGCTCCGTCAAAGTACATCTTCCATGTTCCTAACTCAACACCAAAAATGTCCTCATCTAGAAAGTCTTCTTTACCATCTTCTCCCTCTATAGGATTCTCGGCATAGCAATCTGACACGACACTTCCTTTGATAGTTTTCCTAGCCACATACTTCAAATCGAATTCTGCCAATAAGATCAACCATCTCTACAATCTTCCACTGAAAGTGGGTTTCTTAAAGAGATAATTCAATGGGTCCATTCTTGCTACCACCCATATTTGAAAAGGTAAGATGATATGTCTCAATTTCTATACGGCCCCAAACAAGTGCAAAGCATGACTTTTCTATGGGAGTGTACCTAGTCTCATAATCACGGAACCTCTTACTCAAATAGTATATGGTCCTCTCATTCTTCTCATCGTCTTCTTGTGTAAGCATACTTCCAATTGCATCCCTTATGATGGAAAGGTATAGGAGTAAGTGTTTTCCATGTTGTGGAGGCACTAAGATAGGTGGGTGGAGGAGATATTCCTTGATAAGTTCAAAGGCTTTTTGGCACTCATCGTTCCATGTATGTGGTTCATTCTTCCTTAGGAGTTTAAAGATGGGCTCACAAGTAGAGGTGAGCTTGGCAATGAATTGACTAATGTATTGTAATCGACCCAAGAAGCCCATTATTTCTTTCTCACTTTTGGGTGGAGGCATCTCTAATCTGGCTTTAATCTTGGATAGGTCAACTTTTATCCCTCTATCACTCACTAGGAAGCCTAGCAATTTTTCGGTGGTTACTTCGAAGGTACACTTTTGTGGGTTCAATCTGAGCCTATACTCTTTAATCCTCTCGAAGAACTTCCTCAAGTTTATGGTGTGGCTACCTCTATCCTTGGATTTCACTATCATATCATCTATATACACCTCTACTTCATTATGCATCATATCATGTAGCAAGGTTGTAGCTATCCTTTGGTATGTTGCCCCTGCATTCTTGAGGCCAACGGCATTATCGTGTAACAATAGATTCCCCATTCAGTAGTGAAAGTGATTTTGGAAATATCTTTAGGAGTCATCTTGATTTGCTTGTACCCCGAGAAACCATCCATGAAAGACATCAAGGCACTTCCTGCTGTGTTATCCATTAAGACATCAATGTAAGGGAGGGGAAAGTCATCCTTAGGGCATGCGTTGTTCAAATCCCTAAAATCCACACACATCCTCACCTTCCCATCCTTTGTAAGTACATGCATGACATTGGCTATTCATTCGGCTTGATGTACGGGTTTGATGAACCCTACCTTTAATTGCTTAGTGACTTCCTTTTTGATTTTTAAGAGTCATTCGGTCCTCATTCTTCTCAACTTTTTCTTGATAAGTACCATATGATCATGAGTACCAATGTGATGTTGAGCTATCTTGGGGCCAATTCTAGGCATATGTTCATAAGACCATGCAAACACCTCTTGAGATTCCATGAGGAGTTCTTAAAGATTTTTTCTTTCTTTTTCATTTAGAGTTGAGCCAATTTTGATTAAGCGCAGATTCTCATTATTGCCCAAATTAATAGTTTCAAGAATTGGTTCCATAGGTTCAATTTTCTTTTCCAATTGTTTATTAATTTCATTTTCAAATTCATTTGAATCATTTAAGTGCAGAATTTCAATGTTATAGGACACATCAAAGTAAGCCAAATCAGAATTCATCTTATTAAAAATATTGAAAAGTACATTGGAACTTGCATTACAAAACTCTTTCCCTATGTTTTCAAAAAACCTAACCCAAGTCCAATTATTAATGAGCCTCATAATAGGCATGATGAATTTAGAAGGAACACTTGTCTCTTTATTGGTGATGGCGAACACATCCCCACTTGTCTTCATCATGGTCTTCATTTCTTCAACATCCATGTAGTTCACCCAATCAACCTTTTCTTGTATCTCTTTGATCACCACAGTAGGCTTCTCCTTAAAGGTGAGATTTTCATTAAAGAACATTTCTCATCCCGGATACACCTTTCTATCCTTGCCTACCCAAGGTTCGGGGAAGCCACAATAAGGGAAGTTTCCCCCTTCCTTCACGAAGTTCCCATTAAGAGTGCCAAGGTTTTCTTGATTCCGTTGCAGCCTCCAAAGAATCCTAAACCTTCTCTAGTCACTTGAGTCTTGACGTTGGGGAACTCAACTACCCCTTTTCCTTCTTTTCCAAGGCCCATACCAGGCATGAATCCCATATTCTTCATCATTACAATCACCTCATGTCTACAATATGGGAACAAGTTGGTATCATACCTTTCATCCTTCAATCCATAGTCAGTCATATTCACGAACTTAAAGCCACTCATTTGAAGCTTGCTTCCTCCTTCCTCGAGCCTACAAACCGATGCTAGAAGCTCACCATCTCCATGGGATCTTCATCTTTTGGTGTAGCGAGGAAGGGATTGCCCAATTGGGGTGAAGCCAAGCCTTTCCTAAGAGAAGGTTGTAATTTGGGGTGATGTCCTTGACATGAAATTCCACAATGGTTTCCACTGGCCCAATCTTGCAAGGAGCCTTAAAAGTACCTATGACCTTCCTTGAAGTGTTGTCATATGCCCTTACAGTCAAGGGAGAAGGAATGATAGTCTCCATATCTAGGCCAACAGTAAGGGCGGTCCTAAAGGGACAAACATTCAAAGTGGACCCATTGTCAATAAGCACCATCGGAACCTTGGCACCCATGCATTCAATGGTGATTTGCAAGGGTCTAGTGTGAGTAGCTCCTTCGGGAGGGGGATCTTCATCGAAAAAAGCAAGGAAAGGGTGTGAGGAACCCTCCACTCCCATGAGAGACAAACTTCTTGTGGTGTAGTTTCTATAAGTACTTTTTTCTCATTCAAGGCGTCCAAGAGAGCCTTACGATGCTTTTGAGAGGCCATGAGCAAGCCCCATACGAACACATGAGCTTGGGTCTTTTTCAATTGCATTATGACCATATCTGCTTCTTCTTTATCTTCTTTTCCACTAGGTTCCGTAGGCTTGGACCCTTCCCCTAGATCTCTACCAGGATGATCTTTTTTCAAAAGAGATGGCTTGTAGTGCTTCCCACTTCTAGTGATATTTGCTATATTGTCCTCCAAAACCCTCTTCTTCAATTCCATCACTCCTTTGGGAAGTATTCCCCATATTGCTATTGTTTCCTTTAAGACTTCATCTTCTTCATCCTATATTCTTTGGACTTCCACGACATTGATATTGACATTTGTAGTTTCTATCAACTTTGAGCAATCCCATTTAATCTCATCCACTTGCACCCAATTTTGATATGGGGGAGGAGCCATATGGTAATCAGGCAAAAGGTTCTTTCTAATATTGGGCTTGGTGATGATGTTGGGATTTGGAAGGGTTCCATTGTCTATGAGGTCTTGTATCTCATGTTTGAGGCAGAAGCAATTGTCAGTTTTGTGACCGGATTTTAGGTGGTAGTGGTAACGTTCATTGTTGTTCCAAATGGAAGGTATGAGATTAGGCATGGGTGTGGGGTCTAAAGGCTTGATGAATCCTTTGGAGAATAGGTTTTCATATGCTTGGGTGAGGGTTATTCCTAGGTCGAAGAATTCTCGATGAGCTTTCTTTGGGTAGGCTAGTGTTTGTTAGGGTATGATGGCCCTCACATTTATGGGATTAGGTGCTTTAGTGGTGGTTGCTCCCCCTCCATATTTTTTCTTGGTTGGAGGCCTACTTTCACCTTTCTCCAATTGTCCATTGTTGATAGCGTCTTCAATTCTTGTCCCATAATCACATAGTTCTCCAAATGAGCTAATAGGCGATGACAAAAGCCTACTATTATAAGTCGAAAGCAAGTTCTTGATGATCATGTTGATTTGGTCTTTCTCATTTAGCCTATTAACCATTCTAGATGTCTTAGTCTTCCATCTAGTCATGTATTCGAAAAATGTCTCCCCTACACCTTGTTTGGTAGTCTCTAAATCCCTTAGAGTCACATCAATCATGGTGTTGAAGATAAATTGGACCACAAATAACTCCACTAGTTCATTCTACACCTTAGTTTTGCTTGGATCAAGGCTATAGTACCACCTTGATGCACCTCCCGTGAGTGAGTGAGGCAATGCATGCAAAATTTGCTTCTCATCTAGCCCTTTCATTTCAACAATACTTAGGTATCTCCTTACATGTTGCTTTGGATCTCCAGTCCCATCAACCTTTCTGCATCGGAAATCTTAAACTTGGGAGGTAATGCAATAGGAGCCTTTGAACTCATTCCTCCCATGTTATAGAGGTAATCATCCATCCCTTGCGCCTTGTAGAAAGCGAGTTGCATTTTCTCCATCTTTTCCCTCATAGCCATGGTTTCTATGGTGAGCTTCTCAAATTGCTTGTTCCTTTCATATTCCACTTTGTCCTTTTTGTCCCATTCTTCATCTTCCTCCTCATCATCATAGATTTCCACATGTGGAGGCTTCTTGAGCTTAGACTTTTCCAACCTAGTGAGATGCCTTCCCATTCTCTTGAGGGCCTCTCCATGTTCATCCAAAGCCTTAAGGATCTTTTGTGCCATTGGGTCTTCCATAGAGGTAGTCATTATTTCTTGGGGGTCTCTTCTTCTTGGTGAGTGTCCTCAATCTTGATCAAGCGCCTTCCTTTCTCTCGGATCCAAATGGGAGTGGGGATGTGTTTTCTTGACTTTGGCGGTGCAATGATGCCTGAAAAGAAGCCCCATTTTCATTAAGTTAATATCTCAATTAAAGGTTCCTTTTAAACTTTAGATGTCCTTAGAAAATTCTTAAGTTCATTTTAATGAAGGCCCAATTATAATGTCGCTCCCTTCCCTTTCATGGATTTTTGCCCCTTGTTTCATTGAGCTTTGGTCCATTTACAATAAAGCTCTCATCTTACTCTCATAGGCTTTCATTAGAATGCACTTAGAAATTTTTAACCCTTTGTCTCAAACACGGGCTTACAATGTATTTATCACTTTTGGGCTTTTCATTTTTATTCATTATTTCATCATTTTTTTTTTCTTGAAATAGCCATCTAGCTAGAATACATTGTAGCCTTCCTCTCAAAGTATATGAAATTCTCATTATTTGGGCCTAGGCATGCAACAAAGAGACCCAAGATTAGGGAGTTCATTTTGGCTTTGAAGGATGTTGGATGCTAAGTCCATAGCGTATTTGTTATCTTAGGCCCAAAGTTCTTTTTTTCAAAAGGGCTTTTTCCACTTGGGCCTACGATAGCAATTAAGCTATGGTATTAAGAACCTTTCAAGTTGAGATATGCATTTGGATTTAGGGACAAATCCCTTATATGGGAGAACTTCTTTTCTTTTATCCCACGACATCTTAGGGTGTACCATAACTTTAGGGCCATCCCTTCCAGTTTTATACCTTTTATTTGTCCTTTAGAATTAGGTGAACACATGGTATATGGTTGAACAAACAAGAGATATATAAAAGGTATCCTTTATGATAGGGTCTAAGATCTTTCTAGTATGGGTAGGCTCCCTAAGGCTAAAGGGATAGATAAGTAGGTCACTCACAATTAGGTGGGCTATGATTTTAATCGAGGGCCTAAGTGGACCCCATAGTGAATTCGTAGCAAACCTTTAACGTACTCAAAACCCATTATAGGCGATGGCACCGATTGTGAGTTGGTGGGATGAACTTTGGAAAATTTGGGCTCGAATGGAGCCTTCCATTTTCCCACTCATCACCAACCAAGGTTAAGGGACAAAAGAAAACAAGTGATGTGTGTGCAAAACAAGTATTAAAATAATTTTTATTAAGGTTAAGAAACAAGACACATAGGAATTAAACTCTCCATCCCCAGTGGAGTCGCCATTGTGGGCACAAGGGGGGAGTTGCCACCTAGTTTTTGCAATGGTCTAGGAATCATATATATAGCGTCCCTTCAAGGAAGGACCTTTTGATCTTACTACCAGAGATATGGGTTCGGAGTTTAGGTACGCTCTTGGGAAGGTTTTAGGCACCCAAAATCACCTAACCCTAAGGTTGACCTCCCATTATTGTTTCTTATACCTTAATCCTATTAAAAACTAACTCAATACTTATATCCTAGACTCACACACACACTAACATGCATCTAGCATACAACATGGCATCTTTCATCCCGAACAAACATACTTATCAACCCATCAAACAAAATAGAGCCAAACACACAAAAGAAACCCTAGCATTCATCTAAAACAAGGTAGCAAGCAAATCATTTTATGAACAAGGCATTAACTTCATATCTTAAAGAAGGATTAAACAAACAACATGCATGTTCATGTGAATGCATGACTTACCTTACTTACCTTTCAGCAACACAGCACCTATGGCATTGATGAATAGGCATGTGAATGAATGGCTTGGTATCAAAGCTAAGACAAACTCTAATCTAAACATGTGATAGCAAACAAGCATATGAAAGTGGTAGACGAGAACCTATAAAGCCTAAAACATATATAAAAAAAAAGGGGAAAATAGAACAAACATGTGAAGGTAGAGACAAAACAAACAAACAAATATTTAGGGTTTCTAGACAATGGTATCACGCTTGCTAGAACAGGCCCATGTGCGCAGGCAAGATTACGCATATGCAAGTCCTTGCCTAGAAAACCTAAAAACGCAAAAACAAAGCAGAACTTTAAAACGAAAATCTAACAACCTAACGTGCACAAAACATGAAAAGAACTAAGAAACTAACTTAAACAAACATACGCAAACATAAACTACGCAGAAAACAAGATTTGAACACAGAAAGAAAAGCAAAAAAGAAAAAGAAATAAAGAGAAAGGGTTAGACCCAATACCTTAAACAAAAGCTTTCCAAGCTTGATTTTGACCATCCCCCTCAGTCAAGTCTATTCACAAACCTATAAGAAAGTTATTAGCAACGTTAAACTAAAAAGATTGGGGCCAAAAAAGATCCCAATCAAATAAAATTGACTTAGGGTGTTTTGTGAAAAACTCCCTTTTAATTCACTAGTTTCTAGTGAATCTTATATTTTTCTGTGGGATTTCTTTGTGTGTCCTTTGAAAATGTACCATGTAAGACTTTTTATAGTTGAAAAAATGGGGTTTGGAACGGCTCTTAGACGATGTGGGATTCATTCCAAACCTCAGCCATTATTGCAAAAAACTTGTTTTTCATATGTTTCTGAAACCCTAGCTGCGTACGCAGGAATGTGCCTGCGTACGCATGCTTTGGCCCGCGTACGCAGGCCGCAACCCAAGTATGCAAGCCGAAGGCCACTTTAGTCATTTTATTTCCAAAAATAGATTTTTGCTCATTTAAAAGGTTATATTTTCCATTTTAACCCTCCTCAAGTCAATTTAATATCTGATTGGGTGGCTTTAAACTGGCCTTAGGCCTTAGAGTTCGAGCATTATTAGGGAATGGGGGCCTAAGTCATAAGGGGTACAAAATGCAGTGTCTACACTCCTCCTTCAGGTATGATCCCTAATTTTTGCCTAAGTTTCCAACACAGCGGGATTCCTCTAATTTTTGCATGGGTTGCCTTTAGATTTTCAACCCATCGAGGCACCTTATATCATCTTTTTCATCTTTATTTTTTACTATTATTTACTATTATTTTTTCTGCTTCTTTACATGCTTTTTTCTTTCTTTCTTTCCCTTCTTTTGTAGATATGGCTGTCTGAGAGGCTCCGTTTATTTCACCCTCCTGCTATTCCTCCTAGTCAATACCTACCCAAGCATAATCGTGACTATAGACTTAAGCGTTCTGAGATGAGCTTTGAAGAGTTTACTGAGCTCATGGAGCATATTGGTGCTACAGACATCCAATGGGTGGTGGAGTGGTGGCGCATCTCAAGCATGGCTCACCATAGCCTCAAGGACAACTATGTTCATTTGGTTGGACTTCGCTATTGCTCTTACTACTCCACATGTCGCATTTCCAGACAATTTGGTGACCGCCAAGGGGCTTCTAGTGATGATGGCTCTTTCCATACCTTGGAGTTTACTGATAGGACTTTGAGCAGGATCCGTGAGGCTTGGCCACAACGGAGGGTGACTAGGGACATTTGTCCACCTCAATTACTTCACCCAACTTCGGGGTACAAGAAGTGGCTACAAGATGACATGAAATGGGTCCTCATAGATGAAAAAGCTTATAAGAAATCCAGCAAAAGGAAGAGGAATGAATGAAAAACTTGCTATGGCCCAAATTTTACTTTTCTGCACTTTATAATTCTCATGTCTTTTCTTTTGAGTTTAATAACGGATTGGAATGTTCCAAATCCCCTATGGAAACAATTTATCATCTTTAAATTTGAGTAATAAGAGAATCGTTTATTTATTATCTTTGCTTATTGTCTTTATTTCTCTTTTTTTGCCATGTAATTTTTGCCCATGATGTCCTTGAAGGAATTTTCACCATGACCATGGTCTTTCCCCTATCTTTTTCCTAGATCGCCCTTTCATGTTTTCAACCTAGCAGGGTCCTCTTGCCTTAACTTTTGTCTAGGCCGCCCTTTCGAGTTTTCAACGTAGCAAGCATTTTTATTTTCTTTTCTTTTTCAAACATTATATTTTTGGAGTCTATCCATGTTGATTGGGCATTGTTGGGGTTTATGCCCTCAAATCCAATTTATTGGCATGTCATAAATAATTAAATTGTTTAATTATGTGAGACTATCTATAAATGAATTAATGGGACATTATCTTAGTCCATGAGATGCATAGTATGTAATTTATGTGAAAAGTCACAGAAGATATAAATCACAAGTTCTTTGTAAACTCAAAATTTTAGTTTGTAGTCGGTGATGAAATTGGGTGTTTCATTTGCGAAGTCTATAACATATCAACTAAGATGATTTGTCTTGATCATGGAAGTGGAGACTTCTAGTTGGTATGTTGATATGTTTTAAAAGTTAAGACATATTGAACTAGACCGCTGTGAGATTTATTATTCTTCTAACGACTGTCAAATGAATAATAAATCTCACGACTTCTATTTACATCAACTCTAAATCCTAAGAGAATAATGGACTTGATCATGAGATGTAGGTTGCTTTGATATATCAGGAGTGAGATCTATAAGTTACAATCAAAACCTCAGTATGTGGGGCAGCCGCATTTAATGTTGATGGAACATATATTCTCAAGATGGAATTCATAATCTCTTAACGGAGATATAAAATATTCCCTTGAGATAAATTTAATGGGTTTGGTTATTCAGAGTGTTGGGCCCAACCACTTTAGTAAGGAGTTACTAAAGTATATATTTATGAAATTGGATTTCATAAATATATGATGAATAACGTAAAGGATTAAACCGGGTACTCAAGGATTAAGATGTAGTAATATTCAAAGTGGCAGTCTACATTCATGACTTTGTATTACTACGAATATTTTAATGAAGGGGTTGCATGTCTAATAAAGTCTTGGGATATAATTTATTAATAAGGCCTAGAGTGCAATTATATTCTTATAGTGGTATTGAATATAATTAATGGTAATTTTGGATTTGTCAAGAGTTGACAGAAAGGCCCAAGGCCCATTGGAGCTAGAGTCTTATTTGTTCCATTTTGGTCCCACTCCAAGCCACATACTAAAGCCCAATTGGAATAGCCCAAAAGGCTAGCCCAATTAGATAATCAGTTGTATATAAGAAGAGAAACATACAGAATTTCATAGGAGCTTTTTCATAAGTGCTTTTCATAAGGTTAAGGTAAAGGTTTTCATAAGACTTTAATAATGGTCTTTCATGAAGATCATATAAGGAATGAAATGGTTTGTATGTGAGTGTTGGACACTCTCTTATTCTCTCCTTGGAAACTGATTGAGAGACCACACTTCTTGGGCATCAAGTAGAATTGGAGTGAAAATTAAAAGTGTTCCCAAGTACTTCTGAATTTCTGAAACTTACATAGTACATGTTATCAATTGCAAATGAAGTAGATCCGTTAATTTTCCGCTGCATGTATTTTGTATGTGATACAAACATGTACTTTTCCAACAGGCGAAGCATTTCTTCCCCATCCAAATCTGTAATCCTTGTAGCAACCCATGACATGATCTTCTTGATAATAAAAGGACCAGACCATCTTGGCTTCATCTTTCCCCTTGGATCGAAAGTTTCATCTCTAAGCACTTTTAGGACCAAGTCCCCTTCTTTAAGGTTTCTAGGTTTCACCTTTTTGTTAAATACTCTAGCAATCCTCTTTTGGTATCCCTATGCATGGTACTATGCTCTATCTCTCTTCTCATCTATCAAGGCCAATTGCTCATATCTTGCCTTCATCCAATCTTCTTCTAAGACCTTGGTTTTGTTGGAAAATCTGGTTTTGTATCTCATACAAAACACACAGCAAAAGCAACAAATACAGATCTACTTCATTCATGAAAGATAACATGTAATCTTGAATTATAGAACAAAGAATAGAAAGTGTACCTTGGTGCGGTGAAATTCAAAACAAAAGATTAGAAGTACTTGGAAAAACTTTTAATGTTCACTCCAATTCCACTTAATGCCCAAGAAGTGTAGTCTCTCAATCAATTTCCAAGAATATAATAAAAGAGTGTCTAACACTCACATACACCATTTCATTCCTAATATAATCTTATTGAAAGCCTCTTATGAAATTCTGTATGTTTCTCTCCTTATATATAACTGATTATCTAATTGGGCTAGGCTTTTGGGCCATTCCAATTGAGCTCTAGTATGTGGCTTGGAATGAGACCAAAATGGAACAAATAAGACTCTAGCTCCAATGGGCCTTGGGCTTTTTTGTCAACTCTTGACAATTCCAAAGTTACCATTAATTATATTCAATACCACTATATGAATATAATTGCACTCTAAACCTTATTAATAAATTATATCCCAAGACTTTATTATACATACAACCCCTTCACTAAAATATTTGTAGTAATACAAAGTCATGAATGTTGACTGCTACTTTGAAGATTACTACATCTTAATCCTTGAGTACCCGGTTTAATCCTTTATGTTATTCATCATATATTTATGAAATCTAATTTCATAAATATATACTTTAGTAACTCCTTACTAAAGTGGTTGAGCCCAACACTCTGAATAACCAAACCTATTAAACTTATCTCAAAAGAATATTTTATATCTCCGTTAAGAGATTATGAATTCCATCTTGAGAATATATGTTCCATCAACACTAAATGCGGCTACCCAACATATTGAGGTTTTGATCGTATCTTATAGATCTCACTCCTGATATATCAAAGCAACATACACCTCATGATTAGGTCCATTATTCTCTCAGGATTTAGAGTTGATGTAAATAGAAATCGTGAGATTTATTATTCATTTGACAGTCGTTAGGAGAATAATAAATCTCACAGCGGTCCAGTTCAATATTTCTTAACTCTTACAACATATCAACATATCAACTAGAAGTCTCAACTTCCATGATCAAGACAAATTATCTTAGTTGATATGTTATAGTCTTCGCAGATGAAATGCCCAATTTCATTACCGACTACGAACTAAAATTCTTAGTTTACAAAGAACTTGTGATTTATATCTTCTGTGACTTTTCATATAAATCACATACTATGCATCTCATGGACTAAGATAATGTCCCATTAGTTCATTTATAGATAGTCTCATATAATTAAACTATTTAATTATTTATGACATGCCAACCGTAACAGGTTTTCACTAGCACTCTTAAAGATTGTATCTCTACTTTGTATGTCACTACCATTTTGGCTAGGATGTTCTTGATGTTCTTATTGACTGCTTCTACGGCCCCATTAGTCTGTGGTCGGTATGGTGAAGACTTGTGATGTTCAATGTTATACAACTCCATAATCCCTCAAACCTCCCCCTCGAAGTGGGAGCCATTATCTGAAATAATCTCTTAGGGTACCCAATATCGGCAGATGATGTTATTCTCTATAAACCGAGCCACGTGCTTGCTTTCAACATAGAGTAGGAGGCCGCTTCCACCCACTTGGTGAAGTAATCGATTGCCACTAGGATGTACTCATGTCCATTTGAGGCATTAGGGGCTATTCTTCCAATCACATCTATGCTCCATACTGAGAAAGGCCAAGGAAAGGTAATGTTGTACAATTCACTAGGTGGTACATGGTTTAAGTTTGCATGCATTTGGCAGTCATGGCAACTCTTCACGAAGTTCACACAATCGGTTTCCATTGTGCTCCAATAGTACCTTATCCTCAGAATCTTCTTGGCTAACATCCTCCCGTTCATATGAGGACCACAAATCCCTTGGTGAATTTCCTCCATAACTTTTTCCACTTCTTTTTTCTTTAGACAACAAAGGTGTATACCATCATAGGACCTCCTATAGAGCTGTCCTCTACATAGGATGTATTGCATTACCATCATCCTAATCGAACGACGCTCTCTCTTGTCGGCACCATCCGAACATGCCCCAACTCCAAGAATTTCATGATGTCCTAATACCATGGAACCCCTTCCTATTCCATAATCAAGATTGAAGCTTCATTTTTCTCCTTGTCCACTAACTCATAACTCTGTTCAATCACTAAAGGTCGTGTCCATACTCCCTCAGGTATTTCCACCATGGATGCCAAAGTGGCTAAGGCTTCTGCAAACTGATTCTGAGTTCTAAGGATGATCGTGCACTCAATTTTGTCAAAATTTTTGGTCAAATCCTTTAGATACTATTGATAAAGTTTTAAATGTTCTTCCTTTACCTTCCACAACTTCTGGTCTTGAGCTATAACTAAAGTCGAATCTCCAAACACTTCTGCCTCTTTTACCCCTAACGTTCAGAGAGCTTTCATTTCGGCAATACAAGCTTCATACTCTGCCATGTTATTAGTCACCTCAAAATTCAATTTGACAGCCAAAGGCACATGGGATCCATCGGGGGTGATCAAACCTATTTCATTCTCATATTGGTTCACAGCTCCATCGAAATACATTTTCCATGCCTCTAGTTCAATACTCAAGATGTCCTCATCTGGGAAGTCTTCTTTTCCATCCACTCCCTCTATAGAATTCTCGTAACAAAAATAGACACGGTGCTCCCTTTGATAGTTTTCATTGCCACATACTTCAAATCGAATTCTGCTAATAGGATTAACCATCTTGACAGTCTACCACTCAAAGCTGGTTTCTCAAATAGGTATTTCAAGGGATCCATTCTGGCTACCACCCATACTTGGAACGGTAGGATGATGTGTTTCAACTTTTGTATGGCTCACACGAGTGCAAAGCATGACTTCTCTATGAGGGTGTACCTAGTCTCGTAATCATGGAATCTTTTGCTCAAATAGTACACTGCCCTTTCATTCTTATCATCGTCCTCTTATGCAAGCATACTTCCAACCGCATCTTCTATGATAGAGAGATATAAGAGTAATGGTTTTCCATGCATCGGGGGTACAAAGATAGGTGAATGGAGGAGATATTCCTTAATGAGCTCAAAAGCTTCCTAACATTCATCATTCCATGTGTAGGGTTCATTCTTCCTTAGGAGTTTGAAGATGGGTTCACAAGTGGAGGTGAGCTTGGCAATGAATCGATTGATATATTGTAGTCGACCTAGGAATCCTTTTATTTCCTTCTCATTCTTGGGTAGAGGCATTTTCAATGTGGCTTTAATCTTGGATGGATCTACTTCTATCTCTCTATCACTTACTAGGAAACCTAGCAACTTCCCAACTGTTACTCCAAAGGTACACTTTTGGGAGTTCAACCTCAACTTATACTCCTTGATCATTTCAAAGAACTTCCTTAAGTTAATGATGTGACATCCTCTATCCTTGGATTTTACAATCATATCATCAACGTATACCTCAACCTCATTATGCATCATATCATGTAGTAACACTGTGGCCATCCTTTGATAAGTTGCACCTGCATTCTTGAGCCCAAATGGCATTACTGTGTAGCAATAGGCCCCTCATTCCATGGTGAAAGTGGTATTAGTCATATCCTTAAGAGCCATCTTGATTTGGTTATACCCCGAAAAGCCATCCATGAAAAACATCAATGCACTACCAATTGTGTTATCCACTAAGACATCTATGTGGGGAAAAGGGAAATCATCTTTAGGGCAAGTCTTATTCAAATCCCTAAAATCCACACACATCCTCACCTTTCCATCCTTCTTGGGTATGGGCCCAATATTGGCTATCCACTCAGCTTGGTGCACGAGCTTAATGAACCCTACTTTCAACTGTTTCGTGACCTTTTCTTTGATCTTTAAGAGCCATTCAGTTTTCATGCACCTCAACTTTTGCTTAACGGGTACCATGTGGGCATGGGTATCAATGTTATGTTGGGCTATCTCAGGATCAATTTCGGGCATATCTTCATAGGACCATGCAAACACTTCTTGGAATTCTATGAGGAGATCCTTGAGATCTTTCCTTTCTTCTTCGTTAGGGTTAAGCCAATTTTAATAAAACGTGGATTCTCTTTATTGCCCAAATTAAGAGTTTCAAAAGTTGGTTCCATAGGTTCAAATTTCTTTTTCAATTGTTTGTTAATTTCATTTTCAAATTCATTTGAATCATTTAAGTGCAGAATTTCAATATTATGGGACACATCAAAATAAGCCAAATTAGAATTCATCTTATTGAAAATATTGAAAAGTACTTCAGGACTTGCATTAAAAAATTTCTATTCCCCACTCTTAGAAAACCCCAACCCAAGTCCAATTATTAAGTTACCCCACAACAAGCACGATGAATTATGTCTTCTTTCTTCTTCAAGGCTTGTCGCTCTTCTCCTCATCCTCCTTGTTAAGGACATATTTTTATGTGATTGGCATATCCTTTGACTAAACGCACTTTACTTGTATTTGGGTAAATCTAAGTAGGTTCAAGATGATCATTACAAGTGATTACATTGAAGACATGAAGATTACTCAAGAACTGCTCAGGAAAAGTACAATCTGCAGGTCTCAATACCTCCTCAACAGAAGCTCGATCTGTTGAGATTCATTAAAGCTCGACACATATCTCGATCTATCGAGCCTACGGGATTCAGACTATAGCCAGCAACGTTTTTATTCTAAAAGGCTATTTGTTTATGAGTTTGTATAATCCTTATTGGACTAGAAAAGCCCAAGGTTTGTGTAAACCTATTTGGAATAGGAGAGCCCATTAAGCTCCTATTTAAAGGAGGTGGAAAAAGAAAAACCTAACCCTAAAGAGCTTCATAAGGTTTTCTTTTTGAAACCCTAGTCTCCTCCTACAAAAGAAAGAGTTCTTGTTGCGTTTCTGGTACGCCTTTGGGTTCTGTAACCAAGCAAAGTCTCTTGCACCAACATTGAAGATCTTATTGGTGTTTCTATGTGAAGTTGCTGCAAATCAACTACAACAATCAAAGGGTTGCTGTGGAGTTAGTCATGTACTTGGATTCGTGCAAAGGAGTAAGCCGCGTATTGGGATCCGCGTATCAGATTGGTTAGTCACGTACTGGGAGCCGTGCATTACAAGGAGAGATTGTCACTACAAAACAAGTCCAATTGGGTATTGGGGTAAGTGTTCAACTGTAGGTTGGTATAAGATACTGGGATTCCTTTACTTGTTTTGATAATAATGGATTATCGGGAGTGGTGACCTTAAAATCACCTGGTGGGGTTTTTTGCCGTGTAGGTTTTCCCTATTCGTAAACAAATCTCCGTGTCAATTTATTTTCCGCTACGTATTTAGTTTAATTGGTGATTTGTTTGCGCTACCACGCATCTTGAATGTTAATTTGATTAATTAATAAACTTGGCTAATTAATCAATTAATTTATTATAAAGGGTCAATACATTCTTGGCCTATCACTCCTCTTCAAACAATTTTTTCAGCTCAACAAACCATCCTCATCTTTCAGTGGTTTCCATATGTGCATAGCCTTGGTTATGTCATACAAAACCTCCCCCTCACTGGGAAAATCTCTTCCCACCTCATCGAAGAACTAGTTGCTGTCATCTTCACTCCAATAGCTGATTACTTCATCATCTCCTTCCTCTTTCTCTTCATCTTGAGTTAGCACGAGGTATTAATTGTTGTAGGAAGAAGGGTCTATATCGCGTTCAAGCATGAAGCAAGTTGGGGTGACTTGAGTTGTCCCTACCTTCGAGGTCTATTCTGGCCAGTCATGGTCTTCCTAAGATCCCGCATCTCCTGATTCAGAGAAGTCATTAACATTGGCCCTCTTGAAAGTCCATGGTCCGGGAGTTCTTTTCAATTGTGGCATAAAGTTGGGTAGAAGCAAGCGGACCTTCCCTTCTATCATTATCTGGTTGATATCCTCTTGAGTCAGCTCACTTTGTCCATAGTTAGCCTTGTCCCCTTCATCCCCTTCTTCTCCTTCCTTGAGTACTTCTTCTATCTTAGAAAGGCAACTTATTATCTTTTCAAGGGCTTTGCCTCGCCACTCGCTCAAATAGCTCTTGCATAAAGGCTTCTTCACTCGAAGCATTCATCCCTTTTTGGAACATCTTGCCTTCCATTGGACTTGAATTAGAGTGGGAACTTAATCTTGATTTTTGTGTGCGATGGTGCCTAAAAGGAAGTCCCTTTTTCATTAAGTCCATGTCCCATTTAAAAAGGGTCTTTCTTTTATTCTTAGATGTTCTTTAGAAAATCTTTAAGTCCATTTTAATGAAGACCTAATTAAAAAGTCGCTCACTTTTCTCTCATGGACCTTGCCCCTTTGTTTCATGTTGGAAAAATACATATGCACACAGCGGAAAAAAAAAAAACGGATCTACTTCATTCACAATTGATAACATGTGCTATGTAAGTTTCAGAATGTAAGAACAAGAGAGTGTACCTTGAAACGGTGAAATTCAAAACCAAAGATTAGAAGCACTTGGGAACACTTTTAATCTTCACTCCAATTCCACTTGATGCCCAAGAAGTGTGGTCTCTCAATCAATTATATGTATATGTTCAAGAGAGAATGTAAGAGTGTCCAACACTCACATACAAACAATTTCATGTTCTTACACAAAATTCTGTATGTTTCTCTCCTTATAACTGATTGTCTAATTGGGCTAGCCTTTTGGGCCTTTCCAATTGGGCTTTAATATGTGGCTTGGAGTGGGACCAAAAGGGAACAAATAAGACACTAGCTGCAATGGGCCTTGGGCTTTTCTATCAACTCTTGACAAGTCCAAAATTACCATTAATTATATTTAATACCACTATATAAATATAATTGCACTCTAAGCTTTATTAATAAATTATATCCCAAGACTTTATTGTACATGCAACCCCTTCATAAAATATTAGTAGTAATACAAAGTCATGAACGAAAACGGCCACTTTGTAGATCACTACATCTTAATCCTTGAGTACCCAGTTTAATCCTTTTAAGTTATTCATCATATATTTATGAAATCCAATTTCATAAATATATATACTTTAGTAATTTCTTACCAAAGTGGTTAGGCCTAACTCTCTGAATAACTAAACTCATTAAACTTATCTCAAGGGAATATTTTATATCTCCGTTAAGAGATTATGAATTCCATCTTGAGAATATATGTTCCATTAACACTAAATGTGGCTGCCCAACATACTGAGGTTTTGACCGTTACTTTAGATCTCACTCATGATATATCAAAGCAACCTACACTCCATGATCAGGTCCATTATTCTCTCAGGATTAAGAGTTCATGTAAATAGAAGTCGTGAGATTTATTATTCATTTGACAGTCGTTAGGAGAATAATAAATCTCACAGCGGTCCAGTTCAATATGTCTTAACCCTTAAAACATATCAACACATTACTAGAAGTCTTCACTTCCATGATCAAGACAAATCATCTTAGTTGATATATTATAGTCTTTGTAGATGAAATGCCCAAATTCATCATCGACTATGAACTAGTATTCTGAGTTTACAAAGAACTTGTGACTTATATCTTCTGTGACTAAATCACATAAATCACATACTATGCATCTCATGAACTATATGATAATGTCCGAATATTCATGTTACCATTATTTTAGATAATAATAAAACAACTTTATTAATCACAACATTAAGTCATACATTAAGTTATACATAATGTCATACATTGCATCATACAATAGGATTTAAGGGCACTAATCCTAACATTTCATTGGGATTTGGTCCATTTACAATAATGCTCTCATCTTACTCTCATGGGCTTTCATTAGAATGTGCTTAGAGATTTTTAACCCTTTGTCTCAAATATGGGCTTACAATATATTCACCACATTTGGGCTCTTCCTTTTTCATTTTATCATCATCATTTTTTTTTAAGTAGCCCTTTAGCTAGAATATATTGTAGCCTTCCTTTCAAGATCCATGAAGTTCTCATCATTTTGGGCCTAGGCATGCAACAAAGAGGCCCAAGATTAGGGAAGTTCATATTTGACCTTGTAGGATTTTGGATGCTAAGTCCATAGCATACTTGTTATCTTAGGCCCAAAGTCCACTTTTCCAAAAGGGCTTTTTGGTTTGGGCTTATGATAGCAATTAGGCTATGGTCTTATGAACTTTTCAAGTTAAGATATACCTTTAGATTTAGGGACAAGCCTTTTACATGTGAGAACTTCTTTTCTTTTGTCCCCTTTGTCTTAGAGTATGCCATAACTTTAGAGTCATCCTTCCAATTTTATGTCTTCTATTTGTCCTTTAGAGTTAGGTGATCAAAAGATATATGGCTGAGCAAACAAGAGATATATAAAGGGTATCCTCTTTTTGATAGGATCTAAGATCTCTCTAAGTGTGGGTGGGCCTCCCTAAGGCTAAAGGGATAAATAAGTAGGTTACTCACAACTAGGTAGGCCATAATTCCAACAGAGGGTCTAAGTAGACCTCTGTGGATTGGTGGCAAACAGTTAACATACTCAAATCCCATCATAGGCAATGGCACACATTGTGAGTTTGTGGGATGAACTTCGAAAGACTTGGACCCAAATGGAGCCTTCCATCTTTCCACTCATCAACAACTGAGGTAAAGGGACAAAAGAACCAAGTGATTTGTGTGTGCAACAAGTATTGAATAAGCCTTTATTAAGGTTAAGGCATAGGACACGTAAGAATTAAATTCACAATCCCCAATGGAGTTGCCACCTAGTTTTTGCAATGGCCTAGGAACCATACATGCTTAAAACATACGGAAAACATAAACCTAGTCTAAGCAAACATGTTATAAGTATAAACAAAGCAAAGAAACAGATCAAAACATAAACTAAGAGCAGAAAATAAAAGAAGATTTTAAAAAGAATACCTCAAAGCAAAAAACTCCTATGCTTGATTTTTGACCATTCCCCTTAGTCAAATCTATCACAAATCAATAAGAAAGTAATTAGTAATCTTAAAATTCAAAGATCAAGGCTAGAAAAAGCCCTAATCAAATAAAATTGACTTGAGGATGTTTTGTGAAAAACTCCCACTTTGATTCACTATTTCTAGTGAATCTTAATGTTTTCCCATGGGATTTTTGTGTGTTTTTGAAAGGTACCATGTATGGCTATTTATATTGTGAAAATGGGAGCTTGGAACGGCTCTCAGACGATGTGGGATTCGTTCCAAATCTTAGTATTTAATGTAGAAAACTTGCCTTTTTGGTTCTTTTAAAACCCTACCTGTGCGCGCAAGCTCTTATGCTACATACGCAGGTTCATGCCTATGTACACAGGCTTAGGGTTTCTTTTGGCTTTTATTTTCCAAAAATAGATTTTTAGCTCATTGAAAAGTTATATTTTCCATTTTAACATCTCTCAAGTCAATTTGTAATTTGATTGGGCCCTAAACCGACCTTGGGCCTTATAATTTCAACATCATTGAGGAACGAGGGCCCGAGTCGTAAGGGGTACAAAATGCGATGTCTACATCCCCCCTTGTGATATGGGCAATTTTTGATACGTCACTTGGTTCAATATCTTGGGGTTTGAAGTGACTCCCCTTATATGTGGATGTTGGATTATCTGAGTCGGGTTTGAAGTGTCTCCCCCCATGTGTGGGTTGTGGATTATCTAAATGGGGTTTGAAGTGTCTCCCCCCATATGTGGATGTTAGGTAATTTGGGATTTCTGAAATATCCTCACTCCATATGTCATATCCTGTTGTGGATGTAATACCCATTAGCTCTTCCCAAGTCATCATAAAGCATTCAAGAATGTCATAGATCAACTTAAATGGGTCCTTTTCTCATTCTTCCTCAAGAATCAAACAATTGATCCTTGGTCCTTTCCTAAAATTGTGATTCGGCAAAGGATTGCTAGTGATACTAAGCCTTGTAGGTGATGCAATCACTTCTGTGTCTATTAAATCCTAAATTGCATGGCGAAGATTATAACACCTATCAGTGTCATGGTCTGGGCCTTGATGGTAGGCACACCTTTTGCTCACATCAAACTTTGCGGGTAATGGGTTTAGGACTAGTCTCAAGTCTAAGGGTTTTAGTAACCCTTTTGCTTTTAGCTTTTCAAACACCTATCTTGCCAACATGTAAAGTTCATGAAATTCTCTCCTAGGGCTTAGAGGTAGTCCTTGTGATACTTGCACTAGGACAATGAGTTGGTATGGATCAATTTATATATGTTGGATATTTCTGCAATTTTAGAGTTAAAAGTCCCAAAATTCTTTTTAAATTTAGGTGCATCTTCATTTTTTATAGTCCCATTATTTATAGCATCCTCAATTTGAGTCCCAGCAGCTATTAAGGCCTTAAATTTTGGAAAATATTGAGCAAATAAATAATTATGATATATAGGCTACAAATTCTTTACAACCATTGTCAATTGTTCCTCTTCATTAGGTCTATTCATCATCTAAGCAGCTTTAGACCTCCATTTAGTTATGAAGGCTGATAAGGACTCCTTAGGTTCTTGCTTGGTAGTCTCCAAGTCCCTTCTCATCACATCTACCTCTATGCTGTACTTGTATTGGTTGTGGAACTCCCTACATATGTCCTCCCAATTCCGAGCTCTAGTATCTTCCATGTTAAGGAACCATTTATGGGCAGCTCCGGTCAAAGTATAATAGAACATCTGTGCCAACATCTCTTCAGTAGCTCCCAAAAGCTACATAGCCCTCATGTACATCTTCAAGTGAGACATAGGGCAGCCAGTGCCATTGAATTTGTCCAAGACTGGCATCTTGAACTTTGGAGGTAGCCTTACGTTCGAGAAAAGAGAAAGCGATTGATAATCCATGAGATCATCCATCCTTTGTGCCCTCTTGATCATCTCTTCCATCTTGCTCATCTTCTCATTGATCTTCTTTTCACTCTCTGAGATGGGGGAAGTTTGATCAGTCTTGTCTCCTTCTTGGCTATTCTTCATATTCTGGAATTGTTGCACCATGAGATTCATGTCTTCCCTCAGTTGGATTTGGCTAGCCACCATTGTGTTTAGTAGCTATTGAATACTCATCTATTCTTCAGTATTTTGGTGTTCCTCTCCTTCTGCCATGGTGACAGTCTTCAGATCTCTTATGGCTTGGGCTGTCTTGTAAGTCAAACACTGGGCTGCGGTGCTGTAACTATGGGGTGCCTTCTATGCACAAGGGCTTCAATACTATGATGGGCTTGGAACTAGAACTTGCTTGGCTATCATTCTTCGGTTCTCTTTGGAGTCTTCCCTTTGATCTTGACTAGATTTCCCCCTAAGAAAAGGTAGGTTGGCTCAATCAAGGCTAGGTCCGCATCTATTTCAATCCAGTCAACCGAAACAAACACACACAGGATGCAATGCAATTTTAACATGGACTAGCCTAAGGACAGGTTCTAAGTCATTACATTGTCGGGTGGGCTTGTTGTTTTATTGTTACCCATAGCTTGGACGTTACACCTCTTAACTTGTAATGTAATGAACATTATGTTGGTCCAAATGGCATGGTTATCCTTTTCAATCAACAAGAAATGATCCAGTGACTTTGGGCTATAAATTGGTGTGTTCACCACTGAGTACCCAAATCTAATGAAGACCGGTGATCCATGGTTACTACCACCGAATTTTAAGATGGGTTCATGCATAATTGTTGTTTCATGGCATACACAATGACAGTTAGGGAAAGCTATAAACAACCAACATGGTATTTCAAACAACATTTCATACAATATCATACAAACAATATTATACAAACATAAGCAATATCATACAAGCAAAAAATATCATACAAACACAAGGGTGTTTAATTGGTCATTTAAAGTCTAAGATGAAGCTTAGCCCTAGACTTCCCCAGTGGAGTCGCCATTGTGAGAGACCGGGGTGAAAACTTGGCCTTCAGAAAAAGGGTTAGGTATCCACACGTTCCCTTTTCAGGATCATATGGAGTCACCACTTATTTTATAAGTAAAATAAGAAAACTATACAAAAGATTACAAAATGTCTTGAATAATACACATTCTCATTAATTGGGAATGAATACAACTTGATAGAAAGAACTATACATGGATTTGTTTCCTAGTTACAATCTAGTAAAAAAAAATACAAGACTTTGTTTCCTAGTTACAATTTACCCAAAAGAAAATAAAACACTCTTCTACGAACCTAAGATTCTCAAATTTGGGTGCTAGGTTATAGGATGGGAAGGTGTTAGGCATCCATCCTGCCCAGGCAAAGTCTGGTCTTCTATACTTTTAAATGACCTTTAAAAAAAAAAAAAAAAACTTATTCTTCTTCTTCTCAAAAAAAATACCCATTAAAAAAATGGCATGCAAAATATTGTGTCAACATTCCTAGATCTAAAGTTGGTTAATGTGCAAAATACTAGATCTGTTGTATTTATGCAAGGAGGAATCACATCTGAATTTTATTTAAAGGAAAAAGATTTTTTAAGAGAAGTTTCAAATTAAGCAAAAATGAATTTTTTTGATTAAAAATTCAGATCCAATTTTTAAAATAGCAAGGAATGGATTTTTAAAAAGAGTTCCCAAATCTGATTTCTTAATTAAAGAACGGAATGAATCTTCAAAAGGAAAATCCAAATATGATTGTTTAATTAAGAAACATAATGGTTTTTTAAAATAAATTGCAGATATGATTTTTCAAAATAAGAAAGAATGAATTTTTAAAATAAAATTCAAATCTAATTTTTGTGTCTTAGAAAACAAAAGAGGTTTCGAAAATAAATTCAGATATGATTTTTGGTTCAAAAATCAATGGAGATTTTAAAAATAAATTCAGATTTGATTTTTGGTTTTAGAAAAACAACGGAGATTTTTGGTTTTAGAAAAACAATGGAGCTTTGAAAATTAAATTCAGACCTGATTTTGTTTTAGGAAAACAATGGAGTTTTGAAAAATAAATTCAGA
Organism: Notholithocarpus densiflorus; assembly: GCA_030021035.2. Classification (NCBI taxonomy): domain Eukaryota; kingdom Viridiplantae; phylum Streptophyta; class Magnoliopsida; order Fagales; family Fagaceae; genus Notholithocarpus; species Notholithocarpus densiflorus. Next base: position 1,173,961 of record JARYZH020000007.1, read on the forward strand.
TCTGATTTTTGTTTTACATAAATAAACAGATCTAATATTTAATCATATGCATTACATAACTACATGAACAAAACACATAAACATGAACAAACATTCATCATATAACCATTAGAAAGAAAAATCAAAACAAGTAAAAGAAAGAACATGTTAGAAAAGGTATGGAAAATTGAATTAATTTCATGGAGATATAAATTAGAAGATGGAAACTTACCTGCATCAATGCATCAATGAATATTGCAAGGGAATGGGGAAATCACTTTAGAGTTAGAGAGAGGATTAGTCTCTCTAAGTCCTAAAGAGAGACTCATTTATGGGGTCCTAATTTCTTATTTTAATTCTATATTTATAGAGGTGTTATGCTTAAAAACCAAGCTAGGGTTGCTTAGAAAATTAGCAGGCCTAAGTTAGATCGAATTTTGTCCCTAAAACATCGAATCTGATGTGTTTTAGCTTGATCTAAAAGTTTATGGGCCGGGCCTCGAAGTTGTGCCAATCGGCACTGTGGAAGAGCCGATCAGCACTTACCATGTGCCAATTGGCACTCTTAGAATGCCAATTGGCATTCTTAAGTGCCAAGCCCATTTTCCTCTTTTGGTTCGATTTGAACTCTTTTTTAGGGGTCAACTGAGTCGAGAATTGCACTTGGACGTCTTTTAAACTTGTATTCCAAAATAAAATCCTTTTAAACTATTAATTAGGTCCTTAAAATAATAATTATCTGAAAGATAATTATTTTTAAAAAAACTTAATTATCAACAACTCTCTTATTATCTAATTATTTATTTTTTTCCTATACAACCAAGCTTATTTTTGATCAAATCCAATAGCCAATCACATAAATTACTTAATTAATTTTAATTGTTGACCAATCAGAATTAATTTCAATTAATCACACGTCACTAGCTTCACCCACACAACATGCATGCAGACCGTGAAAACTTTATTTTGTGATATCTTTCAATCCGACGGTCCGATTCAGGAATCAGGCATATCGTGACGATCGTTAGAGTCTTAAGATCATGTTTATGACATATGATGAATGATCTAATGCATGAAATGCAATTATGATTTTTGGGTATTAGAATGGTCATTTCAGTCAACTTCCAAGATTAAATTATGGGTGCAAAATTGAGTGTCTACACATCTCGATGATTCCCTTTCTGGGGAGTCAGCCAGATCCTTCGCCATGGGTTCATGTCCCGACGGGTGGACCTCATTGTCGCCTGCAACCAAACGAACTAACAACGAATTTTTCACTCGTCGCTTCTCTATCACCTGACATCCTCTCACCTACAAAGCGACGAATGAATACTAAGTATCTACACACACGAGGACTGAACACTAGACTGACGACCATGGGGGTTGCAAAAACGGGATAAAAGATAAAGAGGTACGAATGAAATATAAAAAACGGGTACAAAAGACTTACTTTGAGAACCGACTTTTGGAAGACTGTATTGATAAACGATCCCTGAGAGCGACAGACGAATTAAGAAGCCCAGAGCATGCAAACAAGTAAAACAAAAGAACATAAAGGCTAATGAAGGAATTGAGCTATTTATAAGGCAAAGAGGCGCGAGGAACGAAGCGACGCGACTGTTCGAAATGACCAATCCAAAAGTGCCATATGTCGCCTAGCATAAGTCAAAGGCATTAATGCCCTCATTAATGACCCAAACCTCGAGACAAGACAGTTAAATGCCCTCATTAATAATCCTGAAAGACGAGACAGTTAATGACCTTGAAGATCTTGATGTACTTTGTGATCCATTGGCCGTCTCGACGAACCACGAAGTAAGGGGCAACTGATAAGGTTATTTTCGGCATAAGTATTTTCTTTCATGGACGAAGGCACCTCGCCTGATGGCAGGCAGGACAGGTCCTACTCCTCCTCCCCAAGACTCGTCAGCCTCATGGAGATCTGTCAGCCCCATAGGGATTCATCGGGCACTCAGCAAATGATCCTAATGAATGGCAAGTTCTTAAGAGCCGACGGTTGGGTAAGATGTACAGCGCAACCAAGAGAATAACACCAAGACCGACAAATGGGCTTGCATGAACCTAACAACCAGATGTGTTGGGCCCCACAAACCTTTATGAATTCTCCACGCATAAACCCCTACATGGAAATAACTTGCATACCATGCCCTAAAACCCTACTCCACGTTTGTGCCTTCCTAATATGGGAAGTAAGGCTTTAAGATATCGGAGCATTAACTCTGTATCCTCTATACAAGGAAAATTCCTACATTCATGGGATCTTAGTTAAACCTCCACCACTATAAAAGCACCAAGCCTCCTCATACCTAAGGTACGCAGAAAATCCCTAACTCTCACATTATTGAGTTCTTGGCAATTATTCTTTCACTGACTTAACTTTCGAAGGGTCTTTGGCCAGTACCCCACCGGTGCTCTCTGTTGGTTCTTGGTTTTCTTATTTTTCAGGCATCCCATTGGAGTGCTTGTGGACAATCAGCTCACTGACGATTTTTGTGCATCATCAGGTAGCTTTCATGATGTTCGATTATTTATCTAATTTGGGTTCCTTTGTAAATCGATATTTAGTAGTTGATTTCACACTTTAATTTTCTAATTTGTTAGAAGTATATTTTTTTATAAAAAAAATTTAATGAAGAGGGATGCAAACAAGGTGCTTGATGAAGTGTTGAACATGAAGTACACAAGTGTGTTTTTTCTTAGTGAGAAAAGCATATATTCTCATGGTCTATGGTTCCATTAGACTATTTTTGTACTTTGGATGATATATTTACATCAGATATAAAGTTTAGTTTATAATTTTGTGAAATTACTCTCATCATTCCTTAATCCCTATAATACCGTGAAATAAATATCATATTTCTTTAAATTTAAGGTAGTAGTTGTGAATAAGTTGATATGTTGTTGTAACGCCCCAACCCAATTTTTTTTTTTTTTTTTCATTTAAAAAAATAGAATGTGGTCAGATTTTTGAGACCCACGTGAGCCCCCTACCTACCCCTTATTTCCCAACCACTCATTCTCACAAAATATATCTCTCTCCCTTTTTGGCCAGCCATGTCAATCTTCACCTTTCTTTTTCATTTTTCACACACACTTCTCACTCTCTCCATCACACTCTCCCACTAGTACCCCACTCCTCACCACCACCTCCACCATCTTTTTTCGGCGAAGTTTACATGAAAACTCCATAGGAAAAAGTTAAGGTTAACTCATTTCTATTATTTGAGATAAAAACTCCTAATCTTTTGGTGAGTTTATATGCTTTTTCTAGAGGTTCTCTTTATCTAAGCTTTGATAATGATTGTAAAGTTGAATTTATTCAACTATGTGTTGGCTTTATTCCGTGCCAAATTTGCTTGTAATTCAGTATTTAGAAACCCTATATTTAGGTGAGAATAATGTAAGGGTTGTGTGTGAGAGAGTGTGAAGATTTGATCAAGAGTGTGTAACAAGAAGATGACTTACGACTGGACTCGCAACTGACTCGCGAATGGTGACTTGCCAAAATGAAGCACACGTGTGAAGCATGCAAGAAGATGAAGAGTCAGGCCAACTGGATCACTACAAGACAAAAAGTACAGTCTGGCCTAGTCTGGTAACTGGCGACTAGAACTTGCGACTCATCCCAGTCGCGAAGTGACTTGCCAGTACACCCTTTTTTGCTGAAAAATGACTTTTCACATTCCATCTTATACCCTACTATAAATACCCTTATACCCACGAAATGTAGAGAGCTTTTAGAGAGAATTTTGAGAGAGAAACCCTAGAGAAAAACAAGATTGATTCATCTACAATCTTATATATTTGATTCTCCAAATTCCTCTACTCTCACCATCTCCATTGTCATACCCATGAGAGGATCATAAACCAAATCCTCACCTCACCAAATTCAGAGTAGTGAGAAGGTTCTTGGTGTTTAGGAAGCTGTTCAAGAGAGAACTAATTCATATTGGTTGATGCAATGGGCTAATTGCGCGATTTAGAAAGCTAGAGAAGACACGGTTCGGCGTAACCTTATTGGAGCAAGAAGCTTGGAGGGTTTAGATGCATTGGGTAGATTAGGCTTGGAGGGTCTATTGCTATTCATGTATCCCAACTGATTTTCTAGTGAATCATTTACCACTTGGAGGGTGGGAAAAAGGTTTTTCGCTCGTTCTTCGGTTTCCTCTTCGATAACACGTGCCGGTGTTATCTTGTATTTGCATCTCTCTTTCCCTTACTCTTAGCTTTTAATTTCTTCTGGTTGTGATTAATTAATGGCTTTGAGTAGTTTGGTAATTTGGGTATTGCTTATATTTCATATTCCGCACATATATTGTTTGAATATAAGCTTATATTATAAAATTTGTATTTGGGGGTCTAAACATTCACAAGTGTTTTATATACTAAGTGAGTTTTCAATTGGTATCAGAGTAGGTACACTTTGTCGGGTTTCTATATCCTTAGTGTGATACCCCTAAGATGGATATGTCTCAATCCCTTAATGAACCTCCCTTCTTTGATGGGAGTAATTACGCATTTTGGAAAGTGTGTATGCTTGCATTTTTGTTCTCCATTGATGAGAGTGTGTGGGATGCTGTAGAAATTGGTTGGACAAGGCCAAAGGCTACCAAATCCACTTGGGATAAGGCAACTCTCACAGCGGCTAATGCTAATAGCAAAGCACTTAATGCTATTAGCAAAGCACTTAATGCTATATTTTGTGGTGTCTCACCGGATGAATTTCACAAGATTTCTCATGTGTCAATTGCCAAGGAGGCATGGCAAATTTTGGAGACTACCTACGAAGGTACCAAGAAGGTGAAGGATACCAAGCTTCAAATGCTTACCACTCGGTTTGAAGAATTGAAGATGAGCGAAGATGAATCATTCGACTCATTCTATGGAAAGTTGAATGAAGTGGTAATCGGGAAATTGAACTTGGGTGAGAAGATGGAAGACTCCAAAGTAGTAAGAAAGATCCTTAGATCATTGTCGGAGAGCTTCCGAGCCAAGGTGACCGCCATTGAGGAAAGCAAGGATCTTTATGAGATAAAGGTCCAAGAACTTATTGGCTCTCTTCAAACATATGAGCTCACTCTACTATCTCAAAGGAAGAGCAAATCCCTTGCTCTTAAGATGATCAATGAGAGAACTGAAGCTCAAGATTCCTCAAAAGAGGATGATGTTGAAAAAGAGGTGGCATTCCTTGTAAAGAACTTTCGCAAGTTCATGAAGTTCAAAAAAGATGGGAAGTTCTTTGAGAAAGGAAAATTCTCCAATTTCAAGAAAGACAAGAAGGACTTCAAAAGGAAGGATTCCAAAGACTCTTCTCTATCTCAAGGAATCACTTGTTATTGATGGATAAATACATGTTTGTGTCGCATACAAAACATACGCAGCGAAAAATTAACGGATCTACTTCATTCATAATCGATAACATGTACTATGGAAATTTCAGAATATAAGAACAAGAGAGTGTACCTTGGTGCGATGAAATTCAAAACCAAAGATTATAAGTACTCGGGAACATTTTTAATCTTCACTCCAATTCCACTTGATGCCCAAGAAGTGTGGTCTCTCAATCAGTTATATGTGTATGTTCAAGAGAGAAATTAGAGAGAGTGTCCAACACTCACATACAAACCATTTCATGTTCTTACAAAATTCTGTATGTTTCTCTCCTAATAACTGATTATCTAATTGGGCTAGCCTTTTGGGCCTTTCCAATTGGGCTTTAGTATGTGGCTTAGAGTGGGACCAAAAGTGAACAAATAAGACACTAGCTTCAATGGGCCTTAGGCTTTTCTGTCAACTCTTGACAAGTCCAAAGTTACCATTAATTATATTTAATACCACTATATAAATATAATTGCACTCTAGACCTTATTAATAAATTATATCCTAAGACTTTATTGTACATGCAACCCCTTCATAAAATATTCGTAGTAATACAAAGTCATGAATATAGACTGCCATTTTGAAGATTACTACATCTTAATCTTTGAGTACCCGGTTTAATCCTTTTAAGTTATTTATCATATATTTATGAAATCCAATTTCATAAATATATACTTTAGTAATTCCTTACTAAAGTGATTAGGCCTAACTCTCCGAATAACCGAACCCATTAAACTTATCTCAATAGAATATTTTATATCTCCATTAAGAGACTATGAATTCTATCTTGAGAATATATGTTCCATCAACACTAAATGTGACTGCCCAACATACTGAGGTTTTGACCGTAACTTTAGATCTCACTCCTGATATATCAAAGCAACCTACACCTCATGATCAGGTCCATTATTCTCTCAGGATTAAGAGTTCATACAAATAGAAGTCGTGAGATTTATTATTCATTTGATAGTTGATAGGAGAATAATAAATCTCACAGCGGTCCAGTTCAATATGTTTTAACTCTTAAAACATATCAACATACCAACTAGAAGTCTCCACTTCCATGATCAAGACAAATTATCTTAGTTGTTATGTTATGGCCTTCACAGATGAAATGCCCAATTTCATCATCGACTACGAACTAAAATTCTGAGTTTACAAAGAACTTGTGATTTATATCTTCTGTAACTTTTCACATAAATCACATACTATGCATCTCATGGACTATATAATAATGTTCGAATATTCATGTTACCATTATTTCAGATAATAATGAAACAAGTTTATTAATCACAATATTAAGTCATACATCATGTCATATATAATGTCATACATAATATCATACATAGCATCATACAATAGGATTTAAGGGCACTAATCCTAACAATCTCCCGCTTGCCCTAAAGACTATTGTGCACTAATCTAACTCCCATTCCCTTCAAATGTGACTCGAAAGTCATTTGAGGGAAGGCTTTGCTAAAGGGATCTGCTAGATTATTTGCACTTTCAATCTTTGCTACTACTACATCTCCACGAGTAACAATGTCTCGAATGATGTGGTACTTCCTCTCAATGTGCTTTCCTTTCTTATGATTCCTTGGATCTTTGGATTGTGTAACCGCTCTACTATTGTCGCAAAACAATGTGATAGGAATTTGCTCCATTCTTACTACATCAAGATCAGAAAGGAATTTCTTTACCCAGACAGCTTCTTTTGCTGCTTCACAAGCAGCAACATACTCAGCTTCCATGGCGGAGTCTGCAATACGAGATTGCTTAACACTCCTCCAACTTATGGCTCCACCTCCCAAGGTGAATACACATCCTGAAGTGGACTTTCTAAAATCTAGATCCGATTGAAAGTCTGAATCTGTATAGCCAATGGGAATCAAATCCTCACACTAGTAAATAAGCATATAATCTCTCGTTCTCCGTAGATACTTGAGAATATGCTTTACAGCTTGCCAATGTTTTGGTCCTGGATTTGATTGATATCGGCTTACCATGCCAACTGAATAGCAGATATCTGGTCTAGTACAAAGTATGGCATACATGAGACTTCCCACTGCAGAAGCATAAGAAACTTGTCTCATCATATCTACTTCCTTTTGAGTCTTAGACCTTTGGTCATCAGACAGAGGAACTCCATGTCTGAAAGGAAGTAATCATTTCTTGGAGTTTTGTATGCTAAATCGTTCTAGAACCTTATCTATATATCCAGCTTGTGATAAGCCTAACATCTTATTCTTGCGATCTCGCCAAAGCTTGATCCCTAGAATAAAGTTAGCCTCACCCAAGTCCTTCATATCAAATTGGCTTGACAACCAAACTTTTACTGATGACATTTCCCCTACATCATTTCCAATGAGTAGAATATCATCAACATAAAGCACTAGGAACATTACTACTTTGTCTTGATGTCTTTTGTACACACATGGTTCATCAAGATTTTGTTCAAAACCAAATGACTTGATTGCTTGATCAAATCTAATGTTCCATGACCTAGATGCTTGCTTAAGTCCATAAATGGACCTTTTCAACTTGCATACCATATGCTCTTGGTTCTTTGCTATAAAACCTTCTGGTTGCATCATATAGATTTCATCTTCAAGATTGCCATTAAGAAATGCAGTCTTGATATCCATTTGCCAAATCTCATAATCATAATAAGCAGCAATGGATAAGAGAATTCTAATAGATTTAAGCATTGCTACTGGTGAAAAGATTTCTTCATAATCAATACCTTCTTTTTGTGTATACCCTTTCGCCACTAGCCTTTTTTTAAAGGTTTCAACCTTTCCATCTATCCCTCTCTTCCTTTTCTAAACCCATTTTCAACCAACAGGTTTAATGCCGTTAGGTGCCTTTACAAGATCCCAAACTTGATTGGAATACATTGAATCTAATTCAGATTTTATAACTTTGACCCAATAATGTGCATCTATATCATTCATTGCTTCTTTATAAGTGTAAGGATCAGTTTCGGCCTTATCTGAGATAGCTTCATAAGTTTCTCCCAGACCTATAAATCTTATAGGTGGCCTAACAATCCTCCCATTACGACAAGGCACCTGTGTACTAGACATCTTATGAGTAGTATCTTGTGGTGTATCTAATACAACCACATCATCCCTAGTTTCATCCATTGGTTGTTCATTTACAGGTTCATTCATTTCAGCCAACACAACTCTACTTCTAGGAGTATAATCATTCATATAGTCATTTTCCAAGAATTTGGCATCTGTGCTAACAAACACTTTATTATCTTTATGACTATAGAATAAACCTCCAACAGTTCCTTTTGGATACCCTACAAAGAAAACCACTTCTGTTTTAGACTGTAACTTGTCAGACTTTCCTTTCAACACATGTGCTGGACAACTCCAAATATGGAGATGTCTCATACTAGGCTTATGCCCATTCCACAACTCTACAGGTGTTTTAGGAACTGACTTTGAAGGTACTAAATTCAGAAGATACATTGCAGTATTTAAGGCATATCCCCAAAAGGAAATTGGTAAAGTCGAATAACTCAACATGGACCTAACCATATCTAAAAGAGTCATATTCCTTCTTTCCGCTACACCATTTTGTTGTGGAGTTCCATGTGCAGTCAATTGGGATATAATCCCATTTTCAGTCAAGTAATCCTTGAAATCCCTAAGAAGGTATTCGCCACCACGATCAGATCGAGTGGCCTTTATGCATTTACCCAATTGATTCTCAACTTCAGCCCTAAACTCTTTGAACTTTTCAAAGGTTTCGGACTTCTGTTTCATTAGGTATACATAACCAAATCTAGAGTAATCATCAATGAATGTAATGAAATACTCATAGCCACCTCTTGCTTGGATTGACATAGGACTATATACATCTGAATGTACTAGTTCTAGCAAATCTTGTGCTCTTCTACCTTTTGCATTAAAAGGTCATTTGGTCATTTTACCTTCTAAACAAGATTCACAAACTGGAAATTCATCAAAATCCAATGGCTCTAAGAGTCCATCTTTGATCAGTCTTTGAATCCTATTTGAACTAATATGACCCAAACGCAAGTGCCAAAGATATGCATCACTAGTAGAAGAAAACTTTCTCTTTAATGATTTTACATGAGAGTCATTATCTAATTCAGAATTATATAATTCATGCTTATCAGGAGTTAAAATATAAAGACCATCAACAATATTGCCAGAACAGATAAACATTTTACCCTTCTTTATTACAACATTGTCTTTAAGGATAACACAATATCCATGTTTACCTAAATAAGTTGCAGAAATAAGATTCCTACGAACATTAGGTACATATAGACAGTCTTCCAATATTAAAACTCTAGACTCAAAATATAAATTAAAAACTCCAACAACTACAACCGGAATCCTGCTCCCATCAACCAAAGTAAGAAACAATTTCCCTTCTTTAAGCTTTCTGATCTCCTGGAACCCCTGCAAAGAATTGTAGATATGATTAGTACAACCTAAATCCACACACTAGGAATCCGTGGGAAATTGTACTAAACATATTTCAAGAAGGAATGAACTTTTCATACCCTTATTATTGGCAGCCCTGAATTTTGGACAATTTCTCTTCCAATGTTCTTTCTCACCACAATAGAAACACTTTCCTTTGATCTTCTTTCCTTTATCGGCAACCCCTAAGGCAATTTGTTTACCATCTTGCTTGGTGAGGTCCTTCTTCTTCTTTTTCTTACCCTTGCCTTTCGACTTAGGTTGAGAAGTAGAAGTTTCAGCCATATTAGCATCAACACTAGAAGTACCAAGAATGCCTTCTGCCGCTACCAATTCATTAATTAATTCAGACAACGAATAAATCTTTTTGTTCATATTATAATTAAGTCTGAATTCCTTGAATGACTCTGGTAGTGACTGGAGTATCATATCCACTTGGGATTCTCCATCAATATCGGCACCTAAAACTTCCAGTGTATTCAGATTAGAAATCATTGTAAGATAATGCTCCCTTACTGAACTGCCCTCAGTCATTTTGGTATTATAAATTTGTCTCATGGTTTTTTGCCTTGTAGAACGGCCTTACTCACCAAACATCTCCTTCAAACTTAGCATAATGTCTGAAGCTAGTTCTACATCCTGCATTTGATGTTGTAGAACATTTGAAATAGATGCTAGGATGTAGAACTTGGCCATCTCATTAGATTTCTGCCAACGATTATATCGTTGTTTTTCCTTAGGAGGAGCATCTAATGAAGGAAAGCTAGGACATGGTTTAGTAAGCATATATTTGTGCTCTTTAGTTGTAAGAACAATGTCCAAATTCCTTTTCTAGTCAACATAGTTGGATCCAGTCAGTTTGTTTTGATTAAGAATAGTAACAAGTGGGCTAAATGATGCCATGCTCAAATGTGAAAATAATAAACATGAATATAATAAGTAAACTGGACATTATCAATTTAGCATATAAACATATAGTATGGAACCTTAATAAAACCATAATATAATATATGTAACGACAACTCAATCCCATATTCAATATCCCTCAACATAGAGTGAATATAAAACACTATGATTGATTGAGAACCATTCTCATTATTAGTGCTATCATGATAACTCTTATCAAACACTAATAATATGCCGTTATACATTTGGCCTCAAAACAATAATAGTAAGAACTCAGTATAGAGGATACTATAATATTTAGGGTGAGTTTGGTTCAGCTTTTTGTAAAAGTGCATAATGAAAAAGTGGAGTTTTCAAAAAGTGCATAATGAAAAAGTGCAATTTCAAAAAGCTGAGTGTTTGGTAAAAGCTGTTAAAAAGTGCTTTTTGAAAAAGCTGAGTGTTTGGCTAGCACTTATAAAAGTAGAGGTTTGAGAGATAAATTACCAAAAAAGACAATGTATATATAAGAGCATCTCTAGCAGGTTAGACAAATTTTTGTACTATTTGGACAATCAACAGTGACATTTATCTTTTGCCTACCCACTTTTTGAATCTTTATTTTTTAATCAAATTTATTCTTTTTTAATATTTATTTTTTCTTTTTCTATTCATTCTCAACAATTATATTTTTCAACAAAAAGTATTACATCTACAATATTTTTTGCAATACTTTTACAAGAATCATAACAAAATCTTATATAGAAAGTTGTTACTAGTTCTAATTTGAACCCACCACTGAAATTATATTTTTACTCACCAATATTAGCTAATTACTTAAAATTTATTGTGAAAATATTGTGAAAATATTGTGGTAGTATTTTTAAATTGTGATTTCTAATTATTTGCCTTTCTTTCTACCATACGTTTCCTTTTTCTTTTTCTTTTTTCTTTTTTTTTTCTCTTGCATTTTGTCCACCACACACGTATACCCATAGGATTCCATCATCTCTTTTTTTCCTTTACATTCCACTTGATTCCAGAGCCTTCCTTTCTCCTTATTTCTCCAGCTCTCTCATTCTCTGCTCCTTTTTTTTTTTTTTTTTTTCTACTTGATTCCATAAATTCTCTAGCTCTCTCTGTGATACTTGATTCCATAATCTTGCTTGCCTTTTGGTGTCATTATCTTCAAAGTTCAAACACACACAGGCACGCATGGAGAGAGGAGAAATCGTCTTTGCTCCACCACATTGCCACCGCTGCTCCTCCTCCTCACTGCGGAGTGCATGCAACCGGGGGTCATATCGGTTTTTTTTTTTTTTTCTTGATCATTTATTGTTGTTCTAATTTTTTTTTTCTGTTCTTGATCTGCTGTTGTTGTTGTTTTGATTTTAGATTTGTTGTTTAAATTATATCAGTTTTATGAGAGCAAGAATTTTTTTGCTTTTATTGTTGTGGTTTGATTAATTTTAAGATTATGTTTTTGAGTTTGTATTTTGATTATAGGGCAATTTGGTATTTGCACACTCACTCCCAACAGATACTCCAAAACGCCCAAGGACTTTTGGAAAATGGACCTGATGAGGTCCATAACACAAATGTGTGTTCAGAGTACATATTTAAAACGCAACTTTTGACCCAAAGTTGCGTTTTGTAATTACCAAACGCAATTTTTGGGCCAACTTTTTGCAAAACGCAACTTTTTGGGTCTAAAAGTTGAACCAAATGGGTACTTAGTCTAGTGTATACCATTGTCTAGAATTGTGTGTAGCCACATTTCATCCCCTTAACAGGCTTATTTTGTAGTACCATGACACAAAACACCCTCCGCATGGAATGCAAAGCTCGAGGCTAAGACAAGGTTTTTGATCAAACTACTATAAACCAAGAAATTCAATCCTGTAGTACCATGAAATAAATACTCTCCGCATGGAATGCTAAGCTCGAAGCAAAGACAAAGTATATATTTCACACTACTATGAATCGACAATGGAGGCCATGAGATCCAATCTTTGTATCTCTCTCCCACTAGATGTTTTGAAAGAAAGGTTTTTAATTATAAAACATGCGTAATCTAATTACACACAGCCTTGCTCTTTATATATATGAAAACACTTAGAAAAAATTCTGAATTCCCAATTTTCGATCGATCGAATGTGCCCCTCGATCGGTCGAAAGAATTAAAAAATTCAAATCTGACAATACGCCTGGCTCGATTGGTACTCGATTGCTTCTCGATCAATCGAAAAATAAAATTCGATCGATCGACTAGCAATTGGGTATCAATCGAATCAAGCAGATTAGTCACATTTTCACTCGATCGATCGATAGCAATTTTCAACCGATCGAAACTCGTGAAACTCAAATTTTCAGAATTTTTCTAAGGCAATTTTCAACAGTTTTTCATGAACAAACAACCATCATATGAACATGAAAGTGTTGGATAAATACATGTTTGTAACGCATACAAAACATACGCAGCGAAAAATTAACGGATCTATTTCATTCGCAATTGATAACATGTACTATGTAAGTTTCAGAATTTAAGAACAAGAAAGCATACCTTGGTGCGGTGAAATTCAAAACCAAAGATCAAAAAGTACTTGGGAATACTTTTAATCTTCACTCCAATTCCACTTGATGCCCAAGAAGTCTGGTCTCTCAATTAGTTTCCAAGGAGAAAATAGAAGAGTGTCCAACACTCACATACAAACCATTTCATTCCTTATGTGATCTTAATGAAAACCACTATTAAAGTCTTATGAAAAACTTCATCTTAACCTTATGAAAAGGCACTTATGAAATTCTGTATGTTTTTCTCCTTATATACAACTAATTATCTAATTGGGCTAGCCTTTTGGACCATTCTAATTGGGCTCTAGTATGTGGCTTGGAGTGGGACCAAAAGGGAACAAATAAGACTCTAGCTCCAATGGGCCTTGAGCTTTTCTGTCAACTCTTGACAAGCCAAAGTTACCATTAATTATATTCAATACCACTATAAGAATATAATTGCATTCTAAGCCTTATTAATAAATTATATCCCAAGACTTTATTATACATGCAACCCCTTCATTAAAATATTTGTAGTAATACAAAGTCATGAATGTAGACTGCCACTTTGAAGATTATTACATCTTAATTCTTGAGTACCCGGTTTAATCCTTTACGTTATTCATCATATATTTATAAAATCCAATTTCATAAATATATACTTTAGTAACTCCTTACTAAAGTTACTAAAGTGGTTGGGCCCAACACTCTGAATAATCAAACCCATTAAACTTATCTCAAGGGAATATTTTATATCTCCGTTAAGAGATTATGAATTTCATCTTGAGGATATATGTTCCATCAACATTAAATGCGGCTGCCCAACATACTGAGGTTTTGACCGTGACTTATAGATCTCACTCCTAATATATCAAAGCAACCTACATCTCATGATCAAGTCCATTATTCTTTCAAGATTTAGAGTTGATGTAAATAGAAGTCGTGAGATTTATTATTCATTTGACAGTCGTTAGAAGAATAATAAATCTCACAGTGGTCCAGTTTAATATGTCTTAACTCTTAAAACATTTCAACATATCAACTAGAAGTCTCCACTTCCATGATCAAGACAAATCATCTTAGTTGATGTGTTATAGTCTTCACAAATGAAATGCCCAATTTCATCACCGACTACGAACTAAAATTCTGAGTTTACAAAGAACTTGCGATTTATATCTTCTGTGACTTTTCACATAAATCACATACTATGCATCTCATGGACTAAGATAATGTCTCATTACTTCATTTATAGATAGTCTCATATAATTAAACAATTTAATTATTTATGACATATCAATAAATTGGATTTTAGGGCATAAACCCCAACAGAAAGACAGAGTGCAACGGGAATGGTCATTTGAAGAAAGAATGCCCTTCCTATTTAAAGGGAAAGGGTAGAGCTCTTGCTACAACACTTAGTGATTCAGATAGCTCAAACTCCGATTCTGAAGAAAGCTATGATGGGGAAGGAAACTACTCCACTTTCATGACTATTGCACCTGTAGATTTTTCGGAAGATTTAAGTACTCTAAAGGAAGAGCTTGGTGAGCATACCGAAATGGAATCTATTGGTGTTGGAGATGAATCTGATGATGATAAAGAAGAGTGCATTTATGAAAGAACAAACAGATTGCAAAAATCTTATAATGCACTTCTTAAAAAGAGTGGAGAATATGCAAGAGTGGCTAAGGCAACCATTAGAAAGATGAAGAGGACTATAAAAGCATCCTCGCGCGGTATAAAGAGACCAAGTGTGAAGTTGAAGGGTTAAATGAAGAACTAAACAATACCTATTCCAAGATAAAGTTTCTTGAGCTTGAGGTTGTTCAAGCAAATGCCAAAGTGGAGCATGTTACTGCCAAGAAACTTGATGAAGTGCTTGCCTATCAAAAGCCCTCTTCGGATAGAAGTGGCTTAGGGTATACCGGAGAAGGTAGCTCAAACTCTAAAGTGTTAAAGGAAATGAAGTTTGTCAAGGCTAAAGAAGCATCAACTCTTCTTGTTGACAATGTAAAATCTGAAAAGAAGCCAAATGTGGTGAATCAAATGGTTTTGACGAAGTCTCCCAAGCCAATTGTGGCTAAGCCCAAGGCAAGAGAAAAGTCTCTTCCTAGGAGACAAAGAGGTCCATAAACGCAACACTATTGCCATCATTGTGGAATCCTTGCACACTAGACCAAATCGCTACAAGCTCCAAGCATTGAAGAATGCTAATCTTCAAAAGCCAAGAAGACAAGGAAAAGGCAATGGGAAACCCAAGCAACCAAAAGGGCAAGAAGGAGAACTCGTTATGAGTGGTGTGATGAAGATGATTGACACCATCACCTCATGTTTGGCCAACTTCACCTTAAGGTTTGAGAATCATGACTTAAGTACCCAATCCTCAAAGGATATCACTCCAAACACACGTGCTG
Organism: Notholithocarpus densiflorus; assembly: GCA_030021035.2. Classification (NCBI taxonomy): domain Eukaryota; kingdom Viridiplantae; phylum Streptophyta; class Magnoliopsida; order Fagales; family Fagaceae; genus Notholithocarpus; species Notholithocarpus densiflorus. Next base: position 1,189,661 of record JARYZH020000007.1, read on the forward strand.
TGTAGGTGAAGAAGGGTACTCATGCATAAGCATTATAACATGTCCATGCATTAGCATTATAACATGTCCATGCATTAATTCTTTCTATATAATGTGATATTGTTGTTTGCTTGTTTATTTTACATTCTAGCATGTTTTTAATTGTTTTTGTTGTTTAAAAGCTTTGGTTGTTTATTGTTTTTTTATCATTCTTTACTTTGTTTTGTGTCAAAAATCCAAAAACACATAAAAAGTATAAAATCCAAAAAGTTTGATCGGCGATGTTGTGCATTGTCATATGCATGTTTAGCCTTGTACCTCCGTACTAATAGCTTTGTGCATTAATGAGCTTAGCTTGTTTTCTATGCACTTGTATCTTTGTGGAAAACATCTTGACATCTATGTGATTGTTGTAAATAGATCTTCAAACTTGTCATGAATGATTAGTCAATAGTTTTGTTGATCTTGAGACATGCATAGACTTGTGCTTAAAAGCTCAACCAATGTCAAATCTTTTTTTTTTTTTTTTTTGCTTAAAAGCTCAACCAATGTCAAATCTCGAAAAGAGATAATGAGCTAAAAAAGCCATCGCACAAACTAGTATTTGACTAGGAAAAAGGGAAAGCAACATGTATTTACAATGTATGGTGCCAAAAGCCAAAGGCTTACTCATCAAATTGAAATATTAAAAATTTCAGGCATCGATCTCAAAAAGACATGTTAAGATCAAAATGATCAAATGCTATCAAAAGAAAAGAAGCCAAATGAAAAGCTTCTAACTCAATGTAATCAAGTTTATGTGGGAGGTCATATATGTTCATTTCTACAATTGAGATAGGTCACTCTACTTAGTGCTAGTTGTGTATGACTTGGTTGAATCGATCATTGAAGCTTCACATTAGACTAAGGACTATCTCATAATTGATACCCACCCACATCACACATGTCTATATTCAATGAATGCCTTATTCATTTGTGTGATTGTACTTGATTAAAATGTGATGTACATGCTCAAATATTTGTTGATCAAACCCAAAAAGATTTTTGAGTGTTTTAGTTGTTTTTGGAAAGTATTTTGATTTGAAAAGTTTTTCAAAAATCCAAAAATTTGCAACTCTGCATTTTCGCGACTCTCACTCCAAAAACCTCCATTGTTCTCATCAATCTTCACTCCAAATCCAAGAAAAGGTATGGGTTTTCACTCCTTTTTACTTTATTTCAAGTTTAAAGCATTCTATTTCATGGATTTGTTGGTTTTGTTGAGATGTTGAAATATTGTTGAAGAACATGGGTTTTTGTAGTTTTTGATGAAATTGATATATGGGTTTTGTTGAGAATGATGGTATAATGCTTGTTTTTAATGTTTCTATCAAGATTATTACATTCTCATGCATTATACTATGTTTTGTGTTGTGGTGTGCATACCATTTTGTTGATAAAATGTCTATTTAAATGCTTTTGTGTGTAATTTTGGACTTTGTCGAGTACAAAATTTGGGGATAATCATGTTTCCATGTTTGGAACAACTAATGGTTATGTGTTTCAAACTTTTCCCCTTGCATGATTTCATGCCTCTTTTATGCACACTTTTCCATGTGATGCACACACACACAATCTTTGACGTGTTGTATGTCTAATGCCATGATTATATCATGCTTTAATGTTTAGCATCTTCACATGTCATTTTTTTGAATTGCTCTTTAAATTTCAATTTTTAGGGTTTAATTCGTAGTTTTTGTTTTTGGTACTAACTTGTTGCTAATCAAGTTTGTTGCCGTTTGTTTTTATATTGCTCTTTGCTATTTCATGATCTCTGCTTGAAGATGTCTCCTTTCAAAAAGTCAGCAGTGAAAGGAAGCAGCAACAAAGGGAAGGAACCAGTCATTGACCTCACTAGTTTCTCCCCTAAGTCAAAGAAAACTCGATCTTCAGCTGGAGTTTTCGATGACACCCGATTCAGATCCTATACCGCATTTCAAGCGTATTCAAGCTACTTCGAATGTGCCCCCATGGTAATTGAACGGGTTGTTGAGCAAGCTACTCTTCTTGATACAAACATTCCTAAATGGCTCGCTTCTAAGGATTGGAACTACCTTCTATCGAATCTTGATGATCCTTATGAAGAGCTTGTGAAAGAGTTTTATGCGAATGTCCTCTTTGATGGGAAAAAGCTACGATGTTGGGTGAGAGGAAAGGACTTTACTATTACGCCTTCATATCTTGCTCTCATTCTGAATATCAACCGACCAATGTTTGCAAAACCACTAGTGTATGATGAGATGGAACCGGATCTTATAATTTTTCGAGACACTTTCGGAGAAAATTTGGATATGTCCTTAAATGGGAAACCAATTGGTCTATAATCTTTATCTCTCGAGTTGAAGTTGCTCACAACAATAATGTTTCATAATCTCTATCCTCTCTTGAGCACCGGATATATGAATCTTGGTTGGGCTCTATTTCTTCATAACTTGATTACCGATGAAAAAATTAATGTATGCTCTCATATCTTTCACATTTTGGTCAAAACTGCTGAAAGGACGGCCTTTAGGAACTATCTTCCATTTTGTTGCCTCATCACAAAGATATTGAAGCTAAAAGGAGTACCCATAATGGAAGATGAGTTTCCTCAATCAAAGTAAAGACCAATCAACATTACCACTCTCAATGCTATAAGAGGCCATATTCGAAAGAATGTCAAGCAAGAGAGTAATGCTCCTCAAGGTGATACAAGCTTTAGCTCACACTCCTATGATGAGAAGTTGGATAGCATCATGGCTTTCGTGCAAGACATTAGCACAAAATTGTCTGGCCTCTTAACTATCATGCACTCTCAGCACACCTGATTTGAGACAAAGTTTACCTCTCTCCAAACTCAATTGGATCAAATCCAAAGGAAGCTAAAAGAAGATGATGACTAGCTATTCCATGACAAAATGGGGAGATGGTGTTCATGATAGGTGAAAGCTCAAAAATGTGTTGAAAACACAAGAGCTGTTTAGACCCTCAATTAAAATTACGGCTAGATTGCTTTTACTCTAACTTATCTAAGTGCGAAAACAAGAGTAAATGAAGTGCAATAAACCGATACTACTTTAGTGCATAAACATGAACAACAAACATTAAAAGTAAAGCACAAGAGTAAGGGAAGAAAGAATGCAAACACAAGATAACACGCCGATGTGTTATCGAAGAGAAAACCGAAGAACTCGGTGTAAAACCTCTCCGCCGCCCTCCAAGCGGTAATCGATTAACTAGACAATCAGTTGGGATACATGGGTTAGCAAGAGACCCTCCAAGCCTAATCTATCTGATGTACCTAAGCCCTCCAAGCTCCTACTCCAACAAGGCTTCTCGGAACCATGTTTTGTCTAGCTCTCCGGATCCCGCAATCCACCTGATTGCATCCGCCAAGCCTCACCGGCTTCTTTTGGCAATTCCCCAAAGCTTCCCAAGCTCCAAAACACTCTCTACACTCTGAATAGGTGTGGGTTATGTTTGAGCACAAATCTCCTCTCAAGATATGACAATGGGAGAGGGATGGAGAAGAGGCTACAATGATTTCTTACTAAGGATGAGTAGCTTTCTCTCAAAAAGATGGGTGTGTGTGTTGTAGAAAACCTATCTAGAGTTTTTCTCTCTGAATGGCCTCATTTACATTTGTGGGTAATTAGGGTATATATAGTATAGGTGAAGGGTATGAAAGTCACTCTAAAAAATCTTCCAGGCAGAATGTTTCATGACTACCTCGTGGGAAGGCCTTACCTGTGAGACAATCGCGAAATTGACAACTTGGCACGGCTCTTCAACTTCCAGCATGTTCTTCTCATATGGCTATTTCACGGGTTAGCTTCTCGCGAAATCCACTGATCTTCAATTAAGTTTAAGTCTTCACCAACTTAATACTAAACCCAATACAATAAGATCCCACAAAATACAAGGAACAAAATTAAAGCAATTACAACACTTTTTGTCATGGAATAAAGTCAAAATAAAACATAGTTGTAAATCATAACTTTACAATAGAGGGAGAGCTATGATAGGAGGAGAGAACTAAATCAAAGGGAAAGCAAGCAATGCAAGAGCAAGCAAATCAAACAACAAGTTCTTCCAGTTTTTCTTTGTTGCTATTACTAGTCAATATTCATATTTCATATTTTAAGCTTATGTTGCGTACTTGACTATGTTATGATGTTTTTTTTATGTACCCTTGCTTATGTACCTTAGTACTTTTAGTTAATGTCTTGCATTTTCTTTAGTACTCTTGTGCCCTTGTTGGATCTTGTATCCTTGATGCAATTTAAACCTAATGCTTCTTGCTTTAGTGTTCTTGCATCGGTTGTGTGTTGGACATGCAAATGATATTTTATATTGAGCTTATTAGCTTGCATGTCCGGATGTTCATTTACAGTGTGAATATTCATTGTAGTCACTATTTATAATGATTGTTCTTGTATGGTCAAGTTATACTTCATTACCATATTCATACTTGCTTGATCATATTGTTCTTGCTCCATATGCATTCTAAGTTTTCCGCCTACAATGAACTTAATAAGTGCATTTTGTGATATTGTTTTCAGAAGACTTGTTCGTATGGTTCAAGAGCTTCACAGATCTAGAATTAGGTGTGAGTGAGTTTTGGCAACTATTCCCAACTCACATTTTTTAAGTCTAGAGTTTGTTTTTGGGTTTTATCATGGAATAGCCAAAGGGGGAGATTGTAAAGTTGAATTTATTCAACTATGTGTTGGCTTTATTTCGTGCCAAATTTGCTTGTAATTCAGCATTTAGAAACCCTGTATTTAGGTGGGAATCATGTAAGGGTTGTGTGTAAGAGAGTGAAGATTTGATCAAGAGTGTGCAACAAGAAGGTGACTCGTGACTGACTCGCGAGTGGTAACTTGCCAAAATGAAGCACACGTGTGAAGCATGCAGGAAGATGAAAATTTAGGCTAGCTAGATCACTACAAGATAAAAAGTACAGTCTGGCCTAGTTTGGTAACTGGCAACTGGAACTTGTGACTCATCCTAGTCGCGAAGTGACTCGCCAGTACACCCTGTTTTACTAAAAAATGACTTTTCACATTCCATCTCATACCCTACTATAAATACCCTTATACCCACGAAATGTAGAAAGCTTCCAGAGAGAATTTTGAGAGAGAAACCCTAGAGAAAAACAAGTTTTATTCATCCACAATCCTATACATTTGATTTTCCAAATTCCTCTACTTTCACATTCTCCATTGTCATACCCATAAGAGGATCATAAACCAAATCCTTACCTCACCAAATTCAGAGTAGTGAGAAGGTTCTTGGTGTTTGGGAAGCAATTCAAGAGAGAACTAATTCATATTGGTTGATGCAATGGGCTAATTGCGGGATCCGAAAAGCTAGAGAAGACACAGTTCGACGTAACCTTGTAGGAGCAAGAAGCTTGGAGGGCTTAGGTGCATTGGGTAGATTAGGCTTGGAGGGTCTATTACTATTCATGTATCCCAACTGATTTTCTAGTGGATCATTTACCGCTTGAAGGGTGGTAGAGAAGTTTTTCGCTGAGTTCTTCGGTTTCCTCTTCAATATCACGTGCCGGTGTTATCTTGTGTTTGCATCTCTCTTTCCCTTACTTTTAGCTTTTAATTTCTGCTAGTTGTGATTAATTAATTGCTTAGAGTAGTTTGGTAATTTGGGTATTGCTTATATTTCATATTCCGCACATATATTGTTTAAATATAAGCTTATATTGGAAAATTTGTATTTGGGGGTCTAAACATTCACAAGTGTTTTATACACTAAGTGAGTTTTCAATGATATTCATGTGATTTATGTCTATGGGTTTTGACTTGGTGGATTTATTTGATGAGTGGGTTTATGGTTTTACAAATGGTGGTTATCTAAGGTTTATTTATGGTGGAAATTTAGGGGTTTTGAGTTATATCATGTGATAGTTGGTAAATCTAATATTTTTTTTCCATTGCTATTGGGTTTATTTGGAGCTAGTTAAAGATTTAAATTGTTTTTCTTGGAGGATATTGTGATTTTGGTTTCATGGGTCTCTTGATGATGTTGTGTAAACCTTGTGGGAACTACTTATTAAGTGTTGAGGTTTTAATGTTAGGAAGAATACCTTGAATGACTTAAGTTTATAAATTGGAGTCTATGCCTTGTAAATTAAATTGTTGAGAAACTTTTGAAGTGGAATACATTATTTGTGAGGTTAAATACTTAGGCTTACCTAATTAATTTCTTATTTAGTAATTTCAAATTCGTAGCTAGATACAATGTCAGGCTTTATGCTTATCGTGATAGGTTTGCTTGGTGTTGTTTTAGGTTCTAGCTAATCTCCTTTGGAGCTTGGAGAATTAGGTTTTTTGCAAGTTGCAAGGTAAGTAGCTTTTTAATGGGATTTTTGAAAAATAACCATGTTGCCTAAAACTTTGTTTTTGGGTTAGACACATTTTTGGAAACTTTTTATGGAAACTATATTTTCCTAAAAACTATTGTGTTGTAACCTTTATGCATATTATTATTGCATCATATTTGGTATTGCATATGGGGAAATGCAAGAGTTGTTAGTATGGAAAATATAAGCATTGTTAATTTAATCCTTTGATGATGGCTTTCATGAAATTATTGCATTGTTTGCAATTTCTAAAAATGCTTTATCTTGACCTTTGTTACTTGGCAAGTTAATACAAAATCTTTTTGACAAGAAATGGTTTTGAGAACCTTGTGAATATATTGGAAATGAAACTACTCGGAAATGAATTACTTATTTTAAATTAAATGTAATTTGTGAGCTCTTTATGTTTTACCCTTGTGTTGTGACTTGTGATTACTCGTTGATTACCTAGCTAGATACTATAGTCTGTGTAACATTGGTAACTTAGCACCCGTCTTTGAGATGGTTATTGAGTTCAGTCTTTGTGACAACATATTTAGTTCTGGCTGTGTGTTGGCAATTAATTCCTTCTTTGTGACGGCAGATTAGTTCTGCCTTTATGACAGCATTGTCATGTGGCATTGGGTTTGGAATTGTATTGTTATTGCTCACAAAATATAGTATGTAGTTTCATGTGAGCGTTTTGAGAAGCTTTGTGACGTATCATTTTAATCATTTTTGTCATGTTATCATTGGAAATGGTTTTGTAGAATTTATTTAGAAATTCCCAAATTATAACATGCTTTGTAAAATATTCATTATCATGAAACTTGCATTTCCCCTACCTCCATTAATTATGCTACTTACAAGGCTCTGTCTCCCATTCTTTCACAAACTTTTTTAAAGAATGCAATGATCTCTTGAGACAGGTTTTTGTGGCTAGTAGTAGTTAGACAAACTACTAATGGAGGCTGAACTTTTGTGATGATGATGATCCTTATGCGTTGTACATCCTAGAGGAGGCTTGGCTCATTCTTTTGTATCTGATAGTGGTGATGATTTTTATTCCAACTAATAGGACAAGTTGATAATGTTTAATTATATTTATTTAGACTTTCATTCTTTTGTGGCAATGGTCCTTGTAATTATTGCATAAAACTCTAAGTTACTTTGGAAGCACTTTTAATGAAATTTTTATGAAAATTACTTGATGCTTGTGGAAATTCTTTGGATTGAATTGCTAAAATATTTACAGGTACTTTTGGGTTGTAGTTTCCTCATGCTTTGGACCCTTTTTGGGTTTGGGGCGTGACAGTTATCTTGATTTGATTAAGGATGAATTTTGATCTTCTGTTTGTTTTCAATTTGGTCATCATAATGATATCCAATATCATTTTTATTGTCCTAACCTATATGTTTTATAGGTTCAATTTCAAATAAATAAAAACTAATTGTATTTTTGACCAATTTTTTTTATTTAAGTATCTCGTGCGTTGTATGGGTTAGTGACTACTATTAACTTAACATGACATTTTCCTTCTAAAAAAAAAAGACATAATAGTAGGACGTGGAATTTGTGGAGACAAAACGACGACACTCTAATTCAACAATATTTTAGTTTTTAGTGTTTACCAATAAAATCGGAGGGGAAAGGATCACCTCCAGTTTTAAAACCTCTAGTTTCCTCCCATTTTAAAATAGATGAGTGACATGCGTAAAAACAATGATCCAAAGGTTAGGAAATTAGCAATTTGTGTTTTCAAAAATAGAAGCAAAAGCAAACCTTTTTTGAGATAAAAGTGCAGGAAGAAGGCATGGGTTCTTCGGAATCAGAGCAACATAGTCAACGGCATTCTTCAACGGCAGTCTTCGACAGTGTGTGAGTCGACGACAAAACTTCAGGCCTCACGTGGAGGCGCGTGAGGCTGAAGATGGACGCCGGCTTCTTGGGTTTTACACATCGGAGGCCGAAGAAGAGATATGTGGCGTTGGTTTCGTGAACCACCAGTCGACGGGGAAGCTATGACGGTGCGTAAGTCGATGGCCACCGTGCGTGGCGGCGCTTGTCTCTGAAAATGGAGATCAAACTCTTGGGTTTTGCAAATTAGAGGCCAAAGAAGAGATTTGCAGCGTCGGTTTCATGAAAGGATGGAGAAAAACTAACAAATCTCAAGGGAGGCTCGAACTGATGGTGTGACGGCTGTGGCTTTTGATAACAGCGATGCAGCGGCGGAGAGGCCTTGTGGAGGTGGTGAAGGTAGCGGTAGTCTTAAGTTGAATGGTGGTATGTTTGGTAGATCAATTTGGCTCCAAAGATGGTGAAAGGAGAGGAAAGAGAGAGATGAGAAACTGTTGGGTTTTTCTTTTCCAAACTGATGGATCATTTTACATACACGTGTCACTTATTTAGTATAAACGGGAGGTTTTAAAATTAGAGGTGATACTTAGGGATAGCCATACCCATTGGGTAATGGATATCCAACCCTACCTGATCCAAATGTTTCGGGTAGTACATGGTTCTTCATAGGTAGAGCTTAACCGGGTAGGGTATGGATATTACCCGAATTGTTCGGGTAGGGTATGGATATTATCCAAACGTAACCCAAAAAAAAAAAAAAAAAACCCTAAACCTCTCTCACCGTCACTCACACTCTCTCTGCCTCTCCTCAGTCCTCATTGTCACTCTCTCTCTCTCTTAGAGCTCTCCAGTCTCTGCCTCTCCTCATCGTCACTCTCTCTCTCTCTCTCTCTCTCTCCTCATCGCTTCTGCTCTATTGGTTTCTGGGTTTGACGTTTTATGAGGGTTCTGTCTCTCACATATACACACAGTTATTGGTTTTGGCATCGATTTTTTGCTTGATTCTCATTCCTCATTCTCTGCGAATCAACTGGGTCTTCCTACCACTCTCTTTTCTCAGGTAAATGACTCATTCTTTTTCCCTCTTTTGCTAGTTTGGCTTCAAAAGAAAATTCTTTTCTATGGGTATTTGGGTTTGACGTTTTGGGAGGATTCTGTTGATAATTAGCTTTTGTTTCCTTTTCTAGACTGAATTTGTCAACTGGTGAGTTTTTTGTTCTTTGCATGTTGTTTACTTGTGTTGTCTTGTTGAATTTATCGTCTGGGTGTGTGTTAGATTTTGATTTTAGAATTTGAATTCAGCTAGGTATGTGTTAAATTTGGTTTTTGATTGAATTTTATCAACTGGGTATGTGTTAGATTTGGTTTTTGATTGCATTAAGGTGTTTGATTATATATGGGGATATGTCTATTTATAGAGAGGAGTGAATCTGTCTAAGTTTTTTCACAAACGGAGCATGTAAGACTTGGTAATTCTTCAAGCGTTCTCAATTTCTTGTTTAATGGCTGAACCTTTCTTTAAACACTAATAGTTTGTACTCTATACACATTTGAAAAGAAATCAAATTGGACCACTTTAATGCTATTGTGCAGTTTTTGTGTTGCTTTTGATAAACCACAAATTAACCTTACATTCATAGTATATTTAACAATGAAATGATTGAAGGACCCATGTATATTTAACTAATCGTTCTCTCTCTCTTTGCAGTTGCCTACATGTCTACCACATCCTTTGCCTCAACCCCAGCCCCAAGGCCCCCAACTAGCACGACATCAGAATCATAATCATTGTTTGGAGAGGAAGTTGAGTCCATTCCGGTTGAGAATCCACAACAACAAGGCACTAAAAGAAGAACAACTTCAGACGTATGGAATCATTTTAAGAAGAAGAATATTGATGGGAAAGTTAAGGCCCAATGCAACTACTGTGGAAGACTTATGGCTAGAGCAAGTACATCAGGGACGACTCATTTAAAACTGCACATAGCAAAAAGTTGTCCAAGTGCTCCGAAGGAAGCAAGTCCTCCGAGGAAAGGAACAAATATTAGGAAGCAAGTTCTTGTCAAACAACACAATAGGGCAAGAAGTAAAGGGATCTCAAGCCCTAGTGTTTTTAATGAAGAGGATCAGAAGGCTTTGAGGAAGGACCTTGCCCGAATGGTCATTTTGCATGAGTACCCTCTTGCAATTGTTGATCATGTTGGGTTTCGGGATTTTGTTGGTGGTCTTCGGCCAAATTTTAAGATAGTAGGAAGAAACACATTGAAGCGAGATATCAAAAAAAATTATAATGAAAAGAAGCAGAAGACTATGGTAGAAATTGACAAGAATGCAAGTAAAGTTGCAATCACAACGGACTTGTGGACTGCAAACAACAGTAAGAGGTCATTCATGGTAATCACAGCGCATTACATAAGTGACTCTTGGACTTTGGAAAGCTGAGTTATAAGGTTTTTTTTTTTTTTTTTTTTCTTTGAGTCATTTTGTTGTACTAGTTTTTAGATTCTTAGGCAAGCTTATTAACTTTCTGCTTTCTTTAGTTAATCATATTTATGTTTTTTTTTTTTTTAGGTTTATTCGTATGCCATCTCCACATGATAAATATTCTCTTTCTAAAATCCTTTTGGAGTGTCTTTCTTATTGGAACATTGATTTGAAGTTATCTGCCATAACTGTAGATAATGCTAGCAATAATGATGGCATGATGAAACTTGTTTCGGATAAGCTTCAAGCTAGTTCACTTATTTTAGGTGGAAAATTGTTGCATGTGCGTTGTGCAGCACATATTCTGAATTTGGTTGTTCAAGAGAGTTTGAATGTAATTGGTGATGGTATTGAGAAGGTTCGAAGTAGTGTATATTTTTGGACACAATCACCAAAAAGAACAGAGATTTTTGAAAAAATATCTCGCCAATCACATATTGCAAGTACTAAGGAATTGGTACTTGATTGTAGGACTCGTTGGAACTCTACATATTTGATGCTTTCAACTGCCTTGATTTATAAAGATGTTTTCCCCCGTTTACTGTGTTGTGAGCCTCAGTATTAGTCTGCTCCAACTAATAGGGATTGGGAGGTAGCACAAATTGTTTGTGAGAAGTTGGGTTACTTTCATAAAGTTACTGAGTTGCTTTCTGGTACTGCCTACCCTACGGCTAATCATTATTTTCCTTCAGTCTTCCAGTTGAAGTTGGAATTAAATCAGTGGCTTTCAAGTGAAGATGAGTTGGTTAAGAAAATGGCAGCAAAGATGTTAGCTAAGTTTGATAAATATTGGAGTGACGTTCATGATATCATGAGTTTGGCTATTGTTTTATATCCAAGATATAAATTGATGTTATTAACATTTTATTTTAATAAAATGTACGGTAGTAAGGCTAACGAAGAAATTGACAAGGTTAAGAACCTTCTTTTTGAGTTGTTTGCGGAGTATGACTTAGAAAACATTGATAGAAGAGTCATTTTTTCTCAAGCTTCATCTTCTCCATCTACATCAAGTGCTGCACATGAACATGATGATACAATGAGGGACTATGATTTGTTTGTTAGTAATGCGACTACTAACATAGGCCAAAGGAGTAGGGATATTATATCGGAGTTTAAACTTTATACTAGTGAAAAAGTGGCACCTAGAATTGAATAATTTGATGTTTTGGGTTGGTGGAAGCGTAATGTTAGTAAGTATCCTACCTTGCAACGCATTGCAAGGGATATTTTGGCTATTCCTATGGCAACAGTTGCCTCAAAGTCGGCTTTTAGCACTAGTGGGAAATTGTTGAGTCCATACCGTAGCCGTCTTCATCATGATACCTTAGAAGCAATGATGTGTGGGCAGAATTAGTTATGGAGCTTAAAAGTGTACTAAAAGATGCTACCATTCAAAACGTTCTTGATGATTATGAAGAAGATGAACTGGAGGAAAGTCATGCCATGGAGCTTTCAGACTAATGGATAGGTATTATTATCCTTGATTATCCTTGATTTTGGTCTATGTTTGGAAACTGGTACTTTAGTTTAGGTAGAGTTAGAATGATATGCTAATTAGAGAAAGGCATAATTGTAAGATTTTCATGAAATGATTTGTGTTTGTGTATGTGAATATGAAACAATATTTGGGTATTGTGAATTTTCTGTGTATGTGTTTATTGTGTTGTATCACTGTGTGTGTTTGTGTATTCTCTGTTGCTTTTTTTTTAAGAGCTCTTTCTGGTAATGAAAGTTTGAGTGGAATGCCATAATGGTAAACTTTTTGGGGTTGAATATTATAGTAGCTGATGATTCATGATTTGAGCACTCAGTTGTAAAATTACACCAACCATAGTTTAAACAAGATTGTGTGGAAAAACCCAGTACTGCTCCTTTTTGTTACAGAAAAGAGAAAACTGGCACTATATAGTGTTACTGTCATCTGTCAAACAAAGCTAACAGGGACCCAAGCTGTAAAAAGTCATGGACTGCCTATGTCATTTGAATTTGTTATTTTATAGTGTGTGCATGCGTGTGATGTCTTATATTGTTGTATTGTTGAAATAGGATTATTGTGTCGTTTGTATCAGGTTTTTCTGTGACAAATGGAGATTAAATAGATAGAATCAATGTTGATAATTTACAGAAGGTATTGAATAGCCTCTTACTCTCAATGAATGTTGCTTGTCATCAGTAATTTGTTTTTTCTTCTTAAGAAGTGCTGGTTGTCAGTAGTTCATGCTATGAGTAGCATTCTGATCATAATATAGTTAAGTAACGAGATGTAGTGTTATCTTATATTTACCATAAAAATCTAATGAATCACTACATTAGATTTTTAATATTATTTATGTTTGTTTTGACAGGTCCTGCACTATTAGAGTTCATGATGGGAATGCAATGTTACATGCTGATCTTCACTACCATGGAAATAGTAGTATTTTGTGATTTATTTTAGGAGTTGGCATTTGCTTGACAAACAACTAAAGAGGCAGAGGAAAATGTTGCTTCTTTATTTTATTTTATTTTTTAAATTTTTTTATCTAATTCTTGATGAGGCTCAGGAAAGAACATTGGCAACTGATGTTTTGTTTGGACTTTTGAAGCAAGTGTTGACAAATAGACCTGATCTGAAGCTAGTTGTAATGAGTGATACTCTTGAGGCTGAAAATTTTCAGAGTTATTTTGATGCACCACTTATGAAAGTTCTAGGGAGGCTTCATCCAGTGGAAATATTTTATACTGAAAAGCCTGAAAGTGACTTTTATTACCATTACATTGACCTTCATGTTAAGGGATTTTGTAAAATTTATTTTAGGTGTTGCCATTTGCTTGACAAACAACTGAAGAGGCAGAGGAACATGTTGCTTCTTTATTTTATTTTATTTTTTATTTAATAAAATTTCTATCTCTATCTCAAAAAAAAAAAAAAAAAATCCAAACTAATCAATAAATTTTTTATTGATTACTTTCCCAAAACGGAAAGTGTCGGAGAAAGAGTGAAAGTTAAAAAACAAAGGTTAAAAGAAAGACTAATTATTATTGCATTGCAGTAGCGTGTAAAATTGAGCAACAACAATTCTCCTCTCTCGGAGTCGGAGTGAGTGTAGGGTTTATTTACCTCTGGCTCTGGCTCAGACTAACTCGTCATCGAAATCTCAGAGATCAGACACGGAACCATCGGTCATAGATACACAGAAAGAAAGAAATGACCTCGAGAGACAAGGACCATATCACACCGCACCACCCGCCTCTACTTAGCAGCCTCGTTGTCCGCCCTTCCGTCAGCGACGGTGGCGCTGACGGTGCCGGCAGTGGTCGTGTCAGCGATTACGAGCCCGGTGAGGTTCGCCGTGAGCCTCCTTCTTATTCTCGCTCTGATCGTTACTCCGACGACCCTGGTTCGTTTCTCTCTCTCTCTCTCTCGGTTTTTAATTAATTTTCGTTTATTGTTTTTCTGTTAATTAATTGTTCAACTTGTTTGTATATTTGTTAGGGTTAGTTGTTTATTTATATCATCAGATCTTGAAGTTCGTACCTGTTGAAATTAGAGAAAACGACGCGTTTTTAAAACCCTAGATCTTGGTGTTAGGTTTATGATCGATTAGCTTAGAAATCGGTTTTAATTTTGTTTGTTTGTTATTGTTATGTCAATTTTTTTGTTTTTTGTTTTTTGCTGGGAGTATCATCGAGCATGAGTTTAGAGAATTAATTGATTGGTACTGAAGGAGTTGAATTCCATTTGAGCAAATAAGTCATGCTAGTGGACAGGGTTATATTCTGAGTTTTCTCTGAAGGCATGTGCATATTCAGGGTAACATTGAGTGATTGATCTTCATATTCAATGGATTCCTGCATGTTTCTCATACAATATTGGATCTCCATACGATATCTCTTTTATGATTCCTCATCTTCATGTTTGCACCTAATTAAAATTATAGCTATACACTTTCTAGTTGCCAGTAAATTTCTTATTTTGTTATATTTTTTTTCAAAATAATATATATTGTATACACCCGTAGACTTTTTTGTTCAAATTATATTGCATGATGGGTCTGTTCTAGTCAATCAACGATGGTTCTTTACAACCTGTTGACTATTCCTTGTGTTGCATGTCAAGCATGTGGATCTACTACCAGTTATGGAGTATCAAACTGTGAATAAATTTTGCTATTATGTGTTACAGCTCTGAATGTTGCCTACAAGCACCTGGGCCTTGAGGAAGGCATGTTAGTGTGAGTGCAGTCTTGGATCATGGTCTGAGGGAAATGGGTTTTTGTTTTAAAAGTAAATATGTTTGTGGTACTTGCTGTTGATGGATATTGTTCTTTGTGTTTGAATTTGCGGGGTGCAGCTCCACAAAAAATAAGGCCCTGGGTCTGATTTGTTACAAGTTATGGTCCTGGGTATTGGATTTGGTTTTGTGGGAATGAAGCTGATGGGTTGGGTTCAAATCAAAAAGTGTCTAATCAGGAATGCCAGACAATCTCAAGAGGAATTTGCAAGGATCCAAGATGGTCATATGACTTGATAAAATGTTGGAAAATTACAACATCATTAAGCATTTCTGTGATGGTATTTTTATTTTGTAACTAATCAAGAGAAGCATACAAGAAAGAAAGAGAGTTAACGGACTTGTCTACTGCAACAAGTTTGGTGTGGTTAAATGGTACCAAATTTACCTTTCCAAAGATGAATTAGTATTTGGAAGCTGATGTTTACTGGTGAACATTGAGCTTTATTGTTTTTGGTTTTCTCTGGTTTCTTAAGTAAATGGAAATATATATTGGTGTGCTTCCTGCTAGCTGATAGATTATAGCAGCTCTTTTGCGGGTGTATGGATTTGGATTATACTTGTGAGGATGATGTTTTGGCTGGGGCTTTCGTTGTTTAGTGCAGTTGGTTGGTGAAATAGGGTTTATTCAGACTGTTTTATGATAACTAATATGACATTGTACTTTTCAGAGTTGTGTGGAAGTTTAGTGAGTTACTTTATAGCTTCTGCTGAACTTCAGTAGGTTTTGTTATAATCACATTTTTGACGAATGGTGAGTTGGTACAGAAAATGGCTTCAGGTCTTAAAAACTCTTGGACTATTGTTTTTCTTGATGTTTCCTTATCGTTTGTACTTCTATCGTTTTTTAGTTATAGAAGGCATAGTTAGTGGCAGATGGTAATGATGGACTACACTTTTGGGATTTGACATGCCTTTATGGCTTCAGCTCACTTTCTCGTTCTGAGCAATGTTAAATTTGGTTGGAGGATATAATTAAAGTTCGTGTTTCTTTTAAGTCAAATTTGGGGGGTTACTTTATAAAAAATGAGAGTCAAGTTAGGGGGGTTAACAAGATGCTGAGATGGTTATTGAAAAGAAGCAGACCAAATTGGTTGTGGATAAATTTGGGTTTTTGGGAAATTGGGATGGTTCCTCTTTGGTGGATTTTCTTTTGGCGTTAGGGTCCTCTTGTGGTTCAGTCTATTGCTCTTGCTGCTCCTTTTTGCTGGCATGTTTCAACTGTGAGGTTTTGGAAAACGTTGTACCTGGGATATTGCTTTTTGTGTTGGGTTAGTATTTATTAGGCACATATCCGTCTTCTCTATCTGCAGATGAAGTTCACTTCCTTATCACTACTACAATGCTGTATTAAGTATGGTTGAACCAGATCCATGACTTTCGGGGTTGATTTTTCAGATTTTTAGGTTCAAATATACATACATATATATATATATATATATTTAAAGTATGTAATGGTCTACAAGGTAATGGATCTGGCTCTTGTATATAGGAATACTGGGATTGTTTTCTTTTTGAAGACTATGAGCAGTTACTGTATGTGGTGAGCACAAGTAACCGCTGTACTTGCTAATTGACCACTTTTTTTGGAAGTGACAATGGGGTGGTTATCATATGAACTGCTTACTCTTTCACATAAATATTTTGTTTTCTGCTACCTATTGCAAGGAGATTCCCTGAACGGTGGTAACTGTCCTTGCAAACTTTTGAATTAGCAGTTTCATGGTCACAGACCTTCAGCTACATAAGTTTACTATACTTTCACTTTTCCCCTTATCTTATTAGGGGTTGCTTATGTCAAGACTTCGCTGGCTTTTCTTTTTCCAGGATATAGAATTCGTGCAGGTTCTGGTTCTCCTGTACGGCATAGAGATGTGGATCATCGTTACAGTCCTGATTTTAATCATTCTGGTGGTCTGCCACGGAGCCGTGATTTTGGCAGTGGGAGGGATCCTGGTAGATATAGAGACTCTTCACCCCCTTATGGTCGAGGAAGGGGTGGTGGCAGGCCATTTAGTAGAGCTTTTGATGG
Organism: Notholithocarpus densiflorus; assembly: GCA_030021035.2. Classification (NCBI taxonomy): domain Eukaryota; kingdom Viridiplantae; phylum Streptophyta; class Magnoliopsida; order Fagales; family Fagaceae; genus Notholithocarpus; species Notholithocarpus densiflorus. The sequence continues at coordinate 1,206,669 of JARYZH020000007.1, forward strand.
ACCTGGGCTTGGTCCTGGCCCATTCAGAGGTGAAGGTATGAGTAGAAATAATCCAAATGTGCGCCCAAGAGATGGAGATTGGGTTTGCTCAGATCCTTTGTAAGTACTTATCTTGCATTTCATGTTGCAATTTACTTTTCTTTTTTCCCTTGATTTTCTGTAATACATGATTATGCTACTGTTTTGCCATTTACAATGTCATTTGTTTTTGTTTATTGCGTATTGCAAGTTCTTGGTGCAGACTTTCCTTTTCTTTGGCTTTTCTATTCCTAGTTTTCCTGTAAGCATTAGGTTCTTTTGTGCCCCCTTCTTTTTTGCTTTTAGCAAGCTTAGTCTACTGCTCTCTCCTCTGCATATGTAATTACCTCTGCATCTGTAATTAGAGAATCTGTGTACATTGTTGGTCATGCTTCACTTATTCTAGCCATGCATCAGATGTGGAAACCTGAATTTTGCAAGGCGGGAGTACTGTAACAACTGCAACAAGTTTCGCTATGGACCTGGGGGAAGTCCTCGGAGAGGCTATCCTGGCCCACCTCCTCCACATGCTCCCCCTAGACGCTTCCCTGGCCCTCCAATTGAACGTTCCCCTGGCAGGACCATGAATGGATATAGGTCTCCTCCTCGTGGCTGGGCTAGGGATGGCCCTAGGGAATTTGGGGCTGGTGGTCTACCACCTCCCAGGCATGAAGGCAGGTTTTCTGATCACCATATGCGTAGAGATCGGCTGGACTATCCAGAAGATGACTACAGGGGGAGGAACAAGTTTGATAGGCCAATGCCAATGGACTGGGGTCATAGGGACCGTGGACGAGATGCTTTTTTCAATGAAAGGAAAGGATTTGAGAGGAGGCCACCCTCTCCACCTCCACTAGTACCACCACCACCACCACCACCATTTGCTCCACACCGTGGCCGCTGGGCTCGTGATGCCAGAGAGAGGAGCCGCTCCCCGATAAGGGGTGGCCCACCGGCAAAAGACTATCGACGAGATATGTACATGGAGCGGGGGCGGGATGATCGGCGTGCCGTGGGGCGAGAGAGAATTGGAGATGCATATTAGCAAGGAGAGAATTGGAGATGCGTATTAGCAAGGTGGGTAGCGGGCAGAATTTGCAGGTGTATTTTTGGTTTAATTAGTCACTGGTGTTTTTGTTTAGGGAGGAATATTCACAGCTCAGGACTAAACTTGGTTATTTTGTTCCTGACCTTGTATTATTGTAGAACTCTCAATAGGTAAAAAAACTACCGTATTTTTCAAGCATTACTCCTGGTTTTGACATAAAAAAGGGGAAAATGTCAGTGTTGTTATTGTTCGAATTTTTATGTTCTTTTTGTTTTTCCCCTCAGCTCAGCTCAGCTCTTGGATTGCTTATTTTGTTGTTGGTAGATGATGCTTGCGCTTGGAGTTCCCACTGTGGAGGCCGCCTGCGCTCCTCGCATTGTTATGGTCCACTCCATAGCTTTAAAAAATCGTTTTAGCCAACGTGATAAATTCATAATTTCTTATGCCATTGACTCTACAAGGGGATGTTTAGTGTTTTGCTGAGTAGTTCTAGGATTACAAATTATTTCATAATTTTTTTTTGCTACAATCTGATGTAGCAGATTGTGAGTGATTAACTATCACTTACGCATGAACTCATTATTTCTTCTTCACCAATCATAGTTTGCTTTGTGGCAAGAAATTGTGAATCATGGTCTGCTTTGTGGCAAGAAATTGTGATCCTAGACTTTGTCTGTTTGTCTAAGCGGTCTGCAGCACTTCGGTCATGCCTATAGCCAACCTATAGGTGCCAGTATTGTTTGTTCGAACTCAACCATGATCATATCATATCATATGGGTTGTTGTTTTTTTTTTTTTTTTGGAAAAAGTTTAATTACAAAATTGGTTATAGTTTAAGACTACAAACTCACTTAATATCTTTTTATTAAAGATAAATTTTGACAAATTTACCCTTGGATTACGTCTTCTTTTATCTTTTATGATTGCAAAATTTCAAAAAAAAATTTAAGATCAATAGCTATGTCATTAATAAACTTTTTAAATTGCAAGTTTTTTAAATTTAAAATTATGCGTAAAATATAAGCTTATAAATTATATAGTAAATAATATTTGATTGATACAAAATTTGACATGTGTATTAAGAGCGTAAAAAACATACAATTTAATGGTTAAAATTTTAAAATATGTAGTAATATTTATTTTATTGAGTGAGTTTGTAGTCTTAAACTACAACTAATTTTGTATCTAAACTTTGTTCTTTCTTTTTCACTGTGCAAGTTTTTTTTTTTTTTTTTTTTTTTTTCTGTTATAATATATTATATCTCCGGCGTTGTGGTTAATGGCTACTGACTCATCCTTTTGAGAAACACTGCTCCAAGGATTTGATTATGGTAGTATTGAAGTGTTTACAGCAAATAGTGTTGTCACAACTCAATTAAACCTAGTTGCTGTGACTTTGCTCCGTCAAGCTATTATGTGTCTGAAATCTGGATTTTTTATTTTATTTTAATTTATTTTATTTCTATTAACTGTGTTTGTAGCTCTTTGAGCATGTGATTATTCTTCAAGGGTGTGTAGTCCTTCAATCTCACAAATATTATAATTACAGAAATCTTTTGGGGATGACTCTAAGATGACAATTAGGAGTTTTGAACTCAAGGTTTCACGAAGATTCGAAAAGTAGAATTAATTCATTTTCAAATCAAAATTGAAGATCTGATGTGTAGAATTAACTCATGTTCAAATCAAAATTGAGTCTTGAAAGAGAAAAAAAAAATGAACTAAAAAAAAAAGTGTCTAGACTTTAGTATATGGGGTATATTACCTGCTTTTATATTATTAATCAAGAATGCTATATAATGATTCTAATTTTGGATCTTTAAGAACATCCATTGTTTGTGGTTTGCCTTAAATGTGGGATGATTTCCCTTTGCTTTATTTGTTACTTTTGATCTCGTGGAATGTGGTCACATAAAATGGATAAATGGATAACATAGAATTATAATTATGTCCTCATTTTTGTCTTTCCTTCCTTCTTCTAGTATAAAAGAAAATGACATTTTTATCAGTGTATTTTTTTTAATCCAAATTATTTTAACGTTAAAATAAAATGTAACAAAAATCAAGAGTGTCACATAATAAAATGGAACTTACGGTTTCAAAGATGGATAATAGCATGATGATGATCTAAATGTAATTTGCCTATAATCTTCACTGTCCATTGCAACTGGACTGGTGTTAAAAAGATATTATTGTTGCCGTGTTGGATGTTTATAGTGTAATAAGTCTTGTCGGGTTCCACCTCATCATCTACACAAACAAAGTAGGACTCCAATGCTTCTCAGTTCTCAGTGCGTATAGTTCTAATATACGCCGAAAACCACCCAAGGGTGTGGCCTAGTGGTAAGAGCTCTAGTTCCATCATGCCTACGAGTCTGGAAGTTATGGTTCGAGTAGTGGCACCTACATTCCCCTACTTATCCAGTTTGGGGTGAGGTGTCTGGGTAGCTCCGTGATGGCTTGGGTGGTACCCCTTGACTGGTTACAACAACCCATGGGGTGTGGGGTCCGTGAATCTACACTGGAGACCTTTTTTTTTTGCCTTCAAAAAAATATATGTTGAAAGCAGTAGCAAAGTAATCTGATGAAACAGTTGCCTGCCCTCCCAATTATATGATACGAGGGCATTAGATCAGATAAGATGGAAACTGGTTTTATTGTTGTGAGTAATGATGCTATGCGAGAACATTGATTGTTACGGCAATAATGTATGAATGAAAATAATCAATTCTCTCTCTCTAGGATTTTATTAGAGAAATCAAACAGAACTAACACAAATTTATAAGTATTTCAACCTCAGGCTCAGAGGGTTGGTTAATGGTTTTCAAGACTTGTGATCCATAAGATAATGGTTCCAAGTATCTTTAGCTAATATATGACCCCTAAAGCATTCCTCATAATTATTTGATGCATAAAATGGGTGGATTCCACTCACCCGAAAAATTAGTAAGATACTTAACGAAAAAAATAAAAAAAAGAGGAATTAGTATACTGCATCCAATTTTAATAAGAATAAAACATCAAAAGGAGGATTAAGAAGTGGACAATGGACATTGTCTCTAAGCCCTTTTTTTTTTTTTTTTTTTGGTAACAATTTTTATGGGTACCATTATTAGAAGAGTAATGTTATAGCCACAAACTATCTTATAACATTTTTATAAAATGTTAATGTAAGTATTATTGGTTTTCATTTGGATCCATTACTAAGATCACTCTTTCACTTATCAATAACTACTCATCACATTAACAGTTGCTAAAATAATTTGTAACTCTAGCATTTTTCTTTGAGAAAGTGATGGTGGATTTGAATGACCTTTTTAGTAATGTACTAATATAAATACCAAAATATTGCTTTTTTAATAATAAAAAAATTACCAAAATATTTTTATGCATATTTCTTACAATCATTTTTCCTTAACTTTTCAACTTTATTTTGGCTTTATACAGAAATTCTGAGGTAAAAATTGGATTATCCACTAATACAAGGGTTTTTTTTTTTAAAGGCAATTCAAGACTATTGACGGCTTAACTTTTGTGGTTAAACATCATTACATTGGGTTTGTTTTAGTTTTAGTTTTTTTTTTTATTCGGAAAACTAAGCAATAACAATTTGTTAACTTTTGCAATTTTCATGTGATATACTTTGAATTAAAACATCGTAAAAATATTTAAGCAAAGCATTAAACTTCATTACCGTTGTATGAAAAATGCAACATTTTTAATAGTAGTTTCATTTGAATTATGAATAATTGTCCTCTTTCTCACTATGTGTTATAGGGTAGATTTCTCACCCAAAATCTATGCCTTGCGATCGCGCTAATTTAATAATTATGCCGTAATTAATTTAAGCCAAAGACCCAGCACTCACTCAAAGGAATAGTTTAATCATTGATGTAAACGAGTCTACATCTTCTATCTCACATGATATTCTCCACTCCATGACATTTGGCTTCTCTTTAATTTTTTTCTTTCTCAACATTAGTTGAGATAATGTTCTATCCAAGAGATATCGTTCATAAAAACATTCACATTAGCCTAGCAGGTTTTTTAGTCAAATCTGTTCCAAAAGCTATTTTGACTTATTCTTTTGTAGATACCCTTACATTAAACTCGATACTCTGCACCTATTTTATTTAAAATACTTATTTTTTTCTCTCTCTATTTCTCACTCTCTCTCTAACCACCAAACTCATCATCGATCTTGCTATGGGTGGGTTGGCTGGGGTGCACGGTGATATTGATGCCTGCAACAGATGGCTTTTGCGTTTGGGGTTCACTAGGTCTTGTTGGGAACAATACAAGGAGTAATCAAGAAAGAACAAAATGAACACAAAAAGTAAATAGAAAATTATATAACTCGGAGGCACAAAATTGTTATCCTTAGACAATATTTGCCTCCACACAAGTGTTGCTAAAGGGTTTCAACAAATTTATCTTCAGGAAACAACCAAGTTTGTTGGGTTCTACAAATAGCAACTTTGGAAAATACTCACATAATTTCTTGTATTTCTTAGAAACTATTTGAGAGAGAAGAAAATTAGTTATCAAGTGAACATGAACCACTATTTATACCCAAAGGGTTATTACCCTTCAATAGGCACCAATGGAAAGTTACAATGTTTCATAAAAACATCTGCAAGATAAAAAATATATGCAAAAGTTAGGAACAGTTACCAGAAAATTAGGGTTTCTAAGTGCCAGCATGCGCACGCAGGTCCGTGCATGCATGCGCAGGGTCCTTGCATGCGTACGCATGTTAGAACATGCATCCATATGAACTGAAGAATATGGACGCGTATGCATGAACATAACCCGCGTACGCAGGAGTAATTTTGCGTATGCATGAATATAAGCTGCGTACGTAGGCCCGATACATGCACACGCATTAACACAGATAGAGAGTGTTCTTTGACATTCTCAACCAATTTTTGATCAAAACTCACTCTAAACATGCTCCTACCCTTTCTAAGGTATCAGGTTTTCATCTAAACCCATCCCACAACAAAACCCAAGCATTCACAAGTCTAAAAATGGATTAAAAAGGAAGATCAGAGCAGAACTTGAAAATGAGAAAAGTTTGAAAAAATTACCGATCCGGTCCTTGCACCCTCTAAGAGAGGGTTTTATGGCTTGTAGATCAGTGGAGGAAACTCGTTTAGTCTTACAGCCCCATTCCAATAGGTGAGGTTGAACACATCCCCGAAAATCATGTAGGGGGTTTTCTTGGTTTTGGACTTGGGTGCCATGGGAAGAGATGAGAGGATTTGAGAGAGTTTAGGAGAGCAAGAGAGAATCAGATTGTGAGAGTGAAGGAATGAGAGAGGGTTTTGTAGAGAGGAAGAGGAAGTTGAAGAGTTGGAAAGAAAATGAAAGGGTGAAGAAAATGAAGAAGAATGTAAAGAAAAAGAAACAATTGGTAACCGTTGGGAAAATATGAAGAGGCGGGGAAGGCACCTGGTGGCTAAACTACATGTAGTTTAGGCCTTCCCACTAAACTACGTGTAGTTTAGTAAAAAAAAAAAAAATTCAAATTTTCATAATATCCCTAGTGGACTCCTAGAAGGTAAGAAATGCAAAAGGAAAATTCAAAATTTCATCCAAAAATGACGAAAATACCCTCAGTTGGGTAGAAGACACATGGACTTTCAAAGTATCCCCAATGGAATTGAAAGGATCAAGAACATCCCTCAGCGGATTGGAAATCACAAAGGCAGCTCCCTCATGAGTTAAGACCATCAACCAAAACCCTAGTAAGTTACAAATACATAGTTTTTCCTAAGTATCATGGAGGACTCTCCCGAGGGTCCAAGGCACAAAGGCAACTCCCTCTAGGGTTGTGAAGAAAAGGATTTCCTCATGGAATTGAGGAAACTCCCTCGTGAGTAGAATCAATACTAGTTCCCCACTGAGTCATGAAGAAAAAAAGAGAAATTTTCCTAATGGACTACACACCATCAGAGGCTTCCTCGTAAGTCAAAATCACCAAGACGGCTCTCTTGTGGGCCACCAACACATTCCTCAGCAAAGTTATTTTCCCCAGTAGATCACACATCAAGGACTTCCTCGTGAGTTAGAAGAATACAGAACTTGTGCACATATCCTCCAAGAATTGTATATGTAGGCACAAATCACATGCAAATCAAAGAGAAGAATACAAAATTTGTGCACATATCCTCTAGGAATTGAATATGCAGGCACGGATTTCATGCAAGTCAGAAGAGAAGAATACAGAACTTGTGCACATATCCTCCAGGGGAATTGAATATGCAGGCACAGATCCCATGCAAGTCAGAAGAGAAGAAAGCCAAAATTTGTGCACATATCCCAAGGGAATTGAATATGCAGGCACAAGAGAAGAGGTAGAGATATAGATAGAGACCAAGGTCACCTCGAGGCAAGAGCCTCATCAGAGTAGGTAGAGATGGAGATAAAAGATAAGTATTACCCATGAGAGATGGGGACACGGGGGAAGGGGTGGACAGCCACAGTATGAGGGAGCTCATCGAACAGATAGAGTCCCATACTAAGGTGATTAACCTCGACAATCCGAACTCTAATATTGCCCCGAAGGGCACAAGCACTTCTAAGCCTAATCTATCGCCAAGCATTCCTCCTACTGAAGGCATTACCTTGCCCCAGACTCAGCCAGACACTACTTAGGCCCTTGCCGACTAGACTTACTTATGCAAATTTTAACCTTTTCAGTTGGCATTGTTTGCCCTCCTTTTTTTTGTTTTCCTTTTTTTTTTTTTTTTTTTTGGAAATTGTGGTCAGGTTCCGACCACCATGTTGTGAACAATTTTATTAAAAAACATTTCTTTCTGCTCAATATATTGTTTGGAATGATATGTTGTATTTCATAAGTGTTAGTAATTCCTAGATATACCTACGCACTCTTCATTTTGATTTTTATCTTATAGAAGACTGATGTCAGGCTGGTGACATGTTTATGCACTTAGTGTTTCCTTTAAGATCTTTTCTTAGTCGGTGATCGAGGTCATGCATTCGAATTTAGACAGTAATCTCTTCAAAGTTTCCACCTAGTCAGTGATTGGGGTTAGGCCGATACTAGGTTTCTATCTTTAGACAATAATCTCTTTAAGATTTTCACCTAGTCGATGACCGGGGTCAGGCCGAGGCTAGATTTCTATCCTTAGATGATAATTTCTTTAAGGTTTCCACCTAGTCGGTGACCGGGGTCAGGCCGAGGCTAGGTTTCTATCCTTAGTTGATAATTTCTGTCCTTAGATTATGTTTCTTGTTGAACAATATACTAACGTCAAAATCAATAAAAAGGCGATAAACAATTTTTCAACTTCCTCTTGTTAACACTACATTATACAACATCCTGGACACCTAAGTACATTGGCTTCGTCTAATGGTAATACCTCTTCAAATTATTTACATTCCAGGGTCGGGGCAGTGGTCTTTCTTCCATATCTTCTAGGTAGTAAGCCCTGGTGCTAGCCACTACAATCACTTGGTAAGGTCCCTTCCAATTCGGGGCAAGCTTTCCCCTCACTCTGGTCTTTCATATTACCCACTGCTCTTTGCAGAACCAGGTCCCCTGCAACAAACTCTCTAGGCCTCACATTCCTGTTGTATCCTTGAGCCAGCTTCTGTTGATAGTTGGCAAGCCGGATGGAAGCCATGTCTCGACTCTTTTCTAAGAGGTCTAACTGCTTGAGTATCACTACTGTCCGGAGAGAAACTAGCAACCCTCATGCTTAAAAGGCTTATTTCCACCGGTATAACTGCTTCTGCCCCATACGTCATGGAAAACGGGGTTTCTCTTGTTGACCTCCTCGGTGTAGTTCAGTAGGCCCACGACACACTCGGTAGCTCCTCAGCTCACTTCCCTTTCACCCCCTCTAGTCTATTCTTCAACCCGTTGACAATCGTTTTGTTCATTGCTTTTGCCTGCCCATTACTCTAGGGATATGCCAGGGATGAGTATCGATTTATGATTCCCAGATCGCTGCAGTATTTCTGGAATACCTTGCTGTCAAACTGCAATCCATTATTCATGATCAGTGCCTCGGGTACCCCAAACCTTGTGACGATATTTTTTCACACAAATCTCTTTACGTCAACGTCCCGAATATTCTCTAAGGCCTCAACTTCCACCCACTTCATAAAATAATCGGTAGTGTGAAAGACCGGGAAATTGGGTGCTCTCAAAAAAGATATTTGGGTGCTTTTAATGGCACCTCTCTTTTTGGGTAAGTGGTGTGGAGTCGCCACTTATTTTTTATACAAAAAAATAAGAAAAAATAAATACAAATTACATTATCAAAATACTTCATTGTCATTGATTGAATAAAGAAAAGTACAACTTTCAAAAATTAACCTTACAAGGCTTTGGGTCCTAATTACAATCTAGGCAAAAGAATACAAAACTTTGGTCCTAGTTACAATCTACCAAAATAAAAAGACAAAACACTAATCTACCTTTCCAAAAATCTTAAGCTCGGGGGCTAGGTTACGGAATGGAAAGGTGTTAGGCACCCATTCCACCCAAATAGAGTTTGGTCTTCTAGACTCTAATGACCAATATACCCTTTTTGCATGATGTTGAATGACATGTTGAACACACATGACACACACTTGACAAAATTAATTTAAATAAATTTGCCTTATGGATGTGTCCTATTTGCATGATGTTGAATGATATGTTGAACACACACGACACATACTTGACAAAATTAATTTAAATAAATTTGCCTTATGGATGTGTCCTCTTTTAAAAAAATATTCAGATCTGTTTTGTGAATAAAAAAATTGGATTTGTAAAGAAAATCATATCTGTTTTTATGTAAAAGAAATAAATAAAAAAAAGACTTTTTGAAAGAGGATCCACATTCATGAGATAAATTTATTATTCATGCATCATATATTAAAAAAAAAAAGACAATACTTCAACCTAACTTTCAATTCCTTCTTTTAAACTTCAAACTCTACAATTTTGTAACAAATAAAACTTTTTCTAAAAAAATAAAATTTGTATTTAATGAAAATACAGATCAGTTTTTGTGTTAAAAAAGTCAGACCCGTATTTAATGAAAATACAGACCAATTTTTGTGTTAAAAAAAATCAGATTCGAGAAATACATATAAGTTTTTGAGTCTTTTAAAAAAAATTCAGATCTGAAAAGTACAGATAAGTTTTTGTGTTTAGAGAAAATCATATCTGAAAAACACAGATCATTTTTTTTTAGTTTTCATAAAAGAATTTTGTTAGCCATTGCAGATTTTGAAACTTAAGAAAAAGAGCCTAAACACATGTTAAAGAAAATTCTAGCAACATATTTAGGCATGGTAACCATATCAAGAACAAAACATAATAAAAATATGCTAAACATATTCATGCATCATAATAATTAATGGAAAAAAGAAAAGAAAGAAAACAGAATACCTCTTGCATGAGCATGCTCTTCTAATGAATGAATATTTTAGAAATCAAAGAAGCTTGTTCACCTCTTTGAGGTCTAAAATACCTTACTTACAAAAAAGAAGTTCCTAAAGCAAAAGCCTCCAGAACGTCTTTAACGTAAGGGGAATTGAAAAGTTAGAAGAGAAGAGCCCCTAATTTTGATTTGTTTCCTCTATTTATAGAGGTTGGGATTCTTAAAAAATGAGATTAGATACGAATTGGAATGCGTCCTTATCACTAAAAAATCGTAAAATATAGGCCTTATCTCAATCAGGGAATCCCTGGGTCGTGCCAAAAATTTGGGCCAATCGGCACTCCAAGAGTGCCGAATGGTCCTCTTGGGTGCCAAGTCCGCATTTGAGTTTTGGTCCAATTTGGACTCCCTTTTTAGAGGATTTTTTAGCCGGGAATTGTACTTAGACGCATTTTTAATCCGTATTCTAAAAATTAATCCCTTTTTCCGAATATTTAGGTCTTTAAAGTGATAATTTTCTTATAGATAAATATTCCAAAAAGTCTTGATTATCCACTTTATTCCCATGCACAAAAGTCTATTTTTGACACTGACCAACAACCAATCACAAAGTTATTTAATTAATTTTAATTGTTTAGCCAATCAGAATTAATTTAAATTAATCATGAGTGGTCGGTTCCACCCAAACAAAATGCATGCAGATCGTTTAAACTTGATCATGTAATATCTTTCAATCCAACGGTCCGATTTGGAAATCAGACACACCATCGCGACCATTAGAACCTTAAGATCATTTTTATGATATGCAATGAATGAATTAATGCATGTAATGCAACTCTAAATGTTGGGTATATGAATGGTCACTCTAGCCATCTTCCTTGATTAAATTATGGGTGAAAAATCAAGTGTCTACAAAATGCCCCTCATTGACATAGCTTGTAAAGCGAATGTCAATGTAAACAAAGACACTGAGTTTAGCAGCCATGATTTAATTGAGATTGACTTTTCAAAGATTACCTAGCCCTAGAACCTAAAACCTTGGGAACATAGAACTAATGTTTTGCTATTTTGACAAAATGAAAATTAGGAATACTTGACCTACTTGATAACTGATAAACTTGAAATGAATCTTGAGATCTGAGGTGACTGAGAGGCTTCTCTATCTCAATCCGCATGTGGGGGTCAATCAAGGGGCTTCTCTACCTCGGAACCTGGGGTGATTGAAAGGCTTCTCTAACTCAATCTTGAATTATGACGACCAAGTGGCTTCTCTACCTTGATCTGAATGTAAGGTAACCAAGGGGCTTCTCTATCTCAAAACTCGGGGCAATTGAGAGGCTTCTCTATCTCAATCTTGAATTGTGGTGACCAAAGGGCTTCTCTACCTCGATCTTGAATGGAAGGTAACCAAGGGGCTTCTCTACCTCGGAACCTGGGGCGATTAAGAGGCTTCTTTATCTCAATCTAGAATTGTGGCGACTAAGGGGCTTCTCTACCTCGGAACCTGGGGCGATTAAGAGGCTTCTCTATCTCAATCTTGAATTGTGGCGATCAAGGGGCTTCTCTACCTCGATCTTGAATGGAAGGTAACCAAGGGGTTTTTTTACCTCGGAACCTGAGGTGATTGAAAGGCTTTTCTATCTCAATCTTGAATTGTGGTGACCAAGGGGCTTCTCTACCTCGATTTGAATGGAAGATAACCAAGGGGCTTCTCTACCTCAATCTAAATGGAAGGTAACCAAAGGGCTTCTCAACCTCGGAACCTGGGGCGATTAAGAAGTTTCTCTATCTCAATCTTGAATTGTGACGACCAAGGGGCTTCTCTACCTCGATCTTGAATTCAAGGTAACTAAGGGGCTTCTCTACCTCAGAACCTGGGACGAATGAGAGGCTTCTCTATCTCAATCTTGAATTGTGACGACCAAGGGGCTTCTCTACCTCGATCTAAATGGAAGGTAACCAAGGGGCTTCTCTACCTTAGAACCTGGGGTTTTGCCTACAAAAGATTAAAATTTGGAATTAGACTTTTAATGATGAGTGCTTTGTTGTTCCATTTTTTTGAGATGTATGATCTTCCTTTCTCTTTTCTTGATTTGAATTATTTGAATTTCCCTTTCTATAAAGAAAACCCTGATCGATTTTTGTAGTCCTTTGAATTTTTTTTTTTTTTTGAAACTTGAAATTTGAAATTTGAAATTTGAAGTTTGGAATTTAGAATTTGAAACTTTCTTTTTGAAAAATGATACCCTTTGTTTTTTATCATCTCTGAAAATTTATTTTTTCTTCCTTCAAAATTGAATTTTTCTTGAAATTGATGTCATCTGTCTTTGAAAATCTTTGATTTTTTTTCTTATTCATTTCCTATAAAAAGAACAAAATGAAGAAAGTTTTCTCAATTTTTTTTGAAGAGTTGACTGAGTCAACTCAGTCAAACCTAGGTTGACTCAGCAACTCAAGTAACTAAGGGAGGGGGGGGGGGGGATGAATTTTTTGGCCCCCATCTTCACTTGTCTTTTTTTTCTTTTTTGCTCTTCCTTCCTCACTCTTCTCTCTTCCTCCATTGTCACTATTCACTCTCTTCTTCCACTTGCATTTTTTCCCACATTACACCATTTCTTCTCTAGAAAATCACTTTCCTAAGCTTCTCAACTTGCTTTCATTCATCTCCCTCTTCATTTTTTCAGATCTTTTTGTTCTTGACCACTTTTGCTACAAACCCATTTTTTGAAACCCATCTCCAAACCTCCATTTTTTTTTGCATTGATAATGGCATCTTCCAAGAGACCATCTTTTCTCACTTTTAATGGGAAAAAATATCACCCATCACTTGAATGGAATTAGGAAGTGTTTGGGGGGTAACGGCTAGTGGAGCTAGTGTTTGAGTTTTATTAGGATAGTTGGTTCCTAAAATGCAGGGCTTATCTTGTATAAAAGGAGCAGTAGTTTATTTGAATAAAATGATCAGATAAGAATTATTTATGCAGAGTAATCTGTAGAGGTCAAGGATTCCTCGATCAATCCTAATTTCTTTTTAGTGTTCATCCAATATCCATTAATTATCATAATCGGTAAAGGTCAAGTCTTGTACGTACCAAAGTGGTATCAGACCCTAAGACCCATGCTTCACACTCCAAAATGGACTTCAAGGTGAGCTTTATTTTTTGGATTTCTTTGTTGGGAAATTTGTTGATTTCATGTTTTATTGAGAGCTTGGTGTTGAGACATTGTCATTTGGTTGTTATTTGCTCTTGTTGAAATTTTGCATTGTATGGTTGATCATGTTGTAATCTTGGCCTTGGGGCATTTTTGAATTGTTGAGCTATTTGGCATGGTGTAACTTGGACAATGTTGATGACTCATGAAATTTGGCAATGTATGTAGTTTGTGGTATTGTTGAATGTGTTTTGGCTTGAATTTTGTGGGCATTGAAGTCATGAAAATTTGATGTGTAGGCTTGGTTGAACAAATTCATTTTTGATGAATGCGGAAATTTTATTGGAATGTGTAAGTCTTGTTTCATGAGTATGGACATTTTTATGGACATGGGTATGAGAAAAAAAAAATTATGGTGGTATGGATTTTTTTTTGTTAGACATGAATTTTTTATTTTTTTTATTTTTTTTATTTTTTGGTGTCGGACATGGACAAATTTTGGTTGGACATTGGAGAATTTTTTTTTACATGGAAATTTTTTGTTGGACATGAGATTTTGGTCGGAACAAAATTTTTTGGACATGGGAGAATTTTTTGTTAGGCATGGGATTTTGGTTGGACCAAATCTTTTTGGACATGGGAGAATTTTTTTTGCTAGGCATGGAATTTTGGTTGGAACAAATTTTTGGACATGGGAAAATTTTTTGTTAGGCATGGGATTTTTTTTGTTTTTTGTTTTGTTTTTTGGAGTGAGTATTTTGGAATGAGTAATTTGTGGACATGCTGATGATGGGTTAAACTTTTTTTTGCAGAACCTCAAGAGTCAAGGTAGCCTCCAAATGTTGAAAGGCATATAGGAGATATTGTCTCCGGATATTAAGAACATCATTGATGAAGCAGGCTTCCAAACTTTTTTTCAAGCTTTATTGAATCAGGATACTCATGAGTACAAAGATCTCCAGTTACTCCTTGCTTTGTCAGAGCAATTTTGGGACACTACGTGCTCTTTCCATTTTCCAAGCATTGGTGAAGTGATGTTGACACCTTATGACTTCTCAGTCATTACTGGCTTAAGATTAGGCAGTGAAAGAATCAATGTCAATGATTTCCTTACTTCAAAAGAGATTAAAAGTCTTTTGGGTGTGATGTCTTCAAAACTGAGGAGCAAAAATGTCTCCTTGATGTGGCTATATGAGAATATCGAGAACTGTAAGACTGTAGCAACCGGCACGCGCATGTTCATGCTTCTCTTCATTGGAACTTTCTTATGTCTAGACTTGGGCTATGAGCTTGCACTATTTGTGGAGTCTGAAGGATATCGACCAAATCAAAAATTATGATTGGGGTGGCATGGCTTACACAACCCTCTTGCATTTCATGACTCAACTTTCTAGGTGTAGTCTCTCAAGCTTAGGAGGTGCACCGTTAGTTTGGTAGGTGAGGTTTGGAATTTTTTGGCTATGTGTGGGTTTGGAAAGTCATTTTGGTTATGTCGTAATGATGTATGTTGATTTCTTTCAGTTTTGGATGTATGAATATTTTGGGGTTGGTCCTCAAGTTTTGGAAGATGTTGGTGACATGTATCCAAGGTT
Source organism: Notholithocarpus densiflorus (assembly GCA_030021035.2). Classification (NCBI taxonomy): domain Eukaryota; kingdom Viridiplantae; phylum Streptophyta; class Magnoliopsida; order Fagales; family Fagaceae; genus Notholithocarpus; species Notholithocarpus densiflorus. The sequence continues at coordinate 1,221,887 of JARYZH020000007.1, forward strand.
TCTCCGTTGGTTGCCCAAATATTGTTTGTTAACGCCTTCCAAACATTCTTTGCAAGTTTGGCGTATGGTGATTGACAACTTAATTGTTACTGATGTGAGTTTTTTTTTTTTTTTGGTGGGATTTTGTGTTTAGTTAAGGGTTTTTGTGTTTGGTTGAGGTTTGGTTTTCTTTTCATTCTGGGTTCTTTGTGATTTTCAGATGTCTTTGGATCCTTGGCTTGGATATGAGGAGTATGCCGAGTGTGAATAGGCTCAAGAGCTGAATGGTCGTCAAGTATTGTTTGAGTGTGGCTGTGGGAAGTATTGGTATCTCGGTGACCGAGTGTTGCCTCAGGTTATGTGTACCCTCCTGCGACAATTCCGGTTCCTCCTTGTCCCTCCATCCAACTGGCTGATCTTCTAGCTAATGAAGAAATTGTTCGTGCTCAAGTTGGCCATGTTGTTTCAGGGACACTAGGAGATTATCTTGAATTTGTTCAGACTCAATTGCAGGGTTGTCTTGCTGGCATTCCCGTAACCTCGATATCTCTCTTTCTTCCCAAAGTCAATTTGCATCTTATCTTGCATCTCTTTATCTTCGTTGTTTCAAATTTTGTGAAAATATCTGCATGTTGCTGTGAGAGACCGCATTAATTTAGGGGTTCTCTCAAAAAAGAGATTTAGGTGCTTTTAAGGGCGCCTCTCTTTAGGGTAGTGGTGTGGAGTCGCCACTTATTTTTTTATACAAAAAAAAGAAAAGAAAAAATAAATATAAATTACATGATCAAAATATTTCGAATGTCATTAATTGAATAAAGACAAGTACAATTTTGGTAAATTAAACCTTACAAGGCTTTGGGTCCTAGTTACAATCTATGCAAAAGAATACAAAGCTTTTGGTCCTAGTTACAATCTACCAAAATTAAAAAGACAAAACACTAATCTACCTATCCAAAAATCCTAAGCTCAGGGGCTAGGTTATGGAATGGGAAGGTGTTATGCACTCATTCCACCCAGACAGAGTCTAGTCTTAACTCTAATGACCAATATACCCTTTTTTGCATGATGTTGAATGATATGTTGAACATACATGACATAAAATAATTTAAATAAATTTGCCTTATGAATGATGTCCTCTCTTTAAGAAAATTCCAATATGTTTTGTGAATAAAAAAAATAAGACTTGGTTTGTAAAAAAATCAAATTTGTTTTTATGTAAAAGAAATAATGAGATTTTTATCAAAAAAATCAGATCTGCTTTTATGTAAAAGAAAGAATGAGATTTTGTTAAAAAGAATTAGATTTGTCTTGTGTAAAGTTTTAAAAAAATGATTTTATAAAAAAAAAAATCAGATCTATTTTTATGTAAAAGAAATAATAAGATTTTGTTAAAAAGAATCAGATCTGTTTTTATGTAAAGTTAAAAAAAAAAAAAATTATCAAGAAAATCAGATTTTTTTTTTAATTTTTTTATTTTATGTATAAAAAGTAAAAAACAAAAAAACAAAAAAAGATTTTTTGAAAGAGGATTCACATTCATGAGATAAATTAATTTTGCATTCATCATATATTTAAAAAATACAACCTAACTTTCAATCCTTTCATTAAATTTCAAAATCTACAATTTTGTAAGAAAGAAACCTTTTTCTAAAAAAATCAGATCTGTATTTAATGAAAAGACAGATCAGTTTTGGAGTTGAAAAAAGTCAAATTTGTATTTAATGAAAGTACAGATCAGTTTTAAATTTAGAAAAATCAAATTTGAAAAATACATATTAGTTTTGAATTAAAAAATCAGATCTGAAAATACAGATCAGTTTTTGGTTTAGAAAAATCAGATCTAAAAGATCCGATCAGTTTTTGGTTTAGAAAAATCAAATCTAAAAGATCAGATCAGCTTTTTTTTTTAGTTTTGAAAGAAATCTTTGATAGACATTAGCAGACTTTAAAATTTAAGAAAGAGAACCACAATAAACAATCATCTAAGAACATGTTAAAGAAAAATTCAAGCAGAACATGGTAATTATACATTTGGAGCAAGAAATAATAAAACATGTTAAACATATTCATGCATCATCAACAAAACTAATGGAGAAGAAAAGAAAACAATAGAATACCTCTTGCATGAGCACGCTCTTCTAGTTGAAAGAATATTTTAGGATTCAAAAAAATTTATTCAACTCTTTGAAGCCTAAAATACTTTACTTACAAAAAAGAAATTCCTAAGGTAAGAGCCATCGGAAAGCTTTTAACGTAAGGGGATTTGAAAAATCAGAAGAGAAGAGCCAGAAAGAAGGGGGGGGGGGGGTTAGAAAGTGTGCTGAATTTTGAGAGGCATCCTCTATTTATAGAGGTTGGAATGCTTCGAAAAATTAGCTGAATGATCAGATACAAATTGGGACACGTCCTTATCTCTAAAAAATCGAAAAGGGTAAGGTTCATCTCAATCCAGGAGTCCTTGGAACGAGCCACAATTTTGTGCCAATCGGCACTCCAAGAGTGCCAAATGGCCCTATTGGGTGCCGAACCCGCATTTGAATTTTGGTCCAATTTGGACTCCTTTTTTGAGGAATTTTTAGCCAGGAATTGCACTTAGACGCATTTTTAATCCGTATTCTAAAAATTAATCCCCTTTTCTAGATATTCAGGTCTTTAAAGTGATAATTATCATGTACATAAACACTCCAAAAAAGTCTTGATTATCCACAATTTCTTTGTTATCTGATTATCCACTTTGTTCCTATGCAAACAAGTCTATTTTTGACACTAACTAACAACCAATCACAAAATTATTTAATTAATTTTAACTGTCTAACCAATCAGAATTAATTTAAATTAATCATGCGTGGTTGGTTCCACCCAAACAAAATGCATGCAAACTGTGCAAACTTGATCATATTGTTGGAAAATCTGGTTTTGCATCTCATACAAAACACACAGCAGAAGCAACAAACACGGATCTACTTCATTCATGAGAGATAACATGTAACCTTGAATTCTAGAACAAAGAATAGAAATCGTACCTTGATGCAGTGAAATTCAAAACCAAGACTTGAGAATACCTTTAATCTTCATCTCAATTCCACATGGTGCCCAAGAAGTGTGGTCTCTCAATCAGTCTTTGTGTATGTTGATTCTCAAAGAAAGTCCTTTTTCTCCTTGTAGAGAAAAACTGTTTTCTTTTCTTTTCATCATACGTACATACTAACTACCGTAGTAGTTACTTTATTTAATAACTCTTATTAAATAAAAACTGATTATCTAATTGGGTTAGCCTTTTAGGGCTGTCCAATTGGACTTTAGTTTGTGGCTTGAGATGGGACCAAAGGGAACAAATAAGACTCTAGCTCCAATGGACCTTGGGCTTTTCTGTCAACTCTTGACAAGTCTAAAGTTACCATTAATTATATTTAATACCACTATATAAATATAATTGCACTCTAGGCCTTATTAATAAATTATATCCCAAGACTCTAATGATATCATTTGACCCCTCCATGAAATATCCATAATGAACAAAGTCATAATAAACTGTCACTTTATAAATAAGTAATTTATTCTTGAGTACCCGGTTTAATCTTTTAGTTATTCACATTTATTAAAATCCAATTTCAATAAATATAAACTTTAGTAACTCCTTACTAAAGTGGGCGCCCTGAATAACTAGTTCCTATTAAACTTATCTCAAAAGGATATTTTGTGTCTCTACAAAAGAGATTATGGATTCCATCTTGAGAATATGTATTCCCTCAATACTACGTGTGGTAACCCAACATACTGAGATTTTGACCGTGAATATTAGATCTCACTCCTGATATATCAAAGTAACTTACATTTCATGATCGGGTTCACTATCCTCTCAGGATTGAGAGTCTATGAAATTAAAAGTCATGAGATTAATTATTCAAGTGACAGTTAATTTAAATTAATCATGCGTGGTTGGTTCCACCCAAACAAAATGCATGCAAACTGTGCAAACTTGATCATATTGTTGGAAAATCTGGTTTTGCATCTCATACAAAACACACAGCAGAAGCAACAAACACGGATCTACTTCATTCATGAGAGATAACATGTAACCTTGAATTCTAGAACAAAAAATAGAAAGCGTACCTTGATGCAGTGAAATTCAAAACTAAGACTTGAGAATACCTTTAATCTTCATCTCAATTCCACATGGTGCCCAAGAAGTGTGGTCTCTCAATCAGTCTTTGTGTACGTTGATTCTTAAAGAAAGTCCTTCTTCTCCTTGTAGAGAAAAACTGTTTTCTTTTCTTTTCATTATACGTACATACTAACTACCGTAGTAGTTACTTTATTTAATAACTTTTTTTAAATAAAAACTGATTATCTAATTGGATTAGCCTTTTGGGCCTGTCCAATTGGACTTTAGTTTGTGGCTTGAGATGGGACCAAAGGGAACAAATAAGACTCTAGCTCCAATGGACTTTGGGCTTTTTTGTCAACTCTTGACAAGTCTAAAGTTACCATTAATTATATTTAATACCACTATATAAATATAATTGCACTCTAGGCCTTATTAATAAATTATATCCCAAGACTCTAATGATATCATTTGACCCCTCTATGAAATATCCATAATGAACAAAGTCATAATAAACTGTCATTTTGTAGATAACTATTTTATCCTTGAGTACCTGGTTTAATCTTTTAGTTACTCACATTTGTTAAAATCCAATTTCAGTAAATATAAACTTTAGTAACTCCTTACTAAAGTAGGCGCCCTGAATAACTAGTTCCCATTAAACTTATCTCAAGGCGATATTTTGTGTCTCTACAAATGAGATTGTGGATTCCATCTTGGGAATATGTATTCCCTTAACACTACGTGTGGTTACCCAACATACTGAGGTTTTGGCCGTGAATATTAGATCTCACTCCTGATATATCAATGTAACCTACATTTCATGATCGGGTTCACTATCCTATCAGGATTGAGAGTCTATGAAATTAGAAGTCGTGAGATTAATTATTCAAGTGACAGTTGTTGATTGAATAATTAATCTCACAACGGTCCAGTTCAATATGTCTTAACTCTTAAGACATATCAACACATCAACTAGAAGTCTCCACTTCCATGATCAAGACAAACCATCTTAGTTGATGTGTTATAGTCTTCGCAGATGAAACGCAAAATTTCATCACCGACTACGAACTATATTTTGAGTTTATAAGGAACTTATGATTTATATCTTCTGTGACTAAATCACATAAACCACATACAATGCATCTCAAGGACTGTGATAATGTTCCATTAGTTCATAAATAGTCTCATATAATTAAACAACTTAATTATTTATAACATGCCAATAAATTGGAATATAGGGAATAAACCCCAACAATCTCCCACTTGCCCTCAAAGACAATTTACCATATATCCGACACTTATTTCCTTTTAGAGTAATTCATAGTCACTTTAAGGCAAGGTTTGGAAACAATTTTCAGCTAGATTTATTGCATAAATTATCTTTTCTACTACTACATCTCACGTACTCATATCTCTCTAATGAGATAATACTTACACTTAATGTGTATCTTCACCACCTAGTATGAACACATAACTTGAAGTCTAACTTCATGAATCACAATTAAACTACATGTACATTTTAGACCCCTTAAAACACAACCAGATTAACCTAGTTAATTAGCCAAGTGATTACTTAGTCAAATTAAACAGATCTAGGTTAAAATAAAACAATCATATTATGCAAAGCAACGAAAATATAAAGAACACAATGATATGATGACCCAAGAAACCAAACCAGTAAAAACTTGGGGAGGATTTAACCTAGCTATCCTCAAGGTAAACCTAAATCCACTATGAAAGAATCGAAGTTTTACAATAGCGACTTAGACCACTAACATCCTATTGCTACCCACCAGTAGAAAACTTACTAACACGACCACGTGCAAGCTCCGAGACCACAGATTCCTTCTTTCTTAGATTCTCCAGCAAGTACAAGCACTCCCGCTTGTGTATCTTTAAGCTTTTATTGCAGTAACTGAATGATCATCAAGCTCTCAATGAAATCTCCTTCTTGATAATCCTAAGCATGTGTGAAGGCAACCACCTCTCAGATCTCACAAGAGATTCACACACACAGCAAATAGAGTAGCCACAAAAACGTGGCTAGGGTTTCCCTTTTATACCTAGGGTAAAACATAAAACCCTACACGTCATATGGGCTTAGGGCTGAGTTGGAAATTCTGCAGAAAAATGTTCTGCCCGACTTTCGATCGATCGAGTCTAATTCTCGATCGATCGAGCCAATCAGAATTGCACACTCAATTTTGCAGTTAACTCGATTCCAACTTTACATAAAAAACCTATACTATGAGCAAGTCTAAACAAGACTAACATCTGTTTTGATCATGGTTTGCCAACAATACAAATTAGAGTTCTAATACATTAGTTCCTAAGTACTTAGAACCTAACAAACTCCCCCTTTGGCAATCCGTGACAAAACACAAACACAATGCTCAAAGTTATAAGTAAAAGCCCTTTACAAAAATAATGCCCATTACAAAAAAAAATTCAACCTAACTACTGTCCATCAGTTGCAAGTGTAGACAGCAGTACAATTGAATCAACCTGTATATTTCCTGAAACACTCAACAAACGCATGTGTGGAAAATACAAGTAAACAAAAATAAATTCTTGACATCACAAAGCACAAAACAATGACATATATCATGAATAACTCATAAATATAAATCATTGAGCAGTAAAACAAGAAACATAGATAACAATGTATCTCCCCCTAACATGAATTGCCCAAAAACAATACATCAAGAGCCAAAAAAGGTAAATACACAATAAAGCACCTAGATACAATCTAATAGCTCCACAAGATACAAAAATCTCCCTCTAACAACAAAAACCCTCTACAAATGTCCAAATGTACTCCCACTTTTTGTGACGAAATGCCAAAGGGCAATCAGAATCCATCATCAAAAGGAGGTGGCAGAGGTGATCGTCTAGAATGCTCCAGATCTACTCGCAAAGCACGGATCTCGTCAAGCAAGTCCACCAAAAGCTGACCATGAGCCGCCTGAATGGTCACGACAGTCTCCAACGTACGACGAATGTCAAAGGCATCCGAAGTAGATGGTGGAGGAACAGCAGCAAAATCGACAGACGCCTCGGCCGAAGTATCACCTGTAGAAGTGGGAGGAGGTGCGGTACCAGAAGGCACATCCCTAGGATGTTTAGAGCCAGCTCTCATATGAGCAGCCCTCTACCGAGGAAAAAAGGCACCTATGGAAGCAACTATGTGTACGGGCTCAGATGCAGGAAAGTCATCTAAACCTAAAAATAACAAAATCCTATGAATGAAAACAGGATGAAAAAGAGCATGAGCGATTGAAGAACTCCTATAAACCTCATTCATAGAACGAAGAAACAGATGAGGAAAACTTATAGAAACATCAGTAACAAGAGCAAACAAAAATGTACAACGCTCCAAAGGAATGGTGTGCAAACGAGAAATAGGCCATAAAGAATGACAAACTATCCTAAAGAAAAGATAGGTAGTCTCAGTGAGCTCAGCAGAAGTGATCTGAGGATTAGAACCCCACCGGATAGAAGACCCAGTGATGTACGACATAATGTCATCAAGGGGTGGAGACTCTAAATAGAGATAGACAGGGTGTTGGACCAATGGTACCCCAAGAGCATCAGCCACTACCCTAGGAGTAATGGTGTACTCTTCACCTCGTATCAAACACTTAACTAGAGTGTTGGAATCATAGACGTGACTACCACTTTGTAGATTACTACATCTTAATTCTTGAGTACCCGGTTTAACCCTTTATGTTATTCATCATATATTTATGAAATCCAATTCCATAAATATATACTTTAGTAATTTCTTACTAAAGTGGTTAGGCCTAACACTCTGAATAACCGTACCCATTAAACTTATCTCAAGGGAATATTTTATATCTCCGTTAAGAAACTATGAATTCCATCTTGATAATATATGTTCCATCAACACTAAATGTGGCTGCCCAATATACTGAGGTTTTGACCGTTTCTTTAGATCTCACTCCTGATATATCTAAGCAACCTACACTTCATGATCAAGTCCATTATTCTCTCAAGATTAAGAGTTCATGTAAATAGAAGTCGTGAGATTTATTATTCATTTGACAATCTTTAGGAGAATAATAAATTGCACAGCGGTCCAGTTCAATATGTCTTAACTCTTAAAACATATCAACATATCAACTAGAAGTCTCCACTTCCATGATCAAGACAAATCATCTTAGTTGATATATTATAGTCTTCGCAGATGAAATGCCTAATTTCATTACCGACTACGAACTACAATTCTGAGTTTACAAAGAACTTGTGATTTATATGTTCTGTGACTTTTCACATAAATCACATACTATGCATCTCATGGATTATATGATAATGTTCGAATATTCATGTTATTCATTATTTTAGATAAAAATAAAACAACTTTATTAAACACAATATTAAGTCATACATAATATCATACATAGCATCATACAATAGGATTTAAGGATACTAATCCCAACACTCATGTGTCGAGCTTCTGTCGAGGATCGAGACATGTGTCGAGTTTTAATGAATCTCGACAGATCAAGCTTCTGTCGAGGAGGTATTGAGACCTACAGATTGCACTTTTCTTGAGCAGTTCTTGAGTAATCTTCATGTCTTCAATTTAACCACTTGTAATGTTCATCTTGAACCTACTTAGATTTATCCAAATACAAATAAAGTGCGTTTTGTCAAAGGATATGCCAATTACATAAAAATATGTCCCTAGCAATCTCCCCCTTTGGCAATCCGTGACAAAACCACAAGAGTGCATTGAATGTCCTACAATACATTCTACTCAAAATTACAGAATAAATAAGCCTAGTCTAAATGATCTGAACCTTGGAAGTTGCTGCAAGAAGAAGGTTCGGAATCTTGACTTAGCTTTAACTTGTCTTTCCTGAAAGGCACTAAACAAAACACATCAAGGTACCATGTGGAAAATAATGACAAGTTAAATAAACAAGAAACATGTGTATAAAAAGAGAAAAGAAACAACACATGTGAGATAAAGAGTGAAACACATACATCATCATCAAATATAGAAACAACACATGATGTATGTAAATGGTTACAAAACCAAAAGATACACAACACAAAAAAATATCAATAACAATGTGTATCAAACTAACTCTCCCCCTAAGTTAATTACATCAAAAACTTCTTCCCTTTAACATGAAGTTCTCCCCCTAAATCTATTACTCCCCTCGAAGAAAGATATTCAATTCTCAAATTTCTCCCCCTTTTTGACACGATTGTCAAAGGGCATAACAAAGAAAAATGAAATGCATGCAAGGGTATCTTGATCGATCGAGGAGGTGTCGAGAATCTATCGAGCATCCAGAAAGTTCCTCAATGGATCGAACTAGCTATTGAGAGCTATGGAGAATGCGATAAAAAAAAAAAAGTTGAAGGGTCTCGATAGATAGCTTATCTGTCGAGAGGTATCGAGAAGCTATCAAGATTGCTTAAAAACAGTTTTTCAAGAAGAGAAAAACACAGATATGAATGCAATCAAGCATGCTACTCAACCAAAGATCCAAACAACATTTTAAGCTCTCAAAATCATCTCTCAATCACGAAAAATGTTAAGCACATGGATCCAAAACACACACACACACTAAACACGTCTAACCAATTTTATATTTCAAAAACAAGTTAAGACAGTTTAGTGAGCACACATTAACACTTGTATTCCTTGTGATGGCCAAATCACATTGTACCTGCACATGTATCAAAAGTAGCAAAGAATATTGCGTGTTGTGTGTGAAAAACATCGCAAGATTACATAAGTGTCTACATGTTATGACGATTTGAGATATGAGAAAATCACTTTAACTCACATACAATCATAACTGTTTGATAGGGACTATCACCTTCGAGGTACATCCTATAATTCCCACATCTTCTAGAAGACACGTTTGCAATCATATATAAAGCATTTTGATCTTTTTGCTTTTATTTTTCTTTGCATATTTTTCTTTTAATAAGCATATCATGCATGGGCATGTAGGAGAGAGAAAATAAATACCCAATTATGTTAAGCTTTTGACATTGCACTTTTGCTATGCCGAAGCATACAGATGTCATTTCATGATTGGCGGGCAACAGTGACGAGATGGTTATTTATGCCTTTCTCTTAGAATTTTCTAGTCCTTCCCATCAAAAAGAGTGATACGAGTGTTAAGTAAAAGAGACTACTTAATCTTACTCATCACAAACACGAGCCATAAAGCTCACTTGCTTAGTTATGCATAGAGATGCTCATCTAAGCTATAAAAGATACAAAGTTTAGAAAACTTTGTTTCAATGGCCATCCAAGGTACACAAGTACCAATGTACACAAATACACTGTTTTTGTATTTTTCTAATTTTTCAATTTTTTTTTTATGAAAAACAAAATAAAGTAAAACTGAAAAATAACCAAACAAAAACATGCTAAACAAAGCAATGCATAAAACTAGATGCAAATGCATGAAAGCATGATTCCAAAAACAAATAAGAAATCAAGAAAGAAAGTCCAACTTTAGATAGAAAGAATTAAAGCAAAGGACAAACAGAAAGACAATTAAGTCTTAGGATCCTTTATCACCCACACAGCACGAGTCCTTAGCCGTGAAGATGAAAAGGCACGTGTCCTAGTATGACTACTAAAGGACATAGAAGAATTAGAATTCCCCTGAAATTGAGTCAAAAAGCTCAAAGCTTTTAATAACTCACCAAGAATAGGTACAGAGCCTTTAGACAAAGGATGAGACCTATTGGACACTCGCTTATGAGGAAACAACTTGAAACAATTAGGACGAGTGTGACCTAAAGCACCACAATAGTGACAAACATGAGTAGTTTTAGAACTACTCGGTTTCCTAGAAGGAGGTCTAACCTTAGAGGTTGACAGAGACCTCAATTTAGGACAATTTGGCCTAATATGACCAATAATATGACAATGATGACAAATGGGGACAAATTCAGAATTTTTATTCAACCTAGGAGGAGTTTTAGACATAGGTTTAGAAACTTCAGCATTAACATCAAATTATTTACCTTTGTCTATCCTAGCAATATTAGCCTTCAACTCTTCATTATTTCTTTTAAACAGAGGAATACAAAAATCTTTTTCTTTTGAGTTTGGCTCAACAACAAGTTTGGCACTAGTTAATTTTTTAACTTCAGTTTTAAATTCAACTAGTTGCTATTCCAAACTCTTAATTTTGTCCACCTGAGATGAAATGTGATTTTTAAAATTTTCATTCAAATTATTGCCTTCATCCAATTTTGCAATCAAATCATCTTTTTCAAGTTTGACCTTTTTAAATTTAGCTTTTAATTTTGTAGAACATTCAAGAGATTTCATACAAAAATTATAAAGCTTGCAATAGGCATCTTGAATATCATCAGCATCATTCAACATAAGATCTTGCAAATCAAAACAATCAAGAGTTTCCATGACAACAAGGGTCAATGGATCACACAGCAATGATTAAAACCTAATCAGAGTGTGCCTGCTCTGATACCACTTGATAGGCCAAGAATGTATTGACCCCTTGTGATAAATTAACCAATTAATTTAGCTAAGTTAATTAATGAATTCAATTAACATGCAAAACGCGTGGTAGTACAAATAAATCACCAACTAAGTTAAATGCAGCGGAAAATAAATTTGACATGGGTGATTTGTTTACGAATGGGAAAAACCACCGAGGCAAAACCCCACCGAGTGAATTTAAGGTCACCACTCCCGAGAATCCACTATTATCAAAACAAGCGGTTACAAGTAAATGAATCCCAGTACCTTATACCAACCTACAGTTGAACCATTACCCCAATACCCAATTGGACTTATTATGTAATGACAATCTCTCCTTGTAATGCATGGCTCCCAGTACGTGACTAACCAATCTGATGTGCGGATCCTAGTACGCAGCTTACTCCTTTGCACGAATCCAAGTACGTGACTAACTCCACAGCAACCCTTTGATTGTTGTAGTTGATTTGCAGTAGCTTCACATAGAAACACCAATAAGATCTTCAATGTTGGTGCAAGAGACTTTGCTTGGTTATAGAACCCAAAGGCATACAAGAAACGCAGCAAGAACTCTTTATTCTGTAGGAGGAGGCTAGGGTTTCAAAAAGAAAACCTTATGAAGCTCTCTAGGGTTAGGTGTTTTTTTTCTTTTTCCACCTCCTTTAAATAGGAGCTTAATGGGCTCTCCTATTCAAAATAGGTTTACACAAACCTTGGGCTTTCCTAGTCCAATAAGAATTATACAAACCCATAAACAAATAGCCTTTTAGAATAAAAACGTTGCTGGCTATAGTCTGAATCCCGTAAGCTCGATAGATCGAGACATGTGTCGAGCTTTAATGAATCTCAATAGATCGAGCTTTTGTCGAGGAGGTATCGAGACCTGTAGATTGCACTTTTCTTGAGCAGTTCTAGAGTAATCTTCATGTCTTCAATTTAATTACTTGTAATGATAATCTTGAACCTACTTAGATTTACCCAAATACAAGTAAAGTGCGTTTAGTCAAAGGATATGCCAATTACATAAAAATATGTCCCTAACAAATGCAACTCTAAATTTTGGGTATATGAATGGTCACTCTAGTCATCTCCCTTGATTAAATTATGGGTGCAAAATTAAGTGTCTACAGTTGCACTTTTAGGCTTTATCTTCTGAAGAGGAGGAAGAGGAAGAAGAGAATCCTCCTTCTAGCCATGCTAGCGGCTCTTCTAGTTCCTTCATGGAGACATATCCTCATTTTCCTGCATGACAATATGAAGTGATAAATCTTGATGGGTCATACAGTTCTATGACTTTAGATAGGCCAAAGCACAACCCAAATGTCCCTTGGGGTGACCCAGTGTGTTCTTGAATTCTTTAGTTTCTTGTCCTCATTTTTTGCTCTTTAAGCTGTTCATGAATCAGTGGATTTGTATTTCAGGTCGGGACTGATCTTGTGAAGGAAAGCATGCGGATGATTGGAGGTTTGCAACTAGTAGCGCGCACTCAATCTTCTCAATATGTGCCTAATGAAGTGAACTGGGTATAAGATGATGCTTTTTGAGTGTTTTTGCTTGAACTTCCGTGATAATGGATTTAACACTTGTCTTTGTTAATTCTTTAGAATGCTCGAATGGCATTGGCTAATGCCAACATAAGATCTTTGGAGGAGAATATCAGAAATCTTGAACTTCAGAACCGGTAGCAAAAATCTCTATTTTATGCAAGTCAGGAAGGAGACACTGAGGGTGGCTCCTCTAAAGGTGGGTTGAGGAGATCTTCGCATAGGCAGACCTAGAGTCCCAATGATGCTTGACTTGTTTTTTAATTTTCCTACAAGAACAAGAGAAAGTGTTTCTTAGAAAAATTTGTATTAATCTCAGCTTTTAGCTCTTTGTCATTTGAATTGTTTCTAATCTTGTTAAAAATTTAGATGAGACAAGTTTAGAATTCACTTGATGAAGTCTTGTAGTAACAATTTAAACTCATCTGCCCAATTCTGATGGGATTTGCACTTACTTGAATGAAGCATGGCCAAATGCCCCTAGATTGAAAACTTTATGCTTGATAACCCTTCATTTTTGAAAATAATTTTTCTCTTTTTTTTTTTCTTTTTTTTTTTTTTGAAAAGGAATGAGTGATTTTTACTTGTTCCAGAAAGAGGGGATAAGGCATGGCCGAATGCCCCTAGTTTAAGAGATGAATGCATGACTTTGAAAACTCTTGATTTGATCAATTTTCTTGCCTTCTCCTTTTTGAAAACGGTGATGCAGGTGATTGATTTTTTTTGAAAATAAATGGACAAGGCATGTTTAAATGCCCCAGTTTGACAATCCATGCAAATTTTTGAAAACTTTATTGCACAGTCAATTTTTTTGAGTGAAAAACGGAGTCATAACAGATCTGAAAAGTGCCCGAAAACACAAAATAGGGTAAATAGGCCTTATCCGGGCTGATTGCCAATCGGCACTCTTGGAGTGCTGACTGGCACACCCAATTTTGGGCCGATTCCTTATGCTTTTCCAACACGTTTCTTGTGTTTTTGGGTTTTTCAAAAAATATTCTCTCCGTTTGTGACCATAAAACACTGTCCTAGTCAGCTACAAACTCTTGAAACTTATTTAAACCTGATTAAGGACTGAGGTAGCTTATTTTAGCATATATCCTGCAAACAAATCTCTGCATCAAAGTTATCAAGAAACAATAATCACAAGCAAGAGTTATCCATAGCTAACAATCAAAATTTTTCTCATTCAACCATTCATGATATCAAGAGTTATCCTTTTGTGAAGGTTCACTTTCAAAGGATGACCACAAACTATTCTAACTGGCTGGTGAACAAGATTGTGGATAAGGAGGCTGACATGGTTGCTATGAGAAAACAATTTTTTAGAGACAACCGAGAAAGACATGAAGCTGACAACTATGAGTTTTAAAGGAGGGACAAAGATGACAAAGTACCTAACACAGATGGGATCAACGAACAACCAAAGGAGAAAAGACTGAGGGACAAAATGATCTTCTTATTTTTGGCTTTGAACATGTTTATTTTAAAAGTTGATGTAAAACTCTTAGGCTTAGGAATAATTTAGGACTGTAAGGTTAAGGGTTCTGTTTAGGGTTTAGGCTTTTATGGTTTGGTTTTTTTTATGGCTTGGTTTAGGGTTTGGGTTTTGATTTATGTGTAATGGCATGACTTAATGGAATGGTTGAATTTTGAAAACTTTTTTTTTTTTTTTTTTTGTTTAATGGATAAATTGTGGGTTAGGGAAGTTGTGACTGGACCAATATATGGTTGCCTACATACCTCCTTGTCAAAAGGATCAGGTCATCACATAGTTCATTTTTATTTGCCTTAATTTTTGTCTAGGCCACCCTTTCGGGTTTTCAACCTAGCAAGCTCTCTCACTCTCTCTTTTTTCACTCTCCTTTTGCATAGATCGCCCTTTCGAGTTTTCAATCTACCCCTTTTTTCTTTTCTTTTTTTTTTTTTTTTTTCCGAACCTAGGAAGGGAAATAACATAATATACAACCACTTCAGATGTGGTGTTTTCAGACTACCACCTCAGACGTGGTATTTCTTCAATTGATCCATGTTGGTTGGCTCAGTAAAAGGGTTTGCATCTAAGTCCATCAACCTTACTAGTTCCCCAGAGTATATCTGCTTGATAATATAGGGACCTGCCCAATTTTGCTTGAACTTCCCGTTTGTTTCTTAAATCTGGGCTCGAATTTCTTTCAGCACTAAATCTCCTAACTTCAAATCTCTAGTTCTTACCTTCTTGTCAAAAGCTTTCCTAAGCCTCCTTTGGTAACCTTGAATGTGGTACAAGGCCTTGAGTCTCTTCTCATCCATCATGCATAATTGGTCATACCTACTTTGTAGCCAATCTACTTTAGGGATTTCACTCTCCAGTACTGTTTTCAATAAACGGACACCCATTTCAATGGGAAGGACTACTTCCATCCCATACACCAAGGACTAAGGAGTGGCTCCTAGGGAAGATCGAATTGATGTCCTATACCCCCAAAGTGCATAGGGTAATTGTAGATGCCAATCCTTGTAGTTCTTCGTACTCTTCTATAGAATTCGCCCTATGTTTTTGTTACCAACCTCAACTACTCCATTAGTCTGAGGACAGTAAGGTGAGGATCTATAGTGCTGAATATTGAACTGTCGAAGTAGCTTCTTTGTTTCCCCCTTGAAATGCAGCCCATTGTCTGAGATAATTTCATGCGGCACCCCATATCTACAAATGGTATTAGTCTGAATAAACTGAGCAACTTTCTTCGAGTTCAAAACCTTGTATGAGGCAGCTTCCACCCATTTAGTGAAATAATTAATAGCAACAAGTATGAATTCATGGCCATTGGATGCTATTGGGTGAATCTTCTCAATAATATCTATTCCCCATGTAAAGAATGGCCAGGGTGAAGTCATGGTATGCAACGGCATAGGTGGCATGTGCTTCAGATCTCCATGGACTTGGCATTGATGGCACTTCTGAACATAAGCTACACAGTCGGCTTCCATAGTAGTCCAATAATAACCTTGTTTCACTATCTTCTGTGACAGCATATATGCATTCATCTGTGGCCTATAACTTGACTCATGAACCTCTTCAATTATTTGTTGTGCTTCCTTGGCAGTTACACAAAGGAGATGAATTTCGTCATATGATCTTCTGTAAAGCCTCTCCCCACAAATAATATAATTAGTGGACAACCTTCTGATGGTTAATTGGTCATTCTTGTCTACAGACTTTGGGTATGTCCCATCCTTGAGGTACTATAAAATGTCTGAATACCATTTACCTTCTCTATTCACTCCCTCATCTTCTTCTATTGACATGCAATAAGCTAGCTCCTCTTTTTGTTCCACCAATATTAGTCTAGCTTTGTTAGGTTCTAAAGATTTAGATTTGAATATTTAGAATCACATTTGTATTGTGTTGGCAAACCGAGAGCAAAACATGTCTAGTCTAAGTTTTAGGCAATGCTTAAAAGTGGGTGTTTTAAGTTTCAAGTCCAGCTGAGTTCAAAAAAAGAAGAGCGAAATTTTTCCTTGCTCGACCAATCGAGAATTAGGCTCAATCGATCAAGAATCGCAGGCACAGCTTTTTCTGCAGATTTTTAAATTGGCCCAAGCCCGTGAAAACGTTTAAGTTTTCATCTAAACTTCTCCACATATGAAAGGGAAACCATAGCCACATTTTGAAGCTGCTGAAGAAGACTTGTGTGTTACTCTTTGTGAGATCTAAGAGGTTTTGTACCTTCTAACTACACAAGAATCTACCGGAGCAAAAACTACAATCAAGTGTTTGGTAGAACATAGTTGCTGCATCAAGATCATTACTGATGCTGATCTAAAACCTTTGAGTGGGATCTCAAAGTCATAAGTAAGGTGGCTTGTGTTGTTGTAAATCCAAGAAGAGAAGGAGTCCGTGAATTCGGAGCTTGCACATGGTCATGTTAGTAAGTTACTACTGGAGGTAGCAATAGATTTAGGGTTAAATCTGATTGTAAAAAATTCAATTCTCTTATAATGGATTTGTTTTACCTTGAGGATAGCTAGGTTGAATTCGCTCCAAGTTTTTACCTTGAAACAGTTTATTTCATTGGTTTTCCTGGGTCATCATATCGTGTGTTATTTACTTTTTCGCATCTTTGCATGATATGATTTATTTGTGTTTAACCTAGATCTGAATATATTAGGTTAAACAATCTGGTTTAAGGGGTCTAAACAAACAAACAAGCTTCATCTTCCTTAGATCCATCCATAATGGATGCCATTGTTACTAAAGCATCTGCAATTTGATTCTGCATTCTTGGCACATATTGGTACTGGATCTTACTGAATTTCAAGGCCCACTTCTAGAGACATTCATGATAAGGCATCAACCTTTCTTTCTTGATCTTCCATCTATTCTGAATCTGAGAAATTATCAAGGCTGAATCACCATATACTTCCAACTCTTTTACTCCAAGACCTAGGGCTACTCGCAACCCCATAATGCAAGCTTCATATTCAGTGGCTTTATTAGTGGCAGGGAAGTTAAGCCTACCAGAGAATGGGATGTGTGCTGCGACTTAAATAATGCTCCCAAGTGCAGGATTGTCGCGAAGTTATAACTCAGAAAGTCCCAAGTCGAATCCATAGGGAAAAGGGAATTGATTAGCAAACCACAAGAGAATAAAACTAAAATAATAAAGTTTAACTGAAGAGATTTTTGATAGTTTAGTAAAGGTAATTTAAATTGAGAGAAAATAACAATATATTAAGGCGCTAAGGTTTAGGGATCCACACACAACACATCTATTGGTAGTCTTAACAATATTTATTTTATAACTCAACTAAAATTCATACAAAGGATGATCTTAGTCGGATGATTTAACAATAAAAACTCAAGAATTAATTGTCTAAGGTAGTTTCATGCAATTGATTGATTTTAGGCAAAACAAAACTAGTGAATTAGTTCGCAGGGAATAAGCATTTAACGTGCCCGGAGTCTACGATAAATCAAAGGATTATACAGAACTAAACACTTTTCTAGATGAGTAAAACAATAAAAAACATAAACATTAAAACCAATAAATAATTGTTAAGAACATACCAATAAACAGTTGGGTTTCACCCCTTGCCTTAGCAAGGCTTCTAGCAAGCCATAACACAAATAGAACTCTAAAAACTGTAAAGAAACTTTAAGAAAACCTAAATTATGTTCTACAGCAGCTCCTTTCTGAATTTTTCCCTAAAGAGCCTTTAAATAGGTCAAGGAATCCTATTACAAGTTGAATTCCCGTTTGGAGGAAAATCCCAGGCTTTTAGGCTTCATTTAACCGAAGTTTTTGGCTCATTTAACTTCAGAATTATGACTTTTGGTAAACTACAAAGTTGTATCCCTTTAAGTTAGATTTCCATCCCAACTTGAATCATCTCGATTGGATATCTGAGCTGAAAGTTATGCTCCAAATACTAACTGGTGTGCAAGATGGAATCCTAATCCGAATTGGACTTGGATTAGGTGCAAATTTCCTTTGATTCCTTGCTCCAATTGGACTTGAATTTAATTGGGTTCGCCTTCTTTGACTTCATCATGGCCCTTGTAAAATTAAAGTCCATTAGCTTTCTTCTTTGCACAAATCCACTTATTTAATTTCATTATCCTACAAAAGACAAATTCACGCATTAAAATTCAATTAAGCACAAAATTGATTATTTAGCATTATTCCAAAATCAACTATAAAATGCATGAATTAACTCAAAATAAGTATGATAATGCTTTTCTAATAATGATATAAATATGCAAAATTAAGCTATTATCAATGCGTGTCCCTTTCGGAGAAATTAAGAGAACTCCAATGCCACTTCCATTTTGATTAGTCTCTCCATCAAAATACATCTTCCATGATTCTACCTCGATCCCCATGATGTACTCATCTGGAAAGTCTCCTTGATTTTCTTTAGCTTCTTCAAGTGAATAGTGGGCTAAGTGATCAGCAATTGCTCTCCCCTTCATAGACTTCTGAGTCGCATATTTAATATCAAATTATGACAGAAGCAAAACCCATTTAGCCGTCTTCCCATCCTGCACAGGCTTTTCCATTAAATATTTCAAATGATCCATTTTTGCAATCAACAAGACCTTGAAAGCAAGCATGTAATGTCTGAGTTTGCGGGTTGCCCATACAAGTGCTACACATGTCTTCTCAAGTGGTGAATACTTCTCTTCATAAGCCAACATCTTTTTGCTGATGTAGTAAATCGCATTCTCTTTCCTAGACTCCTCTAGGTACTGAGCAAGCAAAGCCCCCATTGCTATGTCCGTAGTTGTGAGATACAACAATAATGGCTTTTTAGGTACCAGTGGAACCAGTATTGGTGGCTTCATCAGATAATTCTTAATCTTCTCAAAAGCTTCTTGGCATTGTTCATTCCATATTGTGGGAACTTCTTTCTTGAGCAGTCGAAAAAGTGGCTCACATGTCATGGTGAGCTGGGCTATAAATCTGCTGATGTATTGTATCCTCCCTAAAAATCCTCAGGCCTCCTTTTCAATCCTTGGAGGCTTCATCTCCATAATGGCCTTGATTTTTTCTGGATTGACTTCAACTCCCCTCTGACTTACCATAAATCCCAACAGTTTTTCGGATGTTACACCAAAAGTGCACTTCTTTGGATTCAACCGCAACTTATAGAATTGGATTCTTTCAAAGAACTTTCGTAAAGCTGGTATGTGCCCTTCACAATCTTTAGACTTCACTATCATGTCATCAACATAAACTTCTACTTCTTTGTGGATCAAATCATGCAACAAAGTAGTGGCTGCACGTTGGTAAGTAGCACCAGCATTTTTAAGGCCAAATGGCATGACCTTGTAACAATACGTCCCCCATGGAGTGATGAATGAGGTTTTCTCCATATCTTCTAAAGCCATCTTTATTTGATTGTACCCTGAAAATCCATCCATAAATGACAGCAAGGCATGTCCTGCTATGTTATCAACCAAGATGTCAATGTGAGGCAAAGGAAAATCATCTTTTAGGCTAGCCTAATTAAGATCTCGGAAGTCTACACACATTCTCACTTTCCCATCCTTCTTTGGCACCAAAACCACATTAGTTAACCATTCTGGGTAGTTGACCACCCTCAGGAATCCTGCATTGTACTGTTTCTCAACTTCTTCCTTAATCTTAAGAGTCCACTCTGGCTTCATTCTTCTCAATTTCTGCTTGACTGGCTTCATTCTTGGATCTATGGGAATGTAATGCTACACTATATCTGTATCAATCCCAGGCATGTCTTCGTATGACCATGCAAATACCTTTTTGAATTCTGTCAGTAGGGCAACTAATGCATCTTTCTCAAAGGAGGTTAGGGTATTGCCCACTTGTATCATTTTAGGTTCATCATCAGTTCCCAAGTTAATAGGTTGGGTTCTTCTTTTATTGGTTCTACATGCCGTTGTTTTAATTCCTTATTGTTAAGAGTTTCTTTACTAATTTCTAAAATAAAAACATTCAAAGCTGACAAATGAGCAGAATCAAAAATCATATTATAAGGAAAAGAGTTCTCAACAGACTCAACAAAAACAGACTCTATAGGAATACGATCACAAACAGACTCAACAGGAACAATAATACTAGCAGAAACAGACTCAATTGGAATAGAAACAATATTTTTGGTAAGAGTGACTAGCTCGATGGTCTTGATCTTCTTGACAGGAGTGATTGGCTCGACGGTCTTGATCTTCTTCACAGAGTCCTCCATGGGGTGGGCGGCTCCCTCCCATGCGTAATTCTTCAACTCAGTTATGGATTCAACTACAACAGGCTACTCCCAGCGAGTTCCTTCTTCCCTCAGCATCAGTACTAGGGGGTCTTCATCCATATAATCCGTGCCGTTACCATCAATCTCCATATCTGTGGGCTTCTCAGTCACATAAGCATCCAAACGCTCTATACTGTCCATCCACTCACCAAACAGATCTTGCTTTCCTTTGTTGCTCGGTTGGATGTATTGGGGGAGGTAGTCTGACTCATTCTCTCCCATTCTCACATCCTCATCTTCAAGACTCTCCAGTGTTAAGTTTCTAAAACTGTGGATCATCAATTTTCTATCTAAAGTGGCCAATCTAGCATCTATGTTGTCTTCTTCCTCAGTGTATGGAGTCAGTGAGCCAAGTTTTGAATTATGGAACGACCCCAACTCAAGAATTTCTCTACCATGGTTGTCATAACGAGGACCTGAACTTGAGCTACCATCAATAATGAAGCTCCAATCTGAGGGTCGTCTGTAGGGGTTATCATCATAGTCTATATTATCGGCTTCTTCAACCTCTTCTCTTATAGCTTCCAACTCATTTCTAGCTCATATTCTTCACTTTCAGTGCTGTTCTCCATGTCTAAAGGTTCAGCTTCAGCATCATCCTCTATATCCCCATCATAGTAGTCTACGTCATTATCAGAGTGGTCTTCATAAAAAGGCCTTTCATCTTCATCTTCTCTAACACTAGGGGGTTCACCCTAATCATTGCCACTATATTGGCTATCATAGCTTTCACTACAGTTGCTTTCGCTATCACTATTACTATCATCCTCATCATTTCCACTGCTACTACTGCTACTATAACTACTACTATCACTCTTGCTGTTGCTACCTTCATCATCATCACTAGGGTCTTCTCCCACTTCTTTGTCACTTGTCATTGCTTCATACAGGCTCTTTAATGCATGTTGGCAAGCTTCCCAGTACTCTTCTTCTTCTATATTGCATAGGGCATCTCCCAAAAGCGTAGTCATTGGATTAGGGTCCATGTAATTAGCCTAATCAGTAGGGACCTAATTTGTGTCTTCCTTCTTCAACTCTAGAAGCCTGTTGTTGCAATCAAATAATAGCTCAAATCATGGCACCATTGTTCTCGACTTAGGATTGAATCTCAGTTCAGGGAATCCCCAATAGCGTTAACTATCTCCAGCTTTGACAAACTTTCCATTCAATTAGGAGTATAGGGCTTTAGGGATTCTGGGGGACAAAGAAGTCCCTTTGCTTTGGCCTTGGCATGAGCCATTCTTCTCACCTCCATCTCTAGCAAGTCATCATCAATAGGCTTATAACCTAGCCCAAAAGGTGGTATGGTAGTGGGAATTATTGGGACTTGAGCAGTTGCCTTCTTCACAATCTTCCCCAAGTTCATCCCTAGAAGGTAATTCATTCTCCTCATCATTGCCACCATGTTATTGCTACTGTATGGAGCAAAATCCTTGGGGATCTTCTCCATTTCTTCTTCTCTTCTTTCAAAACCAGGATTCTCAATTTCAAAGCCATCCAAGGCCAATGGCTCCTTCTTAGAATCAATACCAAAAATAGGCTTCAGTATGGTCAAAGTATCATCGTATATGGTAACTATAGCTCCTTCATGTGCAAACCGAACCTTTTGGTATAGGAATGAAGATACGGCCTCTATGTCATGGATCCATGGTTGCCCAAGGAACATGTTGAAGTATGATGCTATGTCCAAGACTTGAAATTCCACATTCTTGATCATTGGCCCAATAGTGAGCTCTAGTGTCACAGTTCCCAAGACCTCCCTTCTACTATTATCATAGGCCCTCACATGCTGATTAGTCGGCACAAAATCTTTAATACTTAAGCCCAAGCAACTTGCAGTCTTTAAAGGACACATATTTAAGGCACTTCCATCATCAATTAGAACCATTGGAATCCTCTTACCTTTGGCATCTACAGTAATGTGCAATGGGTCATTGTGGTGTTTCCCCTTCTTCATCAAATCTTTGTCAGAGTAGGAAATAATGAGTTCCCTATTTATAGACCCAATCAGAGCATTCAGATCTTGAGAGGTAGTGGTTGTAGGGACTTGGATTTGATTGAGAAGGTCTACCAAATTCTAGCGGTGCTTGTATGAGGCCATGAGTAAACCCCATAAAGATATATTGGCTTCAGTCTTCTGTAGTTGCTTAAGGACCTCATCCTTTTCGGTGGGTGTTTGTTGGGTGGCTTTGTTCAAGGCTTCTATTGGGTTGTCTGTCTCCAAATGTAGGAGTTTAAAATGTCTCCCCCTTGTGATGTGGGCAATTTTTGTTGGGTCATTTAGATCAGTGTCTTGGGGTTTGAAGTGTCTCCCCCCATATGTGGATGTCGGGTCATTTGATTGGGGTTCGAAGTGTCTCCCCCCGTATGTAGGTGCTTGGTTACTTGATTGGGGTTTGAAGTGTCTTCCCTCGTATGTAGGTGTTTGGTAACTTACTTGGGGTTTGAAGTGTCTCCCCCCATTTATGGATGTTGGGTAGTTTGATTGGGGCTTGAAGTGTCTCCCCCCATTTGTGGATGTTGGGTAATTTGTGGTTTATGTTACATCTTCACTCCATATATCATACCCTGCTGTGGATATCATTCCCATAAACTCTTCCCATGTCATAATAATGCATTCGGATAAGTCACAAATCAACTCAGATGGGTCCTCTTCACCTTCCTCTTCAGTCATCAAGTAATTAATTCTTGGTCCTCTCCCAAAATTGTGATTGGGCAAGGGATTATTAGTAACGCTTGGCCTTGTAAGCGATGCAATCACCTTAGTGTCTATCAGATCTTAAATTCCATGATGAAGGCCAAAACACTTGTTAGTATCATGGCCAGGGCTTTGGTGGTAGGCACATCTCTTAGTCACATCAAATCTTGCAAGCAGTGGGTTTAGGATTGGTCTTGGATCTAAGGGCTTTAGTAACCCTTTTGCTTTTAGTTTTTCAAACACTTGGCTCACGGGCATATAGAACTCATGAAACTCCCTCCTAGGCCTTGGGGGTGGCCCTTGTGATATTTGCACGGGGGCAATAGGAGCAATAAGTTGGTAAGGATCATTTTTTTATGTATTAGAAACTTCTGCAGTTTTAGAACTAGATCCTATATTCTTTTTAAACCTTGGTGGGTCCTTATTCTTTATACTGCCATTATTTATTGCATCCTCAATTTGGGTTCCAGCAGTAATTAATGCTTTAAAATTAGGAAAATACTAAGCAAACAAATATTTATGGTATACAGGTAATAAGTTTTTTACAACCATGGTTAACTGCTCTTCTTCACTTGGCCTATTTATCATTTGTGCCGCCTTGGATCTCCACTTGGTAATAAAGGTAGAGAAGGATTCTTTCGGCTCTTGCTTCGTGGTCTCCAAATCTCTCCTTGTCACATCCACCTCTATGTTGTACTTGTATTGATTGTGAAACTGGTGGCAGATGTCCTCCTAACTCCTTGCTCTAGCATCATCTAGGTTGAGGAACCACCTAAGAGCGGCTCCAGTTAGGGTGTTTTGAAACAGTTGAGCAAGTGATTCTTCAATTGCTCCTAGGGGCTGCATGACCCTCATATACATTTTCAAATGGGACTTTGGGCAGCTAGTCCCGTCGAACTTGTCCAAGGTTGGCATCTTGAACTTGGAATGCAATCTCACATCAGGGAAGAGTGAGAGTGATTGGTAGTCCATGAGGTCTTCCATCTTACGAGCTCTCTTGATCATCTCTTCCATCTTGTTTATCCTCTCGTTGATCTTCTTCTCGCTTTCCATGGTTGGAGGATTATGGTCAGTCTTGTTCTCCTCTTGGCCACTCTTCAGGTTCTGAAATTGTTGCATCATAAGGTTCATGTCCTCCCTCAATTGGATTTGACTAGCTACCATGGTGTTTAGTAGCTCTTGAATATTCATGGGTTCTTCGGTATTTGGTTGTTCTCTCCCTTCCTTCACAGCGATGGAGTCTTCAGACTTCTTGTGGCTTGGACAGTCTTGTAGGTCGAATACGGGATTGTGATGTTACAGTAGTGGAGTGTCTTCTATGCTCACGGCTTTAGTACCGTGATGGGAGTGATGGGCTTGGAACTGGAACTACTAGCTTGAGTGTCGGTCTTGGGTTCTCTCTGAAGTCTTCCCTCTTATCTTGACCAAATTCTCCCCTAAGAAAAGGCTTGGTTGGGTCAATCAAAGTTAGGTCCCCATCTTCATTAATCAACCAACCAAACAAACACACGCAACATACAATGCAATTTTAACATGGACCGGCCTAAGGGTAGGTTCTAAGTCATTACATTGTAGGGTGGGTTTGTTGTTTCATTATTTCCCATAGCTAGGACGTTACACCTCCCAACTTGTAATGTAATGAACATTACGTTGGTCCGAACCTATCCTTAATAGTCAACAAGAAGTGATCCAGTGACTTTGGACTATGAGTTGGTAAGTTCACCACTGGGTACCTGAATCTAATGAAGACTGGTGATCCATGGTTACTACCACCATATTGTTGAGATGGGTGCATACATATTTGTTGTTTTGATGGCACACACTATGACAGTTAGGGAAAGCTTTTAACAATCAATATGGCAACACAAACAAAAAAAAAAAATCATACAAACATCTCAAGGCATAAATAAACAAACAAACAACAATATCATGCAAAAGACAAGAGTATATAGTTGGTCACTTAAAGTCTAACACGAAACTTAGCCCTCGACATCCCCAATGGAGTCGCCACTGTGAGAGACCGAGAAATTGGGTGCTCTCAAAAAAGAGATTTGGGTGCTTTTAAGGGCACCTCTCTTTTTGGGTAAGTGGTGTGGAGTCGCCACTTATTTTTTATACAAAAAAATAAGAAAAAATAAATACAAATTACATGATCAAAATACTTCATTGTCATTGATTAAATAAAGAAAAGTACAATTTTAGTAAATTAACTTTACAAGCCTTTGGGTTCTAGTTACAATCTATGCAAAAGAATACAAAACTTTGGTCCTAATTACAATCTACCAAAATTAAAAGACAAAACACTAATCTACCTATCCAAAAATCCTAAGCTCGGGGGCTAGGTTACGGAATGGGAAGGTGTTAGGCACCCATTTCGCTCAGACAAAGTCTGGTCTTCTAGACTTTAATGACCAATATACCCTTTTTGCATGATGTTGAATGATATGTTGAACACACACGACACACACTTGACAAAATTAATTTAAATAAATTTGCCTTATGGATGTGTCTTCTTTTAAAAAAATATTCAAATCCGTTTTGTGAATAAAAAAATTGGATTTGTAAAGAAAATCATATTTGTTTTTATGTAAAAGAAGTTTAAAAAAAAAAAAAAATAGGATCCACATTCATGAGATAAATTTATTATACATGCATCATATATTTTTTTTTTAAAAGACAAGACTATTTATAAATAAATAAAATAAAAAAAAATAAAAAAAGAAAAAAAGACAAGACTTCAACCTAACTTTGAATTCCTTCTTTTGAACTTCAAACTCAGTAATTTGGTAACAAAGAAAACTTTTTCTAAAAAAATCAGATCTGTATTTAATGAAAATACAGATAAGTTTTTGTGTTAAAAAAGTTAAATCCATATTTAATGAAATTACATATCAGTTTTTGTGTTAAAAAAAAAAATTAGATTTGAAAAATATAGATCAGTTCTGCATTAAAAAAATCAGATCTGAGAGATACAGATTAGTTTTTAAGTCTTTTTTAAAAAATCAGTTCTGAAAAGTACAGATCAGTTTTTGTGTTTAGAGAAAATTAGATCTGAAAAATACAGATCAGTTTTTGTGTTTAGAGAAAATCAGATCTAAAAAATACAGATCAGTTTTTGTGTTTAGAGAAAATTAGATCTGAAAAATACATATCAGTTTTTGTTTTTAGAGAAAATCAAATCTGAAAAATACAAATCAGTTTTTGTGTTTAGAGAAAATCATATCTGAAAATACAGATCAGTTTTTTTTAGTTTTCATAAAAGAATTTTGTTAGCCATTGCAGATTTTGAGACTTAAGAAAAAGAGTTACAATAAACAATCACCTAAGCCCATGTTAAAGAAAATTCTAGCAACGTATTTAAGCATGGTAACCATATCAAGAACAAAACATAATAAAAATATGCTAAACATATTCATGCATCATACTAATTAATGGAAAAAAAGAAAAGAAAGAAAACAGAATACCTCTTGCATGAGCGTGCTCTTCAAATGAATGAATATTTTAGAAATCAAAGAAGCTTGTTCACCTTTTTGAGGTCTAAAATACCTTACTTACAAAAAAGAAGTTCCTAAAGCAAAAACCTCCAGAACGTCTTTAACTTTAACGTAAGGGGAATTGAAAAGTTAGAAGAGAAGAGCCCCTAATTCTGATTTGTTTCCTCTATTTATAGAGGTTGGGATGCTTAAAAAATGAGATCAGATACGAATTGAAACACATCCTTATCTCTAAAAAATCATAAAAGATAGGCCTTATCTCAATTAGGGAGTCCCTAGGCCGTGCCAACAATTTGGGCCAATCAGCACTTTTCATGTGTCGATTGGCACTCCAAGAGTGCCGAATGGCCCTCTTGGGTGCCGAGTCTGCATTTGAGTTTTGGTCCAATTTGGACTCCTTTTTTTTTTAGGATTTTTGAGCCAAGAATTGTACTTAGACGCATTTTTAATCCGTATTCTAATAATTAATCCCTTTTTCTAGATATTCAGGTCTTTAAAGTGATAATTATCTTGTAGATAAATATTCCAAAAAGTCTTGATTATCCACAACTTCTTTGTTATCTAATTATCCACTTTTTTCCCATGCAAGCAAGTCTATTTTTGACACTGACCAACAACCAATCACAAAGTTATTTAATTAATTTTAATTATTTAGCCAATCAGAATTAATTAAAATTAATCATGCGTGGTCGGTTCCACCCAAATAAAATGCATGCAGATCGTGCAAACTTGATCATGTGATATCTTTCAATCCGACGGTCTGATTTAGAAATCGGACACACCGTTGGACCATTAGAACCTCAAGATCAATTTTATGATATGCAATGAATGAATTAATGCATGTAATGTAACTCTAAATGTCAGGTATATGAATGGTCACTCTAGCCATCTTTCTTGATTAAATTATGGGTGCAAAATCAAGTGTCTACAGGTAGCAACTAAAACAAACCTTCTGTTACCTGTGGCCCATGGGAATGGCCCTACAATGTCTAACCCACGGTGCAAAGGGCTAAGGGCTAGTGATTAGGTTCAAGTTCCCACCTAGCTAGTGTGTATTTGAGGCGTGTTTTTTACACCGATCACACTTCTTGACATACTCGACTCTGTATTGCTTTGCATGTTAGGCCACCAAAATCCCTAAGTCATTGCTCAGTGGGATAACGATCTTCCCCCAAAGTGACCACCATAAACCCCTTCATGCAACTCAGCAAGGAGATCAGTGACATCATTAGGGTGAAGACACCACAAATATGGACCCCTAAACGATCGTCGGTACAGCTTTTTATCTTCAGATAACCAAAATCGAGAGGACGTTCTCTGCACCTTCTTGGCCTCTTTAACTTCACTCGGTAAAGATCGATTAGCCAGAAAGGAGATAACGGGGTCCATCCAACTCGAATCGGACGCCGAAGCTACTACTACAATTGGGCGATGCTCTATGCTTGGACGCTCCAATAACTCCATAGAAATCATTCGTGTAAGACATTCATCTGACGATGTGGCCAAAGTGGCCAAAGAATCGGCGTGACTGTTCTGACCCTTTGGGACTCTAGCCACACTCACTTTTCAGAAACATGCTTGCAAAGTCCCAAATAACTTCAAATACTGTGACATACGGGAGTCCCTTGCTTCAAAACTTTCCTCTACTTGGCTTACTACTAGCCTTGAATCTGAGAATATCTCTACCTCCTTGGCACCCAACTTTTAGGTTGCTCTAAGTCGAGCAATAAGTGCTTCATACTCGGCTTCATTGTTTGAAGCCTGGAAGCCCAACATTAGTGATTTCTCTAGCTTTAACCCCTCAGGGGATATCATAACAATCCCAACTCTCGCTCCTCTGACGTTTGACACCCCATCCACAAACACTCGACCTGGTTGAACAGAGGCTTGGCATACCCCTACTATGACCCCCAGTGCTGGTGTGAATTCTACCACAAAATCCGCTAACACCTGACCCTTAATGGAGTTTTTCGGTTTATACTGTATATCAAATATCCTGAGTCTTGTTTCCCACATAGCTATCCTCTCGGGATTGTAAGGAGTATTCGATCAACACCTAAACCGTGTGGGCTTGGAAATAGTGGGGCAATTTTCTCGTTATATGAACCAACGCCAATGCCATCTTCTCCAATGGTAGATATCGAGTCTCTGAATCCACTAACGTCTTGCTAATGTAGTATACCGATCTTTGAATTCCGTCTTGATGTCTTAATAACACAGCACTTATAGCATGATCGGAGACCGCCAAATACATATACAAATCTTTCCCAGGCTCAGGCCTGGATAAAATGGGAGGGCTGGCCAAATAGCACTTCAAATCTTAGAACGCCTCATCACATTCCTCAATCCACTAAAAGCCCTTCCATTTTTTCAATAGCTGAAAGAAAAGCCTGTACCTATCTATCGATCTCAAAATGAACCAATTCAGGGCTGCAACCATCCCCGTGAGCCTCTGCACTTCCTTGGGGTTACTCGGCGGATTAAGCTGCTAAATTACCTTGATCTGGTCGGGGTTAACCTTGATGCCCCACCTTTACAAGTTGCTCTAGATGATCTTTCAGCACCTGGCATTGCTCGATAGTATGGCCCTTCTCCCTGTGATATGTGCAGTACAAACTCTAATTTCTTTTAGCTAGGTCCCCGCCCATCTTCCCCAGCCACCAAAAATATGGCTCGTTCTTAATGCGTTCAAGGATCTTGTGGATGGGTTCTTTGAAGGCTACATTAACCCCTTTCAGATCATGGTACTGTATTCGACACCCTTGATTCCCTTTTGGTCCTCTGCTGGAATCCCCCAGGCTAAAGATCTCTATTGTATTGGTTAGAGGCTGGAGCTTTGCCCTTACTCTACTATCTATTGTCCTCTAGCCTTTTATGTTCCTCAATCCTCCTCATTAACTAGTGCATGTTCTCGGGGGAATGCATGGTAAGAGAATCCCTCAATTCCGACTCCTAAGGTAGTCCAAGCCTAAACGTACTCGCTGCCACCTGCTCATTTCCTCCTCATATTTCATTGTACAACTCCCAATACCTATTCGCATACGACCGAAGAGTCTCTCCACTTCTCATCTTCATGGATAACAACGTTGATCGATTGAGGGACCCTACTGCAAGTGATAAATTGGGCCCTGAATGCCTGAATCAACTCCTCGAAATTGTATATGGACCCTTTCCTTAAACCGTTGAACCATCTAATTGTCGTGGGCCTGAGACTGGACGAGAACACCTTGCACATCAATCCATCATTCCAAGAATACAGAGACATCATCTGAATATAATGGCTGACGTGTTCCACCAGGTCGATTTTGCCATCGTAGCAAATGAATGGCGGGATATTAAAATGCTTCAACATCTCCGTACACTCTATCTCATAAGAAAACGGTGATTAGGCAGCTCTCTGAAGTGCTCGGCTCATGGTGTCCAAAGCTGCATTAGGGTGCCCACACCTGTCCCTGTTCGGCGTGTCAGGACGACGTCCCACAGTTTTGTTGGACCTATCTCTCGACTGTCGTGAACCGCTCCAATGAGACGATCCAGCAATGCCGCTTCCAGTATAGTTGGGATCATCAAACGACCCCTCACAATCCCTCCTACGACATCGGCCCCTGATCTCTATTTCCAGTTCCTTAATCTACTTCCGTAGGTTTTCAAGCTCCTGGTCCCATTCATTACAATACGACCACTCGGGAATGTAAGATACTAATCTTTCCCCTTGTGAAGATCCCTCATCCGAATCAAATCTTGTCTCATGCCCATCTTACATGCAGTCCTGTTCTCTTTTCCGTTCCCTCTCCAACCTCTTCTAGCCCCGAGACGAGGCCCTTAAATGATTGCCTCCAAGGCCAACCGATCCTTCTCCTGCATGTAGACCTTCCATTATGGACGATATCAGGCTACCTTGAAGTCTTATGCTAAGTGGGATCCCCATAGATGGCGCCAATTATGGTACCCAAACCCGATGGTTCTCACTAAGTAGGGATTGGGCTCCCAATTTATTTGTTTATGGGTATGACTGACGTCCTACTATGGAAAACCTCAAATGCTGCCTTGACAGCCCAACAGTATAACACCAGAACCTTTAGTTTGTATCACTCTCCTTTCCCTGGTATTTTCCCCCTCTCACCTTCACTCATATTTCTCACCTCCTGATTTTTACCAACCAACCCTTTCTCTTCTATCCTACCTTCGCTTTTATAGTCTTCTCTTAGCAGGGACTCAAATAATTACCTTTCCGTCATTTTCTACGTGGTCCCCACCTTTGTCCAGAATCCCTAGTAAATTGGTCCATTCTACGGATTCCCCCAAGGCACTAGTAACATTTAGGGGTTGGTTCAAGTATTGGCTATTGCCCTTTCAGTTAACCTTGACCCATTCAGTAGTACTGGGTTGGGCCCAGCTTGATAACAATGGGCCACTACTGGGCACTGACCCGATGTCCACACACCATGCATTGATGCATAGGTGCTGTGGTAGAGTGAGGTAAGTCATGCATTCACATGAACATGCATTTGGTTTTGGATATGATGGATATGATTTATATTAGATGTGTAATATAGATTTTCTGTGAGTATGTGAACATGTTGTTTTGATCTTACCATGTCTATTTTTTTGCCTTAATTTGATATATACATGTTTCTGCCTTGGATTTAATGGATGCTATGTGTGATAGATGTATGCTAGGTTTGATATGAGTTGTCATGATAGATATATGTTAGGATTTGGGATGAAATGTCATGTTGATTGCTAGATGTATGTTAGCATGTGTGTGAGTCTAGAATGACAATGTTGAATATGCCTTTAACAACATACTCATATTGCGCTTGGGTGCCTAACATGTGTGTGAGTCTGGAACCGACCCACGGGTCGGGCGGTCTTGGGTGCCTAACACCTTCCTAAGCGATACCTAAACTTTGAACCCATACTCTGGTAGTAAGATTAGTCCTTCCACGAAGGGCGCTATATATATGGTTCCTAAACCTAATCTAGGTGGCGACTCCATTTCTTTTCTCCGCGCCGGTCCACTCGACCAAGGCGTACTCCACTCCCCCCCCCTCGAGTTGCGCCCACAATGTGGCATTTAAAAAATGCCAAATAATTTTTTTTATAATATTTTAATTTCCACGTCAGCGTAATGTCAGCAAGCAGGACACACCGTCTGCCACGTAGGACGTTTCTATTAGTGGGTTGACGGCAAGGACCAAAACGAAAACAATTTTCTAATTTCAGGGACTAAGGTAGGCGCAAAATCAATTTAGGGACCAAAATGAGAATCGGCCCAAAATGTAAGGACCAAAAGTGTATTTTCGCCATATATATATATATATATATATATATGCATCTATTGTTGTATATTTAGTTATTTACTCTTTCATCACCTAAAAATATTTTCTATTCATTTTTCTTAAATGGGTCTTAAACCTTGATTAAGCACAATATGAGTATGTTATCTCAAAGAATGGTTGATGGTTTTGAACTCCCATTTCATTTTTGACAAAGGACCCATAAGGCTTGAACAAGATTAGGGCTTATTTAGGAGAAATCACTAAAAGCCCTAATTTTTCCAATGAACCTTTACTTTTCTTGTCATTTAAATTTCTAGTCATTTACTTTTCTTGTTATTTAAATTCCTAGCACTTTATTTTCCTTGTCATTTAAATTCCAAGCAACTTTATTTACTTTCCTTTACTTTATTGCACTTTATTTCTTGTATTTTTAATTTATAGAACTTGTTTACTATTGTTGCTCTTTACTTTTTTCTCTCATAAATAGGGGTGTGCAACCAACCCACCAACACCGACCCAGCCCAACCCAACCCGCCAGGTTGGGTCGGTTTTTAGGGCTTGGTGGGTTGGGTTGAGTTACAAAATTTTTTTTGATAGCGAGTCAAGTTGGGTTTGGGTCATAAAATACCAAACCCGCCAAACTTGACCCGACCCACTCATATATTTAATATATATTTAAAATATATTATATAATTAATAAATTTTTTAAAATAATCAGCTCTTCCTATCATATATTAAAGTCAATTAGTTCACACAAACTCTAGAACCTTTTCTCTTAATGTGCCGCCTCCTACTCCCCTCTCCCACTTCACTCCCTTTTAAACCCTAACCCTCTTTCCCTCTGTTGAGCCACTGTCGTCCATCAGCTATCATCACTGCCTCAGCGGTGGTTCTATCTTTCTGGTGATAGCTCTCTCTTCCAGTGTTAGGTAAAGTTTCTCAATATTTTCTCTCTCTCGCTCTATTTCTCTTTCTCTCGCTTCTTTCTCTCTCTCTCTCTCTCTTACCGTGGTGGTTCAGTATTTAATTTTTGTTTGTTGATTTCTTAGTTTTCTTTTTACTAATTTTTGAATGATTTTGCATTGTCTCAACCACAGGTCTCTTTCTTACTCTAGTGGTTCTCTCTTCCGGTGTTAGGTGCAGGTACTTGGGTTTCTTTCTCTTGCTCTAGTTCTTTTCTAGCTTCTCTCTCTCGCTCTATCTACTTATCTCTCTTGCCGTGGTGGATCAATATTTAGCTTTTGCTTTGTTGATTTCTTAGTTTTCTTTTGGCTGATTTTTAAATGTTTTTGCTTTGTCTCAACTTACAGGTCTATTTCTTACTCTACAATATTTTCTCTTGCCAACTTGCTGTGTCCCTTTCTCTTTATCTTGCTTTGCAAGTTTGTCTCTGTCTGGCCCTCTCCCTATTGTTTTTACTATTGTTGTTTAGTCATTAGTGTTGTTTGCCTTTAAGGAGTTACATTAATACTAATCTTTGGGTTTTTTTTAATATATTTATATTTATATTTTTTCTGCTCAATTTAATAATAATAGTAATAAAAAAAAATTGTACAACCCATGGGTTCAACCCAACCCATGTGAGTTGGGTTGGGTTGGGTTGGGTTAGACTTATGTGTTGGGTTGGGTAGGGTTGAATTTTTTTTAACCCACCATGGTGGGTTGAGTCAAAAAATCTCTTAACCCGACCCATGTACACCCCTACTCATAAGCATTGTTGCCACAAATTAATAGTTTGGGTAAACAAATCTCTAAAGCATGCTTTTCCAAAAGACAATGATTTTTCATAAACTTTACTCCCTTTCAAATTGTTTTAAAAAATGAAGCATTTCTCTAGAAACCATTTTTTAGTTTCTTCCTCCTTTTCAAAATGCATTTCAAAAACCCTTTTCCCTTTCCTTTCTCAAAAAAAAAAAAATCCAAAATTTCTTTTCTTTCCAAAAAACCAAAAATAAAGAATATTTGTTTTAGAAATGTGTCTTCTCTTACTATGTCAAAAACTCATTTCATAGAAAATCTTTTTCCTCCCTAAATCCAAAAATAAAGAAGCTTTTTAAAATATATATATCTTTCTTCTTTCAAACAAAAAATGTTTTTCTTTTACCACGTTGGAAATTATTTTCAAAAAATAATAATAAGAAGAAATCTTTTGAATGAGCAAAGTTTCTAAAAGGAACATTTCTTTTCTAAAAAAATTGTGGGATTTTTGGAACCCCAAACCTTTCTTTCAAAAATAAAACCTATGAGCACTCTCTTTTAAACTCCCTTTTGTTCAAAAAATGTTTTCCTTACTAAAATGTTTTCTAGGTAATTTCCCCATTACTATAAAAAAAAATCATGGGATTATCCTTTTCCTTTTCAATCTTTTCCACTCTTCAAAGATAAAAATCCTTGAAATTTTTCATAGACAAATATCCTTTTCTCAACCCTTGTTTTTTGAAATTGCCTTTTTTTTACCAAAAAAAAAAATCTTTTTCAAAATAAAACTCCTTTCTTTAAAAATATTATCAAAAAAATCATGGGATTCTTTTAAAAACTAAACACTCTCTTTAAAAATCATGCAAGGTGCAGCAAAATGTGTAAACCTCTCCCTTCCAACTGAAATATTGCATTGTCCTCAATGTATCAAAGCCAAAATAAATTCAAGTATAATGGGAAGAAGTTACCTTAAGCATTTTATTTTATTTTTTTTTTTTTTGAAATTTCATTCACACCTACAAATGTTAGCTCACAAAAAAAAAAAAAACAAAAACAAAAACAAAAAACAACAACAACAACAACAACAACAAAATAAATAAATAACAAAAGGCAAAAAGAAAAAAAGAAACAGAAAGAAAAGAAAATTAAAACAAATATGGTACAACTTCATAAGGCTCCATGAAAATTTACTTAGCACCCTGATAGGCAAGTGTCTCAAGTGACACAGTCTCCTCCTCTAGTATAACTCCCCCTAAGTATGGTTTCAACCTTTGTCCATTTACTTTCAAAATCCTACCATCCCTAGGGTCCTCAACTACTACAGCTCCATGGTAAAACACTTCCCTTACGATCATAGGGCCATCCCACCTAGGTTTTAGCTTACCTGGACCCAAATATGCATATTTAAGACCACCGGACAGCGACTTAAGCTCTAGTTATGGTGCCTCTTTACTTGAATGCACGAGCTTTTTTTCATTCTCTAGTAGCTCCTCAAAGCAAGGCTTCCATCCTTCATTAACTGCCATCATCTGTTGTTTTTCCAAAACCTGTAAGGAATCCAACAAAGAAAAATTTTCAGATACATGAATATCACATTCTAAATCATAAGAACCAACAGAATTATTAAGAAGAGTTTCAAGAGGATCAGAAAAACAAATCTTATTAAACTTTTCTTGAACCACCGCCCCAATGAGGTTCACATAAGCACAGTCATCATCCTCATGTGGTTTTTTAGCCACATGAAATATGTTTAGCTCCAAAGTAATGGAACTAAAAGTGAGTTGCATCCTTCCATTCCTGCAATTAATTAAAGCATTAGTTGTGGCAAGAAATGTGTACCCAAAATAATAGGGGTATGAACACTAGAATGTACAATAGGTTGGTAATCTAGAACAATAAAATCAACTAGATAATAAAATTGTTCAATTTTCACCAACACATCCTCAATAATCCCCCTCGGCTCTCTTATAGAGTGGTCAGCCAACTGTAAAGTTACTAAAGTAGGTTTTAACTCACCAAGTCCAAATTTTTTATATACACTAAAAGGGATCAAATTAACACTTGCCCCAAGATCTAGCAATGCATGCTCCATGATGTAATCTCCAATAGTATAAGAGATCTGTTGGGAAATTTAGACCCCGGTTGATAGAATTAACAAGTTTTAAACCCAAGTTGTTAATTAGGTTTATTATGAATAAATCTCGTTAAAACAAACAAACATCAATATCATGTCAAAATCATATGCAGCGGAAAAGTAAATAAGACAAGATATGATGACCCAGGAAAACCAATGAAACAAACTAGTTTCACAGTAAAAAAACCTGGGGGGAAACCTTCCCGAAAAGCAATCCACTATAATGAAAAGGAGTTTCAAATCTAGTACAAAACCTTTGGTCCTAGACTCTACAATCCCCGTAGATGAACTCACAGCAGAAACCTTCTACCGCTTCAGAACCTCTGAACTCTTCAATATATGAACGCCACCCTTTGATGCACGAATCCCAGTACGTGACTAACCAATTGCTCGGATCTCAGTACGCGACTTAATCACCAACTAGAAGAAGATGTTGGCTACAAAGTTCCTCACTTCATCAACAATGAAGATCAAGAAGCACTTGGTTACAAAACCCTAAGGCGCAAAAACATAGTAGCTTCTTTCAAAGAGAATAAGGCATCGGTCACCTTTTGCATATGTTCTCCTTGTATTCTCTTATGTGATTGCCTCTAAAATAAGCCTTATATAGGTCTAGGGTTGTGAGAAAAGAAACCCTATACATACATGTCATCATGGGCCAAAAATCAGATCTGGAAATCTAAATTTCGTAAGACTCAATAATTCTCGATCGATCGAGGAGGTGTCGAGAAGGTGTCGAGGAACATCTCGATCGATCCACCAGGTGTCGAGGAGCTATCGAGGAGACAGAAGATTTCTCGATCGATCGACTAGCTATCGAGAAGGTGTCGAGATTGCGATAAGAAACACCTTTAAGAGCTCGACAAATAGCTAGGTGTCGAGGAGGTGTCGAGAAGCTATCGAGCTTTAAAATTCAATACTTTCTCACTTGAATCTTGGACAGACTTGCATGTCTTTAACACTTGAACTTGATACAAGGTTTCTTGAAGCATCAAACACATCCTAGATCTACCCAAATACAAATAAAGTGCATTTTGTCAAAGGATAAGCCAATTACATAAAATATGTCCTTAACAAGATCATAGGACAACCTGGATCCTTATACTTTGGTGGGCTCTTCTGTTAAATAACTACACTTACCTGTTCTATTAGGAATGTGATCTTCTTCACATGATGCTTTCTCTTGATGGTGTATAGGTCCTTAATTACCTTGGCATATGCAGGCACTTGCTTGATAACATGTAGTAATGGCAAATTTATCTTTACTTAATGCAAATGCTCTAATATCTCAAATGTGGTTTCCAATTTCCTAGGTAATTTTAAGGCTTGTGGAAATGGTGGAGGGATTGGGCATTGTTTAATGTCATCAAGCCCAAGTGACTTAGTTTTATCCTTCTCTTTTTCAACTGGGGTCTCCTTAGATTTCTTAGTTACTAAAGGAGAACTTTTATCAATCTCTTTACTACTCCTCAAAATGGTCACAGCTTTTACTTCCTCATATTTATCCTTAGAGCCAATTTTTAGATTTTGATTGATTGGATTGGGTTAAGTTTGGGAAGGAAGCTTCCCTCTCTCTATCCCACTCAATGAATTTGTAAGCCTAGTTATATGACTCTTGGTCTCTCTTACCTCTTCATCTAGCCTAGTGAGCATGGATTCAAACTTCTAATTTTGCTCACTTTGCCTTTGAATGAAAGCACTAAGTGCATCCTCCAAGGAAGGTCTAGATGATGATGATGCATGTGGTGAATTAAAATTCCTTGGAGCAGGAGGATTCAACACATTGTCACTCTTATAATTGTTAGAATATAAAGATCTATTTGGCCAGTATGAATTAAATGCATGTACTTGTTCTACTGGCACATTTAAGAATGATGAAAGAGATGCACATTCATTTGTAGCATGGTTTATCTCATGACAAATTTTACACACCTCCATTGGGTCCTCTCTAAAGGTAGCACTAACACTCTTACTTCCTTTCATTTTGAGTGCCTCTATTTCTTTAGTTATCATGATGATTTTGGCACTCATGTTATCATCTTCCCTTAACTTGAAAACACTTCCACTAGAAGTGGTAGTGTTAGTTCTGGTCCTATCAGTGGAGTCCATAGGGTTAGGTCCAGTCCATGTGTTAGAGTTTTCAACTATCTCATTAAGATAATCTATTGCATCTTTGAGTTCTTTTTGTAAAAAGTCCCCTCCACATGAGAGTTGAACAAACTGTCGGTCCCGAGGTGTAATTCCTTCATAAAAATAGCTAACCAACCTCCAATCTTCATACCCATAAGTTGGGTAGAAATTGAAAAGATCTTTGTACCTTTCCCAAGCTTGGTATAATGTCTCATTTTCTCCTTGAATAAAACTAGCTATCCTTCTTTTTACTTGCTAGACTTTGTGGGGAGTAAAATGTTTCTTAAAAAACTCTTGGGCCATCTCCCCCCCAATTACCTATAGACCTAGGTTTCAAGGTGTAAAGCCAACTTCTTGCCTTATCTTTAAGAGAAAAAGGAAAGAAACATAACTTAGCAGCCTCAATAACATTTTGTGCATAGAAACTACTAATTACCTCTTCAAAAGCTCTAACATGGACATAAGGATTTTCATTTTCTTGTCCCCTAAAGTCAAGAAGTATTGCTAATAAACCTTGTTTCACTTCTACATATGTTCATTAGGTGGAAGCATGATGCATGAAGGAACAGGATTTTGTGTGGGATGCAACAGTTCATACATAGTTCTTCTATTCTCATCATGATTATTACATGTTTCATCACCTATGATTGATGAAGAAGGTGAAGGTGAAGGTATGTCAAAAAGATTACCAAAGTAAGTTTCAAAAATTTCTAATCTGCCTCTGTTGTTTCTAACCCAAATGCTCATGCAACAATGAATGCACAATCAAATAAAATAAAATTTTTATAAAAAAAAAGAAAGAAAAAAAATATGGGAAAAAATGAAACGAAGTTACCAATAGAAGAATTTTCACTAGTTATGCTCTGCTCCAAAAAGATTGCCTCTGAATATGCAACAGCTCCCTAGCAACAGCACCAAAATTGCTTGCTCACTCCCAAGTGTAGGAGATCGTAACAATATAATTCTCGAAGTACCGATGTCGAACCACAAGGAGCAGGGTAAATTCAAAGACAATGTAATCAAACAACAATTTGGGTGAAGAAGAAAAGTACTTTTGCTTGGTGATTGTTAACAAGAATAATAATAAAAATTTATTTAAGTCAATAATGTAAATACTAGGCATCGGGGTGTTTCCCTATATCGATATGAAATTCAATGTGATCTAAGAAAATATATATTTCATAATTGATTGTTCTTATACAATTAAATACTTATGATTCGGTTGAATTGAGACAATTCAAGAACGTGTGATATCCTAGATTAATAATGCGGTTAGAATAGTTTTTAGAAAAAACCCATTCACTTTAAAACCTGATTTCTATTTGAAACTATTAGAAATTCATCTAAACAATAAGAAAAAAATGATTGAGCTTATTGAAAGCATAGAAGAACTAATACATCAAAAGAAATCTAATTGAACAATCAAATATGTTGTTGTCTAAAATCTTAGAAAGAATCACATTGAATATTCATACCATATAGAAAAAACATAACCCCTAGCCCTAGCAAAGAGTTTAGGCTGCCATTAGAGAAAGGAAAATACAAGGTTTTCTCTGCCAAATTCGTTCTCCACAGCCTTCCTTCAAAACCCTAATGTAAAAGTGTCGAAAGAAAATAAAACTTTTACTATTTAATTTTCGTCCAGATTTACAGCAGCAACTTGTGAGTTAATTTCGGCCTTCAAAAATTGTGAATTTCGAAAAATACAAAACTGGAAAGTTGTAGCTATTTAAGTCAGAATTCCAACCCATCTGGCCTTGAGTCAATTGAATTTTTGAGGAGAGAGATATGCCCAAAATATTGATCAGTGCTCAAATCTGATTTTTCCTTTTCAGATTCTGCCTCTTTTATTTCTTTGCTTATTTGAAGCTTCTAAACATGGTAAACGACCCAAGCACTCCAGCTACACCTCCTTAGAAATTTAAGCATGGTCCTTTAGCTCCTCTTTAATTTTAGTTTGGCCTCTATTCTCTCACAAACTCTTGTAAACTCATCTTTTTCACATGATTTCCTGAAAGTAGAAAATTACAAGCAATGAATGACATCTTATTCAAGAAATTATGTAAAGATAAATAATAGTGACTAATGCAAATCATGGCTTAATTATACAAATTAAGTATAGTAATAAGGGGATAACACCCACATAAATATATAACAATTATACATTTTAAGGCGCTATCAAACTGTAGTCTACTCCAAGTCATGTGGGGAAATCATTCTCATGATTCTTACATCCTACTTAGACCCAATGTAATTCCATCCTTAGAGATCATATAACCTAAGAACCCTACTTGATTCAACCAAAATTCAAACTTTCTAAGTTTAGCAAACAACTTATTTTCTCTTAGAATAAATCAAAATATCATTAATGAACAAAAGTGATCCAAGTAATCATGAAATGCCACATTCATCAAATCCATAAAGGTAGTAGGTGCATCAGTTAATCCAAACTGCATCATTAAGAACTCGTAATGACCATACCAAATTCAAAGGCTGCCTTTGGTATGTCCTAAATTTTCAACTAGCGATAACTAGAACAAGATCAATCTCAGAAAATACTTGTGCTCTTTGTAACTAGTCAAACAAGTCGTCAATGCAAGGCAAAGAATATCTACTCTTAATGGTAACTCAATTTAGATCATGGTAGTTAGTACATAACCTCATAGACCCATCATTCTCACTAAATATGCATACAAGCATGATAAGAAGCCAATCAATCCATGCCTAGGATAACATAAAAAATCATGCTTATCTAGCAACACCATTTTAGCCAATAAATCTCTACCGCTAATAAAAAAGATACAAGACTTATGCACGAGATTATTCCATATAATATCACCAATTGGGGTAGAAGCTAATAACTTAAAATCAAGTAGTTCTAGGCTCTTATCACAACTTTTAGTAGGGCACTAGAAACAAAATAATGCGTGTTTGTTGCTTCCGCTACGTGTTTTGTATGAGATTCAAAACCAGATTTTTCAACAAATGGTATCAGAGCGGTCTTCAATGTCATGCTTGTATAACATGTGATTGAGTTTTAGAATCAAAGAAAATCATTTTCTTGATGTTCTGGCATTCTGCAGTGATTTTTCTATATAATCACGCTTATAGGATTTTTGATTTCATAATTAAGTTTTGGAGATTGACTTTGCGTTGATGTGAAGTGAATTCCTTTTAATATGGAATTTCGTCTTCTTATGCCCAGGATATACATTTTGGATATAGTTATTGTAATAACCGTCAAGTGCGTGAATGATGTTATTGCACCGCTTGGATGTTATTGCACCGCTTGGATGTATAATAAGACAATTTAATGTTAATTGTCTTGATGGCCATCTTGCATGTGTTAATATAAAGGATTCATTCAATCCGTATATTATATTTCATATGCATTCGAATCAATGATACAAGGTTTCAAGCATTCAATAACTATATCTAAGCAATTCAACTTTACGTGTTCATCAAATGACATATACATGTGACAATGTCGATTTACTAGTTTTGAATTAGTATTGTACACCGTCAATGATTATATATGATTTATGGCCTGATTACACATGGATTAAATTGTATCATTTGTGTAATAAAATATGCATGATCTGACTTTGAGAAAGATAACTATGTATATGTGCAAGGAATTAGAGACAATAATTTCATGGTCTTAGAAAATAAAGCATTTAATTTTTTCTGCATGGACATTGAAATTATTGTTTGATAAAAATTGATATTGATGTTATGATGTTATTTAAATTTGAATTTAAGTATGTTAAATTGAACTTTAAGGCTATAGCATCAATGGATTTCAGTTTTAGTCTCAAACTCAATCTACTATGTTCATATGATGGTAGTTTGTTCATGAAAACCGTTGAAAACTGCTTTAGAAAAATTCTGGAAAATTCGAGTTTCACGTGTTTCGATTGATCAAAAATTACCTTCGATCAATCGAGTGAAACAGTAACCAATCTGTTTGATCTGATTGACTTTCGATTGCTAGCCGATCGATCGAATGCTCTTTTTCGATCGATCGAGAAGCGATCGAGTACCAATCAAGCCAGGCAAATTGTTTGGTACGAATTTTTTAATTTTTTCGACCGATCAAGAAATACATTCGATCGATCGAAATCTGAGTATTCTGAATTTTTCTAAATGTTTTCACATATAAAGAAAGAGTAATGCTATGTGTGATGAGATTACACATGGTTTTAACTAAAAGACCTAATGAGATCAAAGATATTAGTTAAATAGAACTCTTAGTCCTAAATAGTTTGAGACTTGTCTTTTAAGAAACATTCTAATAAGATTAGAATTGTTATATGATTGAAAGTCCTTAATTTATTTTAATTAGAAGTTTTAATGAGATTAAAGCTTAATTAAAAGGTATATAGTTTCTAATGAGATTAGACTACTTTATCTAGTAAATTAAGGATAGAGTTCTATATAACTAATTTTTGAATCATTAGTGTTTAAGGAATCCTAAATATTTTAGGACTTCCATTTTAGTTAGTGATTCTAATAAGATTAGAGTCTTCAACAAGTGCAAGGTTATTAGTTGTGATGGGATCACAATTATCTAAGAAAAACCCAAATAATGAGTGGGAGTACTAAAATAACCCTTTTGTTAAGTTTATTGTAATGTGAATAGATACCTTGTCTTGACTTCGAGTCTTGCATTCCATGCGGAGGGTATTTGCTTCACAGATTACAAGGTTAAACATCTTTGTGATTGCGTGAATGTTCATTACGCTATTGTGACGTGACTTAGTAACATCACATTGAATTTAAACAATTAAACACATTTAATGTGTAGGGTTAAAATTGTGATTAGATCACAATGATTTCATGACAATCCACTTGTTTTTAAAATTTCTAGTGGGAGAGAGATACAAGAGTTGGATCTCACGGCCTCCATTGTCGGTTTATAGTAGTGTGATTAGGCACCTCGCCTTGGCGTATATGCCTTGCTCCCTTCGGAGGGTGTTTAATTCATGGTACTACAGGTTAAACTTCTTAATGATGGATGAAGTGTGTTTTTACATTGAGAACGACCACGCTTCCGTGGAGTTACTTGGTGACTCACATTGATTCTAGGCAATGGTGTACACTAGACTAAATGTAATGTTAACCTCCCTTCGAAGCTATGTCATTATTACTTAGGCTAAAGGAAAAGCGGCAAATTATTTTTGTTTGGTAAGAGTTACCATGATAGCATTAATAATGAGAATAATTCTTGCCTAATCATAGTGATTGGTATGACCTCGCTTCCGAGGAATATTAATTGCGGGATTAGGTTGTCGTTGCACTTAGTATAGTATGTTTTTCCGGTTCCATAATATATGGTTATGGATGCAAAATATAATGTCCCTGTAATTATGTTCATAGTCTTAAAATAAAGTTGTCATAATTTTGTTCTCTAGCTACTATTTTAATAGAATCACATTAACTAAGAAATAATTTTGAACATGGTGCTTAAAGGAGCTGAAGTACATAAATATGTTTCGATTCAGCATTGTCATAATTTCCTATGCATTGATGGAAGATAGCTTATGATATGATCATAGTTTCCATTGAAATGCTAAAATGTTTCATTGGCTTCTATCTCAATTGTGCTATAGCATGAGATGCAAGATTTAGTATTAGACTTAGACTTTATATTAAGTCTAAATGAGATGTTTGGTATGAATCATATTGAGTGCTAAGAAAGGCTTAAGGAGTTCCAATTCTATATCATTTTATTAAATTTTTAATTTTAAAATGAATTGGAATTCTTGGATGTAGAGATTAAATGTTAATCTCATATGGATATGATCCACAAGTCCTTGTTAGCATCATTTGATCAATTCAGATTGTTTTGAAAATAAATTTTTTTTATATTATCTGAATTGATGAGTGAGTTCTATGCAACGGAAGACATCCTAAAAGTTAAGGCTAGAATCAATATGATTTAATTCCAGGGGCAGCTCTACAACCAGCCCAGGGGGTTCAAATGAACCCCCTGGCTTGGCCCCCAAAAAAAAAATTATATATAAATTTTTTTTTTTTTGACCCTTAAAATAAAATTTTGAACATCCTAACTCTAAATTTTGTTTAAACCCAATTGAAATAAACTTGAAATATGATCATATTAGTGCTATTTTCACAATATTTTCACAATATTTTTACAATAAAGGTTAAGTGACAAGTTGTAATTGACTTTTTATCTAAACCCATAACTGACATCACTTTTTTACATACCTTTAACAACTTGTCATCTAGATTTTAATGCGTAAATGTTTTGTCAGTAGCACTACTCTTAAAATTGCTCCTTTGTTAAAAAATAAATAAACATTTTCTCTAGACTCTGTCTTACTTTACA
Source organism: Notholithocarpus densiflorus (assembly GCA_030021035.2). NCBI lineage: Eukaryota > Viridiplantae > Streptophyta > Magnoliopsida > Fagales > Fagaceae > Notholithocarpus > Notholithocarpus densiflorus. The sequence continues at coordinate 1,266,580 of JARYZH020000007.1, forward strand.
GTTGATGGTAGAATGAAACTGTTTTTTCCTGCACTTTTCTTCTTCATCAACAAAAAATTACACCACTTGTACAACCAACTGATCTGTATTTACATCTATGATTCTTTTCTCATTCTCTCTTTCTCCCTTCTATATTTTCTTTCTATCTAATCAAGTAGTTTGATAAGTGTTCTATAATTTTTCAAGTCCAAAAAGTCTTTTAGTGCTTGCTCCAATTCCAAGAGAATGACCACATGTGTGGTTAAAAATCCATACACTTCAAAAGAAAAATCTTATATAAGTTACTATTTATTTTCCTTAGTTTAACATTTACTCTCAGACCTACAATTAGGTGTGTTACTATTCTTCTTTATCATATATTTTTATTTAATTGATGATGCTGCACGGAATCAGTAGGCTGAATGCTTCGGCTTCGGTGGGCTACTGGCGGTTGCGAAGGCCTACAAAGATGAACACACAATCAAAGGGAACCGGTGTGGACCGACCAAACACCCTCCGATGGCTAAGTTAGTTTCTTCCTAGAAAGGAGTTTCAACTTTTAGAAGGAAAATCTCAGAATACACTTGCCTCATTTTGATTCAGACTAGTCCTTTATATAAAGGACCTTGGAGCGGTTATTGGCTTGGTAACTTCCCCAAGATTTGAGGAAATTCTCTTGAGTCCAGACATAACTTCCCCAACGGCTATAGAAGTTACAACCGTTGATGGAAGTTATGTACTTAAGAGGAATCCATGGCGATGAATTCGGGTTGAGTAACTGTTTCAAGGTTTTGGGATTCGAATCTTCCATACTCTAGTGAATTTATACTTGAGAGTTTCTGAGTGTCATGTGGTCGTCCATGGACTTCGTCCATGGAAGACTGGTTTTCTGACGGTGTTATGTGAGTCGTCCATGTGCTTTGCCCATGAACGACCCTACTGTTCAGACTTGTGTGAGTCGTCCATGTGCTATGTACATGGACGATGCTAATGCTCTGTCGTTGTGTGAGTCGTCCATGTGCTTTGCCCATGGACGATCCCATTGCTCAGACGATCAACAAAAATAATTGGCTCAAGATCATGGACTATCCATATGGACGACTATGAGTTGTAATTTTTTACTATCCCATCAGTTGCCCCCTTGTCCAATGGTCGTCCAAAGACATTATTGGGATTTACTGTTTACCTTTGTGGTTCTGAGAAAATATATATATTTTTTGCCACGTGTCACGACTTCATTGGTTGACCCGTCATGTCGATTGCGTTTTTCGACGAAATTGCCACGTGCCTTCTTCTGAATAGCCAGCGTCGCTTCGTTGACCCCATTTCTGGGCCCTATAAATAGGTGCATTCCCTCTCTTACCCCTCACATCTCTCATAATTTTCCTTCTGCCATCTCGTCCAAAAGCCTCGTCTAGCATTCCTTCCTAGTTCTCAGGTATTTTCTTTCCCTTCTTAGGTTTTCGTCTTATCTGTCTTCATTTAAGTCATGTCTTCGTCTAGTGGTAGTTTAGAGAAGGAGATAGACGAGTACCAGGACGTTTCCTCTGGAAGCAGGCGTAGTTATGAGAGTAGTGAAAGTAGTACAGCTAGTACTAATTCTTCGGACGAGCATTATTCGTCTGGAGTTCCTGGTATTCCTTTGGAGGAATTCCAAGAATTACAACGTAGGAAGGCTTCTGGATCTGGGGCTAGCTCGTCCAGACAGCCACCTAGCCCTCCTCAAGACGAGGAGGAGGAAAATATTATTTATAGTTGTATGCCTGAAGTATCATCCATTTTAGATGTTGCCAAATTAAAAACCCTTGTAGATAGGTACCAAATTCCTAAAGAGTTTAATCCTCGTTTACCCATGGACGGAGAATGGTGTTGTTCTCCTTCTTCTGGTTTAGGAATATACACTTCCTACCTGTTAGCTGGCCTTAGGTTTCCTCTAAATTCTTTTTGTAGAGGTCTTCTCCATAGGTTGGGTATTGGACCTAACCAGCTCAACCCCAATGGATGAAGGACAGTAATTGCCATGCAAGTGCTATGGCGTGAGGCGTTGGAAGGGAACTGTCCTATTACAGTGGACGAGTTCCTTTACTGCTATAAGCCCTCTGAGATAAAGAAGTCTGCTGGTTTTTACCAGTTCTCGTCCAGAGGCTCTTACTATAGTTTAATTAAGAGCCGTAGCTCGTCTGACAGACTTTGGAAAAAGGAATTTTTTATTATTTCTAGAAATTGGGCTGGGGACCCTGTTGATGTGGGTAATGCCCCCTTCCCACCTTTTACTAGTCCTCTAGGTCGTCTTCGTCCTGAGGGTATGTTTCTTTTCCATTTTTATTTTGTTTCTCTACATATTTTACCAACTTTGATCGTCTAACCCTTTTTCTTTGTTGACGCAGCTATCGTTCGTCCACGCTTGGACAAACTTTACTTGGATCGAATTGACCAAGTACGCGCCTTCCGTGGGAGGACTTTTCACGATCTAGTGACTCTCAGTCATCTAGCTGCGTGGGGACTCGGGCCAGAACCTACTGCTGAGAATCTTGGTCACGAGGAGACCATTCGTCGAAGTAAGCATCGTCCGTCCTTTTCTTTCTTTTTCCTTTTTTTTTTTTTTTTTTTTAAATTTTTCTCGTCGTATGAATGGCTACGATGAGAGAGAATAGAGAAAAGAATATTACTAGTAGGGACGAGGATGTTACTGCACCTCCAGTCATCCAGAAATCTTCCGTCCAGACTGGGAAGAGAAAATCTAAATCCATATCCAGTGCTGTAGATTTGGACGACCTCCCAAGTCGTCGAGGTCCTAAGAAGCAGAAACCTGCCAAGGCTTCTGTTCCTAAGGTTCCCAAGTTTACACCTTCGATGGTGGAACTGGACGACCCTCCAATTGATGTAGAGCCTGTCCAAACAGTTCATCCCGTCCAGACCGATCCTACTCCCCCTCCAAACAAGATTCCTCGCAAGCCTCATCCGTCAGAGCCATCTGAGCGTCCTTCTAACTTGGTGTTGGACGAGAACCATGCATGGAGGACGTTCAAAGGAATAATCACTGATAATGAAGTCAATGAATGCTACAATATGTCAGTGAGGGAGTTTGAACGTTCTGGTATCCATGACCTTTTTAAGGTAAGTTTCATTCGTCCTTGTGTGTTTTCAGTGAGTTTTCAAAATGAAATGTCTAACTTTCTTTCGTCCATACACAGGCTATGTCAAAATTTTACACAGCAACTTGTCAGGCTAAGGAGCTTGCTTTAGAGGCCAAGACTGCCAAGGACAAGGCTAAGGAGCTGAACAATGAAGTCCTGCTAAAAAAGGGGGAGGTACTTAGGTTGACTGAAGACTTCAATCGTCTGCAAGGAAGTGAGACGAAGCTTAAGAACGAGGTGGAAGAACTTAAAGCTGATAATATCGAAAAAGATACTCGCATCGTCCATCTTGAGGGACAAGTTTCTGGATTTGCCTCGTCCTTGGAGAAAGCACGTGAGGAAGCCATAGCAGCCTTCAAAAAGTCTGACGAGTACAAGAATCGTCTAGACAGTCACTATGCAGCTGGCTATGAGGACTTCCGCGCTGATGCCAAGGAAACATTTCTTGACTTGGACTTTGATTCTTTCAAGCTTCCCCTTGCTACTGAGAGCTCCTTGCTGCAGATGAGTTCTGAGGACGTCAACATTATGGACGATGCTAATACCGAAGTGACCCAGGACGATCCCAAGTCTGGGGGCAATGCCCCCAGTGGTTTATCCAAGTAGTTTTTGTATTTTCCTTAGTTCATTTTTTCTTTATTCAAGGTGCCCGTTGTTTTGGGCTTTATTGTAGTACAATTATCTCGTCTAAGCTTATGGACGAGCCTTATACACTTAATCATATTGTAACTCAAGGGTTGTTTTGGACGTTGGTCGTCCACCCTTTTTAAATTCTATGGATGTTTTCCATTTTTAGCTTTTTATAATATTTGAATGTTTGAACCTTTATGTACGAGTTTTATTTACATCGTCCATTTGTCAAATCATTTTTCCTCGTCTTGAGTATATGGTGAATTTCTCCTTACATCACCGAATTTGGACAACCGATTTGGGACGATCATTTACTCGTCCTTAACTAAATTGTCCTTAGTAAAGGCTCGTCCTTGTACTGGATTGTTAGGCTGGTTGGATTTGCCTACGGGCTTGAGTCCTCACAGCTTTTTTCGTTCGTCCATAGTTTAGATGACGCCTTAGGGTCTATCTTGTTTTAAGCTTTAGACGAACATACCTTGGTTTATTCTTATTATTTTATTCTTCAAGGAGAGCTTATGGACGAACTTCCCTGCGTCCAAGGATCTTGTTCGTCCTTTATCCTTTAAGGAAGGTTTATGGACGATACATCCTTGCGTCCAAGGATTTTATTCGTCCATGATCGTTAAACAATTTTTATTCGTCCATGGTTTAGACGATTCCCTGGGTTTCATCTCGTCTTAAGCTTTAGACGGACATGCCTTAGGTTTATTTTCATTGCTTTATCCTTTAAGGAAAGCTTATGGACGATACATCCTTGCGTCCAAGGATTTTATTCGTCCTTGATTGTTTGCCTTTTGTGGATCATTTCTGAATGAATTTACAACAAACGTAAGATTCCCATACAATTACATATAGATTTAAAAATACACTATATATTTGGAAATCCAAACTATGCAAAACATTCGTCCAGAGGCATGGCACATGCTTGAGAGCTAGTGCCTTTAGGGAATTAAAAATACTTAATACAACATAACTTCGTCCATGAGCAACACTAAATACTTGTACATATGAAACACATAGTAGTAGTAGTAAGCAAATATGAGAAACAACACTAGGCAACACATTACTTCAAACGTCTAAAAAGCTCGTCCGTGACAATACTCGTCCATGATCACCCTATTGATAATATCTTCTTAGGTGTTCAACATTCCAAGGGTGTTCTAGCTTCCTTCCGTCCAGGGCTTCCAAGTAGTAGGATCCTTGCCTCTTGCAGTTGATGACCCTATAAGGTCCTTCCCAATTTGGTCCAAGCTTCCCGTGGGCCGGGTTTTTGGTGGCCAAAGAAACCCTTTTCAGGACGAGATCCCCAATGTTGAAACGCCTGGGTTTCACCATGGCATCATGTTGCTTTGCCATAAGATTTTTGTATCTTGCTGTTCTCTGCTCCGCATCCATCCTCACCTCGTCTATAAGATCGAGGTTTAGACGAAGCTGTTCTTCGTTTTCCTCTTCTTGATACTTCATCACCCTGTGGTTGGTCATGTGTACTTCTGCAGGTATAACTGCTTCACTTCCATAGGCTAGTTTAAAAGGAGTCTCCCCAGTAGGGGTTCTCACTGTTGTTCTATAAGCCCACAAAACACCCGGTAATTCGTCTGGCCATACTCCTTTTTCCCCTTTAAGCCGAGTCTTGATGATTTTCAATAGGGATCAGTTTGCTACTTCTGCTTGTCCGTTGGCTTGTGGGTGGGAGGGTGAGGAGTAATGATTCTTGATTCCCAATTGCTCACAAAAATCCCTGAAAGGTGTGTTGTCAAACTGTCGTCCATTGTCAGACACTAGTACCCTAGGTACCCCAAACCTGCATACAATGTTCTTCCAAACGAAGTTCTTGACATTCTGTTGTGTAATAGTTGCTAAGGGTTCAGCTTCCACCCACTTAGTGAAATAATCTATTCCCACCACTAAAAACTTCATTTGCCTAATTCCGGTTGGGAAGGGGCCCAAGATATCCAATCCCCATTGTGCAAAAGGCCAAGGGGCCATCATTGGGGTAAGATATTCTGATGGTTGTCTAGGAATATTACTGAAACGTTGACATTGATCACATACCTTAACATATGCTTTAGCATCAGCTTGAATAGTTAGCCAGTAATATCCTGCACGGACGATCTTGTGGACGAGCGATCTAGCTCCTGAGTGGTTACCACATGCTCCTTCATGAACCTCCCTCAATACGTAATTCGCCTCGTCCGGAGCCAAACACCTTAAGAAAGGCTGGGAGAAGCCTCTTTTGTACAACACTTCATCCAGGAGGGTGTACCTGGCTGATCTAACCCTAAGCTTTCTGGCTTCGTCCTTCCCCTCTGGGAGCCTTCCGTCTTTCAGGTACGATACTATTGGAGTCATCCAATTTTCCTCACCTTCTATCTACAATATTTCTGGAAAGTCTATGCTTGCCATGTATTGTATTTCATCGAACTCGTCCATTGCTTCGTTCGCGGAGGCTTCCTTCGCCAGAGTATCAGCTTCCATGTTCTTTTCCCTTGGGATTTGTACGAAATTAGCTTCTTTGAATTTCTTCGCAAGGCGCACCACCTTCTTTAAATACCTCTTCATTCTGTCTCGTGGGTTCGATTCCCACAGACGGCGCCAACTGATGCTGCACGGAATCAGTAGGCTGAATGCTTCGGTTTCGGTGGGCTACTAGCGGTTGCGAAGGCCTACAAAGATGAACACACAATCAAAGGGCACCGGTGTGGACTGGCCAAACACCCTCCGATGGCTAAGTTAGTTTCTTCCTAGAAAGGAGTTTCAACTTTTAGAAGGAAAATCTCATAATACACTTGCCTCATTTTGATTCAGACTGGTCCTTTATATAGAGGACCTTGGAGCGGTTATTGGCTTGGTAACTTCCCCAAGATTTGAGGAAATTCTCTTGAGTCCAGACATAACTTCCCCAACGGCTATAGAAGTTACAACCGTTGATGGAAGTTATGTACTTAAAAGGAATCCATGGCGATGAATTCGGGTTGAGTAACTGTTTCAAGGTTTTGGGATTCGAATCTTCCACACTCTAGTGAATTTATACTTGAGAGTTTCTGAGTGTCATGTGGTCGTCCATGGACTTCGTCCATGGAAGACTGGTTTTCTGACGGTGTTATGTGAGTCGTCCATGTGCTTTGCCCATGGACGACCCTACTGTTCAGACTTGTGTGAGTCGTCCATGTGCTATGTACATGGACGATGCTAATGCTCTGTCATTGTGTGAGTCGTCCATGTGCTTTGCCCATGGACGATCCCATTGCTCAGACGATCAACAAAAATAATTGGCTCAAGATCATGGACGATCCATATGGACGACTATGAGTTGTAATTTTTTACTATCCCATCAATTGATATTACATATGATTATAATAAATTATTATTAATTTGACAAATATTACGATTAGTTATTTATTTATATACATTCTATCGTTGTTTTCTTACCGATCTTTAAACTATTAATAATTTTTTAGACTATTTTACAATATAGTTGTATTGTATACTATTTAGAATACTATGTTAGATTATTGTATGTAACATGACAATTGTATATACAAAAAAAAAAATAATAATAATAATCATTTTATTTTTTACTCCCCCACAACAAAATCCTAGCTCAAGACACTATTGACCCCCCTAAAAGAAAATCCTGGAGCCGCCACTGTTTAATTCAAATTCTTAGCCTAAACCAAAAGGTAAGAGTGGTAAGAAGAGAAATTATAGTATCAAACAGTTGGACAAGCTAGTTGCTCTAGTAGATGCCAAAAGAAAATTAGACTCAAAAGAATGACCCAAAGGAAAGTGTTTCTGATTTTGGTAAAGCTAAGCATTGTCCATGATTATTTTCTAGATGGAGATTTACATGTTTTATTTTTTAAAGAGAAAGTTTTCATTCTTTGTAATTGTATGTTTTGGCACTTATGTCTAGATCTTATTTATCTAAATGTTATTCAAGATTGGTGAAAGATGGGCTTTTAGAACTATTATTTTGTTATATTCCCACTCTACGAATTCTATTTAGAGGATAATATGATCTAGGGCTCCTTTTTATAAAGGAATGAAGTTCCAATGACTTCTTTAAGTTAGTGCATATATAAAGGAGGAATAGGGCTCTTTTAAATGTAGATTGTTCTAAAAGAAAAATGTCAGAATTTGTTGTAAAACAACTACAAAATACATTTAGAAATGAGATGGTTGTATTAGATACACCACAAGACATTATTCTGTAAATAACTATTACACCGGTATAATATCGTAGTGGGAGGATTATCAATTATCAAATAAATTCATAATTTTGGAATAAACTTTTGTAGTCATTCCACAAGGATATGAATTTGATCTTCAGTCCTACGTAAAGACAATAGATGATATGAATATGGATTACTGGATCAAGGTTTTGTGAATAGAATTAGATTCTATTTAAAGTCTAGAACTTGTAGAGGTGCCTAATGGCATTAAGCCTATTGTTCTCAAATAGGTCTACATGAAAATGAGATTGATAGATTTGCAGGTGTAAATCTTCAAAGTCAAGACTAGTGGCGAAAAGATTTATTCAGAAAGAAATTGTTCGATTATGAAAAGATTTTTTCACCAATAGTTAAGTTTGACTCTATCTAGATTCTTTTATCCATTATATTTCATTTGGATGAAATATGGTAATGGATAACAAGAAAACTTCTTTTAGTAGCAATCTTGAAGATGACATCTATATGATGTAACTAGACTTGTACATAGCAAAGAACCAATAGTGTTTAGTATGCAAGTTGCTTAAATTTCATTTATGGATTAAAGCAAGCATATGAATCATAAAATATCATTTTTGATCAAGAAATCAAATTGTTTGATTTTGATCAAGTATTGAAAGGCCTTAGGTGTAATGTATGTTGATGACATTTTAATCATTTAGAATGATGTAGAGTTTTTGTTGTCTAGTCCAGTTTGATATAAAGTACTTGGGAAAGACTAGTCACATCCTAAGAATTAAACTTTGTAAAAATTCAGAAATTAGGATGTTGGGTCTATCTCAAACTACTTAAATAGATTAGATTTTAGCCAAGTATAGCATGTAATACTTTAAGAAATGATTCTTTCCTTTTAAGTTTGAAGTTCCTTTATAAAGGATAATGGTCCTAAGACATATAAAAGGAAGAGCATATTAAGACGGTTCCTAATACCATATCGATAGGAAATCTTTATGTTATGCTAAATACTAGGCTAAATATCTATTTTGTGGTGGGCATGGTAAGCAAATATCAATTGAATCAAAGATCGCTTAATTTAGTGGGAGTGAAGCATATACTCAAAGTGAGTCTTTGACGGTAACTAGATGTACAAATACTGACTTGTAGTTTGATTGTGATTCATGAAGTTGAACTTCAAGATATGTGTTCATCTTAGGTGGTGAAGATACACATTAAGCGTAAGTATTATCTCTAAAGAGAGATATGAGTACTTGAGAAGTAGTAGTAGAAAATATAATTTATGCAATAAATCTGGCTGAAACTTATTTCCAAACTTTGCCTTAAAGTGACTATGAATTACTCTAAAGAGAGATAAGTGTCGGATATATGGTAAATTGTCTTTGAGGGCAAGTGGGAGATTGTTGGGGTTTATGCCCTAAAATCCAATTTATTGGCATGTCATAAATAATTAAATAGTTTAATTATATGAGACTATCTATAAATGAACTAATGGGACATTATCTTAGTCTATGAGATGCATAGTATGTGATTTATGTGAAAAGTCACAGAAGATATAAATCACAAGTTCTTTGTAAATTCAGAATTTTAGTTCGTAGTCGGTGATGAAATTGGGCGTTTCATCTGCAAAAACTATAACATATCAACTAAGATGATTTGTCTTGATCATGGAAGTGGAGACTTCTAATTGATATGTTGATATGTTTTAAGAGTTAAAACATATTGAACTGGACCGCTGTGAGATTTATTATTCTTCTAACAACTATCAAATGAATAATAAATCTCACGACTTCTATTTACATCAACTCTAAATCCTGATAGAATAATGGATCTGATCATGAGATGTAGGTTGCTTTGATATATCAGGAGTGAGATCTATAAGTTACGATCAAAACTTCAATATGTTGGGCAATCGCATTTAGTGTTGATGGAACATATATTCTCAAGATGAAATTCATAATCTCTTAACGGAGATATAAAATATTCTCTTGAGATAAGTTTAATGGGTTTGATTATTCAGAGTGTTGGACTCAATTACTTTAGTAAGGAGTTACTAAAGTATATATTTATGAAATTAGATTTCATAAATATATTTTAAATAATATAAAGGATTAAACTGGGTTCTCAAGGATTAAGATATAGTAATCTTCAAAGTGGCAGTCTACATTCATGACTTTATATTACTACGAATATTTTAATGAAGGGGTTGCATATATAATAAAGTTTTGGGATATAATTTATTAACAAGGCCTAGAGTGAAATTAAATTCTTATAGTGGTATTAAATATAATTAATGGTAACTTTGGACTTGTCAAGAGTTGACAAAAAAGCCCAATGCCCATTGGAGCTAGAGTCTTATTTGTTCCATTTTGGTCCCACTCCAAGTTGTTGGAAAAATACATGTTTGTAACGCATACAAAACATACGCAGCGGAAAATTAACGGATCTACTTCATTTGCAATTGATAACATGTACAATATAAGTTTCAGAATTTAAGAACAAGAAAACGTACCTTGATGCGGTGAAATTCAAAACCAAAGATCTAGAAGTACTTGGAAATACTTTTAATGTTCACTCCAATTCCACTTGATGCCCAAGAAGTGTGGTCTCTCAATCAATTTCCAAGGAGAGAATAAAATGAGTGTCCAACACTCACATACAAAGTATTTCATTACTTAGGAGAACTCTCTTATGAAAGACCTAATGAAATTCTATATGTTTCTCTCCTTATATACAACTGATTATCTAATTGGACTAGCTTTTTGGGCCATTCCAATTGGGCTTTAATATGTGGCTTGGAGTGGGAGCAAAAGGGAACAAATAAGACTCTAACTCCAATAGGCCTTGGGCTTTTCTATCAACTCTTGACAAGTCCAAAGTTACCATTAATTATATTCAATACCACTATAAGAATATAATTGCACTCTAGGTTTTATTAATAAATTATATCCCAAGACTTTATTATACATACAACCCCTTCATTAAAATATTCGCAGTAATACAAAGTCATGAATGTTGACTGCCACTTTAAAAATTACTACATCTTAATCCTTAAGTACCCGGTTTAATCCTTTATGTTATTCATCATATATTTATGAAATCCAATTTCATAAATATATACTTTAGTAATTACTTACTAAAGTGGTCGGGCCCAACACTTTAAATAACCAAACCCATTAAACTTATCTCAAGAGAATATTTTATATCTCCATTAAGAGATTATGAATTCAATCTTGAGAATATATGCTCCATCAATACTAAATGTGCCTGCCCAACATACTGAGGTTTTGATCGTGTCTTATAGATATCACTCCTGATATATCAAAACAACCTACAACTCATGATCAGGTCCATTATTCTCTCAGGATTTAGAGTTGATGTAAATAGAAGTCATGAGATTTATTATTTATTTGACAGTTGTTAGGAGAATAATAAATCTCATAGCGGTCCAGTTCAATATGTCTTAACTCTTAAAAAATATCAACATACCAACTGGAAGTCTCCACTTCCATGATCAAGACAAATCATCTTAGTTGATATGTTATAGTCTTCGCAGATGAAACGCCCAATTTCATCACCGACTACGAACTAAAATTCTGAGTTTACAAATAATTTGTGATTTATATCTTCTATGACTTTTCACATAAATCACATACTATACATCTCATGGAGTAAGATAATGTCCCATTAGTTCATTTATAAATAGTCTCATATAATTAAACAATTTAATTATTTATGATATGCCAATAAATTGGATTTTAGGGCATAAACCCCAACAATCTCCCACTTGCCTTCAAAGACAATTTATCATATATCCAACACTTATCTCCCTTTAGAGTAATTCATAGTCACTCTAAGGCAAGGTTTGGAAACAAGTTTCAACCAGATTTATTGCATAAATTATCTTTTCTACTACTACTTCTCAAGTACTCATATCTCTCTAATGAGATAATACTTACGCTTAATGTGTATCTTCACCACCTAGGATGAATGCATATCTTGAAGTCCAACTTCATGAATCACAATCAAACTACAAGTTAGTATTTGTACATCTAGTAACCATCAAAACCTCACTTTGGTGGACAAGTATATAATTTCTCATTCTCCTAAGATATTTAAGTATATGCTTTACTCCCACTAAATTAAGTGATCTTTGATTCAATTGATATTTGCTTACTATGCCCATTGCAAAATAGATATTTAGCCTAGTATTTAGCATAGCATAAAGACTTCTTATCGATTTAATATAAGGAACCATCTTAATATGCTTCTTCCTTTTATATGTCTTAGGACTATAGTCCTTTATAAAAGAACTTCATACTTAAAAGGAAAAAATCCTTTCTTGAAGTATTACATGTTATACTTGACTAGAATCTAATCTATTTAAGCAGTCTGAGATAGACCCAACATCTTAATTTCTAAATTTTAACAAAGTTTAATTCTTAGGATGTGACTAGTCTTTCCCAAGTACTTTATATCAAATTGGACTAGACAACAAAAACTCTATTGATGACAATAACTCTACATCATTCTAAATGATTAGAATGTCATCAACATACATTAAGAGATTTATTACTCTATATAGCTTTTACACAAATTAGGCCTTTTAATACTTGATCAATATCAAACAATTTGATTTCTTGATCAAAGATGATACTTTATGATTCATATGCTTACTTTAGTCCATAAATGAAATTTAAGCAACTTGCATACTAAACACTACTGATTTTTTGCTATGTACAAGTCTAGTTACATCACCTTAAGATTGCTACTATAAGAAACTTTCTTGATATCCATTACCATATTTCATCCAAATGAAATATAATGGATAAGAGAATCAAGATAGTGTTAAACTTAACTATTGGTGAAAAAATCTTTTCATAGTCGAACCATTTCTTTCTGAATAAATCTTTTCACCACTAGTCTTGACTTTGAAGGTTTGCACCTTCAAATCTATCAATCTCATTTTTCTTGTAGACTTATTTGAGAACAATAGGCTTAATGCCACTAGGCACCTCTACAAGTTCTAGACTTTAAATAGAATCCAATTCTATTCACATAACCTTGATCCAGTAATCCATATTCATATCATCTATTGCCTTTACGTAAGATCGAGGATCAAATTCATATCCTTGTGGAATGACTTCAAAAGTTTATCCCAAAAGTATGAATTTATTTGGTATTTCACAATCCTCCTACTACGATATTGTACCGGTGTACTAGCTATATATCTAGAATAATGTCTTGTGGTGTATCTAATACAACCATCTCATTTATAAATGTATTTTATAGTTGTCTTACAACAAATTCTAACATTTTTCTTCTAGAACATTTCTACGTTTAGTTTTAAGATTATTCACATAGTCATCATCAAGAACGTTGTATTTGTAATTTACAAACACCTTGTCTTCTTTACGACTACCAAAACAATCTTCTGCAATTTCTTTTGGATACCCATCATAAACTCTCATTTTTCTACCTTTTGATTTCAATTTGTCAGACTTCCTTTCTAGTACAAGTGCTGGACATTTCTAAAAGTGGAAGTATCATATACTAGGTTTTCACCCAATCCACAATTTGACAAATGTATTAGGAATAAACTTTTGAAATCGATTTTAGAAAATGTATAGTAATACATAGAGTATATCTCTAAAAGAAACAAGCAAATGGAAATACTTATCATGTACTTTACTATTTCTAAAAGAGTCTTATTCCTCCTTTATGTATGCTATGACTTAAAGAAGTCATTAATACTACATTCCTTTCCAATAAAGGAGCCCTAGATCATAATATCCTCTAAATAGAAATCATGGATTGGGAATTTAACAAAATAATGGTTCTAAAAGCTCATCTTTCACCAATTTTGAATACCATTTAGATTAATAAGATCTAGACTTAAGTGCCAAAACGTACAATACTAAAGGATGGAAACTTTCTCTTTAAAAAGTAAAACATGTAAATTTTCATATAGAAAATAATCATGGACAATGCTTAGCTTTACCAAAACGGAAACACTTTCCTTTTGGTCATACTTTTAAGTCTAATTTCCTTTTTCGCAACTACTAGGGCAACTAGCTTGTCCAACTGTTTGGTATTATAATTCCTTTTCTTATCACATTTACTTTTCGGTTTAGGATAAGAATTTGAATTAAATCATATTGATCGTAGCCTTAGCTTTTAGGATGTTTTCTGTTGCGTAGAACTCATTCATCAATTCAGATAATATAAAAAGAATTTATTTATTTTTGAAAGCTCGAAAATGTATTAAATAACACAAGAGCTGTTTAGACCCCCAATTCAAAGTTACGGCTTGGTTGATTTTACACTAACTTAATACTAAGTGCGGAATAATGTAAACACAAGCATACAAGCGAGAGAGCTACTCTAATCCATATTTAAAGCAACACAGCAGTAAAATAAAATGAACAAGAGTAGGGAAGAGAGATGCAAATACAGATAACACGCCAATGTGTTATCAAAGAGAAAACCGAAGAACTCGGTGAAAAACCTCTCCGCCGCCCTCCAAGCGGTAATCGATCCACTAGACAATCAGTTGGGATACATAGGTTAGCAAGAGACCCTCCAAGCCTAATCTACCCGATGTACCTAAGCCCTCCAAGCTCCTACTCCAACAAGGCTTCTCGGAACCGTGTCTTGTCTAGCTCTCCGGATCTCGCAACAAGCTCCATGTTGCATATGCCATTCTTGGCTTTTTCCAATACTTCCCAGCAGCACCAAATTATCACTTGACACTCTGAAAGGGTGTGGTAAGTGTTTGGGCTATCAACCTCTCAATGATATGGAAATGGAGAGGTAGGAGATAAGGAAATTCCACAAACAAATATGTAGAGAATTGTTGGTATAACAATTTCTAACTCTCAAGTGTTTTTGCTAAGGTTTTCTCTCAGAGGCTCTCCTTATCATTTGTGGGTAATGTGGGTATATATAGTGTGGGTGCAGAAAGTGTGTATCAGATAGTACAGTCTGGCAGAACAGAATGTCTCACGGGTGTCTCGCGGGAAGGCCTTACCCGCAAGATACTCGCGAGACACAACTGTCTCCATCTGTACTGACTCTTCGCATTCTAGTCATGTGCAGGACACATGCATCCTCTCGCAGGAAGCTTAGTCGCGAGATACCCGTGAAAACCTTCTTTGCTTCAATTGCTTGAGTCTTCACACTCTCTCTCACTATCACACAACCCTTATAATAAATTCCCACAACAAATACAGGGTACATAAGATTGAATAAAATTACAATCAAATTTGGCACGGAATAAAAGCCAACAAAATACATATTTGAAAATCACAACTTTACAATTTTCAAAATAATCTGAATTGATCAAATCACTCTAACAAGGACTTGTGGATCATATCCAAATGAGATTAATATTTAATCTCTTCATCCAAGAATTCCAATTCATTTTAAAATAAAACATTTTCATAAAATGATATAGAATTGGAACTCCTTAAGCCTTTCTTAGCACTCAATATGATTCATACCAAACATCTCATTCAGACTTAATATAAAGTCTAAGTCTAGTACTAACTCTTGCATCTCATGCTGTAGCACAATTGAGATAGAAGCCAATGAAACATTTTAGCATTTCAATGGAAACTATGATCATATCATAAGCTATCTTCCATCAATGTATCATGCATAGAAAATTATGACAATGTTGAATCGAAACATATTTATGTACTTCAGCTCCTTTAAGCACTATGTCCAAAATTATTTCTTAGTTAATGTGATTCATTTAAAATAGTAGCTAGAGAACAAAATTAATGACAACTTTATTTTGAGACTGTGAACATAATTACAGGGACATTATATTTTGCATCCATAAACATATAGTGTGGAACTCAAAAAACATACTATACTAGGTGTAACGACAACCTAATCCTACAATTAATATTCCTCGGAAGCGAGGTCATACCAATCACTATGATTAGGCGAGAAATATTATCATTATTAATGCTATCATGGTAACTCTTACCAAACAAAAATAATTTGCCACTTTTCCTTTAGCCTCTAAGTAATAATGACATAGCTCTGAAGGGAGGTTAACATTAAACTTAGTCTAGTGTACACCATTGCCTAGAACTATGTGTAGCCACATAACTCTACCTTTATAAAGTTTAATCCTATAGTACCATGAAGCAAAACACCCTCTGCGTGGAACGCAAGGCTCGAGGCCAAGACGAGGTGCTTGCCCACACCACTATAAACTGAGAAGTTCAATCTTGTAGTACCATGAAATAAACATCCTCCGCATGGAACGCAAGGCTCGAGGCCAAGATGAGATGTTTACCCCACACCACTATGAACCGACAATGGAGGCCGTGAGATCCAACCCTTGTATCTCTCTCCCACTAGAAATTTTAAAACAAGTGGATTGTCATGAAATCATTGTGATCTAATCGCAATTTTAACCCTACACATCAAATGTGTTTAATTGTATAAATTCAATATGATGTTACTAAGTCACGTCACAATAGCGTAACGAACATTTGCGCAATCACAAAGAAGTTTAACCTTGTAATCCGTGAAGTAAATACCCTCCGCATGGAATGCAAGACTCGAAGTCAAGACAAGGTACCTACTCACATTACAATAAACTTAACAAAAGGGTTATTTCAGCACTCCCACTCATTATTTGGGTTTTTCTTAAATAATTGTGATCCCATTACAACTAATAACCTTGAACTTATTGAAGACTCTAATCTTATTAGAATCACTAACTAAAATAGAAGTCCTAAACTATTTAGGATTCCTTAAACACTAATGGATCAAAACTAGTTATAAAGAACTCTATCCTTAACTTACTAAATAAAAGATTCTAATCTCTTTAGAAACTGTATACTTTTTAATTAAGCTTTAATCTCATCAAAACTTCTAATTAAAATAAATAAGGACTTTCAATCATACAACAATTCTAATCTCATTAGAATGTTTCTTAAAAGACAAGTCTCAAACTATTTAGGACTAAGAGTTCTATTTAACTAATATCTTTGATCTCATTAGGTCTTTTAGTTAGAACCATGTGTAATCTCATCACACATAGCCTTACACTTCATCTATGTTTTAATACTTAATGAAATTTCAAAAACAGTCTATTTCGATCGGTCGAATCTATTTCTCGATCAATCGAAATCTTCATCAAAAATTTCAAAGTTTCTGGATGACTCGATCGGTACCCGATTCCTATTCAATCGATCAAAAAGACAAATTCAATCGATCGAAAAGAATTCTCAATCAATCAAAATTTTAATAAATTCAACATAAACAATCTTCCTAACTCAATCGATTCTCGATTCCTGTTCGATCGATCGAAAAGAAACATTCAATCGATCAAAGGGAATTCTCGATCGGTCGAAAATCATAAAAACTAAATTTTTCAAAATTTCTAGTAACCGTTTTTGACGTTTCACTTGAACAAAACATAGTTTCTTGATCACATCAGAAAGAGATTAAGATCAAAACTGAATTCCATTGATGTTATAGCCTTAAGGTTCAATCTAACATAATTAAAATCAAACTTAAACAACATCACAACATCAATATCAATTTTTCATCAAACAATCATTTCAATGATCATGTAGAAAATTAAGTGTAGAATTTTCTAACATCATGAAATTACCATCTTTAATTCCAAAACTCACAAAACATGTTATACAGATTCAAAATTGAAGACCGCTTTGATACCATTTGTTGGAAAAATACATGTTTGTAACGCATACAAAACATACGCGGTGGAAAATTAATGGATCTACTTCATTCGCAATTGATAACATGTATTATATAAGTTTCAGAATTTAAGAACAAGAAAGCGTACCTTGATTCGATGAAATTCAAAACCAAAGATCTAGAAGTACTTGGGAATACTTTTGATCTTCACTCCAATTCCACTTGATACTCAAGAAGTGTGGTCTCTCAATTAGTTTCCAAGGAGAGAATAAAATGAGTGTCCAACACTCACATACAAAGTATTTCATTCCTTAGGAGAACTCTCTTATGAAAGACCTAATGAAATTTTGTATGTTTCTCTCCTTATATACAACTGATTATCTAATTGGTCTAGCCTTTTGGGCCATTCCAATTGGGCTCTAATGTGTGGCTTGGAGTGGGACCAAATCCTTTATGTTATTCATCATATATTTATGAAATCCAATTTCATAAATATATACTTTAGTAATTACTTACTAAAGTGGTTGAGTTACTAAAGTGGTTGAGCCTAACACTCTGAATAACCAAACTCATTAAACTTATCTCAAGTGAATATTTTATATCTCCGTTAAGAGATTATGAATTCCATATTGAGAATATATGTTCCATCAACACTAAATGCAGCTGCCCAACATACTGAGGTTTTGATCGTGTCTTATAGATCTCACTCTTGATATATCAAAGCAACTTACACCTCATGATCAGGTCCATTATTCTCTCAGGATTTAGAGTTGATGTAAATAGAAATCGTGAGATTTATTATTCATTTGACAGTCGTTAGGAGAATAATAAATCTCACAGTGGTCCAGTTCAATATGTCTTAACTCTTAAAACATATCAACATACCAACTAGACGTCTCCACTTCCATGATCAAGACAAATCATCTTAGTTGATATGTTATAGTCTTCGCAGATGAAATGCCCAATTTCATCACCGACTATGAACTAAAATTCTGAGTTTACAAAGAACTTGTGATTTATATCTTCTGTGACTTTTCACATAAATCACATACTATGCATCTCATGGACTAAGATAATGTCTCATTAGTTCATTTATAAATAGTCTCAAATAATTAAACAATTTAATTATTTATGACATGCCAATAAATTAGATTTTAGGGCATAAACCCCAACACAAGCCACATACTAGAGCCCAATTGGAATGGCCCAAAAGGCTAGTCCAATTAGATAATTAGTTGTATATAAGGAGAGAAACATACAGAATTTCATAGAGGCTTTCATAAGAGTTTTCATAAGAAATGAAATGGTTTGTATGTGAGTGTTAGACACTCTCTTATTCTCCCCTTAGAAACTGATTGAGAGACCACACTTCTTGGGCATCAAGTGGAATTGGAGTGAAGATTAAAAGTGTTCTCAAGTATTTCCAATTTTTGTTTTGAATTTCACTGCACCAAGGTACGCTTTCTATTCTTTGTTCTGAAAAATTCAAGGTTACATGTTATCTCTCATGAACGAAGTAGATCTGTGTTTGTTGCTTCCACTGCGTGTTTTGTATGAGATACAAAACCAGATTTTCCAACACCTTCATCATGCCATCCAAGATTTAATAAATACTAAGGTGATTGCACAGATCTGTATTTTCATTAAATACATATTTGAAATTTTCTTTAAAACAAACACAGATCTGTATTTAGTCTAAATACAGATCTGAAAACTTTTCTGAAAATTTTTCTGAAAATTTTTCTGAATAAAACAAAACAGGTCTGTATTTTCATTATATAGATTTGAAAATTTTTCCAAAACAAAAACAGTATTTTCATTAAATATAGATTTGAAAATTTTTCCAAATAAAAAACAGATCTGTATTTTCATTAAATACAAATCTAAAAATTTTTCCAAATAAAAAACAGATCTGCATTTTCATTAAATACAAATCTGAAAATTTTTCTATGTCAAAAACAGATCTGTATTTTCATTAAATACAGATCTGAAAATTTTTCCAAACCAAAAACTAGTCTGTATTTTCATTAAATACAGATCTGAATTTTTCAAGCATACAAAACTAATCTGTATTTTTATTAAATACAGATCTTAACTTTTTTATAATAAAAAATGGTTTTCTTCTTAAATAAAAATTGCAGATTTTGAATTTTCAAAGAGTGAATTAATTTTGAATTTAGAGATTTTAATATGTCATTGTAGTGACATGCATCTTTTGAAAGGGTATATAATGATCATTTAGAGTCTAGAAGACCAGACTCCGTCTAGGCGGAATGAGTGCCCAACACCTTCTCATTCCATAACCTAGCCCCTGAACTTAGGTTTTTGGATAGTAGACTAATGTTTTATCTTTTGTTTTGGTAGATTGTAACTAGGATCAAAGCCTTGTAATATTACTTTACCAAGATTATAGATTGTATTTAGGACTAAAGCCTTGTAATGATTATTTGATCAAGATTGTATTTACATAATTAATGAAGTTTGATGTATTTGATGTAAAATTTATATTTATGTTTTTCTTATTTTTTGTAACAAAAAAAAGTGGCGACTCCACACAATTACCTAAAAAGAGAGGTTCCCTAAGCACCCAAATCTCTTTTTGAGAGCACCCCTAGGAAGTTTTTTCCGGTCTCTCACAAATGTCACACAGACTATAGTATCTAGCTAGGTAATCACTGGGTAATCACATGTCACAGCACATGGGTAGAACATAAAGAGCTCACAAATTACCTTTAATTCAAAATACGTAATTCACTTCCAAGTAGTTTCATAAAATATTTGGATACCCAAGATATTCACAAGGTTCTCAAAGCCTTCAACTCATTTCTTGTCAAAATTATTTTGTATTAACTTCCCAAATAACATAGGCCAAGATAAAGCATCTTTATCTTTTGCAAGTAATGCAATAAATCCATAAAATCCATTCTCAAGAATTTAATTAAAGATGCTAGTCTTTTCCATGCTAACAAATCATGCATTTCCCCATATACATTACAAAATATGATGCACTATTCATAAATAGTCATATATAATAGGGTCACAATACAATACTTTTTAAGAAAACATAGTTCCACAAATAATTTTCCAAAATTTGTTTGACCCAAAAACAATATTTATGCAACATGGTTATTTTCCAAAAATCCCATTAAAAAGCTACTTACCTCACAAACCGCAAAAGCCTAATTTTCCAAGCTCCAATTGAAATTAGCTAGAACCTAAACAATACCAAGCAAACCTATCACAATTAGCATAAAGTTTGACATTGCATGTAGCTATGAATTAGAGATTGCTAACTAAGCAATTAATTAGGCAAATCTAGTATATCTCACAAATAATGTATTCTACTTCCAAAGTTTCTCAACAAAATAATTCACAAGGCATAGGCTCCAATTTATTAAAATTAACCCATTCAGTATCATCTCCGTAATACTAAAATCTTAACAATTTATGAGTAGCTTCCATAAGATTTACACAACATTATCAAGAGACCCATGAAACCAAAATCACAATATCCTCTAACACAAACCATTTAAATCTTTTACTTGCTCCAAATAAACTCAATAAAAATTATATTCACCATCTATTTCACGTTAAAAATCCAAAACCCCCAAATCTTCACCACAATAGCCACCATTGTAAAAACTATAAACCCACTCATCAAATAATTCCACCAAGACCAAACCCATACATACAAACACATGGATATCACTTCCAAAGCTCATAAATCACATAAATATATCATTATCAAAGCTTAGATTAAAATAACCTTAAGCAAAAGTATAAAACCCACCAAAAATATTAGGAATTTTTACCTCAAAAAATAGAGATGAGTGAGCCTTAGCTTTTTCCTATGGAGTTTTCCGGTAAACCTTGCCGGAAAAAGATGGTGTAGGTGGTGGTGAGGAGTGGGGTACCAGTGGTAGAGTGGGAGGGAGAAAGAGAGAAGTGTGTGTTTGTGTTTGTGTGAAATGAAAAAGAAAAAAAGGGAAGAAGAGTGGCCGACCAAGGGGGAAAGAGTGAGATATTTTGCAAGATGTGTGGTTGGATCAAATGGGTAGCTGGGGCACGTGTGACTCCATAAAATTTGATCCCTCCCTTTTTTTATTTTTTTATTTATAATGGGCTAAGGCATTACAGGGGGGGCGTCCACAGGAATGATTCAGGAATATTGATTGACAAATTACGAAATTTATTGACCATAATCTGTAACTCATGCACTTGATCCAAAACTGAGATATTATCAATCATTTTATAATCAAAGTACTGTTGAATAATAAATTTATTCGTACCTATCTTCTCAATTTTGTACTTTGCCTCCAAAGCATTCAAAATCTCCTTCGGTGACTTCATTGGTGTGAAGAGATCATAGAGTCGATCCGAAAGAGTGTTAAGAATGTGTCCTCTACAAATCAGTTCGTCTTCCTCCCGTTTCTTTTTTTATGCCTTGATCTCATTACTATCTTCATCACTTGTAGTAGAGAAAGACATCAAATTCGGGTCCTGACATAGAAAATTTTCAGTGCAATGAGTAGGGATTTCATCTTATCTTTCCATCGAGTGAAATTGGTTCCATCAAAGCAATCCAATTTCACCAATTCATGATTTAACATCTTCAATGTTGTAACATCACTTGCTCCTTCCATTGTAGCAGAATATTGTCTAAGATTTTTGGGAATAATACAAGGAATAATCAAGAAAGAGCAAAATGAACACAACAAGAAAATAAAAAATTAGATAACTTGGAGGCACAAAATTGTTATCCTTAGACAATATTTGCCACCACATGAGTGTTGCTAAATGGTGTCAACAAATTTGTCCCCAAGATATGACCAAGTTTGTTGGATTCTACAAATAGAAACTTTGGAGAGTACTCACAGGATTTTTTTTTGTTTCTTAGAAACTATTTAAGAGAGAAAATAAAATTAATTATCAAGTGAACATGAACCACTATTTATACCCAAATGGTTATTACCCTTCAATAGACACCAATGGAGGTTACAACGTTTCATTGTCCACAAGATATAAATTTTTTTTCAAAAGTTCAGAACAATTACCAGAAAACTTTACAGAAAAACTATTATTCATGTTTTTTGATCGATCGAGTCGAATCAAACAGGAATCGAGAGTTCTTTTGATCGATCGAGCAAAAACTGGGAAGGAATCGAGAGTGGCAGAAATTTTAGAACCGATTCCTTCATCACTTCGATCGATTGAGCAGAATTTCAATCGATCGAAAATCCTGACAAAATTTGTTGGGTTCTACAAATAACAAATTTGGAGAATATCCATAGGATTTTTTGTGTTTCTTAGAAACTATTTAAGAGAGAAAATAAAATTAGTTATCAAGTGAACATGAACCACTATTTATACCCCAAATGGTTACTACTCTTCAATAGGCACTAACGAAGAGTTACAACGTTTCATAAAAATGTCCACAAGATATAAAAAATTTTCAAAAATTCAGAACAGTTACCAGAAAATTCTGCAGAAAAATTGCTATTCATGTATTTTGATCGATTGAGAGGAATCGAACATGAATTAAGAGTTCTTTCGATTGATCGAACAAGAACTGGGAAGGAATCGAGAGTGGCAGAAAGTTTAGAACCGATTCTTTCATCACTTCGATCGATTGAGCAGAATTTCAATCGACCAAAAATCTTGAACTTTAATTTTCACTTTATCATTTTATACAAATGATATACTCTCCAAACTTATATATTATTATTACAACCTATCATTGTATATACCTATATATACAACAGGTCTTTGAGTTGATGCTTTTGAAGGCCATTTGTTGTGACTCTAAAAGCTTGAGGTTGATTTTAGGTGAAGGGATTGGTAGTGCAAAATTTGGTGGTGGCTAGGCTTTCTAGTGAGGGAACATCATAGCGGTTTTTTTTTGGTAATCTGATTCAAAGTGGGTGGAGCAAATCGGATGACGGGTTGATGGTAGGTTGTTCATACATTCTTAATTGAGTTTTAAGTGATTGCACTCCTTTGAACTTAGTGGGAACTTGGTAATAGATGTCTAGGATTGGATTTGTTTTTTAGAATTTGGAGAAGAAAGAGAAACGATGATAAAGATGGAGAGACATGTAGAATGAAGTAATTGCTTATTATTGGGAGTATAAGGTTATTAGGCATGTGAATAGATATGTTCAAGAGAACATAGAGGAAAAAAACTTGTACGTAACTTTTATTTTTTAAAGGAAAAACAATTTATTGGTAAATTGCTTTTTTAATTAATTTTTTTTTTATTATAAATTTAGTCATTTTACATGTCTAATCCTATTATTTAAATTTTCTAAACAAGAGAATTTGAGGGTATTTTGGGTATCAAAAAGTAGGAATCCAAATAGGAGAAGACCCTTATGTTAGGATTAGTGCCCTTAAATCCTATTGTATGATGCTATGTATTACATTATGTATGACTTAATGTATGACTTAATGTTGTGATTAATAAAGTTATTTTATTATTATCTAAAATAATGGTAACATGAATATTTGGACATTATCATATAGTTCATGAGATGCATAGTATGTGATTTATGTAATTTAGTCACAGAAGATATAAGTCACAAGTTCTTTGTAAACTCAGAATTTTAGTTCGTAGTCGGTGATGAAATTGGGCATTTCATCTGCGAAGACTATAACATATTAACTAAGATGATTTGTCTTGATCATGAAAGTGGAGACTTCTATTTGATATGTTGATATGCTTTAAGAGTTAAGACATATTGAACTGGACCGTTGTGAGATTTATTATTCTCCTAACGACCGTCAAATGAATAATAAATCTCACGACTTCTATTTACATGAACTCTTAATCCTGAGAGAATAATGGACCTAATCATGAAGTGTATATTGGTTTAATATATCAGAAGTGAGATCTAAAGTAATGGTCAAAACCTTAGTATGTTGAGCAGCCACATTTAGTGTTGATGAAACATATATTATCAAGATGGAATTCATAGTCTTTTAACGGAGATATAAAATATTCCCTTGAGATAAATTTAATGAGTTCAGTTATTCAAAGAGTTAGGCCTAACCATTTTGGTAAGAAATTACTAAAGTATATATTTATGAAATTGGTTTTCATAAATATATGATGAATAACTTAAAAGGATTAAACTGGGTACTCAAGGATTAAGATGTAGTAATCTACAAAGTAGCAGTCTACATTCATGATTTTGTATTACTACGAATATTTTATGAAGGGGTTGCATGTACAATAAAGTCTTGGGATATAATTTATTAATGAGGCCTAGAGTGCAATTATATTTATATAGTGGTATTAAATATAATTAATGGTAACTTTGGACTTGTCAAGAGTTGACAGAAAAGCCCAAGACCCATTGGAGCTAGTATCTTATTTGTTCCCTTTTGGTCCCACTCCAAGCCACATACTAAAGCCCAAATGGAAAGGTCCAAAAGGCTAGCCCAATTAGATAATCAGTTATAAGGAGAGAAACATACAGAATTTTGTAAGTACATGAAATGGTTTGTATGTGAGTGTTGGACACTCTCTAATTTCTCTCTTGAACACACACATATAACTGATTGAGAGACCACACATTTTGGCCATCAAGTGGAATTGGAGTGAAGATTAAAAGTGTTCCCGAGTACTTCTAATATTTGGTTTTGAATTTCACCGCACCAAGGCACACTCTCTTGTTCTTATATTCTTAAATTTACATAGTGCATGTTATCAATTGCGAATGAAGTAGATCCGTTAATTTTCTGCTGCATATGTTTTGTATACGATACAAATATGTATTTTTCCATCACCTTAAATAGTTTTATAGATGATACCATTCAAACTAAAAT
This sequence comes from Notholithocarpus densiflorus, assembly GCA_030021035.2. NCBI lineage: Eukaryota > Viridiplantae > Streptophyta > Magnoliopsida > Fagales > Fagaceae > Notholithocarpus > Notholithocarpus densiflorus. The sequence continues at coordinate 1,292,027 of JARYZH020000007.1, forward strand.
GCTCCACATCATATGATGATTCATATTTGTTCTTTAACATTCATGTTTCTGGAAAACAAAACATAGTCACAACAAATACCAGCAGAAAAGAGGCAAACTAAGGTTATATTTGTTTCGATGAAAAAAAAAAATTCAACTGAGTGTTTGGAAAATATTTTTAATGTGTTTGTTTAGTGGTGAAAAAAACACAACTCCAAAACACCACAACTTTAACACAAATCCATCAGTACATAATACATACATAGGATTAAGAGAGATAACTTTGGGTTGCGCAGCAGGGTGGTGGAATTACGATAAGGGTAGGTTGCACACGGTAGTGGTATGTCAATGAGAGAGAGAGAGAGAGAGAGAGCCTTGTAGCTTATGATAGGTTACGACTGCATCATGCCTATGTCACGTGTGGTGATGGTGGGTCACAGTTGGGTTGTGGTGGATCATAGATGGGTCACGATGGGCCGTTCAGAGTAGTGGTGGGTGGGTGGGTGAGGAGTCTTAAGTGTGTAACCAATTTCTGCCCTAAAAAGGGTTATTTTATGGTCAACTTGAAAAAAATTTTAAGTTGACCAACATTAGTCAGACCAAACACTTGAACTTGGGGAAAATATTTGTCTATTGAAACAAATTTTGTGTAAGATTGTTTTAAAGGAGAATTGAAGGATTGAGTGAGATTGAGAAGCATATTCAATTGACAAAGGAGATCATGTTGCTAATTTCTCTTAATAAGATGTCGTTTCATTTAAAAACAAAAAAACATTTATAATTCAAGTAGTCTTTTCCATGAACTTATAATCTAAATGCTCAAAATGAATTACTGATTATGAGGTAGGAAGTGTGAAAGGTTTATATATGTTTATCTTTTTTGGGAGTGTTCCATTGAAGGTTCTCTAAAACCCCATCTCTTAAACTCTTTATTCTATTATTGGTGAAATTTGATTGAAGGAAAAAAAAAAAAGGAGAGAGAGGTGATAAAGGATTTTAGTATTTTACTAATTAAATAAACTAATTTCATATATACTATAAACAATTCAAAAGAAAACTTGAAAAATATATATATAGAGAGAGAGAGAAAAGTTTAATTTTAGATAATTAATTTAAGCTAAAATCTAATGTTAAATGGTTTTAATTTCTGTGGATTTTGTTAGGGAAAGAAGGGTCTTTCAATATGGATATATATTTTTTAATTTTTATAATATTTTAGTTGTTACAATAAATTGTGAAATTAATTTTTGATGTCGACAAAAACAGTTTCAAAGACAAATACTATTGAATAATTACTGCACGTGTATATATATATATATATATATATATATATATTTGTGGCCATAATAGTATCAATACTTATAATCTGGTCCGTCCATTTCGTGGCCTCGTAGCAACTAGAAAATCTGCATTGCCACCTCGGAATGCTTTTTTGGTTTTACCTCCCAAGTCAACAAACCCCTGAGAGACCCTTTAGCGCCAATTTTTATTTTTATTTTCACTTTTAAGTTTTAACGGAGCGGAGAATCTTTAAATAAATTTAAAAAAAAAAAAAAAAAAAAAAAACCTCCCTCGTTTTCCACTCTGTCAAAAAAAAACTCATCAACGTGGCAAAATGTCACTGAAACCCTCAGATTCCTCCGTGATACCAAGCGCACTATATAATTCTCGACTACAGAGAAGAGAATTAGAGACCACTTTAGTGGAAAATTATTATCCGACGGTCAACCACTGAGTATTCTAACTCCTATGAATTTCCACCGTGTGATGATATTTGAGATTAGTAACCGTGTGATCAAATTACTGAAGCGAATCACACCGTCAAATATTAACAAAATTGAATTTCAAAAGCTTGGGAGAGAGGGAGCAGAGACGAAACAAGAACAAAAGTTCCTTTGCTCTTCTTCTTATTTGATATTTATTTTTCTCAGTCATCTCCCTTCCTCCATTACTTTCTCTTTCTCTCTACCTCTCTCTCTCAGTACCAAACTCTCACTCAAAATTTCTTTTTGAATTTCGTTTATCAAAGCCCTCTCTCAATTGTTCAAATCTTGGAGCTACGAAATCGCGTAATTTATGTTTTCTCAGTGGCTTTCCGATTCGGTTTCGGATCTGAAACTGTGTCAATTTGAGGAATTTCGGTGATTATTTATTTGAGTTTATATATATAAAATAATAATAATAATAATATTTTTTGGAATTGAGTTTTGTTGAATTTCATGGGGGAAGGTGAGGGAAGCGATTTCCCTCTGAAGAAGGCTCAATCGGACGGACCGGCGGCCTGTTCGTCGACGACGGAGGCTCCGGCGGCTAAGAAGCTCGCGAGGCAGCTTGATTTCACGGCTTTTGACTCCAGCGGCTCCGCTACTGTGGTTTTGCCGGAACACCCGCAGACTCAGACTGTGACGGTTACAGTGGCGGTTGCGGCTCAGAGCCAGCCTCCGCAGGTTTTGGTGAGGCCAGTGGTGGCTCCGCCTCCTCCTCCTCCTCCTTCGACAACGACGACGCAGCCGCTGGCTCAAGCGCCTGTGAGGTTTGTGCAATTCTATTATGGTTTTTGAAGAACCAAATTTGAATTTTTTTTTTTTTTGAATAATGCTTTATTAATTTGAAAAAGATTTGGTCTTTTGGAAAACAATGAGTGGAGTTTGTGCAGTTTTTTTTTTTTTTTTTCCTTTCTGATTTCATTGAGAATGATTTAAATTTTTATTATTATTATTATTTTTTTAATTCGAAGCTTTGGTTATTGGAGGGTGAGGTTTATGTGAAATTGTGTGATTATGGAGTGAAAGTTTGGTAATTTGTTCTTAAAGATTTGGTTTTGAAGTGTGAAACTGTGAAAGTTTCTGTATCCTAGATATTGTTTAGTACTTATTCAAATTTGGTTCCTTTACATTGTTGCTTTTGTGAATCTTTGTAGTTATTTAATTGGTATGTTTATAGCATTAAATTGCTTTCCAAATAATGCAAATTTTTAGTCCTTTTACACTCAGAAAAACTTCCATGTACACACTAAAAGTTTAGTTCTTTTGCACTAAAAATTTCCTTGCATGTTTGATTCTTTTAAACTTAGAATGGTGAGATTGCCAGAAACACTGCATTTTGTTTTTAACCTTTTTTCGTATTATAAATTTTACAAAGGTGTAATGGGTTCTTTTGGATTTATTCATTATGTTTGAAGATGTATTGGTCTGGTAATAATTTTTGTTTGAAAGCTAATAAAATACTTTTGCTATAATTCTGCTTCCCATCCACAAATGTATTTGTCTAAAATTGGGGTTGGAATTGGTTTGCCTTTTGGATCATTGAAGAGTAATCTTGGTGGTGGTGAAATCAGAACGAGAATGTTTTACTAATGTGGCACAAGCAAATATCTTCATATAGAAGTTCAAGATTTATCTATTATTTTTGGTATAACCCTGCCCTTTCTTTTTGCAGAAAACCAGATTCTCCAAAATCAAGACCAAAACCCAATTCTGAAGTAAAAGATGGCACTCCAAAGAAGCAAAAACAGTGCAATTGTAAACATTCACGATGCTTAAAGTTGTAAGTATATGACCTCTTCATACTCTCCTGGTATGAAAGTGTTTCATCAATAAGTTGATTTTTTGTTCTACTCTTCAATTACTTTGCTGTATAATATATATATGGTTATTCATTTATTTATAAAACTTGATAGTCTAACATTTATTATGGTGCTGTGGTCCCACTCACTTCTATAACCATTTAATTCTGGGTTCAATAACTTGAGCTGGAACCATTTTTGCCCTAATATTCTTCATGGACCAAAAAGGAACAGAAATAATTCACTTTTTAATTTACTCTTTAGCTAAGGAGTTGCTCATTTACATGCAATCTTTGAGGTCTCATTAAGGTGGTAAATCCAAATTGTAGCTTGTAGTTTTGCTAGAAGTCCATCCCAAGCCTACCATGGGTTCAAGGTGAATAACAAACTCTGGGATAGCTTGAGTAGTTTGTTTTGGAAACTGGATGGATGAATGACATTCCTCAACAGATTGGTGCATACTGTCTTCTTTAAAAGCAATGTTATTAGTTAGAAATAATTGTTTTCTTTGGGGAAAAAAGGTTGTAAGTGATATGAAAATGATTTACGACATCATCAAAGGAGAAAGAATACTTTTGAGAATAGGTTGTATAACAACCAAAAGCCAATGAAATTAGCTTAAACTAATTTATTCTAATTTTCCTATAGGCTTCTGAATTATGTTATAAGCGGTAACAAGATTATATAGCTAATTAGCAATAATCAAATCAAATATTCTGCTCATACTTACAACACAATATGATTGCATAAGAGCAGATTAACACAATGTTTAAGTAACATTGTGTTTTACCCTTTATCACTTACACAAAAATTATGGTAAAATACCATGATTACAGATATTGGCTCAGTTGAAGCTAGGTCAACCCAATATTTGGTTTGGTAAACTTATTCATCCTGAAACGCTTTTAAGTATTTCATTTTTTAAAAATGGCTTAACAATTAAAATGCACTTGGTTCAAATATTTTGGAAACGCAAATTGGATTACACCCACTCTGTGCAAGTGTGAGTAACTTAACAGTTAACACATTGTATCAGGAAACTAGTAAGGCCATAACTTATGCTTGCTGAAGCATCCAAAAATATGAGGCTTGCATTCTATTGAGTCAAAACAAAATTACATTGTTCTTGTAAATAGCTTTTGTTCCTGTTGACACTTCACACCCTTAATTGTCTTGCTACAAACTCCTGATACAGATTTTATGCAACTAAAAATTTCTTTTGAGATATTTTTTCTGATGTGAAGCTAATTTTCTTGTTGTCATCATGATCAGGTATTGTGAGTGTTTCGCATCTGGGATATACTGTGATGGTTGCAACTGTGTAAATTGTTATAACAATGTTGAGAATGAAGCTGCTAGACGAGAAGCTGTAGAAGCTACTTTAGAGCGTAATCCAAATGCATTCAGGCCTAAAATTGCAAGCAGCCCACATGGAGTGCGGGATAATCGGGTATGTTAATCTAATAATGCAGCATTTTGAATTTCATTTACCAGATACTGAGGTGACCTTGCAGTTTTTGTGTTAGTATAGATACAACAAGCTAGAAGTTAATTATTTCAGCTATCTTATTATTAAAGAAGCTATTTATGTTTCTAAGAGATTCTGTTTAACACGTGTCTGGCCATCATGGCACAATGATGGATCTATCTCTAAGATACCATTCCAGGAGTTTGTGCATAAATCTGCAAGTGAACAGTTGATTTGTAAGGGACGGTTTAGGTCTGTGCAAGATGGGCTTACTTTTTTTCTTGGGCTATGTATGTTTTTCTTTGTTCATTTTTCCGAATTACATATTATTAGAATATTTCGTATAATGCCATGATGAAAAAAATAGTTACCTAGAAAAAAGAGAATCACATGTTCTCAACTCATAAGTTGAAATTTATAAATAACCTTGTTAATATGCAGATTTGAACCTTTTCCTACTAGTATACAATAAACATTATTCCCCTTTCTGGGATGTCAATGAAAAGTGAATGATAGTTGTTTTGAAATATATGCAGGAGGAGGCTGGGGAAGTTTTAATATTGGGAAAGCACAACAAAGGATGCCATTGCAAAAAATCTGGGTGTCTCAAAAAGTACTGTGAATGCTTCCAAGCCAACATTCTCTGCTCTGAAAATTGTAAATGCATAGACTGCAAGAATTTTGAGGGTAGTGAAGAGAGACAGGCCCTATTCCATGGAGATCAAGGCAACAACATGGCATATATTCAGCAGGCTGCGAATGCTGCCATAACTGGAGCTATTGGATCCTCTGGGTATGCATCCCCTCCAATATCAAAGAAAAGAAAAAGTCAGGAGCTCTTCTTTACTACTGCAGCCAAGGATCCATCTGCACACCGGCTTGGGCAATTTCAACAGGTATATATGATGATTGCAGGTTTGAAGAGGAATATATTTTGAGTGGTTATCGGTTACAAATGGTGATGATAATTGCTATTGAAATTGTGGTTTCAAATAAAATCACCTGACCAAACTTTTCCCAGAAAAAAAAAAAAAATCACCTGACTATATCTGTGTTTTATATGGATTTTGAGAGTTATGTTCTTCTTAGGAAAAGTTTACTGAAGTCATTTATGATTGGTTCTGCATTGGTAGGGCATGGCTGCTGATTGTTTAGCGTGTGGATAAATATTTTGTAATTTTTAACCATCCATTAGCACTGAACATTCTCTCATTTTCACTTTAGGGTAGTACTTCCAGAATTCATGATAGTATATTACTATATCTAATTTTATGTTTTCTATCTTTATCAGGCAAACCATCTCAAATCTTCTGCACCCTCTTCAATGTCTTCCGTCCCAGGTGCTCGTGTTGGTGGCACTGCAGCATTAGGCCCTTCAAAATTTACATACAGGTAAGAATAGTTGTCTTTAGGGAGATGTCATTCATCTGCTTGGTTCGATTACTAACTTGTATATCATTGTTGAAGGTCTCTCTTAGCAGACATTATTCAACCACAGGACTTAAAGGAGCTTTGCTCAGTTTTGGTAGTACTCTCTGGTGAAGCTGCCCAGACAATTGCAGGTATCTGTTGATTTGTGATAAAAAGTTAGTATTACTGGTTGGATATGACGGTATCTAAATTACCAATACTGGAGAGTTGTAGGTGCATATAGAGGTTTATATGATTTATTTACTGATTCTACTTATCAAAAAAAAAAAAATTATTCTTTACTGATTCTAGAACATATGAACTTGGTTAATATGTCTAGAGCAAAGAAGTGCAACAGAAAAGCGGGCAGAAGATCATACAGAAACCTCCCTTGCTTCATCAACTCAAGAAAGGTTTCCAAGCCAGAAGGAACCCAATGTTGAGAATGCTGTGGCTGATGATTGTTCAAGTGCAAACCAGAACGATAAAATTGGCGCTGAAGATTCCAGTTCAGATGGTGCTGATGTACCTAAAGGAAGGCCTATGTCACCTGGGACTTTAGCATTGATGTGTGATGAACAAGATGCAGTCTTCATGGCATCCGCTTCACCCAATGGGATGATGGGCAATCATAACACGTCTTCACAGTTGCCTTATGGACAAGGCATGACAGAGGTCTATGCAGAGCAGGAAAAGATTGTTTTGACAAAGCTTCGAGATTGTCTTAATAGGCTCATCACGTTTGGAGAAATAAAAGGCAAGTTAATCTCCGCCTAAACTTGATAAACTGTTGAACTGTGAAAAAATAGCTACACCAGGAATTCCAAAAGAATAAACCCTGTTTGGGAGAACCAAAAACTTCAACCAGAGAGTCAAGAAATACCCCAAAATATGGCTGCTATTTTGTCTTTATTCTTAATTCATAAAAATCAACATTCAACAGCTAAATTATGGATTTATGGTTGACTGAACAAATAAGCAGGTTGCAATTCTGAAAGTTAGGATCATTTAGTGTTTGTGTGTGTTTTAATTAAAGATGGTTGTTTTCTTATGATGTATGCAAAGATTGAAAAAATGCCTTTACAACAATCAGAAAGTCTGCATGAATGCACTTGGGAAGCTGTAAATTATACGTCCCACTTGGTTCTTTGATCTGTCTTGCTATGTAGTCAATTATAATGATTCTGAAATTTTTGAATCCCCCACCCCCTTAAAAAAAAATTCAGTACACTGTGACAAAAAAAGGTTCTGACAGTGCATTGTTATAGATGGAGACTAGAGAGGTCCTTTTTTCAGCTTTCTATTACCCAACCAAAGTCTTGTCCAAGTTTTGCCTATTTTACATGTAGAGATCATATTTGATAGATATGATTGTCAAAATTGTTGTGATGATGATAATAATAGCAACAACTGGAACAAATTGCCTGCTTCAATATTGGGAATTAATGTCATCCTTGAAATTTTACAGAGACAAACTGTTCATCATTAGCCAGGAGTGAATTGGGGGTTCAAAAAGACTTGCTGAGCAATGTTGGGGCCAATGCCAATGCCAGAATTGAAGCGGGGAATCAACAGGGACCGGTTAGCAATGGTATTGCAAAACCTGTTGTACCACCTACAGCCAACAAGACTTCTCAGATGGCTACTCCAGTGGTTGTGGCCCCTAGTAATGACCTCCTTCCAAAAGTTCCATTCCTCCCCAAAAATGGTGATACAAAACCGAAGAATGAAAAAGAGATGTAAAAAGATTATAGCACAGAAATTTGGTCCAAGGTATTCCCCTGCATCTCTCTAATATTAGTACTACACCATTGTTCCTTACTTGATTTTATTCAATGCAGCGTTGAGATGGTATTGGGCCTCATTGTTAGAACTGACCAGGATCTAATTTGATCCTTCTTTTTCATTTTCTTTTTTCATCTTTTCTTTTTACGCCATTAGTATATTCTAAATTAGTTTTCCAGCTTCAACAATAGTTTGGCACTGGTGTAAAATGCTGAACCTTGTAATTGCACAAGATATCATTTAGATTATTAAATGCCAATGACCATATAGCCTGTATCATTAGGTGCTAAGATTTTGTTTTTTACTATTTACATTTCTAGAGAAACAAAGAGCAGTTTTATAATTTATCATGGAGTACGGTATTAGATTTCTCCAAGAGTAATTTGCTCAGTGCTGATTTGGTTTACTGTGGTCCAATGTAAATGCACATGATAGTTTTTTTTTTTTTTTTTTTTTTTTTTTGTAAACGAGATGTTATTCTCCCTGGCCTTTTTTTTCCCCCAATGAGTGTCAAATTTCAGTATAATGTTATTGATAATTATTCAATTCATGAATGGAAAATGTTCATGCGTCTTGTATATATAATGGCTATGCAATTATTGATCCGCACCATACTACTGGATTTGTTCTTTTATTAGACAGTCATACCAATTATTGTTACTTTTTTTCCCCCTTTGAAACAATAAAAATTCATTTGTATTGATAAAACTAAAATACACTTTTTTATTCCGTATGTCACTCCCAGTGGTTTTATCTGATGTGCTCATTACACTAGGGTAGGAAAATCATATGATTAGGATAGTGGACTCAAAGCTATGGAACTTGGGTGTGGGTCTTTTGTCGAAATGTAATGGCTTTACTTTTTCTTTTTATTTATCGTTAATTTAATGGTGTATTAATTAAATATAGTATGTATACCTGAATCAGCATTTTTTGTTTTGTTTTATGTCCCGTAATTCTTCCTTAGTTGAGCTTGGCAAAATAGCAGAGTTGACACCCCCCCCCCCCTCCCTCCCACACTTTGATATCACAGTATGGCCTTCAGTAGTGGTCCCAGTGCTTCATTTGTATTTTAGGGAGACTTCAATTGAAGTCTTGATTAATATATGGATATTTTTTCGAGAGAGTTTCAACTTATGGCATTCGTTCTTGATGATAGCTTTTTATTATCAGACTAAGACACCAATCAGTTTTTGGTGTAGGCGGAGATTGAACTCTAGATTTCTTATATAACTATCAAAGACTTTACTAGTTGAGCTAATTAGAACTCACATAAATGGACATCATTGCACCAAAAGTTTAAGTCTATGGTTTTGGGCTCACGTCTATATTTTAATTCTTCAACTTCTTACTTTTTCTTCATGTGGGATTTCTACTCGTGACTATATCTAACAATCTTTCTTTGGGCCACGAGCTTTTTCATCACCATGCATCATCTATTAGCTTCTCGTACGACCATAATATAAACTATTGTCAACCTTGCATGTTCATTCATAAGAATCATATGCATCTATGTCCATCTTTGCTTTAATTGCAAATGAGACTCATCCTCGTTCCAACTACAAAAGGAATATTGATATCTTGTCGTTTTGTCACACATTGTCATAGATTTTGATACCACTTGGTAAGTTAACAACCGGGAAAGAATCCATTTGGAGTTTTAATATAATATATTGAGACACTATTTTATCCAAAAACTTAAGCATATAGATTTGGGATTAATTATGTTATACTATTAATTACTCAAATTCTTTATTTTTTTTCATCATGATATTTCCATGCACACAATATATACTCAAATAGTTTTTCATTTTTTATTTAAAAAAAGGATGACTTTTGGAAGCTGACCATCTGTTAAGATGCCTCTTCATAAATTTTTATCAATCTTCCCACAACTTGGAATTTGATTTAATTTGTATCAATCTTCACACTTTTATTTTGGGTACCATGCAATCTTCACAGCTGTTGAATAAAGAAAAAGAAGACAACGTGTGTGTTCGGCTCCGGATTAAAAAGTTAGTTTATTTTTGCTATTATTCATGGGTCTCATTGCACTTTTTAGTATTATTTATGGATCTTATTGTACTATTTCAGTTAACTTTTATCTTTATCTATAGTACTTTTAGCAAAAAGTTTTTAGTTTCAACAAAATAAGTAGATCCTAAACCGACTTAACATATTGACAGGAAAAAAGATAAATGGTATATATATATATGTACTCCTATTGTATCTAAATCTAAAGCAGACATTCCCTTGAGTGACCGTAACAAATAACACCCCTAAAAAAAACACAAGAAAAACAAAAGAAAATTTGAATGACTCCATTTAATGTGCAACTTATGGAAACCTTTAAATTAGGACACGACAATTTAAAGTAGTTGGAGACATTAATTATTATAATGAACGGGTTTGGAAGTTTAGAACCATCTCTGATGGGACTTCTAAGTTCAAACATGGTGGTTGCTATGCTCAAGTAGTTTGTTGTCCAAAGGATATAGATTTGTTATCCAAAATAGAAATGAAGCACGAGAACAACAGAAGGGTGCATTTAGAGAATTGGAATCTTTAGAAGACGGAATATTTAATATTTGTTTTTGTATAACCACCATTGATTGGGAATCCTAGGCTCCTAGCTAATTTCAGCTTCTTTTAGATAACTACGAAGATTGTTTGTGCTATGGAAGAAGTCTCTCTATCTGGTCTTTAAATGAAGGAATCGAACCTTTTTTGGACACAACTCTATACAGTTCTTATGGAAGCTCAGACTATGAGCATGGTTTGTACCTTTCTTGCTCAAGCAGTGAAAGCCACACCACCATAGAAATGGAGATGGGATGAAAAAAGGTAGTCAAGGTTTCAGTGCGAGCTCTTGACAACTGATGCCTTCTCTTTTCCCTGTAAAAACCAACCCTATGGAACTATGATTTACCATATTTGGTGGCTTTGAAATGAGAATTCAGAATGGAAGAGTGAGAACTGATTAGCAGATCTTGAAAACTGTCATGTTTGATGTAAGGGGAAGATTAACAAGCAAGGCCAAGTCAGATGAGAAGCTCATTCCAAAATAAGGCTTTATGCTGTATTTGGAAGCTGCCCTATCCTATTTTTGTAAACTCGAAACTAAGTATCCTTGCAAAGCCAACTGATTGATTTAGCAGCAACGGTGTTAGGCATAATCAGTTGCTGTCCAATCTCCTCATCACTCTTTCATGATGAGTTCATTCAGTAAAGTGGATTGGTTTCTCAGTCTACACTCTGCATCCGCTCACTTCAAACTTCATAAGAACGATGAAGTTGAAATATTTAGAAATATTTGGAGTAATTCTGTTGGTTCAAGTTGATGTGAATAGTATTATGCTGTGATTTTTTTAATTTTATGAAGTTCAAACTGCATCTGATTTGGAGTAATTCGGTTAGTTTTATGTTAATTTTATGATGTGAATAGTTTTATGAAGTTCAAACTGCATCTGATTTTTTTAAAAAAATTTTATGCTGTGAATTTTGGAAGTGATGGGGCAATGCTATGAAATTTTATAAGAGTGAATCTAATTGTGAACAACTATGGATATAAATATACACACATTGCATTATAAGAACTAAATGAAATAGATTTAGCTTACAATTAGAACTTTTAAGCATTACTTTGAAGAGGAAAGCCTTTTTCGAGCCATGGTATTTGCACCACAACTACACAGAAACGTGGTTTATTTATTTATTATATTGGTGGACTCTTTTTTATTTTTGGTGGACACTTTTAATAGGATCCAAAGACTGCAAATGGATGTCAACCCTTTGGCCAACTAGGACTTCTTTGTTATCTTAATACAGAATACCAGCTTTTACAGTTGGTATTCCATTGCTACGCTTTTTCTATATGAAATCTCCATTTTTATATATGGAAATCACATGTTAAACATTCTCATGATTTTATTTTATTTCATATTATTTTTTTATGAATAAGAAATTATTCAATCAAAAGAAAGTTGGAAATAGAACACATTACAAACAGGTTGTTGCAGACATCATCCTTAGACGACAAGCTACTCTACAAGATTCAACTTGTGAAAACACTGTATGGAAGCTTCCAAATACAACACAAAGCTTTATTCTGAATTGTGTTTTTAACTTTGGTCCTAGTAGCCAATCTGTCATAAACTGAATGCTTTAAATTCTTTCATTTTAGTTGTTTATTATCCAATTCAGCTCATTATCCAACAAAATTGCCTATTAAATAGGCAGCTTCTCAATAGTTCCTTCCATATCCCTTTTGTCACTGAGCAATCAAAGTATAGATGGTCTCTGGTTTCTAATTGAATTTTGTGAAAGATACGTATCATATAACCCCTATAACCCCATGTAGCCATCCTTTCTCTTGAAACCAACCTATCTTTGATATCCAGCCAATAAATGGAGGCATGTTTAGGAATGTGACGAGGAAACAAGATTCTTCAACCAACCAACCAACAGTATTAGATTTCTCTCTAAAAGGTCAGAAAGGGGCATTTGCAGTCTTTGGATCCTATTAAAATGGAGGCATGTTTAGGAATGTTACAGTATTAGCATTTGCAGTCTTTGGATCCTATTAAAAGTGTCCCCCAAAAATAAAAAAGAGTCCACCAATATAATTAAAAAAAAACCACCTTTCTGTGTAGTTGTGGTGCCCACATGGGAACGAATCATCCACTGACCTGTATTGGGCTTTATGTACTTCAAATTTATTTGGAGGAATTCACAGGGTATCAGTTTGAGTTCCCTAATGGTATTATCATAATGTGATATCTTTGTGCCTTGAAAAGAAATCCATCACTGCTAATTTGTGCTAATGGAAGAAATTCTTTATTGTTTTTTATGTTTGTTGGGAATGTAGAGCCTAAAACGGAGATGGAAGACACAATTGTGGAGGATTAGACATTTGTGAAGGATTAGACATTTTGTATTAATTTAGTAGCCTTTTTTAATTTCTTAGACTTGTTGGATTAATTTGTTGGTTTGTAATTATTCTAAGCCTTTTTAGCCTTTTGTAATTTCTTAGCCTTTTTAATTTGTTGGTTTGTGGAGGATAAGACATTTTGTAATTTCTTAGCCTTTTTAATTTCTTAGACTTGTGGGATTTATTTTGTAGCTTTTTAATTTCTTGAACTTGTTGGACTTGTGATACTTATTTCTTGGACTTGTTGGATTTATTTTATTTTTATGTTTAGCTAGTGATTTTAGTTATGATTTATTGATTTATAGATGTATAATTAACAGGTAATTTATTGATTTATGATTAACCTATGATTTGGATTGATTTATTGATTTATGATTAACCTAGATAACTGCACTTATATTCAATTGGATTTATGATAAAGGAATTCAACCACTCACAAAAGAGAGACAAGTTCAGGTGTAGAGTATGGCACTATGACCCCAATCAAAATTATTCAGATAGAGAGCATTTGTTGCAGCTTCACTCTTCCCACAGCATATTTTCTGTGAGCAATTGGTTGCTATGCACTTATTTTTCTATTTGAACATTCATTTTGTTGTTGTTAAATCCACCAACACACTACCATCTAACCAAAGCAAGATTAAACAAATGTTGAATAAGAAAAAGCGTTAATTCTCTCAGCTCACCTCTCCTTAAATCTAATACAATAATGTAATAAGGCTATGATTTTACATTTAAAGGTAACCTTTTCTTATGAAACCATACTGTTATGAAGCAAATTCCTCAGCTTACTAACTAAAGTGATTCGATCAATACATCTTCTTCCTCCATTCCTAAAAAGTAAGTGCCTCTCTCTCTATCTCCTTTACATAAACAACAACAACAAAGCCTTATAGTCCCAAAATTTTGGGGTTGGCTATGTATCCTTAACAGCCAAAATTGGGGTCTGGCCATATGTATGTTGTGTGCCTTACAACCTAGCATCTTTATTAGTAAGTTGGTAAATCGCAAAGTGTAGTAAGCCAGTTACCAGCATTATCTCAATAGCCTTTGGCAGTCCTACAAGCCTTGGAAGACGTTGTGTGCCTTATAAAATAACCAACGTTTTAATAAATGAGTCAGTAGTTATAATAAGTGAAATTCAACAATTATAATACAGGGTGTCTGTGTGTGTGCATGTACAAATGCAGGTGTACCTCCAAGCCCTGGAATTACTCCAAGGGTCAGCTCAGGCAAGCCAAGTTGAGCTCCTGGTGCTGCGATTCGTGCATGGCATCCCTGAAAGGGGCCATCTAAAATAAGGCGAATGTGCAAAGATTCTGACAATCAAGTTTATAAAGAAAAATAAAGGAAACTGCTTCTTTTTTTTCTTTTTTTTGCCTAACAACAAAACACAAACCATTGCCACTTCTAAGCCACCTCCAAGAGCAAGTCCTTCTACAGCAGCAACTATAGGCTTTTTGCAATCTGGGGTTATGAAGAAACAAGATTAATGAAGCCAAGAGTTAAATTGAGAAAGAAACTCAAATAATAGGCTTTGGAGGAATCTTAATAATAAGCTCATGAGAGACCCTACTGGTTAAAGTTGAGAAAATAATACCTTCGATTGTGTTGACCACAAGAGAAATCGATACATCAGGCATAACTGAAGCATCGCCTGCACAAATAAATACAGCAATGAATTCTCAAGTACAAAACCCAAAAATGTAAAAAATAATAAAATAATAAAAAATAAAAAATAAAAAATAAAAAATCCACATTTTCTTCTATATAAGATATAACTCAACTGTACAACAGGGTATGTCAAAAAATAAAAGCGTACCAGTCTGGTGAACCTTCTCGAAAACATTAATGTCAAACCCAGCAGAAAACCTCCCTCCTTTGCCTTCAATGATCAAACAAAAATCAGAACTTCTTCAAGTCTCAATATAATAAAACGTATTAAAGTCAAAACAATCAATAAAAACCGAATTGATTTCCATTATATATAAAAAAAAAAAAAAAAAAAAAAAAAGCATTACCAGTCAAAACGATAGCTTTCACATCATCTCTCCTCACGGCCTCGGCGAATTTCTCCTGCAAACCGTCAAGAACTGCACAAACCAACACAATCTCTCAGCTCTCAAAACTATTTCACATTTTGAAGGGAAAAAAGAAAAGAAAAGAAAAGAAACACAGGTGGAGCTGACTTGGAATGGCTAAGGCGTTCACTGGTGGATTATAAAAGGCAATGATCGCAACGCCATCGTTTCCGACCTCCAAGGTGACCCCTCTTTCCATCATAGCTTCGAAAGAAAGACAGAGACCTAGGGTTTCGCTTTTTTCTTTTTTCTTTTTTTTGAAGAAAAAGAAGAAGCTCAGATTGATTGATTGTGAGTTTGTTAGGAAGATGATCGTTGTTGTTGTTGTTGTTTATGTATGGAAATTTGGAATGGATTGGAACAGCTTTTATTAGTGCTGACAGAGTGTGTTATACGAAATGAAATGTTTTTGAATAATTGACTTTGACTCATTGGGTCAGTGGCGCTATTATTGGCATTGGGTGGCGTTTTTCACGGTGTTGTGTTTGTACTATTATAGCCAATCAGATTTCCTTCCACATGCGTTCTTCTTGTTGTTATCAATTTAGCATAATAGCACTCACTGAATTATCGATGACCTCTTTTTTTTTTGGTAAACGACCTCTTTTTGACTCTTTATAAAATAAAGTTATACTAATAAAGATGAAATTACGAGGAAACGGCGTCGATGTCGATTAATATAATGTGAACATTGTTATCAAAAAAAGAATATAATGTGAACATTGGATTGGATTTCTTACCAAATAATAACCGCTGTATGGTTGGCCCACGTTTCTCATCTAGCGCTATTCATCTTCACCAAACGTTTTAAAATTTCAAAAAAAAAAAAAGAAAGAAAGGATTTGCTCAATACAGGATTAAAGTATTCATATCATTTCTTGTAAAAAAATTTCTTATCTAACAATTATATATACATATATATATATATATATACACTATTATTATGTCGGTGCGATGCACTGTCACGCCCTAAACCCAGAAGGGTTCAAAGCGTGAAAGAAGAACCATTAAGGGCGAGAACGTAGAAGTTTTTTTTTCTTCTCATTGACACATGATAAGAATAAATAACCATACTAAAATCTTCATATTACTAGTCAGAACTCTATAACACATTTACAAACAATAACTCAAATCATGTGCCTCCAAATAATACATAAATATATTTCAAAACTCCAAATGAATAACACAAAACCACAATCCCTTCTAGAATACACCACCTCAACATTGAAGCTAGGCCTACCACGTCTAAGGCTAACAAACCTCAAGTACCCAACCTCCAATAGAATTAATTATGACCTCGTTAAACTTTGCAAGATTGAGTCACCAACCATTTATGGCCCAAGTCTCCCAATTTAATATAGCACTCCAATCACCATCAATAAATTGGGAAATTAGTGTACTTTTGGAGTACCATAAATGCGTACTCCCCCCTCTCACATGAATGGTGGGTCTCATCATGAATTTAATTAGTGGGACCCACCATTCATGTGAGAGGAGGGAGTACACATTTATAGTACTCCAATGGTACCTTATAATTTTCCCAATAAATTAAGCTCCATGCTCGACATATAGCTAATTTATCTGTCAAACTATTGGAGATTGGGATGAGATAAAACCCAGTAAGTAGCATAATTAATGGCGGTGGGAGAAATGCAAGTCTCAAGATAATGGGCATTTTACAAAACATGTTATACTTTGAGAATTTCAATGAAAATCCAGCAAATTCATTTTCATTGGTAAAATGACAAAAATGATTAAAACCAAACCATTATCAAAATATTTCAACATGAAACTACATACTATATACTGTGAGCTATCAAAACACCATTCCAAAACCTGAAAATCAAACCCAAGGCCACATGACAACGCCGTCACAAAGATGGAACTCATCTGCCATCACAAAGACAAAACTCATCCCTAACACACAGCCGGAACTAATCTACCGTCACAAAGACGAAACTCAACGCTGTCACAAAGACGGAACTCATATGCCGTCACAAAGACGGAACTAATCTACCGTCACAAAGACGGAACTCGTCGCCGTCACAAAGACGGAACTCATATGCCGTCACAAAGACGGGTGCTAAGATACCAATGTCACATAGACTATAGTATCTAGCTAGGTAATCACACGTTACGACACAAGTAAAACATAAAGCTCATAGATTACATGAATTCAAAACACAGTTCATTTCCAAGTAGTTTCACAAAACCTTTTAATATCCAAAGATATTCACAAGCTTCTCAAAGCCTTCAAACTCATTTCTTGTCAAGAAGATTTTGAAGCAACTCTCCTAATTATCAAAGCATCTTTAAATTTAGCGAATAATGCAATAAATTCATAAAATTCATTCTCAAGAATTTAATCAAAGATGCTTTTCTTTCCCATGCCAAATATTCATGCATTTCCCCATATGCAATATTAAACATGATGCACTTTTCATACATAGTCATATACATTAAGGTTACAACACAATAGTTTTTAGAAAGATATAGTTCCACATAATTTTCCAAAATGTGTTTAACCCAAAAACAATGTTTATGCAACATGGTTATTTTCCAAAAATTCCCATTAAAATGCTACTTACCTCGAAAGGCCAACCAATTTTACCTCAACTGGGCACCACCACCTAAGCAAGCAATCCAATTACTAGGTTCATCACTAAGAATCTCGAAACCTAGAAGCACAATGATCAAGCCTATCAATAAATGATCAAGCCTATCAATAACAAGGCTTATCACAAAGTACCTTCAAACTTGTCTCCATAAATCGAAACTGGTCCCCTAAAATCAAATAGAGGGCCTAAAGCCTAACTTGACTATCCCAAGGCACCTATTCCCAAGGGAAATCAAACAAGTATACAAGTAATCCAAAGGACCATAACACAACCAAAGCATTTTAATACTTTTTTTTTTAATCTTTGAGGTAAGTAAATAATTAATATTTACTTAATATCTTTTTTTTTATTATTATTATTATTATAAACTTTAGTAAGAATTATGGTGCTAAGCTTACTAATGAGCTGAAGCCTGTAAGCATGTAACATATGCCATATTAAGAAAGCTTTCCATAATTCCATTTGACTAGAGTAAGTAGGTTTATGGGAGGTGAGGTATGATTGTGCTACATGGTCTACATTTGCTGCAAAGTCTATTTCTCAATGTTAAGTTCTAGTATGAACGATCAACCAAAGGATGGAAAAACTCAGCCTAGTTGCCATATCGAGCCAAGACAAAGACTTTACGTTGGAGAGATATGCTGCTTTTTGTCAACATGGCTTTCTAACCATAAAAAATTTCATGAGGTTGGCAAACTAATATATAGGTTGGCCCATGGTTTGTGTAAATTTGCCACTTTGTTCTGCTTATTCCTCTATCATTTACTATTTCTTTATTTATTATTGTAATAATATATTTTAAAAAGTTTGGAGATTGAAAGATTCGAAACTAGATGCTTTTCTAGAGGAAATATGGACAACCGTTTATTCTTTTCTCAATATATATGTAAAATTATTTCGTTTAATCATATTATATGATCAACTTTGATTTCTATTTCTCTCACGATGACACTGACACAAATAGAAAAAGAAAACCTTCCTAAAAAAAAGAAAAAGAAAAAGAAAACCTAATAAAGCAGAGAGAATATGGCTCTACTTAGACCAAAATTTCAGATTTTTTTTTCATTAATAAAAGGAAAAGAAAAACAATTAGGTAACTTGTACTTGCTTTCTTTGTAGCTATCTTAAAGCGAGTTTGATTTTTCTGCTCCATTAAAAAAGTCGGCTAGATCAAGATAAGGTAAATCACTTCATAACAACGCAGGCATGATTTAATCGCGTTCTTGATTTCTTTGTCAATAATGTTAAAGCGAGTTTGAGTATATTTTCCGTCAAAGAATTTTTTCCCTAATAGTAATAACTTAATTTAATTATAACTCAAGAAAGCAAAGCATGTTTTAATTAACAGAACTATTGCTTGTAAAAAAAAATAAAAATGATGTTAATGATGCTACTACTGGTGCACTACTAATTCGTAAAAAATAGATAATGGTAGTGATGGCCAATCCGAGCTCGTTATGCATATATTAATAATGAAAATTTGTGGTCGTAGCTCGTAGGCTGTAGTGCACGCGGAACAGACACTCTTCGCCTAACATTTTCTATGGTACGTTTCTTTCTTTCTACCCAAACGCACGTCCCATTGTCACCTTATGTTGAAGACTCGAGATTTTCTTATTCTTTTATGTTTTCAAATAGGTAGGTTTCTCATTATGATTTCCAAGTTCTCTTCAGAGTGCAAATCATCCCTTATTTTTTATACATCAGTTTTCTCATATTTATGCACTTATGTATACATCTCTCTCTCTCTCTCTCTCCCCCCCCCCCCCCCCCCCAAAAAAAAAAAATCACTTATGTATACAAATTCTTTTTTATCTATTTGTAAGAGGCAACAAAATTAATTAAGCCAATTACAAAATACCATGTCAAAATTTATTGACAAATTTCAAATTTACGTGTCGTTAAATTAAAAAAAATCAAGTGTTGACATGTGTCATCCCAGATGATATCATATTCGCAAATTAAAAAAAAAAAAAAAAACTCAATGGATCAAGTCTCTAAAGTCTCGAAGAAATTCCATCAAAAGCCTTCAAATTCAAAAAATCTCTAGAGAGTATGAAGAACACTCAAAAAACTTGAAGAATAACAAATTCAGACTATAGCTATAGATTGGTTGTGAAGATTTTTCGTTTTGTCTTCCAACCAAAGTGAATAAGATTTCTTGTTCGAGTTAAGACTTCGAGAAGATAGAATAAAATGATTAATCTTTTCTAAAAGAATCAAAATAAAGAATTGTACTCACTCATTCTATAAATACAAATTTATATTTGTGAAACATTTTCCAATTGTTTGATTTTCAATATGAGAATTTTGTGTTTGTGTTTACACCATCTTCCATTAGGATAATTTATAATAAAATTATTTAACAAGATTTCTAGCATTTTATTTACTAAAATCCAAAATTTATCTTTTGAATATAAAGGAGATAAAATATAAAATTAATGTAAAGATTGTAGAAAATGGGTTGAAGCAAAAGAGAGAGAGAGAGAGGACACACAAATTATGTGGTTTGAATTTATGGCTTTATGTTCATAGAGGAATCCATAATGGATACATATTTATTATATGACCAAGTGTCTTACAAAGAACCTTAAGTAGAGTATATGTATAGAGACTAGGGTTAGCCCTTGTTGGGCTTTATAATATATTGAGCCTCTGGAGCTATTAATTACACATACTAAGCCATAAACTCATAACTTTAACATTATCCTTCAAACTAAAGGTAGAGGCTTGGTCATACTTCTAGTTTGGCAAATAAGCTTGTGAAGATTCCTCAAATATAAATTTAAAGTGACTAAGTTAGGTGGATGACGGATCGGGCACAATGTGAAATGAATACGTGAGTGAGTTGGTGATTTCTGCATATATTTTTGAACCCAAAAATAATGAGAATTAGGAAAATTTAAGTGACATGGGAGCCTCGCATTGGTCCTACACGTCATGCTTGAATTATAATTTCACCATTCAACTTACTATATGTACATTAGAATTATTAACACAATTTTCTATAAGTGAAATTCTATTACCCAAGTTCTAAAAATTTTAACCCAAGTTCTAAAAATTTTAAAATACTATTCCATCTAAAACTCAAGTATTACAAATTTCAAGATATTTAAATAAATTTTCTTAATTTATTTTTAATGTTTTACAATCTCTTATAATATTTTATTTTTAATAAAAAATTTAACTTATATGATTTGCATGTCATGTAACTTTTTCTTTTATTTTTATTATCTATTTTATTATTTAAATTTAATTATATTATTAGAATATTTATTTATTTTATATTTGGTTCTTTATTAAGTTGTGCAATCATGAACATAATACTAATAAAATATATATTTGAGATTACACAATTCTCTAAATATTTAAAGCAAGATATTAGAGCTAAAAATCCAAAGTTCAAAATTTCTGATTTTAAAAAAAATATAAATTTATGAAAATTATAAATGAATTAATGTTAAAATTAATGTCATAATAAAATATTCCATATTAGAACTTTGAAAATGAGCAATTATTTAGTGCTCCGGGAGCACAATAAACTGTGCTTTCCCCTCTCATATAATAGTAGAACGATTTTTGCTAGAGGGGGAAGCACAATTTATTGTGCTCCCGGAGCACTTAATAATTTTTTTTGAAAATATATAATCTCACTCATTTTAATTTAAAAGTTATAGATGACAATTAATGTTAAAATAAATTTCATAATGGAATATTCGATATTGGAACTTTGAAATATATAATCTGATAGGCCAAGAATGTATTGACCCCTTGTGATGAATTAACCAATTAATTAGCCAAGTTAATTAATTAATTCAATTAGCATGCAATAAGCGTGGTAGCACAAACAAATCACCAACTAAGTTAAAATGCAGCGGAAAATAAATTGACACGGTGATTTGTTTATGAATGGGGAAAACCTATATTGCAAAAATTCCACCGGGTGATTTTAAGGTTACCACTCCCGAGAATTCACTATTATTAGAACAAGCGGTTACAAGTAAAAGAATTTCAGTACCTTATACCAACCTACAGTTGAATCTTTACCTCAATACCCAGTTGGACTTGTTCTGTAGTGACAGTCTCTCCTTTCAATGCACGACTCTCAGTATGTGACTAATCAATTCGATACGCGGATCCCAGTACGCGACTTACACACCAACTTGAGAAAGATGTTGGCCGCAAAGTTCTTTAGTTCATCACATGATGAAGATCATGAACCTCCTTGATTACAAAACCCTATGGTGTACAAACATAGCAGCTTCTTGAAGAAAGAGACGAACTAGAGCATATGTCTCCGGTTCACAATATGCTTGTGAAAAACTTTTGCATTGAGGTGCATCAGCTGTGACGGCCCTTAAAACAATCCTTATATATGTTTAGGGTTGTGAGAAAAGAAAGCCCAAACATCTATACACGGATTGGATGAAAATCAGAACTGAAAATTTGATTTTCTTAAACCTTGATAGAGCAGCTGTCGAGTATCGGGCTTAAACAACCTTTTAAACCTCGATAGATATTAGCTGTCAAGTTTTAAAATCCAGCACTTCTTCACTTGATTCTTGAACAAACTTGTATGGCTTTAACATTTGAACTTAAAACCCCGTTTCTTAAAGTATTAAACACATTTTAGATCTACCAAATTACAAGTAAAGTGCGTTTTGTTAAAGGATTAGCCAATT
The DNA here is from genome assembly GCA_030021035.2 of Notholithocarpus densiflorus. Taxonomy (NCBI): domain Eukaryota; kingdom Viridiplantae; phylum Streptophyta; class Magnoliopsida; order Fagales; family Fagaceae; genus Notholithocarpus; species Notholithocarpus densiflorus. The sequence goes on from JARYZH020000007.1 coordinate 1,314,545, forward strand.
CTATATTGATATATGTTTCTAACATGATTCACATATGTCCTAACATAATCTCACTCATATTTAATTTAGAAGTTGGAAAATAATAAATGTTGAAATAAATGTTATCATTGACATTCCATATTGGAACTTTGAAAATGTATAATCTCACTAACATTTAACTTAAAAGGTTAAAGTAGTTGTATTAGTTTCAATGAACTTTAAAGTTTTTTTTCCCCTATAATTTAATAGTTATAATTTGGAAGAGTTGAATTCAAGACGTTTCCGATGAAAACAACAAAAGTGCCAATCAAGTAACATGGATCTTGATTCTCAAAAAAAAAAAGAAAAAAGAAAGAAAGAAAGAAAGTAACATGGATCTTGACTATTGATGAAACACTTAAGATTCTCAGGTAAAAAAGTTGTATTTTATACAATCGGTGAATGAAATATCCCTCTCACATGATGGTTACAAAAAAAAAAAAAAAATAATAATAATAATTGTAAGAGTTTTTGTGTAGTTCTCTTCTTTCTTTCTTTCATTTTTTCATTTATTTTTTTTAATTTTGTTATTTTTAATTCAATACATGGGATGAAAGGAATTGAACTCTATATGTTTTCGTAACGAAAACATTAGGAAGTGCCAACCTTTGAGGTACAAGGCTTTAAGGTTTAACAAAAGTCTCTTCCTCAAAGTTTTATTTATTTATACTTGTTTTGGTTATTTCTTTTTTCTTGCTGAATAAAAAGAGAATAATGTAATATTTTGTGTACCACTGAGCTTTAATGAAGTTATTGTTGTAGGTACAATAAATTTATTGATGCAGCTTAAACCACCAAGCTGCTTCTGTGTGAAACAAAAATTCTTACCATCAAGCCACATTGTGTGGTGGTTATTTATATTTAATCTTTTTACAATTTGGCAAAGAATTTAATACTCCCTAGTTGATGACCTTCATTTAAAAGAAGAAAGCATCCTAGTTGGTGACCATTGTAATAAATTCGAAGACTAAATGAACTCTGTTAAAGGAGTTGACTCGGGCGATCCTACCACCGACTCGGGATACCCCGAAAGCCAGCAGGGTCCCACAACTACACTCCACCTCAGCCCCCAAAACACAGATGTGATACACATATATCCCTTTCCTTCACTGATCCCCACCCTCCCTTCCCTTGATCATTATCATTATTTATTTCCCCATCTCTCTCTTCCTCTCCCTAGCCTAGCTCTTTACATACCATCCACCACTTGTTCTTTAAAACCCACTCCAACCGCGTTTTGCCACGCAACATAAAGCACCAAAACACAAAAATAAAAATAACACAAAAAGACAGTCAAGCAAGAGATAGAGAAAGCTCTTTTCTTTCCTTCTAGTGGTCACCATTTCATAAATCATAGTGTGTATATATAGCATATACATATATGTATTTGAGGTCCCCTATCGTATGATATAAACCTTTGTCTTTTTTCTTGCTATCTCACTCTCTTTTTTTCTCTCTCTCTCTCTCTCATTTCTCTGATTTTTTTTTTCTTTCTTTTACATTACTGCGTAACGCGTTACATGTCTTTTCCCATAGTCTCCCAACGCGTTCATCGACTCTCCATTCATTCACTGCTTTTAAAAAATTTAACTTTATCTCTCACTTCATTCATTCACTCACTCCAACCTCTTTCTCTCAAATTCTCTGACTCATTCTCTCTCTAACTCATACACCGAGTCACCAATACATACTCTATTATTATTATTAAAGTATATATATAGGTTTTATGGTTTTTATTTTTTAGAGTGAGAGAGAAAGAGAGAGTGCATTTTGGAATCAATGAAGCTGAATCCGAAGCACGAGAGGCGTTGGGCCTCGGACACTGTTCCGAACAAAACGGCGGTGAGTAGTGCCGGAACTTCGCCGGGAAGCGGTTACAATTCCGTTGAGGAGTTCGTTGAAGTGACGCTTGATCTTCAAGATGACAACACTATTGTGCTTCGGAGTGTGGAGCCTGCGACGCCGACGACGGTGATCAATATAGAAGGCGGAGTTTCTGGTTCAGGCGGTCGGGATCAAGCTCCGGCGGTTTCAGCGTCGGCGCCGGCGTCGAGGTCTAATTCGATCAGGAGGAGCTCGTCCTCGTCGAGTAAGTTGCGGCAATTCTCGCAGGAGTTGAAGCTGTTTTCGCAAGAGCTGAAGGCGGAGTTGAAAAGGTTCTCTTGGAGCCATGGACACGGCACGTCGAAAACTCCGCTCGCCGCTTCGGACGTTACGGCGGTGGCGGCTGCGGTGGCGGCTAGCGGAGGTCCTGGAGGCGGAGGTGAAAGCGGTTTCGCATCGGCTATGGCAGCTCGGGCACTTAGGAGAGAACGAGCTCAACTCGATCGCACTCGATCAGGCGCTCACAAAGCACTTCGTGGACTCAGATTCATCAGCACCAAGACCAATACCAATGGCGTTGACGGTTGGAACCAAGTCCAAACCAATTTCAACGATCTCGCCAAAGACGGCTTTCTCTACCGCGCCGATTTCGCACAATGCATAGGTGTTCAACCAAAAACTCAATAAACTCACTCCGTAACCTTTTTTGCAACAACTTTTTTTATCTTTACATTTTTCTGTTATTTATTTATTTATTTTTTGAAAAGGAATGAGAGATTCGAAGGAGTTTGCTTTGGAGCTATTCGATGCTTTGGGACGAAGAAGAAGATTAAAAGTCGACAAAATTAGCAGAGACGAACTGTACGAGTTTTGGTCGCAAATCACAGATCTAAGCTTCGATTCAAGACTCCAGATCTTCTTCGATATGTACGCATTAATTAAAATGATTAGTTTCAAGGTTTTGCTTTTAATTAATCATTAATTAGTTTTAAACTTTTCGTACTCCATTATTAAAGATCGCACTTTCTCTCCTCAACTTTGGCCATGCCAGAGTTTTTTTTTTTTCGTCTTATCATTCGTTAATAATAAACAACACACAGACACAGTACGTGAATTGAGAAGGACAAAACAGTCAATTCACACTTGTCAAAATTACAATAAAGAGAAGTTATTATACTTTTTTAATAATTTTTAAACATGATTCTCGTTTTAATTAACCATTCAGGGTTGACAAGAATGAAGATGGTAGAATCGGTGAAGAAGAAGTAAAAGAGGTATGTATATAAGTTTCTCTTATCTCTCTCTTTCTCTACCTAACCAGTTATTAAACTATAATTTTCCTTTACCAAATTACATAATTAAAGTATATATATATATATTTTAAAAATGGTTTGCATGAACTCCTTAATTTTTAATTTGATTTTTTTTTCTTGAATGCATGAATCAGTCAACCACGTTCAGATTCAAGAAATTTAAAAAAGAATTAAAAAAAAGGCTGGTACGCTGCCTTTAAGTAATATTAGAAACAAAAGTGGCTCTTATAGTCTTGCTTAAGCTTCTTCTTCTTTGCTTATTAGGTATGATTTGTGCAGGTACAGGGTGTGATCATTTTGGTTATTAAAATCAACGTTAGGCAAGATTCGGTGACCTTATATCCATGAAATTTTCAAAAACTAACAACTCCCCCTCTCAATAAATTAGAAATTAATTAATTAATTAATGGGTTTTCTTTTCTTATTTCTATTTGGTGGTTCATGACGTTTCGCATCTTCTAAAAGCATCCTATCTATATTTAGATGGCTTTTTCAAGAGTTAGTGAACTATTTTTATTTTTTATTTTTTTTGTCTACGAGAGTGCTTGAGGAGTTGGGTACAGATGGCGTCTCGAATTCTCTAATTAGTAAATTGTTTACAAGTCACTCTCTCAAGTAATTAGAGTCATTTTCATTGTAGTTGGTGGGGGCTTTTTTGTCATTTACTTATTTATTTTTGGATAGAAATTATGTTTTATTTTTTGATGATGTTTTTATTTTCAAATTTCAAATTTCAAATTTCAATTTGTTTTTTATTTTTATTTTTTTAAATGCGTAGATTATCATGCTAAGTGCCTCTGCGAACAAGTTATCAAGATTGAAGGAACAAGCGGAGGAATATGCAGCTCTTATCATGGAAGAGTTGGATCCTGAAAGACTTGGCTACATTGAGGTGGGTAATTACTTTATATTATCTACAATCTATTACACAACTAAATAAAGTGAACCCCATATTTCTCTTGTTGTAACTGTTAAAGTTTCATTGTCACGTTAATTTTTTGGATTTATATATCATATCAGGCTAAAATTGACCAAGAATTTTAAGTCTTTAGAAAATATAGAGTCTAGTATTTGAGTTTGACTTTTTTTTTTCCCAGTCAATTGTTAGGCGACAAATCACCAGTATTTTCAATAATTAAATTACCATGTTGTTCAACCATGCACCGAGGAAAAAAAAAAAAAAAAAAAATCAAACGTGAACAAATAGTACTATATGAAAACGACTGGATTACATTGGTAATGGAATAAATTTATCTTATTCGGGGAACATTTTGAAATAGAAAAAGTTTGTTGCAATTTTTTTTTTCGTCTTTGTTTATCATTACATCACTGGGCAATTAACTTGCCCTTCTATTATCTTTTACAATATAAAAATATGTAGTTAAAATATTAATTAAGATGATTGAGATGGGTGTCTGTTGGCTCGATTGGTCCATTTGATAAAAGCTAAACACATAAGTAGTGTTAATTTGAAGGCACATATAGTCCAAGGTTATTATTTATGCGACATCGATATATAAAACTTTTTAACTTCTGATCAATCTTTTCAGCTAAAAAGGAGGAAAAAAAAAAAAAAAAAAAACTAGTGATCTATCTATCATCTATCTGTCAATGATAATTACGGTAAATAATTGAATTATTGCCCCCGCCATCACCACTAATTTACATTATCAATTGTCGGTGACTAGTGACCACGTTGCTTTTTCATAAAACACGCCAATTAAGCTTTTATACTTGTCACTCTTCTTTTGGACTTTTTCTTCATTTCAAAATCAAGTTCGGTCACTGACTACTAATTACAAAAATAGAAATCTAACTTTGGTGACCATTCCAATTTTAAAACGCCATCTCTTTTTGTTTTTTAGAAGAAAAATTAGAGCATGTGACAAGTCGTTAATTGTAATAGTTAGTTAAGCACAATTATATGAGTAAAGGTGGGTACCATATTAATAAAACAAGGTATTATAGATTTTTAATTATAGTGACCTTTGTAGTTTTGGAACCCCAAATTTTTTATTATGTGGCATAGCGTTTCCATGTGGGATTACAGTACTTCCACATAACAATCCCACATCATATACGTTTCCAAGTGTGTCGTATACTTTGTATACTAGCAACTATTCTCGATCAATGATAGTGTAAATTAAATAGCTGACGTGTCCAAGGTCATTGTGCTCCCCACATGGTTCAACCCTTGATGACTTTTGTAAGTTTGTTACATTGTGGTTGATGATGACGTGCAGCTATGGCAATTGGAGACACTATTGTTACAAAAGGACACATACCTAAACTACAGTCAAGCATTGAGCTACACAAGTCAGGCATTGAGCCAGAATTTACAAGGGCTGAGAAAGAAAAGCCCAATAAGACGGTGGAGCACAAAATTCGTATATTATTTGCAAGAGAATTGGAGGAGACTTTGGGTTTTGGCATTGTGGATTTGCATCATGATTGGGCTGTTTACATGGAAATTCATTCAGTACAAAAATAGAAGTGCCTTCCACGTCATGCATTATTGTCTCCCTACGGCTAAAGGTGCAGCCGAGACCCTTAAGTTCAACATGGCTTTAATTCTCTTCCCCGTGTGTAGAAACACAATCACTTGGCTCAGGTCTACCAAGTTGGCTTACTTCATACCTTTTGACGACAATATCAATTTTCACAAGGTACACATCAAACCCATTAATGCTTCTTGAATTTGTCATTGCTTAATTTATACCTTAACTATTTAGGACCCATATCCGAGACTTTTAATTAATTAAGTCCCATCTCCGAGACTTGTGTTTCAAGTCAGCATGATGAAAAGTTTTCTATTCATTATTACTAAAAATTTTACTTTTTTTTTTTTTAATACTTTTTTACTATTATTACTACTACATTGATGATCACATCTCTATGGGTACATTTGCTTATAGACGCAGCAAAAATTGACAACCACACATACGGCTATACGTCTGTACCTTTATTTTACTTTTTATAGGTAAGCAAATTTTTTTTTTTTAATATACATATGTATAGACAAACATAAAGGAGTAGATTCCCTCAATTTACTGTTGCAAAAATGACAATAAATCAGCCATGGTGAAATCAATTTAGATTTAAGTCGTCAAACTCAAAACATTGACTTTATTTACAAACCATGGGAAGCTAATTGTGCTAAGCAAGCAAACAAAACATAGTCTTTATTTATTTATTTATTTTGGTAGAAAGATGGGAATCATTTATCATAATAAAATACTAATACAAAAGCTTTGTCCTTCTACCACCCTAGGTGGGTGTCTAGAAACAAAAGGTTTCATAGGGCATTCTCTAGGAGTGTCAAGTTGAAAAGGTCCCATACATATCTACAATATATAGAAGATGAACATTGACTGTATTTTTCAAGTTTGCTCCTTTGCTCCCTTCCTCTTTTAGCAGGCCTATTCTTTATACCATTATTTTTTATTTTCATAGAATATGTGATATAGATGGACGGTTCATCTCACTTCAGGAGAGTCTTATAATAAAAAATTAGAGAAGCGAAATTGGGTAAAATATGGAACTATGGGTTCTAATTAACTCAATTGTTATTATTATTTTTTTTATCAAATTCTATCTTAGGGGAAAAAAACCCTTACTGGTATCTGGGAAGTAAGAGATTAACATGATTGATGATATATTATTTATTTTTGCGGCTAATAGATTAATTCAAGCGATCTTACCACGCAAGCTAAAATCAAATTACCATATAGAACCGAAAAAGAAGAGTCGAAATAAGTGCTCTTTGGAAGGTTTGGACCAAATATTGGGGGAGAGATCATCAACCTTATGTTTTTGTAGTAGTTAGTTCATGTTTTATGCATCTCAGGTCCTAGAAAAAGGTGCCTATCTATATGTTATGGGTTATGATTCTAATAGTTCGGATTGATCAGCTATTGTGTTTACATAATAGTAATTAAGCACCCCAAGGAAATAAGTATGGCTCTTTCTCTAGCATAGGCCCTTATGACTTACTGCCACTGGAACAGGATTATATACAGAAATGTTTCCAATGTTTAAAGCATGCCATTTTATCAATATACTAAGTAAAAACGGCTTAAAGTTTGAGCAATGTGATATTGCATGCTGTTATTCTTCCCTTGGGTCCTAAAAGGTATGAACTTTAAGTTTCTACCATATGTGTAGCTACTGATGCACTGACTAACTTGACTATCCCAAGGCACCTATTCCCAAGGGACATCAAACAAGCATACAAGTGATTCAAACCAAACCATTATTAAAATTAACTAAGTAGAATACATGTTGAAGAAAACGCAGGAATTTACAAGCCAACCCACTCAATGAAGGTTTCAAGTAAATTCCACAAAATCCCAACATACTCGTCATACTTTCAGATTCACTACACAGCAGGTCAGCCCTTTGTAAAAATCGTTTGGTCCATGAAAAGTTACCTGATCAACTTGAAATTAAATAGGGATAAGCTCTTATATGTTTAGTATGTACCATAAAAAATTCAGATTAAAATAATTTTTCTATAATTTATTAAAAATCACGTATTGTAGTTGACTCAAATCTGTCCATGATAGATTTAGGTTCCTAAAAGAAAATTGCTATAGTTTTAATACTAGCCCAAATGCTTTGAGACTTTATTCATATTAAAACCATGCATCTTAAAGCATATTAAAAACAAGGAATGAAACCTTTAATCTCATATAATCAATCATCGCAACTAAAAATCAAGAAACCAAAACTCATAACTCATAGAAATAAATTATTAAACATTTGGCATGCAATAACCACATGTTTACATCCCTTAAACAAAGTTCATCGTTAACACTACACTCACATCCACACATGCCAAAGCCACTCAAAATACAAGGAAGCACACTTCCAAAAATCAATCCCAACTTCCACAAAAATCCACCCGTAAGATTGCTCAAGGAATCCAAATTACCCAAATTTTTAACCATGGAAAGGCCCCAAAAGATCACCATCTATGAAAACCCTTAACCACTTAACAAATAAGTCCACCAAATCAAAAACCCATATACTTAATCACATGTATATCACTCAAGTAGCTTAGATTAGAAAGAAATATTACAACAACTTGAAAAGCTACCTGATGATGCAAAGAAAATCAGTAGGCTGAATGCTCCGAGCTTCAATGGGCTAGTGGTTGCTTGGAAGGCCTGAAAAGAAAGAAACACAAGATCAAAGGTGACCGGGGTGAACCGGCCAAGAACCCTCTGATGCTTAAGTTAGTTTTTCTCTCTAGAACTCAAGAATTCCAACTTTAGGGTAGTGGAAACTTACCTTCATTTGATGTGGATGAGTCATTTATATAGTAAGCTTTGGAATGGTTACTTGTTTAGTAACTTCCTCAACGTGTGTGGAAGTTAAAAGGTTCAGACTTAACTTCCACAACTGTTATAGAAGTTAGAATGTTCAATCTTATCTTCTACAACTGCCATTGGAAGTTAAATACTTAGTGGGAAGTTATAGCGTTGAACAAGGATTTTGCCCATACTTCTAAACGGCAAAACGTGGTTCGAATCGTAAGCTTTTGTGTGTAAATCTTTTCTGAAAATGTTCTAAGTGTTGCGAGGTCATCCAACTGCTTCCCTGATGGACGACCTTCATACCCATGGACGACCTCCCCACGGTGGATTGACCTTCCTATGTTGAGTTAACCTTCTTGCTCTTGGACGACTCTATGGACGAATTGGAGATGGTCCGATTTTTGGTTCACCATCAGTTGCCCCCTTGTCCAAGGGTTGCCCAGAACACTGTAATATAACTATTGGTTTTTGACACGTGTCAACATTTTTATGGTTAATTGTTGTACCATATGTCGTCCTTACTCTGGTTGAATTTTTTTGTTCTAGATTGTGCCACGTGTCATAACCTTATTGGTTGGCTGGTCACGGTGATTTATTTTTCGAGGAGAATGCCACGTGTTAACTTCTGGTTGGTCTATGTCGCTTCGCTGACCCACCTTTGGGCCCTATAAATATGTACATTCTCTCTCTTGCCCTTTTACTGTTCTAATAATTTCCTTTCTGCCATTTCGTCCAAGAGCTTCGTCTAGTCCTCGTCTTCTAGTCTCGTCAGGTACTTCCTTTCCTTCATCCTTAAGTTTTCATCTTTGTTCATTCTTTTAACTATGTCTGCATCTAGTAGTAGCCTAGAGAGAGAGATAGACGAGTATCAAGACGTGTCCTCTGGGAGTGGTGGTGGTAGTTATGAGAGCAGTGAGGGTAGTACAAGTTATAGTAGTGATAGTAGTTCCTCAGACGAGCATTATTCGTCTGGGGACCCTGGTTTTCCTTTAAAGGAATTCCAGGAAATGCAATGTAGGATGGCTTCTAGGGCAGAGGCTAGCTCATCCAGAAGATCACCTAGTCCTTGATGAAGAGGAGGAGGAAGAAGAAAATATAGTTTATAGTTGTGCTTCTAAGGTAGCGTCTACTCTGGACGCGCTTAAGTTAAAAACCCTTGTAGGTAGATATCAAATTCCTAGTGAGTTTAGGTCTCGTCTACCTGAAGAGGGAGAATGGAATTGTTCTCCTTCTTCTGGTTTTGGTGTATATATTTCTTACCTTCTAGCAGGTCTTAGGTTTCCCTTAAACTCCTTTTATAGAGACCTTTTCCATAGGTTGGGTATTGGACCAAACTAGCTCAACCCTAATGGATGGAGGACGATAGTTGCCATGCAAGTGTTATGGCGTGAGGCATTGGAAGGGAACCATCCAATCACAGTGGATGAGTTCCTTTACTACTATAAGCCCTCAGAGATAAAGCAATCTGTTGGTTTTTACCAGTTCTCGTCTAGGGGCACTCAGTTTAGTTTGATAAAGGGCCATAGTTCTTCTGACAAGTTTTGGAAGAAAGAATTCTTTTTTATTTTTAGAAATTGGGCTGGGGACCCAGTTGATGTAGATAGTGCCCCCTTCCCTTCTTTTACCAGCCCCCTAGGTCATCTTCGTCCTAAGGGTATGTCTTTCTTCCTTTCTTTTATTTATTTTATCTAACTTTTTTACTCGTCTAACCTTCTTTTATATTGGTGCAGTTGTTACTCGTTCACACTTGGACAAATTTTATTTGGATCGTATTGACCAAGCACGTGACTTCCCTGAGAGGTCCTTCCACAACTTAATGACTTTCAGTCATTTGGCTGCTTGGTCCTGAGCCTACTACGGAGAACCTTGCACACGAGGAGATTACTCGTCGAAGTAAGTATCGTCCATCCTCTTTTTTTTTTTTTTTTTTTTTTTTTTTTTTTTTTAAATTATATATATATATATTTATCACGAACTTCATCCTCTTAAACATAGGGTTGGCCACTATGAAAGAAAATAAAGGGAAAGGCGTTGCAAATGGAATTGAGGGTGAAGAGGACGTGTAGGTCTAGGGCAATGTCACTCCCCTGGTCTTCTAGAAGCCTGGCGTCCAGGCTGGAAAGAGGAAGGGTATATCCAGCTCTGTGGACCTTGGTGACCTTCCTACTCGTCGAGGTTCCAAGAAACAGAAGTCTGGCAAGACTCCTTCTCCCAAGGTTCCAAAGTTCCCTTCTGCAACGGTACACCTGGACGCCTCAGCGATGAACTTAGTACCCTAGACCACTCCATCTGTCTAGACTACTCCACTCGTCCAACCTGAGGATCTCCCTCCTGCAGCTAAAGCTCCTCACAAGGCCCACCCTTCAGAGAAAACCAAGCGTCCTCCCAACTTGGTATTGGATGAGGGTTATACTTGGAGGACGTTCAAAGAAATCATCATTGACAATGAGGTAAACTCATGTTATAACATGTAAGTAAAGGACTTTGAACATTTTGCCATCCATGACCTCTTCAAGGTATGTGGTTTTCATTATTTTCCTTTTATTTTCTAAAAGATCTAAGAAAAATTTCTAACTCTCTTTCGTCCATTTGCAGGCCATGTCCAAGTTTTACACTGCGTCCACCCAAGCTAAGAAGCTTTGCATTGAGGCTAAGGATGCCAAGGAGAAGAACAATGAGCTGAGTAATGAGGTTCTTCTAAAGAAGGGGGAGGTGATCAGATTGACTAAGGATCTCAATTGTCTACAGGGAATTGAGACGAGGCTGAAAGATGAGGTAGAGGAGCTCAAGGCGGATTCCATTGAAAAGGAGACCCTTATCACTCACCTGGAAGGGAAAGTCTTAAAGCTCACCTCATCCTTGGAGAAGGCTCAGGAAGAAGCCATTGCAGCCTTCAAGAGGTCAGACGAGTTTAAGAACCGTTTAGACAGTCATTATGCTGCTGGCTATGAGGACTTCCGTGCTGATGCCAAGGAGACTTACCCTGACATGGACTTTGTCTCCTTCAAAATTCCTCTTGCCATAGAGAGTTCCCTACTTCTGACGAGTTCCGAGGACGTCAATGTGGTGGACGATGCTACAACTAAAATAGCCCAAGGTGCTACTGCTGCCAGCAAGGACGATTCAAAGTCTGGGGGTGATGCCCCCAGTGGTTTATCCTAGTAATTTTATTTTCCTTTAGAAAAATTTATTATTTTAGTTTATTGGAGATGCCCGTTGTTTTGGGCTTCACTTTTTCTTTTTCTTTTTTTAATTCATTCAAGTACAATTCCTTCGTCCAAGTGTATGGACGAACAACATATATAATTGCCTTTATTGGCTTTGAATAACTTAAGGGTTTTTGGACGGTGGTTGTCTACCCTTCTTTAGCTTTTATGAATGAATGTCTACTTTTATTTTCATTTCTTACTTGGTGTTGAACATGTTATATGCTTTAACGAATTTCGTTCACATTGTCCATATTATTTCTATGGTTTTGTATGGTCCGTCCACTTATGAGGACATTTTATCTCGTCCTGATTGAATGAATTTTTATCTACATCCTCCTTGTTAAAATAAATTTTTCATGCTCAACACTTTTATAATTTCACAAGTATAACTGGTCTATGAGTGGTATTTCTTTTGCTAGCTTTATTCGTCCATAAATTTTGACTTGTAGCTTACATCATTCCTCGTCCATAGGTTGGACGATTCTTTACTCGTCTTTTGTCAAGACGTTTCCAACATTTACTCATCCAAAGATTGGATCTTTTGGCTAGTTAAATTCATCCATGGACTTTGAAATATTTTTACGTGCACGTTTTTCCTTGTCCATTAATTAGACGAATATACCTCAGGTTTTACTTCGTCCAATGCTTAGATGAATATACCTTGGTTTATTTTTCTTTGCTTTATCCTTATTTTAAGGAAAGCTTGTAGACATTACATCCCTGCGTCCAGAGATTTTACTCGTCTAGGGCCTTTAGTCTTCTTGTGGATTAGTTTGAATGAAATCACAAAAATTGGAAATTCATACAACATTATATACACTGGAAATCCAAACTATATGTACATAACATAAACATCATTCATAAGCATGACACATGCTTAGAAGCTAGTGCCTTAGGGAATTAGAAATACTTATGTACAAACAGATAGACTAAGTTCATGACTTCGTCCATCACAAATTCGTCCATAGATAGCGCAGAAGTTAGAAACTAATGCACTTTTAGGGAAATAAAATATTTAAAAACATGCAGTAGTAGTAATAAACATAAGCAAATATGAGGAAAACAACACATAACTTCAACTTCGTCCATGATGCCCGTCCATGGTGATGCTCGTCCATGCTAACCCTTCATTGATAGTATCTTCTTAGATGTTCAGCGTTCCAAGGGTGCTCTAGCTTCCGTCCATCTAGGGCTTCCAAGTAGTATGATCCCTACCTTTTGCAGTTGATAACCCCATAAGGTCCTTCCTAATTAGGCCCTAGCTTTCCATGAGCCGGGTTGCTAGTTGCCAAGGATACCTTTTTAAGGACGAGGTCTCCAATGTTGAAGTGCCTGAGTTTCACCATTGCATCATATTGCCTAGCCATAAGACTTTTGTATCTTGCTGTCCTTTGCTTTGCATCCATCCTTACCTCGTCAATAAGATCGAGGTTAAGATGAAGTTGTTCTTTATTCTCCTCATCTTGATACTTCATCACCCTGTGGTTAGCCATGTGCACTTCTGCAGGTATGACTGCTTCACTTCCATAGGCTAGTTTGAATGGAGTTTTCCTTGTGGAGGTCCTCACAGTCGTCTTGTAAGCCCATAGAACACTTGGTAGCTCGTCTGGCCATACTCCCTTTGCCCCATCAAGCCGAGTCTTGATGATTTTCAGCAATGATCAGTTTGTAACCTCTGCTTGTCCATTTACTTGTGAGTGGGAGGGTGAGGAATAATGATTCTTGATTCCAAGTTACTCACAAAAATCTCTGAAATGTGTGTTATCAAATTGTTGTCCGTTGTCAGACACTAGTACCCTAAGTATCCCAAACCTGCATACAATGCTCTTCTAGACGAAATTTTTGACATTCTGTTGTGTAATCTTTGCTAAGGGTTTAGCTTCCACCCATTTTGTAAATAATCAATCCCTACCACCAAAAACTTCATCTGCCTGGTTCTAATTGGAAAGGGGCCTAAAATAACCAATCCCCGTGTAAAGGGCCATGGGGCCATCATTGGGGTAAGGTACTCCGAGAGTTGTCTAGGGACGTTACTAAATCGTTGACATTAGTCGCACACCTTGACATAAGCCTTAGCATCTGCTTGAATGGTTGGCTAGTAGTAACCTGCACGGACGACCTTGTGGACGAATGCTTTAGCTCCTGAATGGTTGCCACATGCTCTTTAATGAACTTCTCTCAATACATAGTTTGCTTCGTCTGGAGCTAAACATCTTAGGTAAAGCTGAGAAAAACCTCTTTTTGTATAGCACCTCATCTATAAGGACGTATTTAGCTGATCTGATCCTTAGCTTCTTGGCCTTGCCCCTTTCTTCTAGAAGCCTTCCATCTTTCAGGTAAGTGACTATTGGGGTCATCCAACTTTCTTCACCTTCTATCTGTTGTACCTCTGGAAGATATATACTAGGCATGTATTGGACTTCATCAGACTCGTCCACTAATCCATCTGCTGATGCTTCCTTTGCTAAGGCGTCTGCTGCCATGTTTTCTTCCCTTAGGACTTGCATGAAACTAGCTTCTTTAAATTTCTTAACAAGGTGTCTCACTCTATTAAGATATTTCTTCATCCGTTCTTCTTTAGCTTCACACATTGCATTTACTTGACCTATAACCAACTGAGAGTTTCCCTGGATAACTACTGATTCAGTCTCTAAAGACTTAGCCAATTTTAGCCCTTTAAGAAGGGCTTCATACTTAACTTCATTGTTGATTGTTTGATACTATAGACGAACCTTATACTTCAACTTATCCCCTTCTGGAGACTGCAATACAACTCCTATTCCTCCTGCATATAGTGTAGACGACCCGTCCACATGGACAATCCATGTTTTAATGTCTTCCACCCGTTTAAACTACCCTAACTTGGAGTGAATTCTACAATGAAATCTGCTAGGGCTTGACCTTTTATTGCATTTCTTGGTTGGTACCTAATGTCAAACTCACTAAGCTCAACGGCCCATTGGATCAGTCGTCCTACGGCTTCCAGCTTGTTCATCGCCTTCTTGAGTGGATGATCTGTCATGACATTGATGACGTGAGCCTAGAAGTAGTGCCTCAGCTTCCTAGAAGCCGTTATTAATGCAAAAGCCAACTTTTCCATAATCGGATATCGTCCTTCTGCTCCCCTTAGTGCTCGGCTTGTATAATACACATGCTTCTGCACCTTCCCTTCTTCCCTAATCAATGCTGAACTTACCGCATGTGGGGACACTGCTAAGTATAAATATAACTCTTCACCTTGTATGGATGGACTTAGCAGGGGGAGCCGTGGTAAGATAGACTTTAAGATCCTAGAAGGACTTTTGGCACTTGTCCGTCCATTCGAATGCCTTCCTGAGAACTTTGAAAAAAGGCAAACATTTATCTGTAGCTTTTGAAACAAACCTGTTTCGAGCTGTAACTCGTCCAGTGAGGGACTAGACTTCCTTTACATTCTTTGGTGGTTCCATTTTTAGAATGGCTTGGATCTTGTCAGGATTTTCTTTAATTCCTCTCTGGGAAACCATGAATCCTAGAAATTTTCCTGACGAAACCCCAAAGGCACACTTACTTGGATTCAGCTTTATATTGTATCGTCTAAATGTGTCAAAGGTCTCCTGCAAGTCGTCCAGATGTTTCTTCTTATCCAAGCTCTTCACCAGTATATCGTCCACATAAACTTCTACATTCCGTCCTATTTGTGGATGGAACATGTGATTGACTAACCTCTGATAAGTTGCCCCCGCATTCTTCAAACCAAAGGGCATCACCTTGTAACAAAATAAACTTTGACTGGTAATGAAGGATGTCTTCTCTTGATCTGCCTTGTCCATCTTTATCTGGTTATAACCTGAAAAGGCGTCCATGAAACTTAGCAATTGATGACCTGCTGTTGAGTCCACCAACTGGTCAATGTGTGGCAACGGATAACTATCCTTAGGGCAAGCCTTGTTTAAATCAGTGAAATCTATGCACATCCTCCACTTGCCATTAGCCTTCTTGACCATTACCACATTAGCCAACCAATCCGGGTAATAAACTTCCCGAATGAATTCTGCTATGGTTAACTTCTAGACCTCTTCCTTGATAGCATTATCTTACTTAGGAGCAAATACCCTCTTCTTCTGACGAACGAGCTTGGAAGCTAGATACACATTCAATCAATGAGTAATAACACTTGGATCAATTCTTGGACGAGGTCAATACTCTTCCTTAAGAACTGGACGAGGTCTTACTTCATCTTCTCCTCCATACTTGTTCCAATTCTAGTAAACTTCTCAGGATTACGCTTTTCCAGAGGGATGTCTTCCAGTACTTCGATGGGTTCTGTAACAACTTTTCTCTCTTCTATGCTCATTATCTGCACGTGCTCATCCATAGCCAACATGGCTAGGTAATACTCTCTAGCGGCTAACTGATGTCCTTGCACTTGCCCTATCCCATACTCTGCTGGGAATTTGATTGATAGGTGGTAGGTAGATGTTACTGCCTTCCAATTGTTTAAAGTTGGTCTTCCAATGATGTCATTATAGGAAGACGAACAATCCACCACGAGGAAATTTATTTCCTTGGTTATTTGTTGTGGATATGCTCCCACCACTATAGGTAATGTAATAGTGCCTACAGGTTGCACTTTCATTCTTCCAAATCCCACAAAGGGTGAACATACTGGAGGAAGTTGATCTCGTCCAAGCCTCATTTGTTGAAAGGCGGGGTAATATAAGATGTCTGCCGAACTTCCATTATCCACCAACACCCTTTTAGTCGTATAGTTCGCAATGAGCAAAGTGATGACGATCGCATCGTCATGTGGGTGATAAACCCTTCCAACGTCTTCGTTTGTGAATGTAATGGCTTGCTCGTCTACCCCCTTCATCCTTGGTGGTTGTCCAGAGAGTTGGACATTCTGCACTACTTTTAGGTATGTTTTCCTTGACTTGGAAGACTGCCCTATCGAGGTTCCTCCTATAATAACTCTTATTTCTCCAAGTGGGGGTCTTGATGGCTCTTCTATCTTTCCTTTCAACTTCTCGTCTTTATGATCTTGTCCAACAAAATGTCTCAACTTTCCCTATCTGATAAGATTCTCTACTTGCTGCTTTAAGTCATAGCATTCGTTCGTGTCATGCCCATGATCTCTATGGAAGCGGCAATACTTGTTCTTATTGCGCTTACTGGGATCTCCCTTCATCTTTTCTGGCCACTTCAAGGATGGGTCATCCTTGATCTGCATAAGCACCTGATCAAGTGGCGCATTCAAGGGCGTATAGTGCTGATTCCTCCTTGAAGATGAATTTGCCTTCCTGTTATCTCTATCATTCTTCTCTCCCGTTCGAGCCTTTTTTGGATGAGGGCCTTGTTTAGGATGGCGTGGGAGGTCTGCTTCCATTTGCTCTGCTCTCTTCCTCTTCTTGGCAATGATTGCATCCTCTACATTCATGAAACTTTGGGTTAAATGGACAAGTTCAGCCATGGTTTGCGGCTCTTTTTCATAAAGCTTGTGAATAAATAACTCCGAACTGACTCCATTGTGGAAGGCTGCCAATAGTAACTTGTCATCCATCTTGTCTACCGTTAGGGCTTTCTTGTTGAAACGAGTGATGAAGGAATGCAAGCTCTCATTTTCTCCTTATTCTATAGTCAACAAACTGGACGAGGAGCGTTTGTGCCTTTGTCCTCCGATAAAGTTGTTGATGAACAACTTACTCAACTTTTCAAAAGAACCAACGGTGTTTGGAGGTATTTTGCTAAACCACACTCATGCTGGCCCCTTAAGGGTAGTGGGGAAGGCTCTACACATTATCTCATCTGGTACTCTTTGAAGGTGCATTGTGGTCATGAAGGTTGCAATGTGGTCACATGGGTCGCGCGTTCCATCATACGAATCCAAGGAAGGCATCTTGAACTTGGAAGGCAGGGGATGACTATTGATGGAAGCTACGAAAGGAGAATGAGTTCGATGAATTAAATCATCTACATGATTCGTCCTTCTCATATTTTCCCTCATCTCTTCCATGGCTCTCCTCATTTGATCCATTTCTCTCTCCAAATGTGGCACCCTACGTGAAGTGGTACCCCTTGACTGGTTCTCACACTCAACATTTTCTCCTTCTCTAAATTCTTGACTTTGAGCTTGCCCTTCCGCACATCATTCATGGTGTTGCCTCCTTTGGTTAATCACCCGGGTAAGTTCTTGATTCTGACGGATTAGTTCTGCCATGGCGGCTGCCATAGACTGTATTTATTGGACGGAAGGCGGTTGCATGACAAGTGCTGACTGGTGAGCATGGTTGGGATGGCTGGAAGCGTTCCCACTCTCCTAATGGCTTGGACTAATGGCCATCGACCTTGTCCGGACCATGCAGCCTTTTGTTTGAGAAAGATCGTAAATTTAATGATATCTTTCCCTACAGACGGCGCCAACTGATGATGCAAAGAAAATCAGTAGGCTGAATGCTCTAGGCTTCAATGGGCTAATGGTTGCTTGGAATGCCTGAAAAGAAAGAAACACAAGATCAAAGGTGACCGGGGTGAAACGGCCAAGAACCTTTTGATGCTTAAGTTAATTTTTCTCTCTAGAACTCAAGAATTCCAACTTTAGGGGTAGTGGAAACTTACCTTCATTTAATGTGGATGAGTCCTTTATATAGTAAGCTTTGGAGTGGTTACTTGTTTAGTAACTTCCTCAACATGTGTGGAAGTTAAAAAGTTCAGACTTAACTTCCACAACTGCTATAGAAGTTAGAATGTTCAATCTTATCTTCTACAACTGCCATTGGAAGTTAAGTATTTAATGGGAAGTTATAGCGTTGAACAAGGATTTTGCCCATGCTTCTAAACGGCAGAACGTGATCCAAATCGTAAGCTTTTGTGTGTAAATCTATTCTGAAAATTTTCTAAGTGTTGCGAGGTCGTCTGGCTACTTCCCTGATGGACGACCTTCATACCCATAGACGACCTCCCCACGATGGATTGGCCTTCCTATGTTGAGTTAACCTTCTTAGTCCTGGACAACTCTATGGACAAATTGGAGATGGTCCGATTTTTGGTTCACCATCACTACCAAAATAGTTTTTACCATTAAAATGAGAGATGAAGAAGCCTTAAAGGTTGCTATAGAGTTTTTCTAGTAAACTTGCCGGAAAAACGACGGTGGAGGTGGTTGGATGAGCACTGATGAGAGAGTGAGAGAGAGATAGAGATTAGTTTATGTGGGTGTGTTTGTGTTTGATTGTGATGGGCTGCCCCTCACGTGTGGGTCAGAAATCTAACCCCCCCCCCCCCTTTTTTTTTTATACTTGGGTTGGGGCGTTACATTCTTCCCCCTTAAAATAATTTCGTCCTCGAAATTGTATGCAATTAATGAACTTTTGAAACCATATCCAGTAATCAAAAACATTAGCTTTAGGTATTTATATACATGAACTTGATAAGGATCAAGAAAACTCACATGACAATAACACTCATTCACCTTACAAGTAATCTTTGATAAGATAGAAGGGCTACTAATGAAATGAAATTAGCGATTACGAAACCATGTCCAAACTCTCAATTTTTGGAAAAATCCGATATTGACAAATTATTCACAAGATTTTTTTTTAAATATCTAGCAAAGTATTCGAACTTAAAACAACAAAAAAAATTGTGACATTTAAATTATAATTTTCTGAGACCAAATGTGCACTGAGTTTAAAACAACTCAAAACATAGGTTTAAACCAAAATCGAGTTGGAGATTAACACAAATGTAAAATCATGTACAATTTTGTCTAGCTTTAAAACCATCATAAAACAAACCACCAGAGATGTATTGTACATGCTAATCAAGGGGCAACAAACAAACTCCGACTGGCATCAAAATAAAAATACATTATTCCTTGAGGCAACAAAATTCATAACATTATCATAGGAAGATCAATCCAAGTACTTTTATCATATAAAAGCAAAGAACATCCCAAGAGAATACTCAAAATCTTGACACTCAACAAATAGGAATTTCAAAGAGGCTACTTAAAATGCATTTTTCTTTAAAACTACCTTTAAAGAAAAAAAAAAAAAAACATGATAATACCATACTTGATGGTTAGAGGTTTGTTAGACACCATGTGAGCTCAACGGGATCAAACAAATCATCTAACCAACCATCAAAATAAAAACTTGTCGGATTATGCTAAAGATAGTTGGTCAAAAACTTCTTGTGCCACTCGTGGCCAACGAGATTCGACCAAATTGCACCACCTAAAGTCAGCATAACCAACAATATTTGCTAACGGCAAATTGTCTTTAAACAAGTTCTCAAAATTTATAAACATGAAATTTGAAAACTTGATTTATTTTTGTTTGCTCAAAACAATTTTAGGAATTTAATTCAAAACTTTCGGACATTTCAAGAATAATGCATAGTAAGCACATCAATAATAAAGAAAGAATAGATGCACAGCAATTCACATCACACAAAGATTTAAAAACTTACAAAAGCATCACAAAATAACAAAGACTAAACAAATTCCAAGCCATTAAAATCAACCAAATATAACACACAAGATAGTTTCTCACCTAAACTAACTCAAGGAAACCACCTTGCGTGGATTACTATAGCAAAGCCTAATACTCTGACTTAGGTCAAGATCATTTCCTAACTTCAAAAGTCTATAGAATCATAACCTAAGCTCTGATACCATAACTATCACGCCCCAAACTCAGAAGGGTCCAAGCGTGAGAGAAGAACCATTAAGAGTGAGAACATAGGAGATTTTTTTAAAAAAAAATTATTTACTTGTGTTGAGGCATTACATGCACAACTTAATTAAAAGTTATATATGTCGAAACTATATTAATAATTTGTGAGCCACACGATAAAAACTAATTATTTTGTGCATACATGATGTGTAGTATATAAATTATACATATTAAAACATAAAGTCATATGGTTTATAATCTAAATAAATATTAAATTTATTTTAAATTACTTGAAACATTTGGTAATAGAATTTTAAGTGATGTATAATTTAAAAATTTTTAGAACTTAGAAAATAAAGTTTTATTCATAGTAAATTATTAGTAATAGATTTTAATCTTCAATAAAAAACTTAATAATAAATTAAAGTATAAATTATATATTTTACTAACATTATCAAAATTATCTTAAGCACTATTTCAACTTTCTTGATGTATAATGTAAACAAAGAAGGAATGAGTATTAACCTTATGCATTGAATAAACTTACTTGAGATGATTAAATATGAGATCTTTACATGCCTTCTTAGTTTATGTCAACCTCTTTGCTAATCTAACAAAAATTTCATGTTTAATCAAAAGTTATCTACATAATTCTTCACCTTATATTATGAACATTTTCTATCTTTCACACTTTACAATCCTATCAACTTTTGTGATTCTAAGAATTTATTGTCATGCCAATTGGGTCTTAACAATGTTTTTGACAAATAAGTAATCCCACCAAAAAATTGGGAGAAAAAAAATACTTGGAATTTTATGCTCCACGTGTTTGGTTTCATAAAACCTTTTTTTTATTTTTTTTTATTTTTTTATTTTATGAATCTCAATATAAATCAAATGATGAACAAAATGGATAAAAAAAAGAAGAAGAAAAGAAACAGAGCTTGGAACAAATCTATGATTTGAAACTTAGATTT
Source organism: Notholithocarpus densiflorus (assembly GCA_030021035.2). NCBI lineage: Eukaryota > Viridiplantae > Streptophyta > Magnoliopsida > Fagales > Fagaceae > Notholithocarpus > Notholithocarpus densiflorus. The sequence continues at coordinate 1,335,861 of JARYZH020000007.1, forward strand.
GCTTATATTATGAACTTAAGGGTGTACATATATATTGGATAACGAAACTTTTGGTTTTAGTTAAAATAGAATTTTAGTTGAAATAGAATTTTATATCTTTTAAAACTTAGCTAATAAGGATTATTCATTCTTTAATGTACAACTATTTTTTTTATCTAAAAAAAAAAAAAAAATTCTCTTGGATTTATCAAAAAAAAAAAAAAACCCTCTTGGTTACTAGGCTTGAGTCTTTCCAAAAATATCTCTTAGTTGTTGATGTAAACATTTTCTTTATGTTGTTAGATTATAAACAACCATAATATAAATTCTAGGATCTTGAATTATCATGATTTCATAACTACACAAATTAATTATAAAGTTTACCTTAATCCATTGTTGAAATTTTTTTAAAGATCAAGACTTAAAATAAAATGCACTTAATTCTTATAGAACTAGTTTCTCTCTCTTAACCATCTTTTCTTTTTAACTATTCAGTGTCTATGATGGGGTAGCTGAATGTCTCTTTTATAGGTAGAGAGAGGACCAAGTTCCTTGTACCAATAACCTCCACTTGCCCATCAAAGTTGGAGTTACTTAGGAAACTTACTTCTCCATTAACCAATGTTTTAAGGACATGTAACATCTTATTAAACCATAACATATATAAAGTTATCAAATGGGACAATTTATTCTTACATTCTCCCACTTGAACCATATGATAACTTATGTCAAGGATTAATGAGATTAACTATTAGGTGCACAATGGTACTTATCTTCTAACTTTAAATTGGTCATCATAATACTATAATTAAAAAACCCACTAATATGAGTCATGGCGGTTCCATATCAATTATACGACATAGTTCCTTCCATATACTACAACACTAGCAACCTGCTTAATATAGCCTATCAATGAGAAGTGACTTAAAAGGTCCAACAATAATGTCTCTTTTGTTAGAGACTATTCCTGTTATTATTCAAAAACACATTTAATGAGATCTCCAAGTGTCAAAATAATAAAGCAACATTAAAAATAACAACCATCATGTTTTACGTTCAAGACCCATTCAATTAACATGTTCCTTAAATGTCTTAGGAAGTAACCCCTTAGTCAATGGATCTGCAATCACAAGCTGTGTGCTTTTGTGTTCTATTGACACTCTTTGTTTCTGAACTTCTTCCTTAACTGTAAGGTATTTCAATTCCATGTGTTTCACACCATTAGAATACTTATCATTTTTAGAGAAAAACACCGCTACAGAGTTATCACAATAAATTCTCAATGGCTTGGAAATTGAGTTAACAATTCCAAGTTTTGAGATAAAATTCTGCAACCACAATCCATGAACTGTGGCCTTAAAGCATGCCACAATTTCAGCTTCAATAGTGGATGTAGTAGTGATAGTTTACTTTGAACTTTTCCATGATATTGCACCTCCAGCTAACATGAACAAATAACCAAAAGTGGACTTTCTACTATCAACGCATCTAGCAAAATTTGAATCTGAATAATCAATGACCTTAAGATTATCAGATCTCTTAAATGTGAGCATGTAATCCTTTGTACCTTGTAAGTACCTCATCACTTTCTTTGCAGCTTTCTAATGATCCAATCCTGGTGTCGGGCCTTGTGCATGTTTAGGCATACATTAAACTTCCTACTGCAAAAGCATAATGAATTCCTTCCATTTGTTTCTGTTCCCATTCATTTTGTGGGCATTGCATAAGGTTGAATTTGTCCCCCTTTTGAATTGGGGAAACCCTAGTAGAACATTTCTCCATATTGAATCTAATGATGCACAAAAATTAGTAGGCTAGAATGCTTTGGGATATGGTGATGGCTTTAGGACTTGAAAGGAAAGAAAAGACTGTCAAGGATAACCGGTGTGAACCAGCCATGGTCAGTTTTCTCTCTAGAACACAGGGATGGTGGTTTGGTGAATATTAAAATCTTACCTTGGTTGAATGTGACTTGATCCTTTTATAGAGAGTTAGAAGTGGGTCTACTTGTTTGAATCCATTATCATCATGGGAGATGTGTGGAGTTAATGGAGAAAAATGGAGCGGGTTTCGGGGAATTCTCCCCACGTTCTGAAATGACAGATTGTGGTTTGATTGTGTAGAGCTTATAGAGAGTTCCTCTAAAATTTACTAAGTGTTGTATGGTCATCCATACCCTTGTGAGCGATGGACGATTATACTTGGTCGTCCATACCCTTGTGAGTCATGGACGACCATCCTAATTTGGACGGTTACAATATCTTATGGAGAGATCTTGTTAATGTTCGGGGTGCTTCTATTAGGCTTCTTTTCTTGTGAAACTCTATGGATGTGATCTGGACATGGACGACCATCATGGACAAACTAAACTTGGTTTGGGCTATGAAACACATGTTTAAATAATGATAAATAGTATTACCGTGATCACCTTTGGGCTATTCTTATGGTAAACTATTAAACAGTTATGGTGATTTCCTTTCACCTAATAGGACTAATTAATAAAATTTTCATAATTAGTTGGTCTATTATCTTTGGGTATCCGTTCCAATATCAACCATGAATATTCATCAACTACCCTATTCCAATTTATTAATCACTTGAAAGTGGTGCACCTTTGGGCCAATCTAATGTTCTTGTGATTAAAAAATTGTGATTTGCAAAGTCACTAATTTTTAACACTAGGGAATATGTATTAAATTTCAGTTATTTTGACTTGTTATTTATGTGTCTTTCCGATTGGGCTACTTTGGTGACTACCAATACGTATCAAAATACAGACTCCAAATCAAAATTAATGGCCTTGCATAAACATTAAATTAATGGGAAACATTATAGCAATACAGATATAAAAGTTTGTGCTATACATGTTTACATCAAAACCAATAAGTCCCTTCTTTCATAAAAGATATCAATGTAATACTTTATAGAATAGTAAGTTATAGTCTTGATAATATTAGCAGTTTATTACAACATTAAATAAACTAATTCAGCAATTCAACATTCATTGCATGTAAAAAGTGAAAATAAGGCGGAAAAATTAATAATGAACAATAACTGACAATCTCAAAGTATAAAAGAGTTCATACCATTACTATTCATGATTATCAGATGATATTATATTCTCAATTTTAAGATTTGGAGTTTTAACATTAAACATTAAAGTTGTTAATCTTTAAATAAACAATTAAATAGACTAGAACCAAATATCATAGAAATTTTTAATGCCCCAAAGTTATTAACTAATGGAAAAACAAAGTTCATATTATCCAAACTTGATCCATGATCATATAGAAGACGTTAATTGCTTTGACAAATCCAAAATCACAATCATGATAATGGAAACTATAATTGTTTATAAATCTTTTAATGGAAAAACATGATAATTCTAAAATACAAGCTTTGATATCACATGTAAACGTTTTCTTTATGTTGTTAGATTATAAACAACCATAATATAAATTTTAGGATCTTGAATTATCATGATTTCACAACTACACAAATTAATTATAAAGCTTAGCTTGATCCATTGTTGAAATTTTCTTAAGATCAAGACTTAAAATAAAGGCACTTAATTCTTATTGAACTAGTTTCTCTCTCTTGACCCTCTTTTCTCTTTAACTATTCAGTGTCTGTGATGGAGTAGCTGAATGTTTCTTTTATAGGTAGAGAGAGGACCAAATTTCTTGTACCAATAATCTCCACTTGCCCATCAAAGTTGGAGTTACTTAGGAAACTTACTTCTCCATTAACCAATATTTTAAGGACATGTAACATCTTATTAAACCATAACATATATGAAGTTATCAAATGGATACGTTATCAAATGGGACAATTTATTCTTATAGTCAGACTTGAATTTCTTTGTTTTTTTTTTTTTTTTTTTTTTTGTGGATAAAAATCGTGAAAAAAATGTAAAATTGTAGATTATTCATAACGTGAAGGGGAAAAAAACTGATATCAACATTAAGTTTTTGTGTCTATCCAAAGTTAAATATAGGAAAAGTTGATAAGAAAAATTGTCTATACAAAGATTATTAGAGGAAAGGTAGAATAAAATAAGCAAATATTGATATGTTTGTATTCTTTATATTCTTTAGGGTATGAACAATTTACATTTATATTCTTTATCAACGCGAGGGCAGGGCGGGACAGGTCTAAAAAGTCTAAACCCATCCCTGACTTGCCTTGTGGTGCGGTTCTAAAATCTCGCTCCTCCACCTTTGAGGGGTAAGGAAAACCCACGCGGGATAAAGCGAGGAGGGGTGGGGTAAAAGGACAAAGTTTAGCTATAAAATTTCCTCTATGCTTGACAAATCCACCATTGGATAACATCTTTTTCTTATATCTTCCATGCTTGCAAGATATCTAGAAAATTAAAGATCAATAGTTATGTCATCAATAAATTGTTTAAATTCCAAGTTTTTATAGTTTAAAATTATGTATAAAATATAATCTTATAGATCATATTAAAAATTGTATCTGATTAAAACAAAATTTAACGTGTATTAAGAGCATAAAGAACATATAATTCAACGATTATATTTTTAAAATATGTAGTAATGTATATTTTATTGAGTAAGGTTGTACCCTACAACCAATTTTGTAGCTAAAATTTGTCCATGATAAAATTGCCATCCCTACATGCCAACATCTTACCTAATCAATACTTCAAAACTTCATAAGATTCTATCATATTTTATACAAATTAAAGTAATGCAATTTAACTACCATTGTTTTAGAGCAATATTTTTGTTACATGATAAAATCCCAATTCCTGAATTTCTTATTATTTAATTGTTACAATTTCATTCATAAAAATGTTATTTTAATTAATTAGTAAACTTTACTCAAAGCACCAAAAATATCTACCAGTATGCAAGTTTCAAAGCTCAAACAACAAAACAAAGGCAAAACATCTGATATGAGTTAAGCATGTATTTTGGTCATTTTGTGAGGATTCAGGGGTATTTTGGTCATTTTGTTAGGATTCGGGGGTATTTAAGTTGTTTTTAGGTTTAGGGGTATTTCAATTATTTTTTAGGTTTCGGGGGAATTTAGGTAATATTTAAGTTTTGGGGGCATTTTGATCATTATTTAAGTTTTGGGGGGTATTTTGGTCATTTTTAGGTTTTAGGGGTATTTCGGTGATGTTGGTACTGTCCAATGTGACAATGGAACTATCAAATGTGAGAAAAAAAATTAAAGTATCACTAAATGTGAGAAAGGTATGGTCAAATGAGATGTTGGTGTAGACACTCAATTTTGCACCCATAATTTAATTTTGGAAGATGGTTGAAATGATCATTCTAAGTACCCCAAAAATCATAATTGCATATTATGCATTAAATCATTCATCACATATCATAAAAATGATTTTGAGATTCTAATGATCACGATGGTATGTCCAGTTCTCAAATTGGACCGTTGAATTGAAAGATATCACAAGATTAAGTTTCCACGGTATGCATGCATCTCATTTGGGTGAAATCAATCACGAGTGATTAATTGAAATTAATTTTGATTGGTCAATAATGTTAGGACATATGTGGTTTACTTGTTAAGAACATATGTCACTATTTTATGTAATTGGCTAATTTTTTGACAAAACGCACTTTACTTGTAATTGGGTAGATCTAGGATGTGTTTAATGCTTCAAGAAACAAGGTTTCAAGTTCAAGTGTTAAAGCCATGCAAGTCTGTCCAAGATTCAAGTGTGAAAAGTGTTGTTCATTAAAGCTCGGCAGCTAGCATCTATCGAGCCTTGAAGAGCTGTTCTAGCCTATGGCTCGACAACAGCTCGACAGATAGGGTATCTGTCGAGCTTTATGAAATTCAGAATTTCTGGTCTGTTTTTCATCCAATCCGTGATTGTATGTTTGAGCTTTCTTTTCTCACAACCCTAGACATATAAAATGATTATTTTAAGGGCCGTCAAAGGAGACACAAGTTGCACAAGTGTTGAGCAAAGTTTGTTCAAGCAAATTATGACTGGAGACAGAATTTGCCCTAGTTCATCCTTCTTATGAAGAAGCTGTTGTGTTTGTGCACCGTAGGGTTTTGTAACCAAGGAGCTTCTTGATCTTCATTGTGTGATGAAATGAAGAACTTTGCAGCCAACAACCTTCTCTAGTTGGTGATTGAAGTCGCGTACTAGGATCCGCGCAATTGGTTAGTCACGTACTGGGAGCCGTGCATTGAAAGGAGAGATTGTCACTATAGAACAAGTCCAATTGGGTATTGGGGTAAGGGTTCAACTATAGGTTGGTATAAGGTACTGAGAATCCTTTACTTGTAACCGCTTGTTGTGATAATAGTGGATTCTTGGGAATGGTGACCTTAAAATCACCCGGTGGGGTTTTTGCCGTATAGGTTTTCCCCATTCGTAAACAAATCACTGTGTCAATTTATTTTCCGCTACATACTTAGTTTAATTGGTGATTTGTTTGTGCTACCACGCGTATTGCATGCTAATTGAATTAATTAATTAACTTGGCTAATTAATCAATTAATTCATCACAAGAGGTCAATTCGTTCTTGGCTTATCAAATAATTAAAATTAATTAAATAATTTATGTGATTGGTTAATTGAATTTGATTAAAATGAGTTTGGTTCCATTAGAATAAAAGTGATAATCTGATAATATTGAATTATTGATAATTAGGCTTATAGAAATAATTATCTTTCAAATAATTATTCTTTTAAGGACTTAGTTATCAAATTAAAATGGATTTTATTTGGAATACAAGTTTGAAAAAAATATAAGTACAAATCTTGGCCTAAAAAATGCCTAAAACGAACTAGAAAAGGAAACCAGGCCAAGCACTGAAGAGTGCCAATCAGCACTTGGCAAGTGCCGACTGGCACTTCCACAGTGTTGATTGGCACATATTTTAAGCCCGGCCTAGAAATATTTAGCTCAAGTCTAAACTGTTAGGACATATGTGAATCATGTTAGGAACATATGTCAATGTAGAATTGGCTAATCCTTTGACAAAACGCACTTGTAATTGGGTAGATCTAGGATGTGTTTAATACTTCAAGAAACAAGGTTTCAAGTTCAAGTGTTAAAGCCATGCAAATCTGTCCAAGAATCAAGTGAAGAAGTGCTGGATTTTAAAACTCGACAGATAGCATCTATCGAGGTTTAAAAGGCAGCTTTTGCCTGATGCTCGATAGTTGCTCGATAGATACCCTATCTATCGAGATTTAAGAAAATCAGTTTTTCAGATCTAATTTCACTTCAATCTGTGTATACATGTTTAGGCTTTCTTTTCTCACAACCCTAAACATATATAAGGATTATTTTAAGGGCCGTCACAACTGATGCAAGTGAGTGCAACTTGATGCAAAGGATTTTCATAAGCATATTGTGACCAGAGACAATTTTCCCTAGTTCTTCTTTCTCTTCACAAGCAAAATATAGATTTGAATTTTTTTCTTTAATAAAATCAGATTTGTATTTTTCATTAAAATACAGATCTAAATTTTTTTCTTTAACAAAACCAGATCTGTATTTTTCATTAAAATACAGATTTGAATTTTTTTCCTTAACAAAACCAGATCTGTATTCTTCATTAAAATACATATCTAAATTTTTTCTTTAACAAAACTAGATCTGTATTCTTCATCAAAATACAGATCTAAATTTTTTCTTTAACAAAACCAGATCTGTATTCTTCATCAAAATACAGATCTGAATTTTTTTCTTTAACAAAACTAGATCTGTATTTTTCATTAAAATATAGATCTGAATTTTTTTCTTTAACAAAGCCAAATCTGTATTTTTCCATTAAAATAAAGATTTTAACTTTTTTAACAAAGCTAAATCTATGTTTTTCATAAAAATTTACAGTTTAATAAAAACTTGTTTTCTTTCCATTTAAAAATATAAAAACTAGATCTAAATTTTTTATATAAAAAAATTCATTCTTTTCATCATAGAAACCTAGATCTAGATTTTTCACCAAGCAATCTCATCAAACTTTTTTTTTTTTTTTTTTTTTCATATAAAATAAATTGAAGATCTAGGACTCTTAAATAGTGGATTAACCTTAGATTTAGAATTTAACATGGCATTTGTTACATTTAAGTAATATCATACAAAAGGTACTAAAATGATCATCTTAGAGTCTAAAAGACTAGACTTTGTCTGGGCAGAATGGGTGCCTAACACCTTCCCATTCTGTAACCTAACCCCAAAACTTTAGGTTTTTGGTTCGTAGATTAGTGCTTTATTTTCTTTTGATAGATTGTAACTAGGAAACAAAGCCTTGTAACCTTTTTTTTTTTTACTAGATTGTAACTAGGAAACAAAGCTATGTATAGTTCTTTTTACCAAGTTGTATTCATTTAAATTAATAAGAATGTGCACTATTCGAGATATTTTGTACTCTTTTGTATAGTTTTCTTATAAAATAAGTGGGGACTCCATATAATCCCTAAAAGAGAGGTGCTGATACCTTTCTCTTTAGATTGAGAGCACCCAAAAAGCTCTGGTCTCTCATGGTGGTGACTCCGCTGGTGATGTCTAGGGCTAAACTTCACATTAGACTTTTAAATGATCAATTAAGTACCCTTGTGTTTGTATAATACCTTTTGCTTGTATAATATTGCTCATGTTTGTATGATATTGTATAGAATGTTGTTTGAAATGCCAAGTTGATTGTTTATAGCTTTCCCTAACTGTCATTGTGCATGCCATGAAACAACAAATTATGCATGAACCCATTTCAAAAATCCGATAGTAGTAACCATGGATCACCGGTCTTCCTTAGATTTGAGTATCCAATGGTGAACCCTCTAACTCATAGCCCAAAGTCACTGGATCATTTCTTGTTGACTGAAAAGGATAAACCATGCCGTTTGGACCAACACAACGTTCATTACGTTACAAGTTGGGTGGTGTAATGTCTTAGCTATAGGAAACAATAAAACAACAAACCCACCCTACAATGTAATGACTTAAAACCTGTCCTTAGGTTGGTCCAAGTAAATGATGCATTGCATCTTGTGTGTGTTTGTTTTGATTGATTGGGACATAGCCTTGATTGAGCCAACCCACCTTTTCTTAGGGGATAATCTGGTCAAGATTAGAGGGAAGACTTCAAAGAGAACCAAAGAGGGATAGTCAACCAAGTTCTAGTTCCAAGTCGATTACAGTACTGAAACCATTATGCATAGAAGGCACCCTACAGCTCCAGCATCGTAATCCAGTGTTTGATTCACAAGACAACCCTAGCGACAGAAGATCAGAAGACTTTATCACCATGGCAGAAGGAGATGAACACCAGAATGCTGAAGAACAGATGAGTACTCAAGAGCTGCTGAATACAATGGTAGCTAGCCAAATCCAACTAAGGGAAGATATGAATCTCGTGTTGCAACAATTCTAGAATATGAAGAATGGTCAAGAAGGAGACAAGACTGATCAAACATCCCCCATCATGGAAAATGAAAAAAGGATCAATGAGAAGATGAACAAGATGGATGAAATGATCAAGAAGGCAAGAAGGATGGATGATCTTATGGATTATCGATAATTTTCTCTTCCCGGATGTGAGGCTACCCCCAAAGTTCAAGATGCCAGTCTTGAACAAATTTGATGGCATTGGCTGCTCTAAGTCTCACTTGAAGATGTACATGAAGGCCATGCAACCTTTAGGAGCAACTGAAGAGATGTTAGCCCAGATGTTCCAGAATACTTTGACCGGAGTCGCCCTCAGATGGTTCCTTAATATGGAAGACACTAGAGCTTGGAATTGGGAAGATATATGTAGGGAATTCCACAATCAATACAAGTACAACATAGAGGTAGATGTGACGAGAAGGGACTTGGAGACTACCAAGCAAGAACCTAAGGAGTCATTCTCAGCCTTCATAACTAAATGAAGGTCTAAAGTTTCCTAAATGATGAATAGACCTAATGAAGAGGAACAATTGACAATGGTTTTAAAGAATTTGTTGCCTATATATCATAAGTGTAAGGGCGCAGTTTGGATCCTAAGCCCAAGAAGTAGCTGGATTAGGGCCCAAAGAGCCCAACACAATGAATTTGTAGAGAGTGGGCTTAAAAACTAGGCTTCAGTGGATCAAACAACGTGCATAATGGATTAAAGATAGTAAGAAAGCAAAGAAAGACAAACTCTATGTAAAGAAATTCTTCCTCTGCAAAATCCAAGGAGAGTAGTCCTGGAATATATTTCTTTTAGACTTGGATACAATTTCAGTTCTTGTTGCTACAGTGTTTTTCTCTACATATTCCCCGATCCCCTATCCCTAGAGGATCTCTCACATTATATATCCTCTTTTGGCTGATCCTTGCCCTCTATTTGTTGATTATGCTTTGTCCCATCAGACACCCTCCCCAATCTTCTGTGAGTTGCGGGGACCAAGACAGCACTATTCAGGAGTCTTCTCCATATAAATGTGGCTAGAGGGTTTGGTGGGGCGCAATAAATGTGGTGGCAGCTACCATCCCTCCAATCACGTTAGGGCTAACCCCCTCTCTGAAGCTCTTCCTCCACAGTGTGGCCCCCCTTTGGTTTTACCATCCGAGTGCATGGACTCCTCGGCACGGTAATGGCCTCCTCGGCTATGGGTATGACACGTGGCACCATTACCTTATTAAATTTCTGTACCCCACAATAGCTCCTTAAAACTCTGGTTTTTCCCTCTAATCTGAGGAGAAAAGTGGGGTTTTGACTTTAGGTAATTAATTCCACACGCTTCTTTGAATCCCACATGTGAGAACGTCACTTCGCATACCCCATAACCGTTCTGGCACTTCGGAGTCCATAACGTCTCATTAAATGCTCCAGGTGGCGCATTGTTCCCCACGTCCTACGGTGAGATGGAGATCCTACTGTTAGGATTAGTGCCCTTAAATCCTATTGTATGATGCTATGTATGACATTATGTATGACTTAGTGTTGTAATTAATAAAGTTGTTTTATTATTATCTAAAATAATGATAACATGAATATTTGGACATTATCATATAGTCCATAAGATGCATAGTATGTGATTTATGTCACAGAAGATATAAGTCACAAGTTCTTTGTAAACTCAGAATTTTAGTTCATAGTCGGTGATAAAATTGGGCAATTCATCTGTGAAGACTATAACATATCAACTAAGATGATTTGTCTTGATCATGGAAGTGGAGACTTCTAGTTGGTATGTTGATATGTTTTAAGAGTTAATACATATTAAACTGGACCGCTATGAGATTTATTATTCTCCTAACGATTGTCAAATGAATAATAAATCTCACGACTTCTATTTACATCAACTCTTAATCCTGAGAGAATAATGGACCTAATCATGAAGTGTAGGTTGCTTTGATATATCAGGAGTGAGATCTAAATTAACGGTCAAAATCTCAATATGTTGGGCAGCCACATTTAGTGTTGATGGAACATATATTCTCAAGATGGAATTTATAATCTCTTAACAGAGATATAAAATATTCTATTGAGATAAGTTTAATGGGTTCGGTCATTCAGAGTGTTAGGCCTAACTACTTAGTAAGGAGTTACTAAAGTATATATTTATGAAATTGGATTTCATAAATATATAATGAATAACTTAAAGGATTAAATTGCGTATTCAAGGATTAAGATGTAGTAATCTTCAAAGTGGCAGTCTACATTCATGACTTTGTATTACTACGAATATTTTATGAAGGGGTTGCATGTACAATAAAGTCTTGGGATATAATTTATTAATAAGGTCTAGAGTGCAATTATATTTATATAGTGGTATTAAATATAATTAATGGTAACTTTGGACTTGTCAAGAGTCGACAGAAAAGCCCAATGCCTGTTGGAGCTAGTGTCTTATTTGTTCCCTTTTAGTCCCACTCCAAGCCACACATTAAAGCCCAATTGGAAAGGCCCAAAAGGCCAGCCCAATTAGATAATCAGTTAGATACAAAGGGAGAAACATACAGAATTTTAGAAAGTGACATCATTGTGAAATGGTGTGTATGTGTGAGTGTAAACCACACTCTTATTCTCCCTTGGAAACTGATTGAGAGACCACACTTCTTGGGCGTAAAGTGGAATTGGAGTGAAGATTAAAAGTGTTCTCAAGTACTTCTGATCTTTAGTTTTGAATTTCACCACACCAAGGTACGCTCTCTTGTTCTTAAATTCTGAAATTTACATAGTGCATGTTATCAATCATGAATGAAGTAGATCTGTTCATATTCCGTTGCGTGTATTTGTATGAGATACAAATTTGTTTTTCCATGTGTTTTTCCAACAATTGGTATCAGAGCGGTCTTCAATCTCATGTTTGTATAACGTGTTGAGTGAGTTTTAGAATCAAGAAAACTATTTCCATAGTTTTGAAAATTCTGCAGTCATTTTTCTGCATATTTTAGTTTTGAAACTATTGTTTGATAAAACTGATTTTGATGTTATGATGTTGTTTAAGTTTGATTTTAACCATGTAAAATTGAATTTTAACACTTTAACATCAATGAAATTCAAGTTTTAATCTCAATCTCACCGTTTTTGATCATTAAGAATGTGTTTTGTTCATTGGAAATGTAAAAAATGGTTAAAAGAAAAATGCTGAAAAAGTTGGTTACATGATTTTAGACTGATCGAACAGCAATCGAGTACCAATCGAATTTTTTTGACTGATCTAAGTAGCAATCGAATTGGACAGAAGCTATTTCTTCATTTTTTGACTGATCAAAATAGCAATCGAGTACCAATCAAAAATTTTCGACTGATCAAAATACCAATCGACTACCAATCGAATTGGATAGAAATTTTTCTTCATATTTTCAATCAATCGAGAATTTTTTTAGATCAATCGAATGCTCTTTTTCGACTGATCGAATAGCAATCGAGAATCAATCGAATTGAGCTGAAAATTGGTGAATGCACTGTTTTTTGAATTTTCACTAAGTGTTTTCACACATTAAAAGTGCAAGGCTATTTGTGATGAGATTACACATGTTTCTAATTAAAAACCTTTATTTTAAAACATCTAGTGGGAGAGAGATACAAGGGTTGGATCTCACGGCCTCTATTGTCGGTTTATAGTAGTATGATTAAGCACCTCACCTTGGCGTATATGCCTTGCTCCCTTCAGAGGGTTTTTAATTCATGGTACTACAGATTAAACTTCTTAATGATGGATGATATGTGTTTTTACATTAAGAACGACCACGCTTCCTTGGAGTTACTTAATGACTCACATAGATTTCAGGCAATGGTATACGCTAGACTAAGTTTAATGTTAACCTCCCTTCGGAGCTATGTCATTATTATTTAGAGGCTAAAGGAAATACGACATATTATTAGTGTTTGATAAGAGTTATCATGATAGCACTAATAATGAGTATAGTTCTCAATCAGTCATAGTGTTTAAAATTTACTTGCTACCAAGGAATTTTAAACATAGGATTGGGTTGTCGTTGCATATTTTATATTATGGTTTTATTAAGGTTCCATACTATATGTTTATATGCTAAATTGATAATGTCCAGTTTACTTATTATATTCATGTGTGTTATTTTTAGATTTAAAATCATGGCATCATTTAGCCCATTTGTTACTATTCTTAATCAAAACAAACTAACTGGATCCAACTATGTTGACTGGAAAAGAAATTTGGACATTGTTCTTACTGCTGAAGAGCACAAATATGTGCTTACTCAACCATGTCCTAGCTTTCCATCATTAGATGCTCCTTTTGAGGAAAAATTGCGATATGATTGTTGGCATAAATATAATAATATGGCTAAGTGCTATATCCCTGCATCTATTTCAAATGTTCTACAGCAAGTGCTATATCCCTGCATCTATTTCAAATGTTCTACAGCATCTATCTCAAATGTTCTATAGCATTAAATGTAGGATGTAAAACTAGCTTTGGACATTATGCTAAGTCTAAAGGAGATGTTTGGTGAGCAAGGCCGTTCTGTAAGGCAAGAAACTATGAGGCAGATTTATAATACCAAAATGGCTGAAGGTACTTCAATGAGGGAGCATTGTCTTAGGATGATCTCTAATTTGAATACATTGGAAGTTTTAGGTGCCGATATTGATGGAGAATCCCAAGTGGATATGATACTCCAGTCACTACCAGAATCATTCAAGGAATTTAGACTTAACTATAATATGAACAAAAAGATTTATTCATTGTCTGAATTGATGAATGAATTGGTAGCGGCGGAAGGCATTCTTGGTACATCTAGTGTTAATGCTAATATGGCTGAAGCTTCTATTTCTCAACCTAAGTCGAAAGGCAAGGGTAAGAAAAAGAAGAAGAAGGACTTTACCAAGCAAGATGGTAAAAAAATTGTCTTAGGAGTTGCCAACAAAGGAAAGAAAATCAAAGCAAAGTGTTTCCATTGTGGAGAGAAAGGACATTGGAAGAGGAATTGTCCAAAATTCAGAGCTACCAATAATAAGGGTATGAAAAGTACATTCCTTCTTGAAATATGTTTAGTACAAAATCCCACAGATTCCTAGTGTGTGGATTTAAGTTGTACTAATCATATCTGCAATTCTTTGCAGGGGTTTTAGGAGACCAGAAAGCTGAATGAAAGGGAATTGTTTCTTGCTTTGGCTGATGGGAGCAGAATACTAGTTGTAGCTGTTAGAGTGTTTAATTTATACTTTGAGTCTAGGGTTTTAATATTGGAAGACTGTTTATATGTACCTAATGTTTGTAGGAATTTAATTTCTGTAACTTATTTAGGTAAACATGGATATTGTGTTATCCTAAAAGACAATGTTGTAATAAAGAAGGATAAAGTGTTTATTTGTTCTAGCAATATTATGGATGGTCTTTATATTTTAACTCTTGATAAGCATGAATTATATAATTCTAAATTAGATAATGACTCTCATGTAAAATCATTAAAGAGAAAGTTTTCTTCTACTAATGAGGGTCATATTAATCCAAACAGAATTCAAAGACTGATTAAAGATGGACTCTTAAAGCCATTGGACTTTGATGAATTTCTAGTTTGTGAATCTTGTTTGGAAAGCAAAATGACCAAACAACCTTTTAATGCAAAAGGTAGAAGAGCCCAAGAATTACTTGAATTAGTTTATATGGATGTATGTGGTCCTATGTCAACCTAAGCAAAAGGAGGTTATGAGTATTTCATCACTTTTACCGATGATTATTCAAGATATGGTTATGTGTACCTAATGAAACGGAAGTCCGAAACTTTTGAAAAATTCAAAGAGTTTAGGGCTGAAGTTGAGAATAAATTGGGTAAACACATAAAGGCCATTCGATCTGATCGTGGTGGCGAATACCTTCTTGGGGATTTCAAGGATTACTTAATTCAAAATGGGATTGTATCCTAATTGACTGCACCTGGATCTCCCCAACAAAATGGTGTAGCAGAAAGAAGGAATATGACTCTTTTAGAAATGGTTAGGTCCATGATGAGTTACTCAACTTTACCGATTTCTTTTTAGGGGTATGCCTTATATACAACAATACATCTTTTGAATTTAGTTCCATGGAAATCTGTTCCCAAAACACCCATGGAATTATGGAGTGGGCGTAAGCCTAGTATGAGATACCTCCACATTTAGGGTTGTCTAGCACATGTGTTAAAAGGGAAGCCTGATAAATTGGAACCAAAATCAGAAGTGTGTTTGCTTGTGGGTTATCCAAAAGAAACTAGGGGTTATTTATTCTAAAGTCGTAAAGATAACAAAGTTTTTGTTAGTACAAATGCTAAATTCTTGGAAAATGACTATATGAATAATTTTACTCCTAGAAGTAGAGTTGTTTTGGCTGAAATGAATGAGCCTGTAATTGAACAACCAATGGATGAAACTAGGAATGATGTGGTTGTATCGGACACACCACAAGATATTACACATTAGATGACTAGTACACAGGAACCTCGTCGTAGTGGAAGGATTGTAAGGCCACCTATAAAATTTATAGGTTTGGGAGAAACTTATGAAGCTATCTTAGAAGAGGCCGAAATCGATCCTTACACTTATGAAGAGGCAATGAATGATATAGATGCATCATTGGGTCAAAGCTATGAAATTTGAATTAGGTTCTATGTATTCCAATCAAGTTTGAGATCTTGTAAAGGCGCCTAACGGCATTAAACCTATTGGTTGTAAATGGGTTTACAAGAGGAAGAGAGGGATAGATGGAAAGGTTGAAAACTTTAAAGCAAGGCTAGTGGCGAAAGGGTATACACAAAAAGAAGGTATTGATTATGAAGAAACCTTTTCACCAGTAGCAATGCTTAAATCTATCAGAATTCTCTTATCCATTGCTGCTCTTTATGATTATGAGATATGACAAATGGATGTCAAGATTGCATTTCTTAATGGTAATCTTGAAAAAGAAATCTATATGATGTAACCGGAATGTTTCATAGCAAAGAACCAAGGGCATATGGTATGCAAGTTAAAAAGTTCCATTTATGGACTTAAGCAAGCATCTAGGTCATGCAACATCAAATTTGATCAAGCAATCAAGTCATTTGGTTTTAAACAAAATCTTGATGAACCATGTATGTACAAAAGACATCGAGATAAAGTAGTAATGTTCCTAGTGCTTTATGTTGATGACATTCTACTCATTGGAAATGATGTAGGGGTAATGTCATCAGTAAAGGTTTGGTTATCAAGCCAATTTGATATGAAGGACTTGGGTAAGGCTAACTTTATTCTAGTAATCAAGCTTTGGCGAGATCGTAAGAATAAAATGTTAGGCTTGTCACAAGCTGGATATATAGATAAGATTCTAGAACGGTTTAGCATGCAAAACTCCAAGAAAGGATTACTTCCTTTCAGACATGGAGTTCCTCTGTCTGATGACCAAAGGCCTAAGACTCAAGAGGAAGAAAATATGATGAGACAAGTTCCTTATGCTTCTGCAGTAGGAAGTCTCATGTATGCCATGCTTTGTACTAGACCAGATATTTGTTATTCAGTTGGCATGGTCAGCCGATATTAATCAAATCTAGGACCAAAACATTGGCAAGCTGTAAAGCATATTCTCAAGCATCTACGGAGAACGAGAGATTATATGCTTGTTTATCGGTGTAAGGATTTGATTCCCACTGGCTATACAGATTTAGACTTTCAATCAGATCTAGATTTCATAAAGTTCACTTCAGGATGTGTATTCACCTTGGGAGGTGAAGCCATAAGTTGGAGGAGTGTTAAGCAATCTTGTATTGCGGACTCTACCATGGAAGCTGAGTATGTTGCTGCTTGTGAAGCAGCAAAGGAAGCTGTTTAGCTCAAGAAATTTCTTTTTGATCTTGGTGTAGTGAGAATGGAGCAGGTTCCCATCACATGGAGCGGTTGCACAATCCAAAGATCTAAGGAATCATAAGAAAGGAAAGCACATTGAGAGAAAATACCACATCATTCGAGACATCATTGCTCGTGGAGATGTAGTAGTTGCAAAGATTGAAAGTGCAAATAATCTAGCAGATCCCTTTACCAAAGTCTTGTCTTAAAGGACTTTCGAGTCACATTTGGAGGGAATGAGAGTTAGATTAGTGCACAATAGTCTTTAGGGCAAGTGGGAGATTGTTAGGATTAGTGCCCATAAATCCTATTGTATGACATTATGTATGACTTAATGTTGTGATTAATAAAGTTGTTTTATTATTATCTGAAATAATGGTAACATGAATATTCGGACATTATCATATAGTCCATGAGATGCATAGTACGTGATTTAGTCACAGAAGATATAAGTCACAAGTTCTTTGTAAACTCAAAATATTAGTTCATAGTCGGTGATGAATTTGGGCATTTCATCTGTGAAGACTATAACATATCAACTAAGATGATTTGTCTTGATCATGGAAGTGAAGACTTCTAGTTGATGTGTTAATATGTTTTAAGAGTTAAGACATATTGAACTGGACCGTTGTGAGATTTATTATTCTCCTAACGACTGTCAAATGAATAATAAATCTCATGACTTCTATTTACATGAACTCTTAATCTTGAGAGAATAATGGACCTGATCATGAAGTGTAGGTTGCTTTGATATATCAGGAGTGAGATCTAAAGTAACGATCAAAACCTCAGTATGTTGGGCAGCCATATTTAGTGTTGATGGAACATATATTCTCAAGATGGAATTCATAGTCTCTTAACGGAGATATAAAATATTCTCTTGAGATAAGTTGAATGGGTTCAATTATTCAGAGAGTTAGGCCTAACCACTTTGGTAAGAAATTACTAAAGTATATATTTATGAAATTAGTTTTCATAAATATATGATGAATAACTTAAAAGGCTTAAACCGGGTACTCAAGGATTAAGATGTAGTGATATACAAAGTGGCAGTCTTCATTCATGACTGGAACGAGTCGCGAGCTTGAGTTAATTACAACCAAACAAAGTGTTCTGGCGACTTGAGCTCGCGACTGGAACGAGTCGCGAGCTAACTACCTTGCCAGACTTAAGGTTTTGTCCTGTAGTGCAACAGCTGGCATGACTCTTCAGCTCCCCCTGCATGCTTCACACGCGTGCCATTTCTAGTGACTTGCCAGTCGTGAGATCCAGTCGGAGGCTCTTCTTGATTGCACACTCTTGAGCTTTTCTTCACACTCTCTCACACACTACCCTTACATGATTCCCACCTAAATACAGGATTTCTAAATGCTGAATTACAAGCAAATTTGGCACGGAATAAAGCCAACTAATGATTGAATAAATTCAACCTTACAATCTCCCCTTTTGGCTATTTCGTGACAAAACCCTAAAACAAACTTTAGACTTAACATGTGAGTTGGGAACAGTTGAACAAAACTCACTCACACCTAACTCTAGAATCTGAGAAGCTCTTTAACCATACGGACAAGTATATCCTGAAAACAACAACATAATATGATCATTGTAAGCAGAAAACTTGAAATGCATATGGAGCAAGCACAATGCAATCAAGCAAAAAGGAATGAGGCAATAAAGCATGGCTTGACCAAAAATGAACAATCACTATAAATAGTGACCATAATGATCATTTACACAAGGAATGAACATCCGGACATACAAGCTAATAAGCTCAATACAAAGTATCATTTGCATGTCCAACACTCAACCGATACAACAACACAAGGTAATTGTATCAAGGATATAAAATCCAACAAGGGCACAAGAGTGAAGTACTTAAAGAAATGCATAACATTAACAACAAGTACTAAGTTACAAAGCGTGGATACAAATAAAAATATTTTTAATAGCTAAGCATAATCATGAACTATGAGCAAAGCAAAAACATAGTTAATATAACATAAAGCTCTTTCTCTCTTTCTCCCCTTATCATATCACTCCCCTTATCATGAATCATAGGAGCAGTGATGAACTTGGAACATATATACCTGTAACCTGAAACACTTGCACAAAACACATTAGACCCTCAAGGTAAAGCAAGTAATAAAAGGACAAGTATAATGTAACAAGTAAATTGCGATCAAGTAAACATGATGTGAAACATGTGAGCAACTTAATCATACACCAAAACAGTCATATAGAAATGACTACAATGATCACATAGCAAAGCAAATGATCATCCAAATATGCATTCAATGAAGCATAATAGCAAAAGGATGTATGCATGTCCAACACACAAACACGATGCAATGAGAACAACAGAACATAGATACTAAACATAACTCAAAGCACCATAAAGCAAACAAGAAAACAAACATAAAGAAACACAAACAAAACAAAGTTTTCTTATTAACACAATGTCTTCTCTCCCTTGGTATATGCATCTCCCCTATGAAATATCCCTCCCCCTACAAATGTGCACAAGAAATAGAATTTCTCCCCTTAAGAATGTGCACAAGAGTCATATAGAAATGAAAAAACTATCCGGTATACTACTCTAGAGTATATTCTCCCCCTTTTTGACACGAATAGACAAAGGGGTCAAGGAGAAAAGAGGGCAAGAGATGAAGGTATGAACAAGGAGAATGATGCATGAGGGGTGCAAGATGAATGAGAAATGAAGCTCAAACAAAAGACAAAACAAAACGCTATAAAGCATAAGGTAAATATGACATGCTAGGATGAAGAAACAAGGTATAGACCAATGCATGACAAGAGTAGCAAAAGTTTGTGTAAGAGGTGGCTATATGCAATGCATGACCAAAGCATGGAAAATGCACATGTGGGCAAGGTGTGTTAAATACACAACCAATGAACCAAACATGTTTCTAATGAGGAAATATGAGAAACCCCAAAGTTTGGTACTCATCGGAGTCCAAACAAGTGAGAAAATGCCTAAGATGCATTTTATCAAACACCTAGCGTGCACAATATGAACAACAATGTGAAACAATGCATGAACATCATGAAATCTACCCTTAATACATGTTCTGTTTGCCACAAGGGGCCAACATCCAAAGAAAATCATCAAAAGAAATCAACCCCATACAAAAATTTGACACAAAAATAAGTTTTCCCAACCCCTATGATGAAAATCCCAACCAAGAGCACAAAACTCTCGAAAAACATAATCCAAGGATCCAAATCAATGAAAAGATTTTAAAAATTACCTTAGAGATGTTAATGGAATGAAAAAACATTCAAATTGATTGGGTTTTGATATAAGAATATTGAAAGAGGGGTTTTAGAGAGGATGGGAGAGGTTTAAAATAGGTTTCCTACTAAAAGCTCTTTAAAAAACTATTTCTGGGCATTTCGTGACTGGGCAAGTCGCGAAGTGAGTCGCGAAGAATTTCGCGAGTTGCGAGTGAGTCGCGAAAGTTTCTGGATGAACTCGCGACTTGCGAATTTTACGACTGGCGAGTCGCGAGATGAGTCACGAAAATTTTCGTGAGTCAAGCGAGTCGCGAGGTGAGTCGCGAAAAACTCTGACACCTGTTTTTCAACACTGTACATGTTTAAACAATGAAAAACAAAGTAAGCACTAAACATGAACACAAAGAGTAATAAAAATCACTTCCAAATACATATAAAATGATCAAAAAACTTTTTGAATTGATCCATATATAGTTGAGCACACACACATCACATTTAAACAAGTACAATCGAACAAATGAATAAGACATTCATTGAACATTAGACATGTGTGTTGTGTGTGTGTATCAAATGTGGAATAGTCCTTAGTCTAGAGTGAAGTTTCAATGATCAATTCAATCAAGTCATACACAACTAGTACTAAGTCAAGTGGTCTATCTCAATCATAGAAATGAACATATATAACCTCCCATAAGAAAATAATTACATATCTTTGAAGCTTTTCATTTGGCTTCTTACAATTCACAACATGTGATCATTTTTTATCTTTACATCTCTTTTTGAGATCGATGCCTAAAATTTTTGATATTTTAATTTGATGAACAAGTCTTTGGCTTTTTGGGGCATTATACAATTTTATAAAAGTCGCTTTCCCTTTTTCCTAGTCAAATACTAGTATGTGCGATGGCTTTTGCAGCTCATTATCTCTTTTCATTTTGAGATTTACATTTGGTAAGCTCTTTAAGCAAAAATAAAAATAAAAGAGTGGGAAGATACATAGGCACAAGTCTATACATGTATCAAAACCAAACAAGACTATTGACTAATCATTTATGACAAGCTTGAAGATCGATTTACAACAATCACACATAGATGTCAAGATTTTTCCCACAAAGATATAAGTGCATAAAGAATAAGCTAAGCTCGTAAATGCACAAAGCCATTTGTACGAAGGTACAAGGCAAAACTCACATGTGATATGTGCTCAAACATATATGATCAAACTTTTTGAAATTTTCACTTTTTATGTGGTTTTGGATTTTTACTCACACAAAACTAAAACAAAAAAGTAAGATAAAAAACAAAAAAATGCATATAAAGAAATGCAAGATGCACAAAATGCATGAAGATATGACATTCGATGCATGAAGGGTCCTACAAAGATCGAAAGAATTAGATCAAGGACCAAAAGAGCAAAAGTTCAATCATAGGAACCCTTCCTCATCCAAACACAACGATTGTTTGGAATGAGTGTCTCATGAGAAGTGAGACGAGGGTTGGAAGAATGAGAACCAGAGATGCACATAGACAAGGAGTTAAGAGCATTAAACACTTTCTTTAACAACATGCTATTTTCACTCAAATCCGGTTGACCCTTTTTAGCACAGCTTCCAAGAAGCTCAAGTTTCTCTTTTCTTTTGATTCTTTTAAGAGCATGAAACTTAGAGCAATGAGGTTTTAAATGACCAAAAGCACCACAATGGTGACACACAATGTGTTTAGGTCCACTATACTTTTTGGGAAGGGATCTAATAACATGGTTTTGTTCTCTCTTCAACTTATGACATTGAGGTCTTATATGACCAATCACACCACAATGGTGGCAAGTTGAAATAAAATTAAATCCATCCAAAGCCTTAGGTTGAGACTTAAACGGAGGCTTTGACTTAACAGTCTTTCTCTCCACCTTTTGATTTCTTTTATGTGGAGGAATGTACACTGATTTGTCCTTTGAAGTAGAACACACAATAGGCACAAAATCAGGTACCACAACATGATTGCAACAAATAATTTTCATCCTTTTTAGAAATAAGTTCAGCAATCAAATACTTGGCATACATCTTAAGAGATTCATTTTCACATTTTAGCTCATCAACAAGTTTGTTAGACAAAACAAGTTTAGCATCCAAGTCCATATTCAAACATTCAAACTCTTTCAACTTTTCAAGAGAATTTTCAACAAGTTTCTTATATTTTTCAACCAATTTATTGGATTCATTGAGCTTTGCAATCAAATCATCATTTTCACAAAATAACTAGCTCAAATCCTTATTAAACTTCTTAGCCTTTTTCTTCAAGAGTTTGATGTGAGGAATATCAACAACATCCATAGATTCAAGTAACATATCATCACAATCATGAGGATTATCACTCATAGAGGCATTTTCACAAACATGTGGCATGTTACATTCATCATCAACCAAAACATGCATAGAGGCATACAAAGCACTATCCATGGCAAATAAACACAAGGGGTCAAGGACCACACTTAGGTATTTAAACCACAACAAGTGTACCCGCTCTGATACCAATTGAAAGTTCAAATAGTGTGTAAAACACCTATGAACGTTTAGACTCTCAATTTACAAATTACCAACACAAGCTTATAATCAAACAATGTATGTGCAGAATATGAAAATAAGCTAAAACAGAATTGGTAAAACAATCTAAACCGAAATTAATCACAACCACAGCAGTAATTAAAAGGCAAAGATTAAGTGAAGAGAGATGCAAATACAAAGACAACACAACGATGTGTTATCGAAGAGGAAACCGAAGTCCTCAGCGTAAAACCTCTCCGCCGCCCTCCAAGCGGTCAATAATCTACTAAAGAATAAAGTTGGGATACATGGATAGCAGAAGACCCTCCAAGCCTAATCTACCCAGTGCACCTAAGCCTTCCAAGCTTCTTGCTCCAACAGGGTTACACCAAACCTTGTCTTCTCTAGCTTACCGGATCCCGCAATAGCCCATTGCATCAACCAAAATGAATTGGTCCCTTCTGAACTGCTTCCCAAACACCAAATAACCTCCTCACAGATATAGATATGGTGAGATAAGGATTTGGCTAATGTACCTCTCAAGGATGTATCAATGGAGAGGGTGAGAGTAGAGGAATTTGGAGAATCAAGGATGAAGATTATGGATGAGTCAATCTTGTTTTTCTTTAGGGTTTCTCTCTCAAAATTCTCTCTGGAAACTCTCTACATTTCGTGGGTATAAGGGTATTTATAGTAGGGTGTGTATGGAATGTGAAGAGTTAGTTACAACCAAACAGGGTGTTCTGGCGACTTGAGCTCACGACTGGAACGAGTCGCGAGCTTGAGTCGCGAGCTAACTACCTTGCCAGACTGGAGGTTTTGTCTTGTAGTACAACAACTGGCGTGACTCTTCAGCTCCCCCTGCATGCTTCACACGTGTGCCATTTCTGGCGACTTGCCAGTCGTGAGATCCAGTCGCGAGGCTATTCTTGATTGCACACTCTTGAGCTTTTCTTCACACTCTCTCACACACTACCCATACATGATTCCCACCTAAATACAGGATTTCTAAATGCTGAATTACAAGCAAATTTGGCACGGAATAAAGCCAACCAATGATTGAATAAATTCAACCTTACAGTATCAGAGCGGTCTTCAATTTCGAATCTGTATAACATGTTTTGTGAGTTTTGGAATTAGAGATAATAGTTTCATGATGTTAGAAGATTATATATTTATTTAATTTTCTGCATGGTTGTTGAAACTATGGTTTGATAAAAACTGATATTGATGTTATGATGTTGTTTAAATTTGAATTCAAGTATGTTGAATTGAACTTTAAGGCTATAGCATCAATGGAATTCAGTTTTGATATCAAATTATATCCATTATGTTCATATGGTGGTTGTTTATTCATGGAAAACCATTGAAAACTGTTCAGATCTTCCCTTTAAAAACTGAAAACACTGGTTTTTCGCGGGTTAGCTTCCCATGAAGTTACTCGCGAAAAATGCCTCTGAAGCACAAAACTTTTTGTGGGTAAGCTTTACTAGCGAAACAGTTGCAAAAGTTTCTGTTTGAATTTTGTGTTTTCACTATTTTTACCTTAACTCATTTTCACAAGAAGAGCTTAGTCGCGAGATTCTCGCGAAAATGCCACTGAAGGGAATTTTGAACTTTTTCTATGTGTTTTCAAATGTTTAAAGTTCAAGGCTGTTTGTGATTAGATTACACTTGTTTACAAAATAAAAACCTTTAATTTAAAACATCTAGTGGGAGAGAGATACAAGGGTTGGATCTCACGACCTCCATTGTCAGTTTATAGTAGTATGATTAAGGACCTCGCCTTGGCGTATATACCTTGCTCCCTTCGGAGGGTGTTTAATTCATGGAACTACAGATTAAACTTCTTAATGATAGATGATATGTGTTTTTACATTAAGAACGACTACGCTACCGTGGAGTTACTTAATGACTCACATAGAATTCAGTCAATGGTGTACACTAGACTAAGTTTAATGTTAACCTCCCTTCGGAGCTATGTCATTATTACTTAGAGGCTAAAGGAAATACGGCATGTTATTAGTGTTTGATAAGAGTTATCATGATAGCACTAATAATGAGAAAAGTTCTCAATCAATCATAGTGTTTATAATTTACTTGCTTCCAAGGAATTTTAAACATGGGATTGGGTTGTCGTTGCATATATTATATTATGGTTTTATTAAGGTTCCACGCTATATGTTTATATGCTTAATTGATAATGTCCCGTTTACTTATTATATTCATATTTATTATTTTCAGATTTGATCATGGCATCATTTAGCCCTCTTGTTACTATTCTTAATCAAAACAAACTGACTGGATCCCACAATGTTGATTGGAAAAGAAATTTGGACATTATTCTTACAGCTGAAGAGCACAAATATGTGCTTATTCAACCATGTCCTAGCTTTCCTTCATTAGATGCTCATCCTCAGGAAAAAGAATGATATGATCGTTGGCAGAAATCTAATGAAATGGCCAAGTGCTACATCCTAGCATCTATCTCAAATGTTCTATAGCATCAAATGTAGGATGTAGAACTAGCTTTGGACATTATGCTAAGTCTGAAGGAGATATTTGGTGAGCAAGGCCGTTCTGCAAGGCAAGAAACTATGAGGCAAATTTATAATACCAAAATGGCTGAAGACAGTTCAGTTAGGGAGCATTGTCTTACAATGATCTCTAATCTGAATACACTGGAAGTTCTAGGTGCTGATATTGATGAAGAATCCCAAGTGGATATGATACTCCAGTCATTATCGGAATTATTCAAGGAATTCAGACTTAATTATAATATGAACAAAAAGATTTATTCTTTGTCTAAATTAATGAATGAATTGGTAGCGGCGGAAGGCATTCTTGGTACTTCTAGTGTTGATGCTAATATGGCTGAAGCTTCTACTTCTCAACCTAAGTCGAAAGGCAGGGGTAAGAAGAAGAAGAAGAAGGACTTCACCAAGCAAGATGGTAAACAAATTGCCTTAGAGGTTGCCGACAAAGGAAAGAAGATCAAAGAAAAGTGTTTCCATTATGGTGAGAAAGGACATTGGAAGAGAAACTGTCCAATATTTAAGGCTGCTAAGAATAAAGGCATGAAAAGTTCATTCCTCCTTGAAATATGTTTAGTACAAAATCCCACAGATTCTTGGTGTGTGGATTTAGGTTGTACTAATCATATCTGCAATTCTTTGCAGAGATTCTAGGAGACCAAAAAGCTTAACAAAGGGGAATTGTTTCTTACTTTGGTTGATGGGAGCATGATTCCAGTTGTAGCTGTTGGAGTTTTTAATTTATGTTTTGAGTCTAGAGTTTTAATATTGGAAGATTGTCTATATTTACCAAAGCTTTGTCTCAAAGGACTTTCGAGTCACATTTGGAGGGAATGAGAGTTAGATTAGTGCACAATAGTCTTTAGGGCAAGTGGGAGATTGTTAGGATTAGTGCCCTTAAATCCTATTGTATGATGCTATGTATGACATTATGTATGACTTAATGTTGTAATTAATAAAATTGTTTTATTATTATCTAAAATAATGATAACATGAATATTTGGACATTATCATATAGTCCATGAGATGCATAGTATGTGATTTAGTCACAAAAGATATAAGTCACAAGTTCTTTGTGAACTCAGAATTTTAGTTCGTAGTTGGTGATGAAATTGGACATTTCATCTGCGAAAACTATAACATATCAACTAAGATGATTTGTCTTGATCATGGAAGTGGAGACTTCTAGTTGGTATGTTGATATGTTTTAAAAGTTAAGACATATTGAACTGGACCGCTGTGAGATTTATTATTCTCCTAATGACTGTCAAATGAATAATAAATTTCACGACTTCTATTTACATGAACTCTTAATCCTGAGAGAATAATGGACCTGATTATTTAGTGTTGATGGAACATATATTCTCAAGATGGAATTCATAATCTCTTAACAGAGATATAAAATATTTCATTGAGATAAGTTTAATGGGTTCGGTCATTTAGAGTGTTAGGCCTAACTACTTTAGTAAGGAGTTACTAAAGTATATATTTATGAAATTAGATTTCATAAATATATAATGAATAACTTAAAGGATTAAATTGCGTACTCAAGGATTAAGATGTAGTAATCTTCAAAGTGGCAGTCTACATTCATGACTTTGTATTAATACGAATATTTTATGAAGGGGTTTCATGTACAATAAAGTCTTGGGATATAATTTATTAATAAGGCCTAGAGTGCAATTATATTTATATAGTGGTATTAAATATAATTAATGGTAACTTTGGACTTGTCAAGAGTTGACAGAAAAGCCCAAGGCCCATTGGAGCTAGTGTCTTATTTGTTCCCTTTTGATCCAATTCCAAGCCACACACTAAAGCCCAATTGGAAAGGCTTAAAAGGCCAGCCTAATTAGATAATCAGTTAGATACAAAGGGAGAAACATACAAAATTTTAGAAAGTGACAACATTGTGAAATGGTGTGTATGTGTGAGTGTAAGCCACACTCTTATTCTCCCTTGGAAACTAATTAAGAGACCACACTTCTTGGGCGTAAAGTGGAATTGGAGTGAAGATTAAAAGTGTGCCTAAGTACTTCTGATCTTTAGTTTTGAATTTCACCACACCAAGGTACGCTCACTTGTTCTTAAATTCTAAAATTTACATAGTGCATGTTATCAATCATGAATGAAGTAGATTTGTTCATATTCCGCTGTGTGTATTTGTATGAGATACAAATCTGTTTTCCATGTGTTTTTCCAACACCTATGGCTGGTATTTCTCCTCAAAATTTGGGCGGGATAACTCCCACTCAATTCCGCCTCCAATATAAGACGTTTGGGGGATTCATTTCTTCCACTTTCCGAATCTTCAAACTTTCAAGACTTCCCAAATCTTCAAACTTTCAAGACTTTCCAAATCTTCAAACTTTCAAGAAGGTCCTGAAGTGACCCGTGTCATAATTTCCATAAGTTCCTTTATTCTTAGGTCCATTCTCCTCAGCCAGTCTTCTCGGCCTTCTATTTTCTGTTTCTACCTTCACAAAAATTTCTTTCCCTTCTCCTTAGTCTTCTTAGATGGGTAGGTTTGCTCATTTAGTAGATAACCCCGTGGGTATGGAGGGGTTTAGGGCCCTGTATCATATTCATTGGGGTGTCTCATTGTGGTACTGCCCTTTGGGTGATTGGCACACCCATAGAAAGGAAGGAGAAGTCGTCATTCCCATGATCGCCTTCATAGAAGGGGGAATGAGGCTTCCCATGGGTAGAGTGACCAAGGACTACCTGATCGCCCATAAGATATGCCCCCACCAGTGCGTGCCCAACCTGTTTAGGGTCCTAAGTAGCGTAGACGCTTTCAACGAGCAAATGGGGTTGGGCCTTACCTAGCACGACGTCGTTTGGATGTACGAGTGTCATCTGCTTGCAGACTCGGGCTATTACCTTAAGTTTAGGTCTTCCGAAATCAGGCTCATCTCGTGTCTCTCCAAGTCCAACAAGGGCATGAAAGATGACTTTCTAATCGCCTCGGGTGAATGGCATGACGGCCTTCACTGCCTAACCCAAGAGGGAGCACCAGGTAGGGTACCTTAGGTTTAGGTCCTTTAACACGGGAATTAATCTTGTATTTTGCTTCTTCTTTCGTTCCTTTAGCACTTTGCTTCCCTTTTTCTGATGACTCATTTTTCTAACTGTGGTTTTGCTTCTCGGCTCCTCTTTTCTTGCAAATAAAAGATACATGGCTCCCAACCTCAGCTTTATTAACATTCCAGATCTCAACAGAGTCTTGAGATTTGAAATGTTTGTAAGCGAGGACAGACAATCGAGAGTTGTCTACCTCATTCTTGACTTCAAGCCCCTGTCCGACAAGTTCCAGGACGTAGGTAACGCAATCAGAACGGGTGACCCTCGGCTAGTTTGGATCGACGTTTCGGTGCCCGGATTCTTAGCCTGAGAAGGCATTGTGCAGGTCGAGCTACCCTCCCACTATGCTCCCCTTGAAGCAGTGGCTCTAAGAGAAGAGATAGCTTATTCGCACCTGTTACTTGAGGCAAAGATAGACCAATTTTATCTCGAGGAAGGGAGAGAAGAGCAGGGAGAGCCTGTGATTCAGGTATCGGACTCGGGAAACGAGCTTGACAGATCCTCGGGTGTTCGTGCTCACAAATTCACCGTTGCGCGTGTAGCCAACAGTTCAGAGGAAGAAGAAAAAGAAGAAGAAATGCTTCTGGAGAGGAAGAAGGGTCTCCGTGAGCACCTCGCGGGCAGGGCCAAGGGGTCGGCACCCAAAGACATCTCGGGGTCTAAGCTCCCTCTTGCTCTTCCTCCTCCTTCTCTTCCTTCAATCAACCCCTTCGTGCTTACCAACCTTAAGAAGAGGAAGAAGGATAAGGAGGTGGCCAAGGAGGGGGGAGGTGGTCCCCTTGGATGAGGGGGTTCCTCTCAGGCTGCCTAAGATGGCCAAGGGCAAGGGGAGGGCCTCCTCGGTCGAGAGCAAAGAGGCCGAGCTTGTGGTTAAGGTGCGCCCCCTGAATCTGGCGTGGAACCCTTAGCTAAAGTTGGATGGTGCGGCGATACCCTGGAACTTTTCCATTAGGGAGTTCTAGAGAAGGAACGCCCATTACGTTGTCGACGCCTTAGAGCAGCCTTTGCTGCTTCCGAAGGACATGGCTGCCTTGAAGAACGTGAGGTAGTAGGATCTCTTCTTGTCCCTGAAGAGGGACTTGGCTCTGGTAAGTTTCTTGACATGCCTTACTGAT
The DNA here is from genome assembly GCA_030021035.2 of Notholithocarpus densiflorus. Taxonomy (NCBI): domain Eukaryota; kingdom Viridiplantae; phylum Streptophyta; class Magnoliopsida; order Fagales; family Fagaceae; genus Notholithocarpus; species Notholithocarpus densiflorus. Next base: position 1,365,639 of record JARYZH020000007.1, read on the forward strand.
TTCATGCTGGGTTGTCATTTTCTTATTTGACATAGCATTCCTTCGTCGTTTTTGTGTAGGGCATCCAGGAGGTCTTTATGGCCGATGAGTGGGTGAAAGACGCCCGAAATGAGGCTAGACTCGGGGATAACCTCAGTGTAGAGACTAGCAAGTCCCTGGCTGTCGCCGAGAGTAAGAAAAAGGAGTTGGCTTTGAAGCTGGCTACTACGGACAGGGATCGGAGGAGCGCTGAGGCCGGCCTGAAGATCGTTGAGGCTCAAACGGAGGAGCAGCGCCAAAAACTCCACTACACGGAGATAGAGCTGTCCACAGCCAAACAGCAAGTGGTGGTGTTGAAGGCAGAGTTGGGGAAGGCTAAGGAGGTTGCCTAGGCAGCTTAGGTGGCCACGGATTTTGCAGGGCAGAAGTTCTACGACCTCGGAGTGTAGGAGACTGAGGCCCGGCTGACTGATGAGTTGGCTGGGGTTTGTAGGGATTACTGCCTTGAGGTGTGGACTGAGGCCCTGAACGCAGCCGAGGCTCCTGCCAACTCAGAGTGGAGGAAGGCCGAGAACATCTATTATCCAGAAGACCTCCGAGAGGCTCTTGAGGCAGTTTTGGGCCTTGGGACGGATGCCGCCCTTGCCACGCCTGCACCTGAGCAGCTCCCTACCACCCAGGCTTCTCTTCCTCCTCTTGAGGCCACTAAAGGATCTGGCAAGGCTGGTGACCCAGGTCATGGGGTGGAAGTGGCCAAGGGCAAGGAGGCTGGCCAGGGTAGAGCTCGGCCAGAGGACAAGGGAAAAGGCAGGGAAGCTACTCCTAAGCCAAAGGAGTCTGAGCCGGTCAAGCCTCAAGCCGTGGCCCAGGAGAAGAAGGCCACCTTAGGTAAGGCTGCTGATCCTCTCGCCTCCCAACCAGTCAGCCAAGAAGATCCTCCTCTAGCCAAAGCCTAACTTAGGATTTTTCCCTCTTTCTTTGTACTTTTTCTTTTTGTACTTTTCTTTTGTTTGTGGCAGTTTACCACTGATTATGATGTATATTTTCTTTTGCTCAATGAAAAGACATTAACTTTTACTTTATGAACCTTTTTTTTTCTGCAATATTTATTTCTGATTGGTTGTAGTTACTATTTTTTCCTTTGCTGAAAGGTTAGGTTGATGATGCTTCTAAGGGTGAACGCCCATACTTAAACAAAAGCTAATAGTAATGGATTGTTATTAATTCAAACAGACTAAGCCCTTGTAAACAGTGAGAAAAATAACTATGCGTTGGTACTAAGAACTGTATAATCAATAGGAGTGTCTAAGTCCTTAGAGACAAGCAAGACACTTAGTAGAAAAAAGGGGGTGCTTAAGGTCTCTCATTTTAAGAGTACCTTATGGATGTACCTTCAGAACCCCTTAACTAGAACTCAAGGTGAGCCCTTGTTCTCCCTTGATGATGTATATGCCGAGGTCCCATCCTTGGTGAAATTACGAAGTGTTATTTTACTCAAGGCATGTGGTTTGAGGGACCAGACATAACCAAGGTTCTGTTTAACATTTGAACAAATAATGAAGTGTTAATTTACCCAAGGCATGTGGTTCGAGGAACCAGACATAACCAAGGTTCTGTTTAACATTTGAATAAATAATGAAGAGTGTTAATTTACCGAAGGCATGTGGTCCGAGGAACCAGACATAACCAAGGTTCTGTTTAACATTTGAACAAATAATGAAAAATGTTAATTTACCCAAGACATGTGGTCCGAGGAACCAGACATAACCAAGGTTCTGTTTAATATTTGAACAAATAATGAAGAGTGTTAATTTACCCAAGGCATGTGGTCTGAGGAACCAGACATAATAAAGGTTTTGTTTAACATTTGAACAAATAATACCCAAGGCATGTGGTCCGAGGAACCAAACATAACCAAGGTTCTGTTTAACATTTGGACAAATAATGAAGAGTGTTAATTTACCCAAGGCATGTGGTCTGAGGAACTAGACATAATCAATGTTCTGTTTAACATTTGAACAAATAATGAAGAGTTTTAATTTATCTAAGGCATGTGGTCCGAGGAATCGGACATAACAAAGGTTCTGTTTAGCACCTAAACAAATAATCAAGAATATTAATTTACCCAAGGTATGTGGTCCGAGGAGCCAGGCATGACCAATGTTCTGCTTAATATTCAAACAAGTAGCCCAGAATATTAATTTACCTAAGGTATGTGGTCCGAAGAGCCAGGCATGACCAAGGTTCTGTTTAATATTCGAACAAATAATAAAGATAACATCTAATGTTGGAAATAAGAACATGGCAGAGCTGCCTTTCATTAATAATAGTACCTTCACAAGTTACTTACATTCCAGGGACGTGGTACGACATTTTCATCTAAATCTTCCAAGAAATAAGCACCTATACCAGCTACTGAGGTAATACAGTATGACCCTTCCTAATTGGGCCCTAATTTTTCCCATGCTAGGTTTTTCACAGTACCCACAACCTTTCTTAACACTAAGTCTCCGGGTGCTAACGGTCTCAATCTTACACTTGAGTTATACCCCTGCTTGAGCTTCTGCTGATAACATGCTAATTGAACCATGGCATTTTCTCTCCGTTCTTTAACTAGGTCCAGGCTCTTTTCTAGTAGGTTGTCATTGCTGTTCGGAGTGAATAAGCTTGTCCTCAGAGTTGGGAATCCAGTCTCCAGAGGAATCACAGCCTCGGCCCCATAAGTCATTGAAAAGGGGGTTTCCCCTATGGACCTACGAGGGGTAGTCCGATATGTCCAAAGAACATGTGGCAGCTCTTCCACCTATTTACCCTTTGAATCATTCAATCTTTTCTTGAGCCCATTTACTATGACTTTATTGGCAGTCTCGGCCAATCCGTTCCCTTGTGGATAAGCCAGAGTCAAGTACCTATTCTTAATGCCCAATTCACAGTAGTACCTTCTGAAAGCTTTGCTATCAAACTGAAGACCATTGTCCGAGATGAGGGTATGAAGGATCCCAAACTGAATGACAATATTATTCCACATAAATCTTTGGGCATCCATGTCGTTGATATTTGCTAGTGGCTCAGCTTCAACCCACTTGGTGAAGAAAACTGTGTCGACCAACAGCCATCTTCTATTCCCTGCTGCCTTAGGGAAAGACCCTACAATGTCCAAACCCCATTGGGCAAAAGGTCAAGGGCTAGATAGAGGATTGAGGACGCCCCCTGGTTGATGAATATTTGAAGCAAATCTTTAACATTGGTCACACTTCTTCACATATTCTTGCGCCTCCTTTTGCATATTTGGCCACCAATACCCTTGAGTAAAGGCCCTGTGAGACAGTGATCAGCCCCTTGTATGACTTCCACAAATCCCTTTGTGTAACTCTTTTAAGAGTGGTTCCACTGCCTTAGGATGAACGCACAGCAAATAGGGCCCAGAAAAAGAGTGCTTGTATAATTTTTGATCCTCGAATAACCAGAAACAAGGAGCCTTTCTTCGCACTTTATCAGCTTCCCCTTTCTCCTCGGGCAAGATGTCATCCTTAAGAAAGAGCACAATAGGATCCATCTAACTTGGCCCCACCCTAATTTGGCGAATAAGAACCCTCTCCCCTCTCATCTCGATAGGCTTGCATAGATCTTCAACCAAGATAACTCGAGGTAAACTCTACGCCGAGGAGGTTGCAAGAGTGGCAAGAGAGTCAGCATGTGTGTTTCTGCTCCTTGGGATTTGTTGCAAGGAGAAAGATTCAAACCCTGATTGTAAATGCCTAACTTGATTCAAATAGTCATGCATTCTCACATCCCTAGCTTCCAATTCTTCCTCTACTTGGCCTACAACCAACCTCGAATATGAAAATATCTCCACTGTTCTTCCTCCCATTTTCTTAATGATGATCCTTTTAGGAGACACTACAACTAGCCCCACTCCTGATCCCCTTTGATTTGCTGCGCCATCAACATACACCTTCCAAGATAGAGGTTCCTGCAAGGAGATCATTCCAACTGATTTTCCATCCATACTCGGTCTTTCATCGTTTTCTTCTAAAGAAGGCTCAGCAAACTCAGTCACTAAATCTGCAAGGACCTGGCCCTTTATAGAGGTGCAAGGCATATATTTAATATCGAAAGCTTCTAGGATCGTTCCCTATTTTGCAATCCTCCCTGTGTAATAAGCTTTTCAAAGCAGTGATTGAAGAGGGAGTTAGTGATTTGTTTGTGCTACCACGCTTATTGCATGCTAATTGAATTAATTAATTAACTAGCTAATTAATTGGTTAATTCATCACAATGGGTTAATACATTCTTGGCCTATCACTCTTCCCAGTCTTTTGTGAGTTGCGGCGACCAAGACTGCACTGTTCAAGGGTCTTCTCCACATAAATGCGGCCAGAGGGTTTGGTGAGGCTCAATAAATGTGGTGGCAGCTACCATCCCTCCAATCGCGTCAGGGCTAACCCCCTCTCTGAATCTCTTCCTCCACAGTGTGGCCCCCTTCTGGTTTAACCGTCCAAGTGCATGGACTCTTCGGCACGGTAATGGCCTCCTCGGCTATGGGTATGACACGTGGCACCATTACCTTATTAAATTTATGTACCCCACAATAAGTATTTATTTGCTTAATATTTTCAGAATTTTAAGGCCTTAATAGCGACTTGGACTCAAATTGAAGATGCTATAAATAATGGGACTATCAAAGGAATTGTGGGCCTTCTAACTCTAAAACTGCAGAAATATCCAACATATATAAAATTGATCCATACTAACTTATTGCCCCAGTGCAAGTATCACAAGGACTGCTTCCAAGGCCTAGGAGAGAATTCCATGAACTTTACATGCTTGCAAGTCTGGTGTTTGAAAATTTGAAAGCAAAAGGGTTATTAAAACCCTTGGACTCAAGACTAGTCCGAAACCCGTTACCTGCCAAATTAAATGTGAACAAGAGGTGCGCATACCATCAAGGCCCAAGACATGACACTGATAAGTGTTATAATCTCTACCATGCAATTTAGGATTTAATAGACACAAAAGTGATTGCATCGCCTACAAGGCCCAATATCACCAACAATCCTTTGCCTAATCATAATTTCGGGAGGGGACCAAGGATCAGCTATTTATTTCCTAAAGAAGAAGAAGAAGAAAAGGACCCATCTGATTTGATCTACGACATTCCGGAATGCTTTATGCTAACTTGGAAGGAGTTAAAGGGTTTTTAATCTACAATAGGATATGACATATGGAATGAAGACAATCTAAAAATCCCAAATGATTCAGCACCCACATATGGGGTGAGACACTTCAAACCCCACTCAGATAATCTGACACTCACATATGTGTTAGGATTAGTGCCCTTAAATCCTATTGTATGATGCTATGTATGACTTAATATTGTAATTAATAAAGTTGTTTTATTATTATCTAAAATAATAGTAACATGAATATTTGGACATTATCATTTAGTTCATGAGATGCATAGTATGTGATTTATGTGATTTAGTCACAGAAGATATAAATCACAAGTTCTTTGTAAACTCAGAATTTTTGTTCGTAGTCAGTGATAAAATTGGGCATTTCATTTGTAAAGACTATAACATATCAACTAAGATGATTTGTCTTGATCATGGAAGTAGAGACTTTTACTTGGTATGTTGATATGTTTTAAGAGTTAGGACATATTGAACTGGACCGTTGTAAGATTTATTATTCTCCTAATGATTGTCAAATGAATAATAAATCTCACGAGTTCTATTTACATGAACTCTTAATCCTGAGAGAATAATGGACCTGATCATGAAGTGTAGGTTGTTTTGATATATCAGGAGTGAGATCCAAAGTCACGATCAAAACCTCAGTATGTTGGGCAGCCACATTTAGTGTTGATGGAAAATATATTCTCAAGATGGAATTGATAGAAATATGCAAGTGCGTAGCGAAAAAATTAATGGATCTACTTCATTCGCAATTGATAACATGCACTATGTAAATTTCAGAATTCAAGAATAAGAGAGTGTACCTTGGTGTGGTGAATTTCAAAACAAAGATTGTAAACACTTAGGAATACTTCTAATCTTCACTCCAATTCCACTAACGCCCAAGATGTGTGGTCTCTCAATCAGTTATATGGAATGTTCAAGAGAGAATTTAAGAGTGTCCAACACTAACATACACTTTTTCATGTAAGATGATCTCATCTAAAAACAATATGTATGTTTCTCTCCTTGTAACTGATTATCTAATTGGGCTAGCCTTTTGGGCCTTTCCAATTGGGCTCTAGTATGTGGCTTGGAGTGGGACCAAAATGGACCAATAAGATACTACTATATAAATATAGTTGCACTATAGGCCTTATCTATAAATTATATCCCAAGACTTTATTGTACATGTAACCCCTTCATTAAATATTCGTAGTAATACAAAATCATGAATGTAGACTGCCACTTTGTAAATTACTACATCTTAATCCTTGAGTACCCAGTTTAATCCTTTTAAGTTATTCACCATATATTTATGAAATCCAATTTCATAAATATATATTTTAGTCTTACTAAAGTGGTTAGGCCTAACTCTCTGAATAACAAACCCATTAAACTTATCTCAAGGGAATATTTTGTATCTCCTTCAAGAGACTATGAATTCCATCTTGAGAATATATGTTCCATCAACACTAAATGTGGCTGCCCAACATACTGAGGTTTTGACCGTTACTTTAGATCTCACTCCTGATATATCAAAGCAACCTACACCTCATGATCAGGTCCATTATTCTCTGAGGATTAAGAGTTCATGCAAATATAAGTCGTGAGATTTATTATTCAATTAACAGTCGTTAGAAGAATAATAAATCTCACAGTGGTCTAGTTCAATATGTCTTAACTCTTAAAACATATCAACATATCAACTAGAAGTCTCCACTTCCGTGATTAAGACAAATCATCGTAATTGATATGTTATAGTCTTCGCAGATAAAATGCCCAATTTCATCACCGACTACGAACTACAATTCTGAGTTTTCTTAAGCCATACAACTTCTTTTGCTGCTTCACAAGCAGCAACATATTCTGCTTCCATGGTGGAGTCCGCAATACAAGATTGCTTGACACTCCTCCATGTTATGGCTCCACCTCCCAAGGTGAATACACATCCTGATGTGGACTTTCTAAAATCTAGATCCGATTGAAAGTCTGAATCTGTATAGCCAATGGGAATCAAATCCTCACACCGGTAAACAAGTAATCTCTCGTTCTTCGTAGATACTTGAGAATATGCTTTACAGCTTGCCAATGTTTTGGTTCTGGATTTGATTGATATCGGCTGACCATGCCAACTGAATAACAGATATCTGGTCTAGTACAAAGCATGGCATACATGGGATTTCCTACTGCTGAAGCATAAGGAACTTGTCTCATTATATCTACTTCCTTTTGAGTCTTAGGCCTTTGGTCATCAGACAGAGGAACTCCATGTCTGAAAGGAAGTAATCATTTCTTGGAGTTTTGCATACTAAACCGTTCTAGAACCTTATCTATATATCTAGCTTGTGATAAGCCTAACATCTTATTCTTGCGATCTCGCCAAAGCTTGATCCCTAGAATAAAATTAGCCTCACCCAAGTCCTTCATATCAAATTGGCTTGACAACCAAACTTTTACCGATGACATTACTCCTACATCATTTCCAATGAGTAGAATATCATCAACATAAAGCACTTGGAACATTACTACTTTATCTTGATGTCTTTTGTACACACATGGTTCATCAAGATTTTGTTCAAAACCAAATGACTTGATTGCTTGATCAAATCTGATGTTCCATAACCTAGATGCTTGCTTAAGTCCATAAATGGACCTTTTCAACTTGCATACCATATGCTTTTGGTTTTTTGCTATGAAACCTTCCGGTTGCAACATATAGATTTCCTCTTCAAGATTGCCATTGAGAAAAGCAGTCTTGATATCCATTTGCCAAATCTCATAATCAAAATGAGCAGCAATGGCTAAGAGAATTCTGATAGATTTAAGCATTGCTACTGGTGAAAAGGTTTCCTCATAATCAATACCTTCTTTTTGAGTATACCCTTTCGCCACTAGCCTTACTTTAAAGGTTTCAACCTTTCCATCTATCCCTCTCTTCCTCTTGTAAACCCATTTGCAACCAACAGGTTTAATGCCGTTAGGCGCCTCTACAAGATCCTAAACTTGATTAGAATACATGGAATCTAATTCAGATTTCATAGCTTGGACCCAATGATGTGCATCTATATCATTCATTGCTTCATCATAAGTGTAAGGATCCGATTCAGCCTCTTCTAAGATAGCTTCATAAGTTTCTCCTAAACCTATGAATCTTATAGGAGGCCGAACAATTCTCCCACTACGACGAGGCACCTGTGTACTAGACATTTCATGAGTAGTATCTTGTGGTGTATCTAATACAGACACATCATCCCTAGTTTCATCCATTGGTTGTTCATTTACAGGTTCATTTATTTCAGCCAACACAACTCTACTTCTAGAGTATAATCATTCATATAGTCATTTTCCAAGAATTTGGCATTTGTGCTAACAAACACTTTATTATCTTTATGACTATAGAATAAACTTCCAACAGTTCCTTTTGGATACCCTACAAATAAAACCACTTCTGTTTTAGGCTGTAACTTGTCAGACTTTCCTTTTAACACATGTGCTGGACAACCCTAAATATGGAGATGGCTCATACTAGGTTTACACCCATTCCACAACTCAACAGGTGTTTTAGGAACAGACTTCGAAGGTACTAAATTCAGAAGATACATTGCAGTGTTTAAGGCATATCCCCAAAAAGAAATAGGTAGAGTTGAATAACTCATCATGGACCTAACCATATTTAAAAGAGTCATATTCCTTCTTTTCACTACACCATTTTGTTGTGGAGTTCCAGGTGCAGTCAATTGGGATACAATCCCATTTTCAGTTAAGTAATCCTTAAAATTCCCAAGAAGGTATTCGCCACCACAATTAGATCGAATGGCCTTTATGCGTTTATCCAATTGATTCTCAACTTCAGCCCTAAACTCTTTGAACTTTTCAAAGACTTCGGACTTTCGTCTCATTAGGTACACATAACCATATCTTGAGTAATCATCAGTGAAAGTAATGAAATACTCATAGCCACCTCTTGCCTAGATTGACATAGGACCACATACATCTGAATGCATTAGTTTTAGCAAATCTTGTGCTCTCCTACCTTTTGCATTAAAAGGTCGTTTTGTCATTTTACCTTCCAAACAAGATTCACAAACTGGAAATTCATCAAAGTCCATGGGCTCTAAGAGTCCATCTTTGATCAGTCTTTGAATTCTGTTTGAATTAATATGACCTAAACGCAAGTGCCAAAGATATGCATCACTAGTAGAAGGAAACTTTCTCTTTAATGATTTTACATGAGAGTTATTATCTAATTCAGAATTATATAATTCATGCTTATTAGGAGTTAAAATATAAAGACCATCTACAATATTGCCAGAACAGATAAACACTTTATCCTTCTTTATTACAACATTGTCTTTTAGGATAACACAATATCCATTTTTACCTAAGTAAGTAGCAGAAATTAAATTCCTACGAACATTAGGTACAGACAAACAGTCTTCCAATATTAAAACTCTAGATTCAAAACATAAATTATAAATACCAATAGCTACAACCGGAATCCTGCTCCCATCAGTCAAAGTAAGAAACAACTCCTCTTCTTTAAGCTTTCTAGTCTTCTGGAACCCCTACAAGGAATTGCAGATATGATTAGTACAACCTGAATCCACACACCAGGAATTCGTGGGATTCTGTACCAAACATATTTCAAGAAGGAATGAACTTTTCATACCTTTATTGGCAGCCTTGAATTTTTGGACAATTCCTTTTCCAATGTCCTTTCTCACCACAATGGAAACATTTTCCTTTGAGCTTCTTTCCTTTGTCAGCAACCCCTAAGGCAATTTGTTTACCCTCTTTCTTCTTCTTCTTCTTCTTACCCTTACCTTTCGACTTAGGTTGAGAAGTAGAAGCTTCACCAATATTGACTTCAACATTAGAAATACCAAGGATGCCTTCCGCCGCTACCAACTCATTCATTAATTTAGACAAAGTATAAATCTTTTTGTTCATATTATAGTTAAGTTTGAATTCCTTGAATGATTCTGGTACTGACTGGGGTATCATATCCACTTGGGATTCTCCATCAATATCGGCACCTAAAACTTCCAATGTATTCAGATTAGAGATCATTGTAAGACAATGCTCCCTTACTGAACTACCTTCAGCCATTTTGGTATTATAAATTTGCCTCATGGTCTCTTGCCTTGCAGAATGGCCTTGCTCACCAAACATCTCCTTCAGACTTAGCATAATGTCTGAAGCTAGTTCTACATCCTGCATTTGATGCTGTAGAACATTTGAGATAGATGCTAGGATGTAGCACTTGGCCATCTCATTAGATTTCTACCAACGATCATATCGTTGTTTTTCCTCAGGAGGAGCATCTAATTAAGGAAAGTTAGGACATGGTTTAGTAAGCACATATTTGTGCTCTTTAGCAGTAAGAACTATGTCCAAATTTCTTTTCCAGTCAACATAGTTGGATCCAGTCAGTTTGTTTTGATTAAGAATAGTTACAAGTGGGCTAAATGATGCCATGTTTAAATCTGAAAACAATAAACATGAATATAATAAGTAAACTGGACATTATCAATTTAGCATATAATCATATAGTATGGAACCTTAATAATACCATAATATAATATATGCAACGACAACCCAATCTCATATTCAATATCCCTCAGCATAGAGTGAATATAAAATACTATGATTGATTGAGAACTATTCTCATTATTAGTGCTATCATGATAACTCTTATCAAACACTAATAATATGCCGTTATACATTTGGCCTCTAAATAATATTTAGTCTAGTGTATACCATTGTCTAGAATCATGTGTAGCCACATTTCATCCCCTTAACAGGCTTGTTTTGTAGTACCATGATACAAAACACCCTCCGCATGGAATGCAAAGCTCGAGGCTAAGACAAGGTGTTTGATCAAACCACTATAAACCAAGAAATTCAATCTTGTAGGACCGAAATAAATACTATCCGCATGGAATGCTAAGCTCAAGGCAAAGACAAAGTATATATTCCACACTACTATGAACCAACAATGGAGGCCGTGAGATGCAACCCTTGTATCTCTCTCCCACTAGATGTTTTAAAGGAAAGGTTTTTAATTTTAAAACATGCATAATCTAATTACACATAGTCTTACTCCTTTTACATGTGAAAACACTTAGAAAAAATTCTGATTTTCTTTCTTTCGATTGATCGAATGTGCCCCTCGATCGATCGAAAAAATTAAGAAATTTGAACTTGACCATCTGACTCTTTCGATTGATTGAAATTGCCTCTCGATCGATCGAAAAACAAATTCGATTGATCAACTAGCAATCGAAAATCAATCTTTTTAAGAAGGTCTGATCACTGTTTCACTCGATCGATCGAAAGTGATTTTCGATCGATCGAAACTCGTGAAACTCGAATTTCCAGAATTTTTCTAAGGCAATTTTCTACGATTTTTCTTGAACAAACAACTAACATACGAACATGATAGTCAGAGAATGATATCAAAACTGAAATTCATTGATGCTATAGCCTTAAAGATCAATTTAACATACTTAAATTCAAATTTAAACAACATCATAACATCAATATCAGTTTTTATCAAATCATAGTTTCAACAACCATGCAGAAAATTAAATGCAAAATCTTCTAACAACATGAAACTATAATCTCTAATTCTAGAATTCACAAAACATGTTATACAATTCGAAATTGAAGATGGCTCTGATACCATTTGATAGAAATATGCAAGTGCACAGTGGAAAAATTAATGGATCTACTTCATTCGCAATTGATAACATGCACTATGTAAATTTCAGAATTCAAGAATAAGAGAGTGTACCTTGGTGTGGTGAATTTCAAAACAAAGATTGTAAGCACTTGGGAATACTTCTAATCTTCACTCCAATTCCACTAACGCCCAAGATGTGTGGTCTCTCAATCAGTTATATGAAATGTTCAAGAGAGAATTCAAGAGTGTCCAACACTCATATACACCCTTTCATGTAAGATGATCTCATCTAAAAAAAATCTATATGTTTCTCTCCTTATAACTGATTATCTAATTGGGCTAGCCTTTTGGGCCTTTCCAATTGGGCTCTAGTATATGGCTTGGAGTGGGACCAAAAGGGACCAATAAGACACTAGCTCCAATGGGCCTTGGGCTTTTCTGTCAACTCTTGACAAGTCCAAAGTTACCATTAACTATATTTAATACCACTATATAAATATAGTTGCACTCTAGGCATTATCTATAAATTATATCCCAAGACTTTATTGTACAGGTAACCCCTTCATTAAATATTCGTAGTAATACAAAGTCATGAATGTAGACTGCCACTTTGTAAATTACTACATCTTAATCCTTGAGTACCCGGTTTAATCCTTTTAAGTTGTTCACCATATATTTACGAAATCCAATTTCATAAATATATACTTTAGTCTTACTAAAGTGGTTAGGCCTAACTCTCTGAATAACAAACCCATTAAACTTATCTCAAGGGAATATTTTGTATCTCCTTCAAGAGACTATAAATTTCATCTTGAGAATATGTGTTCCATCAACACTAAATATGGCTGCCCAACATACTGAGGTTTTGACCGTTACTTTAGATCTCACTCTTGATATATCAAAGCAACCTACACCTTATGATCAGGTCCATTATTCTCTGAGGATTAAGAGTTCATGCAAATATAAGTCGTAAGATTTATTATTCAATTGACAGTCGTTAGGAGAATAATAAATCTCACAGCGGTCCAGTTCAATATGTCTTAACTCTTAAAACATATCAACATATCAACTAGAAGTCTCCAGTTCCATGATCAAGACAAATCATCGTAATTGATATGTTATAGTTTTCGCAGATGAAACGCCCAATTTCATCACCGACTACGAACTACAATTCTGAGTTTACAAAGAACTTGTAACTTATATCTTCTGTGATTAAATCACATAAATCACATACTATGCATCTCATGGACTATTTGATAATGTCCGAATATTCATGTTACCATTATTTCAGATAATAATAAAACAACTTTATTAAACACAATATTAAGTCACACATAATGTCATACATAATGTCATACTTAATATTATACATAGCATCATACAATAGGATTTAAGGGCACTTATCCTAACAGGAATTCATAATCTCTTAACGGAGATATATTCCCTTGAGATAAGTTTAATGAGTATAATTATTCAGAGTGTTAGGCCTAACCACTTTAGTTAGGAGTTACTAAAGTTTATATTTATGAAATTGTATTTCATAAATATATGGTGAATAATTTAAAGGATTAAACCGGGTACTCAAGGATTAAGATGTAGTAATCTTCAAAGTGGCAGTCTACATTTATGACTGTGTATTACTACGAATATTTTATGAAGGGGTTTTATGTATAATAAAGTCTTGGGATATAATTTATTAATAAGGCCTAGAGTGCAATTATATTTATATAGTGGTATTAAATATAATTAATGGTAACTTTGGACTTGTCAAGAGTTGACAGAAAAGCCGAAGGCCCATTGGAGCCAGTGTCTTATTTGTTCCCTTTTGGTCCACTCCAAGCCACATACTAAAACCCAATTGGAATGGCCCAAAAGGCTAGCCCAATTAGATAATCAGTTATAAGGAGAGAAACATAAAAACTTTTAAAAGAGAATGAAATGGTTTGTATATGAGTGTAAGACACTCTCTTATTCTCCCTTGAACACACACATATAAACTGATTGAGAGACCATACTTCTTGGGCACAAGTGGAATTGGAGTGAAGATTAAAAGTGTTCCTAAATACTTCTAATCTTTGGTTTTGAGTTTCAACGCACCAAGGTTCACTCTCTTGTTCTTATATTCTGAAATTTACATAGTACATGTTATCAATTGCGAATGAAGTAGATCCGTTAATTTTCCACTGCGTATGTTTTGTATGCGATACAAACATGTATTTTTCCAACAATATGAGGGGGGGGGGGACATTTCAAACCTCAAGATATTGAACCAAGTAACCCATAAAAAATTGCCCACAACACAAGGAGGGGGGGGGAGACACTTCAAACCCCCACATTTAGAAACAAATAACTCGGTAGAAGCCTTGAATAAAGCAGTCCAGCAAACACCCAATGAAGAGGATGAGGTTCTTAAACAGCTGTAGAAGACACAAGCAAACATATCTCTATGGGGTTTGCTCATGGCCTCAAACAAATACCGCCAGAATTTGGTGGATCTTCTCAATCAGATTCAAGTCCCCATAACTACCACTTCTTAGGACTTAAACGCCCTGATTGGATTTATAAGTAGTTCCTATTCTGACAAGGATTTGACTAAAAAAGGGAAGCGCCATAATGATCTGTTGCATATTACCGTGGATGCAAAGGGAAAGAGGATTCCAATGGTTTTGATTGATGATGGAAGCGCTTTGAATGTGTGCCAATTGAAAACCACGAGTTGCCTGGGTCTGAGTATTGAAGATTTTGTGCCATTTGATCAACATGTAAGAGCATATGATAATAGCAGAAGGGAAGTTTTGAGGATAGTGACACTAGAGCTCATCATAGGGCCTATGGTTCAAAAGGTGGAGTTCCAAGTGCTAAATATAGCTTCATGCTTCAATATGCTTCTTGGGTGGCCATGGATTCATGATACAGAAGTTGTGCCTTCATCTTTGTACCAGAAAGTTTGATTTCCACATGAAGGAGCTATAGTTACTATATATGGGGACACTTCAAGCCTCCCAAAGACTATTTTCGGTATCCAATTTGAGAAGGAGCCTATGAGCCTAAATGGTTTTGAGATTGAGAAGCCTAGTTTTGAAAGAATGACAGAAGAAGTTGAAAAGATTCCTATGGATTTTGACCCCTATGGCAACAATAATGTTGTAGCAATGATGAGGAAGATGAGTTATTTTCCAGGGATGAGTCTAGGAAAGACCATAAAAGGGCCAGTAGCCAAGTCCTTAAAAATTGTCACAGCCACACCACCTTTTGGGTTGGACTATAAGCCTACAAGTGAAGACTTACTAGAGATGGAATTGAAGAAGATGGCTCATGTAAAAGCTAAGTCAAATGGACTTCCTAGCCCTCTGGAGCCTTTAAAGCCGTACACTCCTACACAGAATTGGAAATTTATCAAAGCTGGAGATTGCCAGCATTATTAGGGGTTTCCTGAACCAAGATATGATTCAGAGTTGAAAAGGATGTTGCCTGGATTTGCATTGTTCCTTGATTGCGACATAAAAGAGAGAAATATAGATTGGGTCCCAACTGACTGGGCAGATTATATGGATCCAGATGCTATGACTACACTATTGGGTGATGCTATTTTTAACATAGAAAAGGAAGAATATTGGGAAGCCTGTCAACATGTGTTGAAGGATCCTTATGAAAGAAGGATGGATAATGAAGATGATGAAGAGGGAGAAGCCTCTAGTGACGACAATGAAGACAGTGACTGTGAAGACAGTAATAGTGAAGACAGTGATAGTGAAGATAGTAATAGTGAAGACAGTGATGGTGGATACAGTGAAAACTATGATAGCAAAGACAGCAGTAATGATAGGGGAGGAGCCCCTTGTGATGAGAATAGAGATAGAGAAGATGAGGATGCAGAAGCCTTTAATGAAGAAAATTCTTATGAAGGGGTGGACTATTATGATGAAGACATAGAAGATGATAAGGAAGTTGTTGGGAGATATTATGATGAGTATCCTTATGGGCGCCCTTCAGATTGGAGTTTCATTACGGATGTCAGTCTAAAATAGATCCCCCGATATGATAAGTATAGATTCCTGAACTCAGTTCGTTTCATAACTCAGAGTTTGGCTCATTAACTACATACACTGATGAACAAGATGATATAGATGCAAGGCTAGTTGTGCTTGACAAAAACCTAATGATCCATAGCTTCAGAAATTTGACCTTAAAGAGTCTCAAGGAAGAAGATGAGGGAATGGGATGTGGTAAGTCAGAGTACTTAACCTAATATGTTCGCCCAAGCAATAAAGGGAGGCAGGTCTATTTGGAGAGTGGATGGACAACATAGAAGGATTGGAGGATTATGTTAGGTTCTAAGACTTGAGGAACTAAATGTATTAGAACTTCATTATGTATTATGTTGGCAAACCATGATCAAAACATAGAGTTTAGGTTTAGGCTTGCTCAAAGTGTGTTTATTTGTAAAAGTTAGAATCGAGCGATTGCAGGATTTATTGGTCTAATCTGCAAGGTTTGATCGATCGAAAATTAGGCTTAATCGATTGAACCTCTTGCAGATTAATTTTCTGCAGAATTTTCCAACTCAGCCCAAGCCCGGTTTGACTTGTAGGGTTTTATGTTTTACTCCAATTATAAAAGGAAAAACCCTAGCTACATCTTAAAAGTCTTTTGATGTGCTATGTGTTGAATCTCTTGTGAGATCTAGAGGTGTTTACCTTCATACACACTTAGGGTTATCAAGATCAAGATTCATGTTAAGAACTTGGTGATCGCTTCAGTTGCTGCATAAAGAATTTAAAGAAGATTTGAAACCTTTGAGTGGAGTCTCAAAGTCACAAGTGGAAGTACTTGTGGTTGCAGTGGATCAAGGAAAGAAGTAGTCCGTGGACTCAGAGCTATCACGTGGTTGTGGTAGTAAGTTTTCTACTCGAGGTAGCAATAGGATGTTAGTGGTCTAAGTATTATTGTACAAACTTCAATTCTTTCATAGTGGATTTGTTTTACCTTAAGGAAAGCTAGGTTAAATCCTCCCCAGGTTTTTTACCGGTTTGGTTTTCCTGGGTTATCATATCGTGTGTTCTTTATATTTCCGCATTTTATCATGATATGATTTTATTGTGTTAACCTAGATCTGAATAATTTATCTAAGTAATCACTTGGCTAAATAACTAGGTTAAACAACTTGTGTTTTAAGGGGTCTAAAAACGTACAAGTGATATCAGAGCAGGTTAGCTCTTGTATTTAGATCCTTTGATCTAAGAGTTGATCCTTAACCCCTATTGTCATGGAACACGATCACTCTCTTGTGATCCCACCTCACTTTGATGGGAACAGCTATGCCTACTGGAAAGTAAGGATGAAAGCATTTCTGAAATCTATTGATGAGAGAGTTTGGAATTCCATTTAATATGGATGGGAGAAACCGACTACTCTTATAAGCAAGTGGTCAACTTCTCAAAAAGAGGCAGCCGCTTTTAATAGTAAAGCCATGAATGCAATTTTTAATGCTGTATTTATGGAGGAATTCAAGAGAATCTCTAATGTTGAGGTTGCTTATACTGCATGGAATATTCTCCAAACTGTGTATGAAGGCACAAAGGCAGTCAAGATTAATAAACTGCAGCAGTTAACTACTAGATTTGAAAGTATTAGAATGTCTGATGATGAATGTTTTGATGAATTCTATGCTAAACTGAATGATATTGTTAACTCTGCCTATAATTTGGGTGAAATTTATGATCAACCTAAGATTGTTAGGAAGATATTTAGATCATTGACTGAGGACTTTAGACCCAAAGTGACTGCCATTACTGAAAGCAAGTATGTGGACTTCATCCCTGTTGATGAGCTTGTAGGATCTCTCCAGTCCTATGAGATAGACCTACCTAAGACAAACAAATCCAAATCAATGGCTCTTAAGTCAGTTGATGATGTTGATGGTAATGGATTTGATGATGAACTCTCTTCTACAGAGATTGCATATCTTGCCAAGAACTTTAGAAACTTTCTTAGGAATAACAACAGAAGGGTAAGAGGTAAAAACAATGCTGAACCTAGGAATTTTAAGAGGAATGAACCCACTAAAGTGAACAATACTGATAAATCTAAAGAGAAAGTAGGTCAAACCTCTAATAATTCTTTGGGTCAACAATGTTTTGGTTGTCAAGGGTATGGTCATGTGAAATCAGAATGTCCTACATTCTTGAAATCAAAGGGTAAAGCTATGGTTGTAACCCTTAGTGATGATGAAGTTTCTGATCATGAGTCTGGTAGTGATGAGAATGAAAACTTCATTGCTTTCACAGCTATTGCTGTAGTTGATGAAAGTGTTATGGATGAAGAGAATCGTTCTGATGGGGAACTTTCTAAGAGTGCTGATTTGCAAGAAGCTTACAATAAGCTTTGCAAGGTTGCTGCAAATGATGCAATGAATGTTGACTTAGGTTTAAAGAAAATTGCTTCCCTTGAGCTTGATAAGAAAATTTTTTTGTTGAAATTGTTTGATGCTAATGAAATGATTAATAAGGTGAAGACTAAAAACATGTTGTTGCTTGATAAGGTTAAGAACTTGGAACTAGAATTATCTGTTGCTAGAGAACAAACAAATAGGTCTGTTAGTTCTAAACTTGATCATATGTTGAGTGTTCAGAAGTCTCCCTTAGACAAAACTGGTCTAGGTTTTGTAGATAGCATCTCTGTGTCTGAAACTCATTCCACAAATTTTGTTTCTTCTTCTAAGCCCCCCAAGAGTGAGATTGTCAAACCAGTAGAAGTTACACCACCTCCTAGGAAGATTAGGGTTGATCTTAAAGAGTCTAAGCCTAAGAATCCTACCCTCCCTAAGGATAAGGTGCATGATAGACCTTTATGGGTTTGTCATTTTTGTGGAAAGACTGGGCATATTCGCCTAAATTGTTTCAAGTTGCAAGCTACAAAGTGAGCAAATAAGCCAAATGTACCTGTGCCTCAAGCACAAGATCCTATGGTACTTATTGGTGAGTTGGTAAAGGCATTAAACCTTTATACCAATCTTGGAGTTGCTCATCATTCTAATATGAATAATACTCCAATGCAAGAGTTGCATCTAAAAAGTTTTGGATGCAAAAGGCTTAATCTAATTGAGTCTTTCTGACATGGTCCTTGTGCTTCATCTCAATATTCTTTGTGACCATTCTCCTTTTGCTGTTTTGTTTTGTTTTTTAGGATTTGCATTGCATATCATTCATGCATTTCATGATAGGTTGCTTTTGTTATTCTTTTTTAAAAATAAAAAACAAAAAAAAAGGGGAAAAGGAAAGAAAAATGTGTTTTGCATTATTTTTCTTGGACTTGTAATCAAGGCTAGCCATATTATCTTTACATAACATGTTTGTGTACCTTGTTTAGCTTGGATGAGCTTATTTTACTGCACTTTGCTAGTTTTAGCTATGTAGTGCATGTTGTGTGGGAGCTGTTTATAGTTTTTGATCACTTGATCTTAATTTTGAAGTCACATGCTTTTGATTGTTAGGACTTGAACTTAATGAGAAATGCATAAATAACCATCTCACCACTGTTTACTAGCCAATCATGAACACCTTAGTGCATATCATAAGATTTTGTGCTCGAGAAAGTATAGCACATGCACAAAAATAAAATAAAGTGTAGCCTCGGAATAAAGCTAAAATTGGTGTGTACATTATTGGGCTATAATAAATTCACAATGAAATAAAATTGGTGTGTACATTATGAGGCAAAACAAGAAACTTACATGATTGCAAGCTTGTTTCTAGGAGATGTGAGAGTTATATTATGTAACTCTTTAGGTGATAGTCTCTTTCAAACTTATGTGATGAACTTTGTAGAAATTGTGATTGATTACTATCTACATATCACCTCACATGTATCTCAAGCTATTGCTAAGTTGCACACACTACACAAGTTATTCTTTGCTAAACTAAGTACATGATATTGTGTGTGATTTCGTTGTGGCCATCCAAGATTATATGTTCCTTGATTTTAACGAAAATGTGGTTAATGTTTGAGTTTTGAGGACAAATTGGTTGAAAAACTTGTTTTTGAAAGATCTGGGTTGAATTCATGTGTTTTTGAAAAACTTTTAATCTTCTACTCATGCATTTCATTCATGAAATACTATGCTTTGAGGAGTTTCTGCATTAAATTGCTCTATTTTTCAAAAATTTAAGTTTTCCAGATTTTCGATCGATTGAAGATGTTCCTTGACTAATCGAAAATGCGATAAAAATTTTGGTTACAATCTGCCTGGCTCGATCGGTGCTCGATTGATGCTGGATCGATCGAATCTGTTTTTCGATCGAAGCTAATTTTCGACCGATCGAATTTCGGTCAGTGAGTGTTTTTAAAAAGCTTCTTCTCGCGTGTTCTTCACTATTTCAAGAAGCCTTTTCAAACTTTTCCTCACTTTCTCTCCTCGACCGATCCAATCTAATTTTATTTTTTTCATTTTCTTCATCAAATCTTCAAGGGTTTTGTCCTCAAGTGCAGGTAAGACCTAAATACCCTTCCTTTTTCATTAAAATCACATTTTTCATGCATTTTACTTAGGATTTTCGAACATAAGATTTTTGGGGATTTTGATGTTTGGGTTGTTTTTATTCAATTTCAATCACTGGGTTTTTGTTCCTAGATCATATACATGTGATTCTCATGGATTAATTTGATCAATTTTGTGTTTTGAGAAAAATTTGAAATTCTAGGGCTTGAAACTTTGTGAAATTGGGGATTTTGTTCAATTGGGCTAAAATTGATGAATTTGATTTGTGTTATTGGTTGATTAAGTCATTATATGATGTTCTTTAACTAGTGTAATGTTTAATTGATCAATTTGCTTTACTTTTTGAAAAAGGGTTTTTCAAAATTTGGGGTTTTTGCTCTAAAACTCTGTGTTCAAGTCAATTGATGGTTTATGAAGTAAAATTGAACAAATTTCAATGCATTAGAGCATGCATCATATGTGCATTCATTACAGGCATCATATAGATTGTTATTTATTAAGATTTTTGTGCTCTAACCCTCTCTAATGCAGTCTGCCCTTGTGTTTCATGGTTAGGAAAACTAGAGCAAATAAAAAAACCTCCTCTTCCTCTGCCCCTTTTTTTAAAGTGATCGGTTTAGAACCGAGAAACACCAAGAGAACTATGAGAAATTCTATATCTATAGATCGGTGTGGGCTGAGCGTAAAGTGATCCTAGATGAGTTAGACCTTAAGATACGTAGGAATTTTGAGATTCGGGGTTGGTTACCTCTTTTGAACATTGAGCATCCTCCTCCAGCTGCTTTGATTAGAGAGTTCTACTCAAACCTCTCTGTCCACTCCAATGATTCCAATATTCAATTTGTGAAGAGTTGGATAAGGAGTGAAGAGTATGTCATTACTCCTTCTATAGTGGCCACTACTCTTGGTGTACCTTTGGTACGGCAGCCAGTCTATCCTTACACCAAGGTCCCTCCCCTTGATGAGATTATGTCTCACATCACCGGTACTTCCATTAGATGGGGTTTCGATCCTTGTATCACTACTCATGGGCTTACTGAGCTCAATTATCTGTTTTTCCGTATTGCTTGTCATTCTCTTTGGCCTATCTCTCATCTACACACTATTCCCATTGAGAGATGTGCATTTTTGTACGCTCTCGTCACTGATGCTCCTATCAGTTTTCCTTTTCTTTTATTAGCTCTTTAGTTGAGGTTCATAGGAGTAGTTCTAAATCATATGATCTTTTCTTTCCGGTTTTTATCCATAGGATTTTGTTACACTTAGGTTTAGAGGATTTTCCTGCATCCGAGCCTGTTCATATTATAGCTCCCAAAGGTGCCACCTTCCTTAAGCAAAGAGCGGCTCAGTTAAAAGCTAGCTCTAAATGCCCTAGAGTTGAGTTTTCTACAGGTGCTGCATTTATGCCTCCTTTTGGTGATCCTATTGCTGAGGATTTTGTTGACCCCACTGCTGCTGTGGATCCTCCACCTTCTTCATCGAGTGAGTCTTCTATTCGGAGTATGTTGGAGACTGTCATGACCGTTCAGGCGGCTCATGGACAGCTATTGCTGGATATGCTTAGTGAGCTTCATGCTTTACGAGCAGATTTGGCGAGTACTCGTGGTTCTACTTCGTAGCCTCCACCTTTTGATGATGAGCCTTGATTGTCCTTTGGCAATTCGTCACAAAAAGGGGGAGTACTTATTGATGGAGATAGGGGGAGCTTTGGAGCTTTGGAGGAGCTTTAGATTGTATCTAGGAGCTTTATGTGTATATGTGTTTTTTTTTTTTTTTGGTTTATTTGGCTTGAGATGTATTTATTGTTTATGGGTTGTATGTGTTAGGGGGAGACACTATGTTTTAGTTTCTTTTATTGTTTCTTGTTTCACATATGGTACATTGGTTATTGATTTATATTATGAGGTTATTCATGGTATATGTCTTATTTTATATTTTGTGAAATCAAGAATTTATTTTTTTTTACTTGTATTTTCCACACATGCGTTTATGTGTTTGTTGAGTGTTTCAGGAATTTACAGGTTAATTCAGTCGTGCTACTGTCTACACTGGCAACTAATAGATATTAGTTAGGTTGAATTGTTTTTGGACATTTTTAATTATTTAAAATGGGCTATTTGTAACTTTGAGCATTTTATTTGTGTGATGTGTTTTGTCACGGATTGCCAAAGGAGGAGTTTGTTAGGTTCTAAAACTTTAGGAATTAAATGTATTAGAACTTCATTATGTATTATGTTGGCAAACCATGATCAAAACATAAAGTCTAGGTTTAGGCTTGCTCAAAGTGTGTTTATTTGTAAAAGTTGGAATCGAGTGATTGCAGGATTTATTGGTCTAAATCTGCAAGGCTCGATCGATCGAACCTTGTGCAGATTAATTTTCTGCAGAATTTTCCAACTCAGCCCAAGCCCGGTTTGACGTGTAGGATTTTATGTTTTACTCAAAGTATAAAAGGAAAAACCCTAACTACGTTTTAGAAGTCTTTTGATGTGCTGTGTGTTGAATCTCTTGTGAGATCTAAAGGTGTTTACCTTCATACACACTTAGGGTTATCAAGATCAAGATTCATGTCAAGAACTTGGTGATCGCTTCAGTTGCTGCATAAAGAATTTAAAAAAGATCTGAAACCTTTGAGTGGAGTTTTAAAGTCACAAGTGGGAGTACTTGTGGTTGTAGTGGATCAAGGAAAGAAGTAGTTCGTGGACTCAGAGCTGTCACGTGGTCGTGGTAGTAAGTTTTCTACTAAAGGTAGCAATAGGATGTTAGTGGTCTAAGTCTTATTGTACAAACTTCAATTCTTTCATAGTGGATCTGTTTTACCTTGAGAATAGCTAGGTTAAATCCTCCCCAGGTTTTTTACTGGTTTGGTTTTCCTGGGTTATCATATCGTGTGTTCTTTATATTTCCGCATTTTGTCATGATATGATTTTATTGTGTTAACCTAGATCTAAATAATTTATCTAAGTAATCACTTGGCTAAATAACTAGGTTAAACAACTTGTGTTTTAAGGGGTCTAAAAACATATAGATTATGTATTTGACAAGCCCACAGATATGGATGTTGATGGAGAAGGTTAGGATTATATGGATGAAGACCATAGAGTGCTGATGTTGAGAGAAGAAGGAACCCACTTAGAGCCAGCTGCCATCACTAAGGCCATGACTGAGTTGAAAAACTAGGCATAGGAGGGAGCCACCCACCCTATGGAAGACCCTTTAGAGAAGATCAAGACTACTAAGCCATTTACCCCTACTAAAAGCATTATTTCCATCCCCATTGAGTTTTTCTCTGCCAATATTGCTATTCCTGTTGAGTCTGTCTGTGATCATGTGTCCATTCCTGTAGAGTCAATTACTATTGAGTCTGTCAAAAATTCTAACACCCATAAAATAATTTTTTATTCTGCTCATTTGTTGGCTTTGAATGTTCTTATTTCAGAAATTAGTAAAGAAACTGTTAATGGTAAGGAATTAAAACAAGGTCATTTAGAACCTATAAAAGAAGAACCCAGTCAGTTAACTTGGGAACCGATGATGAACCTAGGATGGTCCAAATTGGTAACACCCTAAGTTCCCCTGAGAGAGATGCACTGGTTACATTGCTAAAAGAATTCAAGGAGGTATTTGCATGGTCATACGAGGATATGTCGGGGATTGATACAGATATAGTGCAACATTGCATTCCTACAGACCCAATTGTGAAGCCGGTCAAGCAGAAGCTGAGAAGGATGAAGCCATGATGGACTCCTAAGATTAAGGAACAAGTTGAGAAACAGTACAATACGGGATTCTTGAAGGTGGTTAACTACCCAGAATGGTTAGCTAATGTGGTTCAGTACCCAAGAAAGATGGGAAGGTGAGGATGTGCATAGATTTCAGAGATCTTAACAAAGCCAGCCCTAAGGATGACTTTCCATTGCCTCATATTGACATTTTGGTTGATAATACGGTGGGACATGCATTGCTATCATTCATGGACAGCTTCTTAGGATACAATCAGATAAAAATGGCTCTAGAAGATATGGGGAAGACGTCCTTTATCACTCCATGGGGGACTTATTGTTACAAGGTTATGCCATTTGGCCTTAAGAATTTTGGTGTCACCTACCAGCAGGTAGCCACTACTCTGTTGCATGATTTAATACACAAAGAAGTTGAAGTTTATGTGGATGACATGATAGTGAAGTCCAAAGACCGTGAAGGACACATACTAGCTTTACAGAAGTTCTTTGAGTGGATCTGATTTTACGAGCTTCGACTGAATCCAAAGAAATGCACTTTCGGTGTGACGTCAGGGAAGTTGTTAGGGTTTATGGTAAGCCAGAGAGGAATTGAGGTAGATCTCGAAAAGATCAAGGTGATTATAGAGATGAAACCTCCAAGGATAGAAAAAGAGATCCGAGGAATTTTAGGGAGGATACAATATATAAGCAAGTTCATACCTAGCTTAACATGACATGTGAAAGACTTTTTCGGTTACTCAAGAAGGAAGTCACTGTGGTATGGAATGAATAATGTCAAGAAGCTTTTGAGAAGATTAAGAATTACTTGATGAAGCCACCAATACTGGTTCCACCGGTACCTGAAAAGTCACTATTGCTCTATCTCATAACCATAAATACAGCAATGGGGGCTTTACCTGCTCAATATCTAGAGGAGTCTAGGAAGGAGAATGCAATTTACTATATTGACAAGAAGATGAAGGCTTGTGAAGTGAAATATTTAGCATTTGAGAAGACTTGTGTTGCACTTGTATGGGCTGCCAGAAAACTTAGACATTATATGCTTGCTTTCAAAGTCCTGTCGATAGCCAGAATGGATCCTTTGAAATATCTGATGGAAAAGCTGGTGCAAGATGGGAAGACAACTAAATGAGTTTTGCTTTTTTCAGAATTTGATGTAAAGTATGTGACTCAAAAGTCCATGAAAGGAAGAGTAATTGCTAATCACTTAGCCTATTGTTCACCTGAAGAAGTTGAGGAGGTTCGAGGAAATTTCCCAGATGAAGATATTATGATGATAGAATCTGAACCATGGAAGATATATTTTGATGGGGCTACAAATCAGATTGGAAGTGGCATTGGAGTTCTCTTGATTTCTCTAAAAGGAACGAATATCCCATTTTCTGGTAGGCTTAATTTTCCCACCATTGATAATGCTATAGAATATGAAGCTTGCATTATGGGATTACAAGCAGCCCTTAGTCTTGAAGTTGAAGAATTGAAAGTGTATGGCGACTCAGCTCTGATAATTTTTCAAATTCAGAATAGGTGGAGGATAAAGGAAGAGAAGCTGATGCCTTATCATGAATGCCTTCAGAAATTGGCGTCAAAGTCTGGGAAGATTCAATACCAGTATGTGCCAAGGATGCAGAACCAGATCGTAGATGCTTTAGCAACATTGGCCTCTATGATGGATGGGCCTAACAAAGTAAAAGTATGGCCAGTAATGGTAGAACAAAAGGGAGAGCTGGCCTATTGTATGTCAATAGAGGGAGAAGAAGAATTGAATGGGACAGGCGAATGGTATTTAGATATCCTACAGTATCTCAAGGAGGGGACATACCCAAAGTCTGCGAATAAGAACAATCAATTGACCATCCAGAGATTGTCCATTAATTACATCATTTGTGATGAGAGGTTGTATAGGTCATATGACGAAATTCATCTCCTTTGTGTGATTGCTAAGGAAGCACAGCAAATTATTAAAGAGGTCCATGAGTCGAGCTATAGGCCACATATGAATGCATACATGTTATCCCAGAAGATAATGAGACAGGGTTATTACTGGACCACTATGGAAGTAGATTGCGCAGCTCATGTTTGGAAATGTCATCAGTGCCAGGTTCATGGAGATTTAAAGCACATGCCACCAATGCTGTTACATATAATGACTTCACCATAGCCGTTCTCTACATAGGGAATAGATATTATTGGGAAGATCCACCCAATAACATTGAACGGTCATGAATTCATACTGGTGGCCATTGATTACTTTACTAAATGGGTTGAAGCTACCTTATACAAGGTGTTGAACTCAAAGAAAGTTGCCCAGTTTATTCAAATTAATATCATTTGTCGATATGGGGTACCACACGAAATAATTTTAGATAGTGGGCTACATTTCAAAGGAGAGACGGAGAAGTTACTTTGAGAGTTCAATATTCAGCATCATAGATCATCGCCATATCGCCCCCAGACTAATGGAGTAGTTAAGGTTGCAAATAAGAACATAAGGCGGATTTTGAATAAGAGCACGAAAAACTACAAGGATTGGCACCTACAGTTGCCCTATGCACTTTAGGGGTATAGGACATCAATTCGATCGTTGACAGGAGCCACCCCTTATCCGTTGGTATACGGAATGGAGGCAGTTCTTCCTATTGAAATGGGTATTCATTCATTAAGGACAGTATTGGAGAGTGAAATCCTAGTGGTGGATTGGTTGCAGAGTAGGTATGATCAGTTATGCATGATGGATGAAAATAGGCTTAAAGCCTTATACCACATTCAAGGTTACCAAAGGAGACTTAGAAAAGCTTTTGACAAGAAAGTAAGAGCTAGAGATTTGAAGACAGGAGATTTAATTTTGAAGGAGATTCGAGCCCCAGTCCAAGAGACAAATGGAAAGTTTAAGTAGAATTGGGTAGGTCCGTACATCTTCAAGCAGATATATTTTGGAGGGGCAGTAAGGTTGATGGACCTAGATGCAAACCCCTTTACTGAACCAACCAATATGGAACAGTTGAAGAAATACCATGTATGAGGTGGTTGTAAGTTGTTTTTATTTTTCCTTTCTTAGGGTTGCCCAAAAAAAAAAAAAAAAAAAAAAAAAAAAAAAAAAAAAAAAACTGGCCTGCTAGGTCGAAAACCTGAAAGGGCGGCTTAGAAAAAAATTACGGCTAAAAAAGAAAGGTAGATTGAAAATCTGAAAGGGCGGTCTACGCCAAAAGAGAGTAAAAAAAAAAGATAGTGAGAGAGACTGCTAAGTTGAAAACCCAAAAGAGCGACATAGGCAAAAATTAAGGCAAATAGAATGAGCTACTTGATGACTTGATCCTTCTGCCAAGGAGTTACGTAAGTAGCCATATATTGGTCCGGTCACAATTTACCTAAACCCATCATTCACCCATCAAGAATTTGAGAAAATAAAAAAGTAAATTGCAAAATTAAACCATTTCATTCCATCAAAACGAACACAAACTCTAAGCACAAAACCAAAACTTAAACAAGACACAAACCTTAAAGAAGACAATGAAACTGAAAGTCCTAAATAATTCCAAAGCTAAAAAGTTTCAAATTAACTTCTTAAATAAACATGTTCAAAGTCAAAATAAAAGAATCAAATCTTTTTGAGTTTCCTTTTCTTCAGCTGGTTATTTGTTCTGTCAACATCAATCACACCGCTATCTCTATCTCTTCTCTTGAATTCGTAGTCGCCATCCTCTTGCTTGTCCTTGCCATCCCCAAGAAATCTTTCTCACATAGAAACCATGCCAGTTTCTCTATCCACAATCCTATCCACCAGCCAGTTAGAGTATTCCAGCCAGTTAGAGTATTCTCGTGATAGCCTTGTTTGATACAGGAGCAGCAGCAACAATTCTCCACCCTAAAATTTTACCTGCAGAATTTTGGTTGCCTCATAATCAGATGTTCCGAGCGGCAAATGGAGAAACATTCCTGATCACCCAGAAAAGTAAGCCTATTTCATCAGAATCTTTTCAACCCTTACCATCAAACACCAAGTCCTTGGATCCCTTCTTACAGGCAGAGACCTTCTCATAGGATTTAATCTCCTTCATCAAATACCTAGGATGGTCTTCAAAAGGGCTTTTGCATAAAAAACACCTTCTCACCTAGACCCAAGTACCTCATCTATTCACAGTTGACCCCTTTGATTCTTTGAGACTCCAAATTATCAATGACTGTTGTGCAAATAGCCACTATGAATTCCTCCTTAAAAATCCAAAACCTTTGTGGAAAAACCCAAACTTTTTCATATACCTTCCCTTTAAAAAGAATGAAGATGTTAACCCCACAAAAACCAATCACAGAGGAATGAATCCAGACCATTTAACCTTGGCCAAGCAAGAACTATCTACCCTCTTTTCGGAAGGCCTTATTGAACCTATAGCCTCTCCATGGGCATGTGAAGCTTTCTATGTCAACAAGCATGTTAAGCAAGTTCGAGGAAAACTCAGATTGGTAATCAATTACCAGGATCTTAATCATTTTCTTGCAGATGATAAATTCCCCTTGCCAAACAAAAGTGCTCTTTTTCAGCATCTTTCAAATGCGAAAGTATTCTCAAAGTTTGATCTTAAAGCAGGATTTTGGCAATTAGGAATCCATCCAAAAGAGAGATACAAGACAGCGTTTTGCATCCTAGATCACCATTACCAATGGACTGTCATGCCTTTTGGTCTTAAAAATGCTCCATCCAAATTTCAAAAAGCAATGGTAACGTTGTTCCAGCCACTCTTGACCAGTGCATTAATTTAGTGAAGAATCCTGCTTTAAAGTATCCTCTTGTTCTCAAAAGATGAAGAATCTAATGAAAAGTTGCTCACTGAATTTTATAATTTAGTGAAATCTCAAGGGATGATGCTCTCGGAAAAGAAAATGGTCATAAGATAGTCTTCTATAGATTTTTTGGGAGTAAATATTTCAGATGGAAAGTATACTTTGCAGCCTCACATAGCCATCTCTCTTGGTGAATTTCCAGATAAGCTCACAAGTACCAAACAGATACAACAGTTTCTTGGAATTGTTAATTACATGTCAGACTTCATTCCAAAAATTTCCAGATACAGAAATTGTTTAGCCCAATTGTTAAAGAAGTCTCCTCCAGAATACAACTCTGTTCATATAGAACCAGTCCAACAATTGTAAAAATTAGCAGAAAAGCTTCCCCTTTTACAGATTCCAGGACCAGGCAAACGGATATTGCAGACAGATGCAAGTGATGAATACTGGGTGGCAGCTTTCTTTGAAGAAGTTGATGGCAAGAGAAGTATTTGTGGTTATAAAAGTGGTGCATTCAAGCCTTCAGAACTTTAGTACCACTCCACTTTCAAAGAAATCCTTGCAGTCAAACATGGGATTGAAAAGTTCTAGTTTCATCTTCTTGGGCATAATTTTCTAGTAGAAATGGACATGTCCTCCTTTCCCAAAATGCTCCAATTCAAAAGGAAAATGCTCCCACATCCTCAGTTACTCAGATGGTCAAATTGGTTTCCAAGTCCAGCACATTAAAGGAAAAGATAACGTTATCACTGATTACCTTTCTAGAAAACCTCCAGTTCTTAACACCACAATCATTTCTCCACCCTCATGTGTATATCCTATTACAGATCCATCCTCATCCTCAAGCCCTTCCTCTGCACCCCCTGATGATATCCTTAATATGATAAATAACCTTCCCCCAAAAATAAAAGACCTAATAAAGACCTTAACCCTTGAAGCCCAATCTAAAATAATCATTAGAGTCCTCCATAATTATCTCAAAGACCACCAAAGACTCTTCCTTGCTATCTTTCCTGATATAGACCAACCATGGAAAACCCCTTTTGCTTGGATAACCCAATGGACTGTCGTACATTATCTCTACATGTGGTAATTACTTAATGAGTATTACCTGTGTCTTCATTTTGAGCCAGAGTTTTACAGATATATTTTCCCATGTGGAAATAGATATTTTCACAAATTTTGGTTTGAAAATTTGAAAAATGATGCTCATGAAGGAGAATGGATAAAGTATCCTACCACAGAACATCCAAGATTTGGTTGCAAAATTACTTCACCGTGTTTAGTTGCTAAACTCAATTCCAAAAATGATATTCGTGTAGAAGGAATCCTTCACCCTGTAGAGATACGTTGGGTCACTAATCTAGATGGCACTCTCCATACACACATGGACACTTCTTGGGTATCTTGTTACCATGCTCTCACAATGACAGAATCCCTTAATAAGGGAATCTTATCTGAAATAGTACCAACTGATCCAGAAGTTTATAGACAGTAGTGGCCACATGAAGATCATTGGGAAATGCCCAATCCTCTTATGGGATATGATAACCCTTATTATCATAACCATGATCCAGATGTCAATGCGGATGTTGATGAAGAATGGTTCTAAGGAAGAGATGGATGGGACTAGACATCTTTAGGCATGCCACCCTTATCTTCAGCAGTCAGAGATATTTACTCTTTTGACAAAACCATATCCAGATGAAGATCTCCAAGGAGCCAAGCCCCCTACTAAGTTTGACATTTGTCAACCCACTTTATCATTTGTCAGCCAGGACCCCTACTTCCCTGGACATTTGTCAACAAAGAGCCAGCCCCTACAGTCCTCTGTAAAAACCCATTATGACCTGAATGTAAACCATTTTTGTGAAACATTGCCGATAAATAGGTCCCTTGTGTCTTTGTGACGGGCAAAGTGGAAAAAACCCTTGTAAAATGTCACTCAGTTTCTCTTATGTTTGATGTAAAAAAGCTGTTGAATCTAATATTATCTCTTAGTTTGTTGTATCTTGTTCTGTGTTCTATCCCATATTTTCATGTTATATTTTATACATTCTTAACAATATATGTCATTAATCAGTTTCCATAATCTTCTTACACCCTCTGTCTCTGTTTCCCTCTTAGATAGCAAAAGAGGAGGTGGACACTTCCACCAATAACAGTCCCAACGAATTAAAAGGCTAGATTTCTTTTTTAAAAATTTGACCAAATCTTTTTCAGTCCAACACTTGGTCTTGATGATATCCCTGTTGGGGAAATTATTAGGACCCTAATTAGAAACAGTATGTGTGGCTATTATGTCCATTCTCTCCATTAAACATATTTGCAAAGTCAGGGGACTCCTAAGAAATTGCTATGATTCTCCACCAAGGAATACAGAGTCCAACCCTAAAAGAGTTTCTGCCAAGATTAGAGAAGCAGAATTATCACCATCTTTGATTTGATCTATGATTCCTATGGCTCGGGCATCCACTAAACCAGGTTTTCCCGAGCAAAGCAAGAATTCTCCCACGAAGCAAAGAGCCAAGGAAAAGTTCTTCTACATGTTGTTAGAGATATCATGGGTACGTCGATGAATAAACCTTGTAGCAACTGCATGGAGATTCACCATGTGGCCTTCGATTATGCTACTAGTAATTGAAACTGAAAGACCTAGTGGATCTGATAAAATTTCTTTGTGCTTAGGATCACAAGAAACTACCACAGATTTTTTTAAAAAACTTATAACCCAGGATTGCAGAAAATTCTTCAATGGTAGGACAGAGTTCGGCAGTTCCTAACTGGAAAACGTGATCTTTGATATCCTAGAACTTTACTGTAGCACGAAGAAATTCCCAGTTGATCTTGATATTTCTCAAAGATTTGATTCCTTCTAATTTGAAGGCAAAAAAATTGGTCTTGGTAGTAGAATCAAAGCTACGAACCCATCTATTGATATCTTGTGCAATTGAATGGAAAAGATTTTGATTGTTTGCCATGGTTGATTGTTGTGTGTGATATCTCTTCTTTAGTTTCACTTGATGCAGGATTTACTTTCAGATTTCTCCACTTGATGCTAGGATAGGGTTTTGGATCTCTAATCATGTTTAAATAAGGTTTCAGGTTGTCAAGAGTTTGGAATCAACTAGGAAAATGTTTTACAGTAAAAAATAGATATAAAAGCTTTTGAAAAGGCCCGAAAACACATCAAAAACGCGAAAAACTAAACCAAAGCTGGGTGTTAGAGTGTCGATTGGCACACTGCTCCAGCACACGCAACTTTGATCAATTCTGCGTTTTTGATGCATTTTTGGTTTGTCCGATTTTGCTCTAATAAAGGCTGTTATACAATAAAATTTTTCAAAATTAACATTTATTGTCAAACTAGGGGTATTCGGTCATGCCTCATTCATTTAAAAAAAAAAAAAAATCATCATCATCATCATTTGTTTCAAAAAAAAAAAAATCAATCAAATCAAGATTTTCAAAATCATGCATCTATTTCCAAACTAGGGGCATTCAGCCATGCCTCACCCATTTTCAAAAAAAATCAGTCATCCCTTTTCCAAAAGAAATCTTTTTCTCAAAAAAAAAAAAAAAAAATCATCATGCATGAATTTCTAAACTAGGGGCATTCGGCTATGCCTCATTCAGGTGAGACCACCCATGTCAAGATTGTTAAGGTAAATTCAAACTTTTGCACTACAAAGCTTCATCAGGTAAATTCTAAACTTGTCAAATTTAAATCCTTACAAGACCATAGTCATCAAAGATTAAGGAGCTAAGGTTGAGAGTTAGTACAAATTATGACTAGGGTATATTTTGTCTTATGTAGGAAAAGAAAAAGTATTGTTAAGCATCATTTGGACTTCAAGTCCACCGGCGGGAAGATCTTCTCGACCCACCTCTAGAAGAGCCACTCTCTGCATTCCCTTATTGCTCTTGGTCAGTGTGAAATTAAGGTTGTTGCTGCCTATCCTAGAACTCAAGGTTCCTGATCATTTTTTCCAAGGCCTGTGTGTTAACATCGGCATTTGCCATCCGATTATTCTGAAAAATCATCAAAGACAAGTGTCAAGTCCGTTTTCATGAATTGCAAGAGAAAGTGTGTAAGAAAAGATCATTTCTTACCTAGTTCACTTCATTAAGCACATATTGAGAGGATTGGGTGTGTGCAACCCGCTGCAAGCCTCCAATCATCCTCGTGCTCTTTGTCGACGCCTCATGGCTACTTGACTACCCATCACGACTACGCTCATGCGCCTTCTCAATATCTCGTTGCGATAATATAAGATGGTATGGAGGTGTGTCGTACCTCGGGTGTGTGACTGCAATTTGAGTTGATTTTAAGGAAATTACCAAGGGTAAATGAAGTTGCCACCAATCATTGGGTTTTTCTAAGGTGCTATTGGTCACCTAGCTCTATTTGATTTTATTACCGATCCTAGGTTAAGAAAAATGGCATTTTTCCTAATCTAATATGGATGGGCAAAATATCTTGATTCTTGAGCTCAGAAGTTTGGTTACTATCGATGCCCAGCCTCGATCAAAATGGGGCGGAAAAACCGCTGCCATCGTCATGGAACCTCGTTTGATGACCAGCTGCGGCAACAGCTCCCGCACGCGCGGGGCCCTATTGGAGGGCCCCTCTCAATTGGTATGTGGTGCGTGTGGTTTAGCACGGAGCTTTGGGTGCCCTCTCTCTCTCTCTCTGTGTGGAGGAAGGTAGGTCCACCTTTGGCGTTTATGGTAGGAATCTAGGCCAGATTTTAGGTGATTACCAAAGGTGAGTGGAGTCACCACCAATCATTGGGTTTTTCTAAGGTGTGATTGGTCACCTATTTCTAGTTGATTTTATTACCAATCCTAGGTTAAGAAAAAAGATATTTTTCCTAATCTAATGTGGATGGCAAAAAATCTTGATTCTTGGGTTCGGAAGTTTGGTTACGTGTGGGGAAGGTGTTAGGAACCCCATAATGTCTGTCCAAGGACAGTCCTTTGTTTGATAAAACCTTAATTTTCAGAGATTGGTAGTAAAAAACATGATTTCGACATTGGCTTTTGGGGCTTTGCATGCATGGGGGCTTTGAGGTTTGGATTTTGAATGGGTGTGGTCCCAATCTATGCTTTCCTAAGGCGTTTGAGCAAAGTGCCAGATTTCCACAGTGAAAATCCGGCGACAAGTCACCTTACTTTCACAGTGGAAATTAGGCATCGCTTTGCCTTAGGTGACATGGACTGTGAAAATCACATTGAAAGGGGCGTGCAGGTATATATATACATACATCATGCACAATGCAAGCACACAGAGCAGGAAATTAAATACCTACATCCCTAGAGTATGGCCCAAAATATAGGTGTAGGAAAATAAACAGGGGTCGCCATACTCTGGAGATAAGGGCAAATGGTACATGGCATGATATACCTAATACAAACCATCTAAGAGAGAAAGGGAGGAGGAAGGAAAGGGTTTGAAAGAGTACATAACCAAAAGGGATAGGCTAAACTTCTAGACCTACTGATTGCGGCCGCTTGGCTCATATCGGCATGCTTGCGCTCGCGTCCTTTTCACTTACGCCAGGGGAGACCGTGCCCCAGCTCCAAGCGTCCTCGCTCCATGTGCGTACATGCAAAGGCAAAGACAAGAAACCAGCAGACAAGCGATAGCAAAAGATATGCAAAGAGTATATGAAAGAGGCATAAAGTAGATAAGCATGATAGACACGGCAACCAGAGCAGGAAAGCAAGAAAACGAACAAAAAGACAAACAAGTAAGAAAGCAAACAAATGGTGGTGTCCACGAGGGACAAATGTAGATTTGGATCGGATGTCCATAGCTTCATTGTGTTGAAGCATGGACGACACACTAGCAAGCAAGACTCATGCATAGACATGTAAGCAAGCATGTAAAGATGTAAAGAAAGCCAACGGGTGGCATAAACAAGCATGGTAAGCACATCATCGCACGGAGCGGAAAAGGGGAAAGGTAAGCACGAAGTAATCGGCATCGGAGATGCATCCCAAGTTGTTACATCCAAACAAGGCCTCGTGGGCGTCGGATGTAACCACACAACTGCAAACCCGCTGAGGGTGTCAAACATGGCAAAGCCTAGAGCAAGAGAGGTTAACATGAGTGTAAAGCATGAAAGCAAGCAAACATAGACATGAAAATAGGGGTGATCCAAACCCTTTGATGTGGGCCAAGGTGTATGGACAATAACAAAGACCATAGGGTCTAGATCGGGTTCGAACCAATAGGCTAAAACTCAAGAAAGAAAGATGAAGCGACAAGAGGGCTACAATAGCACATGGCATGACAAATATAGCCTAGGTCTAGGCACACAAACATGGCATGGAACGCACAAGCACATGGAACATAGAATAAAGCATGTAGAGAACATAAATCCAAGCACATAGACATGTGAAAACATAGATCTAGACATATAGGCATAGAAACATGCATGTAAACATGTAGAAGCTTAACACATAAACATGGAAGAACATGAATCCAAGCATATAAGCATATGAAGGCAATGATCTAACCATATATCATGGAAATAAATACATGAAACACATAGATCCAAGCAAGGCATAACCAACAATATCATAAAAATGTGTGAGCATGTAACCCTAACGTCTACCTAGGACTAAAAGAGGCATAAAACATTAAAAAAAAAAAAAAAAAACTTGGCATAAAACCCTAAGCATGTAGATCTAGACATATAAGCATGTAAACACGTAGATATAGGAATGAAACATGGCAAAAAGCATAAAAAGCAAAATAAAATCTAGAAAAAGAAAGCAAAGAAACATGCTAAAGAAAGCAATAAATCATGTTATTAAGGCATAAAAGCAAAATAAAATCTAGAAAAAGATTTAGAAGATTAGGGGTGTGGATGATAGCTAGAAAAGCTACATCCACACCCTTAAATCTCAAATCCAAAGTATAGAACCAAGGAAGGGAAGATTGGGTATAAAAACAATACCTTGTGTTTTTGGTGAAGAGAGAAGAATCAATAAGCTTTGATGTGTGTTTTGGGTGTTTTTTGGTGTTTGGAAGAGAGAAAAAACATGTAGAGAGGTTAGGCAGAAGGTGAATTTCAGAAAAAAGTGTGTCCTCCCTGTCTGTGGGGTGCTTAGGGCTATTTATAGCCCAGGGCGCATTTTTCGAGGTAGCAGCCCTTGAAAGGCCCCAAAATGAATGGATCCTAACACCACTAGAAAGATCTTGACTTCATGCTTTTGAAAAGGTATGGATCTTGAAAATCCAACGGTCGGATCGAAAGTAATGGCTCTCGGAAGTTTGCGATGCATCGATCGGTGCGTCATCCTAGTTTTCGTGATATCTCAGCCGTTCTAACTCCGATTTTGACCCATGAATAGTCGTTGGAATGAGAGTTTGATAATCTTCGCAATGAGGTTGGTTTTAACCTGTTCCGACTGCCGAATCAAAATTAGGGTTTTTGGGCCCATCCAAAGTCAACTTCAGGTTAAACTTGGTTAAATTGGGTCAAAGTGGCTAAAAATCTTCGAGAAGCTCGGGTTTGAAGTAAATTGTGAAAAATGTTGTTTGGCAAAATTTTGGACTTTTTTTGACCTTCGGTCAAACCAAGGGTTGATTAGGGGCGTTTTGGTCATTTTAGCAAAAAAGGCACTTTGGGTGCTCCGGTTCCCGAACGAGTTGTTCCACATAGTTCTAGATGTTCTCATGGCCCCATATAGGGAAAATGATATTTTTGGATTTTTTGGGGTCTGGCACGCAATTCGAAGGCAGATAAAATACGGTATCAATAGTTACGTGTAGGGAAGGTGTTAGGAACCCCACAACTCATATTCCTATATAGTCCTTTGTTTTTGTAAAATCAAAATTTAAAGACATTGGCAGTTGAAAAAGAGCTATTGGCATTAGCTTTCAGGGGTTTAAATGTATTGGGCTTTGAGGTTTGGTTTCGAAATGAGTGTGGTCTCAATCGATGCTTCCCAAGTGTGTTTGGAATCGTTGCAACATTTCCACGACAAAAGTTTGGCAACATTTTGCCTTCTTTTCGTGGCGGAAATCCTGCAGCGCTTCACCTTAGATGCGTCATAGCACACAAACGCTATTTTCACCAAGCTTTTGACGTGAGAATATGGCAATGGGGATGCCCCATTTTCATGGCAAAAATATGGCAGAGTTTTGTGTTTGGTGTGCTATGGCGCACCGGCAGGGTTTCACACCTGTGTATACGGTGCGTATCGACATGCTCATACTGTGACGAGCCAAAGCCCTT
Source organism: Notholithocarpus densiflorus (assembly GCA_030021035.2). Taxonomy (NCBI): domain Eukaryota; kingdom Viridiplantae; phylum Streptophyta; class Magnoliopsida; order Fagales; family Fagaceae; genus Notholithocarpus; species Notholithocarpus densiflorus. Next base: position 1,402,757 of record JARYZH020000007.1, read on the forward strand.
CAAAGCATCAAGCATGTTGATGTGTGTCATGTACACGGGGAAACCAATGTCACTTGGTGACATGGATCAGGATAATCACACCGCGATGATCATGCACACAATATAGCATGAATATGCACCTACAACAATCGCCTTGAGTGCAAACCCAAACTACATGGTCAAGAGCATTCGTGATCAGCGAGGGTCACTCATATAGCCACGAGTGTCCATCATACAAAGTGCATGATCACTAACACACGTGCAGGCACACACACACATACACACATATATATATATACATACATCATGCACAATGCTATCACACAGAGCGGGAAAGTAAAACAGACATTGTTAAGTTCCAAGGGTATGGCCCAGCAAGGTACAAGAAATGTAAAACAGACATAGCCATACCCAGGGAACTCAGTCCAAGCAAGGAGCAGGAAAATAAAAGGGGGTACATGGAGGGGGACACTGATACATGCTCTAGAGAAGAGGCTTAGAAAGAGAGAAGGAGAAAACCGCTCAAGAGAGGCTAGGCCCCCTAATCTACTAAACATTGCCCTTTAAGGGCTTGCATCTTCTTGCTAGCATCCTTGTCCTTTTTGCCTGCGCCTAAGAGGTCGCACCCTTGCTCCAAACATCCATGCTCCATGTGTGTACATTCAAAGACAAGACAAACATGGTAGCAGACAAGGAGAGAAAGAAACAAAGGTGATAGGGAGAGCATGCAAAGAACATACTGACAAAGAGAGCCAAACGGGGGCAAACAAAGCATACTAAGCATATGAAAGGGCAAACAAGCATGTTATAAAAAAAAAAGAGGGTGTCCTAGGAGGACAAATGTAGCTTTGGATCAAGTTTCCATAGTTCCATTGGATTGGAGTATGGACGACACACAGACTTATGCATGAACATGTAGGCATGCATGCAAAGATGCGAAGAAGTGAAGAAAGCCAAACAGGTGGCACCAAGCAAGTAAGGCAAGCATATAAACATTGCACGGAGTAGAGAAAGGTGTGAATCATGCACACCAACATCATAGGGATGCGTCTCATAAGTGGTTACACCTCATTAGGCCACGAGGGGGATGGATGTAACCACACAAGAACAAGCCCACCGGGGGGGGGGGGCAAAGCATGGCAAAGCCTAGACCTAGAGAGGCTAACATAAATAGGAAGCATAGAAGCAAGCAAGCAAACATAGACATATAGGGAAATGATCTAAACCTTTTGATATAGGCCTAGGTGTGTGGATGTAGGCCTAGACCACAGGATCTAGATCAACACCCCACCAATAAGGGCCAAAACACAAGAAAGAGAGATATCAAGGGATAAAAGGGCTATAGAAGCACATGGCATAGCAACCAACATGTAGATCTAAGCACACAAGCATGGCATGGAGCACATAAACACATAGATCTAGGTATAGTCACGTAGATCTAAATATAAACATGTAGATCTAAGCGTAAACATGGAAAAGAACACATAGGCATGTAGATCTAAGCATAAACATGGCAAGGGGCCTAAAAGAATTTGGATCTAAGCACAAACATTAAATTTAGACATATCCTAGCCCAAGAAGGCTAAGCCAACAACATCAAAGCAATAAATCATGGCCAAAGTAAGGAAAAATGCTAGAGAAAACATAAAACATGCTAGGAAGTAAGAACATGCTAAGAAAAGCAATAAAGCATATTATTGAACAAGAAAAAGCTATAAAAATAAAAGGGTGTGGATTGTAGCTAAAAAGCTACATCCACACCCCTAAACCTCAAATCGAAGGTATGGAACCAAGGAGAGGAAGATTGGATGCAAGAACACTACCTTGCAATTGTGATGAAAAGAGAAGAATCAAAGGTGTTTGGATGTGTTTAGGAGAGAAATTAGATAGAGGAGAGAGAGAATCTACCCTGAAAACTGCCCAAAATCTTCTTTTATTTGTAAAATGAGGGGTTTGGAAGCTTTTATAGTGGAAAACTCACCCTCTGGCTTCTAGTGCACCTAGCCGGCGGCCATAAAAGGGTCATCGGCCACCCTTGCTGACATTAGCAGTTTTGGCCTTTTCTTGTCCCACTTTAGACGTGTATTTGAAGGTCTTTCTAGATTCAGATTGAGATGATCTTATTGTCCCTGGAAAGCTCTGGATGTCTATTTTCCAGAAAACTAAAAAAATTGAATATCCGACAAGTGGATCAAAAGATATGGCCCCAGGAAGCGTGCTGATGTGCCTTACATGGTTTTTTGGATATCTCAATCGTTTTAACTCCGATTTCAACCCATGAATAGTCGTTAGAAAGGGAATTCGAAAATCTTCACAATGGCACTGGTCGCAACCCATTCTGATGGTTGGATCAAAATTAGGATTTCTGTTGCCCTCGAGAGTCAATGTCGGGTTAAATTTGGTCAAAGTTGACAAAAATCTTCAAGTAGCACGAGTTTGATATAAAAGCATGAAAAAGGTTGTTTCAGGAGGGCTTTGACCTCGTTTGAATTTCCGTCAACCTAGGGTCGACTAGGGGCATTTGGTCAATTTGACTTGAAATGGCACTTTGAGTGCTCCTATGCCCGAATGGGTTACGCCACATCAATTTAGATGTTTCCGCGGCCCCTTGGAGAAAAGATAACATTTTTAGAATATTAGGGGTCCGGCATGCAAATTGAGGGTGGACAAAATAAGCTATCTACAGCTACCTTTTCTTTATTTGATATCTCGAGTGCAATGAGAGGTGTCGGATAAAGAACGTAATTCCGCATTTTGTTGCCCCAAAATTGCGTGCGGAAACTACACTATAAGGTTGCGTAATTCATGGATCGAGACCAATTTTACCTAATAAGGTTGCGTTGTTGCTTCAGACTTCTGCTCTATGCTTGAGGTCAGTGTCTATCTTCTTTTTCTCTTTATTTTCTGTAAATATGTTAGTAACAAATCAACTAGGAAAGCATGCTAGAATTTATTTCATTTTTTGGTATTTTTGAATATATGTTTTTTTGTTTTTTTTATTTATGCCATGATGATGTTGGAAAATATATCTATTGACATGTTTAAGTAGCATAGGCGAACTCGCATATGTTGGATGCTATGAAAACACACGAAAATTTATGAAAACTAAGTAGACATAAAAAACTATGCAAGATAAATGGAAATTTTGAGAGATTGAAAACATGATGATGACACAAATTTGAAATAGGAGTAGTTTTGAAAACATAGGATTAGACGACCACCACCGAATTTGAATCCTGCTAAGATGACCACTGCCGAATTTGAACCTCGAAGTGATGGATAGGTGTGAGAGACTGAAAAAAATAGCTCTCAGAAAAGGGGTTAGGCATTGGCACCTTCCCTTTTCAGGATTACTAGTCGCCACTTATTTTTTGTTGCAAAAAAAAAAAAGAAAAAAAAATATTTGATACATATTTGAATAATACAACCTCTCATTAATTTAAATGAATTGCAATCTAATAAAATGAAATATACATGGCTTTGTTTCCTAAATTAAAATCTAGTAAAAAATTACAAAGATTTGTTTCCTAGATTACAATATAAAAAAGGAAAATTACAAGGCTTCGTTTCCTAGATTACAATCTAAAAACAAAGAAAAGACAACGCACTATCTATGAACCAAAATCTAGATTCAGGGGCTAGATCATAGAATGGGAAGGTGTTAGGCACCCATTCTGTCCAGACGGAGTCTGATCTTCTAGACTCTAAATGACCATTTATATACCCATTCAAATGATGCATGACATTACAATGACGTATTGAAATTCTTAAATTTAAGATTAATTCATTCTTTAAGAATTCAAAATCTGCTATTTTTATTTAAGAAGAAACACAAAATTGGTCATATTTTACATTGAAGAAAACACTTTTTTTATTATAACAAAGTTCAGATCTATATTTAATGAAAATACAAATAAGTTTTTATATGCTAAAAAAATTCCAGATTTGAATTTAATGGAAATACATATTTGTTTTATACAGAAAAAATTTAGATCTATATTTAATGAAAATACAGATCTGTTTATGTATGCAAAAAAAATCAGATCTATATTTAATGAAAATATAGATCTGTTTTTATATGCAGAAAAATTTCAGATCTGTATTTAATGAAAATACAGATCTATTTTTATATGCAGAAAATTTCAGATTTGTATTTAATGAAGATATAGACTAGTTTTTATTTAGAAAAATTTCATATCTATATTTAATGAAAATATAGGCCAGTTTTTAATGTAGAAAAATTTCAGATCTAAATTTAATGAAAATACAGAACAATTTTTATTTAGAAAAAATTTCAGATCTGTATTTAATGAAAATACAAATAAGTTTTTATTCAAAAAAATTTTTAGATCTTTATTTAATGAAATTACAGATCATTTTTTTATTTAGAAAAAATTTCAGATCTATATTTAATGAAAATACAAACCATTTTTTTTTTTTTGAAAAGTTTTTTATCTGTATTTAATGATGATGATGCACGAAAATTAGTAGGCTAGAATGCTTCGGACTACGGTGATGGCTTTAGGACCTGAAAGGAAAGAAAAGACTGTCAAGGGTGACCGGTGTAACCCGTGTTAGGATTAGTGCCCTTAAATGCTATTGTATGATGCTATGTATGATATTAAGTATGACATTATGTATGACTTAATGTTGTGATTGATATTAGTTGTTTTATTATTATCTAAAATAGTGGTAACATGAATATTTGGACATTATCATTTAGTCCATGAGATGCATAGTATGTGATTTATGTGATTTAGTCACAGAAGATATAAGTCACAAGTTCTTTGTAAACTCGGAATTGTAGTTCGTAGTCGGTGATGAAATTAGGCATTTCATCTGCGAAGACTATAACATATCAATTACGATGATTTGTCTTGATCATGGAAGTGGAGACTTCTAGTTGATATGTTGATATGTTGATATGTTTTAAGAGTTAAGACATATTGAACTGGGCCGTTGTGAGATTTATTATTCTCCTAACGACTATCAATTGAATAATAAAACTCACGACTTCTATTCACATGAACTCTTAATCCTGAGAGAATAATGGACTTAATTATGAAGTATAGGTTGCTTTGATATATCAGGAGTGAGATCTAATGTTACGGTCAAAACCTCAGTATGTTGGGCAGTCACATTTAGTGTTGATGGAACATATATTCTCAAGATGGAATTCATAGTCTCTTAACGGAGATACAAAATATTCCCTTGAGATAAGTTTAATGGGTTTGTTATTCAGAGAGTTAGGCCTAACCACTTTAGTAAGACTAAAGTATATATTTATAAAATTGGATTTCATAAATATATGGTGAATAACTTAAAAGGATTAAACCGGGTACTCAAGGATTAAGATGTAGTAATCTACAAAGTGGCAGTCTAACTTAATGACTTTGTATTACTACGAATATTTTATGAAGGGGTTGCCTGTACAATAAAGTCTTGGGATATAATTTATTAATAAGGCTTAGAGTGCAATTATATTTATATAGTGGTATTAAATATAATTAATGGTAACTTTGGACTTGTCAAGAGTTGACAGAAAATCCCAAGGCCCATTGGAGCTAGAGTCTTATTTGTTTCCTTTTGGTCCCACTCCAAGCCACACACAAAAACCCAATTGGAAAGGCCCAAAAGGCTAGCCCAATTAGATAATCAGTTATATAGAGAGAAACATACAGAATTTGAGTATGAACATGAATTGGTATGTGTGAGTGTTAAACACTCTTTCATTCTCTCTAGAACATACACATATAACTGATTGAGAGACCACACATCTTGGGCATCAAGTGGAATTAGAGTGAAAATTGAAAGTGTTCCCAAGTGCTTCTGATCTTTGGTTTTGAATTTCACCGCATCAAGGTACATTCTCTTGTTCTTCAATTCTGAAATTTACATAGTACATGTTATCAATTGCGAATGAAGTAGATCCATTAATTTTCCGTTGCGCACATGCATATTTCCATCAACCCGGCCAAGGACCTTTCGACGGTTAAGGCAGTTTTCTCTCTAGAACACAAGAATGTGAAACTGTGAATAATAGAACTTACCTCGAATGAATGAGATTTTCTCCTTTTATAAAGAGTTAGAAGTGAGTCTACTTGTTCGGATCCAACACCATCATAGGTGATGTGTGTGGTTAATGGAGAAAAATGAGAAAATGGGGTACGTGGAACGGATTACGGGGTATCCTTTCCACGTTTTAGTAGTAGTGCATCATGGTTTGATTATATGGAACCTTTTGAGAAGTTCTCATAGAATTCATTAAGTGTCATTTGGCCATCCATGCCCTTGTGTCATGGATGACTATCTTGAGATTGGATGGTCTTGTTATCAATGGATGGGTACTATTCATGCACACAATGCCATTGTTGGGTTTCTCTCCTCTTAAAGCTTTCTGGACGTGGTCAAGTCATGGACGACTACCTTGGATGAATTAACCTTAGATTGATCCCTATCAGTTGCCCCCTTGTCCATATGTCATTCATGCTATTGTTGGCTTGACACGTGGTGGTTTTCCATTGGTTGAGGGGTTCTCCAGGTGGCATATCAGGCTAATCTAAAATTAAACGCTTTAGATGTTGGCACGTGGCACAATCTTAGGGGCTTGCTAGTCGCGTCGTTTCGTTCTTCAAAAAATTGCCACGTGTCACATTCTGGTTGGCTGTATTATTTCAGTATCCCACCCTATTGACTATAAAGAGTGCAATACCTCTCCTACCCTCTCATATTCCTCATATTTTCTTCTCTAACATCAGTAGTCGAGCGCTTTGTCTAGAAGTTTCCTTCCGTCTGTAGTCATCCTCGTTTAGAGCCAAGTATCCTCTTCTCCTCGTTAAAAGGTTTTTCTTTAAAGTTCTTTTCAAAATGTTTGAGATTATAGTGTATTCGTCTAGCGATAGGGATGAGAGAGAAATAGACGAGTATCACAATAAGAGTAATACTAGTGGTTGTGACAGTGAGAGTAATAGTAGTTGTAGTAGTAGTGGGGGGGGGGGGGGAATACCACAGATGAGCAATACTCGTCTGGGGTCCCTGGGTTCCTCTAGAGGTATTCCAGGAGGAAATGAGGACGAGGGCTGCTTCTAGGTCGTCTGCTAGTCCATCCACTAGTGCCTCCTCATCCATCCCCTCCCCAAGTGAGGAGGAGGAAATTTTATACTGTTGTGCAGTGGGCGTTTCCTCTAAGACCTACTTACTAGGTGGTCTTAGGTTACCTCTAAATTCCTTTGTTAGGGAGATTCTCCATAGGCTAGGTATAGATATAAACCAACTCAGCCTTAACACATGGAGGCTTATCATATCCATGCAGGTGTTATGGAGGGAAGTTTTTAATGGGAACCATCCTCTTATTGTGGACGAGTTCCTATATTGTTACAAACCTTCGGAGATAAGTCAGTCCTTAGGTTTCTATCAATTTTCTGCCAGAGGTTCTAGCTGTAGGTTGGTTAAGTCCCTTCCTTTGTCTGATAGGAGGTGGAAGACGAAGTTTTTCTTTGTCTTAGGGTTTTGGGCAGGGAACCCTATTGAGGTAGGGGGCATTCAAATTTAACTGGAATCTTGTGGACAACGATTTCAGTATCCAGTCCTAGCATATCTTGGTAAGACCAAGCAAAGATTTCCTTGAATTCATTCAACAAAGCTATGAGCTCGTCCTTCATGTCTTTAGGAAAGCTATCCCGATCTTGATGGGTTTTTCTGTCTCGCCTTCATCAGCTAGGTTTATCACCTCTATCTCTTCTATATTAGGCTTAGACCCTTCGCTCTCTCTGTTCAGAGCTTCTAGGATGTCTCGAGGTAAGTTCGGGACCTCTTCCATTCCTTCAACATCATGATCCAACTATATTGTGTCATTCACATCATCCACACCCTCATAATGGTAAAGGGACAATGTACCCACTTGGGAATCAGAACAGATCCTATAGAGCAGAACATATATAGAGAAACATAAGATAATTTGCACACACATATTCATAGGAAAGCAAATAAAGAGAAATGCAAGAATTTCTTGAATAATACACTGAATATTTCATTAATGGATTATGGGTAGGGGGAAAACAAAGTTCATGCCTGATAATGATAAAAGGGAAATGCTCTTTTTTTTTTTTTTTGGGAAAACAAACTGGGGAAATGAATAGGGAATACAAATAAAGCAGGAAAAATAACATAATCATGCAAAACAAACTAGATATGCTATTCCAACCCTCTCGGGTAATCGGGAGGCACAATCACTTGATGATGGAATACTACTTACTTAGCTGATGCAACCACAAAGCAAGGCTCGATGGTCTAAAGGCTTGCTATCTCGCTTGACATCCTTGGTTAGATAGTAAAAGTCAGATTATCTTCAGGAGATATGATAGCGTTCACGGAGAACTCTTCGGGACAGAGCCGAATAATGCAAGCCATATTAGGCTCTTCATCTTCCAATTCCTTGAAAGGTTCTAGCATAATGACCTCGGCCGGAGCTAGAAAAATGGTTCTGATATAGGGAATAGACATCCCTGAAGTGGCGCACTCCTTTTCTTGCCTCTAGAAGCTTGAAAGAGTTTTTCATGAGTGGGTTCATACCTCAAACCGAATCTTCATTTATTATCTAAGAGCTCAATGAGAGCAGGGCTCCCACACCCTACAGCTCCGAGGCCTTAACCTAGTTGGTACCCAAACTTGAGCATTTCCTTTGTGGCCATCAAAACTGCTGCGGGCTAGCCAGACTTAGGCTCTGAAGCATTGTGAATCATGGAAACTAGCTCGAAGCTATGGAAATACGCTTCCAGAAAAGCATTAGCATCGATGTAGGGAATATATGTCTCCTAGAAGATGGTCTTAGGCTTTTCAGCCATAATGGTGATTAACTGATTCTCGGAGATGAACTTAAGTCTCCGATGGAGGGTAGACGTGACTGCACCTGCTGTATGCAACCAGGGCCTTCCTAAAAGTAGATTGTAAGGAGAGTCCACTTTGATCACTTGGAAGTTGACCATGAAGGATCTCAGGCCGATCTCAATCATTAGCTCGATTTCACCTTGCAATTCACGAAGTGTGCCATTAAAGGCTCTGATGATCATAGTGCTAGGCTTAATAAGAGACATATCTATTTTTGGGCGCTCAAGAGTGGCCATCGGGCAGACATTTAGGGTTGATCCATTGTCGATTAACACCCTTGCGACAATTATGTCTTCACAGTTGACTATGATATACATGGTTAAGGTATGATCTTTACCTTTTGGAGGCAACTCATTATCTGAAAAGGAGACTTGGTTGGTGGCTAACACCAATGATACCATACCCTCGAAGAAGGAGTTTATAATATAGGTAGGAACATGCGTTTCCTTCAACACCTTCAATAGAGCTTCACGATGGACCTCGGAAGATAGCAACAGGGCTAAAATAGAAATATGAGCTAGAGATTTGTTCAACTGCTGTATCACACTATAATCGGCCTTTCAGATGGTTTTCAAGAATTCCTCAGCTTCTTTAGTGGTGACCCTATTCCTGACTGGCTCGGCTGTGCTCTTGCCAATCTCTTTCCTCCTTTTTTTCTAATTCCTCGGGAGTATAACATCGACCACTCCTGGTGAGTCCAAATAGGCTTGAAGAGATATTAAAGCAAACCTCTTCCTCTCCAGTTCGGGTGGAGATCAAAGTCACATCGTACTTCTATGGGACACGATGGCTATCTTTGTAAGGGAATGGCTTCGGTATGCAGATGACCACGCCTTCTTGAGTCTGCATATTTGGCGCCAGGGAGAACATCCAAATGGAAAAATGCATGTGTGCAGTGGAAAAATAACGGATCTACTTCATTCGCAATTGATAACATGCACTATGTAAATTTCAGAATACAAGAACAAGAGAATGTACCTTGGTGTGGTGAATTTCAAAACAAAGATTGTAAGCACTTAGGAATACTTCTAATCTTCACTCCAATTCCACTAACGCCCAAGATGTGTGGTCTCTCATATACACACATATACATGTTCAAGAGAGAATTCAAGAGTGTCAAACACTCATATACACCATTTCATGTAAGTTGTTCTCATTAAAATTCTGTATGTTTCTCTCCTTATAACTAATTATCTAATTGGGCTAGCCTTTTGGGCCTTTCCAATTGGCTCTAGTATGTGGCTCGGGGTGGGACCAATAAGACACTAGCTCCAATGGGTCTTGGGCTTTTCTGTCAACTCTTGACAAGTCCAAAGTTACCATTAACTATATTTAATACCGCTATATAAATATAGTTGCACTCTAGGCCTTATCTATAAATTATATCCCAAGACTTTATTGTACATGCAACCCCTTCATAAAATATTTGTAGTAACACAAAGTCATGAATGTAGACTGCCACTTTGTAAATTACTACATCTTAATTCTTGAGTACCCGGTTTAATCCTTTTAAGTTATTCACCATATATTTATGAAATCCAATTTCATAAATATATACTTTAGTCTTACTAAAGTGGTTAGGCCTAACTCTCTGAATAACAAACCCATTAAACTTATCTCAAGGGAATATTTTATATCTCCACTAAGAGACTATAAATTCCATCTTGAGAATATATGTTCCATCAACACTAAATGTGGCTGCCCAACATACTGAGGTTTTGACCGTTACTTTAGATCTCACTCTTGATATATCAAAGCAACATACACCTCTTGATTAGGTCCATTATTCTCTCAGGATTAAGAGTTCATGCAAATATAAATCGTGAGATTTATTATTCATTTTACAGTCGTTAGGAGAATAATAAATCTCACAGCGGTCCAGTTCAATATGTCTTAACTTTTAAAACATATCAACATATCAACTAGAAGTCTCCATTTCCATGATCAAGACAAATCATCTTAGTTAATATGTTATAGTCTTCGCAGATGAAATGCCCAATTTCATCACCGACTATGAACTACAATTTTGAGTTTACAAAGAACTTGTGACTTATATCTTCTGTGACTAAATCACATACTATGCATCTCATGGACTATATGATAATGTCTGAATATTCATGTTACCATTATTTCAGATAATAATAAAACAACTTTATTAAACACAATATTAAGTCATATATAATGTCATACTTAATATTATACATAACATCATACAATAGGATTTAAGGGCACTTATCCTAACAATCTCCCACTTGCCCTAAAGACTATTGTGCACTAATCTAACTCCCATTCCCTCTAAATGTGACTCGAAAGTCCTTTGAGGCAAAGCTTTGGTAAACGGATCTGCTAGATTATTTGCACTTTCAATCTTTGCTTCCACCACATCTCCACGAGCAACAATATCTCGAATGATGTGGTACTTTCTCTCAATGTGTTTTCCTTTCTTGTGATTCTTTGGATCTTTTGATTGTGCAATTGCACCACTATTGTCGCAAAACAAAGTAATGGGAGCTTGCTTCATTCTTACTACACCAAGGTCAGAAAGGAATTTCTTGAGCCATACAGCTTCTTTTGCTGCTTCACAAGCAACAACATATTCTGCTTCCCTGCTAGAGTCCGCAATACAAGATTGCTTGACACTCCTCCATGTTATGGCTCCACCTCCCAAGGTGAAAACACATCCTGAAGTGGATTTTCTGAAATCTAGATCCGATTGAAAGTCTGAATTTGTATAGCCAATGAAAATCAAATCCTCACACTGGTAAACAAGCGTATAATCTCTCGTTCTCCGTAGATACTTAAGAATATGCTTTACAGCTTGCCAATGTTTTGGTCCTGGATTTGATTGATATCGGCTGACCATGTCAACTGAATAACAGATATCTGGTCTAGTACCAAGCATGGCATACATGAGACTTCCTACTGCTGAAGCATAAGGAACTTGTCTCATTATATCTACTTCCTCTTGCGTCTTAGGCCTTTGGTCATCAGACAAAGGAACTCCATGTCTAAAAGGAAGTAATCCTTTCTTGGAGTTTTGCATGCTAAACCGTTCTAGAACTTTATCTATATATCTAGCTTGTGATAAACCTAACATCTTATTCTTGCGATCTCGCCAAAGCTTGATCCCTAGAATAAAATTAGCCTCACCCAAGTCCTTCATATCAAATTGGCTTGACAACCAAATCTTTACCGATGACATTACCCCTACATCATTTCCAATGAGTAGAATATCATCACATCTTTGGACTGATGATGACTGGGCTGGGCCGAGCAGTCTCTAAAGCTTTTAGGCCAGGAGCCCTAGAGATTCCTTGGATAGACCTTGTCAGAACTAGAGGATCGAAACCTCAAATGGCGGGGACGACAGGGGTTCCCTTCTGGATAAATTCTGGAGATGGCTTTGTGACTGCAGGCAATGCCAAGATTAAAGGAGTGAAACCTTTGATGGCTAGTATGTTTTGTCATTTCTTTAGAGCTGGTGTCCCTAAATCCACAGGTGATTCTATAATCTCTTCAATAACAACCGAAGTTGGAAGAGCTAGAGGAATCTTACACAGGCTTTCTCGCGAGTATTTGTCTCAATCTTTCTTTGATCCTATTGTCATAGTGTTGTGGCTAGTTCCTGGTTAGGTACTTGGAAGGCATAGGCTGGCTGCCATACAATCACTCATTCGCTCGACCTCTCTTTTGATCTAGATGATACCACGGTTGGCTAGACTCTGAACTTGTGCTCAGAGTACTCTACAATCTAATAAGGCATGTCAGTCCTCACTGCCACAGAATGAGCAGACTTCCCAACCAAAACCTGGAGCTTCTATGTACTCGAGAATAATGTGACTTTCCTGGGCTAGGGCCCGCAGTATGGCTTTCCAAGGGAATGAAGGGGATGAGAAATCTGGAACCGTCTCTTTCATTATGGAAATAGCATTCACATTCACTTCCTGATGATGAGGCAAGGGGTTAGTGATGACATTTGGCCCGGCCATGTTGTCGAACTACATTAGCTTATTGTCAATGAGGTCTTGGATTTGATGCCTCAACTGTGTACACTCTTCTAAGGTATGCCCTTCAGCTCCAAAATGGTGTTCACATTTCTTGGATGGGTCAAAACCGGGCAAAGGAGGATCGTCTTTGGGCTTTGCAAATATTGGAGTCACTAGCTTCTTCTCCAATAGATAAGTATAGAGCTCTACCATGGGCATTGGTAGCGGAGAGAATTTTTGGGGTTCCCCTCTAGGATAGCGAGGTTGATCTGGCTTTCCCCTTTGGTTAAAAGCTCGAGGAAACACCTGGGCTGGCTAAACCTGTTGCTGATAGGGTCGAGCGATCGGAGCTGTATAAGTAGAGGTGATACCCTGAGGCCTTTTAGGGGCTTTGTCACTCACATGAACATCGGCTTCTTTCCCTTTGCAGCCGGTTGCCTTCTTCACTTGTTGTTCTATCATAGAATTCAGAGCCTCAGGATCGACTATATCCTCTTCTAATACCCTCATCAATACACTCCCCAATGGGAATGAGGCTTGCAAAGTGAGTGACTTGGGCACTGATCATCTTCTCATAGTAAAGAGGCTTAAGGTTGTCAATGAACCATTTGATCATCTCTTCTTCCATCATGGGAGGAAGCACTTGTATGTCTAGCTTACGCCACCTCTGGGCATACTCATGAAAAGGTTCCCCACTCTTTTTTTCTGTCCTCTGAAGAACTGTGCGGTCGGGAGCTATCTCAGTATTGAACCGGTAATACTCCAAGAATGCATTGGCCATCTTTCTCCAACTGAAGGTCTTTTCCAATCTCACATACCATATGGCTGCATGGCCAGACAAGCTATCAAGGAAAATCTGGCAGAGTAAAGGATTATTGTCTCCATAGGGTGCCATCTCCTACAAAACATGCGCAAAGGGGTGCAGGGATCTCTAGTGCCATCATACTTGACAAACTCGGGTGCCTTGAACTTGGGAGGCATAATGACCTGGGGGAAATTGGTCAGACTGTCTAGATAGACATTTCCTCGAGTGCTAGAGCCCTCTATGATATGGATTTTCTCAGTCAGGGTCTCCACTTGACTTTTGACCTGACTGTAACTAGACACTAAGGTCTTATCCTTAGAAGGATCTACTTCCTGGTTGTTCCCTTGTAGGGTGAATGGTGGTGTGGTGTGGCCCTGATTCAAATCTAGTGGTGGCCGATTCTCATTTTCAGAATAGGGAGCAAAACCCTTTAGGGTGGGACCAAATGATTCTCGGTTCCTTCCTACAACTAGCTATTGCATCATGCGCGCCATTTCTGCCATTTGCTCTTTCAGGAGAGTGATCTCATGAGTGTTTTCCTTGATGGGGGAAGGACCACTAGTAGACATCTCTTTAGCACGAGACCTAGCGATGATAGGATCATGGTGTGATGGTAACTTGGATCGTTTCCTTTGAGCAACCTTTTCTCTTTAGGATTTTGGAAAGGAAAAGAATGGGATGGGAGATAAATGAGGCACATTTGAAAATTTGACAATGTGGAAACACAAAACGAACACGAAGTTAGTTTAGGTTCTTGCTTATTTAAAATGCACTTATCATTTTCGAATATTGGCTTGGACCCTTGATCGGGTATTTATCATGGTGAGTTTCTATAGTGATGCTGAATTAATGTACGAGCTTGGCAAGTAACCAGAACTTTTATGTCATGCTTGAAATTGCGAGATGGACCCTTCTCTTTTGATTACATGGAAAAATAATGCTTTTACAAAGTTTGACTTTTCACAATGCCCCAAGGTCATAGGCTATAGACAATGGCTCCAACAGTGGGCCATTTACAACGCAAGGAAATTAAAATTTACAATGAAGAGGCTTTATTCTAGATGGTCTGGCCTTCTCGAAGAAGATCTTGAACTCTTTACAATGTCCTCCTTGGTGTGGAGTTCTGGCTACTTGCCACAAATTTTATCTATACACATTTACATGACGGGGACATTAGTGTATGCATGCATGCCCTTGTAGGGTTTAGGGATTGGGTAAGATCTAATGTGTAAGCAATCTTTTCCCTAAGGGTTAATCACAGATGCTGTGTAAACAGGATGGATAGAACTTGGAGTAGAGCACAACTCTTTGATTCAAGCAAAAAGGTGAACCTACAAATGGAAACTGGACACTTTCCCCTTGACTCATTTTGAAAGCAATCATAAGAAGGATATCCTACCCTAGGCTGGGATGTTCACTCGGATTTGGCTCTTCCTAGTCCTCACGGGTTTGACATAGTCTAGGCCAACTATATGAGACACAACTTAACTGGTAAGTTGGTCCTATTCTTAGAGGGGATCTCGATCATCTAATCCTTCCCTTCATAGAATTTATGGGATAGAGCGGATCAAGGGGGCCTTTTCAGCCACTCTTGTCCACCCATGGACCCAAAAGTGCCTACAAATCAGTGCTCAATAACTATCTATGGTTTGCGCGTCAGGTGGTAACCTTAAAGTGCTGAGCCCGGGTTCGACTCAAAATGAGGGGTGATGTCATGCATTTTGAAATGAAAGGGGAAAGACTTTCCAAGCATAATAGATATATGCACAGATAAAGGTGTAGTAGAATTAAATATTACTACCCTAGGTTCGCACATGTGAATGAAAGTTGTAAAGCATGCTTTAGGAAAGTAGTAAAGCCTTACACATATGAAAATACATCAAAGCCAGTTTTTGGAAAACCATTTGAAAAACATTTTTGGAAAATTTTTTGAGTTTTGAAAATAGTTTACTAGTATATAGTAAAAGCATTTTTCAAAAAGGAAAGCCTCGAAGGCTAATGCTAATTTCAATATTTTTTGAAAGCCAATGTCCAAAGATTAGGATCTTATCAAAAGCTCTAAAGGCTAAACTCTCTAAGTGTCCCCAGTGGAGTCGCTAGTCTGTCGATGCCTTACGGCTGCTTGACCACCCATTATGGCGATGTTCGCGCGCCTTCTCTATATCTCGGTGCGAGAGAATATATGACGGTATGGAGGTGTGTCGTACCTCGGGTGCGTGACTGGAATCTGAGTCGATTTTAAGGAAATTACCAATGGTAAGTGAAGTCTCTACCAATCATTGGGTTTTTCTAAGGTGTGATTGGTCACCTGATTCTATTTGATTTTATTATCGATCCTAGGTTAAGAAAAAAGGCATTTTTCCTAATCTAATATGGATGGGAAAAATATCTTAATTCTTGAGTTCGGAAGTCTGGTTACGTGTGGGGAAGGTGTTAGGCACCCCGCAACGCCTGTCCATAGACAGTCTTTTATTTTGGTAAAATCATAATTTAAGGACATTGGCAGCTGAAAACGAGCTATTGGCATTAGCTTTTGGGGCTTTAAACGTATTGGGCTTTGAGGTTTGGTTTCGGAATGGTTGTGGTCTCAATCGATGCATCCCAAGTGTGTTTGGAATCGTTTCCAAATTTCCATGGAGAAAATTTGGTAACATTTTGCATTATTTTTGTGGCGGAAATCCGGCAGCGCTTCACCTCAGATGTGTCATAGCAAACAAAACGCTATTTTCACCAAGTTTTTGCCGTGAGAATACAGCAATGGGGATGCCCCATTTTCATAACAAAAATACAGCAAAGTTTCACATTTGGTGCGCTATGGCGCATCAGCAAGGTTTCGCGCCTGTGTATACGACACGTATCAACATGCTCATACTGTGCCAAGCCAAAGCCCTTCAAAGCATCAAGCATGTTGATGCGTGTCGCGTACATGGTGACATGGATCAAGACAATCACACCGCGGATGATCGTGCACATAATATAACATGAATATGCACCTACAGCAATCGCCTTGAGCGCATACCCACACTACAAGGTCAAGAGCACTTGTGATCAGTAAGGGTCACTCGCATAACCACGAGAGTCCATCATACAAAGTGCACGATCACCCACACACGCGCAGGGACACACACACACACACACACACACACACACACATATATATATACATACATCATGCACAATGCTATCACATAGAGCGGGAAAGTAAAACAAACATTGCCAACGTTCCAAGAGTATGGCCCAACAAGGTACAGAAAATGTAAAACAGACATTGCCATACCCAGGGAACGCGGCCCAACCAAGGAGCAGGAAAATAAAAAGGGGTACATGGAGGGGGACCCTAATACACGCCCTAAAGAAGAGGTTTAGAGAGAGAGAGAGAGAGAGAAGGAGAAAACTGCTCAGAAGGGGCTAGGCTCCCTAATCTACTAAACATTGCCCTTTGCAGGCTTGCATCCTTGCCCTTTTTGCTTGCGCCTAGGAGGTTGCGACCTTGCTCCAAACGTCCATGCTTCATTCGTGTACATGCAAAGACAAAAGAAACACGGCAACATACAAGCAAAGAAAGAAACAAAGGAGATATGGAGAGCATGCAAAGAAAATACTAACAAAGAGAGCCAAACGAGGGAAAACAAAGCATACTAAGCATATGAAAAGGTAAAATGCATGTTATCAAACAAAAGAGGGTGTCCTAGGAGGATAAATGTAGGTTTGGATTGAGTGTCCATAGTTACATTGGATTGGAGTATGGATGACACACAGACTCATGCATGAACATGTAGGCAAGCATGCAAAGATGCGAAGAAGCAAAGAAAGCCAAACGGGTGGCACCAAGCAAGCAAGGCAAGCATATAAACATCGCACAGAGCAGAGAAAGGGGTGAATTAAGCACACCAACATCACGGGGATGCGTCTCACAAGTGATTACACCTCATTAGGGCACGAGGGGGATGGATGTAACCACACAAAAACAAGACTATCGAGGGGGGGGGGCACAAAGCATGGCAAAGCCTAGACCTAGAGAGGCTAACATAGACAAGAAGTATAGAAGCAAGCAAGAAAACATAGACATATAGGGAAATGATCCAAACTCTTTAATATAAGCCTAGATGTGCGAATGTAGGCCTAGACCACATGACCTAGATCTACAACCCACCAATAAGGGCCAAAAAACAAGAAAGAGAGATATCAAGGGACAAAAGGGCTATAGAAGCACATGACATAGCAACCAACATGTAAATCTAAGCACACAAGCATGGCACGGAGTACATAAACACATAGATCTAGGCATAGGCACGCAAATCTAAACATAAAGATATAGGTCTAAGCATAAACATGGCAAATAATACATAGGCATGTAGATCTAAGCATAAACATGGCAAAGAGCCTAAAAGCATGTGGATCTAAGTACAAACATTAAATTTAGACATATCCTAGCCCAAGAAGGCTAAGCCAACAACATCAAAGCAAGGAAACATGCTAGAGAAAACATTAAACATTTAAACATGCTAGGAAGCAAGAACATGCTAGAAAAAGCAATAAAGCATATTATTGAACAAGAAAAAGCTATAAAAAGAAAAGAGTGTGGATTGTGGCTAAATAGCTACATCCACACCCCTAAACCTCAAATCCAAGGTATGGAACCAAGGAGAGGAAGATTGGGTGCAAGAATACTTCCTCAACCTAGGGTTGACTAGGGGCATTTTGGTTAATTCGACCTGAAAATAGCACTTTGAGTGTTTCGATTCCTGAATGGGTTGCGCCACATCAATCTAGATGTTTCCACGGCCCCATGGAGAGAACATAATATTTTTGGAATTTTCAGGATCCAGCATGCAAATCGAGAGCGGACAAAATACGATATCTACAAGAAGCACCAAATGTAACAAAAGTATAGTCACATGTGATGTTGGTACTGCACAATGTGAGCATGGTACCATCAAATGTGATGTTTTGGTTACTTGGTATAGTAGGTTGTCTACTAGTGGGTACCGTAGAATTACCCACTAGTGCATAGAAGTAAAGTGCATAAAAGTAAAAGAATGTAAATACAAGACATAAAAATAAACTGCTTAAACCCCTAAAATCAACTTGACAACACGCTCATTCTCCCCCTCCCCTCTAACCAGATATATTTCTTTTGAATTTTATATTATAGTTAGCTACTTCGTTAGATACTGTTTGTAAACTTATTTTGGATTTTGAACTTGGACCTTAGAATTTGGAAAATATTTTCCAAATGTATTGATGATAATTATTTTGGCACTTGGTGACTAATTAAACATTTGGTGAACTTTTTGGATATATTGCATTAAAACTTAAATATATTTGTTTCATTAGTATAGGGTATAGACGTAGTCAGATAGGCCACGCAACAATTCATGGTATAAAGATGACATCATATTAATGCAAATCTTTGTTTTATTTTTTATGGATGAATTCATAATTTATGTGATTATTCAGCATACAAAGCCATTATCAATGTGCTTTTTACTTCCCCAAAGAAATAGGATGTTACGATCCACAATCCTCTCGACTTTGACAACCTTACTTGGTTGGTTGAATAAAGGTCAAAGTAAACACATTGAACCTAGAGGGAATGATCAGATCGAGAGAGAGAGAGAGAAGATCCATCAACCATTGGTCCACCAATAACCACTTACCCAGCAACCCAAATTCGACCCACCACACTAACCGATCTACGACCCACAATCCAGTAGCCAATCCCGTCGCCTTTACTTCTCCGCCTTCATTGATCCACAAAGCTCCATTATTGATTAAACTCTGAAAACTAAAATCACATATCTAGAAACCCAAACACACCCACCAAAAATCAAACCCTGAAAACCAAAACCCAGTAAGGAAAATCGGTGCTCCTTGATGAACTGTGGCTTCTGTGGGGTTTTCCACAACTTGAAGAGGTTGTTCAAGGAGGGAGGGCGGGAGAGCATGTGGGGTGGATGAAAAGAACCAAAAATTCCTAGACTTTATGTTTGTTCTTCATGTGGGGCGAATGATAAGATAAGAAAACAACTCTATTTCTAGTTTTGTATTTGGAAGTCAAAACAATTAAGTTATAGTCTCCTGGCAACCAACCCTTGAATTGAACCAATCGGTTCGTCCCAGCAACTCAACACCAAAGGGGCAACCACCTCGAAAGGTGCTTAATATGGAAGAGTGCCTTTTCTTTGTCTGGGCATGGGTAGTGCTATATATTCGCCTTCCATTAATTGGCTTAACTAGCAAGAAATTAATAAAAGAGAAGTTAATTTAAATAGGTTATATGTTTTTTTCTAATATTTATTTTATTTTTTGTTTAAGTATTCTGATGTGGCTTTTGTATTTAGTTTAAATGCTGACATAGCTTTTTTTAATTTTTTATAGGAGCTGACGTAGCTTTTTGTTAATGAAAAATAAAATTTTTTATTATTACTTTATTGGTCACATGAGCATCTAATGTGCTTGTTAAACATTTTATTTGTCACATAAGATTTTTCCATTATTAAGATGACGGTAAGGACCAAAATGATAGCAATTTTTAATTTTCAGGAACCAACATAAGATTCCAAAAAAGTAGAGAGCAAAATAAAAAAAATAGCCCAAAATGTAGGAATCAAAAAGACATTTTTGCCAATTTTTTTCATTAGGTTTGACAAAAATAAGAGAAATTCTTTCAATGGGAGAGCCCTACCTAAGACGAGCCAAAGTGATAATTCTATTTCACTCTCCCACAAGCCAAACAGAACATAAATCACAAAAGGATATTTAACAATTTTGGCTCCAACAATTTTTTTTTCTTCTTTTGATAAGTAAGACTCCAACAAATCAATCAAGTCAAAATATCTCAATCACCCAATTTGAAAGAACAACAAAAGTATTAATTTGAAACCAAATCACAAACAGGCAATAGCAAGATAAAAATACAAATCTTTGACAAGAAAAACTCAATACCAAAATGAAAATAATCTCTTTTCCACATAAATAAAATACCTAGCTTGGATTAAAAAAAAAAAAAAAAAAAAAAACCCAGCTAAAAAAGAAAACCACCCAAGCGAGAGAGAGAGATCTAGTGGAGTCTTTTGGCTAAAAATTGTAAAAAATAGAGTTTATTGGTGTTATAGGTACTGTTCAAAGTTATTTGGCAAAATGAGGAGAGAGACTGAATTTCGGCAACGGTGTTGCCGAAATTGCAAGAAAAAGTAGAATGTGTCAGGGGAGAGAGAAAATTGAATTTCGGTAATGAGATTACCGAAATTCTTGTCCTGCCCGTGCCCGAAATGGAGACCAATTGTGGCAATGGCATTGCCGAAAATGAAAAAAAAAAAAAAAAAATATATATATATATATATAATTGTGGCAACCAAGTTGCCGAAAATGGAGAGGAAAAAAAATGTTACGTCCACAACATTTTTCACAACAAATTACAGGTGATTAATTGTTATTGGTTCAAATTTGAACTTAACACTAAGATTATTTTTTTGCTCCAATAATAACAATCAGTAACAACCTGTCACTTAAAATTTGTTGTAAAAATATTGTGGACGTATCATTTTTAAAAAAAATTGTGGTGCTGAAGAAAAAAAAAAAAAAAAAAGTAAAATTAAAAGTGGCAATGGGATTGCCGAAATAGAGGGAAATTTTTTTCCCTCTATTACGGCAATCCCATTGCCACTTTTACTTTTACTTTCTTTTCTTTTCTTTTTTTTTTTTTTTTTTCAGCACCACAATTTTTTTTTAAAATGATACGTCCACAACATTTTCACAATATTTTTACAATAAATCTTAAGTGGAAGGTTGTTACTGATTGTTATTATTGGGGCAAAAAAGTAATCTTAGTGTTAGGTTCAAATTTGAACCAATAATAATTAACCACCTGTAATTTGTTGTGAAAAATATTGCGGCCTTAACATCTTTTTTTTTTCCCTCCATTTTCGGCAACTTGGTTGCCACAATTCTCTTTTTTTTTCTTTTCTTTTTTTCCATTTTCGACAATACCATTGCCACAATTGGTCTCCATTTCGGGCACGGGCAGGACAAGAATTTCGGTAATCTCATTACCGAAATTCAATTTTCTCTCTCCCCTGACACATTCTACTTTTTCTTGTAATTTCGGCAACACCGTTGCCGAAATTCAGTCACTCTCCTCATTTTGCCAAATAACTTTGAACAGTATCTATAACACCAATAAACTTTATTTTTTACCATTTTTAGCCAAAAGACTCGATCTAGTGAGCTATTTTTGTTTCACTTTATTACCAAAATTTAATTATTGATTTTTAAAAGGTTATATAGGTGAGTTATATAACAAATATAACCATACAATTGATGTATTATAAGTTTTTTTTTTTTTTTTTTGAGAATGGATGTATTATAAGTTTATAACCAATTTTTACATTTTTTTTTTAATTTGTCAATTCAAACCATTAGGATTATCTGCTACTCTCATTGAATGTAAAAATTTATTAAATTTTTTTTTTTGAGAAAAACAATTTATTAAATACCATATATTAAAGCTCATATATATCAACATGTCAGCGAGCTGCTCCAACGGCCACAAATGGTCTCCTTTACCTTCAACACACTACAGCAAAAGCACTTCTTCTCCGTCACTCTCTGTAAGTCCCCTCTGACACTCACGCCTTTCAAATTCCCTTCTTTTTCTTCATGTTCCACTTTCTCACCTCAAAAACACACACTTAAACCAAGTTTTTTTCCCTTTCTTGTAGTTAGAGCACATGTTAGTCACACTGAAACAAAGGTGTCTATCACGGACCACACTTTAACAAAAACCATGAATTTAAGAACTGCTAAAGAAAATGTTGCTGGGTTTTCTTCTATGAGGGATATGGATGAAAGAACACAAAGAAAATCTTTGAAAAATCTTGGTGGTGGTTCAGTGGTGGAAAAGACAGAAAGGAAATTAACGAAAGATAAAAACAGAAGGAAAAACTTGGGTTTTAGAAGAAGCAAGGAAATGGGTTCTGGGAAGTTTTCTCTAAGGACTAGAGATGAGAATATGATGGTATATTCTTTGGAGAGTGTGTGTAGTTCAGTGGTTAATGAAAAGATGGAGAACAAACCCAGAAAAGTTGATGGTAATCAGGTAGGGAAGGAAGATAAGGGGAGGGGTTCTAAAAAAAATAAGGATGAATCTTCTGAAGTTCAGTTGAGGCCTGCATTGGATATGTGTTCGAAAAGAGGGGATGTCTTGGGTGCAATTCAATTGTATGATAAGGCACTTAAAGAAGGAATTAGGTTAAGACAGTACCATTATACTGTCCTATTGTATCTTTGTTCTTCTGCGGCTAGGGGTGTTATTCATCCTGCTAAAAGTGGGAGTGGTAGTAGGATTTTAAATC
Source organism: Notholithocarpus densiflorus (assembly GCA_030021035.2). Classification (NCBI taxonomy): domain Eukaryota; kingdom Viridiplantae; phylum Streptophyta; class Magnoliopsida; order Fagales; family Fagaceae; genus Notholithocarpus; species Notholithocarpus densiflorus. Next base: position 1,425,769 of record JARYZH020000007.1, read on the forward strand.
CATTGGACTCGTCTAATGGAGTTTCTAATTTGAATAATATTCTGGTTTCAAACGAGCAGCTAGTTGATTTTGGTAGAATTGATGGAACTCCAGGTAAAATGGAGTTGAATTCTAGTAGTAACTTTCAAGATTTTAGTAGTACTTCGAATGAAAAGAACTTAAGCAGCTTTTCTAATGGCTTTAAAAAGTCAACTTCTCAGCTTTTGGATAGACCAAATTCTCCAATAAAGGATGTGGATGACTTTTCAAACACAAAAGATGACCAAGAAGAACATAAAATTCAGGTAGGTGAAGATTTCAAGAAGTATGCACTTCAAAGGGGATTTGAGGTATATGAGAAGATGTGTTCTGATAATGTCCCAATGAATGAAGCAGCATTGACATCTGTAGCTAGAATGGCAGTGTCAATGGGTAATGGTGACCTGGCATTTGATATGGTGAAGCAAATGAAGCTGTTGGGGATAAATCCAAGATTGCGTTCTTATGGTCCTGCTCTATCTTATTTTTGCGATATTGGTGATATTGAAAAAGCATTTTCTGTTGAGAAACACATGTTGGAGCATGGTGTCCATCCAGAAGAGCCTGAATTGTTGGCACTCCTAAGAGTAAGTGTAGGAGCTGATAAAGGTGACAAAGTGTACTATTTGTTGCATAAACTAAGAACAAGCTTACGGAAGGTCTCATCCACTACTGCAGATTTGATTGTTAAATGGTTTAATAGCAAGGCAGCTTCAAGAGTGGGGAAAACAAAATGGGATACAAGTTTGATAAAGGAAGCAATTGAAAATGGAGGTGGAGGCTGGCATGGACAGGGTTGGTTGGGGAAAGGAAGGTGGAATGTTTCATATACTACTGTTGGAACTGATGGTTTGTGTAATTGCTGTGGGGAGAGATTGGCACTGATTGACCTTGATCCTAAAGAAACAGAAAATTTTGCTGAGTCAGTTGCATCTATAGCTATAAAGAAAGAGAAAAATTCAAGCTTTCAGAAATTTCAAGTATGAAAATCCCTTGGTAATTCTTATTTCTAGTCTTATATGCGGCTTTAATATGGAAAATGAATAAATTTGTTATTGGCAGAAATGGCTTGACTATTATGGACCTTTTGAAGCAGTGGTAGATGCAGCTAATGTAGGTATTTATAACCAGAAGAGATTTGTACCATCCAAGGTAAGTTATTTGATAGCTTAAGTGAATGTGACACTTTCAAAGATTCACATTTTTTTACTATTAGTGGTTTTTTTGTTGGGGGGGTTGGGGTTGGGAATTCTTAAGGTCAGTGCTGTTGTTAATGGAATACGTCAGAAATTTTCTTCAAAGAAATGGCCTCTCATAGTTTTGCATAACAAGCGTATAACCGGACGTAAGATGGATGCACCAGTAAATAAGGCCTTGATCGAGAAGTGGAAAAATGCTGATGCACTCTATGCGACGCCCACTGGTTCAAATGATGATTGGTACAAAATATATACTGTTGTAATTCATTTTCCTTTGCACATTTATATTTATACATATATGTTAAACTTGAAATTTTTTATTTATTATAATGTCAAAATATTTTTATGATGCTATGCATTTAAAGCATTATGGTTAATAACCTGTGTTTCAGGTACTGGTTGTATGCAGCTATAAAGTTTAAGTGCTTAATTGTGACCAACGACGAGATGAGAGACCATACATTTCTACTTCTAGGAAATGATTTCTTCCCAAAATGGAAGGAGAGGCACCAAGTGAGTGAAGCTCTTGAGGACTTTTTCTTTTTTTTTTTTTTTTTTTTTTTTGAGGAGAAGCTCTTGAGGACTTAATGCTTTAAAGAATCCTTTTTTTTAGCTGTATATAGGTTGCAGATAAATAATACTAATTTCAATTTTTTTTTCCTTTTCTAGATAACTAGTTGTGCAACTGATAATGCTTGAACTTCTTGAATGATTTTTTAACGCATTTGTTCTAACAAATTTCTGTTTTTTTTGTTTTTTCTTAATATAAGGTGCATTTCAGTTTTTCTGATTCTGGCCCAGTCTTTCACATGCCTCCTTCTTGCTCTGTTTTAATTCAGGTCAGAACCAATGGATTCCCAATATCCTTTATTTTAATTTAAAAATAAACTAAAGAATGGATGAATTTTAGTATGATGTGCATATTTGAGTTGATGTGAGTAATAAAGTACTGAAAGCTGATAAATCAGCTAGATAAAACATTCTTGGTTCAACATGTTAACAGGAATCTGATCAAGGACACTGGCATGTTCCAGTTGTATCAGAACGCGATTATGAACTCGAAAGAACATGGCTATGTATTACACGTGCTAAATTAAGTGCAGCAAGGAAAGATTCTGTCACAAGTCCTGAAGGTATTTTAACCTTCTTGGTTGGTAACACGAAATCACCATGCCTTTCAGCCTATTAATAACCATCTAAAGTGCATGTTTCCTTACAATTAAAATAAAAGCATTCTTAAGTGTACTTTATGTTGCCATTTGAAACGAGTTCATGTGGGACATCCACAAGATCTGGAATGAGTGTAATTTACTTTGAGGAATCACTTTTACCCAATAGGATTTCAAGTATATTTCTGTTAGTAAATTACTTTTTAAGTATATATCCATAGATAATTCACAAAGTTATATTATAGCATACTTCTCTGTTTAGTAATATGTGCAAGTAATTGAGCACTATGTATAATACTTAGACCTAAACACCAGTGAACTGCAGGACGTTAATATGCGTTACAAGATGTGATTCATTTTTCTTTAATGGAAAATATAATTCAATGTTTGTTGGCCTTTTTAAGGGCCAAAAGATAGTGTTCCCTGATATATGGAGCGTGAATACAACTTTATTTTATTTTAGTTTTAGAAGAAATTGTGCTTTTACTTTGCTTCGTTGGATTTTATTTTATTTTGTGCAATGGGTACAACCTTTTTCTAATTAGTATTTTTTTTAATTTCCTAGAGTCAACGTTATTTTTACTATTTAATAATTGGACTTTGACTTAAGTTAATTAGGATAGGGGTTTAGTCCTAGTAGTCTATATATGTACACTAAACTCAAATTATAAAAAATAAATACACTAAACTTCAGTGGAGACAATTTGCTTGAGTAATAAAATTTCCTATTGGAAATTTTCCAATGGCTCAGTGATTATTCCTAGGATTTGTTTTCTCTTTCTTGTTTGGTGCTAATTCCAAGCAAGCCTAGCTAGGTATTGACTTGTAGTTTTATTTTTATTTTTGTATTCTTGTTGATTCTCAATCGCCATTGAGAATTCGTGCTGTATCACACCCTTATTATGAATGAAGTTGAGAACGATTAATTCCTTTTTAATTCAGGGGTTATCTGCGTTTCTTTTTTTGGTGTTTTGCTAGTTCCATTGTTGGAAACTAAAACATACAAAAGGTTGCATGCCTATTTAGAGTATTCTCATCAAGAGTGTTATAAATGCTAAAATGCTATTTTTAGCATTTATAACCATAAAAACCTACTCCATCAAAGATGCCATATACTAAAAAATTTGACATCTTGCTATAGTGAGCTCTCATTTTTGAGAGCGCACTGTAGCAAGATGTTATAATTTTTTAATGTTTTTAATTCTCTTTCTCCTCAGACTCAAACTCACTCTCGTTCTCTTTTTCTCTTTCTCAGACTCTCCCTCTCGTTCTCTTTTTCTCTTTCTCACTCTCCCTCTCGTTCTTTGTCCTCTTTCTCACTCTCCCTCTCTCTTGTGGACTGATTAGTTCCTGGGTCACAGTGCGGTGGTTTGTTGGTCCAATTTGGGTGGTTGGGTAGTGGGTCGTGGGTCCGATGGGGTCGCAGGTCGATGATGGGGTTGTGCGTCGTGGGTCCAATGGGGTTGTGGGTTGATGGTAGTGGGTCCGATAGGGTTGTGGGTCTGATGGGGTTGTGGTTCCGATGGGGTCATGGGTCTGATGGGGTTGTGGGTCGTGGGGGTGATGGATCTGGCTGTGGATGTGGATGGTGGTGGTGGGTGGATGTGGATGGAGGTTTTTTTTTTTTTTGCTATGGTTTGTGGTGGTGGTAGGTGGATGTGGCTGGTGGTTGAGGATGGAGGGTTTTTTTTTTTTTTTCCTGTGGGAGAGAGAGACAGAGGGAGTGAGAGAGAGAGGAAGAGTAAAAAATAATAAATAAAGAATATTTAAATAAAATGGTAAAAAAAAAAATAGAAGTTTTGATGTTAGGGGTATTGTAAAGTGATGTGTTGAATGCTATAAAGTTAGATTTTTAGATGCTAAATGCTAAAATTTTTAAAACTCTTGATGAGAATGCTCTTATTATGTTAATTATAACACACAACATCCTTTTATATCCTATCCTTTTGTTTAATCCTTTTTTGGCCAAATATGGGTATGCTTTGAATTTTTACTTACAATCATCGTTTTACTGTTCATGCACATATTCGGACATGTTCATAGTTATCTATCAGTTGATTGCCTTTTCTGTTTTATGAGGCCAAATCAACTTCAACACTGACGGACTGTGTTCACCTGTGCTATATAGAATTACAATCTCTTCAGTGTAAGAAGGGACACTCAAGGTCATCTGCTGAAACCGAAGTAAAGTCACAACCGAATCATGCAAACCATGAAAATGCTAAAAGTCAATCTCAGGAAATCTACAAAAATCTCAGAGATATTCTGTCAGCATCTTTGTGCTCAAATCATCAAACAATACTACCACAGCTTGAGGCTGCAGAGATGTTTGGTAACTGTATAATTGATTTTCAAATATAAACATATGGCTGTCTTGTTGGGGACCTGAAATGATGCTGTGGAGAAACAAACCCTGAGCGAAGATTTCCTTGAACTGTTATGTGGCTCATGCAGCTGGCTGTATTGTTTAAAGCACATAAAGGTCTGCAGTACAGATTTTTTTTTTTTTTTTTTTGGCTGCAGCTGATGTTAAATGTGCTTCATCATGTTTTTCTGGCCATCAAAAGGTTAATCTTTTTGGAGTAATAGTTTTTTGAGTAGTCATTTCCTATTTCTGGGGCTTCTTTCAGGTTGGTTGGGGACTTGGGGAGGTGGCAATTTGTGCAGGGTGTAATCTTGTACCTTCTTTCTGTATATTCATTTGATACATTTGCTCATGTAAAATAGATTTTACTAAGCATTAATAAATTACAGATTATTCCAAAAGTTTAAATAGTTAGGAAATGATAAATTTAATCCCTTAATTATAATTCTAACACTCCTCTCACGTGTGAACATGTGAGAATTTTAATATTTTAAATGGGAGGTAGATCTCATGCCCTAATATCATAATAATTTATTGATTGTCCCAAAAACTTAAGTGTTTAGGAAATGATAAATTTAAACACTTATCCATAATTCTATCAAGCATTTATGTTAAAATGCTTTGCTAGTAAGCAGTCATTTGTTTGACACTTCTTCTCACGTGTGAACATGAGAGAATTTTAATATTTTAAATGGGAGGTAGATCTCATGCTCTAATATCATAATAAATTATCGATTGTCCCAAAAACTTAAGCTATTAGGAAATAATAAATTTAAACACTTATCCATAATTCTATCAAGCAGTTATGTTAAAATGCTTTGCCAGTAAGCAGTCATTTTTCTGAGCCACATGACCAAGATGTTTAGGTACTAGGATTGCTTGCTCTAAGGTTCTAAATATTTTTTCATCTGATATTGCATTTTAGGTTGCATTTGGTTCGATGTAAATCGAATTCCGAGTGTAAAATGAATGCAGGGGAAAATAAATTCCCGTAAGAAAAATGAAATCTGGATGTTTGGTTCTGCAATAGAAAATAGTCCGGAAAACGATTTTCAGTGTTTGGTAACATTTTGAAAATGCTATTTTCCTACAAATGCTTCACATTTTCTCAGCCATTTTCTTAGCTTCCAAATAAATTTTCTAATAGAAAATTTCAAAATACACATTTAACACAACCAAAAAATCAAAATAAAACCATTATTCACAATATATCTCGGTGAAAGGAGGAAGAAAGAGTGAGTATATCTAGAAAGTGCGATCTTGGTACCAACGGAGGACGGCGGCGGCCAAATCGGGAAAGAGAGAGATTGGTACCAACGAAGGACGGCGGCAGCTAGATCGGGTGGGTGTGGATCGGGCAAGGTGGGTGTGGCTTTACCGAAATGGGGATTGGGTTATGTGGGTAGATGGGTAACTTGGATGTGGATCAGAGCTCATGGAGGAGGGTAGCTTGGATGATGGCGGGGGTGGTGATGGTGGTGGTGGATCGGAGACATGCAGTGGTGGAGCATGGCAGTGAGGTTGAGTGGGTGCGATCTCGGTGCGATCTTGGTGCGAACGAGCCGGTGCAATCTTGGTGCGATCTCGGTGGTGCGGTGTGATCTGGGCGGAGGGGGCGGCACGATATGGGCTGGCCTTGGCTTGGCTGGGCGGCCGGAGCTTGGCGTCAGACTATGTGTGGAGTTGAGGTGCGTGCGTGGGCTCGAGCTCTCTCTCTCTCTCTTTGTCTGTGAGTCCTGGAATTCATTTGAAGGTAAAATGAAGGCTGCATTGGTTTTACGGCTGAAGTGGGTGATTTTACAGTCAACGTGTAATTGATTTTCCATTTGACCATATTTTCTGTTGGAGCCAAACACACACAAGGGTGTAAAAGTAATTCCAGAATTCGTTTTCAATTGAAACAAACGCAGCCTTAGTACTAAACTATCAATCATAACCAATCAGGTGGATTCCCGTGGCAACAGCAGCCATGTGCTTTGATTCAGAAATCATGATGCATGTTGTCTCTTAGGCCAGTAAATTGTTCCTTTTTGCTTTGTTCATTACTTCACTGCAAATGATCTCAATTCTTAATATTTTGGTGCTGGTAAAAGAGCAGAAGAAGAAAAAGGATAGGGAGAAGGATAGAAAGAAAAAACAGAGAGATAGGTAGGTAGTAGCTACCAAGACTTTTCAATAAAGAAAATGCAAAATCTATTACTAATATCACTATAAAAAAGTTTACACATTGACATTGCAATCAATGTGATTTATGACATCAAATATAATAAATAAATTTATATATATAATGTGTTAGAAGTTGACAACTTGACATATTTGATTGGATTTGGAAGATCAATAAATTTATTAATAACCTCTTTTTTTTCTTTTTTCTTTTTTCTTTTTGGGTGTGTTTAGAAGCTGACATATTTGTTTGGATTTTGGAAGGCTTATATAATAAAATTTGTAGTTTCCTTAGTATCATTTTTGTGTACAAGTAAAGCCAATTTTTTAACAATAAATCTAATTACACACACACAAATATTAATGTGACATGTTGTGATTGATATATATAAAATAGTGATGTTAGAAATAATACAAATTTGATTACATATAAGCCTCACAAATTGATTTATCAAAGTAAAATAATAATAATAATAATAATAATAATAATAATAAAGCCACTATAAGTTATACTAATACCCCCTACAAAGCTTAAAAATTGATATGCCAATGAGTATTGTGGGAGTCAAAAATAGCCAACAAGTGAATAGTGATGAAAGTAATTGATTTACACAACTAATTTCTAAAAGATGGGAAAAAAATCCACAATGGGAGGGTTAAGCAGTAAGTTAAAGCAGATATGAACTAAATCAAGCTTTCTTATATGAAGGAACAATGTTCCCGAGGTACATGAGAAGGATTCAAAGGATAAAAACTCAGGAAAACAATCTCTCTAGTTCTCTCTCTTGTTCTTGCACAGACTTTCTCTCTCTAATTTTCTGAACCCCTTCCTCTGTTGCCTCCCTTCTCTTTTTATAGCCACTTCTCCTCTTCTCCTTATCCTCCAACTGTCCAGTTCCCAGTTGGATTTGGGGGATACTTGTCCCATCATCCTCTTGCACTGCCACTTAGTGATCATGTAGAAGGACTTTTGAGGGTGCTTCCACTGTTTAGGCTAGTCATTCAACATTGAATGTGGCTAACATTAGGTGAGGAGTTTCATGAATGCGGATGTAACTGTTTCATTGGGCTTTGCATTTTCTCTATTTTGTCTCTTAGGGTATATTTGGTAAGTTGGAGATCCTGGCTGACTGAGAGAATCACTACTCGAGATTCACTAGCTACCTCAGGGAGAAGGCATTAGCTGTCACCTCGGTTATGAGTCCTAGGAGAGGTAGCCAGCCTGGATCTCCATGGTTGCAAGTCTGGATGGTTTCCTTCCACTTGGGTTGTTTTATCTATAACCATACCTTGGGTCGGGCCCATTCCTTTGGTTAACTTCTTGGGCTTTGGTCTACAGACCGACCTAAGTTCACCCTACCCCCCTACAATAGCCTTCCACAATCTCTTTTTCATTAATGATGAAGTGGAGATCTGGCTCGAGATAAGGGGGTAATCATTGACTGTTATTGATGGGAGGTGGCGCAGTTTGGCAAAAAATCCTCCAGATGTGACCAGTTTCTTCATTCTTCAATGCGTGACATGTGTGTTTCTGAATGGCGCAATTAGGATTTGGGGAATTAAGGAGGCGCGGGAAACCAAGAGCCACTTTCATTATTTCTCGCTCCTTTTTCCCCTATATAAAGGGAGAACCCAAACCAATTTCTAGGTTCCCATGTCTCTCATTCTACTTCGTTACTTCCTTGAGAAAGAGTGAGAAAGAAAGAGCACTTTTGGTCATTTTGAACTTCCCGTGGTGCCTCGTTCCAGTTTTTCCAATTAGTAAGTCCTCTACCTGTTCTTCATTTTTTGTTTCCACTTCATTTTCTTGATCTTCCAGTCTATTTGGGTAGGGAGATGGGTAAATTTAAAGCCCATGGTAGATTCGCCTGAGAGATTAGTAGAGTTTAAGAGGGCTTATGGGATTCTCGACGACGTTGGGGTTAGTTATTGCCCTGAGTCGGAGGTAGACTTTGTAAAAGGGGAAGGGAGGGTGGTTATCCCTTTGGTTCGTTTGTAGATGGGGGAGTTAGAATTCCCATGAGCAGCCTTTTAACAAAGTTTTTGAGACACTTTAAAGTCTACCCGGATCAATGCACCCCTAAAACATTTAGAGTAGTTAGTAGCATAGCTGAGCTCAATAGGAGGCTTGGTCTTAGTCTTACTAAGCATGAAATCAACTATGTGTATGGTTTTCAAGATAGTAAAACCTCGGGAAAGTGAGACTCATTTTCTGTCTCCCAAACTCGGATAAAGAAACAGAGGGAGATTATCTTTTGATGACGGGGAACTGGTATCCTGACAGACTCCCGTGCCCAATTTCTACGAGTAGAGCAAGTGGGTAGAAGCACTCGTCTCCTTCAACAACTCTCCTCCTCCATTTATGCCGAAAAGCCTCGGCGTCATGGTAGCCATCCCGGTTACCTAACATTGAAGAAGAAGAAAAAGAACAGGGAACTCACTGTGAGCGTAGCGGCTTCCTCCTTAGGAAAGGGGGGAGTACGCCTCGGCCGAGTGGACTGGGGTAGTCTACAAAGGATTAAACCGGGTACTCAAGGATTAAGATGTAGTAATCTTCAAAGTGGCAGTCTACATTAATGACTTTGTATTACTACGAATATTTTATGAAGGGGTTGCATGTATAATAAAGTCTTGGGATATAATTTATTAATAAGGCCTAGAGTACAATTATATTCTTATAGTGGTATTGAATATAATTAATGGTAACTATGGACTTGTCAAGAGTTGACAGAAAAGCCCAAGACTCATTGGAGCTAGAGTCTTATTTGTTCCTTTTTGGTCCCACTCCAAGCCACATACTAGAGCCCAATTGGAATAGCCCAAAAGGTTAGCCCAATTAGATAATCAGTTATATATAAGGAGAGAAACATACAGAATTTCACATGACTTTTCATAAGGGTCTTTCATTAAGATCATACAAGGAATGAAATGGTTTGTATGTGAGTGTTGGACACTCTCTTATTCTCTCCTTGGAAACTGATTGAGAGAACACACTTCTTGGGCATAAAGTGGAATTGGAGTGAAGATTAAAAGTGTTCCCAAGTACTTCTAATTTTTGTTTTGAATTTCACCGCACCAAGGTACGCTTTCTTGTTCTTAAATTCTGAAACTTACATAGTACATGTTATCAATTGCGAATGAAGTAGATCCGTTAATTTTCTGTTGCGTATGTTTTGTATGTGATACAAACATGTATTTTTCCATCAGCCCAACATACTGAGGTTTTGACCGTTTGTCTAGATCTCACTCCTGATATATTAAAGCAACCTACATTTCATGATCGGGTTCACTATTCTCTCAGGATTGAGAGTTTATGTAAATGAGAAGTCGTGAGATATATTATTCGTTTGACAGTTGTTAATAGAATAATAAATTTCATAACGGTCCAGTTCAATATGTTTTATACACTTAAAACATATTAACATATCAACTAGAAGTCTCCACTTCCATGATCAAGACAAATCATCTTAATTGACATGTTATAGTCTTTGCAGATGAAATGCCCAATTTCATCACCAATTACGAACTAAGATTTTGAGTTTACAAAGACTTGTGATTTATATCTTCTGTGACTAAATCACATAAATCACATACTATGCATTTCAAGGACTATATGATAATGTACAAACATTCATGCTACTATTATCTTAGATAATAATAAAACAAGTTTATTACTTAGAACATAATGTCATACATGGCATATAATAGGATTTTAGGGCACTAATTTTAACAATCTCCCACTTGCCCTTAAAGACTATTGGGCATTAATGTAACTCCCATTCCTTCTAGGTGTGACTCAAAAGTCTTCTGGGGCAAAGCTTTGGTAAAAGGATCTGCTAGATTATTTGAACTATCAATCTTTGCTACTACCACATCTCCCCGAGCCACAATGTCTCGAATAATATGATACTTTCTTTCTATGTGCTTTCCTTTCTTATGATTCCTTGGATCTTTGGATTGTGCAACTGCTCTACTATTGTCACAGAACAAAGTGATTGGAACTTGCTCCATTCTCATGACACCAAGATCATAAAGGAATTTCTTGTGCCAAACAGTTTCTTTTGTTGCTTCACAAGCAGCAACATATTCAGCTTCCATAGTGGAGTCGGTAATACAAGATTGCTTAACACTCCTCCAACTTATGGCTCCACTTCCCAAGGTGAACACACAACCTGAAGTGGACTTTCTAAAATCAAGATCTAACTAAAAATCAGAATCTGTGTAACCAATAGGCATCAAATCCTCACATCGGTAAACAAGCATATAGTCTCTCGTTCTCCTTAGATACTTGAGAATATGCTTTATAGCCTCCCAATGTTTTGGTCTTGGATTTGATTGATATCGGCTGACTATGCCAACTGAATAACAGATATCTAGCCTAGTACATAGCATGGATGTTGGGGTTTATGCCCTAAAATCCAATTTATTGGCATGTCATAAATAATTAAATTGTTTAATTATATGAGACTATTTATAAATGAACTAATGAGACATTTTCTTAGTCTATGAGATGCATAGTATGTGATTTAGTCACAGAAGATATAAATCACAAGTTCTTTGTAAACTTAGAATTTTAGTTCGTAGTTGGTGATGAAATTGGGTATTTCATCTACGAAGACTATAACATATCAACTAAGATGATTTGTCTTGATTATGGAAGTGGAGACTTCTAGTTGGTATGTTGATATTTTTTAAGAGTTAAGACATATTGAACTAGACCGCTGTGAGATTTATTATTCTCCTAACGACTGTTAAATGAATAATAAATCTCACGACTTCTATTTACATGAACTCTTAGTCCTGAGAGAATAATGGACTTGATCGTGAGGTGTAGGTTGCTTTGATATATCAAGAGTGAGATCTAAAGTCACAATCAAAACCTCAGTATGTTGGGCAGCCACATTTAATGTTGATGGAACATATATTCTCAAGATGAAATTCATAGTCTTTTAACGGAGATACAAAATATTCCATTAAGATAAGTTTAATGGGTTTGGTTATTCAAAGAGTTGGGCCTAACCACTTTAGTAAGAAGTTACTAAAGTATATATTTATAGAATTAGATTTCATAAATATATGATGAATAACTTAAAGGATTAAACCAGGTACTCAAGGACTAAGATGTAGTAATCTTCAAAGTGGCAATCTACATTCATGACTTTGTATTACTACGAATATTTTATGAAGGGGTTGCATGTACAATAAAGTCTTGGGATATAATTTATAGATAAGGCCTAGAGTGCAACTATATTTATATAGTGGTATTAAATATAGTTAATGGTAACTTTGGACTTGTCAAGAGTTGACAGAAAAGCCCAAGGCCCATTGGAGCTAGTGTCTTATTGGTCCTTTTTGGTCCCACTCCAAGCCACACACTTAAGCCCAATTGGAAAGGCCCAAAAGGCTAGCCTAATTAGATTATCAGTTAGATATAAAGGGAGAAACATACAGAATTTTGTAAGTAACATGATAGAGAGAAATCTTTATGAAATGGTTTGTATGTGTGAGTGAAAGCCACTCTCTTATTCTCCCTTGGAAACTGATTGAGAGACCACACTTCTTAGGCGTTAGTGGAATTGGAGTGAAGATTAAAAGTGTTTCCAAGTACTTCTGATCTTTTGTTTTGAATTTCACTACATCAAGGTACGCTTTCTATTCTTTGTTCTAGAATTCAAGGTTACGTGTTATCTCTCATGAATGAAGTAGATCCGTATTTGTTGCTTTCGCTGTGTGTTTTGTATGAGATGCAAAACCAGATTTTCCAACAATTGCATACATGAGACTTCCCACTGCTAAAGCATATGGAACTTGTCTCATTATCTTTTCCTTTTCAAGAGTCTTAGGCCTTTGGTCATCAGACATAGGAACTCCATGTCTGAAAGGAAGCAATCATTTCTTGGAGTTTTGTATGCTAAATCTTGCTAGAAACTTATCTATATATCCAGCTTGTGACAAGCCTAACATTTTATTCTTTCGATCTCGCCAAAGCTTGATCCCTAGAATATAGTTAGCTTCGCCCAAGTCCTTCATATCAAATTGGCTTGACAACCAAATCTTTACTAATGACATTACCCCTACATCGTTTCCAATGAGTAGAATATCATCAACATAAAGCACTAGGAACATTACTACTTTATCTTGATGTCTCTTGTACACATATGGTTCATCAAGATTTTGTTCAAAACTAAATGACTTGATTGCTTGATCAAATCTGATGTTCCATGATCTAGATGCTTGCTTAAGTCCATAAGTGGACCTTTTCAACTTGCATACCATATGCTCTTAGTTCTTTGCTATGAAACCTTCTGGTTGCATCATATAAATATCTTCATCAAGATTGCCATTTAGAAAAGTAGTCTTGACATCCATTTGCCAAATCTCATAATCATAATGAGTTGCAATGGATAAGAGAATTCTTTTAGATTTAAGCATGGCTACTGGCGAAAACGTTTCTTCATAATCAATACTTTCTTTTTGTGTATACCCTTTTGCCACCAGTCTTGCCTTAAAGGTTTCAACCTTTCCATCTATCCCTCTCTTCCTCTTGTAAACCCATTTGCAACCAACATGTTTAATGCCATTAGGAACCTTTACAAGATCCAAACTTGATTGGAATACATAGAATCCAATTTAAATTTCATAGCTTTGACCCAATGATGTGCATCTATATCTTTCATTGCCTCTTCTTAAGTGTAAGGATCAAATTCAACCTCTTCTAAGATAGCTTCATAAGTTTCTCCCAGACCTATAAATCTTACAGGTGGCCTAATAATCCTCCCACTACGACAAGGCTCTTGTGTACTAGTCATCTCATGAGTAATATCTTGTGGTGTATCTGATACAACCACATCATTCCTAGTTTCATCCATTGATTGTTCAATTACAGGATCATTCATTTAAGCTAAAACAACTCTACTTTTAGGAGTATAATCATTCATATAGTCATTTTCCAAAAATTTGGCGTTTATATTGACAAACACTTTATTATCTTTATGATTATAATATAAACCTCCAACAGTTCCTTTTGGATACCCTACAAAGAAAACCACTTTTGTTTTAGATTGTAACTTGTCAAACTTTCCTTTCAACACATGTGCTGGACAACCCCAAATATGGCAATGTCTCATACTAGGCTTACGCCTAATCCACAACTCTACAGGTGTTCAGGAACAGACTTCAAAGGCACTAAATTCAAAAGATATATTGCAGTATTTAAGGCATATCCCCAAAAAGAAATTGGTAGAGTCAAATAACTCAACATGGATCTAACCATATCTAAAAGAATCCTATTCCTTCTTTCTGCTACACCATTTTGTTGTGGTGTTCCAGGTGCAGTCAACTGGGATATAATCCCATTTTCAGTTAAGTAATCCTTAAAATCCCCAAGAAGGAATTCGCCACCACGATCAGATCGAATGGCCTTTATGCGTTTACCAAATTGATTCTCAATTTCAGTCCTAAACTCTTTCAACTTTTCAAAAGGTTCAGACTTTCGTTTCATTAGGTACACATAAACAAATCTAGAGTAATCATCAGTAAAAGTAATGAAATACTCATAGCCACCTCTTGCTTGGATAGACATTGGACCACATACATTTGAATGTACTAGTTCTAGCAAATCTTTGGCTCTATATCCTTTTGTATTAAAAGGTCTTTTCGTCATTTTACCTTTCAAGCAGGATTCGCAGACTAGGAATTCATTAAGTACGAATTTTTTAATTTTTTTAACCAATCGAGATACACGTTCGATTGATCGAAAACTATGAATTTTGAATTTTTCTAAGTGTTTTCACATGGATAAAGTGCAAGGCTATGTGTGATGAGATTACACATTTTTTCTAACTAAAAACCTTTATTTAAAACATCTAATGGGAGAGAGAAACAAGGGTTGGATCTCATGGCCTCCATTATCGGTTCATAGTAGTGTGGGTAAGCACCTTGTCTTGGCGTATATGCCTTGCGATCCTAAAGGAGGGTGTTTACTTCATAGTACTACAAGATTGAACTACCTGTTTAAAGTAGTGTGAACAAGCACCTCGTATTGGCGTATATGCCTTGCGATCCCAAAGGAGGGTGTTTTGTTTCATGGTAATACAAGTTTAAACACTATAAGGGAGATGAAATGTGGCTACACATGATTCTAGATAATGGTGTACACTATACTAAGTGTAATGTTAACCTCCCAAAGGAGCTATGTCATTATTACTTAGAGGCTAAAGGTAATACGACACATTATTAGTGTTTGATAAGAGTTATCATGATAGCACTAATAATGAGAATAGTTCTCAATCAATTATGGTGTTTATAATATACTTGCTACCAAGGATTTATAGACATGGATTGGGTTGTCGTTGCATATATTATTTCATGGTTTTATTAAGGTTCCATATTATATGCTAATATGCTAAATTGATAATGTCCAGTTTATTTATTATATTCATGTTTATTATTTTCAAATTTAATCATGGCATCATTTAGCCCACTTGTTGCTATTCTTAATCAAAACAAACTGACTGGATCCAACTATGTTTATTGGAAAAGAAATTTAGACATTGTTCTTACTGCTGAAGAGCACAAATATGTGCTTACTCAACCATGTCCTAACTTTCCTTCATTAGATGCCCTTCTTGAGGAAAAACAGCGATATGATCGTTGGCAGAAATCTAATGAGATGGCCAAGTGCTATATCCTAGCATCTATCTCAAATGTTCTACAGCATCAAATGCTGGATGTAGAATTAGCTTCGGACATAATGCTAAGTCTGAAGGAGATGTTTGGTGAGCAAGGCTGTTCTGCAAGACAAGAAACCATGAGGCAAATTTATAATATCAAAATGGCTGATGGTACTTCAGTGAGGGAGCATTGTCTTAAGATGATCTCTAATTTGAATACACTGGAAGTTTTAGGTGCTGATATTGATGGAGAATCCCAAGGGGATATGATACTCTAGTCACTACCAGAATCATTCAATGAATTCAGACTTAATTATAATATGAACAAAAAGATTTATTCCTTGTCTGAATTAATGAATGAATTGGTAGCGGTGGAAGGCATTCTTGGTACATCCAGTGTTGAAGCTAATATGGCTGAAGCTTCTACTTCTCAACCTAAGTCAAAAGGCAAGGGTAAGAAGAAACAAATTGCCTTAGGAGTTGCCAACAAGGGAAAGAAAAAGGACTATGCCAAAGGAAAGTGTTTCCATTGTGGTGAGAAAGGACATTGGAAGAGGAATTGTCCAAAATTCAGAACTGCCAATAATAAGGGTATGAAAAGTTCATTCCTTCTTGAAATATATTTAGTACAAAATCCCATGAATTCCTGGTGTATGGATTCAGGTTGTACTAACCATATTTGCAATTCTTTGCTGGGTTCTAAGAGACTAGAAAGCTGAGTGAAGGGGAATTGTTTCTTACTTTGGCTGATGGGAGCAGAATTCCAGTTGTAGCTGTTGGAGTGTTTAATTTATGCTTTGATTCTAAAGTTTTAATATTGGAAGACTATTTATATGTACCTAATGTTTATAGGAATTCAATTTCTGCAACTTATTTAGGTAAGTATGGATATTGTGTTATCCTGAAAGACAATATTGTAATAAAGAAGGGTAAAGTGTTTATCTGTTCTGACAATATTGTTGATGGTCTTTATATTTTAACTCCTAATAAGCATGAATTATACAATTCTGAATTAGATAATAACTCTCATGTAAAATTATTAAAGAGAAAGTTTCCTTCTACTAATGATGCATATCTTTGGCACTTGCGTTTGGGTCATATTAATTCAAACAGAATTCAAAGACTGATTAAAGATGGTCTCTTAGAGCCATTGGACTTTTGATGGATTTCCAGTTTGTGAATCTTGTTTGGAAGGCAAAATGACCAAATGACATTTTAATGCAAAAGGTAGAAGAGCCCAAGAGTTGCAGGAATTAGTTCATACGGATGTATGTGGTCCTATGTCTACCCAAGCTAAAGGAGGTTATTAGTACTTCATCACTTTTACCGATGATTACTCAAAATATGGTTATGTGTACCTAATGAGACGGAAGTCCGAAGCCTTTGAAAAGTTCAAAGAGTTTAGGGCTGAAGTTGAGAATCAATTGGGTAAACACATAAAGGCCATTCGATCTAATTGTGGTGGCGAATACCTTCTTGGGGATTTCAAGGATTACTTAACTCAAAATGGGATTGTATCCTAATTGACTAGACCTGGAACTCCCCAACAAAATGGTGTAGCTAAGAGAAGGAATAGGACTCTTTCAGAAATGGTTAGGTCCATGATGAGTTATTCAACTTTATCAATTTCCTTTTGGGGATATGCACTAAAAAATCCAATGCATATTTTAAATTTAGTTCCATCAAAATTTGTTCCCAACACACCTAAGGAATTGTGGAGTGGGCGCAAGCCTAGTATTAAATATCACCACATTTGGGGATGTCCAGCACATGTGTTGAAAGGGATGTCTGATAAGTTGGAAGCAAAAACAGAAGTATGCATGTTTTTAGGGTATTCAAAGGAAACTAAGGGTTATTTATTCTATAATCATAAAGATAACAAAGTTTTTGTTAGCACCAATGCAAAATTTTTTGGAAGATGATTATGTGAATAATTTTAATCCTAGAAGTAAAGTTGTTTTGGATGAAATAGATGAACTTGTAGTTGTTTCAGCTATCTGAACAGTTATATCACTTGATAGCCCTTTTGAGCTAAAAAGAAAATGTTTTCAAAAATCACCCGAATTTATAATTTGGCACATGAGCTCCTAAGGCTAAAAAGTAAGCGTTCAAGATAACGGAGAAAGGCATTCATTTCACTACCATCCTGCTTGCAGAAAAATATCCCTTACTAGCCCAGTTGAGCCTGTTGAATTCTTTTCTTGTTTAACCCAGTCAAGGATTACCCCCCACACTAGGGCGGGTTAGATGGTTACAAGGACCTCATGCTAGGTGACTTCCAATATTTGAGTCCATCAAATGAGTCCCTAATTGAAAAAAATGAGAAAAGAGCCCAAATCGAATGACAAAAGTCATGGGCAATCAAATCAAATGAAGCCCCCAGCAAAGAAAGGGCAAAAGAAAAAATTCAGCCCGAAACAATCAAGAAACACAGGCCAAAGAAAATCAAAATGAAAGCCCTAAAAAGGAAATAGGCAAAATTCAAGAAATGGACTCAAATTGAGGATATAGCGGAGCATAAGAGGCAACCAAAAGGATTCTTGATGAAGTGTAATCCTTGACTTTTGGTAACCCTTCAAAGAATTTCACAACTAAAATATCTTCCCGTAAGCCTAGGAAACCCATATCCTTACATTACGGTCCTGAGAAAGTCCTTCCTGATTGAGAGCGACTACTTAGCCTATGGAGCTTATGCCAAATAATCACCACATGTGAAAATTTTGAGCCTGATATCCTTCATTTCAAGCACCCAATTAACCCCAAGGCCACATTACAACCTAATGAAAGACCTCACTGATCACTTAGGATCAGTTTATCGTGGCACATTGAACATTTGGTCAATCATTGATGACGGAATAATCCGCTTATGCCAAGGCGTCATGCCTCAAAAAGGGTAGGGTTCTCTCCCAACCCACTTGATGAGTTCAAAAGGCCAAACACATCATTCATGTTTTCCCTACATAGCTTAAAAAGGGACACCCATGCATTTGGTAAACATAAGCACTTTGCTCAAGAAATCCTTACTCGCGAGCATGTCCCCTATTTAGGGTAAATGATAGCCATCGAGCACATACACTCATAAACCACATAGGAAACATGGCCTTAGCGAGCCCCTCATTTGGTACATGCATTTAAACAGATTTTCATGATCATGAATGAATTTCCAAAATTTCTAAACTGGGTTTTCTAAACCAATTGAAACAGAAGGGGAAAATAATGACCTTCAAAGATTTCAAATCCTCCAAACTTTTCAAGTCCAAAAACAAATCCTTGAGGGTTATTCATTTCTTCCCAAGGAATTTCCAGAAAAATGAGGTTTTAAGATTGCAACAACCTATGCAAGCCTCCCTTCATTATTACCAGGCACCTTCAAAAAGACCTGAACCTAGAAGATTTACATGCTCAACCCTAGGTTTTAAATGCCATCTGAGCATCATTTCCCTAAACACTTTTCGAGCTTCTTGAACTCATCCCAACAGAGGATGCCTGAGTCATTGCTTCAGACATGACCACCATTGCCCAAAGGTTGGCCCCAGTCTCAATCCTAATACTGGGGCAATTTTATTTCTTATATTTTCAAACCATAGATGGTATTCCCTTTATCCAATGCGATTCGAGATATCCACTAAGAGAAGGAGAGATCTCTCCCCGTGAAAGCCTGAATAGGCACCCAGCATGCACAATTCATCAAAACCACACAGAACTCAGCATCAAGGCAATTCTTGTCTAGCTATGACCAAAAGTGTCAACATTTCTAATAGGGGACCTTCCTCACAATTCGAATCCAGAATTCAGCAAATCAAGGAACCCGTTGTGGTATAATCGTCTAGTACGAGCTCAAACTTATGACAAGTTGGTCCGCCGATCCAAAACCATGCAAAATCCTATAATGGGGCAGTTTCTTTTGCGTGGTTCAGCCCATTTTCTGCTTGTCAATCTTAAGAGCTGGTCCACCCCGCCAGGAACTTTTCCTCTCATGTCAAGAACTGCACAAAACCTACACTGGGGCAGTTTGTCTTTGTGCGTCTCATCCAGCACCTCAAGATGTCTTGAACCTCATTTTCTAAAACTCGGTTTGCCCGATTCAGGGGTCGATTCAGCCCCGATAATCGGAATTCACAACAGAAAGACGTTAGAGCCCGTTCTCAGCCATGCGGCAGCTTTTTAAGCTTATTTTAAGGATGGAGGGAGTCATTTCCCATGAGGTCATCCCAAGGAACTCGTCTTTGCATTATTAGCTTGCTCAAGTAATAACAGGGGCAACCAGTGCGTGTCGCCTCATGACATGTCTAAGGAGATCTCGTTCAGTATGTCTGTGTTCATTACCAGCATTTTGGTATGGTCTATGAAGTCAAGGCCACTTTTAGCCAGTCTGTAGGCTTGGAACCCCGCAAAACCCTAAACTGAGGCAGTTTATTTTGCGCGATTCCCTCCCCTTTGTCCAATATACAAGAATTGGCCCGTCCCACTGAGGATGTGTCTCTCATGTCAATAATTGCATGAAACCCTAAACTGGGGTAGTTTATTTCATGCGATCTCTCCATTTTCTCTCCCCTCAGTGGGAGGATCATTATTCAAAAGCCACTGACGAACCTGTGAGGATACTTTGCGATGCTAGTGCTACCAGTATCACACATGTAAAGCCCTTTGAAAGGTGATATCCAGAATTATACATGTAAGTCCTACCCAGAGGCATTGTGTCACACATACAGCAGCAGCCCTTTGAAAGGCGACATCCAGAATTGTACATGTAAGTCCTACCCAGAGGCATTGTTTCTTGCACACATTAGCAGCCCTTTGAAAGGCGACATTCAGAATTGTACATGTAAGTCCTACCTAAAGACATTGTTCTTGCACACATCAGCAGTCCTTTCAAAGGAAATTTCTAGAATCATACCTCAGACCTCTCAAAGGCATTTTTTCCAGAGTCATACATGTAAGTCCTAACCAGAGGCATTGTTTCACGTACACGACAGCAGCCCGCTTAAAGGCAATTTTCCTATGGTTGTACATGTAAGTCCTAACCAGAGGCATTGTTTTTCATACATGTCAGCAGCCCTCTTAAAGGCGATTTTTCTATGGTGGTACGTGCAAGTCCTAATCAGAGGCATTGTCTTTCATGCACATCAGTAGCCCTTTCAAAGGAAGTTTCTAGAGCTACACATATTAGTCCTAATTAGAGGCATTGTTTTACACATACATCGGTAGCCCTCTCAAAGGCATTTTTGCAGAATCATACATGTAAGTCTTAACAAGAGGCATTGTTGCATACATACATCGTGAAGTTACACACATGTCCAGGCCTGTCAAGAGACAACCCACAATATACATACATAACTGACCCACCAGAGGCAATGTCTACAAGATACATGAAGAATACATACATGCCCACATAGAGGCTACATCATGCTACAACAGTCAATATTCTATGCTAACCCTACTGGGAATCATCATCCCTAAAGGAATCAATAGTCTCATCATCAGAAGAAGTGTCCTCATGGGACGTAGCATACATGGGGGCCTTCCCCCGGTCTCCCTTGGAACCAGCTCTCCAAGACATGATCTACAAAACAGCAAGAAATTCAAACACAAGTGGTAAGCCCAAAAGTTAAATGGCAACAAAGATGAACTAACACTTTTTCCTAAACATGTTATGTAGGTCCATGTCAAGCACATGATCTCACAAAAAGTAGATTCTTGCAAGCATTCTACAGTGAATGAACCAGCGACAAGCGTTTCTGGACTCGCGTTCTACAGTGAGTGAACCAGCTATAAGTGTCTCTGGACTTGCATTCTACAGTGGGTGATAGCGGCCGTGCCGTATGCTCGCATTCTACAGTGGGTGATAACCGCTGTGCCGTATGCTCTCATTTCTACAGTGGGTGATAGCGGCCGTGCCGTATGCTCGCATTCTACAGTGGGTGATAGCGGCTGTGCCGTATGCTCGCATTTCTATAGTGGGTGATAGTGGCCGTGCCGTATGCTCACATTGTACAATGGGTGATAGCGGTCGTGCCATATGCTCACATCCCCTCTTGAGGTTATAGCGACCGTGTTGTACGCCTCGTGCCATCGCAGTTATCAAGTTCGTAAAGAAGTTTCGAGTTCTTGATCCACATTGGGTGATAGTGTCTGTGCCGTATGCTCACATCCCATCTTAAGGTTATAGTGACCGTGTCGTATGTCTCGCGCTATCACAGTCATCAAGTTCCTATAGAAGTTCTGAGTTCCTGATCCATAGTGGGTGATAGCGGCCGTGCCGTATGCTCACATCCCATCTTGAGGTTATAGCGACTGTGTTGTACATTTCGCGCCATGACAGTCATCAAGTTCCTAAAGAAGTCCCAAGTTCCTGATCTGTAGTGGATAATAGCGGCCATGTCGTATGCTCACATCCCATCTTGAGGTAGTAGCGACCGTGTCATATGCCTCGTACCATCACAGTTATCAAGTTCCTAAAGAGTTTTGAGTTCCTGATCTACATTGGGTGATAACGGCCATGCTGTATGCTCACATCCTATCTTGAGGTAATAGCGACTGTGTAGTATGCCTCGCATCACACAGTTATCAAGTTCCTAAAGAAGTTTCGAGTTCCTGATCCACAGTGGGTGATAGCGGCCGTGCCGTGTGCTCACATCCCATCTTGAGGTTATAGCAACCATGTCGTACGTTTCGCGTTATCACAGTCATCAAGTTCCTAAAGAATCCTAAGTTCCCAATCACCAGGTAAGTCCCCTTACTTTGCCTAGCATTTATTTTCTGCATCCATAGCATCCAACATTTGCATGTTTTTCTTGCATGAGAGGATGTTTTAGGGTTCAAAGAAATTTGTTCAATTCTCTTTGAAACCTAAAAACCCTAATTTTGCAGCCACACCCAGAGATGGGATCAGAAAATATGTGTGAGTTTGAGAGTCAAAAACGTATGCCTCTTGGAGTGTTGAAAAAAAAAAAAAAAAGTCTCTCTCTAGAGGGTGAAAAAGTGTGCTGAATTATGAGATGACTCCTCTATTTATAGAGGTTGGAATGCTGAAAAGAAAAATAAAAAAAACGTATGGGGAAAAACCCTAAAAAAAAAAAAAGATTTGGATAAGAGTAAGCTGATTTTTCAGATCAGAAACAGTTTCGTATTTTGATCATATCTCTTTACTCAAAATTCGGATTAAGACAAAATTTTGACAGCGGAAGGGAAATTCGATTCTCTACAACGTTTCCAGAAATAGCCTAGTCCGAATTTTGAGTTCTACTATGCCAAAAGTGCCTCAGAACGTGTATCTGAAATCTGTTACTTGATTAGCACGTTTTTGAGGTGTTTTCCAACTTTAAGACTGTATTTGGACGAATTTCAGAGTTATTTTCATTATAAATCTCATTCCAAAGTGATAATTATGACTTTTAAATTAATTATATTGAATATAATTACCCCAAAAGCCTAATTATCCACAATCTTTAAATATTATCAGCTTATTTGTTTTAATCCCATGCAACAAATCTCACTTTAAGAAAAATACTCCACCAATCACATAAATTCATTTAATTAATTGTAATCATCAACCAATCAAAATTAATTTCAATTAATCACACGTGATCGGTTTCACCCCATACAATGCATGCTGACCGTGTAAACTTGATCATGTGATATCTTTCGATTTGACGATCCGATTTGGAAACCGGGCATACCGTCGCAACCGTTAGAACCTCAAGATCATTTTCATGATATGCAATGAATGAATTAATGCATGTAATGCAATAAAAAATTGATGTATGTGATGCAAGAACAAAATGATGCATGTGATGCAAGAATGATTTTTTTTTTGTACATGGATGGTCACTCCAGTCATCTTCCTTGATTAAATCATGGGTGCAAAATCGAGTGTCTACACTTCCATGCGAGCAAGTGTCTTGATCAAGATGTTAATACTTTCATCCATGCTCTTCATTGCTTCTTGATATCTTCCTTAGTGAGTAGATCTTGACAAGATTAGGGATGTGCTTTGAGATTATCTTAAATGTCCCTAAAAATGAATTTAATCAAATAAACATGTGCTCCCAATGTCTTAAAGTTTTGGACCCAACGTCTTAATCAAGTTTTGGTGGCAAACCGTTAATGTACTCAAAGCCTATCATAGGCAATGGCACAGATTGTGAGTTGGTGGGACGAACTTCAAAAGACTTTGGCCCGAATGGAGCGTACTCATCTTCCCAGTCATCACCAACCGAGGTAAAAGGGACAAAAGAACCAAGTGAAGTGTGTGGAAACAAGTATTGAACAAGCCTTTATTAAGATTAAAAAATAGGACACATTGGAATCAAAATCTCTATCCCTAGTAGAGCCACCACTGTGAGCGTAACGGCTTCCTCCTTAAGAAAGGGGGAGTACACCTCAGCCGAGTGGATTGGGGCAGAGAAAAGATTGGAGTCGCCACCTAGATTAGGTCTAGGAACCATTTAATAGTGCCCTTACATGGAAGGACTAAGTCTTACTACCAGAGTATGGGTTCGGAGTTTAGGTGCGGTTTTAGGAAGGTGTTAGGCACCTAAAACCACCCGACTCGTTGGTCGGCTTCCAGTCATTGTGTCTTACAACTTAATCCTATTAAAGGCATATTCAACATAGTCATTCTAACTCACATACACACTAGCATATATCTTAGCATACAACATGACATCAATCATCCCAAAACTCTAACATGCATTTATCATGGCATCATATCATCATAAACCCTATCATGTTCCTATCTCATTACATCCAAGGCAGCAAACAAATCATGGCGGAAACCAAACATATAATCATGGCATATGACCTTGCATATACATATCCATCAAAAGAAGATAAAGTTCCTATAACAAACAAATGCATGTTCATGTGAATGCATGACTTACCTTAGTTACTTTACTACATCACAACACCTATGCATCAATGAATGGACATATCATATGCATGTTCATGGTAAAACAAAGAAAACACAATAGAAAACCCTAATCTAATCATGTTAATGGCCAACAAACAAATAAATGGAGAAACAGCAACTCAAGAACATGAAAACAAGATAAAACAGAGGCATATGATGTAAAAGAAACAAAGAAACAGAAGCAGAAAAACTCGGATCAGGGTTTCTATGCTGAAGTATATGTGCACATACATAAGCCTACGTATGCGGGCTAGTTGTTTGCGTATGCATACTTCGAGCCTGCGTGCGCATACAGAATTATGCGTGCGCAGACATGCCCTAGGAACCCTAACCCAGAAACTTAAGACTGAAAATAGAGTAGAAACAAAAAATAAAGAAGCTAACAACCTAACATGCTTTAAAACATAGAAGCTACTAAATCCTAGGCTAAACAAACATATTAAGATATAAACAAAGCAAGAAAACAGATTAAAACATGATTAAAATGAAGAGAAGAAAAGAAAAGCTTAGAACTCAATACCTTAAAACAAAAGCTCCTAGGCTTGATTTTGACCGTTCCCCTTAGTCAAATCTATTCACAATTAAACAAGGAAGTGATTAGTAATCTTAAAACTCAAAGATCAAGGCTAGAAAAGGTCTCAATCAGAAAATATTGACTTGAGGATGTTTTGTGAAAAACTCCCCCTTTAATTCACTATTTCTAGTGAATTTTGTGTTTTTCCTTAGGATTTTCTCTGTCCTTGAAATATATCATGTAAGGCTTTATATAGTTGAAAAATGGGGGTTCGGAACGGCTCCCAGACGATGTGGGATTCATTCCAAACCTCAGCTTTAATGTTGAAAACTTGCCTTTCACAGCTCTTTAGAACCCTAGTTGCGTATGCAAGTCTGTGCCTGCGTATGCATGCATCAGACCTGCGTACGCGTATGTGTGTATGCGTACGTAGGCCGAGGGTTTCCTTGACCTTTATTTTCCAAAAATAGATTTATTTACTCATAAAAATATATATTTTCCATTTTAACATTTCTTAAGTTAATTTAGAATCTGATTGGGCCCTAAACCAACCTTGGGCCTTAGAATTTTACCATCATTGGGGAACGGGGGCTCGAGTTATAAGGGGTGTGAGTGCAAGGCATAGTTTTGGAGAGTACGCCTCGGCCGAGTGGACCAGGGAGAATAAACAAGGAGTTGCCACCTAGTTTTATGGTCTAAAAACCATGAATATAGCGCCCTTACGTGGAAGGACTAGTCTTGCTACCAGAGTATGGGTTTAGAGTTTAGGTACGGTCTTGGGAAGGTGTTAGGCACCTAAAACCACCTGACTCGTGAGTCGGCTTCCACTCATTGTGTCCTACGTCTTAATCCTATTAAAGGCACATTCAACATTGCATCTTAACACACACACACACACACACACACACTAGCATACATCTAAGCATACTACATGGCATTTCAGGTTATCTCATCTAAAGCAGCCAAACAAATTATGGTAGAAAAGTAGGCATGGCAACAAAGTATTAATCATTAAAAATATATACCATACTTTTAGACATGAAAACAAACATCAAACAAACATATCCATTACTAAAATGCATGCTCATACCAATGCATGTCTTATTTTACTTACCTCACTGCATCACAGCACCTATGGCATTAACGCATGGATATGTGAATGCATGTCCATGGTATTAAAGTGAGAAACAAAGAGGAAACCCTAATCTAGAAACAGAGGCTAAAAAACATACAAGAAGATCATAACAGAGGCATATTATGTGAAAGAAACAAAGAAATAGAAGTAGAAAAACTCATATTAGAGTTTCTGGGCACGAGTATGCATGCGCATACATAGGCCTGCGTACGCAGGCCAATTGTATGCGTACGCATACTTTGAGTCTACGTACGCATGCAGAAGCATGCGCACGCAAACATGCCCAGAAGAACCCTAACCTAGAAAGCAAGAACAGAAAAAGAAAGAAAAGCTAATCTAAAAACCTAGCATGCTTAAAATCATAAAGCAATGAAAACCTAGGCTAAACAAACATATTATAGTATATAGAAACAAAGGAAACAAGGAACACATAAAGATTAAAGAAATGGAAGAAAAAGAAAAGCTTAGAACTCAATACCTCAAATAAGAAGCTCTTTGAGTTTGATTTTGACCGTTCCTCACGACTTAAGCACCAACTTGAAGAAGATATTGGCTGTAAAGTTCTTCACTTCATCAATAATGAAGATCAAGAAGCACTTGGTTACAAAACCCTAAGGCGCAAAGACGCAGTAGCTTCTTTCAGAGAGAATAAGGCATCGGTCACCTTTTGCATTCATTCTCCTTGTATTCTCTTCTGTGACGGCCTCTAAAATAAGCCTTATATATTTCTAGGGTTGTGAGAAAAGAAGCCCTACACAAATACAAAAACATGGGCCAAAAATCAGATCTGGAAATCTGAATTCCCATAACCTCGATAGATACCTCGATAGTTATCTGTCGAGCAGCTGTCTAGCCTCATTAAACCTCGATAGCTAGCTGTCGAGCTATCTGTCCAGCTTTAGTGAACAACTTTTCTTCACTTGTTTCTTGGTCCAATCTTCATGGCTTTAATACTAGACTTGAACAACATGTTTCTTGAAGTATTAAACACATCCTAGATCTACCCAATTACAAGTAAAGTGCGTTTTGTCAAAGGATAAGCCAATTACATAAAATAGTGACATATGTTCCTAACAAGTGAATCACATATGTCCTAACAATGATGAATAACTTAAATGATTAAACCGGGTACTCAAGGATTAAGACGTAGTAATCTACAAAGTGGTAGTCTAAATTAATGACTTTGTATTACTACAAATATTTTATGAAGGGGTTGCACATACAATAAAGTCTTGGGATTTAATTTATTAATAAGGCCTAGAGTGCAATTATATTTATATAGTGGTATTAAATATAATTAATGGTAACTTTGGACTTGTCAAGAGTTGACAGAA
The DNA here is from genome assembly GCA_030021035.2 of Notholithocarpus densiflorus. Taxonomy (NCBI): domain Eukaryota; kingdom Viridiplantae; phylum Streptophyta; class Magnoliopsida; order Fagales; family Fagaceae; genus Notholithocarpus; species Notholithocarpus densiflorus. Next base: position 1,453,249 of record JARYZH020000007.1, read on the forward strand.
AAGCCCAAGGCAGCTAGTGTCTTATTTGTTCCCTTTTGGTCCCACTCCAAGCCACACACTAAAGCCCAATTGGAAAGGCCCAAAAGGCTAGCCCAATTAGATAATCAGTTATGTGGAGAGAAACATACGTAATTTTTGTAGAAAACATGAAATGGTATGTATGTGAGTGTTAGACACTCTTTTATTCTCTCTTGAACATACACATATAACTGATTGAGAGACCACACATCTTGGGTATCAAGTGGAATTGGAGTGAAGATTAAAAGTGTTCTCAAGAACTTCTGATATTTGGTTTTGAATTTCACCAAGGTACACTTTCTTATTCTTAATTTTGAAACTTACATAGTGCATGTTATTAATTGCGAATGAAGTAGATCCGCTAATTTTCCGCTGCGTTCATTCATCTTTCCATCAAATGGTATCAGAGCGGTCTTCAATTTCTAATCTGTATAACATGTTTTGTGAGTTTTGGAATTAGAGATAATAGTTTCATGATGTTAGACGATTATATAGGTATTTAATTTTTTGCATGGCTGTTGAAACTATGATATGATGAAAATTGATATTGATGTTATGATATTGTTTAAATTTGAATTTAAGTATGTTAAATTGAACTTTAAGGCTATATCAATGGAATTGACTTTTGATATCAAATTCTATCTATCATGTTCATATGGTGGTTGTTTATTCATGAAAACTGTTGAAAACTGTTCAGACCTTCCTTGAAAAAACTAAAAACACGGGTTTTTCGCGGGTTAGCTTCTCTCGAAGTTACTCGCGAAAGATGCCTCTGAAGCACAAAAACTTTCGCGGATAAGTTTTACTAGCGAAATAGTCACGAGACAGTAGCGAAAGTTTCTATTTGAATTTTTTGTTTTCACAAAACTTTTCGCGAGTAAGCTTTACTCGCGAAACAGTCGCGAGACAATAGAGAAAGTTTTTGTTTGGATTTTTGTATTTTCACTATTTTGCCTGAACTCATTTTCGCGGGAAGCGCTTAGTAGCGAGATTCTCGCGAAAATGCCACTGAAGGGAATATTGAACTTTTTCTATGTGTTTTCAAATGTTTAAAGTGCAAGGCTATGTGTAATTAGATTATGCATGTTTTATAATTAAAAACCTTTATTCTAAAACATCTAGTGGGAGAGAGATACAAGGGTTGGATCTCACGGCCTCCAATGTCGGTTCATAGTAGTATGAAATATATACTCTGTCTTTGCTTCGAGCTTAGCATTCCATGCGGAGAGTATTTATTTCATGGTCCTACAAGATTGAATTACTTGGTTTATAGTGGTTTGATCAAACACCTTGTCTTAGCTTCGAGCTTTGCATTCCATGCGGAGGGTGTTTTGTATCATGGTACTACAAGATAAGCCTGTTAAGGGGATGAAATGTGGCTACACATGATTTTAGACAATGGTATACACTAGACTAAATACTATAGTATCCTTTATGCTGAGTTCTTACTATTATTATTTAGAGGCCAAATCTATAACGTGTTGGGGTTTATGCCCTAAAATCCAATTTCATTGGCATGTCATAAATGATTAAATAGTTTAATTATATGAGACTATCTTTAAATGAACTAATGGGACATTGTCTTAGTCCATGAGATGCAAAGTATGTGATTTATGTGATTTAGTCATAGAAGATATAAATCACAAGTTCTTTGTAAACTCAAAATTTTAGTTCGTAGTCGGTGATGAAATTAGGCATTTCATCTGCGAAGACTATAACTATCAACTACGATGATTTGTCTTGATCATGGAAGTGGAGACTTCTAGTTGGTATGTTGATATATTTTAAGAGTTAAGACATATTGAACTGGACCGCTGTGAGATTTATTATTCTCCTAACGACTGTAAAATGAATAATAAATCTCACGACTTCTATTCACATCAACTCTAAATCCTGAGAGAATAATGGACCTGATCATTAGGTGTAGGTTGCTTTGATATATTAGGAGTGAGATCTATAAGTTACGGTCAAAACCTCAGTATGTTGGGCAGCCGCATTTAGTGTTGATGGAACATATATTCTCAAGATGGAATTCATAATCTCTTAACAGAGACATAAAATATTCCCTTGAAATAAGTTTAATGGGTTTGGTTATTCAAGAGAGTTGGGCCCAACCACTTTAGTAAGTTGTTACTAAAGTATATATTTATGAAATTTGATTTCATAAATATATGATGAATAACGTAAAGGATTAAACCGGGTACTCAAGGATTAAGATGTAGTAATCTTCAAAGTGGCAGTCTACATTCATAACTTTGTATTACTATGAATATTTTAATGAAGGGGTTGCATGTATAATAAAGTCTTGGGATATAATTTATAGATAAGGCCTAGAGTGCAACTATATTTATATAGTGGTATTAAATATAGTTAATGGTAACTTTGGACTTGTCAAGAGTTGACAGAAAAGCCCAAGGCCCATTGGAGCTAGTGTCTTATTGGTCCTACTCCAAGCCACACACTAGAGCTCAATTGGAAAGGCCCAAAAGGGTAGCCCAATTAGATAATCAGTTGTATATAAGGAGAGAAACATACAGAATTTCATAAGTGCTTTTTCATAAGGTTAAGATGAAGGTCTTTCATAAGAGAGTTCTCATAAGGAATGAAATGGTTTGTATGTGAGTGTTGGACACTCATTATTCTCTCCTTGGAAACTGATTGAGAGACCACACATCTTGGGCATTAAGTGGAATTGGAGTGAAGATTGAAAGTCTTCCCAAGAACTTCTGATCTTCATTTTTGAATTTCACCACACCAAGGTACGCATTCTTGTTCTCAAATTCTGAAACTTACATAGTACATGTTATCAATTGCGAATGAAGTAGATCCGTTAATTTTTCCGCTGCGTATGTTTTGTATGCGTTACAAACATGTATTTTTCCAACATAACGGCATACTATTAATGTTTGATAAGAGTTATCATGATAGAACTAATAATGAGAATAGTTCTCAATCAATCATAGTATTCAATACTCACTCTATGCTGAGGGATATTGAATATGAGATTAGGTTGTCATTGCATATATTATATTATGGTTTTATTAAGGTTCCATACTATAGGTTTATATGCTAAATTGATAATGTCCAGTTTACTTATTATAATCATGTTTATTATTTCAGATTTGAACATGGGATCATTTAGCCCACTTGTTACTATTCTTAATCAAAACAAACTGACTGGATCCAACTACGTTGATTGGAAAAGAAATTTGGATATTGTTCTTACTGCTGAAGAGCACAAATATGTGCTTACTAAACCATGTCCTAGCTTCCCTTCATTAGATGCTTTTCCTGAGGAAAAACAGTGATATGATCGTTGGCAGAAATCTAATGAGATGGCCAAGTGCTACATCCTAGCATCTATCTCAAATGTTCTATAGCATCAAATGCAGGATGTAGAAATAGCTTCGGACATTATGCTAAGTCTGAAGGAGATGTTTGGTGAGCAAGGCCGTTCTGCTAGGCAAGAAACCATGAGGCAAATTTACAATACCAAAATGACTGATGGCAGTTCAGTGAGGGAGCATTGTCTTACAATGATCTCTAACCTGTATACACTGGAAGTTTTAGGTGCTGATATTCAAACTCAATTATAATATGAACAAAAAGATTTATTCTTTGTCTGAATTAATGAATGCGTTGGTAGCGTAGGAAGGCATTCTTGGTACTTCTAGTGTTGATGCCAATATGGTTGAAGCTTCTACTTCTTAACCTAAGTCGAAAGGCAAGGGTAAGAAAAAGAAGAAGAAGGACTTCACCAAGCAAGAGGGTAAGCAAATTACCTTAGGGGTTGCTAATAAAGGAAAGAAGATCAAAGGAAAATGTTTCCATTGTGGTGAGAAAGGACATTGGAAAAGGAATTGTCCAAAATTCAGAGCTGCCATTAATAAGGGTATGAATAGTTCGTTCTTCCTTGAAATATGTTTAGTACAAAATCCCACGGATTCCTGGTGTGTGGATTCAGGTTGTACTAATCATAAATGCAATTCTTTGCAGGGGTTCCAGGAGACCAGAAAGCTTAATGAAGGGGAATTGTTTCTTACTTTGGCTGATGGGAGTAGGATTCCGGTTGTAGCTGTTAGTGTTTTTAATTTATGTTTTGAATCTAGAGTTCTAATATTGAAAGACTGTCTGTATGTACCTAATGTTCGTAGGAATTTAATTTCTGCAACTTATTTAGGTAAACATGGATATTGTGTTATCCTTAAAGACAATGTTGTAATAAAGAAGGGTAAAGTGTTTATCTGTTCTGGAAATATTGTGTATGGTCTTTATATTTTATCTCCTGATAAGCATGAATTATATAATTCTGAATTAGATAATGACTCTTATGTAAAATCATTAAAGAGAAAGTTTCCTTCTACTAGTGATGCATATCTTTGGCACTTACGTTTGGGTCATATTAATTCAAACAGGATTCAAAGACTTGTCAAAGATGGACTCCTAGAGCCATTGGATTTTGAAGAATTTCCAGTTTGTGAATCTTGTTTGGAAGGTAAAATGACCAAACGACCTTTTAATGCAAAAGGTAGAAGAGCACAAGATTTGCTAGAACTAGTACATTCAGATGTATGTGGTCTTATGTCAATCCAGGCAAGAGGTGGCTATGAGTATTTCATTACTTTCACTGATGATTACTTTAGATTTGGTTATGTGTACCTAATGAAACAGAAGTCCAAAGCCTTTGAAAAGTTCAAACAGTTTAAGGCTAAAGTTGAGAATCAATTGGGTAAACTCATAAAGGCCATTCGATCTGATCGTGGTGGCAAATACATTTTTGGGGATTTTAAGGATTACTTAACTGAAAATGGGATTGTATCCCAATTGACTGCACCTGGAACTCCACAACAAAATGGTGTAGCGGAAAGAAGGAATAGGACTCTTTTAGATATGGTTAGGTCCATGATAAGTTATTCAACTCTACCAATTTCTTTTTGGGGATATGCCTTGAATACTGCAATGTATCTTATGAATTTAGTACCTTCGAAGTCTGTTCCTAAAACACCAGTGGAGTTGTGGAGTGGGTGCAAGCCTAGTATGAGACATCTCCATATTTGGGGTTGTCCAGCACATGTGTTAAAAGGAAAGTCTGACAAGTTACAGCCTAAAACAGAAGTGGTTTTATTTGTAGGGTATCCAAAGGGAACTGTTGGGGGTTTGTTCTATAGTCATAAAGATAATAAAGTGTTTGTTAGCACAAATGCCAAATTCTTAGAAAATGACTATATGAATGATTACACTTCTAGAAGTAGAGTTGTGTTGGCTGAAATGAATGAACTTGTAATTGAACAACCAATGGATGAAACTAGGGATGAAGTGGCTGTATTAGATACACCACAAGATATTACTCATGAGATGACTAGTACACAAGTGCCTCGTCGTAGTGGGAGAATTGTTCGGCCTCCTATAAGATTTATAGGTTTAGGAGAAACTTATGAAGCTATCTCAGAAGAGGCTGAATCGGATCCCTACACTTATGAAGAGGCAGTGAATGATATAGATGCACATTATTGGGTCAAAGCTATGAAATCTGAATTAGATTCTATGTATTTCAATCAAGTTTGGGATCTTGTAAAGGTGCCTAATGGCATTAAACCTGTTGGTTGCAAATGGGTTTACAAGAGGAAGTGAGAGATAGATGGAAAGGTTGAAACCTTTAAAGCAAGGCTAGTGGCGAAATGGTATACTAAAAAAGAAGGTATTGATTATGAGGAAACCTTTTCACCAGTAGCAATGATTAAATCTATCAGAATTCTCTTATTCATTGCTGCTCATTATGATTATGAAATTTGGAAAATGGATATCAAGACTGCATTTCTTAATGGCAATCTTGAAGAAGAAATCTATATGATGCAACCGGAAGGTTTCATAGCAAAGAACCAAGAGCATATGGTATGCAAGTTGAAAAGGTCCATTTATGGACTTAAGCAAGCATTCAGGTCATGGAACATCAGATTTGATCAAGCAATCAAATCATTTGGTTTTGAACAAAATCTTGATGAACCATGTGTGTACAAAAGACACCTAGTGCTTTATGTTGATGATATTTTACTCATTGGAAATGATGTGGGAGTGATGTCATCAGTGAAGGTTTGGTTGTCAAGCCAATTTGATATGAAGCATTTAGGTGAAGCTAACTTTATTCTAGGGATCAAGCTTTGGCGAGATCGCAAGAATAAGATGTTAGGCTTATCACAAGCTGGATATATAGATAAGGTCTTAGAATGGTTTAGCATGCAAATCTCCAAGAAAGGATTACTTCCTTTCAGATACGGAGTTTCTCTGTCTGATGACCAAAGGCCTAAGACTCAAGAGGAAGAAATTATGATGAGACAAGTTCCTTATAATTCTGTAGTAGGAAGTCTCATGTATGCCATGCTTTGTACTAGAACAGATATCTGTTATTCAATTCGCATGGTCAGCCGATATCAATCAAATCCAGGACCAAAACATTGGCAAGCTGTAAAGCATATTCTCAAGTATCTACGGAGAACGAGAGATTATATGCTTGTTTACCGGTGTGAGGATTTGATTCCCATTGGCTATACAGATTCAGACTTTCAATCGGATCTAGATTTCAGAAAGTCCACTTCAGGATGTGTATTCACCTTGGGAGGTGGAGCCATAAGTTGGAGGAGTGTTAAGCAATCATGTGTATTCAATATCAGTTAGTTTAGTTTCTCAAAAAAAAAAAAAAAGTATCAGTTAGTTTAAATTTAAACTTACTTATCAGATAACCCATGTGGATGATCCATGGGCCATGGTTTATGGGTTGGGTCAAAACTAGCCCAATTTCTAACATCTCCCACTCGTCCATACTGGGTACTACAGTTAGAACTAACTCCTCTCAATCTCTTGTCCAATCCTCTCTTTATATAGAAAAATGGAGTGTGCGACCTGACAAAAAGGTGTAGGGTAGGAGTACTATATTATGTCACCATCTAAACTAACATAGTACATCACTCATAATATCTCGTCTATGCCCCAGATTATTTGATCACACCCAATCAAGTTTCTTTAATCCCTCTTGAGTTCAAAACTCAAAGCAACACTTGATCCTATACCATATAATATGCTCATGATTATGTTGAAAAACAAATTCCTCATAATCGTCCGGGCTATGAGCCATAAAATAAATGGTGTGTTCTAAATAATCTTCCCCAGACACTCATGTCAATTCATTCACACTTGACCGCTTTCCTAGACATGCTCTGCGAGACCGTATATAATAAGTAAACTAGACATTATCAATTTAGCATATATAAACATATAGTATGGAACCTTAATAAAACCATAAAATAATATATGCAACGACAAACCAATCCATGTCTATAATTCCTTGGTAGCAAGTTTATTATAAACACATTAATTGATTGAGAACTATTCTCACTATTAGTGCTGTCATGATAACTCTTATCAAATACTAATAATATGCCGTATTACCTTTAGCCTCTAAGTAATAATGACATAGCTCATTTGGGAGGTTAACATTACACTTAATCTAGTGTATACCATTATCTAGAATCATGTGTAGCCACATCTCCTTTATAGTGTTTAAACTTGTAGTACCATGGAACAAAACACCCTCCTTTGGGATCGCGAGGCATATACGCCAAGATGAGGTGCTTGTCCACACTACTTTAAACGGGTAAGTTCAATTTTGTAGTACTATGAAGTAAACACCCTCCTTTGGGATCGCGAGACATATACGCCAAGACGAGGTGCTTATCCACACTACTATGAACTGATAATGGAGGCCATGAGATCCAACCCTCGTATCTCTCTCCCACTAGATGTTTTAAATTAAAGGTTTTTAATTAGTAAACATGCATAATCTAATTACACATAGTCTTACTCTTTATACATGTGAAAACACTTAGAAAAAATTCTGAATTCCCAGATTTTGATCGATCAAATGTTTGTCTCGATCGGTCGAAAAAATTAATAAATTCATACTTGACAATCTGCCTGGCTCGATCGGTACTCAATCACTTCTCGATCGATCGAAAAAGAAAATTCGATCGATCGACTAACAATCGAATATCAATCGAATCAAGCAAATTGGCTCCTTTTTCATTCGATCGATCGATAGTAATTTTCGACTGATCGAAACTCGTGAAACTCGAATTTCCAGAATTTTTCTAAGGTAGTTTTCAACGGTTTTTCATGAACAAACAACCACCATATGAACATGATAGACAGAAATTGATATAAAAACTAAATTCCATTGATGCTATAGCCTTAAGATTCAATTTAACATACTTAAATTCAAATTTAAACAACATCATAACATCAATATCAGTTTTCATCAAACCATAGTTTCAACAACCATGCAGAAAATTAAATGCATAATCTTCTAACAACATGAAACTATTATCTCTAATTCCAAAACTCACAAAACATGTTATACAGATTCGAAATTGAAGATCGCTCTGATACCATTTGATGGAAAAATACATGTTTGTATCGTATACAAAACATATGCAGCGGAAAATTAATGGATCTACTTCATTCACAATTGATAACATGCACTATGTAAATTTCAGAATATAAAAACAAGAGAGTGTGCCTTGGTGCGGTGAAATTCAAAACCAAAGATTAGAAGTATTCGACAACACTTTAATCTTTACTCCAATTCCACTTAATGCCTAAGATGTGTGGTCTCTCAATCAGTTATATGTGTGTGTTCAAGAGAGAAATTAGAGAGTGTCCAACACTCACACACAAACCATTTCATGTACTTACAAAATTCTATATGTTTCTCTCCTTATAACTGATTATCTAATTGGGCTAGCCTTTTGGGCCTTTCCAATTGGGCTTTAGTATGTGGCTTGGAGAGGGACCAAAAGGGAACAAATAAGACACTAGCTCCAATGGGCCTTGGGCTTTTCTGTTAACTCTTGACAAGTTCAAAGTTACCATTAATTATATTTAATACCACTATATAAATATAATTGCATTCTAGGCCTCATTAATAAATTATATCCCAAGACTTTATTGTACATGCAACCCCTTCATAAAATATTCATAGTAATACAAAGTCATGAATGTAGACTGCCACTTTGTAGATTACTACATCTTATTCCTTGAGTATCCGATTTAATCCTTTTAAGTTATTCATCATATATTTATGAAAATCAATTTCATAAATATATACTTTAGTAATTTCTTACCAAAGTGGTTAGGCCTAACTCTCTGAATAACTGAACTTATTAAACTTATCTTAAGGGAATATTTTATATCTCTATTAAGAGACTATGAATTCCATCTTGAGAATATATGTTTCATCAACACTAAATGTGGCTACCCAACATACTGAGGTTTTGACCGTTACTTTAGATCTCACTCCTGATATATCAAAGAAACCTACACTTCATGATCAGGTCCATTATTCTCTCAAGATTACGAGTTCATGTAAATAGAAGTCGTGAGATTTTTTATTCATTTGACAGTCGTTAGGAGAATAATAAATCTCATAGCGGTCCAGTTCAATATGTCTTAACTCTTAAAACATATCAACATATCAACTAGAAGTCTCCACTTCCATGATCAAGATAAATCATCTTAGTTGATATGTTATAGTCTTTACAGATGAAATGCCCAATTTCATCACCGACTACGAACTAAAATTCTGAGATTACAAAGAACTTGTGACTTATATCTTCTATGACTAAATCACATAAATCACATACTATACATCTCATGGGCTATATGATAATGTCCAAATATTCATGTTACCATTATTTTAGATAATAATAAAATAACTTTATTAATCACAACATTAAGTCATACATAGCATCATACAATAGGATTTAAGGGCACTAATCCTAACACTAACATGAGCCTGAAAGGCATCTTTAGCAATGGCTTTAGTAAGTGGATCAGCCACCATCCTGCTAGTGGAGAAATGTTGGAGGATCACCTCTCCTTGTGTAATAGCAAGATGAGTGTAGTTATAACGAGTCTGTATGTGTTTGCTTTTGCTACGATACTTAGGATCTTTATCATGAGCCAAGGTTGCCATACTATCTCAATACATCTTTAGAGCTTCATCTGCAAGAGATGTCACCCTTGGGCTTTGGAAAAATCTCTTTAACCAAACAACTTCTTGTGGTGCTGCTGAACAAGCAACATACTCAGACTCCATTGTGGATAAAGCAATGCAAGACTATTTCTTACTACACCAAGAGATAGCTGCACCACTAAGTAGAAATGCATAACCTATAGTGGACTTGCGCTCATCTCTATCACTGGCCCAGTCAGCATCAGAATAACCTCTCAATCTCAAATCTCCACCCTGATAGCAAAGAATAAGATCCGATGTCCCACGAAGGTATCGAAAAATCCTCTTAATTGCTTGCCAATGAACAGGTCCTGGATTACTTTGATAACGACTAACCATACCAACTGCAAAACAGATGTCTGGTCGAGTACACAACATAGCATACATCAGACTTCCAACTGCACTTGCATAGGGAACTCTTGCCATTTCTCTCTTTTCCTTTTTTGATTTAGGGCAATCTTCAAGGCTTAATGTATGTCCCTTCTCAATTGGAGTGTCTATGGGTTTGGAATTATGCATACAGAATCGCTCTAAGATCATCTTTATGTAAGTTTCTTGAGACAAACCAAGAAGCTTCTTTGAGTGATCCCTGAAAATCTTAAGTCCAAGCACATAATTAGCCTCTCCTATGTCCTTCATTTCAAAAATAAAGGACAACCACCTTTTGGTGGTGACAATCATCTCCATATCATTTCCAGCCAACAAAATGTCGTCCAGATACAAAGACAGGATAAGTAAACTCTTTCCTAATCATTTGACATACACACAATGATCTTCTTCCATCATTTCGAAACCAATCGAAATAATAGCCTTATGAAATTTGAAATACCATTGTTTAAACGCTTGCTTTAGGCCATAAATGGAACGCTTAAGGCGGCACACTTTGCGCCCTTATTCCTTGACCTCAAAGCCAGTAGGTTGATCCATATAGATCTCCTCGTCTAGTTCTCCATTGAGAAATGCATTCTTTACATCCATTTGGAAGAGCTCCAAATCCAAATGTGCAACAATAGCTAGAATAAGGCGAATAGAGACAAATCTCACTACTGGGGAGAAAATCTCTTCATAGTCTATCCCTTCTCTTTGGGTATAGCCTCTCGCCACGAGACGAGCCTTATATTTGTCAATTGATCCATCTGCCTTGCGCTTTATTTTTAAAACCCACTTGTTTCCAATGGTCTTGTGCCCAAGCGGAAGGTCAACCAACTCCCAAACTTGATTCTTTGCCATAGAATCCATCTCATCCCTCATAGCAACAATCCATTCATGTGAAGTAGGTGAAGCTAATGCTTCTTCATAGGAAGCAAGCTCATCAAGGTCCAGTGAATCACATATAAAAGATTCCCCCTCAATCTCAAAATGACGACGGGGAATAGTTCCACGTTCACTTCTACGTACCTTGGATCCTTGTGTGTCACTATCTAGCAGTTTTCTCCTACTAGGAGCCAAATCACTCCCACTATCTTTGGCGATTTCAGGAAGAAGTTGTAATTCTCCACCCTCACCGAAAGATGGTATGACACCTTCAAGTTCTTGTAGCTCATAAAGCTGAAGATCTTGTTTTGCTTCACTAATGTTTGGAAAATCATCTCCAATGAAATTGACATCACGAGACTCTATCTCAGTCATTCCACCATTAGAATGTTCACCATACATTACATACCCCTTTAAGCTTTCTGAATATCTTATAAATATTTTCTTACTTGCTCTAGGGCCTAATTTCCCATACTTATGGGAAGTACTGTGAACAAAACCTGCACAAACCCAAGGCCACAAGTTCTCTAAATTGGGTTGTGCACCAGTCCATAACTCATATGATGTTGTGGGAACTGACTTAGAAGGCACACGGTTAAGGATGTAGGCAGCAGTCAAAAATGCATCCCCCCAAAACGAAATTGGAAGGTTAGCTTGCGCCATCATCGATCTAACCATCTCTAATAGAGTACGATTCCTTCTCTCTGCAACACCATTTTGTTGTGGAGTACCAGGAATCGTCAATTGCCTGCGTATCCCTTTTTCCTCACACAATTCCTAAAACTGTTTAGACAAATATTCACGACCCTTATCATTTCGAAAAACCTTTAGGTTCCTTTCTTTCTGATTCTCAACCTCTGCCACAAAGCACTTAAAGTAATCTAATGCTTCAAAGCGATGGGAGATCAGATAAACATAACTAAAACGTGAATAGTCATCTATAAATTTGAGAAAATAAGAGGCGCCATGGCGTACCTTAACATTCATAGGTCCACATATGTCCGAATGGACTAATTCCAAAGGATAAGTTGCCCTTGGAGCCTTACCAAAAGGCTTCCTATAGGCCTTTCCAGCTAGACAAGGTTCACACATAGGTAGGCTTACATTAGTGATGACCCCAATAGGCCTTCTCTAGCTAGTCTAGCCAATCTATCTTTTCCTATGTGTCCAAGTCTAGCATGCCACATTACCGAATCAGAAACATCATCATTATGAGCAATAAAAGAAAAAGAGGAATGATCTAAATCCAACATAAAGAAATTATTAGATAAATAACCATGTCCATACAAGGTTTTATTTAAATAAAAATCCAACTGAGGACCATTGAAACGGAAACTAAATCCAAGTCTAAGCATAGTAAGTACTGAAAATAGATTACATTGGACACCAAGTGCATGAAGCACATCATGAAGAATTAACGTACGTCCTAGAAGCAATTTGAGCTGGTAGGTTCCAACTCCTATGACTTCTTCTTAAGCTCCGTTACCCAAAATAACGTATTGTGTGCCTGTTGGTATCTTTTTGTAATCCACACACCCAACTCTATCTCTGGCTATATGTTTGGTTGCTCCTGAATCTACAATCCACCCAGGAATAGTATGAGCAACAAAAACATGTGTACAAACATAAGTAATAGCAGAGTTGTTAAGAAAGGATACCTTCTTCGGCTCAATGCACTCACGTGTGAAGTGGCTCTTCTTACCACAGTTGTAGCACTTGATCTTTGCTCATACTATCTGCACTCATAACCTAGTTGCTGAAGTCCCTCCATAGGCAATCTTAAGTTGGTTCCACATCTCTTGGGCATTTAGGTAGTCCTCAAACTCCCCAATAAGATCATTGTGCATGCTACTCAGCATAGTGAAGCGTACACAACAATCTTTCTTAACCTAAGACTCATAGGCCTCTAAGTCACGGCGATGTTAGGTAGTATTCCCATTTTCAGGTCGCATCATCACATTCGTTAGGGCTTCAAGAACCTCTTGTTCATTAAGCAGATATTGAATTTTTCTTTGCCACATATCATAGTTGGTTCCATCTAGTTTCTCTCCCTTAGTTAGATCAGCAACTACATTCTTAGTGGCCATGTTCACTACATTCATTACACAAGTTGACATTAGCACATACATTTTTAAATTTTATTTCCAAAAATCCAACTAGACTATGATATTCCTTTCTACATAGTGAGATCGAAAATTTCGCTAAGCTCATAACCATCTCTCACTATGTAAATTGGAATAACACACCTAATTGATTTTAAATAAAATTTTGAGAAGAATAAAACATCACACCATCCACATATTAAATCATACATATAACATGTGTCCATACATCTTTGTGCACAACACATTGTGCATGGGCTCCACTATAAGCCTTATTGGTAATTTCATACAACATGCTAAGACAAAATTTGAAAATTATAGGTAACCGTGAAACACATCCCCTTACATGGCTTCCAAAATTAAATTACATAGCCTTAAATTACATTGCCAAAAACAATGGCCCAAAAAAAATTACATAGTCAAGTACCCTACTACAAAGATTCTATTTGTAATTAAAAAAACATTTGGGGATGCCACGTTACCAAATAATTTCAAAAATTGTCTTATCCATTGACAATAACAATAAATAAAAAATATACATGTTGAATAAATTACCAATACAATCTCTAACTATAGAGATGAGCCAAAGAGTCTCATAAACCCTTTGGACACATATTCATCACATAATGCATTAATATAATATCAATTCAATCATATCACAATATGTTAAAAAGACATCATAAATTAATTCAAAGATTAAAAACATGCATAATTATACAAAAAATTAGAAAACTAATTTCACAATTTTCTCATATTATCACAATCCTATTTTAACATCACAGTTAAAAAAAAAATGCCACTACAATTACATATAAAGTGTTTTACTATAAATTAAAATAAATAATAAGAAAACCCACTGTGCATATTATAACATTTGATTTTCATATAATTTTCTATATTGTTATAACCCAATTCCTTTGTAAACTATGTTAAAAATCCACACAGCATTTGTAAATAATTTTACAAACCCACACAGCCACTTGCGTGTGGCTTATTACTTGCACAATTTCCTTGTTGAAGGAAACAACAACAATTTGTGATACACCAACGTTTGCATAGTTTCCTTGTTAAAAGAAACAAGGATAATTAGTTGTGTTCAAGTGTAACTAATACACTAACATCAACGTGGGGCTCTTTTATTTTATTATTATTTTTATCAAATTTTTTTTTTTAGATAACCACATAAACAATAAGTGTAGTGGTTAGTGGAGCCCTTCAAGACTCACAGCCGAAGCAAATCTTGGCCGATGAATACACAGTTATTCACTTGGTCCTCTGTGTAGGACTAACAGAACGGGGCTTACGATCTTATGGTGTTCCATTTTAATCACAACTTCATCATTTAAAGTCTAAATTAAGCATGTAAACTGTCATTTTAAAGCTTATGGAATGTACTTTCAAACCATTCAAAAATATTTGACATTAAACAAGATTTAATGGGTCAAAATAAGCCTGTAAATTTCAGATTACATGTAAACAATCAAAAAATTACAACTTTTTATTTTTTCTCTCTACATGCCATAACATGCTTCTAAAAATTACAGATCTTAAAATTAAAAAATTACTTAAACTTTTAATTTTAGCATGCATATAGGATTACATATATCAGAGATCATGGCATCATTCAAGAGTGAAAACAAGCATAAAATGGCTCTGATACCAATGTTGAATATTTATATACTTTACTAGAGGTCATATAGACACATACCTTTGGTGGAACAAATCACCAAATTGCCATATCTTGTTCTTTGCTTGCTTTACGAACTCCTCACGATCTCCTTTGTGGAACACCTCCAAGTCGCAGGAGAGGCTACTAGAGTCTCTCCTAATTTCCACACTCCAAATTCTAGGGAATAGTAGATGATGTCCCAAAGAGATGGCTTATCCTGAGAGAGCACTCAAAAACTATACGTATGTTCACTTACTATATCTCTCATTTTATCTGACTGATGTAGGAGTATTTGTAAATACTAGTGGAGATTAACTTACTATCAGATATATGTGATCCCTAAAAGATCTCATCAGTTAAGTTTAAATTACTCCACTATTGATATTGAAAACTCATATCAATATCAGTTAGTTTAAATTTAAACTTACTTATCAGATAACCTATGTGGACGATCCATGGGCCATGGTTTATGGGTTGGATCAAAACCAGCGCAATTTCTAACAGGGTCTATATGTTCACATGCTTGATATTATGTCTCCGACTATCCCTTGCTTAGATCTACATGTTTGTATGCATGTTTTATGCTCCTATGCCTATGTCTATGCCTTTACATGCTTGTATGCTTGGATTTGTGTTCTTTCGTGCTTTTACGCTTACATCCACATGCTTAGATGTACATTCACATGCCTACATGCATATTTCCATGCTTATATATGTAGATCGGTGTGTTTACATGCTTAGATCAATGTTCTTTACATGATTTATGCCATCATCTATGTGATAGCGTGCTTCACGCCATGTTTATGTGCTTAGGCGTAGACCTTGTTTGTCATGCCATGTGCTATTGTAGCCCTTTTGTTCCTTTGATCGCATTTTCTTGTGTTTTGGCCTAATGGTTAGGACCCGATCTAGACCCTATGGTCTTTGTCATTATCCATACACCAAGGCCCACATCAAAAGGTTTGGATCATTCCTATTTGCATGTCTATGCTTGCTTGCTTCTATGCTTTATGCTTGCACTAGCCTCTCTTATTCTAGGCTTTGCCATGTTTGGTGCCCTCTGTGGGCTAGACCTTGTGTGGTTACATCCGATGCCCATGAGGCCTTGTTCGGATGTAACCATTTAGGAGGCATCTCCAGATGCTGGGTTGCTCCGTGCGTACCCTTCCCTTTTCCGCTCCGCAAGATGCTATGCTTACCTTGCTTGTTTGTGCCATCCGTTGGCTTTCTATGCATCTTTACACGCTTTTTCACATGTCCATGCATGAGTCTTGCTTGCTAGTGTGTCGTCCATACTTCAACACAATGAAGTTATGGACATTCGATCCAAACCTATATTTGTCCCTCGTGGACACCACCTTTTGATTGCTTTCTTTCTTGTTTGCCTTCTCGCTTGTTTTCTTGCTTTCTTGTTTCTTTCCTTGCCATGTCTATCATGCTTATCTGCTGGTTTCTTGCCTTTGCCTTTGCATGTACACACATGGAGCGACGACACATGGAGCTAGGGCACGGACTCCAAGGCACAAGCAAAAAGGGCGAGGATGCGAGCATGTGGATATAAGCCAAGCGGCTATGTTCAATAGATTTAGGGGTCTAGCCTTTCCCATTTGGTTATGTACTCTTTTAAATCCCCTTCCTTCCTCCCTCTTTTCTCTCTTAGATGGGTTGTATTAGGTATATCATGTCATGTACCATTCGTCCTCATCTCTAGAGTATGGTGATCCCTATTTACTTTCCTGCACCTATATTTTGGGCCATACTCTAATGATGTAGGCAATTACTTTCCTGCTCTGTGTGCTTGCACTGTGCATGATGTATGTATATATATACCTTCTCACCCCTTTTGGTGTGATTGTCACAGTCCATGTCACCTAAGGCAAAGCGATGCCTAATTTCCGCCGCGAAAGTAAGGTGACATGTTGTCGGATTTTCACCGTGAAAATCTGGTACTTTGCCCGAATGCATTAGGAAAGCATAGATTGAAACCACACCCATTCAAAAGCCAAACCTCAATGCCCCCCCCCTATGCATGCAAAGCCCTTAAAGCCAATGCCAAAATCTTGTTTTTCACTGCCAATCTCAAAAAATTAAGGTTTTATCAAAACAAAAGACTGTTCTTGGACAGGCGTTGTGAGGTGCCTAACACCTTCCTCACACGTAACCAAACTTTCGAACTCAAGAATCAAGATTTTTTTCCATCCACATTAGATTAGGAAAAATGCCCTTTTTCTTAGCCTAGGATTGGTAATAAAATCAACTAGAAATAGGTGACCAATCACACCTTAGAACAACCCAATGATTGGTGGTGACTTCACTTACCTTTGGTAATCACCTAAAATTTTGCCAAGATTCCTGCCACACCTCCAAAGGTAGATAAATACCTTCCTCCCGCGAGAGAGAGAGCACCCGAAGCGCCGCGCGAACCACACCATCATCAAGAGGGGCCTTCAACGGGCCACGCGTGTGTGGGTGCATCGCCATGGTGGGTGGTCGAACGAAGGCCTGATAGCGATTTTCCAACCGTTCGCAACTCGGGCGTCGACATTAGGCACTTAAAACTGCCCAATCCTAAGGTTGTCTTCCTCTCATTGTGTCTTATGTCTTAATCCTATTAATGGCACACTCAATATTGCATCTATACTCACACACACACACACACATTAGCATTCATCTAACAATCAACATGGCATCAAACATCCCTAACCATACATCTATCATGCTTCTCATTGAATCACAAAACCTAACCTCCATCTAGCATACACGTCATATCATCATGGCATCTCATCACACCACAAACCCTAACATGCTCCTATCTCACATCATAAACCCTAACATATATCTAGCATCATGTCATCACATCTAAGGCAGAAGCTTATGAACATTAAAATCAAGGTAGAAATAAAGCAAACAAATCATGTCATCCTCTAAAACATTAAGAACACAATTGTATCACCAAACCTAAGCAAGATCACAAATGCATGTACATTGTAAATGCATGACTTACCTTTACTTACCTTGCAGCAACTCAGCACCTATGGCATCATGCATGAACATGTGAATGCAAGTTCACAGCATTAAAGCAAGAAAATAAAGGAAACCCTAATCTAGCATATTAAAGACAAGAAAACATGTGAACAGAGAAATAGAAAACTCAAAAGCATGCAAGAAGGTGAAAATGGAGACATATGATGTAAAATAAAAGAAAGAACAGACGCAAAAACACAGAAAAACACTTGAAACGGAGACATATGATGTATGCGTATGCATATTTCGAACCTGCATACGCATGTATGAAGCATGCGCACTCAGACAAACCCTAAACCCTAACCCAGAAACAAAAATGCAGAAAAACACTTGAGAACTTAAATCTAACAACCTAACATGCTTTTAAGACATACAAATATGTAAACCTAGACTACATAAACATATTAAAGCAAAAAAACAAGTAAAGAAACAAACAAAACAGCATTAAACTAAAGAAAATAAAAGAAAAGGTTTAAAATGAATACCTTAAAGAAAAAGCTCCTAAGCTTAATTTTTGACCGTTCCCCTCAGCCAAATCTATTCACAAATCAATAAAAAAGTGATTAGTAATCTTAAACTCGAAGATCAAGGCTAGAAAAGGCCCTAATAAAATAAAATTGAGTTGGGGATGTTTTGTGAAAAACTCCCTCTTTGATTCACTATTTCTAGTGAATCTTAATGTTTTCCCGTGATTTCTGTGTGTTTTGAAAAATTACCATGTATGGCTATTTATATTTTGAAAATGGGAGTTCGGAACGACTCCTAGACAATGTGGGATTCATTCCAAACCTCAATCTTTAATGCAAAAAACTTGCCTTTTATAAGTTTTTGAAACCCTACAGGCCGAGGGTTTCCTTTGGCCTTTATTTTCCAAAAATAGATTTTCTGCTCATTAAAAAGTTATATTTTCCATTTTAACATCTCTCAAGTCAATTTGTAATTTAATTGGGCCCTAAACCAACCTTGGGTCTTAGAATTTCGGCATATTGGGGAATAAGGGCTCGATTCGTAAGGGGTACAAAATGTGGTGTCTACAGATGCCCCTCTTTTGATTCGTGAGCTTCGCTCATGGAATTAAAAGAATAAGAGACGAAACATTTTGTTTTGATGTACAGCTCAAGCCCAACCCATGCACATGGCACACAACACATATACATGGGGCGGGGTGCAACTCCGCAAAGTCATGTGGGATTCGTATGTCTGAATTCCCACCTTTGTTACTTGGAAAACGAGCAACAACAGGTTCACTATCCCAAAACCTGTTTTTCCAATTGTAAGCAAAAGGTGAGTGACTCACTATCCTAGAGTCACTTAAAAAGAAAAACAAACAAAGGTGCTCTTACGAGCTCAAATAACCAAACAAACAAGGGTGCTCTTACAAACTTAAAAGGATATAAATCTGTGGTGTCCATCTGGGGCTCTTGCCTCAAATTTCTCCTGGTGGCTTGTGCCTCTTGTCTTCTCCATCTCTATCTCTACTTATTTTGGTGAGGCTCTTGCCTCAGGGTGACCTTAGTCTCTATCTCTACCTCTACCTCTTCTACTATGCCTGCATATTCAATTCCCTCGGGATATGTGAACAAGTCTGTACGATGTGCCTGCATGTTCAATTCCCTCGGGATATGTGCACGAGTTCTGTTTGTTTTGACCCATGAGGGAGTCTTGGGTGAATGATCCACTGGGGATGATAAGGGGAACTTACTAGGGAGTATGATCTGCTTGAAGTTTCGGTGAACCTCGAGGGAGCCTCCTTGGTATGTAGTTTATTGGGGAAGAAGAACTTGTTGAGGAGTTTGGTGGTGAGTCTGACCTACGAGGAAGTCTTTGAAGATGTGTGATGAACTGGGGGAGATTTTCTTTTTCTTCATATCTTACTAGGGAACTTGTGCTGACTCTATCCATGAGGGAGTTTCATCAACTTCACAGGGATTATCTTCTTCACAACTCATGGGGGGGTTGCCATTGTGCCTCAGACCCATGGGGGAGTCCCTTCATGACATTGTACTTTACTGGGGATTTGTTTGAAAATTTGAACTCACGAGGAAGTTCTTTTGGTGACTTATGGTCTGCTGATTAATGCTTTTGATGCTTTCAATCTACTGTGCATGCTTGTGTGGTCTTTGTAACTTTTACCCAACTGAGGGCATTTTAGTCATTTTGACATGTCCTTGAATTTTTCTTTTGCACTTCCTACCTTCCGGGAATCCACTAGGGATTTTGAGGGATTTTTTTTTTTACTAACTACATGTAGTTCAGTGGGGGGTCTAAACTATATGTAGTTTAGTCACCAGGTGTGTTCCTGCCACTTCATTTTCCCTCAACGGTTTCCAACCGTTTTTTTTTTTCTTCATCTTCCTCATCTCTTCATATTTTCTCTAACTCTTCAACTTCTTCTTTCTCTCTACAAATGCCTCCCTCTCTCTCATTCCTTCTCACCATTTGATTCTTTCCTTGCACATTCTCTTATTTCCTCTGAAACTCTCTCCCTCCCTAAGCTTCCTCATCTCCTCCATGGCACCCAAGTCCAAGAAAACCTCCTTTGTGCTCTCAAGATCACCTTCCGCTGACATACTGGCCAAAAGATCACCTTTTGGCAAATGCTCGGGCTAGATTGGTGAGTTTTTCATTTTTTCTCATTTTCCTTTGATCTTCCATTTTAATTTGTTTTCGGACTTGTAAATGCTTGGGTTTTGTTGTGGGATGAGTTTACATGAAAACCTGACACTTTAGGAGGGTTAGGAACATGTTTAGGATGAGTTTTGGTTGAGATATGGTTGAAAATGTCAAAGAACACTTCTCTATATGGGTTCATGCATATGAGGACTCGGGCCTACTGACGCACCTTATGTTCATGCGTACGCAGCCTTTCCTTATGCGTACGCGGGCTTGTTCTTGAGAGTATGTGTATGTGGGCTTCAACTAGCGTATGTGTGCTTAGTGTTTGTGTACGCAGACTTAGGCTCACGCACACACACCACCAGGCAGAAGCCCTATCTTGACCATTTTGAGCTCCTTTTTCATTTGTTTCTCATCCAATTGCAAATCTAACACTTTCCTTCATTATTTATACATCTGAATGTAATTCTAACACCACTTTGCACCTCATTGGAAATCTAAAATTCCATTTTAATGTCATCATAGTCTTTTTTGCAGGCTTCGTTCCTATACTTTGGTAGGGGTAGTACTAACCGCGTGGTTGAATGATATGAGGACCTCACTAAGGAGACAAAGGCCCACATTCGTGCTGCGAGCTTCAAGCCCATTACTCGTCTTCTACGAGAGAGGTCAGCGAGCACCATCTTGGTGCAATCTTTTGTCGAGAGGTGGTGCGACACTACCCATACCTTCCATATTGCTGAAAGGGAGATGACTATGACTCCCCATGATTTTCACTACATGACCAGCCTTAGGTGTGACGGTGCCATCATAAACTTAAAGGGCGAGTCGAGGACTCGGTTGGTGATTGACTTGCTCGAAAGAAGGGACTCCACGGACATGATCCGCTACTTCGACATTGAAGCGGATTACCGACCCTTTCCACTGGATACGGTTGAGGATTGTGCCCGGATGGTTAGGGCATTCTTGCTGTACATTTTGGGGCATATCTCTTTGCCAATGGAGGGCAAACAGTATCCTTGATGTGGTTAGCCTTCTTCCGTGACTTTGGGGATGTTGGGGGAGCTAACTAGGGGTAGGCATGTCTTGCCTATCTGTACTCGTGCCTGGATACACTCAATCGGGGAACCCTGCGCCAACTGGTGGGGCCTTGGAAGCTTCTGGAGGTTAGTTTCTTTCTCTTTTCTTTTGTAGCTCTTGTATATGCTGAAGAAAACTGTAACTCATGTTCTTGCAAACTGTCTTCATACTCTCTTTTGTCTTGCAAACTATCAACTTGCAAACTATATTCACTTTTATACTGTATTCTTACAAATTGTATTCACTTGTACACTGTATTCTTGCAAACTGTATTCATCTTGTATACTGTATATTTGCAAATTGTATTCACTTGTACACTGTATTCTTGCAAACTGTATTCACTTGTATACTGTATTCTTGTAAACTGTATTTATCCGGTATACTGTATACCTGCAAATTGTATTCATGCCTCCCTTTTCTTTTTTAGCGCTGGGCCGTACGATATGGTCTTATCGTTCAAGGGATGAGCCTGAGTCTTAGAGACTCTATTGCAATTAGGGCCCACCTCGAAGGATTGTCTTTTGATGATGTGATTTTGAAATTCCATGCCATTGTGGTCTCCACTTGCTTCTTATGCTTTCCTTCTAACCTCATGCAATTTTACAAATCAATTGGAACACATGGGTCGGCGTTCCTCTAGCTGCGACTCTTAACTTAGAGGCATCTGCTATTTTCACCTCCGGGATCACCCAGCCATTCGAGGGTGCAGGTTTGGGGGTGCTTTACTTGGCAGAGCGGGTGCGCTACCAAATGGTGGGTGAGGATGCCCCACAAGTACCTATGGATCCGCCAGAGTTCATGCTTGCCTCACTTTCCATGACTGATGCCGAGTATGCTTTGTGGAGGCTTGGTGTGGCCTATGTCAACTAGTTTAGGGAGGAGTTGGACTATGAGGAGGTCGAATGTACTCACCTCATACCCTCCCTTTCTGTCGAGGTATGTGCTCTTTCTTCACATATTTTCCCATTCCTACTCTCTTCTTTTTCATTCTTGTACATGGCGACATTCAACTGAAATACTTGTACGAGGACGCCCCTGCTTTTAGTGTTCCTATTGATCCTCCTCGTCTACCTTGGACGGTCTACGCTTATGGCCCCGATGGTTTTGCTAGGGAGCGTCCCGTGCCCTATAATACAAATGTCATGGGTTATCCTTTTCCAGAAGGCACACGGGCAGTGAGTTTTCTTCCACTTCTATCTTTGCTTCTTCTCTTGCATCTTTCTACTGCTCATTCTCAGGAGCATGAGGAGTTGGTTTGGTTGGATGGGAATCTTAAAATGGAGGTGCCTTAGTATTCAAAGGACTTGTATGGCCCCGGAGGACTAGCTTATCCCAAGAATGATGATGATGACGACGATGATAGTGATGGTGGTGAAGACTCAGAGGCAACCCTTAGTTACCAGCCAGTAAAGAGGCGTTTCCGATGATCCCTGCATGACAGACTAACAGACACACAGCACATAGCATAGCATAGCACACTCTTTTTTTTTGTTGCTTTTATTATTTTTTTCTTTTAGCACACATTTCTACACTTTGGATTTGATTTGAGACATTGGGTTGTATTTTAAGAACATCTTTTACATTCATACTTTCTATTTGAGATATGTAATTAATTTATAACTTATGGGAATAAATCTGAGCTTGAGTTATGTCTTGAATAGTCCTTCAGGTCGTAGGAACCATAGGAGAAGCATTTGGAAGCAAACCATACTCAAAATAGGGGAAAAACAAGTCTCTACCTCTCGCTGTGCGTGCATGTACATGAGCCTGCATACGCAGCCTTGACCTTGCATTTGTAAGTTTGACCATGAGTACGCATGTTGCGGGTCAGAAAAACCCTAGCCGCCCTTCTTTAGTATAAAATAGCCATTGGGGACTCTCAAACCTCACCAAACGTATTTTCCTTTTAGAAAACACTCTTTTAAGCCTTTCCAATGGAAGAATTCTCCCCTTTCGAAGTCTTAACTTGGATTAGGAAGCTTGGCCTTAGTTTTAAAGAGGCTATCATTCCTTATGGTCTCTCTTGCATTTTTCCATATCATCAAATCAAGGTGGATGAACCTCTCCTTCGTGCTGCTGCCAACTATTGGATCCCTACTGGGCATGTTTTTCAATTCAATAGTGTAGAGATATGCCTCACTCTTGAGGAGTTTAGTGTAATCATGGGTGAACCTTCGGTGAACAACCTTGTCTTTCCTACCATGGGTGGTGATCTTCCTACCTTGATTCAAGTTTTGTTGGGTGTTCCTTTTGAAAAGGCAAAGCAGTGGTGCATTTTTGGCAAGTTGAATGTTCGTCTCATCTTTGCATACTTTTCTCGGCTAGCTATCCTAATGACCGATATAACACGATCCCGGTTTCTCGATGCCTTCTGTCTATGTATCCTTGCAAGGTACTTCTTGATTCATGAGACCTATTCTGTAGATCATAGGATGTGCTTGGTGGTTGCCGATTTGAGGAATAGAAATCTTGCAGGCATGATCTTGGCTAAAACTCTCAGTGGCTTGGATGCATTCCATAGGGAGGAAGTAAACTTCTTTGCGGGGAGCCCTCTCCTCCTTCAGGTATGATCCCTAATTTTTGCCTAAGCTTTGAACCTAGCGGGATTACACAATTTTTGCATAGGTCGCCTTTCGGTTTTCAACCCACCGAGGCATATTATATCGTCTTTTCCTTTTCTTTTCTTTTTTCACTCATGCCCTCTCTCTTTTCTCCTTTCTTTCTCTTCTTTCCCTTCTTTTATAGATATGGCTGTCAAAGAGGCTATGTTTGCTTCAACCTCTTGCTATCCCTTCTATTCAATACCTTTCCAAGCATTATCGTGACTGTAGGCCCAAGTGTGCTAAGATGAGCTTTGAAGAGTTTATTGAGCTCATGGAGCGCATTGATGCCACAGACATCCAATGGGTGGTGGGGTGGTGGCGCATCTCAAGCATGGCTCACCGTAGCCTCAAGGACAACTGTGTTCCTTTGGTGGGACTTCGCTATTGCTCTTACTACTCCACATGTTGCATTTCCAGGCAGTTTGGTGACCATCAAGGAGCTTCTAGTGACGATGGCTCTTTCCATACCTTGGAGTTCACTGATCTGACTTTGAGCAGAATTCGAGAGGCTTGGCCACAACGGAGGGTGACTAGAGACATCTGTCCTCCTCAATTTCTTCATCCAACTTCGGGGTACTAGAAGTGGCTACAAGATGACATGAAATGGGTCCTCATAGATGAAAAAGCTTACAAGAAGTCTAGTAAAAGGAAGAGGGCTGAGTGACAAACTTGATATGGCTCAAAATTTACTTTTCTGCACTTTATGATTCTCATGTCTTTTCTTTTTAATTTAATAGAGGATTGGAATGTTCCAAATCCCCTATGTAAACAATTTATCATCTTCTAATTTGAGCAATAAGAGGATCATTTATTTATTATCTTTGCTTATTGTCTTTATTTTTCTTTTTTTTTTCTTTTTCCTTTCTTTTTTACATGCCATGTAATTTTTTCCCATGACGTCTTTGAAGGAATTTTCACCATGACCATGGTTTTTCCCTTATCTTTTGCCTAGACTGCCTTTTTGGGTTTTCAATCAAGGGGGGTCTTTTGCCTAGGCCATCCTTTTGAGGTTTCAACCTAGCAGGCCTTTTCTTTTCTTTCTTTTTTTCAAATATTGTATTTCTGGAGTCTATCCATGTTGATTGGGCGAAGCATCTCTTCCCATCTAAATCTGTAATTCTTGTAGCACCCCCTAACATGATCTTCTTAATAATGAAAGGCCCAGACCATCTTGGCTTCATCTACCCCCTCGGGTCAAAAATCTCATCTCTAATACTTTTAGGACCAAGTCACCTTCCTTAAGGTTTCTAGGTTTCAATTTTTTGTTGAACGCTCTAGCAATCCTCTTTTGGTACCCTTGTGCATGGTATTGTGCCCTAGATTTGTTCTCATCTATCAAAGCCAATTGCTCATATCTTGCCTTCACCCAATCTTCTTCTAAAACCTTGGTTTCTACTAGCACTCTCAAAGATTTTATCTCCACCTCAATTGGAAGCACCGCTTCACTACCATAGACCAAGGAGTAAGGTGTTGCCTCAGTCGAGGCATGGATAGAAGTTTTGTAACCCCATAAAGCAAATGGAAGTTTCTCGTCCCAATCCTTGTATGTCACTAGGTTAGGATGTTCTTGATGTTTTTATTGGCTGCTTCTACAGCCCATTAGTCTACGGTCGGTATGGTAAAGAATTGTGATGCTCAATGTTGTACAACTCCAAAATCCTTCGAACCTCCCCCTCGAAGTGGGAGCCATTATTCGAGATGATCTCTTGGGGTACCCCATATCGGCAGATAATGTTATTCTCTATGAATCGAGCCGCGTGCTTGGCTTTCAACATGGAGTAAGAGGCTGTTTCCACCTTCTTGGTGAAGTAGTCGATTGTCATTAGGATGTACTTGTGTCCATTTGAGGCTTTAGGGGCTATTCTTCCATCACATCTATGCCGAAACCGAGAAAGACCAATGAGAGGTCATGCTGTACAATTCACTAGGCGGTACATGGTTCAAGTTTGCATGCGTTTGGCTGTCATGGCAACTCTTCACGAAGTCCACACAATCAGTTTCCATCGTCTTCTAATAGTACCCAATCCCTAGAATCTTCTTGGCTAACATTTTCCCGTTCATATGAGGACCACAAATCTCTTGATGAACTTCTTTCATAACTCTTTTCGCTTCTTCTTTCTTTAGGCAACGAAGGTGTATACCATTATAGGACCTCCTATAGAGCTGTCATCCACATAGGATGTATTGGATAGCCATCACCCTAAATGAACGGCATTCTCTCTTGTTGGCACCGTCGGGATATACCCCCAGTTCTAAAAACTTCACGATGTCATAATACCAAGGAACCCCTGATGGAAAAATACATGTTTGTATCGCATACAAAACATACGCAGTGACAAATTAACGGATCTACTTCATTTGCAATTGATAACATGTACTATGTAAATTTTAGAATATAAGAACAAGAGAGTGTACCTTGGCGCGGTGAAATTCAAAACTAAAGATTAGAAGTACTCGAGAACACTTTTAATCTTCACTCCAATTCCACTTGATGCCCAAGAAGTGTGGTCTCTCAATCAGTTATATGAATTTGTTCAAGAGAGAATTAGAGTGTCCAACACTCACATACAAACTATTTCATGTATATTGCTGTTAGTTGTTCCAAAATTCTGTATGTTTCTCTCCTTATAACTAATTATCTAATTGGGCTAGCCTTCTGGGCCTTTCCAATTGGGCTCTAATATATGTGGCTTGGAGTAGGACCAAAAGGGAACAAATAAGACACTAGCTCCAATGGGCCTTGGGCTTTTCTATCAACTCTTGACAAGTCCAAAGTTATCATTAATTATATTTAATACCACTATATAAATATAATTGCACTCTAGGCCTCATTAATAAATTATATCCCAAGACTTTATTGTACATGCAACCCCTTCATAAAATATTCGTAGTAATACAAAGTCATTAATGTAGACTGCCACTTTGTAGATTACTACATCTTAATCCTTGAGTATCCGGTTTAATCCTTTAAGTTATTCATCATATATTTATGAAATCCAATTTCATAAATATATACTTTAGTAACTATTTACTAAAGTAGTTAGGCCTAACATTCTGAATAACAAACCCATTAAACTTATATCAAGGGAATATTTTGTATCTCCGTTAAGAGACTATGAATTTCATCTTGAGAATGTATGTTCCATCAACACTAAATGTGGCTGCCTAACATACTGAGATTTTGACCGTTACTTTAGATCCCACTCCTGATATATCAAAGCAACCTACACTTTATGATCAAGTCCATTATTCTCTCAGGATTAAGAGTTCATGTAAATAGAAGTTGTGAGATTTATTATTCAATTGACAGTTGTTAGGAGAATAATAAATCTCACAGCGGTCTAGGTCAATATGTCTTAACTCTTAAAACATATCAACATATCAACTAGAAGTCACCACTTCCATGATCAAGACAAATCATCTTAGTTAATATGTTATAGTCTTCGCAGATGAAACGCCCAATTTCATCACCGACTATGAACTAAATTATGAGTTTACAAAGAATTTATGATTTATATCTTCTGTGACTTTTCACAGAAATCACATACTATGCATCTCATGGACTATATGATAATGTCCGAATATTCATGTTACCATTATTTCAAATGATAATAAAAAAAAATTTATTAATTACAATATTAAGTCATACATAATGTCATACTTAATATCATACATAGCATCATACAATAGGATTTAAGGGCACTAATCCTAAACTTGCCCTAAAGACTATTGTGCACTAATCTAACTCTCATTCCCTCCAAATGTGACTCAAAAGTCCTTTGAGGTAAGGCTTTGGTAAATGGATCTGCTAGATTATTTGCACTTTCAATCTTTGCTACCACCACATCTCCACAAGCAACAATATCTCGAATGATGTGGTACTTCCTCTCAATGTGCTTTTCTTTCTTGTGATTCCTTGGATCTTTAGATTGTGCAACTGCTCCACTATTGTCACAAAACAATGTAATTGGAACTTGCTCCATTTTCATTACACCAAGATCAGAAGGGAATTTCTTGAGCCAGACAGCTTCTTTTGCCACTTCACAAGCAACAACATACTCTGCCTCCATGGTGGAGTCTGCAATACAAGATTGCTTAATACTCCTCCAACTTATGGCTCCACCTCCCAAGGTGAATACACATCCTGATGTGGACTTTTTGAAATCTAGATCCGATTGAAAGTTTGAATCTGTATAGCCAATAGGAATCAAATCCTCACAACGGTAAACAAGCATATAATCTCTCGTTCTCCGTAGGTACTTGAGAATATGCTTTACAGCTTGCCAATGTTTTGGTCCTGGATTTGATTGATATCGACTGACCATGCCAACTGAATAACAGATATCTGGTCTAGTACAAAGCATGGCATACATGAGACTTCCCACTGCAGAAGCATAAGGAACTTGTCTAATCATATCTACTTCCTCTTGAGTCTTAGGCCTTTGGTCATCAGACAGAGGAACTCCATGTCTGAAAGGAAGTAATCCTTTCTTGGAGTTTTGCATGCTAAACTGTTCTAGAACCTTATCTATGTACCCAGCTTGTGACAAGCCTAACATCTTATTCTTGCGATCTCGCCAAAGCTTGATCCCTAGAATAAAGCTAGCCTCACCAAGTCCTTCATATCAAATTGGCTTGACAACCAAACCTTTACTGATGACATTACCCCTACGTCATTTCCAATAAGTAGAATTTCATCAACATAAAGCACTAGGAACATTACTACTTTATCTTGATGTCTTTTGTACACATATGGTTCATCAAGATTTTGTTCAAAACCAAATGGCTTAATTGCTTGATCAAATCTGATGTTCCATGACCTAGATGCTTGCTTAAGTCCATAAATGGACATTTTCAACTTGCATACCATATGCTTTTGGTTCTTAGCTATGAAACCTTCCAGTTGCATCATATAGATTTCCTCTTCAAGATTTCCATTAAGAAATGCAATCTTGACATCCATTTTCCAAATCTCATAATCATAATAAGTAGAAATGGATAAGAGAATTTTGATAGATTTAAGCATTGCTACTGGTGAAAAGGTTTCTTCATAATCAATACCTTCTTTTTGTGTGTACCATTTCGCCACTAGCCTTGCTTTAAAGGTTTCAACCTTTCCATCTATCCCTCTCTTCCTCTTGTAAACCCATTTGCAACCAATAGGTTTAATGCTGTTAGGCGCCTTTACAAGATCCCAAACATGATTGGAATACATTGAATCTAATTCAGATTTCATAGCTTGGACCCAATGATGTGCATCTATATCATTTATTGCTTCATCATAAGTGTAAGGATCAGTTTCAGCCTCTTCTGAGATAGCTTCATAAGTTTCTCCCAGACCTATAAATCTTATAGGTGGCCTAACAATCCTCCCACTACGACGAGGCACCTGTGTACTAGACATCTCATCAGTAGTATCTTGTGGTGTATCTAATACAATCACACCATCCTTAGTTTCATCCATTGGTTGTTCAATTACAGGTTCATTCTTTTAGCTAATACAACTCTACTTCTAGGAGTATAATCATTCATATAGTCATTTTCCAAGAATTTGGCATTTGTGCTAACAAATACTTTATTATCTTTATGACTATAGAATAAACCTCCAACAGTTCCTTTTGGATACCCTACAAAGAAAACCACTTCTGTTTTAGGCTGTAACTTGTCAGACTTTCCTTTCAACACATGTGCTAGGCAACCCCAAATATGGAGATGTCTTATACTAGGTTTACGCCCATTCCACAACTCTACAGGTGTTTTAGGAACAGACTTTGAAGGTACTAAATTCAGAAGGTATATTGTAGTATTTAAGGCATATCCCCAAAAAGAGATAGGTAGAGTTGAATAACTCATCATGGACCTAACCATATCTAAAAGAGTCCTATTCCTTCTTTCTGCTACACCATTTTGTTGTGGAGTTCCAGGTGCAGTCAATTGGGATACAATCCCATTTTTAGTTAAGTAATCCTTGAAATCCCTAAGAAGGTATTCGCCACCATGATCAGATCGAATGGCCTTTATGCG
Source organism: Notholithocarpus densiflorus (assembly GCA_030021035.2). Taxonomy (NCBI): domain Eukaryota; kingdom Viridiplantae; phylum Streptophyta; class Magnoliopsida; order Fagales; family Fagaceae; genus Notholithocarpus; species Notholithocarpus densiflorus. The sequence continues at coordinate 1,483,702 of JARYZH020000007.1, forward strand.
TTTACCCAATTGATTCTCAACTTCAGCCCTAAACTCTTTGAACTTTTCAAAGGCTTCGGACTTCCGTTTCATTAGGTACACATAACCAAATCTAGAGTAATCATCAGTGAAAGTAATGAAATACTCATACCCACCTTTTGCCTGGATTGACATAGGACCACATACATCTGAATGTACTAATTCTATTAAATCTTGGGCTCTCCTACCTTTTGCATTAAAAGGTCGTTTGGTCATTTTACCTTCCAAACAAGATTCACAAACTGGAAATTCATCAAAATCCATAGGCTCTAAGAGTCCATCTTTGATCAGTCTTTGAATTCTTTTTGAATTAATATGACCCAAATGCAAGTGCCAAAGATATGCATCACTAGTAGAAGGAAACTTTCTCTTTAATGATTTTACTTAAGAGTCATTATCTAATTCAGAATTATATAATTCATGCTTATCAGGAGTTAAAATATAAAGACCATCCATAATATTGCCAGAACATATAAACATTTTACCCTTTTTTATTACAACATTGTCTTTAAGGATAACACAATATCCATGTTTACCTAAATAAGTTGCAGAAATCAAATTCCTACGAACATTAGGTACATACAGACAGTCTTCCAATATTAAAACTCTAGACTCAAAACATAAATTAAAAACACCAACAGCTACAACTGGAATCCTGCCCCCATCAGCCAAAGTAAGAAACAATTCCCCTTCGTTAAGCTTTCTGGTCTCCTAGAACCCCTGCAAAGAATTGCAGATATGAATAGTACAACCTGAATCCACACACCAGGAATTCGTGGGATTTTGTACTAAACATATTTCAAGGAGGAATGAACTATTCATACCCTTATTATTGGCAGCCTTGAATTTTGGACAATTCCTCTTCCAATGTCCTTTCTCACCACAATAGAAACACTTTCCTTTGATCTTCTTTCCTTTGTCAGCAACCCCTAAGGCAATTTGTTTACCCTTTTACTTGGTGAAGTCCTTTTTCTTCTTCTTCTTACCCTTGCCTTTCGACTTAGGTTGAGAAGTAGAAGCTTCAGCCATATTGGCATCAACACTAGAAGTACCAAGAATGCCTTCTGCCGCTACCAATTCATTCATTAATTCAGACTAAGAATAAATCTTTTTGTTCATATTGTAATTAAGTCTGAATTCCTTGAATGATTCCGGTAGTGACTGGAGTATCATATCCACTTGGGATTCTCCATAAATATCGGCACCTAAAACTTCCAATGCATTCAAATTAGAGATCATTGTAAGACAATGCTCTCTCATTGAACTGCTTTCAGCCATTTTGGTATTATAAATTTGCCTCATGGTCTCTTGCCTTGCAGAATGACCTTGCTCACCAAACATCTCCTTCAGACTTAGCATAATGTCTGAAGCTAGTTCTAGATTCTACATTTGATGCTGTAGAACATTTGAGATAGATGCTAGGATGTAGCACTTGGCCATCTCATTAGATTTCTGCCAACGATCATATCGTTGTTTTTCCTCAAGATGAGCATCTAATGAAGGAAAGCTGGGACATGGTTTAGTAAGCACATATTTGTGCTCTTCAGCAGTAAGAACAATGTCCAAATTTCTTTTCCAGTCAACATAGTTGGATCCAGTCAGTTTGTTTTGATTAAGAATAGTAACAAGTGGGCTAAATGATGCCATGTTCAAATCTGAAAACAATAAACATGAATATAATAAGTAAACTGGACATTATCAATTTAGCATATAAACATATAGTATGAAACCTTAATAAAACCATAATATAATATATGCAACGACAACCCAATCCCATATTCAATATCCCTCAGCATAGAGTGAACATTAAATACTATGATTGATTAAGAACTATTCTCATTATTAATGCTATCATTATAACTCTTATCAAACACTGATAATATGTCGTTATACATTTGGCCTCTAAACAATAATAGTAAGAACTCAGCATAGAAGATACTATAATATTTAGTCTAGTGTATACCATTATCTAGAATTATGTGTAGTCACATTTCATCCCCTTAACAGGCTTATTTTGTAGTACCATGATACAAAACACCCTCCGCATGGAATGCAAAGCTCAAAGCTAAGACAAGATGTTTGATCAAACCACTATAAACCAAGAAATTCAATCTTGTAGGACCATGAAATAAATACTCTCTGCATGGAATGCTAAGCTCGAGGCAAAGACAAAGTATATATTCCACACTACTATGAACCGACAATGGAGGCTGTGAGATTCAGCCCTTGTATCTCTCTCCCACTAGATGTTTTAAAAGAAAGGTTTTCAGTTTTAAAACACTTAGAAAATTTCTGAATTCCCAGTTTTCGATCGATTAAATGTATCCCTCGATCGGTCGAAAAAATTAAAAAATTCGAACCTGACAATCTACCTGGCTTGATTGGTACTCAATTGCTATTCGATTGATCGAAAAATAAAATTCGATCGATCGACTAGCAATCAAATATCAATCAAATCAAGCAGATTGGCCCCTATTTCACTCGATCGATCGAAAGTAATTTTTGACTGATCGAAACTCGTGAAACTCGAATTTCCAGAAATTTTCTAATGCAGTTTTCTACGGTTTTTCTTAAACAAACAACCATCATATGAATATGATAGACAGAGAATGATATCAAAACTGAATTCCATTGATGCTATAGCCTTAAAGTTCAATTTAACATACTTAAATTCAAATTTAAACAACATCATAACATCAATATCAGTTTTTATCAAAACATAGTTTCAACAACCATGTAGAAAATTAAATGCATAATCTTCTAACAACATTAAACTATAATCTCTAATTCCAAAACTCACAAAACATGTTATACAGATTCAAAATTGAAAACCTGGCTCTGATACCATTTGATGGAAAAATACATGTTTGTATCGCATACAAAACATACGCAGCGGAAAATTAACGGATCTACTTCATTCGCAATTGATAACATGTACTATGTAAATTTCAGAATATAAGAACAAGAGAGTGTACCTTAGTGCGGTGAAATTCAAAACTAAAGATTAGAAGTACTCGGGAACACTTTTAATCTTCACTCCAATTCCACTTGATGACCAAGAAGTGTGGTCTCTCAATTAGTTATATGAATTTGTTCAAGAGAGAATTAGAGAGTGTCCAACACTCACATATAAACTATTTCATGTATATTGTTGTTAGTTGTTCCAAAATTCTGTATGTTTCTCTCATTATAATTGATTATCTAATTAGGCTAGCCTTTTGGGCCTTTCAATTGGGCTCTAATATATGTGGCTTGGAGTGGGACCTAAAGGGAACAAATAAGACACTAGCTCCAATGGGTCTTGCGCTTTTCTGTCAACTATTGACAAGTCCAAAGTTACCATTAATTATATTTAATACCACTATATAAATATAATTGCACTCTAGGCCTCATTAATAAATTAAATATCAAGACTTTATTGTACATGCAACCCCTTCATAAAATATTCGCAGTAATATAAAGTTATTAATGTAGACTGCCACTTTGTAGATTATTACATCTTAATCCTTGAGTATCCGGCTTAATCCTTTAAGTTATTCATCATATATTTATGAAATCCAATTTCATAAATATATACTTTAGTCACTATTTACTAAAGTAGTTAGGCCTAACATTCTGAATAACAAACCCATTAAACTTATCTCAAGGGAATATTTTGTATCTCTGTTAAGAGACTATGAATTTCATCTTGAGAATATATGTTCCATCAACACTAAATGTGGCTGCCTAACATACTAAGGTTTTGACCATTACTTTAGATCTCACTCCTGATATATCAAAGAAACCTACACTTCATGATCAGGTCCATTATTCTCTCAAGATTAAAAGTTCATGTAAATAGAAGTCGTGAGATTTATTATTCAATTGACAGTTGTTAGGAGAATACTAAATCTCACAGCGGTCCAGTTCAATATGTCTTAACTCTTAAAACATATCAACATATCAACTAGAAGTCACCACTTCCATGATCAAGACAAATCATCTTAGTTAATATGTTATAGTCTTCGCAGATGAAACACCCAATTTCATCACCGACTATGAACTAAATTCTGAGTTTACAAAGAACTTGTGATTTATATCTTCTGTGACTTTTTACATAAATCACATACTATGCATTTCATGGACTATATGATAATGTTCGAATATTCATGTTACCATTATTTCAGATGATAATAAAACAACTTTATTAATTACAATATTAAGTCATACATAATGTCATACTTAATATCATACATAGCATCATACAATAGGATTTAAGGGCACTAATCCTAACAACCCCTTCTTCTATAGCTGAAACTGACGACTCACTGTTGTCCTTGTGTACTAACTCATAACTCTCTTTAATCTCTAAAGGTCGTGTCCACACTTCCTCAGGTATTTCAACCATGGATGTCAAAGTAGCTAAGGTGTCTGCAAACTGATTCTGAGCTTTAGGGATGATCTTGTATTCAATTTTGTCGAAAGTTTTGGTCAAATCCTCTAGATATCGCTGATAATGTTTCAAATGTTCTTCCTTTACCTTCTATAACTTCTGGGCTTGAACTATAACGAAGGTCGAATCTCCAAATACCTCTGCCTCTTTTACCCCTAACTCTCGAAGAGCTTCCATTTCGACGATACAAGCTTCATATTTATCCATGTTATTAGTTGCTTCGAAGTTCAATTTGACAGCCAAAGGCATATGGGATCCATCAGGGGTGATCAAAAGTACTCCTATCCCATTCCCATATTGGCTTACAGCTCCATCGAAATACATTTTCCATGCCCCTAGCTCAATATCCAAGATGTTCTCATCCGGGAAGTCTTCTCTTCCATCCTCTCCCTCTATAGGATTCTCGGCACAAAAATCAAACACGGCACTCCTTTTAATAGTCTTCCTTACCACATACTTCAAATCAAATTCTGCTAATAGGATCAACCATCTTAACAGTCTTCCACTTAAATCTGGTTTCTCAAATAGGTACTTTAAGGGATCCATCCTAGCTACTACCTATATTTGGAATGGTAGGATGGTGTGTATCAAATTTTGTACGACCCATACGAGTGCAAAGCATGACTTTTCTATGGGGGTGTATCTGGTCTCATAATCATGGAAGCTTTTTCTCAAATAGTAAACTGCCCTCTCATTCATATTGTCGTCTTCTTGCGCAAGCATGCTCCCAACCACATCTCCTATGATAGAGAGGTATAGTAGTAAAGGTTTTCCTTGTTGTGGAGGTACTAGGATAGGTGGATGGAGGAGGTATTCCTTGATAAGTTCAAAGGCTTTCTGTCATTCATCATTCTATGTGTGGGGTTCATTCTTCCTTAGGAGTTTGAAGATGGGCTCACAAGTGGAGGTGAGCTTGGCAATGAATTGACTAATATATTGTAGACCTAGGAATCCTTTTATTTCCTTCTCACTCATGGGTGAAGGCATCTCCAATATGGCTTTAATCTTGGATGGATCTACTTCTATCCCTCTATCACTCACTAGGAAGCCTAGCAACTTCCCAGCTATTACTCCAAAGGTACACTTTTGGGGGTTCAACCTCAATCTATACTCCTTAATTCTTTCAAAGAACTTCCTTAAGTTAATGATGTGACCTCTTCTATCCTTGGATTTTACAATCATGTCATCGACATACACCTCAACCTCATTATGCATCATATCATGTAACAAAGCTGTGGCCATCATTTGATAAGTTGCACTTGCATTCTTGAGCCCAAATGACATTACCGTGTAGCATTAGATCCCCCATTCCGTGGTGAAAGTGGTTTTAGTCATATCCTTAGGAACCATCTTGATTTGGTTATATTTTGAGAAATCGTCCATAAAAGACATTAAGGCATTACCGGCTGTATTATCCACTAGGACATCTGTGTGGGGAAGAAGGAAATAATCCTTAGGGAAAGCCTTATTCAAGTCCCTAAAATCTATACACATCCTCACCTTTCCATCCTTCTTGGGTACGGGCACAACGTTGTCTATCCACTCGGCTTGGAGCATGGGCTTAATGAACCCTACTTTTAACTGTTTTGTGACCTCTTCTTTGATCTTTAGGAGCCATTTAGTTCTTATATGGCTTAACTTTTGCTTAACGGGTACCATATGGGCATGGGTATCAATGTGATGTTGGGCTATCTTAGGATCAATTCCAGGCATGTCTTCATAGGATCATGCAAACACTTCTTGAAATTTTGTGAGAAGATCCTTGAGATATTTTCTTTCTTCTTCATTTAGGGTTGAGCCAATTTCAATTAAATGTGGATTCTCATTATTGCCCAAATTAAAAGTTTCAAAAGTTGGTTCCGTAGGTTTAATTTTCTTTTCCAGTTGCTTATTAATTTCATTTTTAAATTCATTTGAATCATTTAAGTGCAAAATTTCAATATTACGGGACACATCGAAATAAGCCAAATCAGAATTCATTTTATTGAAAATGTTGAAAGTTATATTGGGACTTGCATTACAAAATTTCTTTTCCCCACTCTTAGAAAACCCAACCCAAGTCCAATTATTAATTTTCCCTATAATAGGCATGATGAAGGTAGAAAAATTGCTTGGCTCCTCGATGGCAATGGAGAACATGTCCCCCTCCATTTTCAACGTAGTCTCCATTGCTTTAGCATCTATGTAGTCCACCCAGTCGACTTCTTCTTGAACCTCATTGATCACTACAATAGGCTTCTCCTTGAAAGTGAGCTTCTCTTTAAAGAGCATCTCCCATCTCGGATACACTTTTCCATCCTTGCCTACCCAAAGCTCAAGAAAGCCACAAAAAGGAAAGTCTCCTCCTTCCTTCACAAATTTTCCATTGAGGGTTCCAAGGTTTTTCTTGATTCCATCGTAGCCTTCAAAGAATCCTAAATCTTCCTTGGTCAGTTGAGTCTTGAAATTGTGGAATTCAGCCACTTCTTTTCCTTCTTTCCCAACACCCATACCAGGCAATACCCCATGTTCTTCATCATTGCAATCATCTCATGGCTACAATATGGGAACAAATTCGTAGTATACCTTTCATCCTTCAATCCATAATCAACCATGTTCAAAAACTCAAAGCCACTCATTTAGAGCTCACTTCCTCCTTCCTCAAGTCCACAAACCGATGCTAGGATTTCACCATTGCCAAGTACTATAGCAATCCCTCTCTTCCATGGGATCTTCATCTTTTGGTGTAGAGAAGGGGGAATAGCCCCGATAGGATGAAGCCATGCCCTTCATAAGAGAAGGTTGTAGTTAGGAGTGATATCCATGATGTGGAACTCCACAATTGTTTCCAATGGGCCAATCTTGCAAGGAGCTTTGAAGGTTCCCATAACTTTCCTTAAAGTGTTATCATATGCCCTAACAGTCAAAGGAGAGGGGATGATTATCTCCATATCTAGGCCAATAGTAAGAGCAGTCCTAAGGGGGTACACATTCAATGCAGATCTGTTATCAATAAGCACCACTGGAACTTTGGCACCCGTGCATTCAATGGTGATTTGCAAAAGTCTAGTGTGAGTGGCTCCTTCGGGAATAAGGTCTTCGTTGGAAAAGGCAAGTAAAGGGTGAGATGAAGCCTTGACTCCCATAAGAGATAGCATTTCTTGTGGTGTAGTTTTTGTTGGAGTTTATGCCCTAAAATCCAATTTATTGGCATGTCATAAATAATTAAATTTTTTAATTATATGAGACTATTTATTAATGAACTAATGGGACATTATCTTAGTCCATGAGATGCATAGTATGTGATTTATGTGAAAAGTCACAGAAGATATAAATCACAAGTTCTTTGTAAACTCAGAATTTTAGTTCGTAGTCGGTGATGAAATTGGGTGTTTCATCTGTGAAGACTATAACATATCAACTAAGATGATTTGTCTTGATCATGGAAGTGGAGACTTCTAGTTGGTATGTTGTTATATTTTAAGAGTTAAGACATATTGAACTGGACCGCTGTGAGATTTATTATTCTCCTAACGACTGTCAAATGAATAATAAATCTCACGACTTCTATTTACATCAACTCTAAATCCTGAGAGAATAATGGACCTAATCATGAGATGTAGGTTGCTTTGATATATCAGGAGTGAGATCTATGAGTCATGATCAAAACCTCAGAATGTTGGGCAGCCACATTTAATGTTGATGGAACATATATTTTCAAGATGGAATTCATAATCTCTTAACGGAGACATAAAATATTCACTTGAGATAAGTTTAATGGGTCTGGTTATTCAGAGTGTTGGGCCCAACCACTTTAGTAAGGAGTTACTAAAGTATATATTTATGAAATTGGATTTCATAAATATATGATGAATAACGTAAAGGACAGGGTACTCTTGGATTAAAATGTAGTAATCTTCAAAGTGGCAGTCTACATTCACGACTTTGTATTACTACGAATATTTTAATGAAGGGGTTGCATGTATAATAAAGTCTTGGGATATAATTTATTAATAAGGCCTACAGTGCAATTATATTCATATAGTGGTATTGAATATAATTAATGGTAACTTTGGACTTGTCAAGAATTGACAGAAAAGCCCAAGGCCCATTAGAGCTAGAGTCTTATTTGTTCCCTTTTGGTCCCACTCCAAGCCACATACTAGAGCCCAATTAGAATGGCCCAAAAGGCTAGCCCAATTAGATAATCAGTTATATATATAAGGAGAGAAACATACAAAAATTAATAAGATCTTGATAAGGTTTTCATAAGACTTTCATAAGGGTCTTTCATTAAGATCATACAAGGATTGAAATGGTTTGTATGTGAGTGTTGAATACTCTCTTATTCTCTCATTGGAAACTGATTGAGAGACCACACTTCTTGGGCATCAAGTGGAATTAGAGTGAAGATTAAAAGTGTTCCCAAGTACTTGTGATCTTTGGTTTTGAATTTCACTGCACCAAGGTACGCTTTCTTGTTCTTAAATTCTGAAACTTACATAGTACATGTTATCAATTGCGAATGGAGTAGATCTGTTAATTTTCCACTGCATATGTTTTGTATGCGTTACAAACATGTGTTTTTCCAATAGTTTCTATAAGAACCTATTTCCCATTCAAAGCATCCAAGAGAGCACTACAGTGCTTGTGAGAAGCCATAAGCAAACCCCATATCGATACATGAGCTTGAGTCTTCTTCAATTGAGTTAATACCCTATCTTCCTCCTCCTTTTCTTCTTTCCCTTTAGGTTCCATGGGCTTAGAACCTTCTCCTATATCCCTACCAAGATGGTCATTTTCTAAGAAGGATGGTTTATAGTGTTTCCCACTCCTCATAATGTTTGCCACATTGTCCTCTATGAATCTTTTCTTCAGCTCGGTTATTCCCTTGGGAAGTATCTCCCAAACAGCCACCACATTCTTTAAAACCTCATCTTCTTAATCCCATATCCCTTGGACTTCCACAACATTAACTTCTACGGTCTCTATCAACTTTGAACAATCTCATCAGTTTGCACCCAATTCTGATATGGAAGAGGAGCTTGGCGATAATCCGATAAAGGGTTCTTCCTAATACTAGGCTTAGTGATGATGTTGGGGTTTAGGAGAGTTCCATTGTCTATGAGGTCTTGTATTTCGTGTTTGAGGCGGAAGCAATTGTCGATTTTATGGCTGGGTTTTTGGTGGAAGAGGCAATATTCATTGAGGTTCCAAGTATGAGGTATGGGGTTTGGCATGGGTGTGGGATCTAAAGGCTTTATGAATCCTTTGGAAGACAAATTTTCTTATGCTTGGGCGAGGGTCATTCCTAGGTTGGAGAATTTTCGGCGGGCCTTCTTTGTGAAGCTTGGGTAGGCTAAGGTTTGTTGAGGTATGATGGCACTTACATTTACGGGATTGGGTGCTTTAGAGGAAGTCACCCCTCCTCCATATGTCTTCTTGATTGGAGGTTTGCCCTCAGCTTTTTCCAATTATCCATTGTTGATGGCATCTTCTATCCTAGTCCCACAATTGCATAATTCCCCAAATGAACTAATAGGCGATGACAAAAGCCTACTATTATAAGCCGGAAGAAAATTCTTGATGATCATGTTGATTTGGTCTTTCTTATTTGGCCTATTGACCATCCTTGATGCCTTCCCCTTCCATCTAGTCATGTACTCGGAAAATGTCTCCCCCATCCCTTTTTTGGTGGTTTCCAAGTCTCTTAGGGTTACATCAATCATGGTCTTAAAGATGAATTGGTCCATAAACAACTCCACTAGCTCATTCCATACCTTAGTCTTGCTTGGATCTAGGCTATAGTACCACCTTAATGCACCTCCCGTGAGTGAGAGGGGGAATGCATGCAAAGTTTGCTTCTCATCCAACCCTTTTCATTTCAGCAATGCTTAGGTATCTTCTAACATGTTGCTTTGGATCTTCGGTTCTATCAAATTTTTCCACATTAGAAATCTTGAATTTTAGAGGCAACGCAATAGGAATCCTTGAACTTAGGCCCCCCATGTTGTAGAGGCAATCATCCATCCCTTGAGCCTTGCGGAACGCCAGTTGCATTTTCTCCATCTTCTTTCTCATGGTCGAGGTTTCCACGGTGAGTTTCTCAAATTGCTTGTTCCTCTCATAATCAGCCTTGTCTTTTTCATCCCAACCTTCCCCTTCTTCATCATTGGTAATCTCCACATGGGCACCCTTTTTCAACTTGGCCTCTTCTAGCTTAGTGAGGCGACTCCCTATCTTTTTTAGAACATCATTTTGCTCTTCCATTGCCTTGAATATCTTTTGTATGATTTCATCACTAATTGGAGTAGCCAATGCTTCTTGAGACGATCCCCCTTCTTGCAACACTTCTTCTTAATGTGTGTCTTCAATCTTGACTAAGTGCCTTCCGTGCTTTTCTCGAATCGAAATTGGAGTGGAGACGTGTTTTCTTGACTTTGGTGGTGCAATGGTGCCTGAAAGGAGTCCCATTTTCATTAAGTTCATGCCCCAATTAAAAGGTTCTTTTTAACTTTTAGATGTTCTTAGAAAATCTTTAAGTCCATTTTAATGAAGGCCCAATTACAAAATCATTCCCTTTCCTCTCACGAACCTTGCCCCTTGCTTCATTTGGGCTATAGTCCATTTACAATAATGCTCTCATCTTACTCTCATGGGCTTTTATTACAATGTACTTAGAGTTTTTCAACCCTTTGTCTTAAATATGGGCCTATAAGTATTCATCACCTTTGGGCTCTTCCTTTTTCATTTTCATTTATCATCATCATTTTTTGAAGTAGCCCTTTAGCAAGAATATATTGTGGCCTTCCTCACAAGGTCCATGAAGTTCTCATCATTTTGGGCCTAGGCATACAACAAAGTGGCCAAAGATTAAGGAAGTTCATATTAACTTGGTAGGATTTTGGATGCTAAGTCCATAGCATACTTGTTATCTTAGGCTTAAAGGTCTCCTTTCCAAAAGGGCTTCTTGATTTGGGCTTATGATAGCAATTAGGCTATGATCTTATGAACCTTTCAAGTTAAGGTATACCTTTGGATTTAGGGATAAGCCTCTTATATGTGAGAACTTCTTTTGTTTTATCCCAATTGTCTTAGGATAAGCCTTAACTTTAGGGTCATCCTTCCATTTTTTATACCTTTATTTGCCCTTTAGAATTAGGTGATCACAATATATAGTTAAACAAACAAGAGATATATAAAGGGTACCCTCTTTTGATAGGATTTAGGATCTCTCTAAGTGTGGGTAAGCTTTCATAAGGCTAAAGGGATAGATAAGTAGGTCACTCACAACTAGGTGGACCATGATTCCAACCGAGGGCCTAAGTGGAAGTAACTCATTATCCCTAGTGGAGTCGCCACTGTGGACACAACAGATGCAAGTCGCCACCTAGTTTTTGCAACGGTCTAAGAACCATATATATATAGCGTCCTCTCGAGGAATGACCTTTTCTTGATCTTACTACTACAGATATGGGTTCAGAGTTAAGGTACGGTCTTAGAAAGGTGTTAGGTACCCAAACTGCCCAACCCTAAGTTTGGCTTCGTCTCTTTGTGTCTTATGTCTTAACCCTATTAAAGGCACACTCAATATTGCATCCATACTCACACACACACTACCATTCATCTAACAATCAACATGGCATCAAACATCCCTAACCATACATCTATCATGCTTATCATCACATCACAAACCCTAACATACATCTAGCATACACGCCATATCATCATGGCATCTCCTCACACCACAAACCCCAACATGCTCCTATCTCACATCATAAACCCTAACATACATCTAGCATCATGTCATCACATCCAAGGCAGAAGCATGTGAACATTAAAATCAAGGTAGAAATAAATCCAACAAATCATGCCATCATCCAAAACATTAAGAACACAATTGTATCATCAAACCTAAGCAAGACCATAAATGCATGTACATTGTGAATGCATGACTTACCTTTACTTACCTTGCAGCAACTCAGCACCTCTGGCATCATGCATGAACATATGAATGCACGTTCATGGCATTATGTTAGGACAAAAATGTATTGACCCCTTGCAATTAATTAATTAATTACCCAAGTTAATTAATTAGATCAAATTTCATGCAATGGTGTGGCAGCACAAACAAATCACCAAATTATCTAACTACAGCGGAAAATAAATTTGATACAGGTGATTTGTTTACAAATAGAGAAAACCACTGAGGAAAAACCCCACCGGTGATTTTCAGGTCACCACTCCCAAGAATCCACTATTATCAATCACAAGCGGTTGCAAGTATAAGGAATCTTACCAAACCCTTTGGCCTATCCCGAAATACCAACCTATAGTTGAACCCTTACCCCAATACCCAATTGGACTTGTATTGTAGTGGCAATCTTCCAGTTCAATGCACGAATCCCAGTACGTGACTAACCAATGATGCACGGATCCCAGTACGTGACTAACTCTAGCAAATTGAAGAGGTTGTTGGCTGTAAAGTTCTTCAGTTCATCAACAATGAAGATTAGGAAGCTCCTTGGTTACAAAAAGCTTGGCGTAAAGACATAGTAGCTTCTTTAGAGAGAATAATGAACTAGGTCACTTTCTACATGCTCGATGGCCTTTAAAATAAGCCTTATATATGTCTAGGGTTATGAGAAAAGAAACCCTATACAAATATTTTAGCATGGATCAAAAATCAGATTTGGAATTTCTGATTTCGTAAGTCTCAACAGAAACAGCTTTTGTCGAGCTTGTGTCAAGCTTCGACTTTAAATCTCAATAGAAGTTTTCTGTCGAGATTGCTGTTGAGCTTTAATGAACAGTTCTTCTTCACTTCTTTCTTGGTCAGATCTTCATGGCTTTAATACTTTACTTGAACAACATGTTTCTTAAAGTCTTAAACCCATCCTAGATCAAACTAATTACAAGTAAAGTGCATTTTGTCAAAGGATTAGCCAATTACATAGAATATGTCCCTAACAATCTCTCCCTTTGGCAATCCGTGACAAAACCACAACAAAACAAATAATCATGAGAGAAGTCTTAAATCACTAAACTCATAACTACTTGTTGTATTACAAAGTAAATCTATCCCTACTACAAACTCTTGAAAAACTTTGCAAGAAAAGAGTTCACGGCACGATAGACTTTCACAACCTGTCTTTCTGAAACACTTAAACAAAACTCATCAAGGCATCATGTGTGAAATAGAAATAAATATTGCGTACATAAAGAAACATGTGTATAAAGAGAGAAAAGAAACAACACATGTAGAGGTAGGTGAAGAAAAACATACATCATCATCATATATATGAAAATAAAGTACAATGTATGTAATAAAATGGTCACAAGACCGGTATACAAGAGGCTAATGTAAATAAAGAAGAAAAGAAAAATACATAAAGTCCTCACTACATCCCTCAATACTATATACACTCCCCCTAACAAAAAAAAAAGTCATATTCTAACTCTCCCCCTAAGTACAAGATTACTCTAAAACCTGCCCCTTTTTATCACGAATGACAAAGGGCAAGTCACTAAGAGGTCGTCATCTCGTCTTCACCGAAAGAGCTAGCATCATCCTTATCATCCTTAGAAGGAGAAACTACAGGACGCTCTGGAGAAGGAGAGGGAGAAGGTCCATAGTCGCCGATGCGAGCCTGTCGGCGTGCAATGTGTCCTATCCTAGTGTTCATCTAACACATCTCATCAATGAGATAGTTAAGACGACCACCAAAATTAGCATGCATCCGTTGTAGCTGCTCCATGATGGCATCGAGAGTGACACCAGCTGCGGAGGTAGAAGGAGCCAAGGAAGAGGGTGGAATAGCAGAAGCTGCAGGATCAGTCATCTCCTTTTATGGCCGCTTCAGTCGAAGCTGGGCCTCGCTCCGCCGGATAGAACCAGCGCATATGGCACCCATGATGGTGAAAAGAGGAGAGAGAGGAATAGGAATGGAGAAGTGCTGAAGGATCCATGTGATAGCCGAGAAAAGATGAGCTTATCACGGGTAGCAGTGTCCTGATACACATCTATGATAGATGTGATGAAGTGAGAGGGAAAGTCGATGGTAAGATCCTCCATCAAAGAAAGAAGAAAATAAGCACGAGGCTCAGTGATGGAGTTATAGTGAGACAATGGTGTGAGAGTGAATGTCATCACCATGTTAAGGAATCTCGGGCCTTTAGACAATCACAGCAAGGGTAGTCAAGGTGCACGACCCTAGGAACACGTAGTACCTTGGCAACAAGATCCAGGGTAACTACTATATGTGTACCTCTGAATGTAGAAACAAACTGAGGCACAGAGGTATCGATGCCGTGTATGTTGGAGTAGAACTCCTGTATAAACACAACGGGACAGCACACGAGTCTCTCACATAGAGATTCCCATCCCCAAGTCCGAATGACATCAGGTAGAGTAGTGTTAAAGAAATCCGACAGAATGACCTGGAGTTCCGGATGAACGCCACGGGCCTAGAAGTTCTCAAAGAAGTCCTTCTAGGCCTTCTCATCACGGAATCGAATATGAGAGGGTACGAGAGGAATAGAAGAAGAAGATAACCCGGAACCATGAGGATTCCGAGCCGGAATAGATTTGCGCTGTTTGGGTGCCATGACACAGTCTATCCGAGAGAGAGAGAGAGAGAGAGAAAGAAAGAGAGAGAAAGAACAGAATGTAAACACATGTTCATAGTATATAAGAAACGAACGTATGCATGAAAAATGCATGAACATGTGACATGAGAATTTAAAAGCATCATGGGTAAAACCCAATCCAAACCTATCAGCACTCACAACAATAATCAAGCACACACATCTAAAGAATGTATGAAACATTGTTATAATGCTAGTGGAATATGCAATGCATGAGCATGTGATAGCAATTTCATAAACCCCCACAAATTTCACAAAAATCTCAAAACCCCCAAAAATTTCCCAAAAACTCAAAACCTAGGTCTAAAATGCATGAATGCATGTAGAAAGAGGGATTGAGAGGTCTTACCAAGAAATTGGAGCTTGGATTAGGCCGAAGGAGTGGGTTGAAGGATGTTAGAGAGAAACTGGGATTTTTGATCGAGAGAGAAGAGGTTCTATCGAGATGAGAGAGAAGAAATGAGAACCGGATCGCGCCTCAGCTATATATAGAAAACGCAGCTCGATGGATCGAGGATCTGTCGAGAACCTATCGAGCACTAAATCTCGACAAAAGAAAATCTGTCGAGGTGCTGTCGACGGCAAAAACATGAGCTCGATGGATCGAAACATCTGTCGAGAAAGTGTCGAGGAGATAGAAGCTCAAGGAAATCGTCTTGATGGATTGAGAAGTTGTCGAGGTGCTATCGAGAAGAAACCCAGAAATCTTGATGGATTGAGAATGTGTCGAGGATCTATCAAGCAGATAGGTCAGAAGAAAATCTCGATGGATCAGCCTGTTGTCGAGAATCTATCGAGAGCAAAGCAAAGAGGCTCGATAGAAAAGGATGTGTCGAGGTGTTTATCGAGAAGCTGTCGAACTTGAAGAAAATGATTTTTTCAAGGGAGGAAAAACACATAAAGATGAATGCAACAAGCAAGCTACTCAAACAAAGATCCACTCAACATGTTAAGCTCTCAAAACATCTCTCAACATATAAGCAAAGCATCCATAGATCCAAAACACACACACACACTAAACAAGTCTAACAAATTTTATATTTCAAAGACGAGTTAAGACATTTTAGTGAGCATATATTAACACGTGTATTCCTTGTGATGGCTAAATCACATTGTACCTGCACATGTATCAAAAGTAGCAAAAAGTATGCATGTTATGTGTGAAAACATAGCAAGAGTGCACAAGTTTCTCATATTATGAAGATTCAAGATATGAGCTGATCTAATACACTTCACACACAATCATAACAGTTTGATGGGGACTATCACCTTTGAGGTACATCATGTAACTCCCACATCTCCTGAAAACACACTTACAACTATTTTTAAAAGCATTTTGATCTTTTTTCTTTACATGTTCTTTGCATATTTTTCTTTTTTAACATTCCATGCATGGGCATATATAGAGAAAAAAAAATACCCAATTATGTAAGCCAAAAACACACAATTTTGCTATGCCGGAGCATACAAATGTTATATGTGATTGGCAGGCTTTAGTGGTGAGATGGTTATTTATGCTTTTCTCTTAGGATTTTCTAGTCCTTCCCGTCAAAAATAGTGAAAGATCACTTAATCGTACTCATCAAAAACACGAGCCACAAATTTCACTTGCTTAGTTGTGCATAGAAATGCTCATCTAAGCTACAAGAGATACAAAGTTTAGAAAACTTTACTTCAATGGCCATCCAAGGTACACAAGTACCAATATACACAAATACACACTGTTTTTTGTGCTTTTCTGATTTTTTTCAAATTTTTTTTATTTTTTTATTTTTATGAAAAACAAAATAAAACAAAACTGAAAACAAACAAACAAAAACATGTAAACATACAAAGTATAAAACTAGACTGGCTCAAAAACAAGAAAGCAAAACAAGCAAGTAATGCCAAAAAAAAAAAAAAAAAAAAAAAAAACATAAAGGGAGAGAGAAAAAGTGACTGAATCACTTTGAGCCTTTAACTTTCCAAACTTTGGTTTTGGAGGAAGATCCTTTCCTAGAGTTGAACCTTTGTTCGGGAGGTGAAGGGGAAGAATTGAAACTGTTCAAGTTCGAAAGGAACATGAGGGCCTTGAGAAGATCTCCAAGAGGACCCAAAGATGGTGGAATCTAACCTTGACCACCAAATGATAACACACATTGCTCTGTTGAGTGGCTAATCACTTATAGCAATTTGGACAAGTGTGTCCTGAAGCTCCATAGTGATGACAGAAATGCGGCTTCTTTGGTTGAGACTTCTTATTTTTAGCCTTATTGCTCTTAGGGTTTCTAGTCTCTTTCTTCTCTATCTTAGGGGGTGCTCCTATAATAGATTTTCCTTTGTCTAGATTGTTCTTACTAGCTATCTCAGTTTTAGCTTCATTTTTCTCAAGATTTTCAATTTTAGCAGGTGAGACAAAAACAGTCTTACTAGAGGAGGCAATATGAGAAGAGTTAGATAGTTCATACCCCAAGCCAGTTCTGTTAAAAGCTGATTTCTGGAGGTTCAGCATTTCATCTAGCTTTTCACTGGAAGTCCTCTCCAACTGAGCTCGAACTTGGAACAATTCTGCTTCAAGCTTCTTGGTTCTTTCAACCAAGAAGTTGTTCTCGAACCTCAGCGCTCCAATGGTTTTATTGGCTTCATCAACCTTTGTGGAGAGCTCCTCTCGTTCCAGCTCCACTTTGCTAAGCTTCTTAGTAGACAGCCTATACAACTTCTCATGCTTTTCAGATACCTTATATAACTTTGCATAGGCTGTATGGATGTCATCCTATTCATCCATCTTCTCAAACTTGGATTCCACCGAGTCCTCTTCTATATTCACTACTTCTACGATCCCCTCAGTAGGATCAAATGTGGCAGTGAAAGCACTCAAGATTCCCTCATCATCACTATCATCTGACTTAGTCTCAAGCTCGGTATCACTCAAGGTAGCAGCAAGAGCCTTGCTTTTCCCAATCGACTTGACTTGACATCTGCAGCACTTTGGTCTAGAGGGAATAGTATACTGACCACCATCCTTAGCATCCTTCTTCCCTCTGTCTTGCTTTTGAATTGAGAAGAACTGGATTGCTTACGATCCTTGTCAAAACCTTTCACATTGGCATTCTTCATGAACTTCTTGAATTGCCTAGTGATGTAAAACTTCATCTTGGAATATTCATTATCTGAAGACTCATCAGTCTCATTACTTTTGGCCTTCAGTGCCATATTCTTACTTTTGGTTCCTTTCCCAAGTCTAGTCAAACCCAATTCATAGGTTTGCAAGTTGCCAATCAGCTCCGTCAAAGGAATGGTGTCAATGTCCTTTGATTCTTCAATCATCGTTATCTTAGCATGAAATCTTTCAGGGAGAGATCTGAGCACATTTCTCACAATCTTGGGCTCAGGAATATGATCACCAAGATTAAATGCTGAGTTGACTATGTCCTTGAGTTTGGCATAGAACTCATCGAATGACTTATCCTCCTTCATCTAGATCTCCTCAAAGCTTGTTGTAAGCCTTTGAAGCTTGGAATCTTTAACGGCCTTAGTTCCTTCATAGGTCACCTGGAGAATGGTCCATGCTTCCTTTGCAGTTTTAGTTGAGGATATTTTCTTAAACTCCTCATTCATGACCACACTGAAAATGGCATTCAAAGCTCTACTGTTGAAGTTTGCCGCTTTGATCTTAGCATCATCCCAATCAGCCGGCACTTCCTTTGGCTTAGTCCAGCCAATCTCCACAGCTTGCCACACTTTCTCATCTAAAGACTGCAAGAAAGCTCTCATGCATACTTTCAAGTATGCATAGTTAGTGCCATCAAATAATGGAGGCATAATAAGAAACTATCCTCTATCCATGACAAACAGGGGTCAATGGATCACACAATAGAGATTAAAACCTAATCAAAGTGTGCCTACTCTGATACCACTTGTTAGGGCAAAAATGTATTGACCCCTTGCAATTAATTAATTAATTAAGCAAGTTAATTAATTAGATCAAATTTCATGCAATGGCGTGGCAGCACAAACAAATCACCAAATTATCTAAATGCAGCGGAAAATAAATTTGACATAGGTGATTTGTTTACGAATGGGGAAAACCACTGAGGCAAAACCCCACTGGATGATTTTCAGGTCACCATTCCCAAGAATCCACTATTATCAATCATAAGCGGTTACAAGTATAAGGAATCTTACCAAACCCTTTGGTTTATCCTGAAATACCAACCTACAATTGAACCCTTACCCCAATACCCAATTTGACTTGTATTGTAGTGGCAATCTTCCAGTTCAATCTACGAATCCTAGTACATGACTAACCAATGATGCACGGATCCCAGTACGTGACTAACACCAGCAACTTGAAGAGGTTGTTGGCTACAAAGTTCTTCAGTTCATCAACAATGAAAATCAAGAAGCTCTTTGGTTACAAAACTCTTGGCGTAAAGACGCAGTAGCTTCTTCAGAGAGAATAATGAACTAGGTCACTTTCTACATGCTCAACGGCCTTTAAAATAAGCCTTATATATGTCTAGGGTTGTGAGAAAAGAAACCCTATACAAATATTTCAGCATGGGCCGAAAATCAAATCTAGAATTTCTAATTTCGTAAGTCTTGACAGAAACAGCTTGTGTTGAGATTCTGTTAAGCTTCGACTTTAAATCTCGATAGAAGTTTTTCTATCGAGATTGCTGTTGAGCTTTAATAAACAGCTCTTCTTCACTTGTTTCTTGGTCATGTCTTCATGGCTTTAACATTTGACTTGAACAACATGTTTCTTTAAGTCTTAAACTCATCCTAGATCTACCCAATTACAAGTAAAGTGCATTTTGTCAAAGTATTAGGCAATTACATAAAATATGTCCCTAACACATTAAAACAAGAAAATAAATGAAAACTTAATCTAGCATATTAAAGACTGACAAACATGTGAACAGAGAAATAGAAAACTCAAAAGCATGCAAGAAGATGAAAACAGAGACATATGATGTAAAATAAAAGAAAAAATATAAGAAAAAAACTCAAAATTAGGGTTTTTGGACATGAGTATGCATGTGCATACATAGGCCTGCGTACGCAGGCCAATTGTATGCGTACGCATATTTCGAGCTTGCGCACGCATGCAAGAAGCATGCGCACGCAGACACACCCTAAACCCTAACCCAAAAACAAAAACGCAGAAAAACACTTGAAAGCTTAAATCTAACAACCTAACATGCTTTTAAGACATAAAAATATGTAAACCTAGACTACATAAACAAATTAAAGCAAAAAAACAAGTAAAGAAACAAACAAAACAACATTAAACTAAAGAAAATAAAAGAAAAAGTTTAAAATGAATACCTTAAAGAAAAAGCTCCTAGGCTTGATTTTTGACCATTCCCCTCAGTCAAATCAATTCACAAATCAATAAAAATGTGATTAGTAATCTTAAATTCGAAGATCAAGGCCAGAAAAGGCCCTAATCAAATAAAATTGACTTGAGTATGTTTTGTGAAAAACTCTCTCTTTGATTCACTATTTCTAGTGAATCTTAGTGTATTCCTATGGGATTTCTGTGTGTTTTGAAAAGGAACAATGTATGGTTATTTATATTGTGAAAATGGGGGTTTGGAACGGCTCCCAGAAGATGTGGGATTTGTTCTAAACCTCAGTCTTTAATGCATGAACCTGCGTACACAAGCCGAGAGTTTCCTTTGGCCTTTATTTTTTTTTTTTTAAGTATTAAAAAGTTATATTTTCCATTTTAACATCTCTTAAGTCAATTTGTTATCTGATTGGGCCCTAAACCAACCTTAGGTCTTAGAATTTCAGCATCATTAGGGAACAGGGGCCTGAGTTGTAAGGAGTACAAAATGCGGTGTCTACACTACCCTTTTCCTGAGGGTACACGAGCGGTGAGTTCTTCCTCATTCTTGTCTCATTTCCTTTCTTATTCTTACATCCCAACACTAATTCTAACACTTTTCCTTCAAAATTCAGCCCACTATCCAGGAGCATGAGGAGCTAGTTTGGCTTGCAAGGAACCTCAAGTTGGAGATGACGTAGTAATCCTTGCAGATCTACGATCCTGAAGGTTATGCATACCCAGGCGATGATGATGATGATGGTGGTGGTAGTGGTGATGGTGGCGGTGATTTAGAGGCGACTCTTAGCTACCAGTTGAGGAAGAGGTGCTTCTGGTGATCCTGCAAACAGATAGACAGACAGACATACACCATACAACATTTATTTTTTATTTTTTATTAGCATGTATTTCTGTATTTTATCTTTTATTTGAGACATTGGGTTGTATTTAAGAACATCTTTCACATTTATGCTTTGATTCAGGACATGTACTTAATTTACAACTTATGAGGTAATTGCACAATTCGATGCAATTTTGTTTTTCTTAATCTTTAATGCTTAAAAATATGAGCTTGAGTGTGCCTTGAGTAGTCCCCTAGGTGATAGGAATCATAGGAGAGGTTTTGGTGGAGGAATCACACTCCAAATAGGAAAATGACTTCGGCTCTGCCTCCCTTCATGCGTACGTGTAAACACTCTTGTGTACGCAGGTTTTGACCGTGTGTACGCAGCTTTGACCCTACACATGTGTGCTGTGGTTCAGAAAAACCCTACCCACCCTATTTAAGTATAAAATAGCCATTGGGGGCCTCCAAACCCTCACCAAACGTGTTTTGAACTCAAAAAACACTCTTTTAAGGATTTCCAATGGCAGAATTCTCTTCTTTAGAAGTCTTGGCATGGATCAAGAAGCTTGGCCCTAGTTTCAAGGAGGCTCTCATTCCTTTTGGTCTCTCTTGCATCTTTCCATATCCCTTGATCAAAGTGGATGAACCTCTCCTTCGTGTTGTTGCCAACTTTTGGATTCCCACTCGGCATGTGTTTCACTTGAACGGTGTGGAGATATGCACCACTCTTGAAGAATTTAGTGCAATCATGGGTGAACCTGAAGTTAGTACTTTTATCCTTCCTACTATTGGTAGGGATCTTCTTGCCTTGGTCTAAGCTTCTTTGGGTGTTTCTCTTAACATGGTTGTAGATAATGTATTTTGTCTGCCCTTGATTTGCATGCCGAACCCTGAAAATTCTAAAAATAATAACTTTCTTCCATGGGGCCGCGGAAACATCTAGATCGATGCAGCACAACCCGTTTGGGCATTGGAGCACTCAAAGTGCCATTTTAGGTCAAATTGACCAAAATGCCCTTGGTCAACCCTGGGTTGACTAAAAGTCAAAGTTGGTCAAAATCATCCCAAAACAACGTTTTTCATGTTTCTACATCAAATCCAAGCTACTCAGTGATTTTCGTCAACTTTGACCAAGTTTAACCCGAGATTGACCTTTGATGGCGCCTAAAAATCCTAATTTTGATCCATCCATTGGAATGGGTTGGGGATAGTGCCATTGAGAAGACTATCAAATTCCCTTTCCAACGACTACTCACAGGTCGAAATCAAAGTTAAAACGGATGAGATATCCCAAAAACTGTGCTGGACGCGTCAGCTTGCTTCCCGAGGCCATAACTTTTGATCCAACCGTTGGATTTTCAATTTCTTTAGTGTTTTAGAAACTAGACATCTAGAGATTTCCAATGACACCCAGATCAACTTGATAGGAGTTTGGGAAGGCCTTCAAATATGCAATCAAATTCAGAACCAAAAAGCTGAAGGAAAAGACAAAATTGCTAAGTCAGCATACCCGACCCTGGTCCCCAGCCTCAAAACATGTGTCAACAAGTTACAAATACCCCTTTGACCCCAGATTTCAAAAAATGAAGAAAAATTAGGCATTATGGAGCTGGGTTCTAGGCAGATTCTCTCTCTTTTCTCTACATTTCTCTCCCAAAAACACATCAAAAACCCTTTGATACCTCTCTTTTCTCAACAATCAAGAGGTAGTGTTCTTGCACTCTTTTTCCTCTCCTTGGTCTTAGGATCTTGTATTTGAGGTTTAAAGGGTGTAGATGTAGCTTTTTAGCTATAATCTACACCCTTTGCTTTATCTTGCTTCATAATATGCTTTATTGTTTTTCCTAGCTTTTTCTTGCTTGATCTTGCTTCCTAGCATGTCTATAGCTTTCCTAGCATGTCTACTTACTTTTTTCCATGTTTTATTGCTTTGATGATGTTGGCCTAGTCTTCTTGGGCTAGGATATGCCCAAATATCGTGTTTGTGCTTAAATCCATGTGCTTAGGTGCCTTATAGCATGCTTATGCTTAGATCTGCTTGTTTATGTGCTCCTTGCTATGTTCATGCTTAGATCTACATGTTTTTGTTCTCCTTGCCATGTCTATGCTTAGATCTATCTTTGAGGGCTCTATGCCTTGTTCACCTGTCTAGATCTACATGTTGGTTGCTATGTCATGTGCTTCTAAAGCCTTTCTATCTCTTGTCATCTCCTTCTTCTTGTGTTTTGGCCCTTTTGGTAGGGT
The DNA here is from genome assembly GCA_030021035.2 of Notholithocarpus densiflorus. Lineage (NCBI taxonomy): Eukaryota > Viridiplantae > Streptophyta > Magnoliopsida > Fagales > Fagaceae > Notholithocarpus > Notholithocarpus densiflorus. Next base: position 1,507,183 of record JARYZH020000007.1, read on the forward strand.
GTAGATCTAGATCTTGTGGTCTAGGCCTACATCCATACACCTAGGCTTATATCAAAGAGTTTGGATTATTTCCTTTATGCATGTCTATATTGGCTTGCTTGCTTTTATGCTTTATATCCATGTTTGCTTGTCTAGATCTAGGTTTTACCATGCTTTTTGCCCTCCATGGGTTTATGCTTGTCAGTCTTTGGGGCCACTTGCTTGAGTGGTTGCATCCATCCCTCCCAGAGCTTGTTTGGATGTAACCACTTGTGAGATACACCTCCGTCGTGTTGGTGTGCTTGGTACACACCTTTCTCCGCCCCGTACGATGTTGTTATGCTTGCCTTGCTTGCTTTGTGCCACCCGTTTGGCTTTCTTTGCTTCTTTGCATCTTTGCACACTTACCTAGATGTTCATGCACGAGTCTGTGTGTCATCCATACTCTAATCCAATGGAACTATGGACACTCGATCCAAAAAGGGCCAAAACGTTGACAATTGCAGGTCATGTCGACAATGTCATGCGTATGACTCTCGCTGTCGGCAGACTGAAGATTCGACAATTGCGCATAGAGTTCATATCGAAGAATGCATGAACGTCAAAGCTGAAATCGATGGGGAGCCGTGGTACAATGATATCAAAACCTATATCAAAGATGGTGAATACCCGCTTGGGGCCACAGACAATGAGAAGAAATTCATCAGGCGTATGGCATGCTAGTTTTTCTTAAGTGGGGAAGTCCTGTACAAAAGGAACCACGACATAACTTTGCTTCGATGCATAAATGCCCCCGAGGCTAACTATTTAATGGAAGAGATGCGTGAGGGTTTGCTTGGAGCCCATGCCAGTGGACCCCTGTTGGCATGAAAAATTATAAGAGCCGGCTATTATTGGCTTTCCATGGAAAGCGACTGCATCAAGCATGTGAGGACGTGCCACCATTGCCAAGTCTATTAGAATAGAAAGAATGTTCCTCCCCAACCCCTACACTCTCTAGCAACGTTGTGGCCTTTTTCAGCTTGGGGAATGGATGTCATCGGACCCGTGATTCCGAAAGCCTTAAATAGGCATGAGTATATCTTGGTGGCCATCGATTACTTCACCAAATGGGTGGAAGCCGCTTCCTACAAAATCGAGACCTAAGCTATGGTGGCCCGATTTGTGAAATAGAACATCATTTGCTACTACAGCGTACCAGGAAAGCTCATTACAGATAACGAAAAGAAGGATCAATACCGAGAAACAAGTTCGAAGCTTCTTAGGAAGGATCAATTACATAGCCTGCTTCATAGGGTAGTTAACCGCCACATGTGATCCCTTGTTGAAGCTCTTGAAGAAGGATACAAAGAGAGAATGGATAGATGAGTATCAAGTAGCCTTTGACAAGATTAAGCGGTATTTGTTGAACCCTCCTATTCCGGTTCCCCCAACACCGGGACATCCGTTGATTCTCTATCTAGCAATGCAAGAAGCATCTATGGGTTGCATGTTAGGCCAGCTAAATGAACCTAATCAAAAAGAGAAGGAGATTTACTACCTGAGTAAGAAGTTCATCAGTTGTGAGATCAATTACATCACCATCAAGAAGACATGTTGTGCCTTAGCATGGGCCTCACGAAACTTGTGGCAGTACATGCTCTACTTCACCACGCGGTTGATTTCCCGCATGGATCCCATCAAGTACATCTTTGAAAAGCTTGCCCTCATAGGGAAGATCTCCTGTTGGCAGATGTTGCTCTCTGAATTCGATATCGTATTTATAGTGCGAAAGGCCATCAAGGGCCAAGCCATAGCTGATTACCTAGTGGACTAGCCGTTGAATGATCTAGATTTCTTAGAATCCCTCTTCCTAGATGAGGATGTTTTGGCAACAGAGCCAAAACCTGGCAATGTAGAACCATGGCGTTGGAAGCTTTATTTTAATGGAGCCGCCAATAGCACTGGAAATGGAGTGGGAGCAGTTCTAGTATCCTCGAAGGGCCAACAAATCCCTGTTTCAATAAAACTGAATTTTGATTGCACGAACAATGTCACAAAGTACAAGGCATGCAAAATGGGCCTTCAAGTTGCCTTATAGTTCGGTGCGTGTGTGTCGATTATAGAGATTTGAATTAATCCAACCCGAAGGATAATTTTCCCTTGCCACATATCGATACCCTGATTAATAACACCGTGACCAACATGTTCTTCTCCTTTATGGACGGGTTCTCAGGTTATAATCAGATCAAGATGGCTAAAGAGGACAAAGACAAGAGAGCATTCACCACTCATTAGGAAACCTACGCCTACGATGTCATGCCATTCAGCTTGAAGAATGCTAGGGTAACCTACCAGCGAGCCATGGTAACCTTGTTCCATGATATGATGCATAAAGAGATCGAAGTATATATGGATGATATGATTACCAAGTCACAAACTCCTAGAGATCATTTGATAGATTTAAAAAGGCTATTCAAGCGCATCATCAAGTACAGGTTGAGGCTTAACCCTACCAAGTGCATCTTTGAAGCCAGTTCAGGGAAATTTCTCTGCTTTATAGCTAGCCAAAAAGGAATAGAAGTGAACCCAGCAAAAGTCCAGGCTATGAAGGACATGCCTGCGTCGAAAACCGAGAAACAAGTCCGAAGTTTCTTGGGAAGGATCAATTATATAGTTCACTTCATAGCACAGTTTACCGCTACATGCGATCCCTTGTTTAAGCTCTTGAAGAAGGATACAAAGAAAGAATGGACAGATGAGTGTCAAACGGCCTTTGACATAATTAAGCAATACTTGTTGAACCCTCCTATTCTAGTTCTCCCGACGCCGAGATATCCGTTGATTCTCTACCTAGCAATGCAAGAGACATCCATGGGTTGCATGTTAGGCTAGCTAAATGAACCCGATCAAAAAGAAAAGGCAATTTACTACCTAAGTGAGAAGTACACTAGTTGTGAGATCAATTGCATCGCCATTGAGAAGACATGTAGCACCCTAGCATGGGCCTCATGTAAGTTGCGGCAGTACATGCTCTACTTCACCACGCGATTGATTTCCCATATGTATCTTATCAAATACATCTTTCAAAAGCCTGCCCACACAGGGAAGATTTCCCGTTGGTAGATGTTGCTATTCGAGTTCGATATTGTGTTTGTGGTGCAAAAGGTCATCAAGGGCCAAGCCATAGCCGATTACGTAGTGGACCAGCCATTGAACGATCCAGAGTTCTCAGAATCCATCTTCCCATATGAGGATGTTTTGGCAATAGAGCCAAAACCAAGCAATGTAGAACCATGGCATTGGAAGCTTTATTTCAATGGAGCTGCCAATAGCACTGGAAATGGAGTGGGAGCAGTTCTAGTATCCCCAAAGGGCCAGCAAATCCCTATTTCAGTTAAGCTGAAATTTGATTGCACGGTCAATGTCATAGAGTATGAGGCGTGCATAGTAGGCTTACAAGTCGCCTTGGAGTTCAGCACTTACGATCTAAGTGTCTATGGAGATTCCTTGTTAATCATCTCCTAAATAGAGGGAAAGTGGCAAACCCAAGACACCAAGTTGATTTCATATCAGAAGTGAGTCAGCTACCTCATCCCAAAGTTCTAAAACATTACCTTTGCTTATTTTCCCGAGCACACAACCAGTTCACAGATGCTTTAGCCACCTTGGCTAGCAAGGTTAAGTTAGCAGAAGGAGATGAGATGCAACGATTGCGCATAGAGGTCCACGGCATGTCGGCCTACTGCATGAAAATCAAAGAATGCATGAATGTCGAAGTTGAAATCAACGGAAAGCCATGGTACCATGATATCAAGGCTTATATCAAAGATGGTGAATACCCACCTGGGGCCACAGACAATGAGAAGAAATTCATCAGGTGCATGGTGTGCCAGTTTTTCTTGAGTGGAGTTGTCTTGTACAAAAGGAACCACAACACAACTTTGCTTCAATGCATAGACGCCCCTGAGGCTAACCATTTGATGGAAGAGATGCATGAAGGCCTGCTTGGAGCTAGGGGTGGCAAATGGGCGGGTTGGGTCATAAATGGGGTGGGTGTTTAATTACCCATTTATCCATTTATGACCCGTTTATATATAAATTAATTATCCATTACCCGCCCAACCCATTTAATTAGTAACCCACCCATTTAACCCAATATGACCTAAATACCTTTAAAACTAATTGAATACCCTATTGACTTCCAAAATTACCAAAATACCCTTAAATACCAAAAATGACCCAAATACCCACTACACTTTCAAAATTACCAATATACCCTTGGACATCCAAAATTACCAAAATACCCCTAGAATATCCAAAATTACACAAAAGACACTAAAAAGCCAAAAATTCCCAAGACAATAACATTTTCTTATTATCTAGATATAGCTGATGGATAAAGTTTTCTTATTGTCTGTAAAGGATGAAGGTTGTATGTTGCAGGCTTGCAGCACACAGTCAAGAGTTTTTGGCATCCCAACCTCCACTTGTTGTCTTATTAAAATCAAATGCTAAGAGATTTTATTACTTCTATAGCATCTTTGAGCAAAGGTTGTACAAGGCAATATTGCCGAGCCTTGTTGGCAAAAGATGCTCATCAAATGACTTCTCTTCAAAGTATTTTATGGCTATGGCAGCAATATCAACAGTACAAAAGGCAAAGGTTAACTCTTTTACTCAGGAGCTTCATGCAGACACCAACAAAGGCAAGGGAAAATCCAGTTATAATAGAGGTCGAGGCATTTCTTTTGGAACTACATAAAATCATAACAGTTTGGGAACAAAAAATATCAAGCTAGAGATATCAAAGCATATTTCCAATGCCAAATACTTGCCTTTTTATATGGGCAGTGTCTATTCCATACAATGTGTAGATCCATTCATTGCCAAAAAACTAAACTCGTGACTTTAAGTCACGATTTCAAACTGTGGAGGAGGTTTTTTCCCTTTTTATACAAGCAACACCAAAGACATGTTATGCATACCAAGGGAACAACCACCTGCAAAACTCACAGCCATGGCCTCTTCATTCTCAAAACTTTATCCATCTACTATATCAAGTAAGACTAACAACACTGATCCACACAAATATGCAAAAGGATAAGTGCCCATCAATTTCAGCAAGTATCTAATGGCACACATACATTAAAAAAACAAACTTTAAGCTTAAGTAGAAATGTAGAATGATAAGTGTAACTGAAATGGATGAATACCATAGCATTCTACCCAATTTCGTTCATTTGTCATACCTAACAAAACAAAGCAATAAACCATCCCAACTTTCATGAACCAACAACTGCCTAAAATAAAACTAGGGCTTCCAAGCAATCAAAAACAAAGAGTAAGGCAAGCAGGGATTGGCACCATCCTTTACGTCCCATGCTTTTTGAAGTACTTAAGCTTCAGCAAATTTGCAAACCAAGGTGAATAAATTTAGTCACAGGACAACTTGAGTATCTAATAGCATAGGACATGGCAAAACTATGTGGACTTCCCTTCTCACATATTTTTTTCTAGCAATGTTTCTTTGGAAAATGGCATATCAGATAGGATAAGAATCTGTTAGCTGTTAAGTTCATTATGTCATATGCAGAGTAGTTCACTGATTGGCATAAAGAAATTTTAACAGGCTTTTGCATTTTGGGTTGAAAGATCTATCTTGGTAGTATGATGGAGATTGTTTAAAATGATATATGAGGCAAGTATGATGAAAAGTCTAATTAAAGCTGGTATGTAATAAGAATTGAAATCAGATTATGTATGATTTATAGCTTTGCCTTGCAATATTGCAATAGTAGATTCCTTTTTTTCTTAAATTTATGGTGAAAAGTTATCTTGTAAAGCAATCGAGAAGCAAAGTAAACCAAAGAGTGTTCAATATCTTCTTGTTGGATGTCAGAGTAGAGCAACATGAATATTAGCAAGAAAATCAAATTTCTACAAAAACAACCTTGTACCACCATTAAACTTACATTCGTAGTCTTTTTTTCATATAGTATCAAGCATCCTACTAAACTAGAATTGATTAACTATAGATGCTTATTTTGCTTATTAACACATTTTAAAGCAATTGAGACATTAAGCTTATTGAAGAGTTAAAGGACAACTTGAGTATCTAATAGCTAAGAACTCTCTGTTAAGTTTACAAAGAAAATCTACAAGAACAACATTATGCACTGCAATGGAAAAGTTTCTTCAAAATTGTGACACTAGACTTGTAAAACCACTCACCTACTTAGCAAATGTCAAGAACCACAAGTCCACAGCTATCATGGTCTGATGACTACAACACAGAACTTACAATTAGGGAACCAAAAATGCATCATATCATCAGGCATTTAATTAGAAATATATTAGTACATTTTCTGCACTTGACTTTTTGATGGCCATCTTCATATAAAGGTAATATTTCAAAATCATTCCACACTTCAGAAGTCCTACCCCTACTTCTTTTGCTACCACTTGAAACTATTTGTTCAAATTCATCCATCCCCTTGGTTACAAACATGGTTCACCTTAAAAGATAAGACAATCAAAATGACAATTTCTACAAATATATATTTCAAATCAACCAAAATCACAAAAGGCAGAAACATAGGTGACAATTTGAACAAAACCCAAAAGGTAAAAGTGGATAGATGCAAATCATCAAACGCCCAGAAAAGAAAAAGACATTAACTTAGAACTCAAAACCCAATTGAGAGAGGGATCTTAATCTTACCTTGAAAACGGGTCCAAAGCCACCTTTACTAAGCTTGTGAGTTATGTGAAAATCTTTAGCAGCAACTAAGGTCTTAAAGGGAAATAGCTTCTGTTCTTGTGGAGCTATCTTCTCCAAGTCTTTTTCATTGCTTCCTTCTAATCAAACCCAAAAAAAAAAAAAAAAAAAATCATGGTCAGCAACAATCACAAAACAATAAACAAAAAATACAAAAACCCCAAACCCAAAATTTTTTTGTCTCCGAAAACCCCAAACCCAAAATTCTCAAAAACTTTAACTTAGAAATCAACCCAAAGAATTGAGTGACTTACCTGAGAAATCCGATGCCTTCAACGACCTTCTATGCCACTGTCGAAGCTCGACCTTAAATCTGCTATTCAGGTACCTTCCATCTTTCTCTAGAATTTCCTTACTTTTGTTTGGTTACTGAGAAAATCTGAGGGAAAGTGTTTAAGGAGAGTGAGACTGAAGGCCGAATTTTTTGGCTTAGAAATCTAGAGGTTATATTTTTTATTTAAATTTTAGATTTTAGATGGGTTTAGTGGGTATTTGTGGGTTTATATAAATTTAAATTTTAGATGGATTTAGTGGGTATTAGTGGATTTATCCATTTAGACCCATCTAATTAAATAACCAAATGGATCTTACCCCATTTAACCCAAATATTCAAATAGGTTGGGTTAAGACTTATCCAAATAAAGTGGGTAATGGATGGGTTCATGGATATGGATAAAAATTGCCACCCCTACTTGGAGCCCATGCCAGTGGACCCCTGTTGGCCTGAAAAATTATGAGAGTTGGCTATTATTGGCTCACCATGGAAAGTGACTGCATTAAGCATATGAGGATGTGCCACTGTTGTCAAGTCTACCAACAGAATAGAAAGAATGTTCCTCCCCAACCCCTGCACTCTTCAGCAACGCCATGGCCTTTTTTAGCCTCGGGAATGGACGTCGTTGGACCCGTGATTCTGAAAGCCTTAAATGGGCATGAGTATATCTTGGTGGCCATCGATTACTTCACCAAGTGGGTGGAAGCCACTTCCAACAAAAGTGTAACCCAAGCTGTAGTGGCCCGATTCTTGAAACAAAACATCATTTGCTGCTATGGCATACCAGGAGAGCTTATTATAGATAACGAAAATAATCTAAATGGGAAAATGATTGAGCAACTTTGCCAACAATTCAAGATCGAACATCGGAATTTGGTTCCTTACCGCCCTCAGATGAATGGCACGGTGGAAGCAGCTAACAAAAACATAAAGAAGATCTTGGTGAAGATGATAGACACCTATAAGGATTGGCACGAGTTCTTGCCATTTGCCTTGTGCGCCTATCGCATTGCTATTCGTACTTCCACGGGTGCAACCCTGTACAGATGGGGTAATCAATAGTCAACCTGTGCTCCTTCCAGAAATCAAAAGTGCGATTTATGATGACTTTGTCAATATCCTGGAGTCCATACTTGCAAGTGATGACAGAAAGATCACTAAGTCGAGGAACATATCCGGATAGTACCCTGTACAACCCCAGATGCCCACCAAAGGGATGCCAAGTAAACCAACACAGTGGGTCCATCCTTGCCATCTAGTGACTCCCCACTTGACTCTCCATACCTAGCCAATGGGACCCAAGCCAAACAAATACCTCAACCAAGCAGCGGTATCCCCAACTAAAGGAAGATCAAGGGCTACAGTAATCTTAACTCTATTCTTCCTCAAGAACCCCACGGGTTGTGCCCTAGATATCACACTCAGATGACTATAGAACCAAAGCTACAACAAATGCACACAACAACTAAGCTTACCACTACCCATCTCATGGTATAGAGAAAGAGATCGAATAGTCTCAAAGAGGAGAGAAGGAATAAAGGAAGTGCTATGAGACAGAGTACTCACCAAGGGTAGAATTGCAAAGTTGATAGAACATGACTAAGAAAGGAATAGCACTGAGCCAAAGAAGGCCACCATGAGGCCTAGTGCCTGTAGAAGGTCCAATGCTCCTCCAAATCCACAAAGTCCTCTCGGTAAGCAGCAGGGCACTTAGCTTCGCCAAACCGACAGATTAGAAAATCCTAGGGGATGCCACCTCCCAAACCGCTCTCATATCAGGTCAAAACATCCACTACAAGCATCTACAGTCCTAATAGCTCTGCCAACCGCTTGCAAAAATGAGGTCGAGTCGGTGGTTGATAAACCTGACTCACAGGGGTAGGAAGAGAAAGAAAGCAATCATACTCCTCCAAAGTAAGGACCAAGTCCACATCTGCGATGGTGATGCACCTTAAAGTGGGATCCCTACAAGTAACTATGGCCTACAGTAGGTGCCAATCTAGAGGAGTACGAAAGAGTGAAATGGCATCTCTGAGGAACTGCTTGATGTAAGCCTAATTCTTGAAAGAGAATGAAGTCTACCATCTCTTGAGCTTCCTTCCAAGAAAAGTCTGCCTCTCAAGCTCCACAACTGTGTCATAAGACTTGAACCCAAGAGTATTCATGCTCAGATCTGAAAGAATGCAGTGTTTTGATGCCGATTTGTACAATAAAGTGCAAGAAAATGGTGTTTCTAGGTGTTTTCAGTGAAGAAAATGGGTAGGAGAAGACCTAGAAAATTGCAGACCAGAATATGGGAGGTCTGGGAGCAACCCAAACCTTTATGCACGCTTTTCGAGGCTAGCATACCTTTAGTGGCTGCTAGCCCCAAGTAGCGCACACTAAGTGGCCGTCGAGCCGCGGGACACATGCCAGGGCTTTTTAAGCCCCCTGGCTCAACCGCACAAGTTTCTGACCATTGGATTTGAGATTTAAGAGGTTTTGACCAACTTCAGAGCAAAGATTGCCTCATTTTTCGTACTAACAGTGGTACCTAGGCAGTTCAGTAGCAAATCGGTCCATTCAGGAATTTTTTGCAAAAATCGAGACCATACAAAACCTTCATTAGGTCAGTTTATTTTTGCGTGTCTCGTCCGTCATTTCAAAAAATCTTGAAGCTCATTGTCAAAGACTTGTTCACCCAGTTCAAGGGTCGGTTCAGACCCCGTCGTCAAAATATGTAATGGGATAGTGCCAAGGCCATTCCCAATCACTAATAACAATCCATCTAGCATGGTATGAAGATCGCAATGATCAATTCCTATGCGGAACCTTTTTCAGAGCACTGATCGGTTTAGTTGATAGCTGGGTTAGTCATTGCATTCCACCATATGGCAAGTCCAAGAAAACCCTGCTTGGGGAAGTCCATGTTCATAATCAAGGTTGTCAAGATACCCATATCGTCTAGTGAGATTCTAATCCCGTTTCAAGTTGGTTGATCAGTTTAGAACCACACAAAATCCACACTGGGGTAGTTTATTTTGCACGGTTTAGTCCATTTTTGCGAATCAACATGCTTAAGTTCGAAACTTTGAGTACAATAACGGGTCCGTCCCACCAGGAACCTTTCCTCTTATGTTAAGAACCGCATAAAACCTACACGGGGTAGTTTTATTTTATGCAGTCTCTCCCCTTCCATATCCCTCAATGAGTCAATCAATATCAGATTTTATCGGTAAACTCATGAAAATACAGTGCGATGTGAATGAAACGATGCATGGGTAACAACAGTGGTGCAACCGGCTCATAAATGCTATAATGCTACTAGCAAACATACATAAGGCCTACCAAGAGGCGATAATATCAAGATCATATATTTGTGCCTACCAAGAGGCGATATCAAGGAACATACATCAAAGCCTACCAAGAGGCAATATCCATACATACATTGGAGCCTACCAAGAGGCAATATCCATACATACATCTGTGCCAAACATGAGGCGATATCAAGAAACATACATTGGAGCCTACCAAGAGGCAATATCAAAATACAGTCTAGGCCCACAATGGGGTAATAATACATACATGTCCAGAGCCTACCAAGAGGCAACATCAAAATACAGTCTGGGCCCACTATAGGGCAATATAATACATACATATTTGGCTCACTACGGGGCAATGTCTAAAATAGTACAAAGAAATATACATAACCACACAGGGGCTACATCATCATGAATATACAATAACAGTGGCTAATCTAAAGGGAATCATCATCTCTAACAGAGTCATCAGCAAAGCGTCCAACGCCGCCGTCATCGGCACCATCACCAGCAGAAGGACTGGCTCGCCCAGCCGAGGAACTTGGGACCCATCCTAGAATCTAAAATGAAGCCTGCCCTTGTGCAGGGCCCCATGCCCAGTTTGAAACGGGAGCAAATCCCCATCCACCGGTAGGACCTAAAGGAACTAGCATGTAATTGATCTCATGTCTCCTAATGGGAGGATCCTAAAAGGGCGTTGGAGGCACAAAAATCCCGTCCCCTCATCTCGCTGATCAGGACACCAATATACCGATGGTGCAAGCCTGCCTCATCAATATACTGGCTCCTTTCTCTTTCTCCATGGCAACGACCTGAGTTTCCTGCTCTCTCTGCCATAGCTCCCTCTCTCGAGCCAATGCTCTAGCAATCACCTCCTGCATGAACCCCTCCCTAGCTATAGCAGCACTCTCAAGATCTTGCACCCGAGCCTGCAGGGCCTCTACGTGCAATCCTAAATAGGCCTCCGAAGCCCTCTGGGTGCGTGCAATGCCCCCGAGTACTCCATCCCCGTTTACAGGGCATTCATCAATGATGGGTCCAACTGATGATGCCAAAAACCAAGCAACATAATCAGTATCCTCTGTCACAAAGCCCTCAAAGGAACCTATCGCATAGGCAGGGTCGTCCACAATCACCTTGGAACAAGATATCTCAAGAGGTGGATCTTTAGGCACTCTAAAGGTCGGCATGACCTGGTGGAAAGTCCGCTCAGCCAAAAAGAACTCCTAGCTTGTCAAAGCCCAAAACCAGCGCCTAGCGCGCAACTGTCCCATAGCAAGAGTGACATTGAGCCTAGCCAATAACCATCCATCATATGGAGTGTTGCGTATCTCACCTCAGGTGACGCAATTAATCGCAACGCTGATAGTAGTCTGCTGTGTCAGAACGACTCTAGAAATATTGCAAAGGGACAAAGCATATGCCCTGGGATATATCGTCATGGAAGGTCAGTGTACTGTGGTCACATAGCTGGGATGTACTCATACGCCCACCATGTCAAAATCTGCCAACAACTCTCAAGGCTCCTAAAGCCTTGGCACGCTACCTTCCTCAAATAGGCAATAAAAAATCCGTAAGAAAGGGACCCCCAATCATAAGCCTCTATGACAAACACCACTCCCAACAGCCTACAAGTCAACACTGACTAGTTATTGCTTAGTAGGTAACTATCGATGAAGTAGAAATAGAACCACCTGAGATCAATGTCATACGGCTCTGTCCTTCAAGGTATTTTCATCTATAGCCATCGCATACGAATCTGGGGCTCATCAATAGGCCCGAAGTACCCTCTGGTCATCCTAGTAAGGGGGTACGGAATGCCCAGAAGCTCACAAACTCAGTTGGGACTGGCTCCCCTCCAAATCTAAGGCCTAAGATGGCTGTCCAGTCAAGGGGAAGGACTGCATACTCCCCACAGCTCAAGTGAAAAGTACCTGTTTCAGCATGAAACTACTACGCCAAGGCCTCAGCCAATCCATGCCTGAAGGAACAAGGCGAAATGCGAAGAAAAGCCTCAAATTCTTGCTCCATTAGGAAGGTGCAATAGTGCACATGAGTAGATGAGTGAAACAAGTGAAGGGAAAATGAAGACCAAGCCCCTCGGGCGTGAACTCTATTAGCACCCTGTGCTTAAAGTCAATAAAGAGTTGTCCATCAGCACACATGATATACATATATTGAACCGACAAACGGAAGGAAAAAGAATAGCATACCTGACCCTTCCATGCCTAAGCAGAAGGATGCCTCTTCAAATCATGCTGCAGATGCGTGTCCTTGATGTTGTCATCAATCTCTCCAGTATAGGCCTCAGATCTGGCCTAGCGAGGTGGAAACCTCGGTCTACGGCTCCTGCGCCTAGAAGCATCAAGGCCCTGCCCAGCTGTATCATCAGCCGCCAAGTCAGCATCTACATCAAACATGAGCTCATCGCCCTCTAGGCCTCCTCCCTCCTCGGTTTAAGGGAGCTGTGAAGAACCAACTCTTGATCCAGTGCGGGACTGAGATGAGGCACTGGCTGTCTCCACTTAACATCGACTTCCAGTGCGATGTGCTATATGTATGCCCCTAGGGGGCGCAATATTATCAACTCCTTGATCAAAGCTCCTCTAAAGGGTTCGCGTAACCTGCTCGCTAATTGAAAGAGTTTCATCATCGCCGCTAGACGAGTCTGCTCAGGATGGAACAATGGCAGGAGCCTCCCCACAAACTTTGCTAGATCTTGCCCGTCGAGACATAACCTGTAAAACCAAATCCAGATTGATTAGTAAGCCCAAAACATATGGCAATGCAAATAAAAAGGTAAGTACGTCTAACCCTATTGCCTAACATATATCACGCATGTTCATACCAAAATGTCATGTTTTCTCAAAATATCAAGGCTTTCAAAATGCCTCTCTCTCGGGATTTATATTCAGCGGCAGTCATTTAATCCTATCTCTTTTGCCTAAAAAATGTTCAAGGCTTTCAAAATGCCTCTCTCTTAGGATTTATATTCGGCAATGGTCATTTAATCCTATCCATCTATTTTTAGATTTATATTTGGCGACGATTGCTTAATCTCTTTCAGGGTTTATATTCGGCGGCGGTCATTTAATCCTATCCATCCATTCGAGATTTATATTCGGCGACGATTGTTTAATCTCTTTCAGGGTTTATATTCGGCGGCGGTCATTTAATCCTATCCATCTATTCGAGATTTATATTCGGCAATGATCGTTTAATCTCTTTTAGGGTTTATATTCGGCGGTGGTCATTTAATCCTATCCATCTATTCGAGATTTATATTCGACAGCGATCATTTAATCTCTTTCAGGGTTTTCGGCAACGGTCGTTTAATCCTATCCATCTTTCGAGATTTATGTTTGGCGGCGATCGTTTAATCTTTTTCAGGGTTTATATTCGGCGGCAATCATTTAATCCTATCCATCTATTCGAGATTTATATTCGACGATGATTGTTTAATCTCTTTCAGGGTTTATATTTGGCGGCGATCATTTAATCCTATCCATCTTTTGAGATTTATACTCGGCAGCGATCGTTTAATCTATCTCAGGGTTCATATTCGGCGGCGGTCATTTAATCCTACTCCCTTTTTCTAAAAGATACCTTTCAGGATTTAGATTTGACAACGGTCGTTTAATCCTACATTTCCAAAATTACTCCCATTTCAAAATTGCATTGTTTTCACGTTTTCAATCTCCCAAAATTTTCGATCTTTATCATGCATAGTTTCCCATATCTACCTAGCTTTTCTCTTAATTTTCAAAGTGTTTCATGTGTTTTCATTGCATCCAACATATGCAAGTTCGCTTATGCTACTTAAACATGTGAACAAATATATTTTCCACCATTATCATGGCATAAATGATAAAAACAAAAAAACATATATGCAAAAAATACCAAAAATAAAATAAATGGCATGCTTTTTCTAACTACTTTGCTACTAACCTATTCGCAAAAAATAAAGAAAAAGAGAGAATAGACATTGACCTCAAGTGCAAAACAGAAGACTGAAGATGACAGTTGGACCCACTAGACCACGACTTGCTCTAGAAAATTTTTTAGAAGTGAGAATTCAGAGAAATGGGGTGGAAATGGTCAAAATGAATCTTTGGGGCCCATTTATAGGCCACCATACGACCTGGGCAGCTAGCGCACCTTTAGTGGCCGCCAAGTCTGCCCGGCGCACCATAAGTGGCCGTCGGTAAGCGTTGACTAGGTCGACGTTGACCAGTTGACCGTTGACCAAAAAAAATAACAGAGTTTTCGCCCAAGCATCAAGGACCCAGCCATAAGAAAATTTCCTCAGACCAGCTGCAGTAGCTCAGCCTTATCAAGGTAAGACCGATTCAGGCCCATGAATAGCACAATTATCGCACACAATTTCAGGGCAACAAAATGCGAAATTATGTTCATTATCCAACACCTCACATTGCACTCAAAATGTTAGATAAAGAAGGGGCAGCTATAGATACCGTATTTTGTCCGCCCTCGATTTGAGTGCTAGACCACGAAAATTCCAAAAATATAAACTTTCTTCTATGAGGCCACGGAAACATCCAGATCGACGTAGTGCAACCCGTTCAGGCATCGAAGCACTCAAAGTGCCATTTCACGTCAAATTCACCAAAATGCCCCTGGTCAACCTATTGGTAAAAATCATCCCAAAAAAATATTTTTCATGTTTCTACATCAAACTCGAGCTACTCAGTGAGTTTCGTCAACTTTGACCAAGTTTGACCCAAGGTTGACTCCCGAGGGCACCCAAAAACCATAATTTTGATTCGTCCATTGAAACGGGTTGGGGCTAGTGCCATTGCAAAGATTATCGAATTCCCTTTCCGACGACTACTTATGGGTCAAAATCAAAGTTAAAATGGTTGAGATATCTTGAAAATCATGCTGGGTGCATCAACTCACTTCCTGAGGCCATAACTTTTGATCCAACTGTTAGGTTTTCAATTTCTTTAGTGTTCTGGAAACTAGATATCCAGATCTTTCCACAGACACCAATATCAGCTCAATCGGAGTTTAGGAAGGTCTTCAAATATGCGATCAAAGTCAGAACCGAAAAGCTGAAGGAAAAGACAAAATTGTTGATGTCAGCACACCCGACCCAACAGCCGCTAAGTGGCCGCCAGCCTCAAAACATGTTCCAAAAAGTTACAAATACCCCCCAGACCCCAAATTTCAAAAAAAGAAGAAAATTTGATGTTTTGGAGATGGGTTGTAAGAATATTCTCTCTTTTCTCTACATTTCTCTCCCAAAAACGCATCAAAAACCTTTGATTCCTCTATTTTCTTAACCATCAAGAGGTAGTGTTCTTGTACTCTTTTTCCTCTACTTGATCTTAGGACCTTGAATTTGTGGTTTAAAGGGTGTAGATGTAGCTTTTTAGCTACAATCTACACCCTTTGCTTTATCTTGCTTCATAATATGTATTATTGATTTTCCTAGCATTTTCTTGCTTTATCTTGCTACCAAGCATGTTCTATAGCTTTCCTAGCATGTCTACTTACTTTTTTCCATGTTTTATTGCTTTGATGATGTTGGCCTAGCCTTCTTGGGCTAGGATATGTCTAAATATCATGTTTGTGCTTAGATCCATGTGCCTAGGTGCCTTTTAGCATGCTTATGCTTAGATTTGCTTGTTTATGTGCTCCTTGCCATGTCTATGCTTAGATCTATCTTTGAGTGCTCTATGCCTTGTTCATGTGTCTAGATCTACATGTTGGTTGCTATGCCATGTGCTTCTAAAGCCTTGCTATCTCTTGTCATCTCTTTTTTCTTGTATTTTGGCCCTTTTGGTAGGGTGTAGATCTAGATCTTGTGGTCTAGGCCTACATCTATACACCTAGGCCTATATCAAAGGGTTTGGATCATTTCCTTTATGCATGTCTATATTTGCTTGCTTGCTTTTATGCTTTATATGATGGAAATATGCATATACGCAGCGGAAAATTAACGGATCTACTTCATTCGCAATTGATAACATGTACTATGTAAGTTTTAGAATTTAAGAACAAGAGAGTGTACCTTAATGTGGTGAATTTCAAAACAAAGATTCCAAGTTCTTGAGAACACTTTAAATCTTCACTCCAATTCCACTAACGCCCAAGATGTGTGGTCTCTCAATCAGTTTTTATGAATGTGTTCAAGAGAGAATAGAGAGTGTCCAACACTCACATACAAACCATTTCATGTTCTTACTTAAAATTCTGTATGTTTCTCTCCTTATAACTGATTATCTAATTGGACTAACCTTTTGGGCTTTTCCAATTGGGCTTTAGTATGTGGCTTGGAGTGGGACCAAAAGGGAACAAATAAGACACTAGCTTCAATGGGCCTTGGGCTTTTCTGTCAATTCTTGACAAGTCCAAAGTTACCATTAATTATATTTAATACCACTATATAAATATAATTGCACTCTAGGCCTCATTAATAAATTATATCCCAAGACTTTATTGTACATACAACCCCTTCACAAATATTTGTAGTAACACAAAGTCATGAATGTAGACTGCCACTTTGTAGATTACTACATCTTAATCCTTGAGTTCCTAGTTTAATCCTTTAAGTTATTCATCATATATTTATGAAATTCAATTTCATAAATATATACTTTAGTAACTATTTACCAAAGTAGTTAGGCCTAACATTCTGAATAACAAACCCATTGAACTTATCTCAAGGGAATATTTTGTATCTCCGTTAAAAGACTATGAATTCCATCTTGAGAATATATGTTCCATCAACACTAAATGTGGCTGCCCAACATACTGAGGTTTTGACCGTTACTTTAGATCTCACTCCTGATATATCAAAGCAACCTACACTTCATGATCAGGTCCATTATTCTCTCAGGATTAAGAGTTCATGTAAATAGAAGTCGTGAGATTTATTATTCAATTGACAGTTGTTAGGAGAATAATAAATCTCACAGCGGTCCAATTCAATATGTCGTAACTCTTAAAACATATCAACATATCAACTAGAACTCTCCACTTCCATGATCAAGACAAATCATCTTAGTTGATATGTTATAGTCTTCGCAGATGAAATGCCCAATTTCATCACCGACTACGAACTACAATTCTGAGTTTACAAAGAACCTGTGATTTATATCTTCTGTGACTTTTCACATAAATCACATACTATGCATCTCATGGACTATATGATAATGTCTGAATATTCATGTTACCATTATTTTAGATAATAATAAAACAACTTTATTAATTACAATATTAAGACATGCATCATGTTATACATAATATCATACATAGCATCATACAATAGGATTTAAGGGCACTAATCCTAACATTATATCCATGTTTGCCTGTCTAGATCTAGGTTTTTCCATGCTTTGTGCCCTTTGTGGGTTTGTGCTTGTCGGTTTTTAGGGCCACTTACTTGAGTGGTTGCATCCGTCTCTCCTAGGGCTTGTTTGGATGTAACCACTTGTGAGATACACCTTCGTGGTGTTAGTGTGCTTGGTACACACCTTTCTCCACTTTGTGCGATGTTATTATGTTTGCCTTGCTTGCTTTCGCCACCCGTTTGGCTTTCTTTGCTTCTTTGTATCTTTGCATGCTCGCCTACATGTTCATGCATGAGTCTATGTGTTATCCATACTTCAATCCAATGGAACCTTGGACACTCGATCTAAATCTACATTTGTCCCCATAGAACACCCTCTTTTGTTTGATAACGTGCTTGTTTACCTCTTCGGGGCATCTTTTGAAAGTTTGTCCCTTAGCACACTTTAATTCTATTTGTTTCTTTGCTTGTTTGCTGGCTTATTTCTTTTGTCATTACACGTACATGCATGAAGCATGGACACTTGGAGCAAGGGTACGACCTCCTAGGCACAAGCAAAAGGGCAAGGATGCAAGCAAGAGGATTCAAGCCCTCAAAGGGCAATGTTCAGTAGATTAGGGGGTATAGCCCTTCCTGAGTGGTTTTCTCCTTCTCTCTCTCTCTAAGCTTATTCTCTAAAGCATGTTTTATGGTTCCCCCCTCTCCTTGTACCCTTTAATTTTCCTGATTCTTGCTTGAGCCGCGTTCCCTAGGTATGGCAATGTCTGTTTTACGTTTCCTGTACCTTGTTGGGCCATACCCTTGGAATGTTGGCAATGTCTATTTTACTTTTCCTGCTCTGTGTGATAGCATTGTGCATGATGTATATATATATATATATATATATGCCTGTGTGTGTGAGGGTGATCGTGCACTTTGTATGATGGACTCTCATGGTTACGTGAGTGACCTTCTCTGGCCATAAGTGCTCTTAACCTTGTGGCATGAGTATGTGCTCAAGGCGATTGCTGTAGGTGCATATTCGTGTCATACTGTGTGCAAAGTCACCGCGGTGTGATCGTCCCGATCCATGTCACCAAGTGACATCGGCTTCCCCGTGTATGCGTCACGTATCAATGTGTTTAATGCCTTGAGGGGCTCCAGCTTGTCCTAGCACGAGCACATTGGCACGCGCTATATACACTGACACAAAACCCTGCCAGTGCGCCATAGCGCACCAAACGTGAAACTCTGTCGGATTTTTGCTGTGAAAATGGGGCATCCTCATTGCTGTATTCTCACGTTGAAAGCTTGGTGAGAATAGCGTTTAGTGTGCTATGACGCATCTAAGGCGAAGCGCTGCCGAATTTTCGCCACGAATATAAGGCGAAATGCTACCAAATTTTCGCTATAAAAATTTGGCATCGATTCTAAACACACTTGGAAAGCATCGATTGAGACCACGCCCTTTCCGAATCCAAACCTCAAAGCCCAATTCACTTAAAGCCTCGAAAGCTAATGCCAATAGGTCGTTTTCAACTGCCAATGTCTGAAAATTATGATTTTACCAAAACGAAGGATTGTCTACGGACAGGCGTTGTAAGGTGCCTAACACCGTCCCCACACGTAACCAAACTTCCAAACTCAAGAATCAAGATTTTTTACCCATCTATATTAGATTAGGAAAAACGACCTTTTTCTTAGCTTAGGATCGATAATAAAATCAAATAGAGTCAGGTGACCAATCACGCCTTAGAAAAAACCCAATGATTGATGGCGACTTCACTTACCCTTGGTAATTTCCTTAAAATCGACTCATATTCTAGTCACACACCCAAGGTACGACACACCTCCATATTTCTCGCACCGAGAAAGCGCGCGAGCGTCGCCACAATGGGTGGTCGAGCAGCTGCGAGGCGTCAACAATGGCACAACATTGGTGTATATTTGACAAGTTGAATATTCGTTCAATTTTTGCATACTTCTCCCGACTAACTGTTCCTATCACCGGTGGGCCACGCTCCTACTATCTTAATGCTTTCTGTTTATTTATCCTTGCAAGATACATCTTGGTACAAGAGATGGCTTGCATAGATCGAAGAATGTGCTTGGTGGTCAATGATCTGAGGAGTGGAAACCCTGCGGGCATGATCTTTACTGAAACTCTCAATGGCTTGGATGCATTTCATAGGAAGGAAGCAATTTTCTTTGCGTGGAGCCCCCTCATCCTTCAGGTATAATCCCTAATTTTTGCCTAGGTTTTCAACCTAGCGAGATCCATCTAATTTTTGCATGGAATGCCTTTTGGTTTTCAACCCATCGAAACTCCTTATATCGTCTTTGTCATTTTTTTTCTTTTTATGTTTGCTTTTTCCACTCATGCTTTCTTTTTCTTTTCTTTCTCTCCTCCCTCTTTTTTAGATATGGCTATATGAAAGGATTCGATTGCTCCATCCCCCTACTATTCCTCCTAGTCAATATCTCCTGAAGCACTATCGTGACCGTAGGCCCAAATGTGAAACCGTGTCTTCAAAGACAACTGTGTTCCTTTGGTTAGGCTTCGTCGTTGCTCTTATTATTCCACATCTTGTATTGCAAGGCAATTTGGCGATCGCGAAGGAGCTCCTAGTGATGATGATTCCTTCCACACCTTGGCATTTATAATAGGATCTTGGGCAAAATCCATGAGTCTTGGCCGGGACGAAGGGTAACCAAGGGCATCCATTTTCCTCAGTTCCTTCATCCGACTTCGAGGTACAGAGCTTGGCTAGAGGCTGACATGAAGTGGGTTCCTATAGAAGAAAAGGCTTACAAGAGGTCCAACAAAAGAAAGAGGGCTGACTGACTACCTTGATATGCCACAAATTTTACTTTTCTGTACTTTATGATTTTCATGCCTTTTTCTTTTGAATTTAATAAAGGGTTGGAATGTTTCAAATCCCTTATGGAAACAAATTATTATCTTTTAATTTAAGCAATTAGAGAATCATCCATTTATTATCTTTGCTAATTGTCATTATTTTTCTTTTTTCCATGCCATGTAATTTTTGCCCATGACGTCCTTATAGGAATTTTCACCATGCCCATGGTCTTTTCCCCTATCTTTTGCCTAGACTGCCCTTTCGGGTTTTCAACCTAGTAAGCTTTTTTTTTTTTTTTTTTCCTTTTTTAATGTTATACCTCCGGAGCCTATCCTTGTTGATCGGGCAAAGCATCTCTTCTCCATCCAAATCTGTAATTCTTGTAGCACCTCCTGACATGATTTTCTTGATAATAAAAGACCTAGACCACATTGGCTTCATCTTCCCCCTTGGATCAAAAGTTTCATCTCTAAGCACTTTTAGGACCAAGTCCCCTTCCTTAAGGTTTCTAGGTTTCACTTTTTTGTTGAATGCGTTAGCAATCCTTTTCTGGTACCCTTGTGCATGGTATTGCACCCTAGCTCTTTTCTCATCTATCAAAGCCAATTTTTCATATCTTTCTTTCATCCAATCTTCCTTTAGGACCTTGGTTTCCACTAGCACTCTCAAAGATTGTATCTCCACCTCAATGGGAAGGACTGCCTCACATCCAAAGACCAAAGTGTAAGGGGTTGCCCCAGTTGATGCACGGATAGAAGTTCTATAACCCCATAAAGCAAATGGAAGTTTTTTTGGCCCAATCCTTGTGTGTCACCACCATCTTGGCTAGGATGTTCTTGATGTTTTTATTGGCTGCTTTTACGGCCCAATTAGTGTGTGGTCGGTATGGTGAAGACTTGTGATGCTTAATGTTGTACAACTCTATGATCCTTCGAACCTCACCCTCAAAGTGGGAGCCATTATCTAAGATGATCTATTGTGGTACCCCGTACTGCTAAATGATGTTATTCTCTACGGACCAAGCCACATGCTTGGCTTTCAATACGGAGTAGGAGGCCGCTTCCACCCACTTGGTGAAGTAGTCAATTGCCACTAGGATGTACTCGTGCCCATTTGAAGCCTTAGGGGCTATCCTTCCAATCACATCTATGCCCCAGACTGAGAAAGGACAAGGAGAGTTCATGTTGTATAGCTCTCTAGGTGGCACATGATTCAAGTTTGCATGTGTTTGGCAGTCATGGTAACTCCTCACAAAGTCTACACAATCAGTTTCATTGTATTCCAGTAGTATCACATCCTTAGGATCTTTTTGGCTAATGTTCTTCCATTCCTGTAAGAACCATAAATCCCTTGATGAACTTCTTCCATAACCCTTTCGGCTTCCTCCTTCTTTAAACAACGGAGATGTATGCCATCATAAGACCTCCTATAGAGCTGTCCTCTATATAGGATGTATTGCATAGCCATCATCCTTATCGAATGACATTCTCTCTTATTGGCGTCATCAGGATACACTCCGATTTCCAAGAATTTCATGATGTCATAACACCAAGGAACCCCTTCTTCTTTTATAGCCAAGACTGAAGACTCGATTTTCCCCTTATGTACTAGTTCATAACTCTACCCAATCTCTAGAAGCCGTGTCCACATTCCTTTGGGTATTTTCACCATGAAGGCTAAAGTAGTCAAGGCATTTGCAAACTGATTTTGAGCCTTATGAATAATAGTGTACTCAATCCTATAAAAGGTTTTGGTCAAATCCTCTAAGCATTATTGATAAGGCTTCAAATGTTCTTCCTTTATCTTCCATAATTTTTGTGCTTGAGCTATAACCAAGGTCAAATCTCCAAATACCTCTACCTCTTTTACCCCAATTCTTGGAGAGCTTCCATTCCGGCAATACAAGCTTCATGTTCTGCCATGTTATTAGTCGCCTCAAAGTTTAATTTGATAGCCAAAGGCATATGGGATCCATCGGGGGTGATCAAAAGTACTTTTATCCCATTCCCATATTGGTTCATGGCTCCATCAAAGTACATCTTCCATGCCCCTAGTTCAATATTCAAAATGTCCTCATCTAGTAAATCTTTTTTTCCATCATCTCCTTCTATAGGGTTCTCGGCACAGAAATCTGATACAGCGCTCCCTTTGATTATTTTTCTTGCCCTATACTTTAAATCGAATTTTGCCAATAGGATCAACCATCTTGACAATCTCCTACTCAAAGTGGGTTTCTCAAATAAGTACTTTAATGGGTCTATTCTGGCTACTATCCATACTTGAAATGGTAGGATGATGTGTCTCAGCTTCTGTGTGGCTCACACGAGTGCAAAGCATGAATTCTCTATAGGGGTGTATCTAGTCACATAATCATGGAATATTTTGCTCAAATAGTACACTACCCTCTCATTCTTATCATTGTCTTCTTGTGCAAGCATGCTCCCAACTGCATCTCTTATGATGGAGTGGTATAGTAGTAATGGCTTCCCATGTTGTGGAGGCCCTAGGATAGGTGAATGAAGGAGGTATTCTTTGATAAGTTCAAAGGCTTTCTGACATTCATCGTTCCATACATGGGGTTCATTCTTCCTTAGGAGCTTGAAGATGGGCTCACAAGTGAAGGTGAGTTTGGCAATGAATCGGCTGATGTATTGTAGTCGACCTAGGAACCCCCTTATTTCTTTCTCACTCTTGGGTGGAGGCATCTCCAATATGGCTTTGATCTTGGATGGGTCAACTTCTATCCCTCTATCACTTACTAAAAAGCGTAGTAATTTCCCAACTGTTACTCTAAAGGTACACTTTTGGGGATTCAACCTCATTCTATACTCCTTAATTCTCTAGAAATATTTTCTCAAGTTAACGATGTGACCTCCCCTATCCTTGGATTTCATGATCATGTCATCAACATACACCTCAACCTCATTGTGCATCATGTCATGTGACAAAGTTGTGGCCATCCTTTAGTAAGCTGCCCCTCCATTCTTAAGCCCAAATGGCATTATCGTGTAGCAGTAGATTCCTCATTCTGTGGTGAAGGTGGTCTTAGTCATATCCTTAGGAGCCATCTTGATTTGCTTATATCTTGGGAAACCATCCATGAAAGACATCAAGGCACTACCGGTCGTGTTATCCACTAGGACATCTATGTGGGGGAAAGGGAAATCATCCTTAGGGAAAGCTTTGTTTAGATCCCTGAAATCCACACACATCCTTACTTTTCCATCCTTCTTTGGTACAGGCACAACATTGGCTATCCATTCAGCTTGGTGCACGGGTTTGATGAACCCTACTTTCAACTGCTTAGTGACCTCTTCTTTGATCTTTAGAAGCCATTCGGTTCTCATATGCCTCAACTTTTGCTTAACGGGTACCATGTGAGCATGAGTATCAATGTGGTGTTAAGCTATCTCAGAATCGATGCTGGGCATATATTCTTAGGACCATGCAAACACTTCTTGAAATTCTATGAGAAGCTCTTTAAGATCTTTTCTTTCTTTTTCATTTAGGGTTGAGCCAATTTTAATTAATCATGGATTCTCATCATTGTCCAAATTAATAGTTTCAAAAGTTGGTTCCATAGGTTCAATTTTCTTTTCCAATTGGTTATTAACTTCATTTTCAAATTCATTAGAATCATTTAAGTGCAGAATTTCAATATTATGGGACACATCAAAATAAGCCAAATCAGAATTCATCATATTGAAAATGTTGAAAAGTACATTAGAACTTGCATTACAAAATTTCTTTCCCTCATTCTTAGAAAACCCAACCCAAGTCCAATTATTGAGGTACCCCACAATGAATTTTGTCCTTCTCCTTTAGGGCGCATTGCTTTCCTGCTCGTCCTCCTCTTCGAACAAGGTCTTCAACTCAACAGACCAGTCTTTATCTTTTAGAGGCCCCCACATTCATATAGCTTCGGTTATGTCATATAGAAGTTCACCTTCATTGGAAAATCTCTTCTTGCCTTATCGAGAAACCAGTTGTCATCGTATTCACTCTAACAGCTAATCACTCCATCATCTCCTTCCTCCCGCTCATCTTGGGCCAACACAAGATATTGATCATCTTTGGAAGGAGGGTCTGTGTCGCGTTCGAGCATAAAGCGAGTTGGGGCGACCTAAGTTGTCCCTGCTGTTGAGGTCCATTTCAGCTAGTCGTGATCCTCCTATGGTCTTGCTTTTCCTGATTCAGAAAAATCGTTTACATGGGCCCTCTTAAAAGTCCATGGTCCAGGAGTGTTCCTTAGTTGTGGCAGGAATTTTGGTAGGAGAAGGCGGACTTTCCCTTCAATCATCATTCGATTGATATCCTCTTGGGTCAAGTTATCAGACATCGTGGCACATAAAAAACTGGGAAGGTTCAATGTAATTTTAATAAGTACATGTCCCAATAAAAAGGTTTATAACTTTAGATGTTCTTAGAAAGTCTTTAAGTCCATTTAAATGAAGGCCCAATTACAAAATCATTCACTTTCCTCTCATGAACCTTGCCCCTTGTTTCATTTAGGCTTTAGTCCATTTACAATAATGCTCTCATCTTACTCTCGTGGGCTTTTATTAGAATGTACTTAGAGATTTTCAACCCTTTGTCTCAAATATGGGCCTACAATGTATTCATCACCTTTGGGCTCTTCTTTTTCATTTTATTATCATCATTTTTTTCTTAAGTAGCCTTCTAGTTAGAATATATTGTAGCCTTTCCTTCAAAGTCCATGAATTTCTCGTCATTTTGGGCCTAGGCATGCAACAAAGAGGCCCAAGATTAGGGAATTTCATTTTGACTTTATGGAACATTGGATGCTAAGTCCATAGCATACTTGTTACCTTAAGCCCAAGGTCCTCTTTTTCAAAAGGCCATTTGATTTGGGCTTATGATAGTAATTAAGTTATGGTCTCAAGAACTTTTCAAGTTAAGATATACCTTTGGACTTTGGGATAAGCCTCTTATATGTGAGAACTTCTTTTCCTTTATCCCAAACATTTTAGGGTATGCCATAACTTTTGGGTCATCCTCCAATTTTACATCTTTTATTTGTCCTTTAGAGTTAGGTGAGCACAAGATATATGGTTGAACAAACAAGAGATATAAAAGGTATCCTTTTTTGATGGGATCTATGATCTCTCTAAGTGTGGGTAGGTTCCCTAGAGCTAAAAGGATAGATAAGTAGGTCACTCACACCTAGGTGGGCCATGATTCCAACCGAGGGTCTAAGTCGAACTTTGTGGATTGGTGGCAAGCCGTTTACGTACTCAAAGCCCATCATAGGCAATGGCACACATTGTGAGTTGGTGGGATGAACTTCGAAAGACTTTGGCCTGAATGGAGCGTACTCATCTTCCCACTTATCAGCAATCAAGGTAAAGGGACAAAGAACTAAGTGAAGTGTGTGCAAACAAATATTGAACAAGTCTTTATTAAGATTAAGAAATAGGGCACATTGGAATCAAATTCTCTATCCCCAGTGGAGTCGCCACTGTGGGCGCAATGCGTGGTTTTAAGGAGTACGCCTTGGCTGAATGGACTAAAGCGGAGAAACAAGGAGTCGCCACCTAGTTTTATGGTCTAGGAACCATGAATATAGCGCCCTTACGTGGAAGGACTAGTCTTACTACCAGAGTATGAGTTCGGAGTTTAGGTACAGTCTTGGGAAGGTGTTAGGCACCCAAAACTGCCCAACCCGTAGGTCGGCTTCCACTCATTGTGTCCTACGTCTTAATCCTATTAAAGGTACATTTAACATTGCATCTTAACACACACACACACACACTAGCATACATCTAAGCATACAACATGACATTTCATGTTATCTTATCCAAAGCAACAAAACAAATTGTGGCAGAAAAGTAGGCATGGCAACAAAGTATTAATCATTAAAAATATATACCAAACTTTTAGACATGAAAACAAACATATCCATCACTAAAATGCATGTTCATACCAATGCATGTCTTACCTTACTTACCTCACTGCATCACAGCACCTATGTCATTAATGCATGGACATGTGAATGCATGTTCATGGTATCATAGCGAGAAACAAAGAGGAAACCCTAATCTAGCATAAATAAAAAAACAAACAACCAAATAAAGAAACAAAGGCTCAAAAACATATAAGAAGATCAAAACAGAGGCATATTATGTGAAAGAAACAAAAGTAGAAAAAATCATATTAGGGTTTCTGGGCACGAGTATACGTGCACATACATAGGCCTGCATACACAAACCAGTTTTATGCATATGCATACTTCGAGACTGCGTACGAATGCAGAAGCATGCTCACGCAGACACACCCAGAAGAACCCTAACCCAAAAAGCAATAACAGTGAAAAGCTAATCTAACAACCTAGCCTACTTAAAATCATAAAGCAAAGAAAACCTAGGCTAAACAAACATGTTATAATATATAGAAACAAAGGAAACAAGGAACACAGAAAGATTAAAGTGAGGAAAGAAAAATAAAAGCTTAGAACTTAATACCTCAAACAAGAAGCTCTTTGAGTTTGATTTTGACCGTTCCCCTCAGTCAAATATATTCACAATCAAACAAGAACGATTAGGAAACTTCGAAACTCGAAGATCAAGACCAGAAATGGTCCCAATCAAGATAAAATTGACTTGAGGATGTTTTCTGAAAAACTCCCTCTTTGATTCACTATTTCTAGTGAATTTTAGGTTTTCCCTTAGGATTTTCTATGTGTTTTGAAAAGGTGTCATGTATGGCCTTATATAATGAGAAAATAGGGGTTTGGAATGACTTCCAAATGATGTGGGATTTGTTCCAAACCTCAATATTAATGCAAAAAACTTGCTTTCCATAGGTCTGTGCCTGCGTACGCATGCATCAGACCTGCATACGTAGGTTTTGCCCTACATACGTAGGCCGAAGGTTTTCTTGGCCTTTTATTTTCCAAAAATATATTTGTTTGCTCATAAAAAGTTATATTTTTCATTTTAACACCTCTCAGTTAAATTTGTAATCTGATTGGGCCCTAAACCAATCTTGGGCCTTCGAATTCTGGCATTATTGGGGGACGGGGGCCCGAGTCGTAAGGGGTACAAAATGCGGTGTCTACACTCATCTTCTTACAGCCCCACTTTTGAGCATCAGAATCTAGAGACCAAGCCTTTTACTATGGTTGAAGGAAATCCTATAGATATTTCTTACAAAGGAGCACAGTTTCTCTCAGCCAGATCCTGGCCATGCCCCCACCTGCTTGAGCCTAGGATCCACCTCCTACCTCTCAAACCCAAACTCCACCTACTCTACGTGCCGCCCTATCTCCTACAGCCCCGTCCCGTAAATCACGAAGTGGGAGAAAGCATCAAAGTGGCGATACGAGGAGCTCGAGTTCTACGGTGCCACCCACTGATGTAAAGGGTTCCCCTGCCGAGGAAGAAGTCGTTCCCTCTAGGGAGGTGGACGTTCTAGCTTACATTAGGGCCTTTATGGTGGACAGGGAACCCCTTCTCGCGAATGAAAGGGCTAGGCCCTGGAGGAATGGTCGTAGCGGGCGCGTGGCCAAGTGTGTAGGTAAAGCGCTGCTCCTTCCCGAAGATATAAAGAATTAGGAGTAGTGGGGAGATGATGACCTTCTTCTCGACATGAAGAGGGAGGTAGTAATAGTAAGTTCCTCGTCCTTTTTCACTTTACTTTGTTCTTCACTTATACAACACTTAGGGACTAATTTCTACCTCTAACTTTTGCTTTCTAAGGTTATCAATGTGCTGCCATGGTGGAAGGCCGATATTGAGTGACGAAGGAGAAGCTGGAGGATGTGATGGCTGACAATGAAAACCTTCTCAAAAAGATCTCGAATGTTATGTCCAAGGTGACCAAGTCAGAGAAACTTCAAGCTGAGGCTAAGTAGAGCACCAAGGCACTTACCGAGAGGAAGGATGCCCTAGAAAAGGAGCTTAA
Organism: Notholithocarpus densiflorus; assembly: GCA_030021035.2. Taxonomy (NCBI): domain Eukaryota; kingdom Viridiplantae; phylum Streptophyta; class Magnoliopsida; order Fagales; family Fagaceae; genus Notholithocarpus; species Notholithocarpus densiflorus. The sequence goes on from JARYZH020000007.1 coordinate 1,535,576, forward strand.
GGAAGTCAAAAAGGCCCTCAAGGAGAAGAAGCCGAGGTGGTTGTTGTAACCCTAGCTGCTAACAAGAAGCTTCAACAGGTCTACTATCAGGGTTAGACTGACTGCATCGCTTAGTGCGGCTTGAGGTGCAGAAGAACCTCCAAACCTACTTCACTAAGGGGTGGATTGCTACCCTTGATAAGTTGCAAGTTGAAACCACCTCCATTTTGAGGGCTGAGGATGGTATCACATACCCCGATAACTTGATAATAGTTCCCAATCCGGAGATATAAGACACTGAGAATGATGATTCTCTGGTCATAGTGGTAGAGAATCCATCCATTAACCCCCTAATGGAGAGCGCGGAAGAAAACCCAGCCGGGGATCCAACCTCGGAGGGCGTGGTTTAAGTTTTTAAGTTGTTGTAATTTCCCTGATGAGGGACTATGGGCATAAGCACCCGTGACGAGCTTTTGGGATCTCATAGGAAGTACGCATTGGCTTAGAGTGGACCGTAGCAGAGGGTGTAAATGGAGTTGCCACCTAGTTTAGGTCTAGGAACCATAAATATAGCGCCCTTGTGGAAGGATTGATCTTTACCAGAGCATGTGTCCGGAGTTTAGGTGTGGGGATGGGAAGGTGTTAGGCACCCAACCCCACTCGACCCATGGGTCGGCCTCTACTTATTGTGTTTCAAGCCTTAATATCATTAAAGGGTCTTTTAACATGTGATTCTAACTCAAACACATTCTAATATGCATCTAAAGCAATCAATCATGGCATATCATCCCCAAACCTAGCATTCATCAATCATACCAAGGGCAACAAACATCTTAAGGCAGATCAAACAAGTATCAAGGCATTCAAGCGGTGGCATCTACACATCACAACATCCATCCAAGCATACTCTCAAAAAGACTCATATTTACAAACAAATGCATGTTCATGTGATTTATGCATGACTTACCTGACTTACCTCACTACGACACAACACCTATGCAGCAATGCATGTTCATGTTTATATGCATGTTCATGTTATTCAACCAAATACACAAACCTTAATCAAGATCTAAAACAAGAATAATACAAAGCTGACCTAGGATTCAAACATGTGAAAATCATGTTAAACAGAGCCTAAAAATGTGAAAGGAAAGCAAAAGAAAATAAAGAAGAGTGAATTAGGTTTTTTGGGCACGAGTGTGCGTGCGCATACATAGGGTATGTGTGCACATCCCAGTTGTATGCGTACGCACACTATAAGTATGTATACGCATGCATGAAGCATGCGCACACATACACACCTGGAACCCTAAACCTAGTAGCTCAGGAAAGAAAACAAATGAAACAAAAAAAATGAAGAAACTAACAACCTATCATGCTTCTAATAAGAACATAAGTAAATTTAAACTAAACAAACATATTAAAGCAAGTAAAATATACAAACAAATAATGAAACAAAGAAAAAGAGAGAAGAGCCAAAGTTAGAACCTTTACCACAACACAAGAACTCTCTAGAGCTTGATTTGACTGTTCCCCTTAGTCAATCTAATTGTTGCGACTTAAATAATGCTCCCAAGTGCAGGATTGTCACGAAGTAATAACTCGGTAAGTCCGAGGTCAAATCCACAGGGAAAATGGAATTGATTAGCAAACCACAAGAGAATAAAACTAAAATAATAAAGTTTAATTGAAGATATTTTTGATGGTTTAGTAAAGTTAATTTAAATTGAGAGAAAATAACAATATATTAAGGCACTATGGTTTAGGGATCCACACACAACACATCTATTGGTAGTCTTAACAATATTTATTTTATAACTCAACTAAAATTCATACGAAGGATGATATTAGTCGGATGATTTAACAATAAAAACTCAAGAATCAATTTTCTAAGGTAGTTTCATGAAATTGATTGATTTTAGGCAAAATAAAACTAGTGAATTAGTTCACAGGGAATACTAAGCATTTAACGTGCCCGAAGTCTATGATAAATCAAAGAATTATACAGAATTAAACACTTTTCTAGTTGAGTAAAACAATCAAAAACATAAAAATATAAGCATTAAAACCAATAAATAATTGTTAAGAACATACCAATAAACGGTTGGATTTCACCCTTTGCCTTAGCAAGGCTTCTAGCAAGCCATAACACAAATAAAACTCTAAAAACTGTAAAGAAACTTTAAGAAAACCTAAATTATGTTCTACGGCAGCTCCCTCTTGAATTTTGCCCTAAAGAGCCTTTAAATAGGTCAAGGAATCCTATTACAAGTTGAATTCCTATTTGGAGAAAATCTCAGGTTTTTAGGCTTCACTTAACTGACACTTTCGGCCCATTTAACTTCAGAATTCGGACTTTTGGTAAACTAAAAAGTTGTATCCCTTTAAGTTATCTTTCCAGCCCAACTTGAATCATCTCAATTAGACATCTGAGCCAAAAGTTATGCTCCAAATACTAACTGACATGCAGGCTGGAATCCTAATCCGAATTGGACTTGGATTTGGTGCAAATTTCCTTTAATTCCTTGCTCCAATTAGACTTGAATTTAATTGGGTTGGCCTTCTTTGACTTCATCATGGCCCTTGTAAAAGTAAAGTCCATTAGCTTTCTTCTTTGCACAGATCCACTTATTTAATTTCATTATCCTACAAAAGACAAATTCACGCATTAAAATTTAATTAAACACAAAATTGATTATTCAGCAGTATTCCAAAACCAACTATAAAATGCATGAATTAACTCAAAATAAGTATGATAATACTTTCTAATAATGATATAAATATGCAAAATTAAGCTATTATCACTAATCAACAACAAAACCAGTAGGTTAGTAAGCTTTAGAAATCAAAGGCCAAGACCAAAATAGGCCCTAACCAAATAAAACTTGACTTGAGGATGTTTTGTGAAAAACTCCCTCTTTGATTCACTATTTTATAATGAATCTTGCGTCCCTTCACCTTTTCTGAAAAAGTGGCTTTTATGGCTTTATATAGTGGTAAAATAGGAGTGTGGGGCGGCTCGCAGAAGATGTGGGATTCGTTCCACACAGATTTAAATGCAAAAAGCTTTCCTTTCATATAATTCTAGAACCCTAGTTGCGTGCGCATACTCGGGGTCAAGATTGTATGAGATTGAGCTCCAAACCAACCTTAGGCCTCAGAGTAATGTCGTCATTGGGGAACGAGGGCTCAAGTCATAAGAGGTACAAAATGAGGCATCTATAAGGACCACTTTTGTAATTTTCAACTTTGGAAATGAGAACAAGCGCTATTGATATTCTAACTGTTTTTGGCTCTTTTCTTTACTAATTTGCTTGATAAATCGTATGAATGTTAGATTTACTTTTAACCTGTTGTGGGTGGATTAATTACATGGTTTGTATCTCGGCCAAGCCTTAACCCCTTTTTCTGTTAATGACCCTAGAACGAAGTTAAGGCAAAAAATTAAGTTTAAGACCTACCCGAGGCAAAGATGGGGTTTGTTACTGTGTGATTTTTCATTTTTAGCTATGCCTTAATTTTCCTTTTCTGTTAGTGACCTTGGAGTCAGGCTAAGGTAGAAAGTTTAGCTTAAGACATACTTGAGGCAAAGACAGGGTCCAATATCGTGGGATTTTGGTCCGTCTATTCCAGACGAGGATATAGTCTAGCATCTTGAACAGTTGCAGTGCGGTTTATGGTAAAGATACGATCTTGCATCCCCTGATTATTTTTAATTGGTGCAGCAAGACTATACTTCCATGGTCGAGTCGAATAAACCTAGACTCATCTGCCTATAAACTCAACAAAAACAAAGATGATAAAAGAACATGCATTTATATGTCAACTAGAAGTAATACTTCTTTAAGTTAAATACATTACATGGCTTGGCCACAGGCCTCTCATCCAAGTCCTTTAACTTATAAGCCCCTGTCCTCGCGATAGATGTTACTCAGCAAGGGCCCTCCCAGTTTAGTCTGAGCTTCCCCCAAGGTGGGTCCCTAGTTTTTTCCAAGAAATTTCTCAATACTAAGTCTCCTAGGATGAACTCCCTAAATTTCATACCCTTGTTACACCTACGGCTAACTCTTTGTTGGTAATTCCTGAGCTTTACCGAAGCAATCTCGTGGTTTTCTTTAATGAGATCCAAATGCTTGCTCAACAGATGACTATTTTCATCTACCTCAAACTGTTCAGTCCGGGAGGTGGGGAGCCTTACTTCCACAGGTATTACAACTTCTGCTCCATAGATCATTGAGAAAGGTGTTTCCCCCATCGACCTCCTCAAAGTAGGTTGGTACGCCCATAGCACGCTCGAAAGCTCTTCGGCCCTCTTTCCCTTAGAGTCATCTAGTCTTCCCTTCAATTCGTTCATGATAGACTTATTAGTAGCTTCAGCTTATCCATTGACTTATGGGTAGGATGGAGTTGAGTACCTATTGCTTATGCCGAGTTCTAAGTAGTATTGCTAGAAGGCCTTACCGCCAAATTGAAGCCTGTTATCTAAGATTAGAACTTTAGGCACAACAAACCGTGTCACAATGTTTCTCCAAAAAGATCTTTTGACATCTGTATCCCAGATGTTGGCCAAGGGTTCAGCTTTCGTCCATTTAGTGAAGTAGTTTGTTCCAACAATAAGCCGCCTTCTATTCCTTGTGGCCTTAAGGAAAGGCCCTACTATGTCCAAACCCCACTGTGTTAAAGGCCATGGACTAGTAATTGGGTTAGAACCCTACCAAGTTGGTGTATACTAGGAGCGAACCTCTGACACTAATCACACTTCTTTGAGAACTCTTAGGCTTGTTTTTGCATGCTTGGACACCCCTTAGGTCAAGGCCCTGTGGGCCAAAGATCTTCCTCCCATATGACCTCTACATATCCCTTCATGCAATTCCTCCAGAAGTAATTCAACAGCTTCAGGGTGGACGCATAATAAATAAGGTCCCAAGTACGACTTTTTGTACAACTTCCCTTCTGCGGATACCCAATACCTTGGAGACTTTCGTTTGACCTTTTCAGCCTCTAGCTTGTCCTTAGGGAGGCTTCCTTCCCTAATATATGCCAAAATAGGATCCATCCAAATAGGGTTTGGATGTATACCGGTGGACACTGCATTTTGTACCCCTTACAACTGGGGCCCCTATTCCCCAATAATGCTCAAACTCTAAGGCCCAAGGCCAGTTTAAAGCCTAATCAGATATTAAATTGACTTTGAGGAGTGTTAAAATGGAAAATTAACCTTTTAAATGAGAAAAAAAATCTATTTTTGGAAAATTAAATGACCAAAGTGACCCTCAGCTTGCGTACGTGAGTCATGGCCTGCGTACGCGAGCTAAAGCATGCGTAAACAGACGCATTCTTGCGTATGCAGCTATGGTTTCAAATGCATATGAAAAGCAAGTTTTCTGGCTGAGGTTTGGAATGAATCCCACATCGTCTGGGAGCCGTTCCAAACCCCATTTTTTCAACTATAAAAAGCCTTACATGGTACATTTTCAAAACACACAGAATCCCCCGGGAAAAACCTAAGATTCACTAGAAAATAGTGAATCAAAAGGGAGTTTTTCACAACACACCCTTAAGTCTTTTTTATTTGATTAGGACCCTTTCTGGCCCCAATCCATTGAATTTAAGATTACTAATCACCATTTTATTGAATTGTGATAGACTTAACTGAGGGGAACGGTCAAAAATCAAGCTTAGGAGCTTTTGCTTTAAGGTATTCTTTTGAACTTTTCTTTTTCCATTTCCGCCTTTAATCTTTTCTTTAAACTGTTTCTTTGTTTAGTTTATGTTTATATATGTTTGTTTAGGTTAGTTTTAGGCTTTCTTTATTTTTTTAGCATGTTAGGTTGCTAGATTTACATTTTTTTCTTCTTCTTTTTTTCTTGGTTTCTACTTTTTTTCTGTGTTAATTAGGTTTTATGTGTAAGGATTTGCGTACACATGATCTAGCCTGCGCATGCAAGCTGAACTCATGCGTACGCAGACCGGTTCTAGCGTGCGTGATGCCATTACCCAGAAACCCTAATTTTTTTTTTTTTTTTTTTTTTTTCTGCTTTCATATGTTTGTTCTGTATAATCTCTTTTTCATATATTTTAAGCCCCATAACTACTTGCTCATCTTTTAACATGTTTTTTTTTTATCACATATTTAGGTTAGGGTTTAGATTAGGGTTTTATGCTTGTTTCTTGCTTCGATACCATGAACATGCATTCACGTGCCTATTCATGATGCCATAGGTGCTGAGGTGTTGCGAGGTAAGTAAGGTAAGTCATGCATTCACATGAACATGCATGTTGATTGTTTAATCCTCCCTTGATATATGTGTATGAAGTTGATGCCTTGTTTTGATTTATGATGTGATTTGCTTTGCTTCCATGTTTGGGTTACTACCTTGCCTTGAGATGTATGATAGGGTTCACATGCTAGGGTTTCTCATATGTGTTTGGCTCTTTATTGCTTTAAGGATGGATATGTGTTTTAGGATGAATGATGCCATGATTGTATGCTTAGATGTATGCTAGTGTATGTGTGTGTGTGTGTGTGTAGTATAGATGCAAGTGTTGAAAATGTTTTTAATAAGGTTAGGATGTAAGACACAATGATGGGAGGCTAACCCTAGGGTTGGGCGATTTTGGGTGCTTAACACCTTCCCAAGAGCGTACCTAAACTCCGAACTCATACTTTGGTAGTAAGACCAAAGGTCCTTCCTGGAAAGAACTCTATATTCATGCTTTCTAGACCATATAACTAGGTGGCGACTTCGACACTCTTTCCCTCCTACCCACAATGGCGACTCCATTGGGGAAAGTGAGTTTAATTCCTATGTGTCTTGTTTCTCAACCTTAATAAAAACTTTTTCAATACTTGTTTTGCACACACATCACTGGTTCTTTTGTCCCTTAACCTTGGTTGGTGATGAGTGGGAAGATAGAAGGCTCCATTCGGGCCCAAATTTTCTGAAGTTCATCTCACCAACTTACAATCGATGCCATCGCCTATAATGGGCCTTGAGTACATTAAAGGTTTGCTACCAATCCACTATGGGGTCCACTTAGGTTCTCGGTTGGGATCATAGCCCACCTAGTTGTGAGTGACCTACTTATCTATCCCTTTAGCCTTAGGGAGCCTACCCACACTAGAGAGATCCTAGATCCTAGATCCTACCATGTAGGGTACCCTTTATATATCGCTTGTTTGTTCAACCATATGTCATGTTTTCACCTAATTCTAAAGGACAAATAAAAGGTATCAAAATGGAAGGGATGACCCTAAGATGTTGTGGGACAAAAGAAAATAAATTCTCACATATAAGAGGCTTGTCCCTAAATCCAAAGGCATATCTTAACTTGAAAGGTTCATAAGACCATAGCTTAATTGCTATCGTAGGCCCAAGTGGAAAAAGCCCTTTTGAAAAAGAGGACTTTGGGCCTAAAATAACAAATGCACTATGGACTTAGCATCCAACTATTAGGATATGTGCCATTTAAATCCTATTGTATGATGCTATGTATGACATTATGTATGACATTATGTTGTGATTAATAAAGTTGTTTTATTATTATCTAAAATAATGGTAACATGAATATTTGGACATTATTATATAGTCCATGAGATGCATAGTATGTGATTTATGTGATTTAGTCACAAAAGATATAAATCACAAGTTCTTTGTAAACTCAAAATTTTAGTTCATAGTTGGTGATGAAATTGGGCATTTCATCTGTGAAAACTATAACATATCAACTAAGATGATTTGTCTTGATCATGGAAGTGAAGACTTCTAGTTGATATTTTTTCAGAGTTAAAACATATTAAACTGGACCGCTGTGAGATTTATTATTCTCCTAACGACTGTTAAATGAATAATAAATCTCACGACTTTTATTTACATCAACTCTAAATTCTGAAAGAATAATGAACCTGATTATAAGGTGTAGGTTGCTTTGATATATTAGGAGTGAGATCTAAAGTCACGATCAAAACCTCAGTATGTTGGGCAGCCGCATTTAATGTTGATGGAACATATATTCTCAAGATGGAATTCATAACGGAGATATAAAATATTTCCTTGAGATACGTTTAATGGGTTTGGTTATTTAGAGTGTTGGGCCCAACCACTTTAGTAAGGAGTTACTAAAGTATATATTTATGAAATTGGATTTCATAAATATATGATGAATAACTTAAAGGATTAAACCGGGTACTTAAAGATTAAGATGTAGTAATCTTCAAAGTGGCAATCAACATTCATGACTTTGTATTACTACGAATATTTTACTGAAAGGGTTACATGTATAATAAAGTCTTAGGATATAATTTATTAATAAGGCCTAGAGTGCAATTATATTCATATAGTGGTATTGAATATAATTAATGCTAACTTTGGACTTGTCAAGAGTTGACAGAAAAGCCCAAGGCCCATTGGAGCTAGAGTCTTATTTGTTCCCTTTTAGTCCCACTCCAAGCCACATACTAAAGCCCAATTGGAATGGCCCAAAAGGCTAGTCCAATTAGATTATCAGTTATATATAAGAAGAGAAACATACAGAATTTCAGAGGGTTTTCATTAAGATCATATAAGGAATGAAATGGTGTGTATGTGAGTGTAAGACACTCTCTTATTCAGAAACTGATTAAAAGACCACACTTCTTGGGCATAAAGTGGAATTGGAGTGAAGATTAAAAGTGTTCCCAAGTACTTCTAATTTTTGTTTTGAATTTCACCGCACCAAGGTACGCTTTCTTGTTCTTAAATTCTGAAACTTACATATTACATGTTATCAATTGCGAATGAAGTAGATCCGTTAATTTTCCGCTGCGTATGTTTTGTATGCGATACAAACATGTATTTTTCCAACAGTTGAATGTATAATAAAGTCTTGAGATATAATTTATTAATAAGACCTAGAGTACAATTATATTTATATAGTGGTATTAAATATAATTAATGGTAATTTTGGGCTTGTCAAGAGTTGACAGAAAAGCCCAAAACTCATTGGAGCTAGTGTCTCATTTGTTCTCTTTTGGTCCCACTCCAAGCCACACACTAAAGCCCAATTGGAATGGCCCAAAAGGCTAGCCCAATTAGATAATCAGTTATAAGGAGAGAAACATACAAAATTTTGTGTAAAAAAAAAATTTGAAATGGTGTGTATGTGAGTGTAAGCCACTCTATTATTCTCCCTTGAACACATTCATATAAATTGATTGAGAGACCACACTTCTTGGGAACAAGTGGAATTGGAGTGAAGATTAAAAGTGTTCCCAAGTACTTCTAATCTTTGGTTTTGAATTTCACCGCACCAAGGTACGCTCTCTTGTTATTATATTCTGAAATTTACATAGTACATGTTATCAATTGCGAATGAAGTAGATCCGTTAATTTTCAGTTGTGTATGTTTTGTATGAGATACAAACCATGTTTTTCCAACAATTGGTATCAGAGCGGTCTTCAATTTCAAATTTGTATAACATGTTTTATGAGTTTTGGAATTAAAGATAGTAATTTCCTGATGTTAGAATATTCTACAATCAATTTTTTGCACGGTTATTGAAATTAATGTTTAATAAAAACTGATATTAATGTATGATGTTGTTTAAGTTTGATATTAAGTATGTTAAATTGAACTTTAAGGCTATAGCATCAATAGAATTCAGTTTTGATCCCAAACTCAATCTACTATGTTCATATGATGGTAGTTTGTTCATGAAAAACCATTGAAAACTGCTTGGTGAAAATTCTGGAAAATTCAATTTCACGAGTTCTGACCGATCGAGAATTCCCTTCGATTGATCGAATGTTCCTTTTCAATCGATCGAACAGGAATCGCGAATTGATCGAGTCAACCCAAGAGTTTGTGCTAAATTTATTAAAATTTTGACTGATCGAGAATTCCTTTCGATCGATCGGATTTGCCTTCTCGATCGATCAAACAGGAATCGAGAATCGATCGAGTCATCCAGATTGTTTATGAAAATTTTCTTCATGATATCGATTAATCAAAGGATACATTCAATCGATCGAAAGTTGTGAATTCTGAATTTTCAATAAGTGTTTACACATTTAAAAGTGCAAGGCTATGTGTGATGAGATTACACATGATTTCTACTTAAAAACCTTTCTTTTAAATTATCTAGTGGGAGAGAGATACAAGGGTTGCATCTCACAGCCTCCATTGTCAGTTCATAGTAGTATGAAATATATACTTTGTCTTTGCTTCGAGCTTAGCATTCCATGCGGAGAGTATTTATTTCATGGTGCTACAAGATTGAATTTCCTAGTTTATAATGGTTTGATCAAACACCTTGTCTTAGCCTTGAGTTTTGCATTCCATGCGGAGGGTGTTTTGAATCATGGTACTACAAGATAAGCCCGTTAATGGTAGATGAAATGTGGCTACACATGACTCTAGACAATGGTATACACTAGACTAAATATTGTAGTATCCTCTATGCTGAGTTCTTTCTATTATTATTTAGAGGCTAAATGTAAAATGGCATATTATTAGTGTTTGATAAGAGTTATCATGATAGCACTAATAATGAGAATAGTTCTCAATCAATCATAGTATTTAATGTTCACTCTATGCTGAGGGATATTGAGTATGGATTGGGTTGTCGTTGCATGTTTTACATTATGGTTTTATTAAGGTCCCATACTATATGTCTATATGCTAAATTGATAATGTTCAGTTTACTTATTATATTCATGTTTATTGTTTTTAGAATTAATCATGGCATCATTTAGCCCACTTGTTGCTATTCTTAATCAAAACAAACTGACTGGATCCAACTATGTTGACTGGAAAAGAAATTTGGACATTGTTCTTACTACTGAAGAGCACAAGTATGTGCTTATTCAACCATGTCCTAACTTTCACCATTAAATGCTCCTCTTGAGGAAAAACAGTGATATGATCATTGGTAGAAATCTAATGAGATGGTCAAGTGCTATATCCTACCATCTATCTCAAATGTTCTACAGCATCAAATGTAGGATGTAGAACTAGCTTCGGACATAATGCTAAGTCTGAAGAAGATGTTTGGTGAGCAAGGCCATTTTGCAAGGCAAGAAACTATGAGGCAAATTTATAATACCAAAATGACTGAAGATACTTCAGTGAGGGAGCATTGTCTAAGGATGATCTCTCATCTAAATACACTGGAGGCTTTAGGTGCCAATATTGATGGAGAATCCCAAGCGGATATGATACTCCAGTCACTACCAAAATCATTCAAGTAATTCAGACTTAATTATAACATGAACAAAAAGATTTATACATTGTCTGAATTAATGAATGAATTGGTGGCGGCGGAAGCCATTCTTGGTACATTTAGTGTTGATGCCAATATGGTTGAAGCTTCTACTTCTCAACCTAAGTCGAAAGGCAAGGGTAAAAAGAGAAGAAGAAGGACTTCACCAAGCAAGATGGTAAACAAATTGCCTTAGGAGTTGCCAACAAGGGAAAGAAGAAGGACTACGCAAAAGGAAAGTGTTTCCATTGTGGCGAGAAAGGCCATTGGAAGAGGAATTGTCCAAATTTCAGAGCTGCCAATAATAAGGGTATGAAAAGTTCATTCCTTCTTGAAATATGTTTAATGTGAAATCCTTCGGATTCCTGGTGTGTGGATTCAGGTTGTACTAATCATATCTGCAATTCTTTGCAGGGGTTCCAAGAGACCAGAAAGCTGAGTGAAGGGGAATTGTTTCTTACTTTGGCTGATAGGAGCAGAATTCCAGTTGTAGTAGTTGGAGTGTTTAATTTATGCTTTGATTCTAGGGTTTTAATATTGGAAGACTATCTATATGTACCTAATGTTCATAGGAATTTAATTTCTGCAACTTATTTAGGTAGACATGGATATTGTGTTATCTTGAAAGAAAATGTTGTAATAAAGAAAGATAAAGTGTTTATCTGTTCTGGCAATATTGTTGATGGCCTTTATATTTCAACTCCTAATAAGCATGAATTATATAATTCTAAATTAGATAATAATTCACATGTGAAATCATTAAAGAGAAAGTTTCCTTCTACTAGTGATGCATATCTTTGGCATTTGCATTTGGGTCATATTAATTCAAACAAGATTTAAAGATTGATCAAAGATGGACTCATAGAAGTCTATTCCTAAAACACATGACTTTGTATTACTACGAATATTTTATGAAGGGGTTGAATGTATAATAAAGTCTTGGGATATAATTTATTAATAAGGCCTAGAGTGCAATTATATTTATATAGTGGTATTAAATATAATTAATGGTAATTTTGGGCTTGTTAAGAGTTGACAGAAAAGCTCAAAACCCATTGGAGCTAGTGTCTTATTTGTTCCCTTTTGGTCCCACTCCAAGCCACACACTAATGCCCAATTGGAATGGCCCAAAAGGCTAGCCCAATTAGATAATCAGTTATAAGGAGAGAAACATATAAATTTTGTGTTAAAAAAAAAAAATGGTGTGTATGTGAGTGTAAGCCACTCTATTATTCTCCCTTGAACACATACATATAAATTGATTGAGCGACCACACTTCTTGGGAACAAGTGGAATTGGAGTGAAGATTAAAAGTGTTCCCAAGTACTTCTAATATTTGGTTTTGAATTTCACCGCACCAAGGTACGCTCTCTTGTTATTATATTCTGAAATTTACATAGTACATGTTATCAATTGCGAATGAAGTAGATCCGTTAATTTTCCGCTGCGTATGTTTTATATGAGATACAAACCATGTTTTTCCAACACCAACATCCTTCAAAGCCAAAATGAACTTCCCTAATCTTGGGCCTCTTTGTTGCATGCCTAGGCCTAAAATGATGAGAATTTCATAGACTTTGAGAGGAAGGCTACAATGTATTCTCGCTAGAGGGCTATTCCAAGAAAAAAATGATGAAATAATGAATAAAGAATGGGAAGCCCAAAAGTGATGAATACATTGTAAGCCCAAGTTTGAGACAAAGGGTTGAAAATTCCTAAGTGCATTCTAATGAAAGCCCATGAGAGTAATATGAGAGCTTTTATTGTAAATGGACCAAAGCCCAATGAAACAAGGGGCAAGGGTCCATGAGAGGAAAGGGAGTGGCATTGTAATTGGGCCTTCATTAAAATAAACTTAAGAATTTTCTAAGAACATCTAAGTTTAAAAGGAACCTTTTAATTGGGACATGAACTTAATGAAAATAGGACTTCTTTTCAGACATCACTCCAATCCAAGTCCAATGGAAGGTGAGACATCCAAGAGGAAGGCTTATCAAGAGGAAAAGATGGACGCTGCAAGTGAGAAGGTCTTCATGCAAAAGATGCTTGGGTGTGTAGAGGCATAAGCTGAAGTCCTCCAGAAGATAATAAGTCACCTTTCCAAAATTGAGAAGGAAGAAGCTGAAAAACACAAGACTGATCATGAACCAAATAAGCTGACTTAAGAAGGCATTAATCACATGATGGCAAAAGGGAAAGTCCGCCTACCTCTACCTAACTTCAAGCCGCAACTAAGGGGTGCTTCAGGACCATGGACTTTCAAGAGGGCCTATGTCAACGACTTTTTCGAATCAGGAGACACAGGATCATGGGAAGATCACGATTGGCTAGAATGGACCTCGAAGGTGGGGACAACCCAGGTCATCCTAGCTCGCTTCATGCTTGAGCAATGTGGACTCTTCTTCTAACGACGACCAATACCTCGTGATGAACAAAGAAGAGGAAAGAGATGATGAAATGATTAGCTGTTAGAGTGGGGATGATGGTGATTTGTTCCTTGACGAGGTAAGGAGAGACTTCCCCAACGAGGGCGAGGATCTTATATGACATGACCGAAGCTATGCATGTGTGGGAACCCTTGAAGAAAGAAGACTGGCTGAAGAAAGACAAGGGGAGGAATGGTAAGCCTTGAGAAAGAAAGAAGAAGGAATTCATCATGCCTACTATGGGGGCCCATTAATAATTGGACTTGGGTTGGGTTTTCTAAAAACATGGGGAAAAGGTTTTGTAATACAAGTTCCAATGTACTTTGATGTGTACCATAACATTGAAATTCTACATTTAAATGATTCAAATGAATTTGAAAATGAAATTAATAAACAATTGGAAAAGAAAATTGAACCTATAGAACCAATTCTTGAAACTATTAATTTAGGTAATGATAAGAATCCACGTTTAATTAAAATTGGCTCAACTCTAAATGAAAAAGAAGAGAAAGATCTTCAAGAACTCCTCATGGAGTTTCAAGAGGTGTTTGCATGATCCTATGAAGACATGCCTAGAATTGACCCCGAAATAGCTCAACATCACATTGATACTCACGACCACATGGTACTTGTCAAGCAAAAATTGAGAAGAATGAGGACTGAAGGGCTCTTAAAAATCAAGGAGGAAGTCACTAAGAAATTAAAGGTAGGGTTCATCAAACCCGTACACCAAGCCGAATGGGTAGCCAATGTTGTGCCCGTACCTAAGAAGGATGGGATGGTGAGGATGTGTGTGGATTTTAGGGACTTGAACAAAGCATGCCTTAAAAATGACTTTCCTCCCCCTCACATTGATGTCTTAGTGGACAACACGGCAGGAAGTGCATTGATGTCCTTCATGGATGGTTTTTCGGGGTACAACCAAATCAAGATGGCTCCCAAGGACATGACCAAAACCACCTTCACTACCGAATGGGAAATCTATTGTTACACGGTAATGCCGTCTAGCCTCAAGAATGCTCGGGCAACCTACCAAAGGATGGCTACAGCCTTGCTACATAATATGATGCATAATGAGGTAGAGGTGTATGTTGACAATATGATAGTAAAATCCAAGAATAGAGGAAGCCACACCATAAACTTGTGGAAGTTCTTCGAGAGGATTAAAGAATATAGATTGAGACTGAACCCACAAAAGTGCACCATTGGAGTAACCGCTAGAAAGTTGTTAGGCTTCCTAATGAGTAATAGAAGGATAGAAGTTGACCCATCCAAGATCAAAGCCATATTGGAGATGCCGCCATCCAAAAGTGAGAAAAAAATAAGGGGTTTCTTAGGTCGACTACAATACATTAGTTGATTCATTGCCAAGCTCACCTCTACCTGTAAGCCCATCTTCAAACTCCTAAGGAAGAATGAACCACATACATGGAATGATGAGTGCCAAAAAGCCTTTGAACTTATCAAGGAGTATCTCCTCCACCCGCCTATCCTAGTGCCTCCACAACAAGGAAAGCCCCTACTCCTATACCTCTCCATCATAGGAGATGCAGTTGGAAGTATGCTTGCACAAGAAGATGATGAGAAGAACGAGAGGGCAATATATTACTTGAGCAAGAGTTTCCATGATTACGAGACTAGGTACTCTCCCATAGAAAAGTCATGCTTTGCACTTGTTTGGGCCAGACAAAAATTGAGGCATATCGTTTTACCTTTCCAAATATGGGTGGTAGTAAGAATGGACCCACTGAAGTACCTCTTTGAGAAGCCCACTTTGAGTGGAAGCTTGTCAAGATGGTTGATTTTGTTGGCAGAATTTGATTTGAAATATGTGGCTAGGAAAACTATCAAAGGAAGCATCGTGTCAGATTTTTGTGTCGAGAATCCTATAAAAGGGGAAGGTGGTAAAAAAGACTTTCCAGATGAGGACATTTTGGATGTTGAGTTAGGGACATGGAAGACGTACTTTGATGAAGCTGTAAACCAATATGGGAATGGGAAAGGGATACTCTTGATCACTTCTGAGGGGTCTCACATACCTTTGGCAATTAAATTGAACTTTGAAGCAACTAACAACATGGCTGAATATGAGGCTTGCATTGCCAGAATGGAAGCTCTTCGAGAATTGGGGGTAAAAGAAGCCGAAGTCTTTAGGGACTCAACTTTGGTTATAGCCTAAACGCAAAAGTTGTGGAAGGTGAAGGAGGAACATTTGAAGCCTTATCAACAATATTTAGAAGACTTAACCAAGACCTTTGACAAGATTGAGTACACAATCATCCCTAGAGCTCAGAATCAATTTGCGAATGCCTTAACTACTTTAGCCTCCATGGTTGAAATACCCGAAGGAGTATAGACACGACCCTTAGAGATTGAGCAAAGTTATGAAGAAGTACACAAGAGGAAGACCGAAGCTTCAGTAATGGCCATAAAGGAAGAGGAAGTTCCATGGTACTATAACATCATGAAGTTCTTGGAACTAGGGACATATTCGGATAGTGCTGACAAGAGAGAACGTCGTTCCATTAGGATGATGGCAACTCAATACATCCTATGTGGGGGACAACTCTATAGAAGGTCCTACGATGGTATACACCTTCGTTGCTTGAAGAGAAAAGAAGCCAAGAGAGTAATGGAAGAAAGTTCATCAAGGGATTTATGGCCCTCATATGAATGGGAGAATGTTAGCCAAGAAAATCCTAAGGATAGGGTACTACTAGGATACAATGGAGACCGATTATGTGGACTGTGTGAAAAGTTGCCATGATTATCAGACACACACCAACTTGAACCATGTACCACCTAGTGAGTTATATAGCATGACTTCTCCATTGCCATTCTTGGTCTAGGGCATAGATGTAATTGGAAGGATAGCTCCTAAGGCTTTAAATGGGCATGAATACATTTTAGTGGCGATTGACTATTTCACTAAGTGGTGGAGGCGACCTCCTATTCTCTGTTAAAGGCTAAACATGTGGCTCGATTCTTAGAAAACAACATCATATGTCGGTTTAGGGTGCCCCAAGAGATCATTTCCGATAACGGTTCCCACTTTAAAGGTGAAGTCCAAATGGTCATGGAAGAATATGGCATTAAGCATCACAAGTCTTCACCATATCGACCACAAGCTAATGGGGCCGTAGAAGTAGCCAATAAAAATGTGAAGAATATCCTAGCCAAGATGGTAGTGACATACAAAGATTGGGCTAAGAAGCTCCCATTTGCCTTATGGGGTTATAGGACTTCTATCCATGCATCGACTTAGGCAACACCTTACTCCTTGGTCTTTGGTAGTGAGGCAGTACTTCCTATTAACGTGGAAATACAATCTTTGAGGGTATTGGCAGAAACCAAGGTCCTGGAAAAGGATTAGGCTAAGGCGAGGTATGAACAATTGGCTTTAATAGATGAGAAGAGAGCTAGGGCACAATACCATGCACAAGGATACCAAAAAAGAATTGCTATAGCATTCAACAAGAAAGTGAAACCAGGAAACCTTAAAGAAGGGGACTTGGTCCTAAAGGTGCTTAGAGATGAAACTTTTGATCCAAGAGGAAAAATGAAGTCTAGATGGTTTGGGCCTTTTATCATTAAGAATATCATGTCTGGAGGTGCTACAAGAATCACAGATTAGGATGGGGGAGAGATGCTTCACCCCATTAACATGGATAGGCTCCAGAAATACCACATTTAAAAGAAAAAGAAAAAAGTCTGCTAGGTTGAAAACCCGAAAGGGTGGCCTAGGTAAAAAAATTAAGGCAAAAGAACCCCGCTAGATTGAAAACCCGAAAGGGCAATCTAGGCAAAATTTAGGGGAAAAGACCATGGGCATGGCAAAAATTCCTCAAAGGACGTCATGTGCAAAAATTACATGGCAAAGGAAAAAGAAAAGAAAAGAAAAAAATAATAAAAGAGATGACAATAAGCAAAGATAATAAAAAGGGAAATTCTCTCATTGCTCAAATTAAAAAGATAATAAGTTTATTTTCCTAGGGGATTTGGAACATTCCAATCATTTATTAAATTCAAAAACAAAACATAAGAATCACAAAAGTGCAAAAATTAAAACATGGGGCATATCAAGGTGGTCACTCAATCCTCCTTATTTTCTTGCTAGCCTTCATGTAATCCTTCTCATCCTTAAGAATCCACCTCATGTCTTCCTTCAACCATTGCTTGTAGCTTGCAGTGGGGTAGATGTATTTGGGAGGAACAATGCCTTTCATCACCCTACGACGTGGCCAACCCTCACTAATCCGGCCCAAGATCCTATTGGTGAACACCGCAGTATGAAAGGCACCCTCATCATCAGGAGCTCCTTGACACTCTCCAAATTGCCTTGAGATACGACAAGTAGAGTAGTAAGAATAGCATCAAAGCCCAACTAAAGTCATACAATGATCCTTGTAGCAACTATGGACCATGCTTGAGATATGCCACCATTCCACAATCCACAGAATGTCGGTCTCTTTGAGGCAACCCATAAACTCCATGTACGTTTCAAAGTCCATGAAATTCTGAAGCCGATGGTCTCTAAGATGCCTAGGAAGGTAGGTGCTGAGGGGCACAGTAGGAGGTTGAAGCAACCGAATCCTCTCTTATAGCCATATCTGAAAAAAAAAAAAAAAAAAAAAAGGAGTGGAGAGCATGAAAAAAGAAGAAGAAAGAAATGGAAAAAATAATGATGAAAGACAATATAAGGTGCCTCGATGGGTTGAAAACCGAAAGGCAATCAATGCAAAATTAAAGGAATCCCGCTAGGTTGAGAACCTAGGCAAAAGTTAGGGATTGTACCTGAAGAAGAAGAGGACTTCCTGCAAAAAAGCTTGCTTCCTTCCTCAAAAAGGCATCCAAACCATTGAGAATTTCCGCCAATATCAAGCCCACCAGATTACCTCTCTTTAGCTCATAAGCCACCATACACATCCGAAGGTCCACACAATATGACTATTAGACCAAGAAATACCTTGCAAGGGCACATAAGCAAAAGGCAAGAAGGTAGTACGATCGTGGCCTCTGTTGGGCTAAAATGAATTGACCCCTTGCAATTTAATTAATTACCCAAGTTAATTAATAAAGTTCAATTACATGCAATAGCGTGGTAGCACAAACAAATCACCAACTAAACTAAATGCAGTGGAAATTAAATTTGACACAAGTGATTTGTTTACGAATGGGGAAAACCACCGAGGCAAAACCCCACCGGGTGATTTTAAGGTCACCACTCCCAAGAATCCACTATTATCAATCACAAGCGGTTACAAGTATAAGGAATCTTACCAAACCCTTTGGCCTATCCTGAAATACCAACCTACAGTTGAACCTTTACCCCAATACCCAATTGGACTTGTATTGTAGCGACAATCTTTCCCTTGATGCACCAATCCCAGTACGTGACTAATTAATGTGCACGGATCCCAGTACGTGACTAACTCCAGCAACTTAAAGAGGTTTTTGGCTGCAAAGTTCTTCAGTTTATCAACAATGAAGATCAAGAAGCTCCTTGGTCACAAAACCCTTAGTGTAAAGACAAAGTAGCTTCTTCAAAGAGAATAATGAACTAGGTCACTTTCTGCATATGTTTTCCATGTATGACAGCCTTTTTAAAATAAGCCTTATATATGTCTAGGGCTGTGAGAAAAGAAACCCTATACAAATATTTCAGCATGGGCCAAAAATCAAATCTGGAAATTCTAATTTTGTAAATCTAGACAGATTCATCTTCTGTCAAGTTTTGTTCTTAAATCTCGATAGATACTGATTCTGTCGAGGTATCTATCGAGCTTTTATGAACAGCTCTTCTTCTTGAAGTCTTGAACAACATGGGCCCGAGTCATACGTCGAAAAAAAATGTCGAGGTATCTATCGGGCCCATGTTTTCTTCTCCCTAGGGACACATTTTCTACTCCCAAGCCGTACGTCTATGCATCTCCGTGTGTCGTGTGCGTGGGTTGGGCCTGAGCTGTACGTCGAAACAAAATGTTTTCTCTCTTATTCTTTTGATTCCATCAATGAAGCTCACGAATCAAAAGAGGGGTATTTGTAGACACCGCATTTTGTAGACCATATGACTCGGGCACCCGTTCCCAAATAATGCTTGAACTCTAAGGCCCAAGGCTAGTTTAGAGCCCAATAAGATATTAAATTGACTTGAGGAGTGTTAAAATAGAAAATATAACCTTTTAAATGAGTAAAAATCTATTTTTGGAAAATTAAATAACCAAAGTGGTCCTCGGCCTGCGTACATGAGTCGCAGCCTGCGTACGCAAGCTAAAGCATTCATATACAGGCACATTCTTGCATATGCTGCTAGGGTTTCAGAAGCATATGAAAGGCAAGTTTTCTGCAATAATGGTTGAGGTTTGGAATGAATCCCACATCATTTGGGAGCTGTTCCAAACCCCATTTTTTCAACTATAAGAAACCTTACATGGTACATTTTCAAAACACACAGAAATCCCATGGGAAAAACCTAAGATTCAATCAAAAGGGAGTTTTTTCACAAAACACCCTTAAGTATTTTTTTATTTGATTGAGACCCTTTCTAGCCCCAATCCTTTGAATTTAATATTACTAATCACTATTTTATTAAATTGTGATAGTCTTGACTGAGGGGAACGGTTAAAAATCAAGCCTAGGAGCTTTTGCTTTAAGGTATTCTTTTGAACTTTTCTTTTTCCTTTTCTGCCTTTAATCTTTTCTTTAATCTATTTATTTGTTTAGTTTATGTTTATATATGTTTGTTTAGGTTAGTTTTAGGCTTTCTTTATGTTTTTTTAGCATGTTAGGTTGCTAGATTTACGTTTTTTTCTTTTTTGTTTGATTTCTACTCTGTTTTTGTGTTAATTAGGTTTTCTAGGTAAGAATCTACGTACGCATGATCTAGCCTACGCACACAAGCTGAACTTATGCATATGCAGACCTATTTTAGTATGCGTGATGCCATTACCCAAAAACCCTAATTTTTGTTTGTTTTGTTTTTGCTTTCATATGTTTTTTCTGTGTAGTCTCTTTTTCATATATTTTAAGTCCCATAACTGCTTGTCCATCTTTTAACATATTTGTTTGTAATCACATGTTTAGATTAGGGTTTTGTGCTTGTTTCTTGCTTCGATGCCATGAACATACATTCACATGCCCATTCATGATGCCATAGGTGCTGAGGTGCTGTGAGGTAACTAAGGTAAGTCATGCATTCACATGAACATGCATGTTGATTGTTTAATCCTCCCTTGATATATGTGTATGAAGTTGATGCCTTGTTTTGATTTATGATGTGATTTGCTTTGCTACCATGTTTGGGTTGCTGCCTTGCCTTGAGATGTATGATAGGGTTTCACATGCTAGGGTTTCTCATATGTGTTCGACTCTTTATTGCTTTAAGGATGGATATGTGTTTTGGGATGAATGATGTCATGATTGTATGCTTAGATGTATGCTAGTGTGTGTATGAGTATAGATGCAAGTGTTGAAAATGTTTTTAATAAGGTTAGGACACAAGACACAATGATGGGAGGCCAACCTTAGGGTTAGGCGATCTTAGGTGCCTAACACCTTCCTAAGAGTGTACCTAAACTCCAAACTCACACTTTGGTAGTAAGACCAAAGGTCCTTCCTCGAAAGAACGTTATATACATGGTTCCTAGACCATATAACTAGGTGGCGACTCCAACACTCTTTCCCTTGCGCCCACAATACCCATCACGGCAATTTCTTTTGGGTGGTTATTGCTCGAAAACGAAAGAATTTCCACAGCTATGATCCGAGGAAGTGAGTCGTTTACTAATGAAACCAATATAGCAAAGGAGTTTGCATGACTTTTGCTTCCTCGGGAGGTCTAAAAGATGTCCACACCCTCAAACTGGGATTGGAGCAGTTTAACCTCTTTTAGATAATCTATCATTTTATGCTCTTTGGCCTCAAACTCCCCATTAACTTGATTTACTACTAGCCTAGAGTCACATAGAACCCTCACTCTACTTGCTCTAGCCTACTTAGCCATTCGTAGTCTAGCTAAGAGAGGTTCGTATTCCGCTTCATTGTTGGAGGCTTGGAAGCCCAATCTGAAAGACTTTTCCACTTTGGGCCCTCTGGTGAAACCAATACTATACCTACTCTGGCCCCTTGGCAATTAGAGAACCCATCAACATACACTTGCCATATTGGAGTCTTCTTCAGTTGTTCAGAGGTTTCCCCACAAATGCTCATAATCACAGCGCCTTGATCGACGTCCTTGGGCTGTACTTAATGTCAAAGGCCCCAAGGGATGGACCCTATTTGGCTATCCTGCTTGAGAAATCTACCTGTTTGAGCAAGGCTAGCAGGGGGTGTTCCGTGAGTACTATCATGGTATGAGCCTAAAAGTAACGAGGTAATTTCCTAGTAGCATGAACAAGGGCCAGTGCTACTTTCTCCAAAGGAAGATAATTTTTCTCGGCCTCCAAGAGAGTTTTACTTACATAGTATATTGGCTTCTGAACATCTTACTCTATCCGGATCAGGACCGCACTTACTACATGATTGGTGACAGCCAAATACAGGTACAAAGTTTCACCCGTTACTGGTTGGGAAAGAATTGGAGCTTGGGCCAAATACATTTTCAGCTTGGAGAAGGCTTTTTGACACTCCTCTGTCCATTGAAAGTCCTTCCACTTCTACAGGATTTGAAAGAAATGCCTCATTTGTCTGCAAACTTGGATATGAAGCAGTTAAGAGTAGCAGTCATCCCAGTGAGGCGCTACACTTCCTTTGGATTCCTCGGTGGTTTTAAGTTTTACAAAGTGACAATTTAGTTAGGATTCACTTCAATACCCCGATGTGTGATCAAATATCTGAGAAACTTTCCCGAGCCTACTCCGAAGACACATTTGGAGGCATTCACCTTCAATCGATGTTCCCTAAGGACCTCAAAAGTTTTTGTCAACTCTAAAAGGCGATCTCCTACCACCTTGCTCTTTACCACCATGTCATCAATATAGGCTTCCATGTTCCTTCCTAATTGTCCCCCAAACATTTTAGTGACCATTCTCTGATATGTGAACCCCACATTTTTCAACCCGAAGAGCATGACCTTGTAGTGGTAATTGCCCTTGGGGTTATGAAAGAAGTATTTTCTAGGTCTTCAAGGGCTAGGGCTATCAGGTGTTACCCCTGGAAGGCATCGAGGAAACTCATTTTCGGATGCATGAAGGTGGCATCTACAAGCTGGTCTATCTTGGGTATCGGGAAGGGGTCCTTTGGCAAGCCTTGTTCAAATCTGTGAAGTCCACACATACCCACCACTTTTCGATCTCCTTTTTTACTATCACGGTGTTTGCCAACCATTTTGGGTAGAAAACCTCCTTAATGGCTCCTGGCTCTTTTAACTTATCCACCTCTTCCTTAACAGCTTCTGAGTGAATGTCTGAGGATCTTCTCGGCTTTTGCTTCTTAGGAATACAATTAGAATCCATATTAAGCTGATGGCAGATGAATTTCGGATCCACCCCCAGGGCCTCATATGGACTCCATGCAAAAACGTCAATATTACGGGCCAAAAATAATAATAATTGTACCTTATTTGAAGTCGAAAGGCTTCTACCGACTTGAAAATACTTGTTCCCGGCGTCTATAGATACTTTTTCCAGTTGCTCACTCTGCTTTTCCGAGGTGAATTGTAACTGCTATAATTACCTAGGTAGTTTAGATTCTCCCTGCTGCTTATGTCCAATAGCAGCTATCAGGCATTGCAAGGTTGTACTCTGGTCTCCCTGAAGTCATAGATCCTTGGTCAGTAGGAAATTTCACATTCTAGTGCAAGGAGGAAGGCACAGCCCCCATGGAGTGGATCCAAGGGCAGCTGAGGATGTCCGTGTAGGGGGAATAGGAGTGGACAACTATGAAATCCACCAACTCTTTTCTTCCCCCTATCTCCACGAGTTGCCGGATCTGACCCGCTAGTGTTGTCACTGTACCATCAAAAGCCACTAGGGGGTATTGTATTTAGCCAAGTCTTTTGGGGTTAGGCCTAATTTGTGAGTACAGGTTTGACGAACCTTTGCGAAAGATCCGTACTTTCTATCTCATCTGAGAGTGGGGGGCGTGATATCTGTTGCAATGCTTTACTCATAGTATCGTTAACCATATTCTACGAAGTCGAGGGCTTTCCGCTGTCTCTCACTACCACTCGTTGGGGGGATGGCTCCCTACTCCCTTCCTTTCGTGGGGGAGACTCCACTCTTTTATACCTCCTAGGTGGTTAAATTGACCTATCCCTATATCTTTGAGGCGGGGAGCTCCTTCTGTCTCGCTCTCTTTGATGACTCCCCACGCTATTCTCTCCTCTCCGGGAATAGTCCCGTATAGGGCTAGCAACCCTGCGAATATGGTACTCCTCTCGCCTTATGTATCCTTTTGTAAGGCCAACACTTGTGCCCTCAACCTATCCATTTCTTGATCCCTACTAAAACTAGAGGATTTCGCAGAGTTGGTGATTGATCTCTCCCCATAGGAAGGGAATTCTAGCTCCCTGCTGTAATTCTATGTGGATTCCTCTCGGACTTCCCTCCTCACCTTAGACTGTAGTTGCCAATTCTGAAAGACTATTCTTCCGAGATACTTGGATGAGAAGAGTGGGAAGTCTGATTCCTTGCTTGGTTTGCTATCTTTCTACTTCAACTGGCTCCTAATCCTTTTGCTTGGTGGATTTCCCATAGACGACGCCAATTGTGGGAGTAAAAAAAAACAGCCAACAAGTGAATAGTAATAAAAGTAATTGATCTACACAACTAATTTCTAAAAGATGGGAAAAATCCACAGCGGATGGTTAAGCAGTAAGTTAAAGGAAGATATGAACTAAATCAAGCTTTCATATATGAAGGAACAATGTTCCTGAGGTACATAAGAAGGATTCAAAGGATAAAAACTCAGAAAAACAATTTCTCTAGTTCTCTCTCCTGTTCTTGCGTAGACTTTCTCTCTCTAATTTTCTGAACCCGCTCCTCTATTACCTCCCTCCTCTTTTTATAATCATTTCTCCTCTTCTCCTTATCCTCCAACTGTTCAGTTCCTAACTAGATTTGGGGGATACTTATCCCATTATCCCGCTGCACTGCCACTTAGTGATCATGTAGAAGGACTTTTGAGGGTGCTTCCACTATTTAGGCTAGTCATTCAGTATTGAATGTGACTGACATTAGGTAAGGGGTTTTATTAATGCAAAGGTGACTGTTTCATTGGGCTTTGCCTTTTCTCTATCGTGTCCTTTAAGGTATATTTGGAAAGTAGGAGATCCTAGCTAACTAAGGGAAGCACTATCTGAGATTCCCTAGCTACCTTGGGGAGAAGGCTCTAGCTATCACCTTAATTATGAGTCTCGGGAGAGGTAGCCAACTTGGATCTCCACGGTTGCAGGCTTGGATGCTTTCCTTCCACTTGGGCTACTTAACCATACCTTGGGTCGGGCCCATCCCTCAAGTTAACTTCTCGAGCTTTGGTCTATAGACTGACCTTACATACACCCCACCCCCCTACAAGTATGATTAGTTTACTATTGATGGGCCCATTTCAACCATCTCATAATTAAATGTTTAAATTATTATTATTATTATCTATATATATATAACTGAAGCTTTTGAGGCTCCCACAATTTTCCACGTCAGCACAGGATTAAAAAAAAAAAACAAAAAAAAAAAAAAACCAAAACCAAAAAAAAAAAAAAAAACGTCATAAACCTGACACTCAAAAAAATAAAACCAACAAAAAACGTAAGCTCTGCCTTTCCCTAGACGTGGCAAAACGGGCGGGTCGGGTCGGGTCAATCGGGTTTGCGGGTCAAACGGGTCACGGGTCAAAACGGGTCATTTTTAAACAGGTCAATCGGATTTCGAGTCGGGTTGGGTTGACCCGTATTTTCAAACAAGTTTTTTTTTTTTTTTTTTTTTTTTTTCAATTACAAAAACAAATCAATGACAACTTGTTTAGAGAGAATGAATAAAATCAGTTAAGCAAATGAATTGCACTTAATACCCCTTGTTAATATCCTTCCAATTCTGACAGTTTTGACTTTTGACTTCTAAATGTGTGAAGACTGAAGAAGGGCAGAGGCCGGACTCTGGAAGCGCAAGAGAAGTAGAGGAACTCAACTTTCAGGTTTCAGGTTTGTTTGCATAATTGTATTGTGCATTTTGTGCTTTGGCTTTGGACAATGGAGTGAATCGAGTGATGGACTACAGCTAGCAAGCATTGAATGAGATTTTTTTAATGGTTGTGACGGCCTTGGCCTTTGTGTAGTGTTGTGATGTCTTGTCTACTGTCAAGCACAGTAGCACTGAAGCTCTTCTTATTGGTTGTGATAAACATTGAATATATTATTACTAGTTTTGGTACCTTGTGCTTTATGCACATAGTATCAGGACGTAATTAAAAAATATATATATATTTAGCGAATTTTTTTTAATGGGTCGGGTCACAGGTTATCCAGGTCAGGTCACGGGTCAACTCGTTTTTGCTTCGGGTTAAAAAAATCGGGTTTGGGTCATGTATTTTTCGGGTCGAGTCGGGTCGGGTCAGAATTTTCTGACCTGTATTTCCATGTCTACCTTTCCCCATTCCCTTTCACGATGCTTTTCACGATGCTCTACCTTTCCCAATCCTCTGCCTTTCCCACCATCGATCTCCTTCATCAGACCACCGACCACGGCATCGCATCGCATGTAAAGATCCACCATACCCACCATCGCATCTAAAGACCCAACAGGCACCTTCCTCAGACCACCGATATCTCCTTCTTCAGACCACCGATTTGCCACAAACCACCCACATCCACCCTCTACAACCCAGAAACAGCGTCCCATTTGCCGTGGGTCTCATCAAGCCCATGGCCACAAATCCCACCATACCCATATCCACTTCGCTTAGTTTCCACTCTTCCTCAGAATAGAAACGGAGCCCCATTTGCCGTGGGTCTTATCCAGCCCATGGCCCATCAACTATGTCGGTCGGCAATACAACCGACCCAGGCCGTCGAGACCGGCCCAAAGGTATTATCTTATAAACCTATAATATATATATATATATTTTTTTTTTTTTCTGAATCTGAACTCTATAACTATTAGGACTCTATAACTATTATCTTATATATAAATAGTTGATTATTATTAGTGTTTTTTTTTTTTTTCACGGCTGTTCAATTTCTAGGTTTATTGCTATTGCCTTTCCCTTCATTCTTTTCCTCCATTCGAATCAGGGTTAAAGGTATGGTATTCGTTTGCCTCTGTGATGATCTATGTACATCTAATTTCTAACTATTTTAGTGTGGATTTCTTAACTTTTTTTTTTTGAATTTTAGTTATATGTTTTTGTGTGGAAACTGAGCTATGGTTTATTTTTTACCCCAGCCTATTTTGTATTCTAGAGTTGATTGAATTGTAGTTTTTGTGCACACACTTAGATAATCAATTTGAATATATGTTTTTGTGTGTAAACTGAGCTATTGGTCAATTTGAATTGTTTTTGTGTGGAAATTGAGCTATGGGTTTGAATTTGTTTAGTGGAACTGAGCGAGGTGGAGTTATCAGCTTGCTTCCTGATAATCTTAGCAAAATTGGTGTGGAGTACGTTGAGGTTAGTTATTCATTACATTGTTCATACTGAATTATATGTCTTTTTTTTTTCTTCTTTTCTTTACAGATATGGAGCAGGTTTTTAATAGTTACAGCAAATATTTGGTTGCTGTTTTAAATCTGCTTTTATGCTTGGAGTTTTAATATCATAATATATTGTAGTGTTCTGTTCACAAATTTGGATTCTTTTTTCTATTTGTAAGTAATAATTATGGTCTTTCAATATGGTGCAATGGATTTTTTCTGCGTTTGTGATGAAGAAGTTGCTGTATATATGTGTACAGCAGCAAATATATGGTTGCTTCCCCTATAACTCCAGGACTTCTAATATTAAAATTTAACAAAATAAGAGTTCATGGTAAAGCACATCTTAGAGTAGGCCAAATATGTTCTATTTTAGCCTTAAAACCTTTAAAAGAAGCAATTCAGGAATTCAAGGCAGCTTAAAATGATTGGTACCTAATTGCATTCGCTGCCAACAATGAAACCAGGATAATTCAAAGTAGGAAGTTGAATCACTTTGATCTTGATTTCAGTATCAATCTTTTGTAAACACAACTCAGCAATTCTTCTTTTTTTCCTTTAAGCTTTTACATATTCTTCTTCAGTTCTGGCTGTTGTGTCTGAAATTAAGCTTTCTATCCCAGTTACTGTACCTGTGATGAATCAAGATAATTATGTCTCTAAATTATTGAGCAGAGAAAAATCATTTCAATGTATAAGAATTAAAAAGATATTCATCACTTACTGTTGGGGGATTCATTCCCTCCCTTTACATTTTTCTTTGTTGAGAGAGGTTTTTCTTTTCTTTTTTTTTAATCCGTTTCAAGAGCATGGTTTTTGGGGTCCTTTGGTTTTCAAAATGTGACAAACATTTACTCAAGTGTCATTATCTTTAGCATCTATATCTACCATAGCAAAGTTGGATTATTTACCTCTGTATTGTACATGTCTACAAGATACTATGCCCTCTAATCTAGACCTCTCTCTGTTATAGTAATGATTCCATTGAAACTTCAATGTACTTTTTTTCCTAATGAATCCCGTGCATTTCAGGAGAGTATAACTTATCGTCAACAAGTGGAACAAGAGTTTATATTGATTTGGACATTCCTGAGACTGCTGAATTCAAAGATCAGTAAGTGCTTTGTTTTGGATTCACATTTTTAATATATTTACAGTCTCTACAATACTATGTCTAATATCTTTATGT
Organism: Notholithocarpus densiflorus; assembly: GCA_030021035.2. Taxonomy (NCBI): domain Eukaryota; kingdom Viridiplantae; phylum Streptophyta; class Magnoliopsida; order Fagales; family Fagaceae; genus Notholithocarpus; species Notholithocarpus densiflorus. The sequence continues at coordinate 1,564,034 of JARYZH020000007.1, forward strand.
AATATAATAGGCTGGTGGAAAATAACCAACCAATAGTACAAATGCCCAAGCAATTCAAACCACAAGTAACAATTCAAGAAGAGATAAACATCAACAGAAGAACCATAAGTGAAATAAAAAAAATTATGTGGGACACTGATAATGAGGTAAGAAAAAAATATACCTTCAACAATAACATTGTGTCCTTAACATTGCTTTATGTACTATAGACTTCCTTTTACAAAATTTAACTATAAAATTACAAATTGATTGATATTAAATTCAATTTCTAGGAAACAATCTTTACCTGTCAAGGAAAGATTATAAACATTGACATAGATCATTCTAGTTGGTACTTTATCTCTTGCGAAGTATGTCGTAAAAAGGTAAAGTCAAGAGATAAATTTTTATGGTGCGACAATTGCAACAAAAAGGCATGCTTCCCAATCCCAAGGTACACAAAATGAAAATGTTTACTTTTTATATTAAAATACACAACAAATAATATGATACTAACATTACATATGTCATTTCTTTTATCAGGTATAGAATTCAATTAAAGGTTGAAGATAGCTCAGGAATGGCCGCATTCATTTTATTTGATTCAGAAGCAGAAAAATTACTCAACATATCAGCCAAAGACCTTTTGAATAAATCTTTAGAGGTGAGAGTGTCGAAGATAAAATTAGTATTTAATATTTACTAAACTTTACTTAAGTGTACAATTTGAAAAATGTTACTTTTGTTAGGAGCCCGATGAAGTCATCCTTCCTGTGCAAATAGAAAGTCTGAAAGGAAAACAATTTGTTTTCCAAATACAACTAAATGACTATAATCTCAACTATGGATGGGAATTCTACGCTGTCAAGATACTTTTTGACTCTTTTGAAGAAACTGACAAAGTAATTCAGCTTGATAAAATGACAGAAGTAAGTATTCTTTAATTTAGCAAAATTACAAATATGATATTTAAGATGTATATGTTGTAATACATTCCTCAACCTGTTCTATTCCCAGGTTTACATCAGTGATACTTCAAATGAATGTAGCAACAACTTATCAATTGAAGAAGATGGTGATTGTACAAAATTTCAAAAACTTGATGTTCAAACCAATGTGCAACTCACACCAACATCTGTACTCAAGGAAAACAAAAGGGCATATTCAGGGACTACTACAAAGCAACAAAGGAAGAAGATACAAAAAACACTTTAAAGTTGTCTTTCAATCTCTAAGATTTTCTATGCACAATTTGGTTTTAATGAATTTGTGATTTTGGTACTAAAGACGTATTGGAACAAAGGAAATTTTTTTGCTTTTATGCACAATTTGGTTTTAAATTGAAACAGGGAGGAATTAAACTCTTATATTTAGTTATTTGAGGATACAACTTTACTTCACGTTTTTTAAATATAATGAATGCATTGAATATTTAGTGGAAGACATGAAATAAATGAAATTGAAAAATAAGAACGTGCTACTAGAGAATCGATGTTGAATTCCAATAGCTAATGTCACATCATTTGGAAAAAATTGGTAGCTTTCCCATGCATCGCACAGGTTAGCGATTAGTTATTATTATAACCAAAACATTTGACTTTTGGTTGACCTCTCCACAATTTTCCACATCAGCATTTTTTATTTATATTTTTTAATTTGATTTAATTCTTTTGATTTTATAGCACCAAATTGCAGAAAATTTATTAAATTTCTTTTTTTTTTTAAATTAAATTTAGTTGTTTGGTGCCATACAACCACTCTACTGAAAGGAGACCTAAATTATCACCTAATTAGAGAATTTTTAGATACTCTTAACAAACTATATAATAACTCTATTAATATAAATCTATCCCAAAAAATGGAATATATTCCCATTAATTTGACCAGTGGTTGATTTCCTTAGGTTGTAACACATAAGCTTTGCAAACTCCAATAATTTCCACATCACTAATATTATCTAGTTATTTATTTATGCTTTATTTTCTTAATAAAAAAATTAATTAAAAAAAAAAAAAACCTGGCCTCTCTCCCTGTCAGTTCCTTCAAAAGCTTCTCTTTGTAGTTTTCAATATTCCACCTAATTGAATTAGCGAAACACCTCGACTTTCAAGAAAACTACATCAGATCCTCTTTTTTTTTTTTTTTTTTTTTTGCTTGGTAATTATGGGGGATAGAACCCTCGAGCTCATAGATACACATGGTACCGGGTACCACCAGGCTACAAGGCCCGGTAACTACATCAGATCCTCTGTTCCTCCCATTCTTTGTATTATGTATTCTTTTTTTTTATGAATATATTATGTTTCCTAAATTTGCAACCCTTCTTTTCCCTACATCACTATCACAACCATCACATCAGACCTAAACCTGCATCCCCTTTCTCCTAATATTCCTTATGAATCTTGAAAATATATCAATTCAATCAATCCAAATTATTGTGGAGATATATAACTGTTGGAAAAACTGGTTTTCCATCTCATACAAAACTCATAGCGGAAGCAACACAAGGATTTACTTCATTCATGAGAGATAACACATAACCTTGAATTCTAGAATAAAGAAGAGAAAGCATACCTTGATGCAGTAAAATTCAAAAAACAAGACTTGAGAATACCTTCAATCTTCATCCCAATTCCACATGGTGCCCAAGATGAGTGGTCTCTCAATCAGTTCTTAAGTACGTTAATTTTTCGAAAGGAATGTGTATTCAAAAGATACTTGCAGAGAAAAACTATTTTTCTCTTCTTTTAATCATACGTACATTTTTAATTGTTCTTAGCAGTTACTTTATTTAATAACTCTTATTAAATAAAAACTTATTATTTAATTGGGTTAGCCTTTTGGGCTAGCCCAATTGGCTTAAGTGTACGGCTTGGGATGGGACCAAAGGGACTAATAAGGCTCTAACTCCAATAGGCTTTAGACTTATTTGTCAACTCTTGACAAACCCAAAGTTACCATTAATTATATAACAAGTATCACTATGGAAATATAATTGCATTCTAGGCCTTATTAATAAATTATATCCCAAGACTTTAATATAATATCATTTGACCCCTCCATGTAATATCCATAGTGAACAAAGTCATAATAAACTATCACTTTGTAAACAACTATTTTATTCCTTAAACCCTTTAATCTTTTTGTTATTCATATTTATGAAATCTAATTTCAATAAATATAAACTTTAGTAACTCTTTACTAAAGTGGCCAGCCCTGAATAACCAATTCCCATTAAACTCATCTCAAGGGGATATTTTGTGTCTCTATGAAAGAGATTATAGATTTCATCTTGAGAATATGTGTTCCCTCAACACTACGTATGGTTATCCAACATACTGAGATTTTGACCGTTAAATTTTATCTCACTCCTGATATATCAAAGTAACCTACATTTCATGATCAGGCTCACTATCAAAGTAACCTACAGTAGTTAATTGAATAATTAATCTCATAGTGGTCCAATTCAATATGTCTTACACACTTAAGACACATCAACACATCAACTAGAAGTCTCTACTTCCATGATCAAGACAAACCATCTTAGTTGATGTGTTATAGTTTTCACAGATGAAACGCTCAATTTCATCACCGACTATGAACTACATTTTGAGTTTACAAGGAACTTGTGATTTATATTTTTTTGTAACTAAATCACATAAATCACATACAATGCATCTCAAGGACTATGATAATGTCCAAGTAGTTCATTTACAAATAGTCTCATATAATTAAACAATTTAATTATTTACAACATGCTAATAAATTGGATTTTAGGGCATAAACCCTAACAATAACCTATATGAAATTGTGATGTTGCAGTTGAAAACCCAGCAAGGTTCTTTCTCTTTTCGCTGCGACAACACTACCAGCAATAGCAAAAATATTTGGGGCAATATAACCCATTCAACTTTCAATAAAGTCAAGGAACTTTTTCTTTGTTTTCTCTTGGTTGGCATAGGAGACAACGTAGAAACAACTTGAAGCTGCTTTTAGCCACTGCAGCCAAATTTTTTAATCTTTTTTTTTTTTTTTTTTGAGAGACAAAACTCTTTAATCTTTGGCATGCTTCTCATTCCCCTTTTAATTTTTTTTTTTTTTTTTTTTACTTTTTACTTTTTAATTTTAAAACTTTCAGTCTGTGTTTCATTATATTTAACAGACTTTTGATCTTTGCTGATAAGATTGAATATTGGTTTTTTTTTTTTTTTTTGAGAAGAAGATTGAATATTGGTTGATACTTTACAAAACTATTAATTGATAATTGGCTATATTTACTAAACTGATTTTTTTAACTTTTGTCTATTGTATCATAAGTATATTTGGAAGAGGATTCATGGTAGCAATTTTACTATGATTACACTTAACCATTGAGATTTTGTTAGATAGCAATTTAGAATGAAAGATTTGAATTTTGTATGCAAAAGTGTAACTTATATTAGATGGTAATTGGTCACCTGCCTCTATTTATTTATAATTTGATAATTACAACAATGAAGGGGGAGGGGGAGAGGAATTTGAACCTTGATTCTTCTTATAAAGAGAAGTATACTATGCCACTAAACTACAAAACTTTTGACATTAGTTAACTTACACGTGCTATAAAAGTATAAATATACAATTTTAGCTAAATCTTGATTTGTTTTACGATGATATAATTACAATGGAATATGAGAAATATGAAGTGTATGATATATTACTCTATCTTTTATTTTTAAAAAGTATAATGTAGTTTGAATAAGTTGTGAGAAGAAATAATGGTAAAGTTATCGATGGTACTTTTTATTTTTTTAGATAATTCAATAGTTGGGGGATATTGATGTAAATCTTGAATGTCTCCATTTGAAAGACCATGAGGTCTCAGTTAAACTACAAAGTTATTGACATGCTAATAAAACCTTTTAACATTTATATTATACATTTATGCAAAGTATTTCCGTGCATTGCACAGATTTATGACTAATAATTATTATTATTGTAAAGTTGTGATTTACAACTATGTTTTATATTGGCTTTATTCCATGACAAAAAGTGTTGTAATTGCATTAATTTATTTCCTTGTATTTTGTGGAATTTTATTGTAATGGGTTTAGTATTAAGTTGGTGAAGAATCAAGCATGAAATGAAGATTAGTACAGTTTCGCGAATAGCTTACAAGAAGTTCGCGAGTGAAGGTTCCCACGAAAAGGCCACGTGAGAAGCACATGCTGGAAGCTAAAGAGTCAAGTGTCAGGCTGCATTTTGCGAGTACTTCGCAAGATAGGCCATCTCGCGAGGTACCCGCAAAACTCTCTAACTGGAGGATTTTAAGTGTGACTTTCTTACCCTTCACCTATACTTTATATACCCTCAAATTAAAACAAAGAAAAACACTACCAAAAAAAAAAAAAAAAAGGCTATTTGTGAGAGACCATAAAATTGGGTGCTCTCAAAAAGAAATTGGGGTGCTTTTAAGGGCACCTCTCTTTTGGATGGTGGTGTGGAGTCGCCACTTATTTATTTATACAAAAAATATATATATATATATAAATACAAATTACATATTCAAAATACTTCATTGCCATTGATTGAATAAAGAAACATACAACTTTGGTAAATTAACCTTACAAGGCTTTGGGTTACAATCTATGCAAAAGAATACAAAGCTTCGGTCCTAGTTACAATCTACCAAAATTAAAAGACAAAAGACAAATCTACCTATCCAAAAATCCTAAGCTTGGGGACTAGGTTACATAATGGAAAGGTGTTAGGCACCCATTCTGCCCAGACCGAGTCTGGTTTTCTAGACTCTAATGACCAATATACCCTTTTTTGAATGATGTTGCAAGATATGTTATAATGCACATGACAAACACTTGACAAAAATTAACTTAAATAAATTTGCCTTATGGATGTGTCCTCTTTTTAAAGAAAATTCAGATCTGTTTTGGAAATTAAAAAAGTAAGACTTAGTTTGTAAAAAATTAGATTTCTTTTTGTGAAGGGTTAAAAAAAAGAAAGAAAGATTTATCAAGAAAAAATAGATCTGTTTTGTGTTAAGTTTAGAAAAAAAGATTGGATCTGTAGAAATCAGATCTATTTTTGTAAAAAGAAAAAAGAATGAAATTTTATTAAAAAGAATCAGATATGTTCTTGTAAAAGAATAAATGATTGATTTTTAGGTTTGTAAAAGAAAAATCAGATATGTTTTTAAAGGTTAAAAAAAATGGGATTTGGTTTGCAAAAAAAATCAGATCTGTTGTTAGAAACAAATAAAAAAGGCTTTTTGAAAGAGGATCCACATTCATGAGACTAATTTATTATGCATGCATCACATACTTAAAAAAAAAAAAAAAAAAAACTTAACCTAACTCTTAATTCTTTCTTTGAGATTTCAAAATTTGCAATTTTATAACAAAGAAAAATTTATAAAAAATTTCAGATCTATATTTTATGAAAATACAGATCAGTTTTGAGATTAGAAAAAAAAAATTAGATCTGTATTTAATGAAAATACAGATCAGTTTTGAGTTAAAAAAAAAAAAACAAAATCAGATCTGAAAATACAGATCATTTGAGTTTTTATATATATAAAATAAAAAAAATAAAAAAAAAAGCTTTGATAGTCATTAGCAGATTTTGAAATTTAAGAGAATGAATTACAATAAACAATCATCTAAAGAACATGCAAAGAAAATTCTAGCAAAGTATCTAAGCATGGCAATTATATATATTAAGAACAAGACACAATAAAGCATATTAATCACATTCATGAGATGAACAATAACATACTAATTAATGGAAAAAGAAAATAAAAACATAATAGCCCTTCTAATGAATGAATATTTTAGAAATCAAAGAAATTTGTTCACCTCTTTGAGGTCTAAAATACTTTACTTACAAAAAAAAAGCTCCTAAAGCAAAAGCCTCCAGAATATCTTTAACGTAAGAGGAATTGAAAAGTCAAAAGAGAAGAGCCTTTGATTCTGATTTTTTTTTTTTTTCTATTTATAGAGGTTGGGATGCTTAAAAAATAAGCTGAATGAGATCAGATATGAATTGGAACGCGTCCTTATCTCTAAAAAGTCAAAAATGATAGGCTTCATCTCAATCAGGGAGTTTCCAGGCCGGGCCGGGCCAAGCATTTGGGCCAATCAGCACTTGCCATGTGCCGAATGGCCCTCTTGGGTGCCAGGTCCGCGTTTGAGTTTTGGTCCAATTTGAACTCCTTTTTGAGAATTTTTTAGTCGGGGATTGCAACTAGACGCGTTTTTAATCCATATTCTAAAAATTAATCATTTTTTCTTGATATTCAAGTCTTTAAAGTGATAATTATCTTGTAGATAAATATTCCAAAAAGACTTGATTATCCACAATTTCTTTGTTAATTGATTATCCACTTTATTCACATGCAAACAAACCTATTTTTGACACTAACCAACAACCAATCACAAAATTATTTAATTAATTTTAATTGTCTAACCAATCATAATTAATTTCAATTAATCATGCGTGATCGGCTCCACCCAAACAAAATGCATGCAGATCGTGAAAACTTGATCATGTGATATCTTTCAATCCGACGGTCTAATTTGAAAATCGGACATACCGTCGCGATCGTTAGAATCTCAAGATCATTTTTATGATATGCAATGATTGAATTAATGCATGTAATGCAACTCTAAATTTTCGGGTATATGAATGGTCACTCTAGTCATCTTCTAAGATTAAATTATGGATGCAAAATCGAGTGTCTACACTATTATTTAAAGAGAAAACTCTAGAGTGGTTTCTACAACGCAACACACCCATCTTTTAGAGAGAGAAAGAGCTACTCATCCTTTAGTGAGAAATCATTGTAGTCTCTTCTTCTTCCCTCTCCCATTTTCATACCTTGAGAGGAGATTTTTACCCAAACACAACCCACACCTATTCAGAGTGTGGAGAGTGTTTTAGAGCTTGAGAAGTTTTGGGGATTTGCCAAAAGAAGCCGGTAAATCTTGGCGGATGCAATCGGGCGGTATTGCGGGATCTAGAAAGCTAGTGAAGACAAGAATCCAAGAAGTCCGTTGGTAGCAAGAGCTTGGAGGGCTCAAGTACATTGGGTAGACTAGGCTTAAATGGACTTTTGTTTTTTGCGTACTCCAACTTTATTCTCTAATGGATCAATTTCGACTTGGAGGGTCACGGAGAGGTTTTTCGTCGAGTTCTTCAGTTTCCTCTTTGATAACATGTCTTGGTGTTATCTTGTGTTTGCATCTCTCTTCCCTACTCTTTAAGCTTTCATTTTATTGTTGATCGTGGATGAATATGGCTTAGAGTAGTGTTATCAGTTCATTGCACATATTTACTCTTATTCCGCACTTTGTTTAAGTTAGAGTAAAAACAATCTAATCATAATTTTTAATTGGAGATCCGAACAAGTTCTTGTGTTTTAGCACAAATCTGAACTTTCAATTATTATTATTATTATTTTGCGATCGTTGATATATAAATTTATTTAAGTGTAAAAGGACATATCATTTAAAAAAGTTGTTTCACGGGGCAATTTAATGAAGGGTGTGGGACTCCTAAATCTAAGGGAAAAATTGGAAAATAACACCAAGTCCCAAACAATTTCATTAGTTAGCAACGTTTCTAAACTTTTTAGGAAATTAACATCTCGAGTCTAAGGGACTTGATTTTGCTCTTTGAACTCGAGCCACAAAGCCTCGAGTTTTATGATTTTTCTGGTGGAACTCGAGTATGAAACACTCGAGTTCCTGCTCTGAACATTTAAAGAAAAAAGAGGTAGAGGAAAACCAAACAAATGAGGAAGAAGAAAAGCTCTATAACAAATCCTTCGCTTGGAGCCCTTGCCGCCGTCGCTGCCACTGCCGCTTGGAGCCTTCGCCATTCGTGGGCGGAGTTGAGGGCGATCTGGGTTTATGGGTAGTTAGGGTGATCTGGGTTCATTGTTTCTGTTAGGGGTTTGGGTTTGTTGTTTTTGATCTGCCTTCTTCTTTTTTGTTGATCTGCATCTACTTCTTTTTTAGTTAATCCCTGCCTTCTTTGTTGTGTTATTTCTTTTTTGAATTTCTTTGTTCTCTGGCTTCTTTGCTGCCTTGTTCTTCTTTGTTATTTCAATATGGAACTCAACTGTTTCATACTTGAGTTCCACTGAAACTCGAGTCTTTGTGGCTCGATTTCAAAGAGTAAAATCGACTCTTATGCTCAAGATGTTAGTTTTCTAAATAGTTTGAAAACGTTGCTAACTAACAAAATTCTTTAAGACTTAGAGTTATTTTTCAATTTTTCCCCTAGTCTAAAAAAAAATATAAACTAAAATAAATAAATAATAATAACAAAACACACAAAGCAAGGAAAAAGGCAAATCCTTGGTATTTGAGTGATGTTGTCAGGTGGTCTTTTAGAAAGGAACGAACACGAAATCACGGGGCTGAAGCTGTTTTTGTCATCTTCCTCCATCCTGTACATGTAGCAGCATCTAGAGCATTATCAGAATCTCTCTCTTTAATGGGGTTTTGTTGTTTTTTCCAAATACCATACCATAACCACAATATATCACGAGCCTCCACTCACCTGTCTCCCTCTCTCTCTCTCTCTCTCCCTCTCTCTCTCTCTCAGTTTTTTAAAAAACTCCAACCCACTCATCCACTGGCTTTTTGAGAGAGATAAGCTGGATAGCTTGTATTTATATCCTTGAGGTCCACTCTCCCCTCTCTCTACATTTATGTTCAGCTGCATTTAGCTGAAATCAAGAGAGAATGCAGAACTCAAAGTCTTGTTCTTCCTTTCAAAGTCTAGATGATGAGTCTGAGGACATCACACGCTTTGAAAAGTCTCTCCAGGTGTACTTTCATTTTCATCTCCACGATGCCATGTTACTCTTTCTTTCTTTTTGTGTGTATATTTTGTGCGTTTTGATTCTATATCATTAATAGTTTTGTGATTGCAGGAACTTAGAGAGTTACGTTCTCAGCTTCATTATGCTGCCGATTACAGTGAAACCACTTTCTTGAATGCTAAAGAGAAGAAAGTGTTAGTGTTCTACTCTCTAATTCTCTATATTGTCCACCATTATACCATCTGTTTCTCATTTTAATGTGATAGTATAGTGGGCTGCCTCTTTTTGGGGCTTAAAAAAACAAAACAAAAGTAGTGTTTGTTAACATACCATACAAGCATCAGCTCTAGCATAGCTTTTATTCTTTTATCTACAGTTTTTTAAAACATTGTTTTTTCACAAGTATATTTAAGCGTTCTGTTACGTACACAGCATTTTTAGTGGTTAATTGTTATTGGTTCAAATTTAAACCTACAACTGAGATTACTTTTTTACCCCAATAATAACAAACAGTAACAACCTACCACTTATGATTTATTGTAAAAATATTGTGAACATAGTATTTCTCTTTTCATAAATATACTTCAGTATTCTTTCAATACAAAGTTTTTAGCAAAAAATTATCTGCTCCCAAACACACTCTACATACGTATTTTTTGAACTAAAATCAAAGAAACTATTTCAGTTTTGAGATTATGTTTCAACTCACTATTTAAGTTTTTTTTTTTTAATAAAAAATGTGTGATAGATTTTATCAAAATAATACTGTAATAATAATAACAATCAAGCTCAAGCTTAGTTTAGCCCCCAAACTGATGATATATATAGGGTCCGTTTGGATATAATTTATTTTGTTAAAAACAGAAAACACTATAAAAAAATAATTTTTAAATGTTTGAATAGTGGCGAGATTCATTTTTAATAAAAAGTTGTTGAAAAGTTGCTGAATAGTACACTGGTGTGCACTGTACACGGACCGAAAGTAAAAAAAAAAAAACACGGCTAACCGAAAAAAAAAAAAAAAAAAAAAAACAAACTGAAAACGCAGATGCCCAAAAGCTGTATCCAAACCGGGCTATAATATATATATATATATTTTTCCTTAAAAGAAAGTCAATATCTGGGACCACCACTTGGTGGACCTAATTTGACGTGGTGTTCCTAGCTCAAAATGTGATTGGACAGCACTCATACGGCCCAAACTCTAATTTTGAAGGTAATTTTTTAGTTCCTGCGGATGGGTTTACATCTTTCAAGGCATACCTTTGATTTTACCCAATAAACAAAATAAATTCATAAAAATAAGTTCATCATAGATGCCGATAAATAAATATTCTTACTCCCTCTTATGGGTTTTTTCAATAATTTAGTGTTGGGATTTAGTTACTAGTTCTAATTTGATAAAAATTTATAATTTTTGGGAAATAGTTAGTGTGTTTTATATCCAATAATTGCGAATGCTTGTCAATAAGCATTGTGGTTTCAAATCTCAACATCTTTAAATTTTACATTTTTCTAGGTACAACTTTTTAAAACAATTTTATTTTCAAAAAGGTGAAAAATAAACTGTATCAAACAGTTACGAGAATTAAAAGATGACTAATGACTAGTTTAACACACAGATAACTCTGACTCAGCTCAAATTCAATGTGGTAAGACAAGGCCATCAATATGGGCTTAATATCTCTTCACACAAGCCCATTAAATGGTTTAATGTCAGCATGAAACCAATAAAGACAACAGAGATCTCTCAAGAATTCATACTTGTATAATGGAGGGAACTGGCTCACTATAGTGGCCCATTAAACAAGTGAGTGAGTGACTTGTCGTTTATACTTTATACTATGGTCTTTTTTTTTTTTTTTAAAGGCATTTGATAAGATAGCTAAAGGCGGTCAGTGGTTTAGCAGTAGGTTATTGTTGTATTATGTTAAAACGGTCAGCCATTTTGTGGTATTTGAAAACGGTTGGTCGTTTATTAATATGTGGCCCCCTAATTCCTTAACATATTTTTGCAGTGTGATGGAAAACACAAAAGAGTACATATGCAGGGCTGTAGTTACTGTTGTTGACCACCTTGGAAGTGCCTCTGCCAACCTTGATTGTCGCATTTCTGAGACTAATGCATTTTCCGAGGCTGAGTTTCGAATCAATTGCCTAAAGCAAGTTAGTAGTATTATTTTGCTCAGTCACATAATGTCATTCAGATATCATTGGAAAATTATTAAGTACTAATCCTTTTAACTTTTATGGTGCTTGCTTGGTAGAGACTTCTCTTGTGTGAACAATATGCTCACAAGCTTGCTCTAACTAAACTACGGTGGAGTGAGAATTTGACAAGATATTCTCGATGTTATTTATCAATGCGTAACTGTCTCATATCACCCTTTGGTTCTTTTCAATAAAATTTAAAAGTTTCTTCTTGCAACTTTGATTGTTCTTTTTGAATTGTCTCATATCAATGCATATTTATCTCTTCTGAATTTATGATGCTTCTTTTTTTCTTTTCTTTTTTTCCCTCATTGATCAGAAAATGAAAATGTTGAGAAATCAAATGAAGGTTCAAGGTACAAATTTTCTCTCTAGTACATGACACTGAAATTAAGGATGTTTACCTGCATGGCTTCACATTGTCAAATGACTAAAAAGCTTCAAACAAGAGAACCTATTTAATCAATTATGTGGAGCATGCATGCGATACTTCCTCAAGTAAGACTAACAAAATAGCAACAAAGAAAAGGATACAACCTGGAGTGCAATGTGGATTTTATACATATATTGCACACGTATAAGCATTGCATGGTAGCCTTACTATGCAAAATGAACTTTTTATGTCATCACTTAATCTGGGATAGAACTTGAGTTTCTGTCTTTTTGTTCAATTTGTTATAAATGCAGGGATATCGTTGATCAAACTAACAGCAAAATGACAGATAAACATGAACTTAACAGAGAAGAGGACGTGCCACTTTTCTTGTACACAAACACACAGAGGCCATCTCTTGAGAAAGAGACTACCAACTCATCATTAGGTTAAAATTTCCTCTCATATGTAACGGATGTGTTTTTAATTGGGATTTACATTGCTTATCTACTAATATTTTTGTTCTATTGCATGGCTTGTTTAGTATTGCCTGTTCACGATGGTTTGTCAGTATTGTCAAAAGGTTCAAATCCTACATTTCATTTCCAGGTAGGCGAAGTTATATTTAAGATCCTTGTTATACCACTGCATCACTTGTTTATTTCCATCATTTTGCATTCTTTTGTTGCAGGGTACTCAAAGAATTGGACGTCATAGAAAGTCAGAGCAGGGTGGTGACATCTTGTCCCTCATACGGAGAATTAAACGAACAGCATGAATCATAAGGGTCTGCATGTTTTTCTTTTGCCTTCCGGTAATGGCATTTTAGTATTGGAGGAATGCCTTATTTAGCAGACTGCAAATGTATGAAGTCACTCTATTGGGAGTTCATCACAGAATTAGGACCATGAGAACACAAATGCCATAGAATTTGAACCAAATTAGGAATTTCTATTTGTTATGACCGCTCCTAAAGCTAAGGATATGTTCCTTTCTGAGAATTTTTACTGCTGAAAGTTGTTGATTATGAGTGTAGAATAATGGTTTTGAAGACTCTACAGTGTGATTAAAATTTATATTCTTCATGTATCTTAAATAATAAAATTCAAAAAAATAAATTTCAATTTATCAAAGTTCATTTTGCACCTTAAGGCTTGAAGCTATAGGAAACCAAATTTGTTTGCAACATCAAACTCAATCAAAACTCAGCTGAAGTGAAATGTCACAATGAAATTTTTAACTGTCAGCAATGAATATCCTGTTCTCTCTCCTGCACTGCATAGTAAATAGATATTTGCTAAATGCCTCATGAATTTGTGGTTTGTCAAATTCACAGGAATTTTTCAATTAGAAATTCTATTTTTCTTTTTTTCCTTTCTTTCTTTCTAAGGCAGTCCTATATGCAGACAGTTTCCTGGCCATATGTCATCAAGACCAAATGTTGAGAGAGTAAAGATGAAATCAAACCAAGAGTACATAAATAAAAGAGTACGTGGGCTACAAGTCAAGAATGCTAGAGCACATTCCAAATGCATCAAACCCATTAATCAAATGCTGACTTCCCTTTCCACATTTACATCAGGAAGGAAGCACAATACAAGAATTACAAACACAACAGAATCCTACATGGGTCTGACTATTTACATTGACAGGATATATAGCCCTCTTACTATCTTTCTCTACCTTTTCCTCCTTTTCTCTTTCATCTTGTTTCTTCTAATGCTACTAGCACTAATGGCGAGCTGTTGGACTTCTTAGACCACTTAGGTTCTCAAGCTTTTCTAAATAGGATATTTTCTTTGTGGTCACAATGTTTGCTATCTTGCTCTTGAGGGTATCATTTTCTTCTCTTACTGGGCTGTCCATATAACCTGTTGAGTCATTCTTCTTCATGTCAGTAGCTCCTTGATCGAGATTCCAACCCATGAAATCCGAGAGTGTCTTCGAATTTGGTGTCTCAGCAGCACACCACTTGTCTGCCTCTTCACCAGTCAACGTTGAAGGATCCCTTGAACGGTTCCTGTTGGATTCTGTTAGTAATGGGTTTTGAGTGAGAGAATCAGCATAAAGGACATCCTCAATTTTAGACATGACATTGAATGCCAAGCTTTCTATTATCCTTGAATAGCTCTCTAAAATAGCCTGTCCTATATCCTGCACATATTTAGCAGAAAATAGGTTTCTGAGTCTTAAGTAGTTTGAGAAACATTTAGAAATTAAAAAAAAAAAAAACGGGGGGGTTAGTTGCAATATTGTTATTACCCTATTATATTGGATCTTAGATATGTCTAGTGCAGATTGTGGAATTCCTGGAAACCGCTGCTTTAGTAGGAGCAAGATGGTTTCAGCTCTCTCCTCAAAGAGTTCTCTCTTCTCCAAGCTCACACCTGAACCCCAGGAAGACTTGCCATCCTTGTTGGTCATCTTTCTCTTCCAAATCACAATTGAAGCCTCGATCCTGTTCTTAAGGTCAAGTACTTTATGCTCTGTTGACAAGTCCATGGTTGAGAGAAATTGCTCTGGATCAAAATACTCTACTGTAATGCTCTTATATATTGAATCACCAAGGCTTGCTCTACCATTCTGTAGAAACATAACAAAGACAATCAAAATCAAAGTAACAAAACCAATATTGTAAGCTAATCAATAATGAATCTTTCCTCTTATTAATTACTTTTGGTAGGGATTCAATGTAGCTTTCAGGGATCTCCATTTCTGATAGTACTTGAGCATTTATAGCCATAGCTGCTTTTAGTACTTGGTTCACAGAATCCTTCTGAAAGAGCAGCCACTTTCGAGATATATCTGATAGCCCATTTGGTGGAACTTTGACAGTTGGTAACCACCATTTGTCTTCATTTCTTGGGACATTACCATTTTCAGATTCATCGGCATCTTTAGACACGTACCAGAACTCATTTTGGTTTCCAAAGTTATCCAGGTAGTCCTGTTCATTATAGTTTCATCAGCAAAAGGTAGAAATCTAGGCTATATGATGGAAGAATAAACCTCTATATATTGAAACGAGGAGCAGTACTTATTACTTACAATGAGCATAGCATCAAGCTTTCGGAGGGCAGGGATGTTCATAAGAAGATCACTTCTTTGGAGAGTTACCATTATCTATCAAATCATGATAGAAAAATATTTGAGAGGCAATCAACATGGTCAAAATTAGATGGGTTATGAGATAAAGAGAGATTTATCACCTCCATACTTTTTCCATCTTTGGATTTTTGCTGTGATGGAACAAATTCAACAATATGATCAGTTACAGATAAAAGCCATTCAATTTCTTTTCTCCACCTTGCTTTCCTCTCTGGAGACATAGGCTCTAGCCTCGATTTTTCACCAAATATAGATGCTGCATTGTTGTAAAACAACAAGAGAAAATAGCATATATATTAGCATCCCCATCCTTTAGGTGTACTCTTCCCTATCAATCTTAAGAAATAGGACAAACTATTAATTTGTTTCCTAAATTATGTATTATAATTCAGTTTTGTCTACAAAGTATAGATTGTTAAAAATGGTTCAATATTACCCTTCCTCCCCACTTGCCATCAAAGTAAATTATTGAAATCTTATAAATCATGTCTCTTTCAAGCTCTTTGGTCTCATATTATTACAAATCAATGTTAATAACATGATGAATCACTCGATTTATAAAGTAATTTCAAGGATTTTAACAGAAAATTGGAGGTAAGGATGACATTTTGTTTTCAAAATTTTATGGAGTAAATTAACACAAACGATAATTTAGGAACAAAATTAAACTCTAACACATAATTTAAAGACCAAAATCATTGTTTGCCCTAAAACCTTGATAGCATCATGCAATAGAAAAGAACCCCGTGCATGAAGTGTATATGTTATACTTTTTTTTTTAGGGCAATGTTTGAATTTAAGATATACATAATTTAGGAAGAAAAAAAAATCCTGTTTCTTCCAAAAAAAAACCATTTCCAGTTGTCATAATATAGCATTTCTTTTGTGAACAAATATTATATAAGAAAAAGAAAGTACCAGCAAGGTTTGTGATGGCATTTGACAAAGCCAAAGCCGAAGAAACACCCTTTCCACCACCCGACATATCTTCACCAAGAAGAAGCTTAGCAAACCTTTCCTTCATCATTTCTATATCTGAATAGAACCGCATATAAATTTTATTAAACAACTCATTAGGCTAAAGAAATGATTTCCTAGACCACACCATAAATAGCACCAGCATGATGATTACCCAAGAACATTATCTTATTTTTCACTTATTGGGTAATGAGAACTTTTTTAATACATTTTAAGCAGGGGAAGGGAGATTCCAACCTTAAATATATCCGTTAAAAAAAACAGAAAATGTCATTGTACTGGGATAATGAGATTGAGATAGAACTGATGCAATTTAAAGTGCATGCATGTAATATGAATAAGATGATTTTACCTGAATTTGGCTTGGTATGTGGACTTCCAACCTTGGCTGGAACTCCAATTTCCAAGCGTGAAACTGGACCCATGTCATGATTAAGCGACCAGCCTATGTGTTGGGGCTCCAATGGACTAGCTACACGCTTGACATCAAAACTTTTGGCAATAATTTTCTCTTCTACAACATCTCCATCATGTCCATTCTCAAATATCAAACTCTGAATCTGTCTTCCCGGAATCTCAAACATCCTTTTTAGATTGAAAGATCTTGACTTCTGTATGGTATTTTGGCGTCCAAAGGCTCGGACCATTGTATAACAAAATAAATATAAGTCAGGAAACAAACAAACCTGACTATGTTTACTAGAAAACCTTAATCAAGTTACAAAACCGTTAATGGTTGTTGTTGTTGTGTTGTATTAGAGAAAGAGAAAGAAAGAGGAGATTCCTCTCCAAAAACGAGAGAGGTTAGAGGTGGAAAAAATGGAACGGTTTTTACTATTTTGCAAAGTTGACGATAGAGAAGGGAGAGAGTTTTTAGTGGTTTGAGTTCAAGTTTTTTTTTTAGGCAAACGTGGGGTGCATGTTCGAGCAACAAAAAAGTTGGGGTCGCTGTAAGCAACAAGTATAAAAATATAAAATAAAATAAAATAATACAAAAACAAAACGCGGATAGTAATTACTAATTTGTTTTTTGTTTTTTTAGAGATTGTGCTTTTGTTTAGGGAATGAGTGGTTGCGAGGTCAATGCGGGGCTTAAAGCCCGGCAAAGACATACAAATTTAACTGACAATTGCTTCCTCTATTCTTATCACATTGCAAAAATGCCATAAATAACCAAACCAGGGCTCAAAATTACTATTTTTAAATAATTAATATGGTCCATAATTAAGATTTTTTTTAAAAAAAATTGTCTCAAGTCTCAACAAATATCGCTTTCTAAACTTATAACCTACCTGCTTCGTTCATATCCATAAACTCTTAATTTGGCATCTATATTAAACCTCTAAAACTCTCTTTGGATTAACTATTTTAGATAAACGCTTGAAAGCCAAAACCTTAAAAAAGCATTTGACTTTTTATTATATTTATACAAGTCAAATAGAAAACATAAATCATAATAACCTTTAGACGACCTACATTAATATATATATATATATATATATAGGGTTTTAGAATTTCTCCATATAGCTTATTTATAACAAGAATTATTTAATTAGATTAATTGTTAATGGTATTGCAAATTTTGAAAACTTGAATACTACAAACTATTTACCTTAATTAAAAAATATTAGCATGTATTTAATTCAAATGTACACTTTTCTTCTCAAAAAAAAAAAGTACACTTTACATACCCTACGTTACTCATTGCACGTTCTAATTAAAACGCTTCAACCCTTGATGTATTCTTGTCTATTGCTTGGGTTTTTAGGGCATCAAATTACAAGGATTTGCTAATAGAGAAAAGGTTAACACAAAATAGGCAGGCAAGAACCAAGACTTTAAACAAAAAGTAAGGGGGCAATCTTTCATGGGTTTCCTGAGCCGTGTCTGACCTCCATTTTTGAGAATTTCTTTGACATTGAGGCTACTTGAAGCAGAATGCTTGGAGAACTCCATATTCCTTTATGTAGTAGCACCTGTGGGAGCAAATAATCCGAGGACACTTTAAGGCCCATGAGCCCCAACCGAGGATGACCAAAGGCCCACGCATATGTTAACCCAAGTCTAACATGTGGGCTAAGACCGAGGAGGGAAGGCGTCAAGACCACACGGAACCTAGCTAAGACTTAGAGTAAGAGGTCCGAGGAAAAGAGGCTAAATGGCCCGTCGTCCGAGGAGCCCGAGGAGTAAATGCACCTCGGGAGTGCCTTATGCGGCTCCCTGCACCAAAAAGTAAAGTACTGTGGAAGACATCAGAGTCGTGCAAGCAACGGAAATGGGAAATATCCGGGAAGGTGGCTATCACCTCCACATTTAATGCTCTGCACCAACTGAACTGACCGCATTTATGAGGAAAAGACACCTGAACAGTGACTCAATAGCTCACAAACCTCTCAATCACCTCCAAAAGGGTCATGATGGGACAAGCATCCGAATTATTCCCCTTAAGACATACAGATTGAGGGTTGAGATGTAATGAGGAGGGCTATATAAAGAAAGGAACTCCACTGGAAATGAGATGAACATTCTAGAGAGAAAGAGAAAAAGGAAAAAACTGAAACTTGTTGTAAGAAGATCAGCCTTGACTTTTAATGAACAAGCCATCCTCGGACTTGCCCGAGGAAATACTTACCTTGAATTTGTGTCTCTTTCGCTCAAGTTATTTACGTTAGTCCTGTTATCCACAAGTTTGTAATTACTTAGCATTGTAGTTGATCCAGAGAACCCACTATCTTACAAATTTATTGTGTTGGGCTTGCTGTATTGGGTCCCACTGTTCTAAGTGGGCTTAGGCCATATTTCGAGTCCTTACAATTGGCACCGTTTGTGGGAAGGGCATCTACAACCTTGGTTATTCAAGCTTTCTTTCTTATATTTAAAAAAAAAAAATGGCGAATTCTGGGCAAAATAGAGAGGAGTCCGTTGGTTCACAGCGTGTTGACCATTTTGTCAGCCTGGAGTGAAGGAGAGATCATGAGGCTAATCGAACTCCTAGTGTCCGAGTTGAAACAGATTACACAGACCATACCAGTAGGAGTCAGTCGAGGCCTGGAAGTCATATTTCCCATGACCAGGAGATGCGAAACCTCAGGTTGGAAATTGACCATTTGTGCAAGAAGCTGCGTCGCAGGGTACATGTCAGGGGAAACAGAACACCTCCATCAAGCTCAGAATCTGATTCAAAAGAAGACCGCAGCTACAGGCAGAGGTCAAGGACTCCTCCTAGTGAGTCCTTCACTGTGTCTTCACGTTTAGATAAGGAGGAAAGACACATTAGGAGAAGAAGCAAGAGCTCACCTCCTAGGAATATGGGGAATGACGTGATGAGTAAAGCTCTGCGTCAAATTTCCAGGTCACCTTTCACGCAAAAAATTGATAGGGCCAAGCTCCTACACCAGTTTACCCAACCGACATTTACCATTTATAATGGAAGGACTGATCCTGTAGAGCACGTGAGCCATTTCAACCAGAGAATGGCCATTCACTCTAGAAATAAGGCCCTTATATGCAAAGTATTTCCCTCCAGCCTCAAACCTGTTGCCATGAGATGGTTCGATGGACTAGAAAAAGATTCAATAAGATCTTACGAGGAGTTGACTTGAGCTTTTAGGGCAAAATTTGTGACATGCAGCAGAGTTCCCAAGCCTTTGGATTCCTTGTTGTCCATGGCGATGAGAGAAAGAAATACCTTGAAAACCTACTCTGACAGATATTGGGAAACTTTTAACGAGATAGATGGAGATTTTGAGGATATGGCCATAAGAACCTTCAAGGTGGGGCTTCCCATGAACCATGACTTGAGAAAATCACTAACCATGAAGCTCGCTCGGAGTATGCGCTAGCTCATGAATCGTATTGATGAGCATAAGCGGGTTGAGGAGGATTAGGTGCAAGGGAAGGGAAAGACCAAAATCTTCCCTACTGAAAAGAGAGATCCTTGGCCTGATG
Source organism: Notholithocarpus densiflorus (assembly GCA_030021035.2). Taxonomy (NCBI): domain Eukaryota; kingdom Viridiplantae; phylum Streptophyta; class Magnoliopsida; order Fagales; family Fagaceae; genus Notholithocarpus; species Notholithocarpus densiflorus. Next base: position 1,584,457 of record JARYZH020000007.1, read on the forward strand.
GGTACAGCATAATCGACCTAGGAGAGACTTCACCAATCAGCCCTCGCGAGCTAACTCCCAAGTAGTCAGCTCGGTATTCAAGGAGCCGGTGTATCGGATCCTTGAGAAGATAAAGAACGAGCCTTATTTCAAATGGCCCAATAAAATAGGAGGGGACCCATCCAAGTACAATCAAAGTCTCTATTGTCAATACCATCAAGACTGGGGACATACTATCGAGGATTGCAGAACCCCACGTGACCATTTGGAGTAGTTGGTCAAGGCAGGGAAGTTGAAGCAGTTCATCCACCAACCTTCTGGGCAAGGAAGTCAGTCTAGATAAGGATACTAGAGAGAAGCTATTTCTCGGCCATCATTGGGGACTATCAACGTCATCTTTGCCACCCCGAGCCGGGATGCAGGTCCCTCTTCTAGAATCATGTCCATAGCATCAAGGCCGGACCTCGAAGAGCAAGTCCGAGAATCCAAGAGGGGCAAAACAGAAATACGGCCAACCTTAGGTTTCTTGGATGAAGATAAGATTGGAACTTTCTAGCCCCATAATGATGCCTTGGTAGTGACCCTCCGCATTAGAGGATATGACATGAAAAGGGTATTGGTGGATCAAGGAAGTGGGGGTGAAATTATGTACCCGGATTTATACCAGGGGCTAAATCTGAAGCCTGAGGACCTAAGCAAGTATGACTCCCCTAGTGGGATTTGATGGAAGAACGGTTATTCTCAAGGGAATGATTAAATTACCCGTGCAAATGGGGTACGAGGTGGTTGAGGTGGAATTCATCGTGGTTGATGCTTACTCTCCCTACACGGCCATTCTAGCAAGGCCATAACTCCATGCTATAGGAGCAGTATCCTTAACTATGCATATGAAGGTGAAGTTTCCCACTGAAGGAGGAGTCGAGGAATTGGTGGGAAGTCAGACAATGGCCAAACAATGCTTAGTAGCTACTATTAGGCACCAATCAATATATGGAGTCCCTCGTGGCCGAAAGGAGGTCCCGTAGCAATTAACAAAGTACGAAGATCTGCGCAAGACCAAAGAAAGGAGTTTGTTATGCGAAGAGCTGGAGAAAGTAATCATTGGGTCAAACAAGGATAAATATTTTCAAGTTGGTACCCAGTTACCCCTTGCTGAAAAGGAAGAATTGTTAAGGTTCTTAAGGGAGAATATAGATATCTTTGCATGGATTGTGTATGAGGCGCTCGGAGTGGATCCAAATTTTATATGCCATCACCTGAATGTAAATCTGGCAGCTGTACCAAAGAGGCAACCACCTCAGCGCTCTTCTAAAGAGCATGTCGAGGCGATAAAAAAAGAGGTGAACAAGCTCAAGCAAGCTGGAGCAATCAAAGAAACATTTTATCCTGAATGGATGGCCAATACAGTAGTGGTGAAGAAGAAATCAAGAAAATGGAGGGTTTGTGTGGACTTCACTAATTTGAATAAAGCTTGCCTTAGAGACCCCTTCCCAGTCCCTTGAATCAACCAGTTGGTAGATGCGACGGTCGGTCATTCTCAAATGAGCTTTTTAGACGCCTTTCAAGGCTACCATCAGATACCATTAGCCCTGGTTGACCAAGAACAGACAACTTTCTTGACCCCTACCGGGAATTACCATTATCGAGTAATGCCTTTCGGCCTAAAGAATGCTGGATCAACCTATCAAAGAATGGTGACGAGGATGTTTGAATCTCAATTTGGGCAGAATGTTGAAGCATATATTGACGACATGGTCATGAAAAGTAAGCAGGTCTTGGAACACTTAAATGACCTAGGAAGTGTGTTCTCAGTGCTTAGGAAATACAAGCTACGCCTCAACGGGTCCAAATGTTCCTTTGGTGTCAGTTCTGGCAAGTTTTTATGGTATATGATTACTCATCGGGGAATAGAAGTTAACCTTGATCAAATCAGAGCCATAAATGACCTACACCCATCTCAGAACCCCGAAGAAGTACAAAAGTTGACAGGAATGACTACCGCCTTGAACAGATTTATTTCTCGGTCGGCTGATCGATGTAGGCCTTTCTTCCAACTCCTTCATAAATGGAGAAATTTTGAATGGACTCAGGAATGCAGCATTGCTTTTGAAGAATTGAAACAGTATTCGTCACACCCTCCTATTCTCTCCAGGCCTGAGAAGGAAGAGGTCCTGTATGCTTATATAACGATTATTGATCATGCTGTAAGCCTAGTCCTGGTCAGAACGAATTCTGGGGTGTAGAAGCCAATTTATTATGTTAGTAAATCTCTTCATGAGGCAGAAACCCGTTATTTACCCGTCGAGAAGGAAATCTTGGCTATCATACATGCCATAAGGAAGCTTTTCCATTACTTCCAGGCACATACCATCGTGGTCCTCACTTAGCTCCCCCTGCAAGCACTGCTACGGAGATCAGACTATACAGGGAGAATATCTAAATTGGGGACAATGTTGGGAGCATTTGATGTTAAATACTACCCCGTACAGCTGTAAAGGGGCAAGTACTGGCAGATTTGGTTGCAGAAATCATCGAGGGCCCCGAGGAGACTGAAACCGAGAAGAGAGAACTGTCAAGCCCAGATGTTTTGGTAATCTCCACTCCCTACCCCCCATTATGGGAGATTTATGCTGATGGGGTAGCTAATTAGAAAGGATCTGGTGTCAAGATCGTTCTAGTATCTCCTGAAAAGATAACCATGGAAAAGTCTTTAAGGTTAGGCTTTCTAGTCATGAATAATGAGGCGAAGTATGAAGCCTTGTTGGCTAGAATAACAATGGTAAAGAGACTAGGAGGTAAGGTTGTGGAGGTCTTCTCAGATTCGAGACTAGTAGTAGGGCAGATCAATGGTGATTTCGAGGCAAGAGACAAACGGATGCATGGGTATCTTAGCAAGGTTAGGCAATTGCAGTCCAACTTAGAAGCCTTCTCCATAAAGCAAGTTCCTACAAGCAAGAATTCTCAGGCCAACTCGTTGGCCACTTTGGCCACCTCTTCGAGGCAAGGCCTCCCACGAGTCATAATTGTCGAGGATTTAGTGACTCCTAATTGCCATGATCAAGCCATAGTCAGGATACACAGCATACAAGTTGGTTCGGATTGGATGGACCCATTAGTCTCGTTCTTAAGTGATGGAGCATTACCCGAGGACAAAAGCGAGGCTAAGAAGATCCGAAGAAAGGCACCACAATATTGGCTCTTCGAGGAACAGAAATTGTACAAACGCTCATTTTCTGGGTCGTACCTGCTCTGTGTCCATCCCAAGACAGTGGAACCATTGCTAGAAGAGCTCCAAGAGGGATATTGTGGTAGTCATACAGGAGAGAGGTCCCTATCACACAGAGCCCTCACCCAAGGGTATTGGTGGCCTAGTATGCAAAAAGCTACCCAAGATTACGTCAAAAAGTGTGACCAATGTCAGAGGTATGCTCTGAACATTCGTCAACCAGGAGGATCCTTGAATCCCCTTTCTAGCCCTTGGCTGTTTACACGGTGGGGCTTAGACATAATTAGGCCATTCCCAAGGGCAATGGGAAACCGAAGATGGCTCCTCGTCGAAACTGATTACTTTACGAAGTGGGTTGAAGATAAACCCCTCTCCAACATTAGGGACCTGGATGCAAAGAGGTTCATATGGAAGAATACCGTCACTAGGTTCGGAGTCCCTCATACGCTAATCTCAGACAACGGACTCCAATTTGACAGTAAAGCATTTTGAAGGTATTGCAGTGAGTTGGGCATTAGGAATAGATACCCCACTCCGACCTATCCATAAGGTAATGGGCAGGCTAAAACCATCAACAAAGTCATATTTAATGGGCTGAAGAAAAGGCTGGATGAGGTAAAGGGAAAATGGGTAGATGAGCTGCCACACGTGTTATGGACATATTGCACCACACCTAGAAGATCAACGGGAGAAACTCCGTTGTCAATGACATATGGTTCCGAGGCAATCATCCCTCTTGAGACTGGATTCCCGACCTTAAGAACAAGCCAATTCAATGTTAATGAAAATGACCAACTACTCTCGGCAAGCCTAGACTTGTCTGAGGAAAGAAAAGAGGTGGCCATGGTCCAATTGGCCCATTATTAGTAAAAACTCAAGCAATGGTATGACAAGGGAATCAGAACAAGACCACTCGCACCTAGAGATCTGGTATTAAGGAAAGTGGTAGGCACTGCCAAAAACCCTTCATGGGGAAAATTAGGGCCTAGCTAGGAAGGACCTTATCGTGTCACCTCGGTGGCTGGAATATAGGCTTATTATTTGGAGGATTTAGATGAAAATGTTGTACCACGCCCATGGAATGTAAATAATCTTCGAAGATATTACTATTAATGAAAGGCTTAAAAGTCATCCTAGTTGGTGGCCATGTAAATTAATGCATTTTATGTGGTGTTAAGTGTTAAATAGAATCTCGGCCATGTTCGATTCCTTGGATCACATGCCTTGAGTAAATTAATGTTTTTTATATGATTAAGTGTTAAATAGAACCTCGGCCATGTTCGATTCCTCAGATCACATGCCTTCGGTAAATTAATGCTTTTTATATGGTTAAGCGTTAAACAGAACCTCGGCCATGTTCGATTCCTTGGATCATATGCCTTGGGTAAATTAATGTTTTTTATGTGGTTAAGTATTAAACAGAACCTCAGCCATGTTCGATTCCTTAGATCACATGCCTTGGGTAAATTAATGCTTTTTATGTGGTGTTAAGTGTTAAATAGAACTTCGGCCATGTTCGATTCCTCGGATCATATGTCTTGGGTAAATTAATATTTTTTATGTGGTTAAGTGTTAAATAGAACCTTGTCCATTTTCGATTCCTCAGATCACATGCATTGGATAAATTAACACTTCTTATTTGGTTAAGTGTCAAACAAAACCTAGGCTATGTTCGATTCCTCATATCACATGCCTTGGGTAATCTAGCGCTTCTTAATTGGCTAGATGCTAACCAAACCTCGGCTATGTTTGATTTTTCACTCTAAGTTTTTGATGTGCCCTTGGCCTTTGGAGGCTCTGTAGGCCCAAAGGTAAACTTAAAATAACATTTGTTAATATAGGCTAAACATCTAAAAGCGATTGCGTTATGGAGAAAAAGAAAGAAAGAACATAATTGTGCAAACAAGTAGGCTATAGTTGAACTCTCTTTAATTGATATCAGAAAATTACAAAGTACAAGTTAAAAAAATTAAAAAAAAAAAAAAAAAGCTAGTCTAATATACTCTTGTTCAAAGGAGGAGAACAAAAAGAAAAGAGGGGGAAATGAAGGGAAAAGAACCTCTTCTTTGGGAAGTGTTCTTCGGGTTGATATCTCCTTGTCCCTTTTTGCCTCCTTCAGTAGGCTGGGGAGCCGAAATGGATGGCTTAGAAGCAGTCTGGAAGGCTGGAACAGCTGGCTTGGCAACAGCCTGTGAAGATGGAGCAGATGGCTTGGCAGTAACCTAGGAAGTAGGGACAGCTGGCTTATCAGCTGGCAAAGGAACCATAGCAACCGACTTCTCAATAGGCTGGGGAGTTGAGGTAGCAGCACCTATTACCCCAGCAATGATTGGAGCAACTTCCCTCAAAGTTGGGGGGTAAGTGACCTTCTTAGGCTTTCTCGACTCAGATGCAGCATCCACTCCGGCTGAATCTAAGGCCTCCTACCGGACCTAAAGGCAATAGCCATAGCAAACTTCAGTGACTTGAGCCCTCAGAATCTCTTCTGTCTCTTTCACGCCTATGTCATACCCAGCCTGCTTGGCCTTTGTTGCTTCCTCTACCTTGCCATCCAGTTCCTTTTGCTGGGCCTCAATTTTCTCGCGGGTAATGGTCAATTTCTCCTTACCCTTTCAAAGATGCTGGCGCTGCTCCTCGGCCTACTTCTTGGCCCCCGCCAGAGCAACCTCAGCACTTTTCCTTTCCCTCTCAGCTTCAGTAAGCTTAAGAGTAAGGTCTTTGCTTTTCTTTTCGACAATCACCAGGGTCTTCACCGCCAACGCCCTGTGTGCCTCTTCATCCTTTAGCTTAAAGTGAGCATGATCAACCCACTCCTCAGCAATATGAGCTACTTGGACTGCCTGGGCAAACAAAACAAATAAGGAGTAAAGTTAATTAAAAAAAAAAAGGGCGGGGGGTGTTACGAAAATTATACACCTACCATGGCAAGATCCCTCTTCAGGGTCAGGAAGACCTCATGCTTCTTCAAACTCCTTAAATCTGCCATGTCTTGAGGAAGTAGTAGAGCTTGCTCCAGCGAGTTAGCCACATAGCCCGCCTTCCCTTATTGGAAATCCCTAATGGAGGAGTCAACAGGCAATAGGGCTCCATCCAGCTCCAGGGTTGGGTTCCATATTGGCACTTTAGTGTGGCGGTCTGGTGCGACCCCAGTACAGGAACCTTCTGTAGAGCTCCTTCTTTGCTGCCCTTTGGCAACCTTAGCCCCTTTTGGAGGCTCCTGATCCTTAGAAGGTTGAACCTCACCCTCTTCGAACGTTTCCTTCCCAGCCTTCTAGTCCCTTTTCCTTTTTGGGCTCGGCAGGGGAAGCCCGTGATTGAGCAAGATTAGGGGGATGAGGATTGACCGCCACCTCGGGCGTAGCACCCCCCGCGTGAGACTCCAGCAAAGCCAGTAAGTTAGGGGTCTTCTTGTTCAACACCATTGCTTCAAGAACGTTCGCGGATTCCTGATTACTACTTACGCGAACAGTAGATTGACGCCTTAAACTGGTACCCGAGGATTCAGCAAACTCGGGTCGATCAAACACACTGAAATCCTCCTCTAAGTCTACAATTTTAGGCTCTGGAGCAGGTTCTTCTTGCTCTTTTTTAGATGGAATAACTTCCTCCTCGGCTATTTGTTGATCAATTAGAGCAATGTTATGAGTTCCTTCCAGGGGGGACTAGTGAGAAACCCAGGAACAGCAACATTGATTTGAAGCAATCAAGGATCCTTGGCCTTGATTATGTGCTTAGGAGCCTGGAAACTAGAAGAAATGGGGGTGTACCCGAGGATAACGTGGGCAGCTATAGACACTAGATTTTGCACCCATGATTTAATCAAGGAAGATGGCTGGAGTGACCATCCATGTACCCAAAAAAAAAAATTCATTCTTGCATCACATGCATCATTTTGCCTTTGCATTACATGCATTAATTCATTCATTGCATATCATAAAAATGATCTTGAGATTCTAACGGTTGCAACGGTGTTTCCAATTTTCAAATCGGACCATCGAATCGAAAGATATCGTACAATCAAGTTTGCACGGTCAGCATGCATTGTGTTTAAGTAGAATCGACTACACGTGAACAATTTAAATTAATTCTGATTGGTTAAAAAATTAAAAGTAATAAAATAATTTTGTGATTGGTTGATATTTAGTGTTTAAAATAGGGATGCATGCATGGGAATAAAAGGGATGATTGGATAACAATAAAATTGTGGATAATTTGAACTTTATCAAGATTTATTTTAAGGTATTTATCTTCAAGATAATTACTCTTAAAAAAGCCTGAATTATCCAGAAAAGAGACAAAAAAACATAAACGGAGGTTGAAAACATGTCTAGGCACAAGGACCGACCAAAAAACCCTAGAAGGAGAGACCAAATGGCACCTGAACACGAAAGCGTGTTTGGCCTCCAAGAGCCAATTCTGTACTTTTGGAGTGCCGAATTGCCATCATGTGGGCTTTGGCCCAACGGCCTTCGGGTGACGACAAGGCACACCCTTTTCAACTTTTTCGCAAAAGGATGCGTCCGGATTCAAACCCTATCTTCCGTACCTATTTTTTAGAGTCCTTTAAGCTCTATAAATAGAGACTGAACCTCATAATTCATGACCTTTTTTCCACTCTCTGAGAGGCATACGTTTTTGACTCTCAAACCACACATATTTTCTGATCCTCTCTCTGAGTGTTGCTGCAAAATTAAGGTTTTTAGATTTCAAAGAGAATTGAACAAATTTCTTTGAACCCTAAAACATCCTCTCAAGAACAAAGTGTGCTCATGCAAGATGTTGTTTCCTTCACCCTTCTCTTGTGATGAGATGATGCATATTATATATCTTTCTTTTTCAAATATCTATGAATTGTTAATTGTCCTTTTGTTTAAGGCATGATACTTTCTATACGATTGTTATAATCTTTTTCTTGAATGTCAATAAATTTGCATGTGAACAATTATTTTCTAAAAAAAAATAGATCTGCATCTTTATAAGATGTAGATCTAAATTTTTCTTAAAACAAAATAGATCTTCATCTTTATAAGATGTAGATCTAAATTTTTCTTTAAAAAAAAAACAGATCTGCATCTTTCTTAAGATGTAGATCTGAATCTTTCTAAAAACAAAATAGATCTGCATCTTTATAAGATGTAGATCTAAATTTTTTCTCAATACAAAAACTGATTTGCATCTTTCTTAAGATGTAGATCTGAGTTTTCTCAAACAAAAAGAGATCTGCATCTATATGAAATGCAGATCTAAATTTTTCTCAAATCTAATTTTCTTAATACATGCAAATTGTTGAAATAAAGAAAGAGATTATGTATTGCTGTGTTTGTGTTTATTTTAATTCATGATTGCATAAATTTAGATTATGAGCGAAGTTTTCTTCTTAGAAAATCATTTTTTAAAATATATAATAAAACAGATCTGAATTTTTGTCATCAAAAATCACTTTTTTTTATATATAACAAAACTTATCTGAATTTTTTTCATCACAGAACCCTTTTTTTTTTACATCCCATAAAGCAGATCTGATATTTTGACAAATCAAAATCTTTTTTTTTTTAACAATAAAAACATATCTGATTGGTCACAAGAATCTAGAAGATCAGACTTTGTCTGGGCAGAATGGGTGTCTAACACCTTCCCATTCTGTAACCTAGCCTTCGGATTTAGTTTTTGGTTTAGTAGATCTAGCCTTGTCTTCATTTGTTTTGGGTAAATGTAACTAGGACAACAAGCCATGTAAATATTTGGTATATTGTAACTACAACCCAAAGCTATGTAACTTTTCAATTTTCCAGATACGTAATTTTTATTTAATCAATGAATGGAACTATTTAGTCATGTATTTTGTAATTAGTATTTTTTCTTATTTTTTTGTATAAAGAAAAATAAGTGGCAACTCCACACCACTTACCCAGAAGGTACCCGAATCTCTTTTTTGGGAGACACGTCTCTCACAGTGAGGACTCCACTGGGGATGTCGAGGGCTAAGCTTCGTATTAGACTTAAGTGACCAAATATGTACTTCTGTTTTACATGGTCTTGCATGATATAGTTGTTTGTTTGTTTATTTATGTTTAATGGGATGTTGTATTTTGGTGTATGATATTTTGTTGTTTGTTTTGGTTGTTAAAATCTTTCCCTAACTGTCATAGTGTGTGCCATCCAAACAACAATGTATGCACCCCTTTCAACAATTTTGTGGTGGTAGTAACCATGGATCACCGGTCTTCACTAGATTCAGGTACCCAGTGGCGAACTCACCAACTCATAGCCCAAAGTCACTGGATCATTTCCTGTTAACTATACTGGACAAACCATGCCGCTTGGACCAACGCAATGTTCATTACATTACAGGTTGGGAGGTGTAACGTCCTAGTTATGGGAAACAATGAAACAACAAACCCACCCTAGAATATAATAACTTAGAACCTATCCTTAGGTCGGTCTCGGTTAAAATTGCATTGCATGTTATATGTGTTTGTTTTGATTGACTGATGGATGTGGATGGGGTCTTAGCTTTGATTAACCCGACTAAGCCTGTCATTAGGGGAGAATTTGGTCAAGATCTGAAGGAAGGATACAAAGAGAACTAAAGCCCAACACTCAAGCCAGTAGCTCCAGCTCCAAGCCTGTCACTCCCATCACAATACTGAAGCCTTCAAGCATAGAAGAGACTCCACTGCTGCAACATCACAACCCCATCTTTGACCTCTAAGACAATTCAATCCACAAGAAGTTTGAAGCCCCTGGCAATATGGCAGAAGAGGGAGAACACCCAAACATAGAGGAACCTATGAACACCCAAGAGCTACTCAACACTGTGGTAACTAGTCAGATTCAGCTGAGGGAAGATATGAACCGTATGATGCAACAGTTATAGAATTTAAAGAACAACCAAGAGGGGGACAATACTGATCATGATCCACCAGCCTTAGAGAGTGAGAAGAAGATCAATGAAAGGGTGAATAAAATGGAGGAGATGATTAGAAGAGACCGCAAGATGAAGTAACTTATGGATTACGATTCTCTTTCCCTATTCCCTAATGCAAGGCTGCCACCCAAGTTCAAGATGCCAAATCTAGACAAGTTTGATGGGACCAGCTGCCCAAAGTCTTATCTGAAGATGTATATGAGAGCTATGCAACCCTTAGGTGTGACCAAGGAAGTACTTGCTCAGATGTTCCAAAACACATTGACCGGAGCCGTTCTTAGATGGTTCCTCAACCTGGATGATGCAAGAGCAAGAAGTTAGGAGGACATTTGCCGAGAGTTTCACAAGCAATACAAGTACAATATGGAAGTGGACATCACAAGAAGAGACCTTGAGACTACCAAGCAAGAATTGAAAGAATCCTTCTCTACTTTCATCACCAAATGGAGAGCCAAGGCTGCACAGATGATGAGTAGGCCGAGTGAAGAAGAACAGTTAGCCATGGTTGTAAAGAACTTATTGCCTGTATACCATAAATATTTTTTTGCACAGTATTTCCCCAATTTTAAAGCTTTAATTGCTGCTGAAACTCAAATTGAAGATGCTATAAACAATGGTACTATAAAGACTGATGACCTTCCAAGGTTTAGAAAGAATCTAGGATCTAATTCTAAGACTGCAGAGGTTTCCAATATTCATAAAAATGATCCTTATCAATTGATTGCACCCATTGCACCTATACAAATACCCCAAGGGCCTAGACCCAAGAGAGAATTTCATGAGTTGTACATGTCCATGAGCCAAGTGTTTGATAAGCTAAAGGCAAAAGGGTTACTGAAACCCTTGGACCCAAGACCAATTCCAAACCCCTTGCCCTCAGGATTGGATATGAATAAAAGATGTGCCTACCACCAAGTACCTGGTCATGACACTGACTGTTGTTTCACCCTTCGTTATGCAATTCAAGACCTAATAGACAATAAAGTGATTGCGCCGCCTACAAGGCCTAGCATCGCTAACAACCCCTTGCCCAATCACAATTTTGGGAAAGGACCAAGCGTTAATTAATTGATGACCGAAGAAGATAATAAGGAAGACCTGTTCGATTTTATCTATGACCTACCCGAATGTTTCAAGATGACGTGGGAAGAATTAATGGATAGAACCTCTGCTACCGTCACAGGATATGACATATGGAATGAAGTACCAGAACAGGAAAACAACCAAACATCCACAAATGGGGGGAGACACTTCAAACCCTAAGAGAACAACCAAACACCCACAAATGGGGGGAGACACTTCAAACCCCAAGAGAATAGCCAAACATCCACAAATGGGGGGAGACACTTCAAACCCCAAGAAAACAACCAAACATCCATAAATTGGGGGAGACACTTCAAACCCCGAGACACTTATCCCTATGATTTAACCAAAATTGCCCACATCACAAAGGGGGGGAGACACTTCAAACCCCCACATTTAGAGACCGACAACCCGGTTGAAGCTCTGAACAAATCCACTTAACAAACACCTACCAAAGAAGATGAAGTCCTTAAGCAACTGCAGAAGACACAAGCCAACATATCCTTATGGGTTTACTCATGGCCTCATACAAACACTTAAAAAACCTAGTAGACTTGCTCAACCAAATCCAAGTCCCAACAACCACAACCTCCCAAGATCTGAATGCTATGATTGGGTCCATAAATAGGGAACTCACTATTTCCTATTCCAACAAGGATCTAACCAAGAAGGGGAAGCACCACAACGATCCATTGCATATCACTGTGGATTCCATGGGGAAAAGGATACCAATGGTTTTAATAGATGATGGAAATGCCTTGAATGTCTGTCCTTTGGAAACTGCAAGCTACCTTGGCCTAAGCATTGAAGACTTTGTGCCTATCGATCAACATGTGAGGGCATACGACAACAGTAGAAGAGAAGTATTGGGAACCATAACATTAGAGCTTACCATCGGACCAATGGTCAAGAAGGTGGATTTTCAGGTCCTTAATATAGCCTCATGCTTCAATATGCTCCTTGGACGACCATGGATCCATGACACAGAAGCTGTACCTTCTTCCTTATGTCAAAAGGTTTAGTTTCCACATGAAGGGGCTATTGTGACCATCTATGGAGATACTTTGACTGTGCCTAAACCCGTTTATGGTATTGATTCTAAGAAGGAGCCATTGACCTTGGATGGCTTTGAGATTGAGAAGCCCGGCTTTGAAAAGAGAGAAGAAGAATTTGAAAAGATCCCAATGGACTTTGCTCCTTATGGTAACAATAATGTGGTAGAAATGATGAGAAGGATGAACTACCTTCCTGGGATGAATTTGGGGAGAGCTGTGAAGAAACCAACCATTCAAGACTTGGTAATTCCTACTGCCACACCACCTTTTGGGCTAGGCTATAAGCCCACTAATGATGATTTGTTAGAGATGGAAGTAAGAAAGATGGCCCGAGCCAAAGCCAAAGCAAAAGGACTCCCTTGTCCTCCGGAACCTCTGAAGCCCTACACTCCTACGCTGAATGGGAAGTTTGTAAAAGCTGGAGAAAGTCAACGTTATTGGGGATTCCCACAATCGAGATTCGATCCTATAACAAAGACAATGGTGCCCGGTTTCGAGATACTACTCAATTGTCACAATAATGCTCCAAAATTGAAGAAGGAAGATACAACCTAGGTCCCTACTGATTGGGCTAATCACATGGATCCTGACGCCATGACTACGCTCCTTGGAGATCATATCTACAACATAGAAGAAGAAGAATATTGGGAGGCCTGCCAGCATACATTGAAGAGCCCGTATGAACTAAGAGCTAATGATAAAGACGAGGAAGGGGGAGCAGCCCCTAGTGATGATGAAGATAAAGGTGATGACAAGAGTGATAGTAGTAGTGACAACAGTAGCGGTGATGGTGGACATGGTGATGATGACAGCAGCACCAATAGTGATGACAACAGTAACGGAAGTTATGATAGTCCATACAGTGGAGATGATTGGAGTGAACCCCTAGTGATATAGAAGATGAAGACGCAGACCTATTCTATGAGGAATATGATAGTGATGTGGACTACAATGATCAAGATATTGAAGATGATACTGAAACTAACAGGTGGAGCGACATTGATAGTGATCAATACAGGCTGATAAATGTGTTAGAGGATGCAAGAGAGGAAAATGCGCAAGCCAACCAGATGTATCATGAAGAATATCCCTATGGGCATCTTTCAGATTGGAGTGATATCACCAATGTCAGCTCAAGGTCTGGCCCTAGGTATGACAAGCATGGAAGAGAGGTTCTGGAATTAGGGTCGTATCATGAGTCAGAACCAAGTACACCAACCCTACATACTGTAGAGGATGATGAAATATATGCCAGGTTGGCCGCTTTAGACCAAAAACTGATGGTCCATAGTCTCAGAATCATGACACTTGAGAATACTAAACGTAATGAGGAGAGAATGGAAGGAAGTGAGCCAGAGCATCTCCCTCAACCCACTGATTTGGGCAACAGAGGCAAGTATGAGCTATTTGATGAATGGATGGATGGCATAGAGCGCCTGGATGCTCTTGTGATCGATAAGTCCACAGATATGGAGGTTGAAGAAGAAGCTACAGATTATATGGATGTAGATCCCACAGTACTGATGCTGAAGGAAGAAGAAGCTTACTGGGAGCCACCTGCCACTGTGGAAGCCAAGACCGAGTCAAAGAGCTGGGCATGGAAGGGAGCTACCCACCCCATAGAGGACTCTGTGATGAAAATCAAGACCGTCAAGTCAGTCACTTTCGCCAAGAAGATCAAGACCGCCGAGCCAGTCTCTCTTGCCAAAAATATTGTTTCTGTTCCTATTGAGTCTATTTCTGCTAGTGTTTCCATTCCTATTAAGTCTGTTTGTGATAGTTTTCCAGTTAAGTATGTTGAGTCTGTAGAGTCTGTTAAAACTCTTTCCCTTTTAATATGATTTCTGATTCTGCTTATTTGCTGGCTTTGAATGTTTTTATTTCTGAAATTGGTAAAGAAACTCTTAATAATAAGGAATTAAAACATGGATACCTAGAACCTATAAAAGAAGAAACTCAACCCATTAACCTGGGAACTGATGATGAACCCAAAATGATCCAAGTAAGTAACACCCTAACCGCCTCAGAGAAAGATGCATTCGTGGCACTACTGACAGAGTTCAAAGAGATCTTTGCCTGGTCATATGAAGACATGCCTGGGATTGATACAGATATAGTACAGTACTGCATTCCAACAGATCCAACCATGAAGCCAGTCAAGCAGAAGTTGAGAAGAATGAAGCTAGAATGAACTCTCAAGATCAAAGAAGAAATAGAAAAACAGTACAATGCAAGATTCCTGAAAGTGGTCAACTATCTAGAGTGGTTAGCTAATGTGGTTTCGGTACCAAAGAAGGATGGGAAGGTCAGAATGTGTGTAGATTTCTGAGACCTGAATAAGGCCAGCCCAAAAGACAACTTTCCATTGCCTCACATTGACGTCCTAGTTGACAACACAACAGGGCATGCGCTACTCTCGTTTATGGATGGATTTTTAGGATACAATCAGATTAAGATGGCTCCAGAAGATATGGAGAAGACTTCCTTCATTACATCATGGGGGACATATTGCTACAAGGTCATGCCATTTGGCCTTAAGAATGCTAGTGCTACTTACCAACGAGCAGCCACCACTTTGCTACATGATTTAATTCACAAAGAAGTAGAAGTTTATTTTGATGACATGATAGTAAAGTCCAAAGACCGTGAAGGTCACATACCAGCTTTGAGGAAGTTCTTTGAGAGAATCTAGTTCTATAAGTTGCGGTTGAATCCGAAAAAGTGCACTTTCGAAGTCACATCTGGAAAACTGTTAGGATTTATCGTAAGCCAGAGGGGAATAGAAGTTGATCCTGACAAAATCAAGGAAATCGTAGAAATGAAGCCTCTAAAGACTGAAAAGGAGATCCGTGGATTTCTGGGGAGGATACAGTACATCAGTAGGTTCATAGCTCAACTCACTATGACATGTGAACCAATCTTTCGACTGCTCAAGAAGGAGGTTCCAACCGTGTGGAACAAACAATGCCAAGAAGCCTTTGAGAAGATCAAAAGTTATCTGATGAAACCACCAATACTTATTCCACCAACTCTTGAAAAGCCATTGTTGTTGTACCTCACCACTACAGATACAGCGATGGGGGCTTTACTTGCTCAATACTTAGAGGAGACTAGAAAGGAGAATGTCATATACTACATCAGCAAGAAGATGATGCCTTATGAAGAGAAGTATTCACCATTAGAAAAGACATGTGTAGCACTCGTATGGGCAACCCATAAACTTAGACATTATATGCTAGCTTACAAAGTTCTGTTGATTGCAAGAATGGATCCTTTGAAGTATTTAATGGAAAATCCTGTGCAGGATGGAAAGACTGCTAAATGGGTTTTGCTTTTGTCAGAATTCGATATCAAGTATGTGACTCAAAAATCTGTGAAGGGGTGGGCAATTGCTGATCACCTAGTCCATTGTTCACCAGAAGAAGCTGAAGAGATTCAAGGAGACTTTTCGGATGAAGACATCATGGAGATTGAAGTAGAATCATGGAAGATGTATTCTGATGGAGTAACAAATCAAAATGGAAGTGGAATTGGAGTTCTCTTAATTTCTCCAAAAGGGTCACACATCCCATTTTATGGCAGACTCAACTTCCCTGCCACCAACAACGCCACAGAATATGAAGCTTGCATCATGGGCCTACAAGCAGCCTTAGGCCTAGGAGTGAAAGAGTTAGAGGTGTATGGAGACTCAGCTTTAATAATCTCTCAGGTACAGAATAAATGGAAGATCAAAGAAGAGAGGCTTATGCCTTATCATCAATGTCTCCAGAAGTGGTCATCAAAATTCAGCAAGATCCAATATCAGTATGTGCCGAGGATGCAGAATCAAATTGTAGATACTTTAGCAACCATGGCATCCATGATGGATAAGCCAAAAGAAGATGAAGCTAGATCGATAGTGTTAGAACAAAAAGAAGAACCAACCTACTGCATGACAATAGAAGAAGATGAAGGAAAGGATGGGGAAGGTGAATGGTATTCAGACATCCTACAATACCTCAAAGATGGACCATACCCAGAGTTTGCAGACAAGAATGATCAGTTAACCATTCGAAGGTTGTCCACTAATTATATTATTTGTGGTGAAAGGCTTTACCGAAGATCATATAATGGAATTCATCTCCTTTGTGTAACTGCCAAGGAAGCACAACAGATAATTGAAGAGGTTCATGAGTCAAGTTATGGGCCACATATGAATGCATATATGCTATCAAGGAAGATAATGAGATAGGGTTACTACTGGACCACTATGGAAGCCGACTGTGCGGCTCATGTTCGAAGATGCCATCAATGCCAAGTCCATAGAGATCTGAAGCACATGCCACCCATGCCATTACATACCATGACATCACCTTGGCCATTCTCTACATGGGGAATAGACATTATTGGGAAGATCCACCCTACAGCATCCAATGGCCATGAATTTATACTTGTAGCCATTGATTACTTTACTAAATGGGTAGAAGCTGCCTCATTCAAAGTTTTGAATTCAAAGAAAGTTGCTCAGTTCATTCAGGCCAATATCATCTGCAAATATGGGGTACCGCATGAAATTATCTCTCACAATGGGTAGCATTTCAAAGGAGAAACAGAAAAGTTTCTATGACAATTCAACATTCGGCACCACAAGTCTTTGCCTTATCGTCCTCAGACTAATGGAGCAGTTGAGGCTGCTAATAAAAACATTGGGCGAATCTTGAAGAAGAGCATAAAGAACTACAAGGACTATCACCTACAGTAGCCCTATGCACTCTGGGGGTATAGAACATCAATCCGATCTTCCACAGGAGCCCCTCCTTATTCATTGGTGTATGGGATGGAAGCAGTCCTTCCCATTGAGATGGGTTTCCGATCACTAAGGACAGTATTGGAAAGTGAAATCTCTGAAGCAGATTGGTTGCAAAGCAAATATGATCAGTTATGCATGCTAGATGAGAAAAGACTTAAGGCCTTGTATCATATTCAAGGTTACCAGAGGAGGCTTAGGAAAGCTTTTGACAAAAAAGTGAGAACCAGAGATTTGAAGTTGGGGGACTTAGTGTTGAAAGAAATCTGAGCCCCGGTTCAAGATGCAAATGGGAAGTTCAGGCAAAATTGGGCAGGCCCATACATTATTAAGCAGATATATTCTGGGGGAGCAGTAAGATTGATGGACTTAGATGCAAACCCTTTCACTGAGCCAACTAACATGGATCAATTGAAGAAGTACCACGTCTTAGGTGGTTGTAAATTAAATTATTTCCTTTCCTAAGTTTGACTATAAAAAAAAAAAAAAGGAGCTCACTAGGCTGAAAACCTGAAAGGGCGGTCTAGGCAAAAGTTAGAGCAAAAAAAAAAAAAAAAGAGTGAGAGAACCTGCTAGGTTGAAAACCCGAAAGGGTGACCTAGGCAAAAGTTAAGGCAAATAAAAAAAACCATCATCATCCATGACCTACGTGATGACTTGATCCTTCTATCAAGGGAGTACGTAGGCAACCATGCATTGGTTCGGTCAAAATTTCCCAAAACCTACCATTTGCCCATTGACCAAAATTACCAAAAATTCAACCATTCCATTTCACAAAATCCAAAAGCCCAAACCCTAAACCAAACCATAAAAATTCCAAAACCCCAAAAGCCTATACCTTAAACAGAATCCCTAACCTGCAAATCCTAAATAATTCATAAACATAAGAGTTTTTACATCAACTTCTGAAATAAACGTGTTCAAAGCCAAAAAAATAAGAAGGTCACTTTGTCTTCAATCTTTTCTTTTTCTGTTGATTATTAATCCCTTTTGTGATAGGTACTTCATTTTTCCTGTCCCTTCTTTTGAATTCATAGTTGTCTTCATCAGGTCTTTCTCGGTTGTCTCTGAGAAACTGTTCTCTCATAGCAATCCTTTTAGCTTCCTTGTCAACAATCTCTTGTCTATCAACCAGTTGGAGTATTCTATAATCATCTTGTGGAAGTGAACCTTGACAAAAGATTGGTCCACTTGGTCAGCCATCTCTAAACCCAATAACATGTTCTGTACAGAAGTAGGATTTGTATCCACAGGAGAGAAAGGTCTTCTTCTTTTGCCACCAGGCATTCTTTGCTCATATTTGAATTGCCTTAAGAGTCTATCTCCCTTGTAGAAAGTTGCTCTATGCAATCCGACAAGGAAAATATGATCTGATCTTGGAGACCTCAGTAAAGGGGGTGGGCACTTCCACCAATAACAGTCCCATTGAATTGAGGCACTAGATTTCTTGTCTAAGAATTTCACCCAGTCACTCTGAGTTTAGCATTTAGTCTTGATTACAGCCCTACTAAGAAAACTGCTAGGCCCATAATTACCATGTTCTAGGCTTGGCAATCATGTCCAGTTGCTCCATCAGCCATATCTGTAAAGTCAAAGGACTCCCTAAGAAGTTCTGAGTTTCTCCACCATTAAATACATCATCCAGTCCCAGAAGAGTTTCTTCCAAGATCAAAGAAACAAGATTATCACCATCCTTAATTTGATTCACAACACTTATAGCTCGAACATCCACAAAGTTGTGTCTTCCAGAGCAAAGCAAAAGTTCTCCCACAAAGCATAAAGCTAAACCGAAGTTTTTCTGCATGTTGTCGGTCACTTCATAGGTGCATTTGTCAATCAACCAAGAGATAATGGCATGAAGATTCACCATATGACCTTCAATCATACTATCAGTAATGGAAGTAGGAAGACCAAGAGCATCAAACAAAGATTCCTTATGCCTGGGGTCACATGAAACCGCTACAGATTTTTTACCTGGATCGTAGTCCAAGATAGCAGAGAATTCTTCAATTATCAGACAGAGTTCAGCAGTGTTAAACTGGAACCCATGATCTTCGAGATCCTAGAATTTCACAGCAGCACAAAGGAAGTCCCACTTGATTTTGACATTCCTCAGAGCCTTGATTCCCTCTAATTTAAAGGTTGTAAAATTGGTTTTGGTACTGAAATCAAAGCTACAAACTCATCTATTGATGTCATGAATTGTTGAATGAGAAAAATTATGATTGCTAGCCATGGATGACTTTTGCTTGTGATTATTGTGTTTTGCTAACCTTTATGCAGAGATTTATCGCATGAGAATTCGTTTAAATAAGCTGCATCAATTCCTAATCAGGTTTGAAATAGGTTTCAGAAAGTTTGTAGCTGACTAGTAGAGAGTTTCATGATCACAAACGAAGTAAATGTTGTTCAAAAAATGCGAAAATGCGAAGCGCGCATTGGGAGACCATAAGGAGTCGGCCCACCATGGTGTAAGCGTCATGATGCGGCTCAGTGTAATTTGGCACTCTAGAAGTGCCGAACGGCACTCCAAAAGCGTCGAATGGCACTCTTCAGTTGCCAAGTGGCACGCAGCCCCTTGGTCCTACACTCATGCAATTCATGCAGTTTCATGTTCTCGTGTAATTTTTTAAGATCGTTTGACACTCAAATAGATTTTTTTAATCAAACTGAGACATTCTGACAAGTCTAACACACTTGTTTTCAAAAAATCATCACCTGCATCATTGTTCTCAAAAAGTGATTAACTCAAGTTCTCTTAAGACTCATGGATTTATGTTCCAAACTAGGGCCATTCGCCCACGCCTCATGCATTTTCAAAAAAAAAAAAAAAAACCACCATCATTTAAAAAAAAAAAAAAAAAGAGAGAGAAGAAGAAAATCATCATAAAGATTTCCAAGAATCATGCATCCTTTTGTATACTAAGGGCATTCGCCCATGGCTCATTTTTCAACAACAAAAAAATGCCACCATCATTTTCTTAAAAAAAAATCACATCAAGATTTTCAAAAATCATGCGTTCATTTTAAACTTGGGGTATTCGGCTCCACCTCATGCTGTGAGAGACCGCACCCCTGGCCTATTTTTTATAGGAGTGTTGGGCCAAACCCACGTGAATGGGTGGAGTCGTGTTGTTGTCTCTCAAAATGAAGGTTCGACTAGTTATATTTTCCCCTTTAGATTAAGGGTTTTACAATGGAGTCGCCACTTATTTAATCATTGGAAAAATAAGAAAACCATAATTGAAAAAAATTCCTCATTTTATTAATTTGAAATTGAATTTACATTGATCATAGGAAAATTACATGGTTTTGGTCCTAGATACAATCTAAGATAAAGTACATAGCTTCATTTCCTAGTTACAATCTAAAAATTGAAAATTACAAGGATAAACATTGGTCTATCAACCCTTGATCTAAGTTCAGAGGCTATGTTATAAGATGGGAAGGTGTTAGGCACCCACCTTGCCCGGTGAAACCGGTCTTCTAGACTATGATGGCCAACATTCATATCATATCATCCAATATGTCAATCAATTTACATGTTGAATTTAATGTGTGTGCATGTGATAAACCCTAATTCAATTTATTAAGTATTGCATTTGGATTGAAAAATAAATTCTAGTGAATGTGTGTGAATGGTGATAACCTAGATTCAAGGATTTGAAAAGAATTATTAAATAAACATGTTTTTCATATTTTTTATGTGGATTTAAAATTAAATCTAGTGATATGCATGAACATGTGATGAACAACCAAGAACATGTGAAGAACACATAAGAACAATTAAAAACATTCAAACATATTCAATGAAATTATCATGCTTTAATCTTTGATTCTCATCATGGCAACATAAACAAACAGTTAGGGAAGAGGATTATACCTTCATGCAAGATCCATATGGTGGAGGAGGGGACTCTTGATGGAGGTCCTAAGGGTGGAGGAAAAGAAGAGCTAGGAGAGGGAGAGTGAGTCTCACTCAATACCTTGAGTCTCAGGAAGACCAAGATATGACAAGACTACTCAACTTCACTAGAATTCAAGAGAAGAGGAGAGGGGGGTTTTTTTGTGTGCTTTGGAATGAAGGAGGAGGGGGGGTTTATATAGTAGTGGTGGAGGAAATATGAATGGAAGGCCATTTAATGAGGGTTGACAAAGAATCATGAACCTAGACCTCATTTTAGCCTTGGGGGAAATCTGGTGCATTAAATGGAAAGATTGGTGGGAGTGAGGAGCAAGCCAAAATTCAGTTTTCCCGTAGCTACTATAACAGCCTATAGAGCTAATTTCGAAAAATCATATCTGACTCAATTCTGATTGGAATTGTCTCATTCTTGTGCTCAAATTGAAGCCCCGGATGTCTAGTTTTTGGGAAAATTAACCTCATTCACAGGTTCAAAATATTATGAGAGATATCGATGAAATGGTGAGCAGAGGTCATTTGTTAGAAAATTATTTCAGCACAATTAACATTAATAGGTCCCAAATTAGCTCCCAATTAACATTAAATGGCTCCAATCACTCTCATTTCAGACTTAATTGGTTCCAAATTTACCCTAATTAAAAGATAATTGCACAAATTACTCATTGAATAATTAATGTTTAACTATCTAGTTAATTAGGTGCGTGCAACCCTACCATAAAATGTAGTCCTAACCAATCAAATTATGACACATCATCGTTCTCAAATTGATTATACTTATAACCAATTGAGATCAATTGTTCATAATCACATACAGTCAGACTCAATTTGTGATAGTGCATCTCAGCCATTAAAAATTGATTTGATGATAACTTTCAATCTGGTGGTCCGATTAGGGCTTATGACCAGTCGATTTGATCGTTACACCATCAAGATCATTTTGGTGAAATGAGATTAAGGATCTAATGACCAGAATCAAGATGCATATTTTCAAAGTGAAATTACCCTTTTACCCTCCATGTGAGGTTAAATGCAGGTTGCAAAATGGGGTGTCAACAGATTCCAACAGAGCCAAGCAAGATAAGTTTAAATTAGTACTACAAGATCTCATCAGGTGAATTCTAAACTTGTCTTAGTTAAATTTTCTACATGATCCAAGGTGATACCAAGGACAAAGAGCTAAACATGGAAAATAATACAAGATTGTCTAAGGAACACTTCCTTTTTGTTTTGCAGGAAAAATAAACATACAAGTCATGCATCATTAGGACTCCGAGTCCGCCTACGAGAGGATCTCCTTGAGGTGCCACCTTCAGTATTTCCTTCTTAACTTGAGAAAAAGCAGGGATTGTAACGATTTTCAAGTTCGAGGCTCCTGATTCTTTCCTCCAAAGTTCTTCTGGTATTGTCAGTGGTTTCCATTCGATGTGCCTGAAAAGTCAGCAAAATCAAATGTTAAAGTCACTATCAAGCAAAGCTCAAGCCAAAGATATTCAGAAAGCAACCTGAAGCACAACTCTACCGAGTTAGAATCCATTCAAGAAATAAGGACAAAGAACTGAACATTTAAGAACACACCAGATCAGGCCAAGGAACATTTGGGACATGCTCTGGCCTAGTCAAAGGTATGGAAATATACGTTCCATAAGGATTCATCACATCATACTGTCATGCCGGAAAATGAGGATAAGTCTCTGTGAAAGAACAAGAAGAACCACCATGCAAATATTGTTATCAAGTAGAAATATGAGGATAAATCTCTTCCTCTCCTTCAGAAGATGGAGGCTGAAAATCTAACATGCAAATATTGTTACCAAGCATAAATATGGAAAAGGAATTTGCAGAGCAAAAGTTTGATCTTAGAAGGGAAGGAAAATACCATTCTGCCAACCAGGCAACCTTGCAGATGATCCCGGATAAATTTAGGATAATCTCCTTCTACTCCTACAACAATGTAACCATCACGGGCCCGAGCAATCTCTTCATCAACCAGAAAGTTAGCCAACCAAACAGTGCAACAAGGATGAGCTGGAATTGTGGCAGGAGGATACACATGTTCAACTTGGGGCAACACCTGATCACCAAGATACCAATACATTCCATGCCCACATTCAAATAATACTTGGCGGATATTCAGTTCTAGAGCCCACTCACACTCAGCATACCCTTCACATCCAGCCCAAGGATTTAATTTCATCTAGAAAGTCACAAAGAAACTCAGAAAGAGAAGAGACTAGATCATAACCAAATGCCAAAGATTTAAAAAGGGGAAAGAAAGAACTCACATCATCAATGGTCAGATTGTCAATCACCAAGCGCCAAATCTCCAAAGAACGCCTAGAGGGTGGAGACAAGCGATGTTTGGGCAACCAACGAAGAAATCTAGGAAAAATGCTAGAAACTTCCTCCCGGATTTCAAGACCAACCCCAAAATACTCATACATCCAAACCTGAAAAATTCACAACACCATTACCACATAGCCAAAATAATTTTCACAGCCGACACATAGCCAAAATAAATACCAAACCTCACCTGCCAAACAAATGGAGCCCCACCCAAGCTTGAAAGACTCCGCCTGGAGAGTTGGATCATGAAATGCATCAGAGTAGCATAGGTCATGCCGCCCTAGTCATAATTCCGGAGATGTTCAATTTTTCTCAAGCTCCCCAAGTAGCGCAAATTCACAGTACTGCCTAAATCCGGACACAAGAAAGTCCCAATAAACAGAAGCATGAACATACGAGCACCCTTTGCCACAGTCTCACATTGGGGAATACTCTCACATAACCAAGATAAAGGAACATTGCTACTCCTCATTCTAGAAGGCATTACACCTAGAAGTTTCTTGAGCTTAGTTGAAGTAAGGGAATCATTGACAAGAATTCTTTTACCGCCCAACCTCAGACCAGTGTTGACAGAAAAGTCATAAGGTGTCAACATTACCTCCCCAATGTTCGAAAAATGGAAGGTACAGGTAGTGTCCCAAAAGCGCTTTGCTAAGGCAAGAAGTAACTGAAGATCCTTGTACTCATGTGTCTCATGATTTGACAAAGCTTCAAAGAAGGTGCCAAAGCTCGCTTCATTGATGACATTTTTGATGCTAGGAGACAGTGCTGCCAATGCACTTTTCAATATTTGGAGACTCCCTCGACTCTTGAGGCTCTGCAACATAAAAATTCAGCTCATCAATTTCCATAACCCAAAATATATAACCAAAAAAATTTCCATACCCAAAAAATATTTCCGCTATCAATACCCCATCACGAAATCAAATCAATACCCCACCAAAATGTCACCACTACCAAATTTATCACATATCCATACAACCACCAAATTTTGCCATAGCCATGCAAAAAGAAAATTTCTACATGTCCAAGAAAAAATTCCCACAACTTCATGCACAAATAAATCTCACATACCCAACAAAATTTTTCCACAATACCCAAAAAAATTTGTCAATACCCATAAATATATCCATGCGCATACCCACAAAATTTTGCCATGTTCATAAAACAAAGTTTATACATGCCAACAAGTTTTCCCACATATATCATGAACACATTCCTATAAGTCAAGCACAAAGTTTTCACGATGCCAATACTCCCAAAGTCCAAACCAAAATTCATCCAACAACATCACAAATTACCTACATTGTTAAAATTCCAAAAGCCACCAGCATTGCCCAAATTGCACCAAGATCAAAGAAAAAACACACTTCAAGAATGCTCCAAAGCCAACATTCCAAACATGATCAATCACACAATGCCCCCAAAATTTCAAAAGTGATAATATCTCACTGTGAAACTTTCAATGAAACATAAAACAACATTTTGCCAAGCAAAGAAACCAAAGAAAAAACTCACATTGGTGTCTACATGACAATATGGAGCATGGGTCCTAGGGTCTTGAAGAAGTCCATCATTATTATGCCACTCAAATGTTGGATCATACTTCTTACCATGAGAAGTTAGAAAGGAAGATCCCTTGGAGGAAGAAGCCATTTTGATGCAAAGAAAATGGGTTTTGGAAAATAGGTTTCACCAAAAATGGGTATGTGATGAAATGCTCAAGAACACAAGGATCTAAAGAGATATTGATGGAGATGGATGAGGGAAGCTTGAGAAGCTTAGAAAAGTATTTTTTTACGAGAAGAAATGGTGAGATGAAGAAGAAAATCCAAGGGGAAGAAGAGAGTGAATAGTGACAATGGAGGAAGAGAGGTGGAGAAAGATGAAACAAAAAATAAAGAAGGAAAAGAGAGAGACAAAGGAAAGTGGAGGGCCAAAATTCGGCCCCCACACTTAAACTCAACCTAAGGCTGAGTCAACTCAGCCAAACTGAGTTGACTCAGTCAACCCAAAAAAAAAAAACTTTCTTTTTTAAAGTTTTCAAATATCCTAAATCCCAAATTTTCAACTCAAAATTTTTGTTCCCAAATTTTCAAATTCATATTCTCAATGCCCAAATTATGAATTCAACTTTTCAGTTTTCAATAAAAACTCAAACTTCAAATTTCATGATCAAGATTCCAAGCCTTGATTTTAAAATTTCTAAAGTTGTCAATTAAACTTTTATTGATAAAGTTCAAATAAAGAAAGGGATCACATCTCAAAAAGCAGTGGGAACGCAAAGCCCTTATTTGTTAGAAACTGATTCCAAATTTTTTATTTTTGCAGGCAACAACTTGGTTACAAGGATGAGAAGCCCTAGACACCCTTTCGTCAAGATCAAGCCAGTTGGTCGCAGACGTTCATTTAGTCAAGATCAAGCCAGTTGGTCGCAAACGCTCCTTTTCGTCAAGATCAAACCAGTTGATCGTAGACGTTCCTTTAGTCAAGACCAAGCCAGTTGGTCACAGACGCTCCTCTTTGTCAAGATCAAGCCAATTGGTTGCAGACACTCCTTTTTGTCAAGATCGAGCCAGTTGATCGCAGACACTCTTTTGTCAAGACCAAGCTAGTTGGTCACAGACGCTCCCTTTTGTCAAGATCAAGCCAGTTGATTGCAGACACCCTTTCATTAAGATCAAGCCAGTTGATCGCAGACACGCTTTTTGTCAAGATCAAGCCAGTCGATTGCAGACGCTCCTCTTTGTCAAGACCAAGCCAGTTGGTCGTAGAAGCTCCTTTTTCATCAAGATCAAGCCAGTTGATCGCAGACGTTCCTTTAGTCAAGACCAAGCCAGTTGGTCACAGACGCTCCCTTTTGTCAAGATCAACCCAGTTGGTCGCAGACGCTCCTTTTCGTCAAGATCAAGCCAGTTGATCGCAGACGTTCCTTTAGTCAAGACCAAGCCAGTTGGTCGCAGACGCTCCTCTTTGTCAAGATCAAGCCAATTGGTCGCAGACACTCCTTTTTGTCAAGATCAAGCCAGTTGATCGCAGACACTCTTTTGTCAAGACCAAGCCAGTTGGTCGCAGACGCTCCCTTTTGTCAAGATCAAGCCAGTTGATCGCAAACACGCTTTTTGTCAAGATCAAGCCAGTTGCTTGCAGACGCTCCTCTTTGTCAAGACCAAGCCAGTTGGTCGCAGAAGCTCCTTTTTTGTCAAGATCAAGCCAGTTGATCGCAGACGTTCCTTTAGTCAAGACCAAGCCAGTTGGTCACAGACGCTTCCTTTTGTCAAGATCAAGCCAGTTGATCACAGACACACTGTGTCAAGATCAAGCCAGTTGGTCGCAGACGCTCCTTTTTGTCAAGATCAAGCCAGTTGATCGCAGACGCTCCTTTTTGTCAAGACCAAGCCAATTGGTCGCAGACGCTCCTCTTTGTCAAGATCAAGCCAGTTGGTCACAAACGCTCCTTTTTGTCAAGATCAAGCCAGTTGATCACAGACGCCTCCTTTTGTCAAAGACCATGCCTGTTGGTCACAGACGCCCCTTTTCGTCAAGATCAAGCCAGTTAATCGTAGACTCCTACATTATTAAGATCAGAATGAAAAAGTCTCAGCGATATCAATTATCAAGAGTTATTTCAGAGTTCAGCAATTACCAGCTAAGTCAAGTATTTTCATTGTTTTGTCAAAAGATAAAGGCACTAGTTCTACGTTCCAAAGTTGTAGGTTCGAGGGCTAGGTAATCTTTGAAAATTCAGCCTCAATTAAATCATGGTCGCTAAAATCAGTGTCTTTGTTTTACATTGACATTCGCTTTCCAAGCACTGTCAATGAGGGGCATTTTATAGACACTCGATTTTGCACCCATGATTTAACCAAAGAAGATAACTGGAGTGACCATCCATGTACCCAAAAAAAAAGTCATTCTTGCATCACATGCATCATTTTGCCTTTGCATTACATGCATTAATTCATTCATTGCATACCATAAAAATGATCTTGAGATTCTAACAGTCGCAACGGTGTTTCTAGTTTCCGAATCGGACCATCGAATCGAAAGATATCACATGATCAAGTTTGCACAGTCAGCATGCATTGTGTCTAGGTAGAATCAACCACACATGATCAATTTAAATTAATTCTGATTTGTTAAACAATTAAAAGTAATTAAATAATTTTGTGATTGGTTGATAATTAGTGTTTAAAATAGGGATGCATGCATGGGAATAAAAGGGATGATTGGATAACAATAAAACTGTGGATAATCTGAACTTTATCAAGATTTATTTTAAGGTATTTATCTTCAAGATAATTACTCTTAAAAAAGCTTGAATTATCTAGAAAAGAGACAAAAAATCATAAACGGAGGTTGAAAACATGTCTAGGTACAAGGACCGGCCAAAAAACCCTAGAATGAGAGACCAAATGGCACCCGAACACAAAAGCGCGTTCGGCCTCTAAGAGCCAATTTGGCATTTTTGGAGTGCCAAACGGCACTCTAAAAGTGCCGAATTGCCATCATGTGGGCTTTGGCCCAACAGCACCCTTTTCGACTTTTTCGCAAAAGGATGCGTCCGGATTCAAACCCTAATCGTCCGTACCTATTTTTTAGAGTCCTCTGAGCTCTATAAATAGAGACTAAACCTCATAATTCAGGACCTTTTTTCCACTCTCTGAGAGGCATACATTTTTTACTATCAAACCACACATATTTTCTGATCCTCTCTTTGAGTGTTGCTGCAAAATTAGGGTTTTTAGGTTTCAAAGAGAATTGAACAAATTTCTTTGAACCCTAAAACATCCTCTCAAGAACAAAGTGTACTCATGCAAGAGGTTGTTTCCTTCACCCTTCTCTTGTGATGAGATGATGCATATTATACATTTTTCTTTTTCAAATATCTATGAATTGTTAATTGTCCTTTTGTTTAAGGCATGATACTTTCTATACGATTGTTATAATCTTTTTCTTGAATGTAAATTTGCATGTGAACAATTATTTTCTTAAAACAAAACACAGATCTGCATCTTTATAAGATGTAGATCTAAATTTTTCTTAAAACAAAACAGATCTGCATCTTTATAAGATGTAGATCTGAATTTTTCTTAAAACAAAACAGATCTTCATCTTTCTTAAGATGTAGATCTGAATCTTTCTAAAAACAAAACAGATTTGCATCTTTATAAGATGAAGATCTAAATTTTTCTTAAAACAAAACAGATCTGCATCTTTATAGGATGTAGATCTGAATTTTTTCTCAATACAAAAACTAATTTGCATCTTTCTTAAGATGTAGATCTGAGTTTTCTCAAACAAAAAGAGATATGCATCTATATGAGATGCAGATCTAAATTTTTCTCAAATCTAATTTTCTTAATACATGTAAATTGTTGAAATAGAGAAAGAGATTATGTATTGTTGTGTTTGTGTTTATTTTAATTCATGATTGCATAAATTTAGATTATGAGTGAAGTTTTCTTCTTAGGAAATCTTTTTTTTAAATATATAATAAAACAGATCTGAATTTTTGTCATCAAAAATCACTTTTTTATATATATAACAAAACAGATCTGAATTTTTATCATCACAAAACCCTTTTTTTTTTCATCCCACAAAGCAGATCTAATATTTTGACAAATCAAAATCATTTTTTTTAACAATAAAAACAAATTTGATTTTTTCAACAAAAGAAGAGATTTCATCCATACATAAATTTGTGTGATTTAATTTTTCTTTCACATGTTCAACATATCATGCATGACATGCGTAGCATAGTACATTGGTCACAAGAGTCTAGAAGACTAGACTTTGTCTAGGCGGAATGGGTGCCTAACACCTTCCCATTCCGTAACCTAGCCTCCGAATTTAGGTTTTCGGTTTAGTAGATCTAGCCTTGTCTTCATTTGTTTTGGGTAGAATGTAACTAGGACAACAAGTCATGTAAATATTTGGTAGATTGTTACTAGGACCCAAAGCTATGTAACTTTTCAATTTTCCAAATACATAATTTTTATTTAATCAATGAATGGAACTATTCAGTCATGTATTTTGTAATTAGTATTTTTTTCTTTTTTTTCTTTTTTTTTTTTTGTATAAAGAAAAATAAGTGGCGACTCCACACCACTTACCCAAAAATAGAGGTGCCCCAAAAGGTACCCGAATCTCTTTTTTGAGGGACACATCTCTCATTGCGGCACACAGTTTGTCTGTCCTTATGGAGGAAGATCTCAGATTGTAGTATCCTATTAAGGTCCTCGCGATTCACCAAGTTAAAATTGGGAGCAATAAATTGTTTATCTGTGACCAAAAAAAAAGAAAGTAAAAGATCTAAAGCCAACGGGTGATAAAAGAGATGCATGTTCTTACAAAAGAGGAAAGAAAAACGTGTATGTGAAAAAAGAGGAGAAGATAAATAAAATTAAATTAAAATTAAAAAAAAGGTGGGCAAGACAGAGCTCTACTATCTAGGGGGGAAAGACAATTTACTTAAGCATATGAACACCCCACCTGGCTTCCCATCTCGTGTTGGACAATGTAAACCACCATGCCATTCACCCAAGACGATCAAAAAATCTTGGTCCAGGCCCTTGTTGGATTCAAGAATGCAGGAAATCAGCCTGACCGAGGGAACCCTAGTCTTAAAATAGTATCCCGTATCTTTGCTATGTTGACAGTTATATACCTAATTGACACCATGATGGGTAAGATTAACCCCCATCTTATGGTTTAACACATCTACACTACCTATTATCCTAAATAAGTTGGCTAAACACTGGGTCGGGCAAAGTCTATAGGAAATCAAAAAGTCCCTTGTCACTCTACCCATGGGAATTTGCATCCCGCCTTCTATAAAGGCAATCATGGGTATGACCACAGCCCCTTCCGGCCTCGTGGTGTGCCACTCCCCTAAGGGACAGTGCTCTATTGTTACCCCAGTCGGAATATTATATTTGGCCTTAAAAGCCTCCCTTGTTGGGATTAGTGCCCTTAAATCATATTGTATGATGCTATGTATGATATTATGTATGACATTATGTATGACTTAATATTGTGTTTAATAAAGTTGTTTTATTATTATCTAAATAATGGTAACATAAATATTCGAACATTATCATATAGTTCATGAGATGCATAGTATGTGATTTATGTGAAAAGTCACAGAAGATATAAATCACAAGTTCTTTGTAAACTCAGAATTGTAGTTCGTAGTCGGTGATGAAATTGGGCGTTTTTCTGCGAAGACTATAACGTATTAACTAATATGATTTGTCTTAATCATGGAAGTGGTGACTTCTAGTTGATATGTTGATATGTTTTAAGAGTTAAGACATATTGAACTAGACCGCAGTGAGATTTATTATTCTTCTAACGACTGTCAATTGAATAATAAATCTCACAACTTATATTCACATGAACTCTTAATCCTGAGAGAATAATGGACCTGATCATGAAGTGTAGGTTGCTTTGATATATCAGGAGTGAGATCTAAAGTAACGGTCAAAACCTTAGTATGTTGGGCAACCACATTTAATGTTGATGGAACATATATTCTCAAGATGGAATTCATAGTCTCTTAACGGAGATACAAAATATTCCCTTAAGATAAGTTTAATGGGTTTGTTATTCAGAATGTTAGACCTAACTACTTTAGTAAATAGTTACTAAAGTATATATATTTATGAAATTGGATTTCATAAATATATGATGAATAACTTAAAGGATTAAATAGGGTACTCAAGGATTAAGATGTAGTAATTCACAAAGTGGCAGTCTACATTCATGACTTTGTGTTACTACAAATATTTTATAAAGGGGTTGCATGTACAATAAAGTCTTGGGATATAATTTATTAATAAGGCCTAGAGTGCAATTATATTTATATAGTGGTATTAAATATAATTAATGGTAACTTTGGACTTGTCAAGAGTTGACAGAAAAGCCCAAGGCCCATTGGAGCTAGTGTCTTATTTGTTCCCTTTTCATCCCACTCCAAGCCACACACTAAAGCCCAATTGGAAAGGCCTAAAAGGCTAGCCCAATTAGATAATCAGTTATATGGAGAGAAACATACAGAATTTTAGTATGAATATGAATTGGTATGTATTAGAATGTAAGACACTCTTTCATTTTCTCTAGAACATACACATATAACTGATTGAGAGACCACACATCTTGGGCATCAAGTGGAATTGGAGTGAAGATTGAAAGTATTCCCAAGTGCTTCTAATCTTCGGTTTTGAATTTCACTACATCAAGGTACACTCTTTTGTTCTTAAATTCTGAAACTTACATGGTACATGTTATCTATTGCGAATGTAGTAGATCCGTTAATTTTCCGCTGCGTACATGCATATTTCCATCAAATGGTATCAGAGCGGTCTTCAATTTCAAATTTGTATAACATGTTTTGTAAGTTTTAGAATTAGAGATAATAGTTTCATGATGTTAGAAGATTATATAGATATTTAATTTTCTGCATGGTTGTTGAAACTATGATTTGATAAAAACTGATATTGATGTTATGATGTTGTTTAATTTTGAATTCAAGTATGTTGAATTGATCTTTAAGGCTATAGCATCAATGGAATTCAGTTTTGATATCAAATTCTATCTATCATGTTCATATGATGTTTGTTTGTTCATGAAAACCGTTGAAAACTGTTCAGAACTTCCCTGTAAAAACTGAAAACACGGGTTTTTCGTGGGTTAGCTTCCTGCGAAGTACCCGAGAAAAGTATATCTGAAGAACAAAACTTTTCGCGGATAAGCTTTACTCGCCAAATTGTCACAAGACAGTAACGAAAGTTTCTGTTTGAATTTAGTGTTTTCACTATTTTCAATTTCGCGGGAAGAGCTTAGTCGCGAGATAGTCGCGAGACAGTAGCGAAAGTTTCTGTCTGAATTTTGTGTTTTCACTATTTCATTTTCGCGGGAAGAACTAAGTCGCGAGATACTCGTGAAAATACCACTGAAGGGAAATTTGAATTTTTTCTATGTGTTTTAAAATTTATAAAGTGCAAGGCAATGTGTAATTAGATTATGCATGTTTTAAATTTTAAAAAATAAATAAATAAATAAATAAAACTTTATTTTAAAACATCTAGTGGGAGAGAGATACAAGGGTTGGATCTCACGGCCTCCATTGTTGGTTCATAGTAGTGTGAAATATATACTTTGTCTTTGCCCCGAGCTTAGCATTCCATGCGGAGAGTATTTATTTCATGGTCCTACAAGATTGAATTTCTTGGTTTATAGTTGTTTGATCAAACACCTTGTCTTAGCTTCGAGCTTTGCATTCAATGTGTAGGGTGTTTTGTATCGTGGTACTACAAAATAAGCCTGTTAAAATGATGAAATATGGCTACAAATGATTCTAGACAATGGTATACACTATACTAAATATTATAGTATCCTCTATGCTGAGTTCTTACTATCATTATTTAGAGGCCAAATATATAACGGCATATTATTAGTGTTTGATAAGAGTTTTCATGATAGCATTAATAATGAAAATAGTTCTCAATCAATCATAGTATTTAATGTTCACTCTATGCTGAGGGATATAGAGTATGGGATTAGGTTGTCGTTACATATATTATATTATGGTTTTATTAAGGTTCCATACTATATGTTTATATGCTAAATTGATAATGTCTAGTTTACTTATTGTATTCATGTTTATTATTTTCAAGTTTGAACATGGCATCATTTAGCCCACTTGTTACTATTCTTAATCAAAACAAACTGAACAGATCCAATTATATTGATTGGAAAAGAAATTTGGACATTGTTCTT
This sequence comes from Notholithocarpus densiflorus, assembly GCA_030021035.2. Taxonomy (NCBI): domain Eukaryota; kingdom Viridiplantae; phylum Streptophyta; class Magnoliopsida; order Fagales; family Fagaceae; genus Notholithocarpus; species Notholithocarpus densiflorus. Next base: position 1,617,565 of record JARYZH020000007.1, read on the forward strand.
ACTGCTGAAGAGCACAAATATGTGCTTACTAAACCATGTCCTAGCTTTCCTTCATTAGATGCTCCTCTTGAGGAAAAACAACGATATGATCGTTGGCAGAAATCTAATGAGATGGCCAAGTGCTACATCCTAGCATCTATCACAAATGTTCTACAGTATCAAATGCAGGATGTAGAACTAGCTTCAGACATTATGCTAAGTCTGAAGGAGGTGTTTGGTGAGCAAGGCCGTTCTGCAAGGCAAGAAACCATAAGGCAAATTTATAATACCAAAATGGCTGAAGGTAGTTCAGTAAGGGAGCATTGTCTTATAATGATCTCTAATCTGAATACATTGGAAGTTTTAGGTGCCGATATTGATGGAGAATCCCAAGTGGATATGATACTCCAGTCACTACCAGAATCATTCAAGGAATTCAAACTTAACTATAATATGAACAAAAAGATTTATACATTGTCTGAATTAATGAATGAGTTGATAGCGGCAGAAGGCATCCTTGGTACTTCTAATGTTGAAGCCAATATTGGTGAAGCTTCTACTTCTCAACCTAAGTCGAAAGGCAAGGGTAAGAAGAAGAAGAAGAAGGACTTCACCAAGCAAGAGGGTAAACAAATTACCTTAGGGGTTGCCAACAAAGGAAAGAAGCTCAAAGGAAAATGTTTCCATTGTGGTGAGAAATGACACTGGAAGAGGAATTGTCCAAAATTCAAGGCTGCCAATAATAAGGGTATGAATAGTTCATTCCGCCTTGAAATATGTTTAGTACAAAATCCCACGGATTCCTGGTGTGTGGATTCAGGCTGTACTAATCATATCTGCAATTCTTTGCAGGGGTTCCAGGAGACTAGAAAACTTAAAGAATGGGAATTGTTTCTTACTTTGGCTGAAGGGAGCAGGATTCCGGTTGTAGCTGTTGGTGTTTATAGTTTATGTTTTAAGTCTAGAGTTTTAATATTGGAAGACTGTCTGTATGTACCTAATGTTTGTAGGAATTTAATTTCTGCAACTTATTTAGGCAAACATGGATATTGTGTTATCCTTAAAGACAATGTTGTAATAAAGAAGGGTAAAATGTTTATCTATTCTGGCAATATTGTTGATGGTCTTTATATTTTAACTCCTGATAAGCATGAATTATATAATTCTGAATTAGATAATGACTCTCATGTAAAATCATTAAAGAGAAAGTTTCCTTCTACTAGTGATGCATATCTTTGGCATTTACGTTTGGGTCATATTAATCCAAATAGGATTCAAAGACTAATTAAAGATGGTCTCTTAGAGCCCATGGACTTTAATGAATTTCCAGTTTGTGAATCTTGTTTGGAAGGTAAAATGGCCAAACGACCTTTTAATGCAAAAGGTAGGAGAGCCCAAGATTTGCTAAAATTAGTACATTCAGATGTATGTGATCCTATGTCAATCCAGGCAAGAGGTGGCTATGAGTATTTCATCACTTTTACTGATGATTATTTTAGATTTGGTTATGTGTACCTAATGAAACGGAAGTCCGAAGCTTTTGAAAAGTTCAAAGAGTTTAGGGCTGAAGTTGAGAATCAATTGGGTAAACGCATAAAGGCCATTCGATCTGATCGTGGTGGCGAATAACTTCTTGGGATTTTAAGGATTACTTAACTGAAAATGGGATTGTATCCCAATTGACTGCACCTGGAACTCCACAACAAAATGGTGTAGCGGAAAGAAGGAATAGGACTCTTTTAGATATGGTTAGGTCCATGATGAGTTATTCAACTCTACCAATTTCTTTTTGGGGATATGCCTTGAATACTGCAATGTATCTTCAGAATTTAGTACCTTCGAAGTCTGTTCCTAAAACACCTGTAGAGTTGTGGAATGGGCGTAAGCCTAGTATGAGACATCTCCATATTTGGGGTTGTCCAGCACATGTGTTAAAAGGAAAGTCTGACAAGTTACAGCCTAAAACAGAAGTGGTTTTCTTTGTAGGGTATCCAAAGAGAACTATTGGGGGTCTGTTCTATAGTCATAAGGATAATAAAGTGTTTGTTAGCACAAATGCAAAATTCTTAGAAAATGACTATATGAATGATTATACTCCTAGAAGTAGAGTTGTGTTGGCTGAAATGAATGAACCTGTAATTGAACGACCAATGGATGAAACTAGGGATGATGTGGTTGTATTAGATACACCACAAGATACTACTCATGAGATGTCTAGTACACAGGTGCCTCGTCATAGTGGGAGAATTGTTCGGCCTCCTATAAAATTTATAGGTTTAGGAGAAACTTATGAAGCTATCTCAGAAAAGGTTGAATCGGATCCCTATACTTATGAAGAAGCAATGAATGATATAGATGCACATCATTGGGTCAAAGCTATGAAATATGAATTAGATTCAATGTATTCCAATCAAGTTTGGGATCTTGTAAAGGCGCCTAACGACATTAAACTTGTTGGTTGCAAATGGGTTTACAAGAGGAAGAGAGATAGATAGAAAGGTTGAAACCTTTAAAGCAAGGCTAGTGGCGAAAGGGTATACTAAAAAAGAAGGTATTGATTATGAGGAAACTTTTTCACCTGTAGCAATGCTTAAATCTATTAGAATTCTCTTATCCATTACTACTTATTATGATTATGAGATTTGGCAAATGGATGTCAAGACTGTATTTCTTAATGGCAATCTTGAAGAGGAAATCTATATGATGCAACTGGAAGGTTTCATAGCAAAGAATCAAGAGCCTATGGTATGCAAGTTGAAAAGGTCCATTTATGGACTTAAGCAAGCATCTAGGTCATGGAACATCAGATTTGATCAAGCAATCAAGTCATTTGGTTTTGAACAAAATCTTGATGAACTGTGTGTGTACAAAAGACATCAAGATAAAGTGGTAATATTCCTAGTGCTTTATGGTGATGATATTCTACTCATTGGAAATGATGTAGGGGTAATGTCATCAGTAAAGGTTTAGTTGTCAAGCCAATTCGATATGAAGGACTTGGGTGAGGCTAACTTTATTCTAGGGATCAAGCTTTGGCGAGATTGCAAGAATAAGATATTAGGCTTATCACAAGCTAGATATATAGATAAGGTCTTAGAACGGTTTAGTATGCAAAACTCCAAGAAAGGATTACTTCCTTTCAGACATGGAGTTCTTCTGTCTGATGACCAAAGGCCTAAGACTCAAGAGGAAGTAGATATGATGAGACAAGTTCCTTATGCTTCTGCAGTAGGAAGTCTCATGTATGCCATGCTTTCTACTAGACTAGATATCTGTTATTCAGTTGGCATGGTCAGCCGATATCAATCAAATCTAGGACCAAAACATTGGCAAGCTGTAAATCATATTCTCAAGTATCTACGGAGAACGAGAGATTATATGCTTGTTTACCATTGTGAGGATTTGATTCCTATTGGCTATACAGATTCAGACTTTTAATCTGATCTATATTTCAGAAAGTCCACATCAGGATGTGTTTTCACCTTGGGAGGTGGAGCCATAACATGGAGGAGTGTCAAGCAATCTTGTATTGCGGACTCCACAATGGAAGCTAAATATGTTGATGCTTGTGAAGCAGAATATGTTGCTACTTGTGAAGCAGCAAAAGAAGCTGTATGGCTCAAGAAATTCCTTTCTGACCTTGGTGTAGTGAGAATTGAGCAAGTTCCCATTACTTTGTTTTGCGACAATAGTGGAGCAATTGCATAATCAAAATATCCAAGGAATCACAAGAAAGGAAAGCACATTGAGAGAAAGTACCACATCATTAGAGATATTATTGCTTGTGGAGATGTGGTGGTAGCAAAGATTGAAAGTGCAAATAATCTAGCAGATCCATTTACCAAACCCTTGACTCAAAGGACTTTCGAGTCACATTTGGAGGGAATGGGAGTTAGATTAATGCACAATAGTCTTTAGGGCAAGTGGGAGATTGTTAGGATTAGTGCTCTTAAATCCTATTGTATGATGCTATGTATGATATTATGTATGACATTATGTATGACTTAATATTGTGTTTAATAAAGTTGTTTTATTATTATCTAAAATAATGGTAACATGAATATTCGGACATTATCATATAGTCCATGAGATGCAAAGTATGTGATTTATGTGAAAAGTCACAGAAGATATAAATCACAAGTTCTTTGTAAACTCAGAATTGTAGTTCGTAGTCGGTGATGAAATTGGGCGTTTCATCTGCGAAGAATATAACGTATTAACTAAGATGATTTGTCTTGATCATGGAAGTAGTGACTTCTAGTTGATATGTTTTAAGAGTTAAGACATATTGAACTGGACCGCATTGAGATTTATTATTCTCCTAATGACTGTCAATTGAATAATAAATCTCACGACTTATATTCACATGAACTCTTAATCCTGAGAGAATAATGGACCTAATCATGAAGTGTAGGTTGCTTTGATATATCAAGAGTAAGATCTAAAGTAACAATCAAAACCTCAGTATGTTGAGCAGCCACATTTAACGTTGATGGAACATATATTCTTAAGATGGAATTCATAGTCTCTTAACGGAGATAAAAAATATTCCCTTGAGATAAGTTTAATGGGTTTGTTATTCAGAATGTTAGGCCTAACTACTTTAGTAAATAGTTACTAAAGTATATATATTTATGAAATTGGATTTCATAAATATATGATAAATAACTTAATGGATTAAACCGAGTACTCAAGGATTAAGATGTAGTAATTCACAAAGTGGCAGTCTACATTCATGACTTTGTGTTACTACGAATATTTTATAAAGAGGTTGCATGTACAATAAAGTCTTGGGATATAATTTATTAATAAGGCCTAGAGTGCAATTATATTTATATAGTGGTATTAAATATAATTAATGGTAACTTTAGACTTGTCAATGTTAGGATAAGTGCCCTTAAATCCTATTGTATGATGCTATGTATAATATTAAGTATGACATTATGTATGACATTATGTGTGATTTAATATTGTGTTTAATAAAGTTGTTTTATTATTATCTGAAATAATGGTAACATAAATATTCGGACATTATCATATAGTCCATGAGATGCATAGTATGTGATTTATGTGATTTAGTCACAGAAGATATAAGTCACAAGTTCTTTGTAAACTCAGAATTGTAGTTCGTAGTCGATGATGAAATTGAGCGTTTCATCTGCAAAGACTATAACATATCAATTACGATGATTTGTCTTGATCATGGAAGTGGAGACTTCTAGTTGATATGTTGATATGTTTTAAGAGTTAAGACATATTGAACTGGACCACTGTGAGATTTATTATTCTCCTAACGACTGTCAAATGAATAATAAATCTCACGACTTGTATTTGCATGAACTTTTAATCCTGAGAGAACAATGGACCTGATCATGAAGTGTAGGTTGCTTTGATATATCAAGAGTGAGATCTAAAGTAACGGTCAAAACCTCAGTATGTTGGGCAGCCGCATTTAGTGTTGATGGAACATATATTCTCAAGATGGAATTCATGGTCTTTTAACGGAGATACAAAATATTCCCTTGAGATAAGTTTAATGGGTTTGTTATTCAGAGAGCTAGGCCTAACCACTTTAGTAAGATTAAAGTATATATTTATGAAATTAGATTTCATAAATATATGGTGAATAACTTAAAAGGATTAAACCGGGTACTCAAGGATTAAGATGTAGTAATTTACAAAGTGGCAGTCTACATTCATGACTTTGCATTACTACGAATATTTTATGACTGGGTTGCATGTACAATAAAGTCTTGGAATATAATTTATAGATAAGGCCTAGAGTGCAACTATATTTATATAGTGGTATTAAATATAGTTAATGGTAACTTTGGACTTGTCAAGAGTTGACAGAAAAGCCCAAGGCCCATTGGAGCTAGTGTCTTATTGGTCCCTTTTGGTCCCACTCCATGCCACATACTAGAGCCCAATTGAAAAGGCCCAAAAGGCTAGCCCAATTAGATAATCAGTTATAAGGAGAGAAACATACAGAATTTTGTAGAGAACCTTTTACACGAAATGGTGTATGTGAGTGTTGGACACTCTAAAACTCTCACTTGAACATTCCATATAACTGATTGAGAGACAACACATCTTGGGCGTTAGTGGAATTGGAGTGAAGATTAGAAGTATTCCCAAGTGCTTACAATCTTTGTTTTGAAATTCACCACACCAAGGTACACTTTCTTATTCTTGAATTCTGAAATTTACATAGTGCATGTTATCAATTGCAAATGAAGTAGATCCATTTTTTATTTAATTTTTCCGCTGCGCACTCTCATATTTCTATCAGTCAAAAGTTGATAGAAAAATCCAAGGCCCATTGGAGCTAGTGTCTTATTTGTTCCCTTTTGGTCCCACTCCAAGCCACACACTAAAGCCCAATTGGAAAGGCCCAAAAGGCTAGCCCAATTAGATAATCAGTTATATGGAGAGAAACATACAGAATTTTAGTATGAATATGAATTGGTATGTATGAGAGTGTAAGACACTCTTTCATTCTCTCTAGAACATACACATATAACTGATTAAGAGACCACACATCTTGAGCATGAAGTGGAATTGGAGTGAAGATTGAAAGTGTTCCCAAGTGCTTCTGATCTTCGGTTTTGAATTTCACTGCATCAAGGTACACTCTTTTGTTCTTAAATTCTGAAACTTACATAGTACATGTTATCTATTACGAATGAACATAGTACATGTTATCTATTGCGAATGAAGTAGATCTGTTAACTTTCCACTGCGTACATGCATATTTCCATCATCCCTACCCTCGAGTGTATCAACTAAGCTAGCAAACCTACCCATTTCTATGGAAAATGAAAATGGAAGTAAAAATCGTGAGATGAGGAAGGGAAGGACCCTAAAAACTATATGTAAACTAAAAGGTACTTACGAAAATAGGGAGTGGGGAACCTCAGACTGCTTCTTTAAAGGTTTAGAAAGATAGGAAAAATGGGAAAGATGGTCCCCTCATACCCCTTATATAGGGAGAAAAGATGAGTGGGAAAACTCCCACACGAAACCCCATAAGAAATCACAGTTGTTGATCTTCATCGCGTCGTAGAACGTGGGGGACACAGCGCCGTACTGGGCATTAAATGGAGCGTTGCGAATTCCGAAGCATCAAGGACGTGAGCAGAGCAAGCGAAAAGACACCACCATCTAAGAACACTCCCAAAACGTGTGAAACTTGCGAAGCATTATTAAAACCCCATTTCCCTTAAATGGAAAGGAATGGAGATTTGAAGGGCTATTGTGGAAGCAAATAATCCGAGGACACTCTAAGGCCTATAAGCCCCAGCCGAGGATGACCAAAAGCCTACACATATGTTAACCCAAGTCTGACACGTCGGCTAAGACCGAGGAGGGAAGGCGTCAAGACCACGCGGAACCTAGCTAAGACTTAGAGTAAGAGGTCTGAGGAAAGGAGGCTAAATGGCTCGTCGTCCGAGGAGCCCGATGAGCAAATGCACCTCGGGAGTGCCTTATATGGCTCCCTACACCAGAAAGTAAAGCACTGTGGAAGACATCAAAGTTGTGCAAGCAACGAAAAGGGGAAATATCCGGGAAGGTGGCTATCACCTCCACATTTAATGCTCTGCACCAACTGAACTATCTGCGTTTATGAGAAAAAGACACCAAAACAGTGACTCAACAGCTCACAAACCTCTCAACCACCTCCAAAAGTGTCTTGATGGGACAAGCATCCGAATTATCCCCCCTAAGACGTACAGATGGAGGGCCGAGATGCAACGGGGAGGGCTATATAGAGAAAGGAACTCCACTGGAAATGGGATGAACATTCTAGAGAGAAAGAGAAAAAGGAAAAAACTGAAACTTGTTGTAATAAGATCAGCCTTGACTTTTAATGAACATTTCATCCTTGGACTTGCCCGAGGAAGAACTTACCTTGAATTTATGTCTCTTTCACTCAAGTTATTTACGTTAGTCCTGTTATCCACAAGCTTGTAATTACTTAGCATTGTAGTTGATCCAGAGAACCCACTCTCTTACAAATTTATTGTGTTGGGCTTGCTGTACTGGGTTCCACTGTTCTAAGAGGGCTTGAGCCATATTTCGAGTCCTTACAACACCTATAAAGGTTTAATTCATTTTAGGGTAAATTGCATTTTTCATCCTTCGAATTTGGGACATGCATGGTATTTACTTATTCACTCAAATTTCCAAATTTTTCATTTTGATCTTTCAAATTAATTTCTAAAGTGTATCGATTTGTTGAACATCCTAATTTGTTGATGTGGCTAATAGTTAGCTGATTCTGATATAACTTTGTTGATATGGGCGAGCAGAGGTCTAATGTGGCTTAGTCACAAATAAAAAGTGGACCAAGGTGTGGCATGTCTCACATTCATCTGTATGCACGTGTGACACAATCTCAATGTTACAAGTGTTAGTTTGAAATTACAAAACAGTTTGAAATTACAAAACAAATGAAGATAAACCACATATGTCTAACAAAAACAGTCCTAATTGTTGATTTGAGCCTCCAAATCAATAAACACTCATTCCATTCATTGATTGAACCCCAATAGTCGATTTCAACGTAGAAAAAGAAAAGTTAATAGGATGAAAAAACCCATAACCTCTACAATTGGACTAAGTACAGAATGATCATGCAGGTGTTTTGTTATATAGAAAAAATAGGGTTTGATTTACCTCCAGTACTTTTTAATTGGAATCTCCTTTTATTATAATGAGAAATTGTTATATCACCCACTAACTAAATAAAATATGGAGATTAAAACTCATTACCACTTGTCATTGTGTATTTAAAACAAAAGGAAATATTCAATTAAAAAAGTATTGGAAATAAGTCAAATTCAAAAATATATGAACATAAAGTGTCAATTACCAATAAGTAGTTTAAGAGGTAGACAAGTAACCTAGGGAGTAGTGATGATCAGTAGAAATAGACCTGTCACTGGACTACCACCAGCATTTGAGAGGCTTTATGTGTAACATATTTGGATGTAAGAATCGATCCTTAGCATCTTTACAGGCCATTCATCAGGCTTAAATCTTAATGGTTGTCAATTAAGGGGTGAGACACAGCTTAGAAAATTCATATGTGTGTTAAAATACTTAGTATTCTAACCCAAAAAAAAAAAAAAAAAAACCTTGGTCAAATACTAATAGCATTTGGAAAGAATATTAATAAATGGAATCTTCACAATTGCATTTGCTATAGTGGAGGCTGAAACTAAGGATTGTTGGACTTGATTCCTTACAAGGTTGCTTAATGATATTGTATTGGAAGTAAGAGCGAAAATGGAATTTTCAACCAAAAAATAGTATATGTGATCTTGACAAACCTCTTTACTTGAAATTCTGCCTGTTGATATTCATGTTGTTTTCTAGCAATTGATGAGAATATGAGTTTTATCATCTATTAAATTGAAATCAACCAAAAAAAAAAAAAAAGATATAAGCATACCTACGGACTTCAATCAACATGATTGAGGTTATGGGTTTTCTTTTTCTATGTTGGAATCTATTAAATTCTTTTGACTTTTGTTACTCGTTTTTGTATAGTCATAGACTCATGATAGTGCTTACCATTAGTTTTCAGTCAATTTCTTTCCTTCAACTATAATCTTGAATATTGTTAGGGAATAATCATCCATACAAATGCTAGAAATTCGATTTCACTAGTTTTGTACCTATTGGCTATTAGGGCCAGCTTCCAGAACCTCAAATACCCTGGCAAGTAACCTATCATATCAAGGACACCATGTCAAAGCAGGACTGGCTCATCGTAGCAATGGAGCACAACTCTGGCTGAGAAGAACTTATTCATATATTTATTCTTTTTATGGAAGAAAACCATTGACTTACTAATTTAATAAGAAAGCAAAATATCTGTGACTTTTTAAACCGGTCGCTTTTAGCGAGAAAACTTTTTCCCTCTCGCTTTTATTTTTGGAATTTTTTAGAGAGAGTTTCAACTTATGGCGTCTGCTCTTGAGTCCTAATGATAACTCTTTATAATCAGACCAAGACACCAATTGGTTTTTGGGTGTTTGATTACTTGTCCCAGCTAGTTACTTCAATTTTTTCCCCCTACTTATTTTTTCATTAAAATATATTTTATGTGAAGTCCCTTTCTTTAAACTGAGGAACCAAGAGGGAGTGGAAGGGAGGGAAGAATCAAAGGAGGATTTTGGATGCGAATCTCTATAGTTCAAACATTTCCCTAGTTGAAGTGTGTAAGTGCAAGTTAGACTTTAAGACAACTCAAATGTATATGACCTAAATCCAAACGGTACATTTGGGTGTCAAGCTTGGTGAGTATCAAAAATGTCATTTTTAACACTATAGCATAAAAAGGAAAAGAATGGCAGAACAGAAAAGTAAAGAATGACAAAGGATATACGTGAAAAACCCTGTGAAAGGGATGAAAAACCACAGTGGGTGAAGGATAGAATATCATTCTCCCTTAAAAGCTATGTAATATGTAGAAAGTTTAAGGTTTACACAATATTGTTCTTCCTAAAACCCTACACTTTTTCTGCCTTTCTTCCCTACCCAGATTTCTTCTTCTGTCTCTTTTTTCTTTGCTCAGCAACATTCTCTTCTTATAGTACGAGAGGAATGTTGCTGGTTGTACAAGAACAAATGTCTCATTCTCATTCTCTCTTGCAAACCCTAACACAGCTACTAGTACTATTCTGTGACTGGAAGAGAGAAAAATTGTTTTTGTCAAGGTAGGGGGCTAAAGGGCAGCTCTGTACCATCGTGAAGGACAAGTAGAGAGGAGGAGAGGGTAAGCGTGAGGCCTAAGGGCATTGCACGTGTCCTTGGCAGTGGTCCAACCTAGTACTAACTAATGAAGGGTGTCCTATAACCTCTGACCAATAAGGCCTGAATTCTGTCTCATGGTAGTGTTCGGTGTCCATGCCAGACTATGCATCTCTCTTCCTCCAATGGTTATCACACTGTTGGCACAAGCCAAAGGCGTGGCTCCCCTCACCAAAGTCCTTGCTTTTGTATCTCAAGGTTGTCCAGGTGGAGGGCCAAGATGTAGCCAAGTCGGTATACTCACTTGCACCGGCTTATGTACTGTACAAAGTGTCAATAGTTCACTAAAAAATGTCAACCCTACATGAAACCACTCAAACCATATGATCTCACTTAAATCGACCATAACCATCTGCAAAATAGAGTAATCATACAAACATGCACTTTTGATCCCTATTTTTTTTACGCACCTACTTTAGTCCCTGGAAATTGAAAAACATTTCCATTTTGGTCCCTGCCATCATCTTAATAACGTAAATATCCTACGTGGCAGATAGAGTGCTTTGTTGGCATTTTAGATACTAGCGTGGCCATTAAAATAATATTAAAAAATTTCTTTGTCATTTAGATAATTCTATGTCAGTATTTAAATTAATAAAAAAAATCCAAATCAGAAAATTCAAAAAAAATTAAAAAATAAACCTTAAATCTAATTAAATTAAATAATTAAATTAAGTTTTTTGGGTTACCTTTCATTATTTTTCACGTAAGAACATTCATGTTCTTCTTTTCCTAGAACATGAACTTTATGTTCTTCCCCAACAAAAAAAACCGATTTCCAACGAACCCATAACCCAAAAATTTTCTTGGGAAACAAACATACAAAAAACCCAATTTCAGCTATAAAAAAAAAAATCATAAATCCCAAAGCCTCCATTTTCTCAAACCCTAGCAAAATCATCAAATCCCAAAGCAACAAAGTACCAAATCAATCCAAAAATACAACCAACCCAAACAAAAAAATATCAAACACTCAAACCTAATACACAAACCTAGAAAATCCTAGCCACCACCACTACTAATCAAACAATAAAACCCACCACCACCACCACCATCCTATCAAACAACCAAACCCACCACCACCACCACCACTACCGATCAAACAATCAAGAGAGAGAGAGAGAGAGAGAGAGAAAACTTAGGGTTTGTGTGGGTTTGGTCTCTTGCTATCTATCTTTAATCTAGTAAGGATCTAGGCGGCTGGGTTGATGATTCAAGAAGCGTGGGTCTATTATGTTGGCTATAAATTTGGTTGATTTCATTTGTGATTTAAGATTGTGAAGGGATAAACAATAGATGTGTGGGTGCTTAATTAAGTGTTTGTTTCTTAAGAAAAACAAAAGGAAAATGAATTTTTTTAAAAGAAATGATTTTCGTTTTTTTTATAAAACTAATTATTTTTTATGGCTTTTTAAAAAAATTAAAATGCTGATGTGGCATTATTTAAATGCTAAATGATTTTTTTTTTTATTATTAGCCACACCAATTTCTAAAATGCCAACAATACACTCCGTCTATCACATAGGATATTTCCGTTAATAAGATGATGATAGGGACCAAAATGGAAATGATTTTCGATTTCTAGGGACTAAAGTAGCGTAAAAAATGTAGGGACCAAAATGGGAATCAACCCAAAATGTAGGGAGCAAAAGTGTATTTTCGTCTTATATAAACTAGGTGTTGATCACTTCATCCTTTAAATATAAAATATGAGGTCTTTCACACCTAAAACTTGTTGGGCTACTCTTAATCACCCCAAAACAAAGAAAAACTAGCACAACATTTTAAAAATTAGCACAAAACAAAGTCCAAAACCAGCTTTGGACTAGGTCAAACCAGCCCAAAATTGACCATACCACATTGTGATACGTGGAATATAACTGCACTGCACCGCACATGTGACTGCCAAACTAAGGTGTGGTGTGGTGTAGTGATGGTTTTGGCCAAACTGCACAAGTTAGGTGATAAAAATGGACCCAAACCGCATTGTGAACACCCTTACCTTCAACGGTCGTCATAATATGCATTTGCAATTTTACTTCGTTTGTTTCACTGTAAAATGTTTTCAAATGTAAAATGTTTTATTTTATATTTGAAAATATTTTTAGTAAAATATTTTCAAGTTTTTGGTTTGACAGGTAAAAATTTTCAAGCACAAACATTGAACCAACAACCCAGCCACCAAATTTTTGGGGGGGAGGGGGAAGCAAATATGTGTTTTTTATTATAAAAAAAAAATTACCAAGTTTTGAAAAGGATTTTATAGTTAACAAAAAACATTTTCAGGTTTGACTAAATTTTACAATGAAACAAATACAATAAATTGCTAAAAATGTTTTCTATAAAACAAATGGAGCGGCTACACTACCTAACCATACGACACATCATGATAGTGTAAAACATAAATTAATAAGTAAGTAGTCCTTTGAATCCATTGAAAATATTAGGAAATGTCAGTTAAGTTACAAGATTCTAGAGGAGTAATATGATTTTATTCAAACAATCATTGCCTTTTTCACTATATTCAAAAACTACAGGTGACAATAGTGTCTAGTTAATAGCAATGTAGTTTATGACGATTGTTCCAATATAGGAGGACTCGTCAAGATATTTGTAGTCGTTTAAGTTACAACTTTTTTTTTGTTGAGTAGAAACAATAGTAGACTTTATTAATGAGAAATCATGCTATACAATAGGAAAGAGGAAGGAGGGGCATTCTTCTTACCAAACAATGGCCTCCTCCTCCTTTTTTGTAGCACTAGCCAAAGCTAAGGCAGCACGATTACCTCGTAAAGGTATACTATGAAAAGAAATAAAAGCAAAACTATCCTTAATAAGATTGATTTCTTCGAGTATCCAAGCGACCTCAAGAGAACAAATTCTATCCGAAATCAGCAGGTCCATCAATTCAGCAAAATTGCATTCAACATACAACTTGAAGAAACTTATACTTTGACAAAACAACAGAGCCACTCTCATCATTGAAGTAGCTGTGCAGAGAGGATTCAAGTTCTTTTGTTCTCGACGACATGTTGCCGCTAAGACTTCTCCCTTGCAATTTTGAATAAGCAATCCAACCCCAATAGATGAGCTGTTCCTTGATTGTGAAATGGCCAGACTCAATTTATGAATTGAATCCGAGGGAGGTGGCTGCCATTTTGGTAAAAGACGAGTTGGTGCCTTGGTATTTCTCTGCTGAACTTCCACATATTCCAGCCTATATAATTCAGGCCTGACCACGAATCCTTGAAGGATGGAATTTTTTTTCTCGAAAATCAACTTGTTTCTGCAATTCCATATCATCCAACATGCTGTGCAGAGGGTGTCAAAATCTGGACAAGATAATTTCTTGAGAGCAACCTCCAAAGCATCAATGAAGCTAATGTGTTATGGTAGCCTGAGATCATTCCAAAATGGTGTTTGCCGCCAAACAGCCTGTGCAAATGAACACCCCCAAAATAGATGGCTACACATCTCAGCTTCATCAACACACAATGCACAAGAGAAGGAATTAGAAATCTTCCTGTCAAAAAGCTTAGTTTGTGTGGGAAGCACATCACTGCTTACCCTCCATATAAATGTATTTGTTAGGAACATATTTGATGTAATTGGCTAATCCTTTGACAAAACGCACTTTACTTGTAATTGGGTAGATCTAGGATGGGTTTAGTACTTCAAGAAACAAGTGTTCAAGTTTAGTATTTAAGCCATGCAAAATCTGACCAAGAAACAAGTGAAGAAGTGTTGTTCATTAAAGCTCGACAGCAGTCTTGACAGAAAGACTTCTATTGAGATTTAATATTGAAGCTCGACAGAAGCTCGACAGAAGTTGTATCTGTCGAGAATTACGAAATCAGAAATTCCAGATCTGATTACACGCATATCCTTGAGTATTTGTGTAGGGTTTCTTTTCTCACAACCCTAGAGATATATAAGGATTATTTTAAAGGCCGTCACACTTGATGCAAAGGTTGTTGCACTAATTTTTACATGCATTGTGCTACTGGAGACAGAATTTGCCCTAGTTTATCATATTCTCAGTAGAAGCTACTGCGTCTTTACGCCAAGGGTTTTGTGACCAAGGAGCTTCCTGATCTTCATCGTTGATGAACTGAAGAACTTTGCAGCCAACAATCCTTCTCAAGTTGGTGTGTTAGTCACGTACTAGGATCCGTGCATCATTGGTTAGTCACGTACTGGGAGTCGTGCATTGAACGGAGAGATTGCCACTACAAAACAAGTCCAATTGGGTATTGAGGTAAGGGTTCAACTGTAGGTTTGTAATAGGTACTGGGATTCCTTTTACTTGTAACCGCTTGTTTTGATAATAGTGGATTCTCAAGAGTGGTGACCTTAAATTCACCCGGTGGGGTTTTGCTTCAGTGGTTTTCCCTATTCGTAAACAAATACCTATGTCGAATTTATTTTTCGCTGCATTTAACTTAGTTGGTGATTTGTTTGTGCTGCCACGCTTATTGCATGTAATTGAATCTAATTAATTCACTTGGATATTTAATTGATTAATTTACCAAAGGGGTCAATACATTTTTGGCCTATCAAGTGGTATCAGAGCGGGCACTCTGATTAGGTTTAATCTTTGCTGCAAAGGTTGTTGCACTAATTTTTACATGCATTGTGCTACTGGAGACAAAATTTGCCCTAGTTCATCATATTCTCAGTAGAAGCTACTGCGTCTTTACGCCAAGGGTTTTGTGACCAAGGAGTTTCCTGATCTTCATCGTTGATGAACTGAAGAACTTTGCAGCCAACAATCCTTCTCAAGTTGGTGTGTTAGTCACGTACTAGGATCCGTGCATTATTGGTTAGTCACGTACTGGGAGTCGTGCATTGAACGGAGAGATTGCCACTACAAAACAAGTCCAATTGGGTATTGAGGTAAGGGTTCAACTGTAGGTTTGTATTAGGTACTGGGATTCCTTTTACTTGTAACCGCTTGTTTTGATAATAGTGGATTCTTAGGAGTGGTGACCTTAAATTCACCTGGTGGGGTTTTGCTTCAGTGGTTTTCCCTATTCGTAAACAAATACCTATGTCGAATTTATTTTTCGCTGCATTTAACTTAGTTGGTGATTTGTTTGTGCTGCCACGCTTATTGCATGTAATTGAATCTAATTAATTCACTTGGATATTTAATTGATTAATTTACCAAAGGGGTCAATACATTTTTGGCCTATCAAGTGGTATCAGAGCGGGCACTCTGATTAGGTTTAATCTTTGTTGTGTGATCCATTGACCCCTGTTGTCATGGCTACAAGCGGCATGAAAATATCTTTTATTTCAAATACATCTTGCTTTTCTAATCTCTATTTGATTGAGTGTCTCAAAAAATGTAAGTCTAAAAGTTATTTGAAAGCTATCTTAATGGTTGTTGAAAAAGGTCTTAGTGTGACAAGGAAGAAACTAGACTGCCTCAAAATGAAAATGTGCAAAGGTTCGTCTGAGAAGGGTGAAAATTAAAGATTTTGTACATAAGTGGCAGATGAGAGAGAAAACCATTCCTACTAATTTGTCAAGCAAGCATGAAGTGTGCTTTATGATGAAGTCTGCATTTAAGGTAATGGACACATGTTTATGGTACCTTGATAGTGGGTGCTCAAGACACATGACTGGAAACCGTTCTCTCTTCAAGGTTTTCAAGTCTAAGAAAGGTAGAAATGTCATTTTCGGTGATGGGAGCAAATCACAAATAAAAGGGAAAGGAACCATCTCTCTACCTGGACTGCCAGATATTACAAATGTGTTGTATGTAGAAGGTCTGGGAGTGACCTTGTTGAGCATAAGTCAGATATGTGATCAAGACTTCATGGTGCTGTTCTCAAAAGAGAAATGCCTTGTGTTGAATGAGTCTGGGAAGAAACTCATAAACGGAGTCTACACTCTAGATAACTGCTATGGATTAGTACCTGATGCTGATATTGTGTGCAATAGTATTCGTTTGCCAAATGAAGACCTATTACACCAAAGGATGGGACATGCTAGTTACAAACATCTGTCAATTATATCTAAGCATGAATTAGTGTTGGGAATACCAAAGCACAGCAGGGTTAGCAATGTTGTGTGTGGATCGTGTCAGCTTGGGAAACAAACGAAAGCAAAACATCCAGGCACTTAGACATCAGCTACATCTAGACCTTTGGAGCTACTACATTTGGATCTCATGGGTCCAACAAGACTGCAAAATGAGAAGAACGTGAAGATTGTTTGAATTTGCAATGATCATGGTAAAGAATTCGCGAACTCATACATGGAATCTTTTTGTACTAGATCTGGTATATCTCAAGAATTCTTTGCTCCCATTACTCCTCAGCAAAATGGTGTAGTAGAAAGAAATAACAGAGTCATTTAGGAGATGGCTAAAGCCATGTTACACAATAAAGATGTGGCCAGAAATTTATGGGGAGAAGCAGTCAACACCGCATGTCATACGGTTAACAAGGTATATTTCAGACCCGGTACAAAGAAGACTCCCTATGAATTATGGAAGGGAAGAAAGCCAAATGTGAAGTATTTCAGAATCTTTGAAAGTACTTGTTTCATCCTCAAGGATAGAGAGAATGTGGGAAAGTTTGACTCTCAAAGCGATGAAGGAATATTTTTGGGATACTTCTCCACAAGCAAAGCTTATCGGGTGTACAACAAAAGAACCAAGAAAGTAATGGAAACTGTCAATATTGTTATTGTTGAAGCTTCAAATTCTGGTTCTGAGAAAATTAGTGAGGAAATACGTAAGGCAATTCTTCCTTCAGAGCCTAAGGTTGTTCAAGAAGAAGTTGATCAAGAGCCCGTTTCTCCTAGTACCCCAAGTGTTGTAGAAGTCTCAGCAGATATTCCTACATCACCAGAGTCTGAATCTCATGAAGAGAAAGGACCTTCCTCAAGGATCAAGCTGAATCACCCTCCTGAAGTTATTGTGGGAAATATGAATGAACTTACACTAAGAAAGCATATAGTTGATAAATGTGTCGCTAACTTTGTGTCTTTTTCTTGCTATTTGTCACAGGTTGAACCCACCAAGGTTGAGGATGCTCTCTAGGATGAAAGCTGGGTTGAGGCCATGCATGATGAATTGCTCCAGTTTCAAAGGAATAATGTCTGGACCCTAGTACCTAGACCGAAAGGAAAGCACATTATTGGCACAAAGTGGATATTCCGCAATAAATTTGATAAAGAGGGAAATGTGATTCGCAACAAGGCTCGTCTGGTGGCCCAAGGATACTCTCAAGTGGAAGGAGTAGATTTTGATGAAACATTTGCTCCTGTAGCTCTTATAGAATCCATTAGGGTTCTTCTAGCCCTGGCTTTGTCACTTGAAGTTCAAGCTTTATCAAATGGATGTGAAGACTGCATTCTTAAACGGGTTTCTTATAGAAGATGTCTATGTTACTTAGCCTAAAGGAATCATTGATCCACACTTTCCGAATCGTGTGTTGTACCTCAAGAAGGCTCTCTATGGACTTGCAAGCACCCAGAGCTGTTTTGGGTTTTCTAGTTGTTCCTGAATAATTTCCATGTTAGCTCTAGCAGTCATTAGAACAGTTGAAGGTTGATGTTGAATGATAAGTTGTCGAGCAACCTTGTCGTCTTCATCAGACCCTTGAGCATCCTCCTTATCATCCTTACTAAGTTTGGACTGGCCAGGGCTTCCTTTTCTTTGTGCAATTTTTGGAGCAACCGCACGCATCCAAGGACCGAATTGAAGTTCACCCTCATTCGTTGAAAGACAACCTTTATGTACCTTTCGACACTCCCGATCTTGATGACCAAGTATACCACATCTATAAGGTGGGAAGCCTTTCATACTTAAAGAAAACCCAACATTCTTCCACTCCTTCAACATGAATCATTTTTCCTCTCATAAGAGGTTTGGTGACATCAATATCCACCCGAATCCTAAGGAAAGGATCCCAAGCTAAACCACTTTTCGGAGCATCAATCAAAATTGGCACACCAATCTCATTGGCAATCCTAGTACCAACGACGGAATTCATACTTTTGATGGGGATATTGAAAACCCGGATCCAAAATGGGGAGTATTGGAAGGAAACATTACCTGGACTGAGATCACCATTGAATTGCTTCATTAAAATCAATCTCTTGTCAAAGGACCAAGGACTTCTATCTAAGACCTCCGTCATGTCTTCTTCACTTGTAAAAATAGCCAAAAGGAGATTATTGCCAACCTCTTTAGTGGTAACACCATGTGACCCCTGCCAAAGTTTCTGGATTGTAGATTTAAACACCGCCCTATTAAATTCCTTATTGATTTGTAACTTGAATAAGATACTGAATTTTGCTTGATGTTTAGAGTTTGATACATCCTGGGAGCTCACGGCCAAAACACATTTTTCCTCGTCCGATAGCTTAAACTTTTTCCACATCTCCTCCATCACCGTATCCATTGGGAAAGAAATTAGTAACAGAGTGAAAGAAAGGATTAATAGAAAGGAATTGCAAGACCAGAAAGGATAAGAAGAGAAGAAAGTAAGAGAAGAGAATCCCCTACTACAGTCAACAATGCAGACCGGAGGGGTTTAGATCTTGCGTTAGGGAATGCAAGTTTGTTCCTTTTACTTTCCAAGACTACAGAGAGCCAAGGAGAGAAAAGTTTACAATTGATAACGTTTAAGTTACAACTTAAAGCACCAATATGAGAGAGAGAGCTTAACACCTTTTTTGTATTTTTGGCAAAATAATTTATTACAAGGAGAAGAGGACATGAGGAAGCCCCATATCCATCTTAAAAAAAAGTATTTTTAAAAAGGTTGTCCTCTAATTTACGATCCAAGATTACAGAGCATAATTTTGTGCAATATATCAGAATTATAATAAAGCAGAGAGCAATATCTACAGATGAATTGGACATACACTTGTACCCCCCCAAGTTCAAACAAGAACAATGGGATCAAGCACAACTCTAAAATGTATTGAACAAACTATACAATCACTCTGCATAAAGCCTTGCCACTTCCGATGAAAATACATAAAAACTGCACACATGTATATAATATATATCGTACTCACAATAGTACTAAAACACACTATCTGCAATTCCTCATCAGATGGGATTTGGGGCTTGAAAAGCTTTTAGCACTTGTGTTCTCAGGAAATTTCTTGTTGTCTGTACCCTTCCCAGGCGTCCCACATCCACTGAAATCGAGAACACGTTGCTCCGTCTGTGTGTTTACAAAACAAATATATATATATATATATATATATAAAATAAATGTAAGGAATTGGAAATAGTAGATTCATTAAGAAACAACATGAAAAGGAAGGGCAGGCACGGCAGTTTATACTTTATACTAAAACCTGCTCTACTAACTGATCCAAGGCACTCAATTTAGAAGGGGGTGTCTGCAAATATGGTTCAAATAACATCCTGTAATAATTGTGAGGAATGTCCATTTTATTTTGACCAGAATTAGTCCAGCACACATTAGTAGAAATGCCAATGGAAAAGACTTGTACACAACAAGGTATAAAAGCTACAAAAGAAGAGCTACAAAAGAAGTGTTGATGGTAAATAAAGGAGTCCACACACACACGCACGCACATGCACACTGCATTCCTTAGAAATGTTCCTTACCAAGAAACCAGGAGGCATATTCTCCTGGTTGTTATGAAGAAAACAATTGTCCGGGTCAGATAAATTCTTGTCGCTGGAGCAAAATGTCTTTGAGGGCATTTCAGGATCATCATTTGTCAAAGCATCCAAGGCATTGGCATATGTAGTTGCAGTATCCTCACTTAGGTGTCTCATCAACCCAATGGCATCATAGCACCTCATCCCAGGGCTCAAGAAGTATCCCAAATCCTGCTGAGGTAATTTAATATGCCATACAGTTTACAGTCATAGAAAATACAACACAAACAAGCATGACAAAAAAAAAAAAACCCCCATAAATTTACATTTTTGCTGTCTGGTCAATTATCATATGTTACATTTTCTTTAATCAGGTGGTCAGAATTCTCAACAATGAGATCCATAGTTCTGACCACTTTAATATTTTTTTTCCCTTTTTTTTTTTTTTTTTCTCTTTTGGTAAAGTATGCTATTCACAACTCATATAGAATATGCATATGCCATGTGATATTCAGATCATGTGTCGTGCTAAGAATATACTCATCAAACTGCATGAGCAAGAGATTCATGAGTAAAACAGATTTGTTTTTTTAAAATTGTTTCTTGGCCTGAAGTAAGCTGTTCCAAAACCAAGAAATTAGACTGGTAGATTTAGTGATTTGAGCGATTTTTGAACTTTTTTTTTCCAATAAAATTTACAAAAGCGTTCCCATCCCAGTCAAGTTTTAGTCCAAATGACAACAATCTACTTTGCATTAGAGGTGCCCGATCATATAAATCTATATTAATTTTTTTCAAGATTTCATTCTCTGATTCTTTGGCTTTATTTGCAAGGATTCCAATTTCAAGATTTTGGCCATATATGTTGTGCTCCAAATTTTATGAGAAGCTAGGATTTGTGGCTACAAGTTTGCTTAGTTCTCAGTGTACAGCTTGATGATTCCACAGGGCTTAAAACAATTGTGAATTATAGGTTCTCAGATGTTATTTAACATCTTCTCAAAAAAAAAAAAAAGTTATTTAACATGTTACCAAAATTCAGAAAACAAAAAGGAAATGAGGGAGGGGAGGGGAGTGTATGAGCAACTATTCGGCTTTAAATTACCTCAAGTGTCATGTCTGCATCAACTCTTGGTGGGAGAAAAGTACTTAAAAACCAAGGAGACTTCCATGCTGATGGAGATTCAATTCCTCTTTTTCTATCTGGAGTCTCATCAAATCTATAAATTGAGGAATAGAAAATAGCAAAGAACAAAGAAATCTGATCAGAATCTCAGAATGTAACAAAGAAGAAATTTGTGCTGACAGAACTACAGGTTTACTCAAAAAGAGATAATAGAGCACATTGACTAATTTCAAGACTTTCAACCAATGAGACTGAAAAATCCATAGTCACAGAATGTTATAGGGGTTCTCTATTGTTCAACACTAGTGCAATGATTTTATAAAAGTATAAAAAATAGAAAATAAAAGGATACAATAAATTGAGATTACATGCATACATATAAGCAAACATACATATGGGCTTAAAGATATACCCAAAATTAAATAAACTACATGTGAACAAGTTAAGATGGCAAGTCCTGCTCCATGCTTGATGTCAAAGTTCATGAAAATGTAATTCATGTAGATTTTCATGACCATACATGTGCAAGCACTTTTCTTCTTATGAAAGTGGATGGCAATATAATGGCTCCAAAACTGTTTCACTAATATGTGCTTTGTATGGTTCATCAAAAAAATATGTGCTTTGTATGTTACAACAGCTAGAAAAGAAGCTAACCGAATTGCTTAATTTTACTCCTTATGCGTATATCCAAAAAACCTATAACAATGTGCTCTGCTCGATTAAGAAAATTTCAGAAAGTACAAGTTTCTGAATTCTGCAACAATGATTTATCATTGCCTTGTATCTAATAATGGATCAAAGAATAAATGATATATAAAATATCGGTCCTATGAAAAGCCATAAGCATGTAACTTACATGCTAAAGCTTTGAATATCAGCATCGTTCCCATAATTTCCACTGGTTTCTATAGGCCTTAATGATGGTGCACATTCTGAAGATGTAGCTGGAACTATACACTTCTCATTTTTCAGAGAGGATGACTCTATATTGTCACCCTGGTATGACTTGGTGTCCAACCTTATAACATATTGGCCTTTGGGACTCAAAATTGCCATACTCAAGGCTCTAGTTGTTTGATGTTCATCTGTATCCGGAGAAAAGACCAGCTGATCATCTGAATTACGCTCAACAAGCAGTCCTGTAGGCTGTAGAAGCATTAAAAGGATCCATATAAACCAGGAAGTTAGTAAACAAAACAAACATGGATCAACAACTAAGAGATGTCGCAGACCAGAAGCTAACCATTTGGTGATTTGAAACCTACATGTTTCTATAATACAAGTGAATGCATGGTATTTTATTTCCAACTCAAAAGTTATAGGATCAATTGATAATTAATAGTACCATATGATGCACAAAAGAGTTTCTCCACTTAAGTTATACAAGAGATTGTATAAAATTGTAAAAAAAAATTTAGTATCTTACATAACGTGGGCCAAGAAAAATTAAATAATCGAGCTGATTAGAAGACGAGAGGAACGGGATAAAGTGGAAACTGTGCCAAACGCCAAAGGTTTCACAGTTCAAGGCTAAACACCAAATAGTATAAACACCACTAGGATCAAGCTCTTCCAAAAACATTTAACTATTCTTGGAATTGCATCTAACTAAAAATCAAATTTGTAGTAAGAAAAAAAAGACCCTAAAGCAATGAAAAAAAAATTATAAAACAACTCATGATTAAATTATCCAAATCAAAAACTCATGATTATGAAAGTTGTGTCAGCATCTACCTTGGCCTTAGGATCAATATTCAAGGTACTCTTCTTAATCTTCTCTAGAGAATTAGTGATTCCAACATCTTTCTCTAATATTCTACTTTCCTTTGCAATGCTCTCTTTATTCTCCTCAAAAGCATGGTCTGTATTAGCTTTATCATGCATTGATTCTGCAGTGTTCACTTTCTGGTCAACTACACAATCGAGCATCTCCTCAATAGAAGATATGGACATTGCCAAAGCCCCATTCTCATCTAAAATAGATTCCAGGGAAGAAAAAGGACTTGTCAAGCTAAATTTCTTCATGTTTTTGTCCTTTCCCAGTTTTTTGTCTCCCTTTGTTTCTTCAACTGGTGACAAAAAATCACGCAGTCTCTTTTTCATGATGGTTGGCGTACATGTAAAGCTCTTACTGGCATTCTTTAATATAGCTTCTGGAGTACTTTTGTGACTTGGTGAATCCCATAAGCTGCATGGTGAGGACAAGTTCATTGGACGCATGAGTAGTTGACGAATCCCAAGAGGGCTATATGCTTGCTGTATATCACCACCAGATGCTATGGGATCAAAGTTGAGAGAAGGAATATCTAAGCTTGGAAAACAAGGAGGCTCATAACACAGAGATCCTGAACCCCTTCTGTCTTTATATGCAGTAGCACCATTCTCATCCATTGAGGGAAGGAGTTGCATAGAATCTGAGTTCACTGAACCAAACAAATCTGCAGAAGCCAGCTTTGAAGTAACCATTGCTTCATCTGACTTTGAAATTTGTTTTGCATTCTCATCATTGGAGAAAAATTTTCGCATAGAATCTGAGACTACTGCACTAAAAATATCAACAGGAACGAGTTTTGGATTATTCTTTGCCTCATCTATTTTCATAGGGTCATCTTTTTCATCTACATCAATATCAGGAGAATCAACATAGATGAAGTCATCTCTTGAACTTGTAATGGCCTTGAATTCTGAAGTTCCTCCTTGTACATCCTTTAGAGGGTCACATGACTCCATAGCAAAAATTCTGGTGTTTGCAGAGTTCTGAGAGTCAGATTGGCAAATCACTGAATTTTTTCCCGCATCCAGGTTATTTGATCGTTCTGTCACATTGCCATCAAAAAAGAATCCAGGAATTCTTGTATCTGAGAATGTATTCTCAAAAAAATCACTCTCAGATATCAATAGGTTCATGTTTTCCATTGTAGCAGAAGTGTTGAATCCCACAGAACTCCGTGATAGAATAGAATGTTTGTCACGGATTTCATTTACACAATTGCTATGTTCAGATGTTCCAAAACCTGATGATTCCTGCGAGTCATCCACAAAGATGTTGGGCAGATTATGGGAACTAAAGTGGTAATCCTCATGTCCAGGAGTTTCAGCTTCCAGTAATGAATATTTCTCCATATTATGCCCCTTTCTACAACCTGTTTCCGCAGTCCTAAGATTCCGTGCTGCATTTTCTGTTCCAGAATCAAATTGAGAGCAAATGACAGCTATTGATCCTTGACTACAATCTGAATTTTCATCTTCAACCATATCTACTTGACACTGCTGCACACCCACAGAGGATGAACTTGGATTTCCTACATAAGGCAGACCTTGAAACTGTTCAAGTAATCCTGATGCCAAATAAGATTGCAATTTCTTTTTCACAGAGCTGTTCCAGTGATTTTTTATTGCATTGTCCGTCCTGATGCAAACAAGCACAATGATGTTTTAGAACCATTCTCATTTTGTCAACATATATTTCTGAATTCATCGTAATATATATGCAATCTAAATTTACCTTCAATTGTGATAAAGTAGCAACACATTTCCACATAGATACAATGAAAATGTATTAAGCATTATGATTATCTAAAGAGATGCCTACCTTCCAGGCAAGAATTTTGATAACTCAGCCCACTTGTTCCCATAAATTTGATGAGCACGAATTAGAGCCAGCTCCTCTTCCTCTGTCCATGGTTCCTTGCTTATGTTAGGATTAAGATGGTTATGCCACCTGAAAAAAAAAAGGATTATATAAAACTAACCTACAATGCAGCACTGATAAGGCCTATGCTTCAGTTGTTCTCCTAAACTAGTAGCTTCTTCTGTTATGATAATGGATTAGTTTGAAGTATTCGACTTTTATGCTTCTGTAAGCTGGGTGTAAATAAGCCTTCATGAAAGTGTTCCAGTATACATAGTTCACTTATATTAAGATTATGTCATGAAAAAGACATATAAAAGGAAGCAACCTAGTATAATTCAATTCTTGCAAACAAGAAGATAAAAATGTGCTAATGAAGGTCCTTACCTTAAAGATTTTGAAGAGAATGAGTAAAATGAATGAGCAAATTAATGATCATACCTTTCTCGACACTGCTTTCCAATACGTCCAGGCAATGCTTCTGCAATGGTTGACCACTTCTTTGACCCATATCTATTCACTAACTCGATTATTTTTTCATCCTCCTGTTTATGATGCAATGAAATCAGCCACTTATACAGTGTCACTATCTACAAACAAGCACTTTGAAGGTGGAACTGTAAAGCATTCTGACAATGTCGAAAGCAACTCACCTCTTTAGACCATGGACCTTTGAAGAGTTCAGGATTCAAGACCTTCTGCCACCTGTGCAGGCACTGCACATCTGTCCGATCTTTAAAACATTCCGCTGCATATTACACAATATCTTGCATGAAAATATTATCTTTGCAATGAAACTATCTTTACATTAAAATTCAATGGCTAAGAAAGCTCCACTTCGTTTATCAGGGAAAGAAAATAAAATATATTTGAATTTTATTTCAAGCTTCTTCGAGTTGATTATTTAAATTTATCAGAAGCAGTGGCAAAAGTGAGATAATTAATGGATGTGAAAGCATAAAAGTGATGAAGTGAGAACAAGCAACATTTACAAGAATGTTGTCATGTTTCATATTACCTATTCTTTTCCAACTTTTTCCTTTATAATGTTCAACTGCCCTCCGCAATAGCTCATCCTGTATATAAAGATACAAACCGTTGTGATAAGTTGCTTATAAACGAAAGGACACATGTAAACCAAAATTTTCATCCCAAGAGTACCTCTTCGGCAGTCCATTTTCCCAGTGTTGAGCGTCTTGTGGGGCCACTAGTCCTCCTAAAATACAGACATTTTTAGTACTCCATAAGAACCAATTTCTAAAACAAATGAAGCATAATCTGACTGATGATAGAACAATTCATTTCCTAGAGAGAAAGAGGGACATACAAGCACTAGAAAGACGAGTATATGTTCAATACCTAAACCCTCCCAATTAAAAAGTAATAAGAAAATGTAAATTTAATCATTTAAACCATAGTTTGACACTCACTTCACATGTGGGTCCATACTCCCAATTAAAAAGTTCTCAAGTCAAAATCACTTACTTTGATACCATAATAAACTACCACTAACCCGAAAAAACTTAAGCCGATAAAAAGGAGTGAATTTAATTTAATCATTTAACCATTATACTTACAATTATAACATGGGTTACAAAACTACAAACTACAAAATTGATTAGGGAACAGTTTAAATTACCCAATAATAGGCCTCATTTTCTGAGAAGCATCAGTTTCTCGACCAGGGCCAGTAGTAACAGGAGGTCGAACTCGCTTACAACTTGTAGTGCTAAACCTTGACATTGTTCTTTCCCAATAAAAGAGTGAAACCAATCCCCAAGAACATTATAATCCTTTCTAGAAGGTTCTAGTTGCGCAAACACCGTGACCAAATCACAGGCTGAAACGGGCAATGAAAAAGCAATTAACTTGGTTAATCAAAAACAACCAAAAGTAATTCTTTGTTGAAATTAAGAACCCTAAGTAATTTGACTTGGTTAGTAAAGTGTAAACAGAAAATCCAAATTCTCAAACGAAATAGAAGAATTTTCAAAGGAAATGACTTTAATTTTTTTTTTTAAGTGACGGAAATGAAATGCAACTTCCAAAATTCAAATTCCCAAAAGAATTGGTGACGGTATATACTCACCAAACAGTGTTTCAGAATACACAGAGAGACAGAGAGTAATTGTGTTTTTGCGTGCAATTTCCAGATCCTATCGACGAAACGGTGAAGAAGGACCTGCAAATGCACTACGAGTTCTTCACTGTGAGAGAGAGAGAGAGAGAAACGGTCGAGAAGAATTTGAAAAATGGAAGTGTATGATGATGAAGAAGGAGAACTTATATATGTGGGTTAAATGTCGAGCAAGTTGCGCAGCATCGAACGGTGGAAAATCGAGGGTGAAGTCTGGAGTCAAAGATGACTCCTACCCTTATATTTTAAATCCTAACGGCTCCTTCACCGGCCTTAGCCGGTAATGTATGTTTTCTATTTTCTTTTCTTATGTTTTTTTTTTGGGGTTTAACCTCTCACTTAAATCCCTTCTATAGTAATTGAGATTCAATTTTTTTGAGTATCTTTTCACTTATATTCTTACTAAAGTAATTGAGATTCGATGACGACAAAAACACTTTACTGATTAACATAATCAATTACTACAATTTTTTTATTTGGTATAAAATTGGGTCTAATTTACATTTACACCATTTCATCAAGCCAAAAAGTATCATAATTGACCCCAAGAAGTTGGCTTAATGATTCCTAATACCTTATGATATCCATAAGATTCTGGGATTGAAATTTCTTGCCCGCATCTTGGGGCTCCCATGGGATTCATTCTTCTATGTAATAATCTGGTGTGATAGGGGGATTGCATACACTTAAGGGAATAGTCAGATATTCGAAAATGTCTAAACACCCTCATTTGTCAAAAAAAAAAATCATAATTATTTCAATTATTTTCTATTTTAAAGCTTGGACAAAGAAAAGTTTAAATCCAGTGATCCTTTAACGACAGAAAAATTTGCACCCACTAATAGTTTGTCTTTATATTGTAGTAATTCCTCTCTTCCTCTTTCATTTGGGAGGTTTGATTCAGAAATGTATCCTTTGTTTCTTATTAATGAAAATTTTCATTTAGCCAAAAAAAGAATAAAAAATAAATCCTGTCGAGGACTTTGCAAACAATTTCTTCATGAACATGTTGTCTACAATTCAGTTTTGCCAAATTAGAACAGTTAGCTTTAATAGTGGTTAATTTTAAGCAATTTGGACAAAAAGCTTTGGACTCTAGCATATATGAATATATTTTGTTGAACTTCCAGTATATTTGCACGGGTTAGCGACTAGTATACTATAAAATCGAAGCCTTTGACCAATATTTAACTTTTTTTAGAGTTACCACATTTTTACACATCAGCATTATTTAAAAAAATAAAAAACTATTTCTAACTAAATTGTGAAAATCAAACCCGATGCCAAAAGCAAATCATCAAACCCAATGGTGAGTTGATTTAAGTCAGATTCGTCCATGTCAGCCATCCATAACTAGACCAAGTCCAGAATAATCCACAAGGGGGACCAATGAAGAGAATCTTAAAAATGAATAAGGTTCAACTACAAATATTATGATCGTCCACGATAACCTGATCATCCATGTCATACAGGGCTACAAACGACTGAGTAACACTTAGTAAATTTTTGGGCGTTTTTCTACAAGTTTTATGTAACTAGACCATGATCTGTTGTTCCAGAACGTGGAAAAAGTTCCTCGTAATCCACTCCATTTTCTCCATTAACTTCACACATCTCCCACGATGATAGTGGATCCGAACAAGTAGACTCACTCAAAACTCTCTATAAAAGGATCAAGTCTCATTCTACCGAGATAAGTTCTACTATTCACAATTCACTATCTTTGTGTTCTAGAGAGAAAACTGACTTAACCGTCGGAGGGTCCTTGGTCGGTTCACACCGGTCACCTTTGACATTCTTTTTCTCTTCTGGTACTCAAACCATCACTGTAGTCCGGAGTATCCAACCTATTGATTTTCATGCATCA
This sequence comes from Notholithocarpus densiflorus, assembly GCA_030021035.2. Classification (NCBI taxonomy): domain Eukaryota; kingdom Viridiplantae; phylum Streptophyta; class Magnoliopsida; order Fagales; family Fagaceae; genus Notholithocarpus; species Notholithocarpus densiflorus. The sequence continues at coordinate 1,646,733 of JARYZH020000007.1, forward strand.
TCAACCTCAATATTTATTTTTTAGAAAAAAACTGATTTTATTTTTCTTATTTCTTTGCTTGATTTCTGCCCGACTATTCGCGTAAAGCTTCTCTCAATCTCTCGATTATTGTCATCAGTTTGGGGAGAGAAAAACAAAACCCATACTTCTCAGGTTCACTTTCCCTCATTGTAGTCTAAACTATATCCCTCACGATCCCAGTTTTTGGCCAATATCTTCGGGCTGAAAGATGACCACTTGGGACCAATGCCCAGTTTTGATCTTTTCTTGGAGATTATGAGAAGAAAGAGATAGACTTTACAAATAAGATAACCAAAAATTATCCCACAATAATGATTAATACAAGGAATTTCCCGTTCTGACAAATGCCAGCCCGATTCGGTGTTTCGGGCGAGATTTCGGTGTCTTGGATGAAATTGATGTTCAAGACCGAAATTCCCTTTCATCTTTGTTTGAAGCTAAGAAAAAAAAAATGATGGATTTGAACCCTTCTTTGTTCTATGTTTTAATTGTTTCTCTTATGCGAACATAGGAGGAGAGAAAATAAGATAATGAACAAGACGAAGAAAACATTGACGCATAGAGAGGTGAGGTAGGAGAAGGGAGGATTAAGTGTCCGTTTGGCAAAAATTATTTTTGCCAAATTATTTTACTATTCAGTTTATTTTTGTTACTATTCATGGGTCCCACTGCACTTTTTGGTACTATTCATAGGTCTCATTATACTATTTCAGCTAACTTTTACTTTTATCTACAATACTTTCAGCAAAAAATTTTCAATTTCAGCAAAATAAGTGGATCCCAAATAGACTATTGGAAAAGGCAAGAAGGCAATCACGTGGGAATATAAAAAGTGGGCCAGTAGGAAACTTCCAAGAAGGTTCATATTTTTCATTTACCCAACATGTTTAGCTTATTTACCAAAGGACCATACGGGATTTTTTTTTTTTTTTTTTGGTTAAAAACTATTTTCTTTTTGCATTTCCTGTTTTTAACTTTATTTAATGTATGACTCTTATTTACAATAAAGTTAAAAACAAAGTAGAAGTCGTAAATATAATACTTGGTATAATCTTATAAGTTTTTTTTTCCTGAGAAAGAATCCTTTTAAGTTTTTTTTTTTTTTTTTTTTTGAGAAATATAAAGTAATTTGTAGTTCTTAGTTATGTATATTATGTCAAATTTATTATTTTCTCTAATGATTTACTAATTCTTTAACATACATCATTATTGTAAGTGATTTTTCACCTTATTAATGATTTTGTTAACTAAACATTTATTGAAAATTTTAGGATAATTTGTGTTGAAAATTATGTTATATGTTTCTTTAGTATAGATAAAGTGATGCACGGTATACAAATTACATTATATTGACGCAAAATTGTCTTTTTATAGATGAAACCATAATTCATATGATTATTTAATATATAAATTTACTATCAATGTTTTTTTTTTTTTTTTCAATAGTGTCTATAAGGTGTTTGATAATGGGTCTCAGTGAGGATGGGTATGGAGTGAAACTATGGACGATTGTTTGGTGAATATGATGGGACATTAATTAAGAAACAATACTTTTTGAGTGAAGATTATTGAAGAAAATTAAAAAAAAAAGTTACTACCCAAGCACATGAGCTATTATATACGAGTACATGCTTTCCATCCTTCGATATTTATTGTGCAATTCTCTTTTTCATTTGGCTTCTCCAAAATCATCTTATTGAAAGCATTAAAAATTAGAATTTATAATAAAGCGACCCAACACTAAATAAATTCATATTAAACTAGAGTTGAATTTTTGAAAATATATTCTAATTAAATTAGGTAAGTTATTTTTCTTTTACAAATTTTCTAATTTCATATTTTATTAATTAATTTATACTCATTATTAATCATGAATCATATATAAATAAATATTGAATTAACCTGTACATCGTACGAGTTAGCGACTAGTAGCATTTATTCATGAATGTGGCCATGCATATATAAAGAGTTATCCGCTAGTTTCCCATTATATACAATACAAGGATAAGTAAAGTTTGGTTTTTTGGCTTAACTGGCAAGGAACGTGTGTGTGTCTATATATAAATATATATATATATATCCAAACAACATTTGAAGGACTTTGTTGACTAATGATGATACACAAAAATCGTCAGTGAGTTGATCGTCCAAACGCGCGTCAATCGGGTACTTGAAGAACAAAAGGGTGAAGAACCTACAGAGAGCACCGGTGGGCCAAAGACCCTCCGAAGGTTAAGTCAGTGATGGAAGAATCTCTAATAACTCAAGGACATAAGAGCTAAGAGAATTTCAGCACACCTTAGATATGAGGAAGCTTGATGCTTATATAGTGGCAAAGGGCTAACCAAGATCCCATGAATATAAGATTTTTCCTTGTATGGAGGATACAGAGTTAATGCTCTGAAATCTCACGGCCCTACTTCCCATATTGGGAAGACACAAACATGGAATAGGGTCTTTGGGCGTGGAGAACACGCAAAGGTTTGTAGGGCCCAACATATCCAGTCGTCGGGTTCACCCTAACCCATCCGTTGGTCTAGGCGTCATTCCCCTATCGTGTTGTACGTCGTACCTATCCGTCGGCTTTTATGCGCTTACCACCCGTTAGGACCAACTGCTAGGTAACCGACAGATCTCTATGAAGCTGACGGATCTCCATGAGGCTGATAGATCTTGTGGTGGTGGAATAGGACCTCTGTCCTGACGAACCTTCAGGTGAGGTGTTTTCGTCTCGATGAGTCGAAGGTCCTAAAAAATACTTATGCCGAAAATATCCTTATCAACTACCCCCTACTCTGTTATTCATCGGGATGGCTAATGGATCATGAAGTACATCGGGATCTTTAGGGTCATTAACTATCTTGTCTTCTGGGTCATTAATAGGGGCATTAACTATCTTGTCTCGAGGTTTAGGTCATTAATGGGGGCATTAATGCCTTTGACCTACTCTAGGTGACACGTGGCGCTTTTGTATTGGTTGTTTTGAATAGTTGCGTCACTTCATTTCTCATGCCTCTTCGCCCTATAAATAGCCCAATTCCTTCATTAGCCTTTCTATTTATTTGTTTCACTTGTTCATGTGCTCTGGGCTTCTTCATCCATTCATCGGTTTCCATCTGATTGTCAGTCGCTTTCAGGGATCATTCGTTGAGACTAGCCTTCAACCGTCAGTTTTCAAAGTAAGTCTCTTGTATCCGATTTCTTTATTTTTCATTCGTACCTCTTTTTCTTTTTTGTTTCTTCTTTGCAACCCTAATGGCCGTCAGTCTAGTGTTTAATCCTCGCTTGAGTAGATACTTAGCATTCATTCGTCGCTTATGGGTGAGAGGATGTCAGGTGATAGAGAAGTGACGAGTGAAAATTCATCGTTAATCTATTTGGTTGCGGGTGTAGACACAACGGATGGAGTTGCCACCTAGTTTTTGCAATGGTCTAGAAACCATATATATAGCGTCCTCTCGAGGAAGGACCTTTTGATCTTACTACCAGAGATATGGGTTCGGAGTTAAGGTATAGTCTTGGGAAGGTGTTAGGCACCCAAAACCGCCCAACCCTAAGGTTGGCTTCCCTTCATTGTGTCTTATGTCTTAACTCTATTAAAGGCACACTAAACATTGCATCTATACTCACACACACAACATGGCATCAATCATCCTTAACCATACATCTATCATGCATATCAAACAACCTAACATTCATCTAATCATGGCATATCATCACATCACAAACCCTAGCATACATCTAATCATGGCATATCCTAACATTCTTCTAGCATACATGTCACATCATCCTAGCATTCATCTAGCATGGCATAACATAAACCCTAGCACGCTACTATCATCATGTCATCATATCCTATCCAAGGCAACAACATAGGTATGGCAAGCAAACATAGATCATGACATATGTCCCATGCTTTTAGACATGAAATCAAACATCAAGCAAACACATTACATCATTAAAATGCATGTTCACACCAATACACAACTTACCTCACTTACCTTGCAGCAACTCAACACTTATGGCATTATGCATGAGCATATGAATGCATGTTCATGGCATCAAACAAGGAAAACACAAGATGAACTCTAATTCTAACATATGAAGAGCAAACAAGCAAACAAACGTGTGAAACAGAAACATAAAACCATGAAAACGTGAAAAAGTATTTAAAACAGAAGTATACATATGAAAGCAGAAGCAAAAATGAAGGAAATAAAATTAGGGTTTCTGGGCTGGTTTATTCGTACGCCTAAACAATCTTGCATGCGCATAATCAAGCTTGCATATGCAGCCTTGATCATGTGCACGTGGGTTTCTACCCAGAAATCCTAGAAACACAGCAAACAGTGCAAGGTTTCAAAACATGATTTCTAGCAACCTAACATGCTTTTAAGATATACAAACACATAAACCTAAACTAAACAAACATACTAAAACATAAAACTAGTAAAGAAACAAAAAAAAAATAGAATTAAAATCAGAAAAATAAAAGAAAAAGTTTGAAAGAGTACCTCAAAGAAAAAAGCATCTAGGCTTGATTTTTGGTCATTCCCCTTAGTCAAATCTATCACAAATCAATAAACATATGATTAGTAATCTTAAAATTCAAAGATCAAGGCTAGAAAAGGCCCTAATCAAATAAAATTGACTTGATGATTTTTTTTTTTTTTTTTGTGAAAAACTCCCTCTTTGATTCACTATTTCTAGTGAATCTTAGTGTTTTCCCATGGGATTTCTGTGTGTTTTTGAAAGGTACCATATATGACTATTTATATTGTGAAAATGGGGGTTTGAAACGGCTCTCAGACGATGTGGGATTCATTCCAAACCTCAATCTTTAATGCATAAAACTTGTCTTTCTGGTGCTCCTGAAACCTTACCTGCGTGCACATGCTCTTGCCTGCGTTCGCAAGCTCTCAGGCTGCGTACGCAGGTTCATGCCTACGTACGCAGGCTTAAGGTTTCTTTTGGCCTTTATTTTCCAAAAATGGATTTTTATCTCATTAAAAAGTTATATTTTTCATTTTAACTCATTTTAACATCTCTCAAGTCAATTTTTAATTTGATTGGGCCCTAAACTAACCTTATGTTTTAGAATTTCAGTATCATTGGAGAACGGGGGCCCGAGTCGTAAGGGGTACAAAATGCGGTGTCTACAGTGGGCGACGACAACGTTTATCCATCAGGATACGAACCCATGGTGGAGGATCCAGCTGACTCTCTAGAAAAGGAATCGTCGGCCTATTCTCTCGAGGAAGAGGAAGGAGAAGAAGGAGAAGAGGAAGAGGAAGAGGAAGAGGAAGAAGAGGTGGTAGAAGAAGAGGTAAAGAAACCCTTTAGCTCGTCGGGCAAGGATTTCATGTCGTTCATCCTTCTGCCTATTTGGTCGGTGAACGACTTTATTCCTAAAATGACGAAGGATGTCTTTAATAGGCTCTGTCCCCACTTCCAAATTCCTAACGACATTCCTATACAAATGGCGAGAAAAAAAAGAAAACAAGAAATGCTACTCTAGAAGAACCGCGGATGTCTTCTATAAAGCCTTATTTATTGCTAGGCTAAGGTTGCCCCTCACTGAGCTGCATCGCCAGCTCACCGATTACCTAGATGTGTTCGTTTGTCAAATTGCCCCAAACGTATGGAGGATTTTTCTAGGGGCTGAAGTGTTGTAGGGCCAAATAAGTGGGGGTTGTCGTCGCCTTACCCTCGACAAATTATTTTATTGCTACAAGCCCCAATAGATAGCGGCGTCCAAGGGTTTCTTCAACTTTGTATGTTGCAAATTGTCGCTTAGGCTAGTGTTTGATATGCCTAATTCCAACCGTGATTGGAAAGGCAGGTACTTCTTCATACAGGGTTCAAATTGGGTGTGCAGGCCTGACGAATGGGATAGTATGCCTGACGGGTTTGACAACACTTGGGGTGTTTTAGATAAGTCTAATGAGTCGTTGGTCCCTGCGTTGTGTCTCGTCTGTCATCCTTTACTTTTATCTAACCCTAACTCATGCCATTCTTTGTTTTTCTATAGTTCAAGAGCGCCCGACGATCAGTGAGGAGTAGGAGGACTTTCTCCAATGTATTCTTTCAATCCCACTTGAGGAGAGAAGTTGGAAAAAGCAAGTCACACTCGATAGTCTCCACGCTTTTTGTGGTGGACCCATACTGACGAACGAGGCCCGACGGTTGGACACTCAATCTTGCTTACATAAGTTTCTTCCTTTGTTTCCTTCCCTTGCTTTTCTACATATACCCGTTTCCTCAATTTTGTAATATGTATCTCGATTCAGAGATGGATCTCGGGAAGAGAAGGTCCCTGGAGGTGAAGAAGGCCATTGCCGCCCGTGCAAAAGTAGGAGGGTCATCGACCTTTTCAGTCAAGGTTGGCCGAAAAAGGAAAGGTCGGGGCGACGATGAACGCTCGTATAAGAAAGCGTCTAACCCTTCTGTCCGTCTGGACCAGGTAAGGCCTTCTTAGAAGACTTTTGAGCCCCTGTGCCATGGTGTGGGTAAAGGTCTCATGACCTCCTAGGGTCCCGTCACCCCTGTGCTCGTTGCCCTACTCGTGAGAGATAAACGGTATGCTATGGAGACGGCTTTATCCATCATAAAGGATGTAGACCTCGACTAGTATTTCGAGCATGAGACGGAGTCCTTGGGGGATTCTGGTCTTTTCGACCTAACGAGGGTAAGTTTTTATCTTGGTTGCTTATCCCTTCTGTGGATCCAAATTCTAAACATTCGTCACCCTTTCCCATTTTCAAGCCCTTATGAAGATGTGAGCCCTTCAGGTCAGATGCGATGCTCAGGAGGCAGTGGTCAGGCGTCTTCAATCCCGTATGGCCTCTAACAGTGAGGAGACGAAGAAGTTCAAGGAGGCCCTTCATCTCTTTAATGGCAAGGTCAAGGATCAGAAGGCCTAGATTGAAGGGAGAGCCCATCGGGTAGAGGAGCTGACCAAAGCCAACACTAACTTGACGATTGAACTGGCTGCCCTTCGTGAGCAGGTTGGTAAGGCCAAAGCCGATGCTGTGGAGGAGTACAAAGATTCTCAACCCTACTTTGACGAGTTGGGGGGTCAGTATGGCGAAGGCTTTGAGGATTTCTGCAAGTCGTTGCCTTCTTACCTAGTCTAGACTTCTCTCAAATCCAAATTAACACCACGGTCCCAATGACCCCTGGTGAGCCTAACCATGCCTAACGCTCCTCCAGCTTAACTTAGTTTTTGTATATATTAAAGATAATCTGGAAACAATTTTGATGCCTTGCTTTGTCATAAGTGACATTTTATGGCTTCGTCAGTTTTGACAACGTCCTATTTATATATTTGCACTTTCTCTACCTTATTTTTGCATGTGTTTCATTCGTCACTTTTACTTGGCTCATTTATTTTTGTATGAACGTCTATTTGAACTTTATTCGTCGCATCTTTCAAACGATTGACGGATCTGTCAGCTTTATAAGTTTTGCTAAACCATGCATCATATCATTCGATTTGCAAATCATGCGCCAAACCATACATTGCTTTGGTTACCAACTTGTGGGAGTGACTTGGAATTTTTTACTAGTGACTGGGCACCCGTCGGTCCGTCCTGTAGGAAGGACTTATTATTTCTGTATGACTAGGCACCCGGCGGTGTCCCTAGTCGTTGGTCCACCCCATAGGTAGGACTTATTATTTTTCTAAATGACTAGGCACCTGTTGGTGTCCTTTGTCGTCGGTCCACCCTGTAGGTAGGACTTACTATTTTTCTGAATGACTAGGCACCCGTCATTGTCCTTAGCTGTTGGTCCACCCCGTAGGTAGGACTTGTTATTTTTCTAAATGACTAGGCATCCTTTGGTGTCCTTAGTCATCGATCCACCCCGTAGGTAGGACTTATGGTTTCTCTAAATGACTAGGCACCCGTCAGTGTCCTTAGTCGTCCGTCCACCCCGTAGGTAGGACTCACAATTTTTATCAAACTCTTATTGTAGACACACAATTTCTCGAGAATAGTTTCTTTATTTAGAAAAATAACCTGAATAAAACAATGCAGATAATCTTGCCCGATGGGGCTTTGGAATCTTAAAAACAAAAATAAACTAAAAAAACTAAAAACTCAATGGTCTATTATGGAAAAGAAAAGCAATAATGTAGTTTGTAGTTGTTGTACTACTGGTAATATCTCCTTAGGTGTTCGGTGTTCCAGGGGTGGTGTAGCCTTTGCCCGTTAAGTATCTCTAGGTGTTAAGTGCCCCTTCTATAGCAATCAACGATCCTATAGGGTCCTTCCCAATTGGGGCCTAACTTGCCTTGTGTGAGATCTTTAGTGGCCGTCATCACCTTCCTCAAGACGAGGTCTCCGATGCCGAAGCGTCGAGGCTTAACCTTTGTATTGTAGCACTTGGCCATTAGGTCCTGGTAGTGAGCCATCCGTTGTTCAACCATCTCCCTAACTTCATCCAGCATGTCTAAATGTAGACATATTCCTTCTTCATTCCTTTCTTCGTTGTAATGAGCTATCCTACAGCTTGCTAGTCCCACTTTCTGCTAGAATGACGGCCTCACTCCCGAACACAAGGCAGAAGGTGTCTCACCTATTGGTGTCCGCGCTGTTGTTTTGTATGCCTATAAGACACTTGGTAGTTCGTCAACCATATCCCCTTTATCCTCTCAAGCTAAGTCTTGATTATCTTGAGCAAGGATTAGCTTGTAACTTCAACCTATCCATTGGCCTGTGGGTGGGCAGGCGAAGACTAGTGGTTCTTAATCCCCAATTGCTAGCAGAAGTCTCTGAACACACCATTATTGAATTGTTTCCCATTGTCAAAGACAAATATTCTAGGGATTTCGAACTGGCAAACGATGCTTCTCCAAACGAAGCTTCGAACATTCTTCTCTATGATGGTCGCTAGTGCCTCTACTTCTACCCACTTGGTGAAGTAGGTTATTCCAACGACAAGGAACTTGAGCTGTCGCATTGCCGTAAGGTAGGGTCCCATGATATCAAGTCCCCATTGGGAAAAGGGCTCGGAGTGAGCTGTTCCGATGGCTGTCTTGTAATGTTGTTAAAATGTTGGCACTTGTCACATGCTTTTACATAGGACTGGGCATCCTTCTGCATGGTAGCCCAATAGTATTCTACTCGTACTAGTTTGTGAACTAACGATCGTGCCCCCGCGTGGTTCCTGCACACCCCCTCTTAGACTTCTCTCATGACATAGTCCATTTCTTCGCGAACTAAACACCTCAGGTATGGGCGTGAGAAACCTATTTTGTAAAGTACATCTCCTATCAGCACAAACCGCAATGCTCGAACCTTCAACCTTTGAGAAGCATTGTGGTCTTCTAGTAGAATTATGTTTCTGAGGTAGGAGACAATCAGAGCCATCCAATCAACTCCTATTGGTATTACCTGCACTTCTATTTCTTCAATGGCAGGGGAGTGTTGTGTGAAGGATAGTACCTGACTGTTGATGGTCATGTGTTCTGCAAACGCTGCTTTGGCCAAACAGTTCTCTTCCCTCGAGATCTACACAAATTTTGTTGTGAAATTCTGATCCATCTGTCTTTTGACAAGACTAAGGTACTTTTTCATCTGTTCCCCATTGGCCTCGTAATCCCCGTTGACATGTCCGACGATGACTTGTGAATCACTATGGATGACTACCAACGAGGCCCCTGCTGCTTTAGCCAAGTTAAGGCTTGTCAGCGGAGCTTCGTACTCGGCATTGTTATTGGTTGTCACGAATTGGAGGCAGACTGCGCACTCTATCACGTCCCCCTTTAGAGACTGTAGGACTTCTCCGACCCTGCCATAATTTCGGTTGGACGATCTATCCGTCCGAACCACCCATGGGATTACCCCCTAGCCTTTGTCCTCCTTCATTATGAACTCAGCGACGAAGTCAGCCAATGCCTGGGCTTTGATCACAATCCTAGGGTGGTACTGTACTTCAAACTCACTCAGCTCAATCGCCCACAAAACTAATCTTCTGACTGCCTCTGGGTTGTTCATTGTTTTCCTTAGTGGTATGTCCGTCTGGACCACTATGGTGTGTGCTTGAAAGTATGGAGGATATCTCTCTTCTGCTCTCCTAAGTGCTTGGCTGGTGTAGTACACGAGCAGCTAGACGTGATTTTCTTCTTGGATGAAAGTCGAGCTGATAGCCGTTTAGGACAAGGCCAGGTAGAGGGAAAGCTCTTCATTAGGCTTGGACAGGCTAAGTAGTGGTGGAGACGCGAGGTACACGTTCAGCTCTTCAAATGCCTTTTGGCATTTGTCAGTCCACTCGAAGGTCTTTTTTAGCATCTAAAAGAATGGCAAGCATTTGTTCGTTGCTCTAAAAACAAATTTGTTGAGGACCGCGATCCTTCTATTCAGACTTTGTACCTCTTTGACGGTTCTTGGAGGTGTCATTTCTAGGATAGCTCGGATTTTTTCAGGGTTGGCCTCAACGCCCCGTTGGGATACCATGAAGCCAAGGAACTTCCTACACGATACCCTGAACACGCATTTGGCGGGATTGAGCTTCATGACGTAGAGACGAAGGGTCTCAAACATTTCTTGAAGCTCACGTAGGTGGCATCCTTCCTCCTTACTTTTTACCAGCATGTCGTCTACATACACTTCAATGTTTCGTTCGATTTGCTGGATGAAAATCCTATTCACAAGTCTTTGATATGTCGCCCTAGCATTTTTCAATTCAAATGGCATCACCTTGTAGCAAAAAAGCCCTTGGCTTATGACAAACGACGTTTTCTCTTGGTCAGATTCGTCAAGCTTGATCTGGTTATAACCAGAGAAGGCGTCCATGAAGCTTAGTAGCTGGTGTCCAGCCGTCAAGTCTACAAGAAGGTCGATCCGCGGGAGCAGGTAATTGTCCTTTCGGTAGGCCCTGTTTAGGTCAGTGAAGTCCACTCACATCCTCCACTTGCCATTTGCTTTTTTTAACCATCACTATGTTGGCCAACCACTCGAGGTAGTAGACTTCTCTAATGAAGCCTACATCCAATAGCTTGTGAGCTTCTTCAACTATGGTCTTGTCTCTTTCTTGGGAGAAGACTCTCTTCATCTACCGCATGGGAAGGAAGGATGGAGAGACATTGAGCTGATGAACCATAGTACTTGGATCAATCCCTAGCATGTCTGCATGGCTCCAAGTGAAGACGTCTAGATTATTCCTCAAGAAGAAGGTGAGCTCCTTGCGGACCAAAGGGCTGGCTTGTGTGCCAATGCAAGTGATTCGGTCTAGACGGTTGTCATCTAGGGGAATTTCTTCCAAGTTCTCCGTCGGCTTTACCATGTCCCGTTGCTCTTCAATGTTTAACGCCTCCAAGTGATCATTAATCTCCAACATAGCTATGTAGCATTCGCGAGCTGCCATCTGGACTCCGCGCACTTCTCCTACCCCATATTCCATTGAGAACTTCACTAGCAAGTGGTAGGTAGAGGTGGCTGCTCTCCATGCGTTGAGTGTAGGTCGCCTGATGATGGCATTATCAGCAGAAGAGTAGTCAATGACCAAGAAGGTGATTTCCTTAGTGAGTTGCCGAGGATAAGTGCCAATGGTTACTAGTAGGGTAATGGTTCCGACGGGGAAGACTTTAGTACCACCGAATCCCATGAGTGGCGTGTCCGATGATAGAATTTATTCCTTGTCAATCCTCATCTGCTAGAAGGCAAGGTAGTAGATGATGTCAGCCAAGCTCCCATTGTCTACTAGGACCTGTCAAGTATTGAAGTTAGCTATGACAAATTGAGGACTAGGGCATCGTCATGAGGGTGGTAAAGTCGTCGGGCATCGTCTTCTGTGAAGCTGATGGTTGGGTCGTCGACCCTCGTTAGTTTAGGCAAACGACCAGTGATTTGCACACTTTGCACCATCCACAAGTAGGTCTTTCTTACTTTCTTGGACGAGCCAGTCATTGTACTTCCTCCTACAATTACCCGTATCTCTCCTAGGGGACTCTTGGTCGCTTTTTGGCCTGTCAGTTACATTTTGGATCCCTTGGCGGGTTTTCTCTGTCTCTTTCTCTTCCAACGAATCGTTGTAATTTCCCTTACTCGATGAGGGCCTCTATCTGCTGTTTTAAGTCATAGCATTCGAAAGTGTCGTGCCCATGGTCTTAATGGAAATGGCAGTTCTTGTTCCTTGGCCTTTTGTTTGGGTCACCCTTCAGCTTGTCTGGCCACGTTAGTGCTGGGTCGTTCCTTATTTTCATGAAGACTTGGTTAAGCGTTGTATTCAACTAGGTGAAATCAGTCATCCTGCTGGGTGAGGGCCTTGATCTTCTCTAGTCCCTTCATTCATTCATCCGAGCTGACTTTCTTCCCCTATCTTAACGGGAGTCATCTTGTCTCCCCTTTTCTTCGGTCTGCTCCCTTGGGCTATCATGGCATCCTCAGCGTTCATATACTTAGTGGCCTTGTATAACATGTTAGCCATTGTCTTCGGATCATTCTTGTAGATGGAAAAAATAAATTCTCCGAATTGGAGCCCGTTGGTAAAAGTCGTAACCAAAACCTTGTCATCGGCCTCATCAATCAACAGGGCCTCTTTGTTGAACAGAGTTACATAAGATCTCAAGCTTTCGTCCACCCATTGCTTGATGTTCAGTAGGCTTGCCAAAGAGCTCTTGTACCTCTGTCCTCCAATGAAATGGGTGACGAAATGTCTGCTCAGTTCCTTGAAAGTAGAGATAGTGTTAGGGGTTAACTTACTGAACCACACTCTTGCGGGTCCCTTAAGCGTGGTGGGGAACGCTCTGCACATGATTTTTTCCAGAACCCCTTGCAGGTGCATTAGGGTTTTAAGCGTTTCCATATGGTCGAGGGGATCCTTTGATCCGTCGTACGCTTCTACTTACGGCATCCGAAACTTAGCTAGAAGGGGGAAGGAGGACTGGTGTTGTGAAGGGTAAGTCAACCCGCTAGACTAGCACATCCAGGTTGGTAGACACTCGCCCTCTCATGGCATTCATCATCATGTCCATCTTCTCTTTCATCATCTACATGTCCTGCGCCATGCGTATTGCATCCCTCTCCATGTCCGATGGACGGTCTGTGTCCTTTTGTTGATCCCGCCTACTGGCGGCGTTGCTTTCTTCTTGATCTTCTCTTTCCTGTCTATTAGGACATATGTGTTTCACATGATAAGAACATATGTCATGATTTTATGTAATTGGCTAATTCTTTGACAAAACGCACTTTACTTGTAATTGGATAGATCTAGGATGTGTTTAAATACTTCAAGAAACCATGTTTCAAGATCAAGTGTTGAAGCCTTCAAGTCTGTCCAAGAAAACAAGCTGAAAGTGTAAAATCATTAAAGCTTGACAACTAGCTCGACAACTAGCATGTGTCGAGGTTTAAGAAGCTATTCAACCCGTATGCTCGACAGCTAGCTCGACAGATGCTCGACACCTCCTATCTGTCGAGGTTTAAGAAAACAGCAATCTGATCTATTTTTCTTAGGATCCGTGATTATGTGTTTGGGCCTTCTTTTCTCCTAATTCTAAACATATAAAAGGATTGTTTTAAGGGCCGTCAAAGAGTTCACAAGTTGCACAAGCATTGAGCAAACCTTGTTCAAGCAAATTGTGACTGAAAACAAAGTTCTTGCCCTAGTTCATCTCTTTCTCTTAAAGAAGTTGCTGTGTATTTGCACCGTAGGGTTTTGTGACCAAGCATCTTCTTGATCTTCATCGTTGGGTTGAATTGAAGAACTATGCAGTCAACAACCTTCTTAGTTGGTGATTGAAGTCGCGTACTAGGATCTGTGCATTGGTTAGTCATGTACTTGGGAGCCGTGCATTAAAAGGGAGAACTGTCACTACAGAACAAGTCCAATTGGGTATTGGGATAATGGTTCAACTGTAGGTTGGTAAGGTACTTGGGATTCCTTTACTTGTAACCACTTGTTGTGATAATAGTAGAGTTTCGGGAGTGGTGACCTGAAAATCACCCGGTGGGGTTTTTGCCGTTAGGTTTTCCCCATTCGTAAACAAATCACCGTGTCATTTATTTTCCACTGCGTATTTAGTTGTTTGGTGATTTGTTTGTGCTACCACGCATTTTGCATGGTAAATTGATTAATTAATAACTTGGCTAATTAATTGATTAATTTCAATCACAATGGGTCAATACGTTTGTGGCCTATCACTGTCGATCCCCCATCAGGGGGTGGCTATCATTTCGTTAGTCATTGTCCTGCTCGTCGTCAGACGTCGTTTGTTACTCTAGTTCAATTGCTGCTCTAACTCTTGATTGCGCTGGGTGAGCCGCTCAACTGCTACGACAAGAGTTTGTACTTGTCTTTCCAGGGGACTGGACGGGTTTTCGGTTTCCTAGTTGATTGTGGCCATTGACCGTGTTTGGACCATGCAACCTTTTGTCTTAGAAGCGGTGATATGGCAAATTAGTCATCCTCACAGACGGCGCCAACTGATGATGCATAAAATTCGTCAGTGAGTTAATCTTCCAAACGCATGTCAATCGGGTACCTGAAGAACAAAAGGGTGAAGAATCTACAGAGAGCACCGGTGGGGTGCTGGCCAAAAACCCTTCGAAAATTAAGTCAGTGATGGAAGAATCTCTAATAACTCAAGGACACAAGAGCTAAGAGAATTCAGTGTACCTTAGGTATGAGGAGGCTTGGTGCTTATATAGTGGCAGAAGGCTGACCAAGATCCCATGAACGTAGGATTTTTTCTTGTATGGAGGATACAGAGTTAATGCTCCAAGATCTCAGGGCCTTACTTCCTATATTGGGAAGATACAAACGTGGATTAGGGTCTTTAGGCATGATGTGCAAGTTATTTCTATGCAAGGGTTTATGAGTGGAGAACACGCAAAGGTTTGTGGGGCCCAACATATCCAGCTATCGAGTTCACGCAAACCCATCCGTCGGTCTAGGCATCATTCCCCTATCGTGTTGTACGTCGTACCTATCCGTCAACTTTTATGCGCTTACCACTCGTCAGGACCAACCGCTGGGTAACCGACGGATCTCTACGAAGTTGACGGATCTCCATGAGGCTAACAGATCTTACGGAGGTGGAATAGGAACTCTGTCCTAATGAACCATTAGGCGAGGTGTTTTCATCTTGACAAGTCGAAGTTCCTAAAAAATACTTATGTCGAAAATATCCTTATCAACTACCTCCTCCTTTCTTATTATTATGTCTCGAAGGAAAACAACAATTCTCAACTTTCCTATTATTTCTCGTTACTTTTATATATAAAAAGAGCCAATGCTCTAAAGAAATAGTTAAAAGCTAACAGTAGCTTTGCTATGATTTTTTCAATTTTTCACTGACAGTATAATAAGATATATTAACACAACAAATTAGCACAATATTTCCACAATTGTTGAGGTGTCCTTATAGGTCAAAATAAAATAAAAAAATATTATTCTAGAACTAACCACAACTAAAAATAAAGGTATTGTGAAAAAAGAAGTGTTATATCCATAACATTTTTCACAACACTTTCGTAACAAATCATAAATGGTAATTGTTATTGGTTCTAATTTAAACTTACCAATAAAATTATTTTTTTGTCCACCAATAACAACCTGTAATAACCTATTACTTATAATTTGTTGTGAAAATGTCGTGGATATAGCATTTCTTTTGTGAAAATGTTAAGATATCTTGTTGTCGTCACAATATTTTCAAAACTGCTGAGCTGTCAATTCTTTACAAGTCAAAATAAAATTTAACAAATTTATAAAGGTATTATAAAAATATTGTGTTATTCTGTTTTGTTTCTATATATATTGTTTAGTCAACTTTATTGAGCCAAAATTCACTATTTCACATACAGTTTTCTTGGGTTGACTTTTTGTATTTATTTTTTCTTTACACACCATTTTAAGTAAAACCACATAGTTTTACACACAAAAACAAAAACTTAGGATAAAAACACTTTTCATCATTTATGTTTGGGGTTGTTTACAATTTCTCCTTAAACTTTAAATTCAAGCAATTTTTCCCTTAATATTTGGAAAAGAGCATATATGTCATATGTTATTCTCTCAGTTAAACCCCAATGAAAATTTATGTTTCTTAAAATATTTTATTATGTAATGTCTAAAATACTCCCACTAAATTTTAACATCCCAAAAATTTTCTTCACATATTTTGAGTTTAAGATGGTAGTAATGCTTGGAAAGTTGGAATGATGATATAAGGTGTTTTATTTGTTTCTAAAGAACACTGATTTTATTGATTTAAATGTTTGAAACTTATAATTTATCTAATGGAAAATTCGATGACACATGCCTTTTGTTATCTTTTTCTTTTGTTTTCTTTTCTTAGTAAAACTCAGCTGTTTATTGTTTATACGAATGAGATTAACTTTTTATGATATAATTATCAAAATTCTTAAAATTAATGTCTCTTTTGATAAATGTAAATCTCTATGTACTTTAAAAATCAAATGATTTATATCTTTGTTTTGTGATATAAATAAAATTTAGAATTGACCTTAATCACTACTCTTGTTCCACGGCAAGCAAGTGCCTTGTACATGCTGCCCTAACTAGTCTAAACAAAATGCGTGAATTTATTAACTTAGCTTTCAAGTAGAAGTTATAGTTCAACTTTTAAATTTCAAACAAGTACTAGGACCATATGTTCTTTTTTTTTTTTTTTTTTTTTTTTGCTAAATAAGGACCATGAATGGTGTTCACCACTGCAAGCTGAAGCTGAAGCTGCAGCTGTGCTCTAGGCAATCCAGCTAGTTCTAAGTGAAAACTGGTAGCATATCATCATCGAAGGAGATGCTAAGTCCTGCTTTGACCTCTTAACCACATCTAAATTGCAGCCTAATTGGTCCATTGCTACTATTATTAATAATACTTTTGATCTTCGTAAATTCTTTCTGAATTGTAATTTTAGTTGGGTTAGAAGATGTTACAATATTGCTGCCCATGAGGCTGCAAAGTATGCAATCAGATTTTGTAGAGCAATTTGTTTCAATAAGTGTAGTCTTCTTGTAGTAATTGTAGATGCTTGTAAGGTTGTCAGCCATTGTTTTTGCTGTTGATTGATAATGTTGTTGTTTAGCAAAAAAAAAAAAAAAAGACCCATATGTTATTTATGTTAACAACGAAAAGAGTAAACATAAAAGTGGTGAGGATTCTAATGGCATTTATGACAAACACCAAAAAAAAAAAAAAAAAAAAAAAAGCATTGCAATGCCAGCTGCAAGAGTCCTGTGACTGCATTTAAAAATGACATTTGGGTAGCTTGGCAATTTTATGCTACCCAGAACATTAGTACCCCACTGACTAATGTACGTAGTAAACTTCGTACAAGGTGAATCTCGTATTAATAGTTGATGAGCAAAACTTTCCTCTACTACTCCGGGACATTATATAAGATACGAGATTTTAGAACATATATATATATATATATATATATATATATATATATTGTATCCATATTGTGTTTAGTATACAAACAAAAGCACTAAATACAATATAATTCTAAACCCAAAATTATTATATATTTTTAGAAATAAGAAAATTTTGATAATTTTGGACAGAACCTACTAGATGCATTCATATTCATTCGCAAAGAATATATGTTTGATTCTTGAAATTTGATCAAAGTTTTATTTTATAATCACTAAACTGTAAAAGATTAATTTTTTTTCTTGCCTTAAAATGTTCAAATGCACCAAGTTATTAGCCATTATATTCCCCTCCATCGATCCCCCCTTCCCAACATGCTACGTATATATATATTTTTTCCTTTCAAAAAAATAAAATCCATACAGGTATCTGTTATGGTTTGAATTCGAGGCTTTTGCAAACAACTACTTTCTTGTACATATATGCATTATGATTCTGACAGACTGACATAGAATTGCATTTAATTCCCATAAGTTCTATACATTATGGGATGTGAGGGTGGATTGACTCCATAAGTAAATGTTGGTAACCAATAAGTGAAAACTTGAAAAGGATAGGACAGATGATGTCTGGCTAGCTAGTAAAGATGTACTTGCAAAGTAGGGTATTTATGGATGGAGGTTTATTAATGTTGTGTTCAATCCCTTTTAAGATTTAAAGTGTATATCAATGCACACCCTTAATGTGATGATCATTCTACTTGTAGGATGTAAGAGACAAGGGTTGGGATTCAAATATTCAGAAAGGAGCTTTCACATATATATATTTAAATTAGGTTAAAGTAAAATTTTTATCTTGTAAAAAAAATAAAAAATCAAAATGTATAGCCTATAATGAAAAATAAATTGCTAGTTCCATTTTGTTCTTTGAAAACAATCCAACTTTTAGGTCTGTTATCTTTTTGTTTAGTTGAAAAGAGATGGGTTCATAAAAATAAAAATAAAGGAGTCAGGAGACAGCACTTATGGTCCGTTTGGATTGAGAGAGAGGGAGTGGGACTAGAGTAAAGTAGAGTAGATTTAGAACAAAATTAGCTTATTTTTAGCTTACTCTACTCTACTCCCCTCCACTCCCCCTCCTTCCCCCCTCCATCCAAACAGGTCATTAATGTATTTCTTTTCGTTTGGCAGGATAAACAGTTTAATTGAAAATGATACGAATGCAGTGAAAATATATATATATATATATATATATATATACAAATTACAAAATGAGGATTGTAACAACTGCCGCTTCGGCAAGTCACATGGCTTCGAATTGAGCAACTCCTACCTCACTCCACCATAAACCTATCCCAAATGATATACAAAATATGGGCAATTCTACCGTACCCCCTTTTTTTTGGGGTACAGTACCCACTAGTAGTCAACCTACTATACCAAGTTACCAAATTCTCACATTTGACGATTTCATCATCATATTGTACAATTCCAACATCACATGTGACAGCTCTTTTGTCACATTTGGTGGTTCTCTATTTTTTTCTCACATTTGACGGTTCCATCCTCACATTATGCAGTTTTAATATCATATTTGACAGTACTTTTGTCACAATTGGTGATTCTTTTTTTTTTCCACGTTTGAAGATTCAATCCTCACATTGTGCAGTTCTAACATCACATGTGACAGTTTTTTTGTCACATTTGGTGGTTTCCTTATTTTTTCTCACATTTAACGGTTCCATCCTCACATTGTGCAGTTCCAACATCACTTTTGACAGTACTTTTGTCACATTTGGTGGTTCTTTTTTTTTTTTCCCCACATTTGACGGTTTCATCCTCACATTGTGCAGTTCCAACATTACATGTGACAGTTCTTTTGTTACATTTGGTGGTTCCTTTATTTTTTTCTCACATTTGACAGTTCCATCCTCATGTTGTGCAATTCCAACATCACATTTGATAGGACTTTTGTCACATTTTGTGGTTTCCTTTTTTTTTTTCCTCACATTTGACGGTTCCATCCTCACATTGTGCAGTACCAACATCACATGTAATTGTACTTTTGTCACATTCAGTGGTTCCTTTTTTTTTTTCTCACATTTGATGGTTTAATCCTCACATTATGCAATGTCAATATCACATGTGGCTGTTCTTTTGTCACATTTGGTGGTTTCCTTATTTTTTTCTCACATTTGATGGTTTCATTGTCACATTCGACAGTACCAACATAACATTTGACAGTACTTTTGTCACATTTAGTAGTTCCCGTTTTTTTTTTCCTCACATTTGACGGTTCCATCCTCACATTGTGTAGTATTAACATCACATGTGACTGTACTATTATCACATTCGGTGGTTCCTTTATTTTTTCTCAAATTTGATGATTCCATTGTCATATTCGGCAGTACCAACATAACATTTTACAATACTTTTGTCAAATTTGGTGGGTTTTTTTTTTCTTTTTTTTTTCACACATTTGACAGTTCCATCCTCACATTGTGCAGTACTAACATCACATTTAGCGGTTCCTTTATTTTTTCTCACATTTGATGGTTCGATTGCCACATTAAGCAGTACCAACATCACATGTGACCGTACTTTTGTCACATTCAATGGTTCTTTTTTTTTTTTTTTTAAATTTTATACTCACATTTGATAGTTCCATCATCACATTGAGCCGTACCAACATTACATGTGGGCATAGCCAACCCAACCCAACCCCACTGAATTACCTAATAATTGACGAATATATATAACAAAAATACTCCTAAAATCTCTAAAATTTTCGAAATACCCTTAAATATACAAAAATTACCAAAACGCATCCTAACACTTGAAAATTACCAAAATAACCCTGAAACTCTCAAAAATTATTGGGAAATCCTTAAAACCTAGAAAATGATCGAAATGACCCTAAAACCTAAAAAATTACTGAAATACCCTTTAAACTTAAAAAATAATTGAAATACCCTTAGATACTAAAAAAATAACCTAAACGGCCATGAAACCTAAAAAATGATTGAAATGACCTTGTAACTTAAAAAGTGACAGTAATGCCCTTATAACCTAAAAAACGACCATAATGCACCTTAAATCTAAAAAATGACCGAAATACCCATTGAACCTTAAAAATGACCGAAATGACCCTGAAACCTTAAAAAATTTCAA
Source organism: Notholithocarpus densiflorus (assembly GCA_030021035.2). Lineage (NCBI taxonomy): Eukaryota > Viridiplantae > Streptophyta > Magnoliopsida > Fagales > Fagaceae > Notholithocarpus > Notholithocarpus densiflorus. Next base: position 1,667,270 of record JARYZH020000007.1, read on the forward strand.
AATACCCTTGAAACCTATAAAATGACCAAAATACCTCATAAATCTTGAAAATATCCAAAATTCCCCCAAAACCCTCAAAAATTACCGGAATACCCTAAGAATCTAAAAAATGATCAAAATACCCTTAGAACTTAAAAAATGACCGAATGACCCTAAAACCTAAAAAATGACCGAAATTACCCTAAAACATTAAAAAAAATTATTGAAATAACCAAGAAACCTAAAACAATGACCAAAAATACCCCATAACACTTGAAAATGACCAAAATACCTTCGAAACCCTTCAAAATTACCATAAGACCCTTAGAACCTAAAAAATAATTGAATGACACTGAAACCTAAAAAATGACCAAAATGACCCCATAACCTAAAAAATTACTTAAATACGCTTAGAACATAAAAAATGACCGTAATGCCCCCAAAACCTAGAAACTTACCGAAATACCTTTGAAACCCAAAAACTCTGCATTACATACCACAATAATAGTGCAGACACACCAGCCAAAGTAGGCAAAAACTCAACCCTCCTAGGCATGATTATCACCCTAAGGGGAACAAAAACATTACAGAATGCTTAATCATGCATGAAAAAGAGTTTCAAATTGTCAATATTTTTGAATGCTTAATATAATTTCAGTGCTTGGACTTTTGTCCCCAAATCATCACTGGAAACTAGCAAACATATAACCCAAAATACCCAAACCAAATCAAGTTGAAATACCCAAACAAATTAACCCAAAATCATGAAAAGAAAAAAAGAAATAAAAAACCCAATTCTTACCCAAGACCTAGCTCCTCAATTCTAAAATACCTAGATCAAATCTAACCTTTAAAAAAAAAAAAAAAAAAAAAAAAACCTAAATCTCATAAATAAATAAACTTCTCAAATACTAAAAAATATTATTACCAGTGACCGCGGCAGATGATCTGAAGGTTGTAGATGGTGAGCGGTGGTAGTGGCACATTGCTTTTGCCCTCTTTCGTTCTCTATTTTTTTACCAAATCATTCGTACTCTGTCTCTTTCTTTTCTTTTTGGTTTTGTTTTGATTTTTATACGCTACCCATTATGCCAGTATTAGGTTTACCACTAAACTTAAATAAACGATCAAAATCGAAACAATAAAAATAAACAGCTAAGATTTGGGTGGGTACGGTACCTACTTAAAAAATAGGTAAGTACTGTAGAATGACCCAATGCAAGAGTACCGATTTGTGATTAAGGATATTCATGTTTTAGCCAAAAAGGCGAACATCGCAATTGCAAACAAAACATTCAGAAATTGCATATAATCGAAGAGAAAAAGAAAGAATGGCCTTTTTAGTGGACTTGACACACACGTATAAATATCTGCATTGCTCCTTATACAAGGATATATATAAGAAAAAACAGAAAAAGTAAGAGTTTATATCAATAATATCTTTATACTACATGTAAACCATATGTGAATACCTTTGTCTAGGTCAAAACCAGAAAGCCCAAAGATAGCAACTTTAGTCTCACGACTAAGAGATTTCCTTGTACCGGTCAAGTCTCATTATTAGCTCCATCTAATTGAGCTTCCACATGAAAAAAAATGAAATTCCCTTAGCAACATTTCATCCCTTGAAACACCAATAAAGATATATGTCAGCATAGGCTGTAATGTGTTCATTATAGGTTCACTACAAGTTTTTGAAGCTATTACCTCACTGAGGAAAGCCAAAGGAACCTCGGAATTCTCATCAGCCAAAGAAATCCATAGAAGATCAATGTTCTAAGTTACCATCTAATTGACATACATTAGATTTTTATTTCAAGCAAATTTTAAATTTTAAATTTTTTTTTTACTGAGTTCTAATGTTTAACAACAATAAGAAAATAAAATTCAAGACTTGGTACTGACCTCAATTTTTTCTAATATTTTAAATACCTGAGTTCAACATTGAGTGCAAAATATCATAACTTGATTCTAACAATTGTTGAACAACCAAAATTAAATAACAAGACACGAAAGAGCTAAAGCTATCAAGTTTTGAATAACTAATTGGCAGTACTCAACATCCTTAGACCACACTATCTTTTCTCTTAACATAATTCCCTAAACACAAAGATAACTTGATTCTCTCTTCCCTTTAATCTATTGTTGTCGGACTTCCGCTCCAGTGCACTATCTGCATCTCCCTAGTAAGGGGAAAAAAGGAACTAAGTAAAAACAGCCAAATCTATGAAATAAAAACATAATCAAAATATGTCAAACCAGAGAATCAAATGAGGGCATAGCCCAACACACATAGCAGTAGTATCTCCAAAATTTAGACATTACATGATACTACACACAAAAATAAAATATTTTTGCTATTGTCCTCAGCCAATGGTATAAGTGAATATCAATAATCAAGTCATATTTTGACAACTCTGAACTTTAATGTTGGAACCCAAAGATCTTGGTGTTGCTCCTAAAGTTTACAGACTCATAGACTAATCAATAAAAATAATTAGATAATTCAAACCCTCAACAACTACTCCAAGTCAACATTTTTACATTCAAATAGATATTCCTAGAAGTCCTTCAATGTCAAGGTTTTATACAAGAGATGGAGTAAACTTAATTATGTTAGAAAGCATGCAAAAAAAAAAAAAAAAAGTTCTCCATAACATTAATGTCCAATTGTGACAAACACTTGCAGAACCCTTCCACCACTATAAAATGTACAGGTGAGCATTAAATTCACATTATGTGCCAAATTGCCAATACCAACTTTTCTAAACAATTGAAAATAAAAATAATTGATGATCCAATTAAATTTAGTAGCTAAAATGATGCCCAAGACATTATCAACCATAACATAAAAGTCAAAAGTAATGAACATAAGTTATCACAACTGATTTCTGCGAGTGCTATCCAAGAAGCAGATTTCCAATTCTCTTTTGCACTGAATGTGCCCTCAGGACTTGTAAGCACTTCCAACAAAACCAGTAAAGCAATGGCAAACACCTAAAGCCTAGTTTATCATCATACACATAAGACCATCTACGCTTTCACCAGATTCACAAAGTTTCGAATTCAGAGTACCACTTAACAAATACAATCCCTAAAAAATTCAAAGTAAATTTCACAAATTAGAGAGAAAAAATACATTAATAAGAGAACCTAGATGGAAACCAACTAACCAAATCCCATCACAAGTGGCTAGAACAAGAAAGTCATCATCAACGCAAAGCTCAACCTATTTCAAGGAGAAACAAAGATATCAAATAGAGCTTGAGAAGAAGAATGTCCTAAGAACATATCCCAATAATTTTATAAACGGCCATACCCAATACCCATATTCGACGATCTCAAAATCAAATAGAGAGAGGAGTGATATGTAGCCAAACTGATCATTTGGAAATTAAAATTTAGTTTTGATCCTTGCCTTTACCAGTTAGTAAATCCAAGGAATGCGGGAAGGAGATCGATGGACACAAAGCTTGGTTCGCCCCCAGAATTGAGTGAACACGAGAGAAAAACAGATCTGTTTTGGTTTTTTTAGGTTTTGCTTTAGCTTTTAGAACACCCTTTCCAAATAACAATAATTATCAAAAAATTTAGTTAGTTGTCACGTTTCAAAACAATGCTAAAAACTAGCATTTCGAGTGTCTAAAACTCAAGTTTTAAGATAAAACTCGAGTTTTTAAGTCTCGATTTGTAAGCGGATCGGTTTGATGTGGAAAAAAATCCACGTGAAACTCGAGTTTTAAAAACTCGAGTTCCATAAATTGCAGAAAAACGCCGCTATAGGGCTTAAAAACGTCACTATAGGGCTCCCTGAACCTGGTATGGGGTGATCACACTTATAAAAAAAAATTTGCAGGAAAACGCCGCTATAGGCCTTTAAAACGTCACTATAGAACTTAAAAACGTCACTATAGGGCTCCCTGTATGGAGAAAATTTTTTTTTGCATAGAACTCGAGTCTTAAAGACTTGAGATCTATGTGGCATTTTCAGTCCAAGTCATCCAGCCAAACACTCGCAAAGCAAGTCTTTGGGACTCGAGTTTTAATATGGATCTCGAGTTTCTAAAACTCGAGATGCTATTTTTCTTAAAACTTTGAAACGTTGCCTAACTTACTACATAGTTGCCCCTCACACTGCTAGTCTGCCCATTCCCCCTTAGCTTTTATATGGAAACTTGCTCTACCAGTAATTGGTATTCACTAAAATTATATATACGGTCAGGATTAAAACTATTACAATTGAGGGTCAAGATTTGAGTGGGTACGGTACCCCCTAAAAAAATGACACAAAGGATATATATTTGAAGTTTGATGATTTCATTCCCAAAACTCACGCCATAATCTCTCTCACATTTATTAACTTTATAAGGCGCAAGCATGATTTAAGTCAAGGGTAATTCTACCGTACTCCTTTTTTTTTTTTGGGTACGATACCCACTATTAGCAACCTACTATATCAGGTTCCCAAAATATCACATTTGATGGTACCATCCTCACATTATGTAGTACTAAGAGCATTTGCAGCAGTGAAGGTATAATGCGATAATGCTATATTTTAGCTACACTATCCCTAAAATGATGCTTCAGCAGTAGAGCAATAGCTAAAATTTTTAGCTGAATTGCTACAGTGCACATCTATCTATAGATGTGCATTGTAGCTTGGAGCAAAAAAAAAATCAATATTTTATTCAGCCGGTACAACTTGTTTCTATTTTTTTTTTTCATTTTATCAAATCCGGTCATTCTCACTCTCTCTCGTTCATCTCTCATCTCAAGCCTCTCAAGCTCCACTCTCTCAACATCGCCGCCATTTAGTCAATCACCTCTTCCACCACAACGGCAACCCCCACCACCACATTACAAACCCAACCACACCCACACTCATCAAACCCACCACTACCAGGGAAAAAAAGAAGAAAAAGAAGAAGCAAACATCGGCAAAACCCACAGCCAAAACATCACCAAAACCCACGGCCAAAATCCATCACTGAGAGAGTCACAACCTATGAACCATAACCCCCTGTTTCGTCTCGCCCATTTCGGCCATTCCGGACGAAAAATGTATCTGAAATGGTTTCTTCTACAATTTTTTCATTTGAACCAAAAAAAAAAAAAAAAAAAAAAAACCATGAACCAGAGGTGGATAAAGGCGTGGTGGTGGACCTAGTGGTGTTGCTTTAATTGGGTTGAGTAGAATTGAAACTTGGAAAATTTCTAAATGGAGAACAGTTGAATAAATGGAGAAGGAGATGTTCAGCAAAAAAATAAATGGAGAAGGAGATGAGGAGAAAAAGTAAAAGAAAGATAAAACAATAAAAAATAAGAAATGGTTGAAAGTTAAAAGGTGTGGCTGAGGGTGGAGGAGATAAGAGGTGTACGTGTGTGGAGGAAAAAAAAAAAAAAAAACGTGTATTTGGATGAAACCAAATAAGATAATGGGAAAAATAAAATAAAGAATAATAAGAAATTAAAATTAAAAAAGGTTACCATAATATTTTTGCAATAAATTTTAAATGGTAAGTTATTACTATTTAATATTGTGAGAAAAAAAATAATTTTTTTGATGGTGGCGGTTGCGGTGGTGGTGGCGGTTGTAGTGGCGATGGTGGTAGTGACAGGTGGCGGTGGAAGAGTCAGTGGCGGCGATAGTGGCGGTGGTAGTGGCAGCGGTAGCGATTGCGGTGGCGGTGGAAGAGTCGGTGGCGGCGGTGTTAGTGGCGGCGGTAGTGGCAGCGGTAGCGGTAGCGGTTGCGGGTGGTTGTGATTATTGTTTATTGTAGTGGATATATTATTTTATTGTGATGTTTATCTTATTTTATTGTGTTAAAAGCTAAAATAGATCCACTGCTACAGCATGTGTGTAGGTAAAATAGATAAAGTAACTTTTGGTGGAGCTAAAAAACTAAATTTTTAGCTCCACTGCTGTGGATGCTCTAACATCACATGTGATTGTACTTTTATCACATTCAGTGGTTCCCTTATTTTTTTCTCACATTTGATGGTATCATCCTCACATTGTGCAGTACCAACATCACATGTGACTGTACTTTTGTTACATTTGGTGGTTCCCTTATTTTTTCTCACATTTGATGGTACCATCCTCACATTATGTAGTACCAACATCACATGTGATTGTACTTTTGTCACATTCGATGGTTCCCTTATTTTTTTCTCACATTTGATGGTATCATCCTCACATTGTGCACTACCAACATCACATGTGACTGTACTTTTATCACATTTGGTGGTTCTCTTATTTTTTTTCTCACATTTGATAGTACCATCCTCACGTTGTGTAGTACCAACATCACTTGTGACTGTACTTTTGTCACATTCGGTAGTTCTCTTATTTTTTTCTCATATTTGATGGTATCATCTTCACGTTGTGTAGTACCAACATCACATATGACTGTACTTTTGTCACATTAAGTGGTTCTCTTATTTTTTTTCTCACATTTAATGGTACTATCCTCACATTGGGTAGTACCAACATCACATATGATTGTACTTTTGTCACATTCAGTGGTTCCCTTATTTTTTCTCACATTTGATGGTACCATCATCACATTGTGCAATACCAATATCACATGTGATTGTACTTTTATCACATTCAGTACTATACTTTTGTCACATTAAGTACTATACTTTTGTCACATTAGGTGGTTCATTTTTTTTTTCTCACATTTGATGGTACCATTCTCATATTGTATAGTACCAACATCACACATGACTGTACTTTTGTCACATTCGGTAGTTCCCTTATTTTTTTCTCACATTTGATGGTATCATGCTCACATTGTGTAGTACCAACATCACATGTGACTGTACTTTTGTCACATTAGGTGGTTCCCTTTTTTTTTCTCACACTTGATGGTATCATCCTCACGTTGTGTAATACCAACATCATATGTGGCTGTACTTTTGTTACATTCGGTAGTTCCCTTATTTTTTTTCTCACATTTGATGGTACCATCCTCATATTGTGTAGTACTAACATCACATGTGGCTGTACTTTTATCACATTCGGTAGTTCCTTTATTTTTTTCTCACATTTGATGGTATCATCCTCACGTTGTGTAGTACCAACATCACATGTGACTGTACTTTTGTCACATTAGGTGGTTCCTTTATTTTTTTTCTCACATTTAATGGTACCATCCTCAAATTTTTTAGTACCAACATCACATGTGGCTATACTTTTGTCACATTCGATAATTCCCTTATTTTTTTTCTCACATTTGATAGTATCATCCCTACGCTGTGTAGTACCAACATCACATGTGACTGTACTTTTGTCACATTAGGTGGTTCCCTTTTTTTTTTTTCTCACATTTGATTGTATCATCCTCATATTGTGTAGTACCAATATCACATGTGGCTGTACTTTTGTCACATTAGGTGGTTCCCTTATTTTTTCTCACATTTGATGGTACCATCCTCATATTGTGTAGTATCAACATCACATGTGGCTATATTTTTGTCACATTTGGTGGATCCCTTTTTTCTTTCTCACATTTGATGGCACCATTCTCATATTGTGCAGTACCAACATCATATGTGACTGTACTTTTGTTCACATCAGTGGTTCCCTTATTTTTTCTCACATTTGATAGTTCTATTATCATATTTGGCAGTACCAACATCACATTTGATCGTACATTTCTCACATTCGTTGGTACTTTAATAGAACACTTACACGTATTAAACACAATGAGGTGGGGGTAGATTTTACTTCTAAATATATTAAATATATTATGATTACTAGGTTAGTTGAAATCAAGAAGTATATCACTAATATATTGACAAGGGAAATATTCCATATGTATATGCCACAATTTGTTTACTAAGAAATCACTTTTCCATAAATTCACATATGAAATAACTTGATTTGATTTATAACTCACTTTTATGAGATACAAGCCGGTCTCTTGTTGCAAAGTATCTAAAAGAAGCAAACAAACTACAAAGAAATCCATTTAAAAAAGAAAAAATTCATTTAAAAAGAAATCCACTACAATGTGTCTTGTTCACATCTATATTTGAATACTATCATGGCAACAATTGAAAAAGAGACAATCAAAAGTATATGCATTTCTAGATCATTCATTCTTAAGTTCTCAACAAGGCAACTTCTAACTTGTAGGAATTTCTTATTATCCCTTTTGCAACTCCATTGGCAACAGAAATATCTGCATTTACATGATATAACTATTAGAGTTTGAAAAAAAAAAGGAGATGTTCATAAAAGCAAATCTCTTTGCATAGAGCCTTAGATATTTATTTATATAACTATTATTATTCAAGAACTTTCGCTCATCTAGATCAAGCTTCTCTTCGGTTCTTGTTGGTTTTGATTTACACCTTGTGAGTATGAGAGGCCCTACAGAGACATCTACAGCTTTCAATTCTTCAATGTTTGAGGAGCTGAGGAATCTTTCTTTAATTGAACCTTTGAATTCTTTCAAAAAATCCAACTTTTTCTCGGTTTCGGGAGCTATCCTTGACTCTTGATCCGAAATTGACTCGCTTTCTGATGTGGGTTTCGCTGTATTCTCAGCATGTTCCTCCTCTCTGTTGTTTTCTTGTTTTGTTCTTCTTCTCTGTTCCTCTGTTTCCTCTGTACCGACCAGTTCTCCTACAAAAATTAGACACTATTGATTAAGAAGTAGTTTAAACAAATTATGTGAAAATTGTAAAATTTACTTCCAAGAAATATATTACCAAAAAGGTAAATTGGTGTTGAAAATATGTGTATACATGTGTTTAATAACATACATGCCCCAATCATGCCTGAATATGAAAACTGTTAAAAAAAAAAAAATGACAACAACCAATAGCAATAGATTAGAATGTTTTGACTTTCTCCACACTACCAATTTTTGGTGGCTAGAACTAAACCAGATGCAAAGGTATTAGCTCACATAGAGAACCACACATTGATAACCATGTTGCAATTAATCCTATAAAGGTAGCTGTGCCATTCACCTATTACGTTTGCAAAGACATTCTCCCTTTTCCCACTTAGGCATGGAAGAAATATAACAATTACAAGCAATCCTAGCAAGAGTGAAGCATGCAAACAAGAAATGTTTTTGCTGGATCCCTTTCCTCACCCTTCAGAATTACAATTTCAATACCGAGAAAAAAATGACACAAAGTATATATATTTGAAGTTTGATGATTTCATTCCAAAACTCACGCCATAATCTCTCTCACATTTATTAACTTTATAAGGCGCAAGCATGATTTAAGTCAATAGCTTACTGATTAAAATCTAATGTATATATTCATTTTTTTTATAAAAAAAAAAAATCTAATCTATATAGATTATTCCTGTTTACAATGTCTCATTTCTTGTTGAAACCTCAATTTATATTTTCTTAATTGGTTTCCCAAAAATTGGACCCATTTGTGTGCTAAAAAATTTAAAGCAAATATAGCATATAGCATAAACGCACACATATATAATATAGGACAAAACTTAGGTACAGTACCTTAAGTGTTGTTCCTTAGGCTTCCCTATTAAGATTCTGTCATGTGGCTACTTAATTAAAAACTACACTTTCATCCCATGAGAAAAAATCTACATGACAGAATTTCAAGAGTGGAACTTAAGGAACAGCACCTAAGTACTGTACCTAAGTCTTGCTCTATAATATACATATACTATATACTAATTTTTTTTTTTTAAATTATATAAAAATTAGTTCATATGTGCATACATCTATTGGTAACAATCCTTCCTATGTTTGGAGAAGTATAATGATAGCTCAAAATGTGGTAAAATAGGAGATGAGATCAGTGGCGGCGCCACGTTGACTGCAGGGTGTTCCCAAGAACACCCTGAACTGAAAAATATATATATATATAATAATTTAAATTTTTTTATTTGTTTACCCTTAACAAAAAAAATAGGAATACCCTCAAGCAAAATCAAGAACACCCTCAAATAATTTTTTTTTTATCTGTCTACTTTCAAGCAAAAAAAACAAGCCCAAAAAAATTTGTAATAGAGCAAGCCCACTGCCCGAAGCCCAACATCAATCCTAAACAACAAATGGGAAAGCAAACCCAATCTAAAGAAAAAATCAACATATGGCAAACCCAACAGATGGTAGCAACCCCACGGATTCTCCAAAAAAAAAAAAAAAACAAATAAAACCCAATAGACACGTCTGCCGATTCATCAAGTAAAGCAAAAACTGAAATCATAAAAGGAGAAACCTAACGTAAAGAAAAAAATCTCATTAGTCATCAAAGACCAACGAACGGAGCCTCCGCCTCAAACTCGAGCAACGGAGCTCATCGGATCGGAGATCGATCATCGCCTCGCCAGTCAGATCGGAGATCGGAATAGCACAGATTGGATCGGAGATTCCTTCCTCGTAGACCTCGCCAATCGCCTCGACATGCTGCCCAGCCTGACGGCACCGCCCCTCAGCCTCAGGCCTCCCTGCTCCCTCAACCTCAAGGTATTTCATCTTTTCTTCTCTCTGACTCTCTCTTTTTCTCTAATGGGTTTTCTCTCTTAGACTCTTACTTCTCTCTGTCTCTGTCTCTCTTTTATCTGAAGACTGAAAGTCTGAAAGTGATTTAAGTGAAATGAGAGTCTTTCTCTCTTTAAGACTAAAGACATTATCTGATTGGCTGATTCTTTTTTTTTTTTTTTTTTGGGTGAAATTTCTTAGCTTTATTGAACTGTAATTGCTTAGCTTTATTTTAACTTTATTAATATTTGTCCCTGTTTTGACTTTATCCGTTGGTGTTGGTGTTGGTGAGTTACTGAGTTTGTCTTTTAGTGTATTGTCTATTGTGATTTATGATTGTGAATTTATCATCTGATTGGCTCTTGTGATTGGGGCTTGTTTATTGAGTGGGGGGGAGGGGTGGATGGGGGCATGGGGCCGGGTGGGAAGTAAAGGCATGAGAGGCAGGCAGTGGGTTGGCAGTGGATAATGCACATGGGGTGTGTGCTAGTGCACAGTAAGATGTGTGCTAATAGTTAGTAAAGAAAAATAATGAAGCAACTAATAAACAATAATTAATAATTTAATTAACCAATACATTATAAAAGACAAACAAATTAAATTATGTTAGGCTAAACAACAATTAATAATTTTATAATTAATGAAACAAAAATATAACAAATTATAGTTTTTAAAAGACAAACAAATTAATGAAACAACTAAACAACAATAATTAATCATTTTATTAATATTTCAAATGAACTTATAGTTTATTGTTTATTCTTTTGCTAGAATTATGGACAAATATTTGATAAGAAAACCACAATATTTGATTGTTGTTGTTGTCAATATATAAAATTTTCTTTTTATTAAATTGTGTAATTTATGCTTGTTAAGGAACACCCTGAAAAAAATTCCTGAAGCTACCACTGGATGAGATGATAGGTGGGAAATGGTTTTGATATCCGGGTGTGGGAGGATAAGAGGGTGTTTGGTTAACTTGTTTTCATCACTCAATTCTCACTTTTCATAACTCAATTCCCAAATTTCGTGGGCCCCACCCCAAGGCAACTTGTTTGGTTTAGTTTTTATTTTCAATTCTCATCACTCAAAAATCTAAGTTAGAGTGATGGAAACTGAAAACAAATTTTATGATTTTTCAAGTTCTGAGAAATGAGTTACAGTAGCAATATCGTAAAAATAGCCAAATTTGTGGGACCCATTTCATGACCTATCACCATCAAGTCATACCACAGTTACTCCACACACATAACGACTCTTTTCTCCTTCCTTTCTTTTTTTGTTTTTGTTTTTGCTGAATCTCCTTCCTTTCTTTGAGTTCCATTAGTACCACTCTCACAATAGCAGTAGAAAACCCCAACAGCTCTTTAATTTTATTTTATTGAACATTTTCTTGGCATCCTAACAGATATCAATTACAAGATATGAACATTTTTTTCTCCTAATTGATAACCCAAAAAATCCCCTTTCACCAACCCAGGAAAAATCCCTTTTACAAACCCAAAAATCCCTTCTTAACTCATAGAAAACCAATCGTAAATAAGCCAACAACAATTTTGATAAAGTCTTTCAAATTTATCAAAAACCCAAAACAAATACAGCAAACCCATCTTCGATTCAATCCTAAGAGAGAGAGAGAGAGAGAGAGAGAGAGAGAGAGAGAGAGTGTGTGTGTGTGTGTGTGTGTGTGTATGTGTGTGTGAGATGAAAAGTAAGGAAAGAGAGGAAAACATGGGCCTTAAGATTTACCTGGACCTGGTGGGGTGTTGTGGTTGTGACCAGAGCTAATGATGTTAGTTACAGTTGGTCGCGGGGTGGGATGGGTCGGTGGTCGCAGGTGTGGGGTGGGTTGATGGATCCAATCTACCCTCTCTCTCTCTCTCTCTCTCTCTCTCTCTCTAGGTTCTCTTCTTTGCTTCTCATCTTCAACCAAAGGTCCCAAACACCAGCCAAGCCTCCATGGCTAGATCTATCATAGCCACCATCAGAGGTGGTTTGACCACTATCTCTATTTCTTTTCTTTTTTCCCTTGTTTTTTCTTTACCTTTGGCCGAAAATCCCTTTCCCTATTGTTGGTTATTTGTGGGTTTGGGGATTTGGAAATTGGAATTTTGATTTGGGTATTTATGGGTTTATGTATGTATGTTTATGAGATTTGTATCTATGAGTTTTGATTTGGGTATTTGTGGGTTGTTAGTATATTTGTCTCCTTCATTTGTATGTTTGTTTCCTTCATTTGTATTCGTCTCCTTCATTTGTGTTCCTTATGAAGATAGTTTGATTTTCTGCTTTTTGGTGTTCTTAAATTGTTTTTGTTGATGTGTGTACATGAGAAATCTCTATGTTTATGAGCTGGGTACTTAGGTTTGGTTTAGCTTCTTTCTTCTGATGCATGGGGGAGAGAGAAATGAAAGAGGAAGATGACACTTTCTAAGAAAAATGAAAGAGGAGTGAGGACTAGGGAGAGAGGCCTTCGCGGGTTGTGGTTGTTACTGTTCTGAATAAACAGTGATGTGGGCTCCACAACTTTTTAGTTGAAGTTGAGTTTTAAGCCAAAAAAAAAACCCAAATATTTGAGCCGAACACTCTTGAGTGAGTTAAGAAAAGAAAAAAAAAAGTAGAGAGTAAAATATGAGATATGAGAATCAGTTTTGGGTGATGAAAATTGAGATATGAGAAGTGAGATATGAGTGATGTGAGAACCAAATAGGCTATAAGTGGCTACCAAATTTTTCTACTTATAAGGTGGTTTCTCCTAGAAATAATGCATCTCTAGATATTCGAGTTTCTGAGTTGATTGATTCAACTAATGTTTGCTAGAATTCAATGCTACTTGATTAGGTCTTTTTGCCTTTTGAGGTTGATACTATCAAAAGCATTTCCTTGAGCTTACAACTGCTAGCTGATAAATTGATATGGACAGAGTCTCCAAATGGTCTGTTTAATGTCAGAAGTGCATATAAGGTAGCTTTAGAGTTATCAACAACCTCCTCTTCGGGCTCTAGTTTAGATGATAGCAATTTGAGAAGATTTTGGAAGCATATATGGAAAATACGAGTGCCTCATAAAGTTCGTCATTTTGTGTGGAAGGCGTGCTGAGATATCCTCCCTACTAAACAAAATTTGAATCATAGACAGGTGTTATCTGAAGACTTGTGAGCAGAATGTAATTTGGATTCAGAAACAACATGACATTTATTTTGGTCTTATTCGAGAGCTCAAAGAGTTTGGACCTGATCTAGAATTTTTCAATCTAGCTTTGTTGGTTTATTCTATGCATTCCTGGACTTGCTTTGGAGATTGATGATGATTGATGATTGTGAGCAAGATAGTATTGCTTTCATGGTCACTATCGCATGGAGCATTTGGGGTAATCGTAATGAAGTCCGAAATGGGGAAAAAGAAAAGTGAAATGAAGTTGGAACATGGGGCGAGAGTTTTTTGCAGGAATATACTACTGCAAATTTGGTTTCTGCTAAGCCAGGCTAGAATCTGATAGAGTGTTGGTCCCCATTGTCAATGCCCGGGCCTCGAATGGCTAGAACACGTCGTCAGGCCTTCGTTCAACCACCCGCCGTGGCGACGCTCTTGCACGCGCGGGGCTCATTGGAGGCCCCTCTCGATAATCGGTGTGGTTTGCGCGGTGCTTCGGGTGCTCTCTCTCTCTCTCTTGACAGAGGAAGGTATTTGTCTACCTTTGGAGGTACGGCAAGGATCTTGGCCAAATTTTAAGGGAATTACCAAAGGTAAGTGAAGTCGCCACCAATCATTGGGTTTTTCTAAGGTGTGATTGGTCACCTGTTTGTAGTTGATTTTATTACCAATCCTAGGCTAAGAAAAAAGAGCATTTTCCTAATCTAATGTAGATGACAAAAAATCTTGATTCTTAAGTCCGGAAGTTTGGTTACGTGTGGGGAATTTATTAGGCACCCCACAACGCATGTCCAAGGACAGTCCTTTGTTTTGATAGAACCTTAATTTTAGGAGATTGGAAGTAAAAAACATGATTTTGGCATTGGCTTTCGGGGCTTTGCATGCATTGGGGGGGGGGGGGGGGGGGCTTTAAGGTTTGGCTTTTGAATGGGTGTGATCCCAATCTATACTTTCCTAAGGCATTCGGGCAAAGTACCAGATTTCCACGGCGAAAATTCGATGACATGTCACCTTACTTTCGCGGTGGAAATTAGGCATCACTTTGCCTTAGGTGACATAGACTATGACAATCATATCGGAAGGGGTGAGCAGGTATATATATACATACATCATGCACAATGCAAGCACATAGAGCAGGAAAGTAAATGCCTACATCCTTAGAGCATGGCCCAAAATATAGGTGCAGGAAAGTAAACAGGGGTTGCCATACTCTAGAGATGAGGACGAATGATACATGGCATGATACACCTAATACAACCCTTCTAAGAGAGAAAGGAGGGGGGGGGGAGGAAGAAAGGGGGCTTAAAAGAGTACATAACCAAATGGGAGAGGCTAGACCCCTAAATATACTGAATATAGCCACTTGGCTCATATCTACATGCTTACATCCGCGCCCTTTTTGCTTGCGCCTGGGAGACCATGCCTTAGCTCCATGCGTCCTCGCTCCATGTGTGTATATGTAAAGGCAAAGACAAAAAACCAGCAGACAAGCAATGGAAAGAAAGAGATGAGTAGATAATGCGTAATGGGCATAAAGCAAACAAGCATACAAAAGAAGCAAGCATAGCATGTGGCAAGAGACATGACAAGCAACAAGACAAGGAAGCGAACAAGAAGGCGAACAAACAAGGAAGCAAGCAAACAAGCAAACAAGCAAACAAGAAAGAAGGCAAACAAAAGATGGTGTCAGCGGGGGGACAAATGTAGGTTTGGATCGAATGTCCATAACTTCATTGTGTTGAAGTATGGACAACACACTAGCAAGCAAGACTCATGCATGAACATGTAAGCAAGCGTGTAAAGATGCATAAAGAGCAAATGAGTGGCACAAACAAGCATGGTAAGCATAGCGTTGCATGGAGTAGAAAAAGGAAAGGTACGCACGGAGCAACCTGGCATCCGGAGATGCCTCCCTAAATGGTTACATCCAAACAAGGCCTCATAGGCGTCGGATGTAACTACATAAGGTCAAGCTCGTGGAGGGCGCTAGACATGGCAAAGGCTAGAACAAGAGAGGCTAGCACAAGCATAAAGCATAGAAGCAAGCAAGCATAGACATGCAAATAGGGGTGATCCAAACCCTTTGATGTGGCCTTGGTGTATGGACGATGACAAAGACCATAGGGTCTAGATCGGGTCCTAACCATTAGGCCAAAACACAAGAAAATGCGATAAAAGGAATAAAAGGGCTACAATAGCACATGGCATGACAAACAAGGTTTAGGCCTAAGCACATAAACATGGAATGAAGCACACAAGCACATAGATGATGGCATAAAGCATGTAGAGAACATCGATCTAAGCATGTAAACACACTGTTCTACACATATAAGCATGGAAATGCGCATGTAGGCATATGGATATACATCTAAGCATGTAGATATAAACATAAAGACATGGGAGAACGCAAACCCAAGCATACAAGCATGTGAAGGCATAGATATAGGCATAGGAGCATAGAATATGCATACAAACATGTAGATCTAAGCAAGGGATAGCTGGAGACATAATATCAAGCATGTGAACATATAGACCCAAACATCAACACATAGAAAAGAAAGGATCTAACATGGAAAACATGGCACAAAGCATAAAACATGTAAGAAAAGGGTAACTAACATGTAAAAAAACATGGAAGCACATGGAAAAAAAACCAAGAACATGCTAGAAGCAAGGTAAAGCAAGAAACATACTAGACAAAACAATAAATCATGTTATTAAGGCAATAGAAAGCAAGATAAATGCTAGGGAAAGATGTAGAGAGCTAGGGGTGTGGATAGTAGCTAAAAAGATACATCCACACCCCTAAACCCCAAATCCAAAGTGTAGAACTAAGGAGAAGAAGATTGAGTATAAGAACAATACCTTATATTTTTGGTGAAGAATGAAGAATCAAGAGGCTTGGATGTGTTTTGTGTGTTTTTATGTGTAAAGATATGTTTGGGAGAGAGAAAAAATGTGCAGAAAACGTCCAGGAAGAGAGCAAAACTCAAAAAAGTTCCTCTTCTTTCTAGTCTAGTGGTGTTTGGGGCCTTTTATAGCCCCGACACGGATTACGAGGCGACAACCCTTCAAGGGCCGCCACCTTCAAAAGGTCTCAGATCAGGTTGATCTTGACACCTCTGGACATATCTTGACTTCCTGTTTCTAAAAAGGTATGGAACTTGAAAATCCAACGGTCGGATCAAAAGTAATGGCTCCCGGAAGTTAGTGGTGCATCGATCGGTGCGTTAACCCAGTTTTCATGATATCTCGGCCGTCCTAACTCCAATTTCGACCCATGAATAGTCGTTGGAATGAGAATTTGATTATCTTCCCAATGCGTTAGTCTCAACCTGTTTTGACGACTGGATCAAGATTAGGGTTTCCAGGCCCCACCGAGAGTCAACTTCGAGTTAAATTTGGTCAAAGTTGCTAAAAATATCCGAGTAGCTCAGGTTTGATATAAAACCATGAAAAATATTGTTTTGTGAGGATTTTGACCTTGTTTGACCTTTGGTCAACTCAGGGTTGACCAGGGGCATTTTGGTCATTTTGGCTGAAAAATGCACTTTGAGAGCTCCAGTGTCCGAACGGGTTGCGCCACGCCATTATATATGTTCTTGTGACACTATGGAGAGAAAATGATATTTTTGGGTTTTTTAGGGTCTGGCACACAAATCGAGGGCAGACAAAATACGGTATCAACACCCGCCTCCAAGAAATTTGTACAAGGTTAATGTCGATGGAGCAGTTTTTTGGCACAAAAGGAATCGGAGATTGGAATTCTTATCAGGAATGAAGCTAGTTTGGTTGTGGCTACGATGAGTAAGAAGGTAAAAGTGCTGCTTGGTCCTTTGGAAATTGAGGTAAAAGCTTTTAAAGCTGGTTTGCAATTTGCAAAGGATGTGGGATTACAAGAATTTATTTAAGAAGGTGACTCTCTAAATGTCTATCGTGCTCTTGCTGGATTCTCTCCTCCCTCTACTATGGTGGCTCCTGTTGTTTATGGAATTCTTGACTCTTGCCAGGAGATTCGTTGTGTAAGGTTCGCTCATGTGCATAGAGAAGGAAATAAACCAACTCATCTCTTAGCTAAACATGTTGTTGGCATTGTTGATTATTTAGTGTAGATGGAAGAGAGTCCTTATTTTTTGGAACAAGCTCTTCATCATGATGTATTGTCCTTTGTTAATTAATGAAATGTCTAGTCTTCCTGTAAATAACTAAAGTCCATATAAAGAAGGCATTGCCCTCCTAAAAAGTTGTATGTTTCATAAGGTGAAAAGGATGCACATTAAAGACCTAAATATAGTTCAAATTCTAGACTCATTTGTTTGAAATTTAATTATTAAACTATATAAATAGTCATATTTATCCTAGATAATTTTAAATAAAACAAATAATTTTTTTACAAAATAATTAGCTACAAATTATCTACAAAACTATATTCTTTCTATTATTAATAATTACAAGAGACTAGCTAGACCAATTAATATAATTAATTATTTTTTGGGGGGGGGGGGGGGGGAATACATATGTCAGTCAGTACCCCAATTTTGGTTGCATTACTACCCCTAAAAAAAAATTAAAACTTCAAGCTGTAAATATTAATGAAGAAACGATCCAAACACTCCCTTACCAAAAAATAAAATAATAATAATAGTAATAATAAATAAATAAAAAGTGATAAACTTAACTACCACGACAAAGAGGTAGTTTTCTGATCTAAGTAGACAGACACACAGTACAACATTGTTTTACCTTCCCTCCTCCTCATGGGTTTTGAACAGTTTTTGCTTCTTTGGCACTCTGAATTCTGAAACAGATGCGTACGGCCAAAACCAAAATGCTCCCATTAATCACGCATGAAGAATCTCTCAACGATTTCCTTGTCCCATAAAACCCAATAAACAAACATAGATATAGAGCAACAAATTAAAGTTGAGACATCAAAGTTGGTACAGTTGCACTTGCACCCAAAGTCAATGCACCGACTCTTCTCTTGTCCTGCCCTGTGGATCTAAAGTCTCTCCAACCTCACTTCCAGGTGAGCTTCCTTTGAAACTTTTTCTGGGTCTTGACCAGCTTTGCTTGTTTTAACTGTTACTTATGAGTTATGATAACATTTCTCATCTGGGTTTTGTATTTGCTCTTGTTATCTTTCTGTTTATTTGGTTGGTCACAAATATTCTAAGAAAAAAGGAGCTCTGAAGTCAGGAAGATATGCATGTATTCTTTTCTTTAGGTAACTAATTATGATATGAAATTCGGTTCTGCTTTGTACTTTGTATTAATGCATTTTCTCATCTGTGTTTGTATTTTCTCTTTTTCTGTCTTGCATTTTGGGTTCTTGCATAGATGCTAAAGCAGAAGACTTTGGGTTAATCAATGTTTGGGGAAAAACAGTCTAAGAATTCAGGTAAGTACGCATAAAGATTAGATGGGTTCATCACAACTATGCTTTCAATTTGAGAAGTCCTTGTATATCTTCAATTGTCTTTATGTTATAATTCAGGTTTTTATGTGTCAATTCTCATAGAGAGATATTCATGGTTTCAATTTGTTATCTTCTTTATAGTCTGATAATTTTCGTTTAATTTTTTTATCAACTGGTTCAAGGATCAATTTGGTTGGGGAATAGTGAAAAAAATAGATGGAAGATCATACCTTCGATGACTTCATGATTGAAAATTTCAGGAGAATGATTAATTAATTCTTTATTGACATTGATTGTCGTCTATTTTGGTAACAAATCATTATTTATTTCTCTGTTTTGTCCATGACAGACAACCTTGCAAATGATTGGTTAGAATACATCAGACGAAGTAATTATTCTATAAGAATTTTTATTTGGATTGATGGATTTGGTTCTTAAAGTATTAGCAGTCTGACTTTGTCAATGTAATGTTCTGCTGCAGAATATGCCTCAAGATGGTCTAAGATCAGTTGTTTATAGATCATTTGTCACATGTGATGATCCAAAAGGAGTTGTGAATTGTAAGACAATAAAAAAATCAAGGACTGGTTCTCAGCAAATGGACCACAAGAATGAAAGCCAAAGGACACGAAAGAACTCAAATACGGCTATGGCATACTACACGGAGAGAGAGGACGTGGTCTCAAAAGGGTTTACAGAAGAAGTTCATAGTCAATCTTCTATTCAAGTCATGGAAGTCTCTAGAGGAGCCCAGAAGCTGAACCAGATGATTGACTCATGGTCTAAAGGAGTGATATTTGATGGGCAGTCTAAAGATATTGCACAAGATATGTTGAAAGGTGCTCTTGATCTCCAAGAATCTCTAGTCATGCTAG
Organism: Notholithocarpus densiflorus; assembly: GCA_030021035.2. NCBI lineage: Eukaryota > Viridiplantae > Streptophyta > Magnoliopsida > Fagales > Fagaceae > Notholithocarpus > Notholithocarpus densiflorus. The sequence continues at coordinate 1,687,183 of JARYZH020000007.1, forward strand.
GAAAGTCTCAAGAAGCTTCATTGTATATGTCTCAGGTAAGAAAGAAGCCGCATGAGAAGTCAGAAAGCAGAAGAATTGATGAAATGGAGATTAGGAGAACAAATTCTAGTCCAATTGGGGATCGAAATTGCTCAATGGGATTTCAAAAGCGTAGAATTTCTACTGATGGCTCTTCAAGGAATCACATTGAAGAGCTTAAGAAAGTGATCAGAGACAGCCTTGCTAAGCAGAATCTATTGCCAAACCTAACCACTCAAGAAACAGGTTATCTTCATCAAAGAGATTTGAGCTCAGCTTCAGAAATTCGTTCCACAAGCTCAAACCAGTCTTTGAATGTTGATGCGTATGATTTTGATTCTCCTGACTCCTCTCTTTCATCAAAAGCTCCACAGAAGAAGAAAAAAGGCCCAAATTTGATTGCCAAGCTAATGGGTCTAGAAGACCTCCCTTCAAAAACATCTCAGAACACTCTACAGAAACATTTAGAGAGGGAGAGAATTTCAAACCAGAGAAGACCTATCTTTGACATTGATATGCCAAAGGGAAGGAAGCCCCAATCTATAGCACAGAGGGTGAATCTAGAGCGGAAGACATTGAAGGAAATACTTGATACCCAATTCAAAGGACTTCTGAGAAGCAACTCTATCGAAGAGCTTAAGCCTCAGTCCGATCATTCCGACGATTCCCATTCCAAACAAAGGGTGATTGATGAGACACCACCCATTATTCTTATTAAACCTTTTCGTGCCCCACACCTGGTGGACCAGCTTCACACAGCAGTGCTTCGGGAAGAGAAATCTTTCAACGCAAAAAAGATGCTGAGAAAATTGACAATAAAAAGAGAGCTTTCTTTCAACACTCACAAAGAAGGGGCTTTGAGTTCCAAGAAAATGCATAGCAAAATGGAAGTAGAAGAAGAGACTCCTATTAAAACACTTAGCATAGAAGAAGTTACTAGGGAACATAAAGAAGTAGTTAGGAAACCAGAAGGAAAAGAAGTCAAGCCTAAAGAAAAGGTTTCACATAAGCTAAAAGCTTCTGTTCCTGTAGATCACAGACTGCAGACAAAAGAGGCAATTGTCAAGAAACTGAAAGCAGATCGATTTCAAAATAATGCTTCTGCTAGCAGGAAACTGCTGAAGATGGAGAACAAGAAAGGTAAAATTGTCTCGAGATGTAAAGATCAAGCTACAGTGACCTCTACAAAGCCAAGAAAGTCTGGAAATGGATCAAACAGTTGTTTAGTAAACAACCAGATTTCCCGACAACCAAGTACTACCCAAAACACCAGCTCAAAACATGCAACAAAAACTATAAGTTCCTCTGATCAGAAAAAGAATCAGATAAAGAAGAAGAAGCCAGTCAGGGAGCTTACAGCAATCAAATCAGTTATGAATCTTCCATTAACTAGTCTATATGATTCAGTTCTAATGATTTTCTGAAGCTACTATATGTTCTGTAAAATCTAAAGTTCAGCTGCTATTTTTCTAAAAATCATTGGAGTGGATTTTAAATTATGAAAACTATAGCCTAGTAACTGAACTTCTGCACATGAATTGACTTATTAATGAATAAGAATTTTGGTTTGTGAAAATAAATGCCATCTTCTTCTATGCAGATTGAAAACTTTGGATCCAAAGAAGGTGACATGAGCATCAATTTTAAAAGTGAAATTTGCTCTCCACTGATAAGAATTAACACTACTCTCGCGGATCAATTCCCTGTAGATGAGGAAAAGGATGCCTCTGAATCTAATATTGGAGGTAACATGTTATAGCTTGATTATGCTATGGATGATTCTGATACCTAACTATGATGAATCAATGATTCGGGTGATAAGTTTAATTAAATGGAAACTATGAAAGCTGTTTACAAGTACATGCATATTGCATTATATGTGCTTGTTTTTATGCACCTCACTAGTGTTGATAGTAGACGTGGATGCAAACATTGCTAAGAAAACTGTTGCTTCTTTTTGTAGTATTGGCATCTCCTGCATCCAATCATAACTGGATAAAGCAAAATGCTTGGAGTACAATATCATGAAACTTTTATGTTGCATTGAAAAACTCCAAATTTACTTATAAACCTTTGCATCTTTTCATTATAGCTACTCTTGTGTTATGCAATGGAGGTATGATATGATTCTAATATCAAAGTAGAAAGTCATAACTACTGACAGCAGAAGCAGTCAACACTTAATAGAGCCAATATCTGCATTTTCTACCTCAATAAGTCGATAAAAAAAATTATAAATACTTTCTTTTTCTGGGTTAAATAAAATTTATATATTTTCATGTGCCCAACTGAGATGTTTATGTAACTTTATTTTCTTTTTAACTGTAGAGCATTGCAGTAATAGCCAGAGTTCTCTTTCTGATGTCACACCAGTGAGTCCCAAGCATGAAATGGATGATAAAACTGTGGAAGAAGCTTACAATTACATCCTTCATAGTAGAACAGATATCAAAAGCTTTAAATCTGGAAATAATCTTAAAGATTTTCTCTTGAGCAGTCCATCATTCCTTACTCATGCAGAGGAGCTTTTTGATCTTGATGTATGTACTCCTACAATTTTACTAACATCTTGCACCAGTGATTTCATAGAAGCCAATGTGAGGCTCTCTTTAGAATGTGCAAATGAACTAATTGAACGTAAAAGCCTTCGAGGTTCACAAACAGTCCATCCTTTGTTACTAACTCAAGTGGGCAATTTGAGAGTATGCACCTCAGTGGACAAATTATTGGAGGAAGTTTGTAGTGTTGTTGAAAGTCTTAGAAGATATAGCAAGTTTGGTGGTGAGCTTCTTCCTCAAGATAGTCTTCATTCAATGTTAGAGAGAGATATAAGCTGCAATGGAATTGAAAATGGAATCTGGGATTTTAGTTGGAGGTATGAATTTTCTGCAGATGATGCTGAGCAAGTGGTGACTGAGATAGAGAAGCTAGTTTTCTGTGAGTTGATTGAGGAGGTCCTCACATAAAGGCTTCAGCATATTATCCATGTTTGTCTGCATACATTAGTTTGAGAGGTTAGTATAGCACTATTACTTTCTTCTGTATATATAATGGCGCTATGGAGGAGGGTTGAAAATGTTAGCTAGTGTCACAACTCACAAGGTTATGATCATTTTCCAATATCATGTTTTTAAGCAGTCATATGAATATCTGCTAACAACTTTAACCTTGACGACTAATACTAATTTGGAGCCCGGAATGTGTAGTGGAAATGTTGAGAAAAAAGAACTACTTGAGTATATTTAAGATCATTTTGCAAACTTCTATATATTCAACTCAAGGCGATTATTTCTCTTGAATTTTCTTGAATTCTGCAGATCAATTTATTCATTCTGTTCTTGGTAAGTTCAAATAATTTGGATTCAGACTTTCTTCAAGTTCAAGGAATAATGGTTTCTGAAACCAATATTTCGAAAATATAAGTAAGCCACTTTGTCCATCTTTATTTAAGGCATGCATACATCAAAAGAAATTTTCTGGCTAAAGTCAAGATTTGATATGGATCATTATGCTTTTATGTGGAGAACACTTTTCTCAGTTTCTGAATGAGACAGGTCTTTACTTTTGTTTAGAAAAATTATTCAGTTATCCTTGCCCATTCTGATGGTTATTTAGAAAAACGACCCTAATCTTTTTTTATAGTAATGAAATAACTAGCCCTAAAGTCCTCTCAGTCAGCCATTACATTACACCTCCATATGTCATTCTAAGATTATGTTTTGAAAGGACACGGAAGCTCATTGTGTCTTGTTCCTTAGCTTTGAGTCTTTGACCCGTTGCAATGACTTCTGGGTAATGACAGGCCAGCTATTGAAATTTTAAAACAACATATATATTATATATATATATATAGATATATATATGGGTCAGAATTTTCAAGAAAAAGATAGTGAAAGTTACAAGCACAGAAGATTCTATAGATTCCCTCAGCACATGGTGCCGCTGATCATAGTCATGAATTTGAACTTTGACTACAGAAAAGTAATAGTTGCCGTACATTTAGAAAACAAAAAAGTGGAGAAATAATTAAGAGGAAAAAAACATACTAATTAATGGAAATTAAAACATATAACAAATGATCTTTAGTCCTAATGTGATTTTCATAAACTACAAAGAGGCATATTTGAAGTACAGAGAAGTTTCAACTACTAGTCTACCATTTATACACCACCCCTAACACCATCATACAAAATTTGATCACATAAAAGAAGAATCCATTAATCCTATACCACACAATATGATGTGGGTGCCCCTAGGAGGCTAGGACTCTCTCTCTCTCTCTCTATATATATATATATATATATATAGTGCAGCAAATTTAAGAAGTGGCTCCCTTGAAGATAAGGAAATTGAGGGTTTCCAGTGCAAAATAGATGAAAGTCCCCGGTGTATGAGTGAAGGAACAACCAAAATTTGAACCCACCACACATTGCCATCCACTCCCATGCATATAGAATTTGCATATTTTAGCTTGTTCAAATTAAAATGGGAAGCACATAATAATTCTAAAAAAAATTTAAGAAGAGAAAAGAACTCAAAAAACATGAATGACCTTCTTGATATGGGCAGCAATAGATATGCAATCAAAAACATCAAAGAGATCAAGGGCCTGAGAAGCACAAGCCGTGGCTTGTGTCTGCATCTTCTCTGGGATGTCAGTTTCCTCAATCCTAGCTTTTCCTTCTGACATCTTTTGGCTCTAGTTTTGGAATCCCAGAAACGGTTCTCTCAATATAGTGATATATGTGCAGTGTAATAAAGGAGGAATCTATGGCTGTGATTCTGGAACACAGCCTCTGCCAACGAGAAACTTCCTATCTGTCCCTCAAAAATAAAATTTTAAAAAAAAAAAAACCTTCCCATCTCCCATCCTGTACGAGCATAATCCAAAGGGACTTATATGATTTAGGACAAAGTTTAGCTACAAAATTAGTTGTAGGCTAAATCTACAACCTTAGTCAATATCTTTTTATTGAAGATGAATTTTGACAAATCCACCATTGGATTACACGTACTTCTTATATCCTTCATACTTGCAAAATTTCTAGAAAATTAAAGATCAATAGCTATGTAATCAATAAATTGTTTAAATTACAAGTTTTTGTAGCTTAAAATTATGCATAAAATATAATCTTATAGATCATATAGTAAATAATATCTAATTAATACAAAATTTGACATGTTTATTAAGAGCATAAAGAACATGCAATTCAACGATTAGATTTACAAAATATGTAGTAATGTTTATTTTATTGAATAAGATTATAACCTTAGGCTACAACTAATTTTGTAACTAAACTTTGTCTTTAGAGCACTAGCAGGTGTAAAAACCCCCCCAGTTGCTATTTTAGCCACCAAACCCATAAAATCATGCTCTATCCGGGTTGCTATTTCTAAAAAAATTTACAACTCAGCTACAGTGAGGTTGTAAATTTACAACCTCATTGTAGTTGGGTTGCAAAATTGTTTAATATCTTTTATTTCTCACCCAGGCCCACATCTCACTTTATTATCTGAAGTCTGATATCTCAGCCTCGCCTTCTCTCTCTCTCCCTTTCTTTTTTCTCTCATCTCTTCCTCTCTCCCCACTCTTTGTTTTTTTCTCTCCTATCTCTGTCTTGGTCCATCTCTCTCAGATTAGCGTGAAAGGTGTGGGTTTGTGGGGATCAGCGTGGTGGAGGGTGTGGGTTTGTGGAGATCAGCGTGGTGGAGGGTGTGGGTTTGTGGAGAGTCGAGGTTGAGGTGTGGGTCACGGTGATTGCTGGGTTGTGGAATCGATGAATTGGTGGTTGGGTTATGGAAATCGGTGACTTGGTTGTGGGAATCGGTGGCTAGGTTATGGAGTCGGTGACTGGGTTGTGGAATCGGTGACTGGGTTGTCGGTATCGGTGACTGGGTTATGGAATCGATGACTGGGTTGTGGGAAACGATGAGTGGGTTGTGGGTTGTGTGGGTTTGGGTTTGGGTTTTGGTGGGTCGTTAGGTGGTGGAGTTCGGTCTGTTTGGTGGTGAAGTCCGGCCTGTTTGGGTTTATGGGTATGGATTTGGCAGTGGTGGTGGTGGTGGTGGTGGTGGTGGTGTTGTTGGATTTTAGGTGGTGGCGGCTGCTGTTGTGCTGTGGGTGAGGTTTTTATTTATTTATTTATTTTTATTTATTTATTTATTTATGTTTTGCTTTAAGATTGATTTTTGGACTGATTGTGGTGGCAGTGGAAGTGGTTTTGGTTGTGGTGGAGGGTGGGTGTGGTGGTTGGCTATGGTTGAGGTGTGGTGTTTGTAGTTGTGGGTGAAGAGAAAAAGAGACAAGAGGAAAGAGAGAAAGGATTACTTTTATTTTATTTTAATAAGTAGTTTATATTATTTTATTGGATTGTATCTAAAAATAGAAACTGGGATGTAAGGTGAGTTGTAAAATGAGTTGGTAAAATAGATAAAGTGATGTTTAAGGATGCAAAATAGACACTTTTTTGCATTCCCGGATGCTAATACTGCTTATAATAAGAGAACTTTGAGATTGTCACATAGCACGACTTTTTACGGTTTTGGTCATTTTTATTTTTATTTTTTTGTCTCCCTTCCTCTTTCCAACTTCTTTTTTGTCCATAAAATAGGAAAAATATATAGTGTTTCGGTATTACTAAGTCAACACTTGGTATTTCATATCCAATAGATGATTGACAATTGGCCACTGCAATTCACTCTGCCAACACAAACCAAATGATAATTTTGTCCTGAAAATTTTTCAAAACCCCGCCACTTTCTATCTTCTCTTTTCTCCAAAAATCTTTCACTCCTCTCTCAAAAATTTTCAAACAGAATTCTTCTCTCTCTCTCTCTCTCTCTCTCTCTCTCTCTCTCTTCCCCTCTCAAAATTAAAAGCCAAAATTTTCCAAAATGTCACCTTTTCCATTACCACCAACCACAATCCCTTTAACCTTTCATCCCCAAGTCCCCAACTAGCACCGCCCACCCTCTCCCTCCCTTTACTCTATCTCTATCTCTCTCTCGCTCATCTTCTGTTCTTTACAAAAAGCTTATCAGACTCTAACTCAAGCCAGTGCTGTATGAAAATCTTACAAAATTTCTCATGGGTATTGCTTGTTGAAAATTCAGAGTCTTCTTTTGAGTAAATCTACGGGTATTTTATTAGCTTTGGCCTTTTCTAAGTTCTTTTCTTTTTTCTTAATTTGAATTCTGTGTTTGTTTCGCAAGTTTTTTTTTTTTTTTTGGGCAGGTTTAGCTTAGGCCATTTTAAAAGACGCTATATTTGTTGAAGTTAGGTTGTGCCAGTAACATGCTAGAACGCACGAGTATGGCTCTAGGGCCGCCGCACCCACACCCGCACCCGATGCGCACTGACGCGACGTGCGGTGCGCGACGCCGTTCATGCCGCGTCGTTTTTTTTTTTTTTTTTTGGATTCGCGCCAATTCCAACCAAACCGAGCCGATTTGTGCCTATTCCGACAAAAACGAGCGCCGAAACGGCCAATACGACCCGATTCAGGTCGAAACGGACGCCAAAACGGGCCACCACCATGTCGCTGGCCTCCATTCTTCTGCTTCATGTGGCCTTGAGAGAGAGAGAGAGAGAAGAAGAGATAAGGACGACACTGCTTCATGTGCACTTACTGGTGAAGGCAAGATTTTTGAATAGGTGTATTAGTATAAGAGATAAGGACTTGAAAAGTCAAAAAGATAGAAAATGTTGGAACTTGTGAAAATAGTAAAAATACAGGTTTTGATTCTTTGATTTTATCACCTTTACCCATTAATTTTTATTATTCTTTAATACTTTGATTTTATCACCTCATTACTTTTTTTTTTTTTGAAGGAAAATAATTTAATATTATAAATATGTTATTGGGCTAAAATTAGGGTTGTGTAAACATTATAATAATATATATGATGATGCGAAGAAAATCAGTAGGCTGAATGTTTCGGGCTTCAATGAACTAATAATCGCTTAGAAAGCCTAAAAAAGGAAAAACACGATTAAAGGTGACCGGGGTGGATCGGCCAAGAACCCTCCGATGCTTAACTTAGTTTTCTCTCTTAATTTCTAGAGTTCCAAATTTTTAGGAGTTATCTAAAACTTACCTTCATTTGATATGAATGGGTGTTTATATAGTGTGCACTTGAAACAGTTACTTGTCTCGTAACTTCCCCTATATTTGAGGAAGTCAGAAGGTTCAAGGTTAACTTCCACAACCGCTATAGGAGTTAGAATATTCAATCTTATCTTCCATAACCGTCATTGGAAGTTAAGTATTTTGTAAGAAGTTATAGCGATGAACCAGGATTTTACTCATGCCTTGAAACAGTAACACGTGGTTCAATTCACTAGCTCTTGTAAATAAACTTTTCTGGAATTTTCCCAAGTGTTTGGGGTCATCCATGTGTTTTCCTCATGGATAACCCATGTGCCTATGGACGATCGTCATACTAGGTAGAACCATTCTTGCTTTCTTGACCTGGACGACTCTTATGGACGAATTGGAGTTGGTTCAATTTTCAGTTCACCATCAGTTGCCCCCTTGTCCAAGGGTCGTCCAGAGGACTGTAAAATTTACTGTTGTTCTGTGGACGTGTCTTTATGTTAGTTTTTAGGTGTCGTGCCATGTGTCACAACCTCATTGGTGATTAGAAGCGTCGATTTACCTTTTCAAGGAATATGCCACGTGTCGTTCTCTGGTTGGTCACGTCGTTTTAGATGCCAAACTTCACTGCCTATAAATAGCAGAATTCCTCTCCTACCCTTCACATTTCCTAAATTCTCTCCCTTGACATTCGTCATCCAGTGCCTCATCTAGAAGCATTCCCGCGTCCTTAGTCCTCCTTCGTTTAGAGCCATGTACTCTCTTCATCCTTGTTCTTAGGTTTTCCTTCAAATTTCAAGATGTCTGAGATTGTCCTTTCTTCGTCTAGTAATAGCGTTGACAAGGCTATAGACGAGTACCATGATACTAGTTTTAGTGGCTTTAATAGGGATAGCAATAGTGGTAGTAACAGTAGCAGTGGGGGGAACACTACAGATGAGGAATACACGTCTGATGTTCCTGGGATTCCCTTAGAGGTTTTTCAGGAGCAACTTAGGACGAGGGCAGCGTTTGGGTCTAGGGCTGGTACCTCAAGTGCTCCTTCGTCCACTTCTTTGGACAAGGTTGAGACAGTATATAGTTGTGCTATAGGGGTCCACTCTAAGATGGATGAAAAGAGGTTAACATCCCTTAGGAGTTGGTACCAAATTCCAAATGACCTAAACCCTAGGTTAGCTGTTCGTGGGGAGTGGTGTTGTCAACCCTGTTTTGGCGTAGGTGCTTACGAGGCTTACCTTTTAGGGGGTCTTAGGTTGCCCCTTAATGCCTTTGCTAGGGAGTTACTCACTAGGTTAGGCTTAGGAATATGTCAATTTAACCCTAACGCGTGGAGGCTAGTCGTCTCTATGCAAGTTTTGTGGAGGGTGGTATTTGAAGGGGATCGTCCTCTTATTGTGGACAAATTCCTCTACTGCTACAAGCCCTTAGAAATTAACCAATCCCTTGGCTTTTACCAATTCACAGCCAGAGGGAAAGATTTTAGATTAATAAAATCACTTGTCACATCAGATAGGAACTGGAAGACAGAGTTTTTCTTCGTCTCTAGTTTTTGGGCTAGATACCCTGTTGAGGTTGGCAGGGATCCATTTGCCCCCTATACTGGAGAGTTAGGGAACCTTCGTCCTAAAGGTATGTTTATTATTATCATTTTATTATTTTTATTATATATTTTATTTTTGTTTATAATCGTCTAACAATTCTTTGTTCTTTTTTTTTTTTTTTTTGCAGGTGTTAGACGACCATCTTTGAGCAGGTTCTATCTTAAACGCGTCCAGAAGGCTCGTTTATACATTGACAGGGGTTTCCACTCTTTAGTTACCCTTTAACATCTTGCCATCTGGGGACTTGGTCCTGAGCCATCTACTAAAGCTTTAGCTCACGAGCTCACTGTCCGTAGACGTGAGTCTTCTCCTTTTTTTAATTTTTTTTAAGAGTTTATTTTAATATCACTTTTTGAATGACTAACGTTTTTCTTTTTAGGGATGGCAACCATGAAAGAAAATAAGGGCAAGAAGGTGGTGGACGAGGCAACTAGACAGGAGGTCCAATCTCAGCCTCGTCCTGCCGTTAGGGATAAAAGAAAAAATTTGTCAAAGGCAATTGACTTGGAAAATCTTCCGAGCCGTCACAAGGAGAAGAGGGCGAAGCATAGGTCGTCCAAGCCTGGGGTTGTCAAGCCTGGCCTTCCTACTCTTCCTACCTCTCAGCAGCCGTCCATTCAAATCCAGGATATAGATTCGTCTGAACTTGCTAGAGTTCCTCCATCCAAAATTGCTGTGCCTGCCTCGTCTCAGCCTTCTCAGAGGGTTCCTATGAACCTTCTTGAAAATGAGGATTTGGCTTGGGAAAGGTTTGAGAAGGCTGTGACTGGCGAGGACGTGGCTGTGTGCTATGACATGTCCTTGAGAGAATTTGAGCACTCTGCTGTACATGATCTTTTCAAGGTATGTAATTAGTTTTACCTCGTCTTGTCATAGTTTTATATATTTATTATTTTTTTTTTTTCTAACATAATTTTTAATCACTTGTGTAGGCAATGTCAAAGTTCATCGCTGCGTCCAGGCAGGCCACGGAAATGGACAAGACGAGGATCTTGCTTGAGACAAGGATCCAGGAGGTCAAGAATGACTGCAAGGAGTGGGCTGAGGTGTCGGCCAAGTCTAAAGACGAGGCCAAGGAGCTGCAAAACCTCGTCGAAGAGCTCAAAGCTGACATTGTTGAGAAGGACACTCGTCTTGACTATCTTCAAAATAGGAATGATGAGCTGAGTACCCTTCTTAATAAGGCGAAAGAAGACGCGGTAGTGGAGTTCAGAGCTTCTAAATAGTTCACTGATCTACTGGACACCAACTATGTGGCTAGCTTTGAAGACTTTCGCATGGACGCTATGGAAAACTTCCCTGAAGTTGACTTTAGCTCCATCAAGCTCAACCTTGGTGCTGCAAGCTCTCTCATTCAGACGAGTTCTGAAGATGTTAATATCGAAGATGATGCCACTACTCAGCCTACCCAGGACGAGCCTAATGTTCGAGATGACCCCCCACAATGAAAATGTTAAATTTTAACGTCTTAGTTTCCCTTTCTCTTTTTTCTTCTTTTTTTATGAGGGGAGGTCAAGAATGACTGCAAGGGGTGGGCTGAGGTGTCGGCCAAGTCTAAAGATAAGGCCAAGGAGCTGCAAAACCTCGTCGAAGAGCTCAGAGCTGAGATTGTTGAGAAGGACACTCGTCTTAACTATCTTCAAAAGAGGAATGATGAGCTGAGTACCCTTCTTAATAAGGCGAAAGAAGACGCGGTAGTGGAGTTCAGAGCTTCTAAATAGTTCACTGATCTACTGGACACCAACTATGTGGCTAGCTTTGAAGACTTTCGCATGGACGCTATGGAAAACTTCCCTGAAGTTGACTTTAGCTACATCAAGCTCAACCTTGGTGCTGTAAGCTCTCTCATTCAGACGAGCTCTGAAGATGTTAATATCGAAGATGATGCCACTACTCAGCCTACCCAGGATGAGCCTAATGTTCGAGATGAACCCCCATAATGAAAATGTTAAATTTTAACGTCTTAGTTTCCCTTTCTCTTTTTTCTTCTTTTTTTATGAGGTCCGTTGTTTTGGACCAATTTGAATTTATTCAAGTACATTTCACTCGTCCATAATTTTTGGGATGAGCTTCCAGACAGTTGCTTTTTACTTTATAAGGGTTTTTGGACAGTGGTCGTCTACCCTTTTTCTAAACTTTTATGAACGTTTATTTTCATCGTTTTCTATTGAACATGTTATTGTATGGACGTATTTTTCTTTATTTACATCCTTCTTATACTAGTTTAAGTATGGTCCGTCCACTCATGGAGGCACTTAGCTTGTCATGTTAATATAAACTCCTCATGTTCAAAATTTCCACCATTCTTTAAATTTTGTGAGTATAACTCATTTTATGAATGGCATGGGTTTTTGCCAACTTTTGATCGTCCGGAGATTTGATAGTTGGTTCTATTTTTCATCTATAGGACTCATCTTTAGGCAAGACGTTTCCAGCTTTTTACTCGTCCAAAGATTGGATTGTTTTGGCTGGTTATATTTATCCATGGACTTTGAAGATTCTTACGTGCACATACTTTCGCGTCCATTGGTTGGACGAATACACTTTAAGCTTTATCTCGTCCGTTGTTTAGACGAATTTGTCTTAAGCTTTTCTTTGCTTTACCCCTATTTTAAGGAAAGCTTAATAAACGTTACATCCCTGCGTCTAAAGATTTTACTCGTTTTAGGCCTTTAGCCCTCGTGTGGATGAGATCATAAAAATTTAGAAATTCATACATCACATAGATTGGAAATCCAAACTGTATAGATGTAACATAAACATCGTCCACAAGCATGGCACATGCTTAGAAGCTAGTGCCTTTTAGGGAATTAAAAATACAAATAGATGGACCAAATCTATGACTTCGTCCATAGTCCATAGCGCATAGTTTTAAAAACTAACACACCTTTAAGGAATTAAAACACAACATATAATGCTAATAACAAACACATGCAAGTAACGGAAAGCAACACAAACTTTATCTCGTCTATAGTGACAACGTCTAGGATGATCTCATCCATGATGATGCTCGTCTAGACTGATGTCTTATTGGTAATATCTTCTTAAATGCTCGACATTCCAAGGGTGCTCTAGCTTTCTCCCGTCCAGGGCTTCTAAGTAATATGATCATTGTCTTTTGCAATTAATAACCCTATAGGGTCCTTCCCAATTAGGTCCCAGTTTCCCATGGGCTAGATTTTTGGTTGCCAAAGAGACCTTTTTAGGACGAGGTTTCCAATGTCAAAGCGCCTGGGCTTTACCATTGCATCATATTGTCTAGCCATAAGGTTTTTATACCTCGCTATCCTTTGCTCCGCGATCATCCTTACCTTGTCTATCATATCAAGGTTGAGGCGAAATTGTTCCTCATTATCCTCGTCCTGATACTTCATCACCCTGTGGTTTGCCATATGCACTTCTACAGGTATCACTGCTTCACTTCCATAGGCTAACTTGAAGAGAGTTTCCCCTGTGAGGGTCCTCACAATCGTCCTGTAAGCCCATAAAACTCCTGGTAGCTCGTCTGGCCATACTCCCTTCGCCCCCTCAAGTCGAGTCTTGATAATTTTCAACAAGGATCGGTTTGCCACTTCTGCTTGTCTATTTTCTTGTGAGTGGGAGTGTGAGAAATAATGATTCTTGATTCCAAATTGCTCACAGAAGTCCCTAAAAAGTGTGTTGTCAAATTGTCGTCCATTGTTTGACACTAGTACCCTAGGCACCCCAAACCTGCATACAATGCTCTTCCAGACGAAGTTTTTGACATTCTGCTGTGTGATCTTTGCTAGGGGTTCTGCTTCCACCCACTTAGTAAAGTAATCGATCCCTACTACTAAAAACTTCATCTGCCTGGTTCCAAGTAGAAAGGGGCCTAAGATATCCAATCCCTATTACGCAAAGGGCCATGGGACCATCGTCAGGGTGAGATACTCCGATGGTTGTCTAGGGACGTTGCTGAAGTGTTGACATTGGTCACACACCTTGACGTAAGCCTTAGCATCTGCTTGAATAGTTGGCCAGTAATAACCTGCACGGACGACCTTATGGACTAGTGCTCTCGCTCTTGAGTGATTTCCACATGCTCCTTCATGAACTTTCCTCAACACATAGTTCGACTCGTTCGAGGCTAGGCACCTTAAGTAAGGCTGAGAGAAGCCTCGTTTATACAACACCTCGTCTATGAGGACATACTTAGCAGCCTTGATCCTCAATTTCCTAGCCTTGTCCTTGTCTTCTGGAAGCCTTCCATCTTTAAGATAAACTATTATTGGAGTCATCCAATTTTCTTCTCCTTCTATTTGTTGTACCTCTGGAAGATCTATGCTTGGCATGTATTGGACTTTATCATACTCGTCCATAGCTCCCCCTGCTGAAGTTGCTTTTGCCAAGGCATCCGCTTCCATGTTTTCCTCCCTCGGGAGTCAAACAAAACTGGCTTTTTTAAATTTTTGACGAGCTGCTTTACCTTGTTAAGATACTTCTTCATTCGATCTTCCTTAGCTTCACACATCCCATTCACTTGATTGATGATCAACTAAGAATCTCCTTGGACGACTACTAACTCCGCCCCTAAAAACTTAGCCAATTCCAATCCTTTAAGGAGAGCTTCGTATTCCAACTTATTTCCTTTCGGGGACTTGTGTATAACTCCAATCCTGCCTGCGTATACTGTGGACGAGCCATCTACATTGACGACCCACCTTTGAGCTTTGTCCTCATCCAGCTCGCCTTGATTGGGAGTGAATTCTAGAATGAAATCCGCCAATACTTGTGCTTTTATCGTGCTTCTTGGTTGATACCTGACATCAAACTCACTAAGTTCTACGGCCCATTGGATTAGTCGTCTTGCGGCTTCCAACTTGTTCATTGCCTTCTTTAGTGGATGATCTGTCAAGACATTAATGACATGAGCCTGAAAGTAATGCCTTAACTTCCTAGAAGCCGTGACCAAAGCAAAGGCTAGCTTTTCCATCATCGGATATCGTCCTTCCGCCCCTCTTAGCGCTCAACTTGTATAGTAAACCGGCTTCTGTATCCTCCTTTCTTCTCTAATCAACGCCGAGCTTACTGCATGTGGGGACTGCTAAATACAAATATAATTCTTCACCTGGTATAGACGAGCTCAACAGAGGAGCTGTGGTGAGGTAGGTCTTGAGGTCTTGGAAGGTCTTCTAACACTCGTTCGTCCATTCAAATGCCTTCTTGAGAACTTTAAAAAATGGTAAACACTTGTCAGTAGCTTTTAAGACGAACCTGTTAAGGGCGGCAACTCGTCTGGTGAGAGATTGGACTTCTTTGATATTCCTTGGTGGCTCCATATTCAGTATCGCTTGGATTTTATCGGGATTTGCCTCAATTCCCCTATATGAAACCATGAACCCAAGAAACTTACCTGATGAAACTCCAAAAGCACACTTGCTCGGATTCAACTTCATGTTATACTGCCTAAGTGTATCAAAGGTCTCTTGAAGGTCGTCCAGGTGCCTTTCTTCGTCCAAACTCTTTATTAGCATATCGTCCACATAAACCTCCACATTCCATTCGATCTGTGGACGAAACATATGGTTAACCAGCCTTTGATAAGTTACCCCCGCATTCTTCAAACCGAAGGGCATCACCTCGTAGCAAAACAACCCCTGGCTAGTAATGAAGGATGTCTTCTCTTGATCCACCTCGTCCATCTTTATTTGATTATAGCTTGAAAAGGCGTCCATGAAACTTAGCAATTTATGACCTGCAGTTGAGTCCACCAGCTGGTCAATGCGTGGCAATGGATAGCTATCCTTAGGGCAAGTCTTGTTCAGATTGGTGAAGTCCACACACATTCTCCATTTTCCATTAGCCTTCTTCACCATAACCACATTAGCCAACCAGTCCGGGTAATAAACTTCCCGGATAAATTTTGCCATGATCAACTCCTGGACTTCTTCTTTAATGGCATTGTCTCGTTCAGGAGCAAAAATTCTTTTCTTTTGACATACAAGCTTGGAGGAAGGATACACGTTTAGATGATGGGTAATGACACCTGGGTCAATAAACATCAAGGCTCCAATCCTTAATGACTCCATGCGAACACATTAAGGCTCTTCTTTAAAAACTGTACCAGGTCTTGCTTAGTCTTCTTTTCCATGCTCGCCATAATCCTTGCAAACTTTTCAGGGTTGCTCTCGTCCAAAGGAATGTCTTCCAGCACTTCTGTGGGCTCCTCGGTAATCCTTTTCTCGTCTATGCTCATTGTCTGTACTTGCTCATCCACAGCCAACATGGCTAGGTAGTATTCTCTAGCGGCTAATTGGTCTCCTTACACTTGACCTACCCTATACTCAGTTGGGAACTTAACAGACAAATGGTAGGTAGATGTTACCGCCTTCCAACTATTTAAAGTCGGTCTTCCAATGATAGTATTGTATGACGATAAACAGTCAACAACAAGGAAGTTTACTTCTTTGGTTATCTGTTGTGGATATGCTCCTACCACTACAAGTAATGTAATGGTACCCATGGGTTGCACTTTCATCCCCCCAAAATCCTACCAAGAGCGAGTTCACTAGACGGAGCTGATCTCGTCCAAGCCTCATTTGTTGGAAGGCAGGGTAAAATAAGATGTCTGCTGAACTTCCATTGTCTACCAGCACCCTTCTAGTCGTATAATCAGCAATGAGTAAGGTGATGATGATCGCGTCGTCATGTGGGTGGTGAACCCTTTCAGCATTCTCGTCCGTGAACGTAATAGCTTGCTCGTCCGCTACCCTCGTTCTTGGGGATCGTCTAGAAAGTTGGACGTTTTGCACTACCTTCAAGTACGTCTTCTTGGACTTGGAAGATTGTCTTGTCGAGGTCCCTCCTATAATAACTCTTATTTCTCCAAGTGGGGGGCGTGATGACTCTTCTAGCTTTCCCTTCAACTTCTTGTCCAAGAAAATTTCTCAATTTTCCTTGCCTGATGAGTTCTCTATCTACTGCTTCAAATCAAAACACTCGTCCGTGTCATGCCCATGGTCTCTATGGAAATGGTAATACTTGTTCCTATTACGCTTGTTGGGATCTCCTTTCATTTTTTCCAGCCACTTCAAGAATGGGTCTATTGGGGTTTATGCCCTAAAATCTAATTTATTAGCGTGTCATAAATAATTGAATTGTTTAATTATATGAGACTATCTATAAATGAACTAATGGGAGATTATTTTAGTCCATGAGATGCGTAGTATGTGATTTATGTGAAAAGTCACAGAAGATATAAATCACAAGTTCTTTGTAAACTCAGAATTTTAGTTCGTAGTCGGTGATGAAATTGGGTGTTTCATTTGCGAAGATTATAACATATCAACTACGATGATTTGTCTTGATCATGGAAGTGGAAACTTCTAGTTGATATATTGATATGTTGATATGTTTTAAGAGTTAAGACATATTAAACTGGACCGTTGTGAGATTTATTATTCTTCTAACGACTGTCAAATGAATGATAAATCTCACGACTTCTATTTACATCAACTCTAAATCCTGAGAGAATAATGGACCTGATAATGAAGTGTAGGTTGTTTTGATATATCAGGTGTGAGATCTATAAGTCATGGTCAAAAGTTCAGTATGTTGGGCAGCCGCATTTAGTGTTGATGGAACATATATTCTCAAGATAGAATTCATAATCTCTTAACGGAGACATAAAATATTCTCTTGAGATAAATTTAATGGGTTTGGTTATTCAAGAGAGTTGGGCCTAACCACTTTAGTAAGTTGTTACTAAAGTATATATTTATGAAATTGGATTTCATAAATATATGATGAATAACGTAAAGAATTAAACCGAATACTCAAGGATTAAGATGTAGTAATCTTCAAAGTGGCAGTCTACATTCATGACTTTGTATTACTACAAATATTTTAATGAAGGGGTTGCATGTATAATAAAGTCTTGAGATATAACTTATAGATAAGGCCTAGAGTGCAACTATATTTATATAATGATATTAAATATAGTTAATGGTAACTTTGGACTTGTCAAAAGTTGACAGAAAAGCCCAATGCCCATTGGAGCTAGTGTTTTATTGGTCCCTTTTGGTCCCACTCCAAGCCACATACTAGAGCCCAATTGGAATGGCCCAAAAGGTTAGCCCAATTAGATAATCAGTTGTATATAAGGAGAGAAACATACAGAATTTCATAAGTGCTTTTTCATAAGGTTTTTCATAAGAGTATTTCATAAGAATTCTCATAAGGAATGAAATGGTTTATATGTGAGTGTTGGACACTCATTATTCTCTCATTGGAAACTGATTGAGAGACCACACATTTTGGACATTAAGTGGAATTGGAGTGAAGATTAAAAGTCTTCCCAAGAACTTCTGATCTTCGGTTTTGAATTTCACCACACCAAGGTACGCTTTCTTGTTCTCAAATTTTGAAACTTATATAGTACATGTTATCAATTGCGAATGAAGTAGATCCGTTAATTTTTCCGCTGCGTATGCTTTGTATGCGATACAAACATGCATTTTTTCCAACAGGGTCATCCTTGATTTGCATAAGCACTTGTTCAAGTGGCATGTTCAAGGGCGTATATTGCTGACTCCTTGCTGAAGAACTTGTCTTCTTGTTATCTCTGTCTTTCTTCTCTCCTGTCCGGGCCTTCTTTGGACGAGGACCCTACTCAGGATGGTGCGGGAGATCTGCTTCCATTCACTCGGCTCTCTTCCTATTCTTGGCTATGATTACATCCTCCGCATTCATGAAGTTTTGGGCTGAATGGACGAGTTCAGCCATGGTTTGTGGCTCTTGCTTATAAAGCTTAGGGATGAACAAATCGGAGTTAACTCCGTTATGGAAAGCCGCCAATAACAACTTGTCATCCATCTCGTCCATCGTCAGGGCTTCCCTGTTGAACCGGGTAATGAAGGACCGCAAGCTTTCATTTTCCCCTTGCTCTATGGTTAACAAGCTGGACGAGGAACGCTTATGCCTTTGTCCTCCGATAAAGTTGTTGACGAATAACTTACTTAATTCTTTGAATGAGCCCACAATGTTTGGGGGTATCTTGCTGAACCACACTCGTGCTAACCCCTTAAGGGTGGTAGGGAAGGCCCTACACATAATTTCGTTCGGAACCCCTTGAAGGTGCATTGTAGTCTTGAAAGTAGTGATATGATCACACGGGTCGCGTGTTCCATCATATGAGTCTAAGGAAGGCATCTTGAACTTAGGAGGCAAGGGATGACTGTTGATGGAAGCTATGAAAGGGGAGTTTGTTCGATGAACTAAATCATCTACGGGATTTGCCCTTCTCATGTTCTCCTTCATTTTGTCCATGGCCTTCCTCATTTGATCCATTTCCTTCTCCAAGTGTGGCACCCTTCATGAAGCGGTACCCCTCGACTGGTTCTCGGGCTCAGCATTTTCTCCTTCTCTAACTTATTGACTTTGGGCTTGTCCTTCCGCGTATCTTTCATGGCATTGTCTCCTTAGACTGATCTCCCTAGTCAACTCTTGATTCTGATGGGTTAACTCTGCCATGGCGGCTACCATGGACTGTATGTGTTGGATGGATGGCAGTTGCACGACAGGTGCTGACTGACGATCACGATGGGGATTGCTAGAAGCATTCCTACTCTCCTGGTGGCTTGGACTAGTGGCCATTGATCTTATTCGAACCATGCAGCCTTTTTGTCATAGGAAGATAAATTTCAAAACACAATTAATCGGTTTCCCACAGACGACGCCAACTGATGATGCGAAGAAAATCAATAGGCTGAATGCTTCAGGCTTCAATGGACTAATAATTGCTTTGAAGGCCTGAAAAAGGAAAAACACGATCAAAGGTGACCGGGGTGGACCGGCCAAGAACCCTCTGATGCTTAAGTTAGTTTTCTCTCTTAATTTCTAGAGTTCCAACTTTTTAGGAGTTGTCTAAGACTTACCTTCATTTGATATGAATTGGTGTTTATATAGTATGCACTTGAAGCGGTTACTTGTCTCGTAACTTCCTCTATATTTGAGAAAGTCAGAAGGTTCAGGGTTAACTTCCACAACTGCTATACGAGTTAAGATATTCAATCTTATCTTCCATAACCGTCATTGGAAGTTAAGTATTTTGTAAGAAGTTATAGCGATGAACTAGGATTTTACTCATGCCTTGAAACAGTAACACGTGGTTCAATTCACTGGCTTTTGTAGATAAACTTTTCTGGAATTTTCCCAAGTGTCTGGGGTCATCCATGTGTTTTCCTCGTGGACGACCCATGTGCCTATGAACGACCGTCATACTAGGTAGAACTATTCTTGCTTTCTTGACCTAGACGACTCTCATGGACGAATTGGAGTTGGTTCAATTTTCAGTTCATCATCAATAGATAATTATGCTTTTAAATTTATTAATATATGTTTACCATTACTCTTAAATTGGCATATGTTTACCATTATATATAAAAAAATATATATGCTTAGCAATATGTAGAAAATATAAATAAAAAAAATTTTAATAATTTTTCAATCGCCACACCTGCATCTTACTTTTTCAAAAATTGTCAAGTCTCGCACCCGCACCCGAATCTGAATCCACACCCGTGCTTTATAGGTAACATGTTCACCCCCTTTTTTGGTTGGGGGTTTTGGGGTTTTTGAGCAAAAATTAGTTTGGGAATTTAGGTTGGTGGTGTTGGAGTTGGGGTAATGCAACCCTTTTGTTTGGATGCTGAGAAAACAGAGGAAAAGAAAAAATAAATAACGGTTCCTTATTGTTTATTTTAATTGTCAATTGAAATTGGTTTTTTTTTTTTTTTTTTTTGGCCTAGTTTTATTTTTCCTTCATTTGTCAATGTTTCTGAAAATGATTTTTTTTTCTTCAAAAAGAAAGATAACAAAGAATAATTTTCTATTGCTTCTTTTCGTGCTTGCTAATAAACTTGAGCAAGTGAAGGGAAATGGACATTCAAATGTGATGCTCAATCGGATGTTACCATATTGGTTCAAATTTGCTTCTATTGGTGGTTTTTTTTTTTCCTTCAACTCTGCAGGGTGACAAGGCCCAATCCAGCTAGTTATCTCTTTGTAATCGGTCATGCCTATTTTGATTGGCATCATATTCAAGATAGCTAGAAGCTGATTTTGTGTTGAAATATTTGATAGGGCAAAAATGTATTTATCCCTTGCAAATTAATTAGTTACCTAAGTTAATTAATTATGTTTAATTACATGCAATGGCGTGGTAGCACAAACAAATCATCAACTAAACTAAATGCAGCGGAAATTAAATTTGACACGATGATTTGTTTATGAATGGGAAAAACCACCAAGGCAAAAGCCCCACCGGGTGATTTTAAAATCACAACTCCTAAGAATCCACTATTATCAATCATAAGCGGTTACAAGTATAAGGAATCTTACCAAACTCTTTGGCCTATCCCGAAATATCAACTTTCAGTTGAACCCTTACCCCAATACCCAATTGGATTTGTATTGTAGCGGCAATCTTTCCCTTGATGCACGAATCCTAGTACGTGACTAACCAATGTACACGGATCCTAGTACGTGACTAACTCCAGCAACTTGAAGAGGTTGTTGACTGCAAAATTTTTCAGTTCATCAACGATGAAGATCAAAAAGCTCATTGGTTACAAAACCCTTGGCGTAAAAATGCAGTAGCTTCTTCAGATAGAATAATGAACTAGGACACTTTTTGCATGCGCAACGACCTTTAAAATAAGCCTTATATATGTTTAAGGTTGTGAGAAAAGAAACCCAACACATACACATCAGCTTGGGCCGAAAATCAGATCTGAAAATTCTGATTCCTTAAGTCTCGACAGATACAGATTCTGTCGAGCTTGGACTTTAAACCTCGATAGATGTCCTTTCTATCGAGCTTCTGTCGAGCTTTAATGAATAGCTCTTTCTTCACTTGTTTCTTGGTCAGATTTTCATAGCTTTAACACTTGACTTGAACTCTTGTTTCTTTAAGTACTAAACCCATCCTAGATCTACCCAATTACAAGTAAAATGCATTTTGTCAAAAGATTAGTCAATTACATAAAATATGTCCTTAACAATATTGTTGCTAATTAGATACAAGAAATGCTCAAGAAAAATCATATGTAGCTATTTTACAAGTTGATTTTGTTTGATTAACTAGATATTGAATTGCTTAGAAAGATCATAGTTGTGTTATGATTAGGGTCTAGTTTGTAATAACCTACCAACCATGTAAAATCTTCTCTTTATTGAAAATGAGAGTATATTGTGTTTCAATTAGTAAATAAATTGTATTGTACAAATGAAATTCACAAGGTGTGGGTTTTATATTTTGGTTGTAATGGTGATTAATGGAATTTGCAAAAGATTTCAAAATGTTATTTGATTAATAAAAACCATAAAACTGAAATTTTCTAAGATATTTTACTTACTCATATGTCCAATGCATAAAAAATAAAAATAAAATATTCATTTTTAAGTATTATTCCTCCAACAAATGATGTCCATTGTTCTCTTGAAGCTAACATATTGAACCTAACATATAGTTTCATTAGTTACAAAAATTTGCTACATTGCTTAATTACTCAATCACATGCTTAATACAACCTATGGAGCTAATTGGTACACAACTGATAGTTGATGCTAGCAATGTGTGACAATTACAATGACTAATACCCTAACACAATCAAGTACACACTAGCCACTTAGTCAATTACATTCAAGTAATAGTAGCAATAAGCTCAAGCCTCTCAAGTCTCAACGCAGCAACTCAAGCATCATAGGCACAATAGCTCACAAAACCTAACTCAACAGCAGATCATCTCAGCAGCACATACGTACCGGCATGTTTTCCATAATGATCCTAACAAAACGACAACTTGAAACTTAACTATAATAATTTCCATAATAACTCAACCAACCATGAACTCATGCACACTCAACTAGATCTTATACCCATTATTTGAATATAATAATTTCCATAATAACTAAACAAAGCTTACACTAATAAAAGAAGAAAGAAATACAATGAGAACTTCTACCTTATGGGCTTGTTTGGATTGAGGGGGAAAGGAGGGGGAGTAGAGTAGAGTTAGCTAAAAATAGGTTAATTTTTGGCCAAATTTACTCTACTCCTCCTTCCTCTCCCTCAATCCACAATAAAGGAGACTTGGGAAGACACTATTTCATAGAATCGATTCAAATTGATAGGGATCAAATTCAGAAATTAAGAGTATGAACTATGAACACAACCTACCGCAAGCAAGGAAAATAATTATTAGAAGGACCAAAATTTGAAAATTCCAACAATGATCAAGAAAATTAATATGTACTAGAGCTGTTTTTGTTCCTAAAGGACTTAATTTATCAAATTGCATATAAGTTCATGGCCAAGAAAATTAAATAGACCACAACATGACTGAATCATGGTTTCAATTAGCAGTTCCTTTACCTTAAAAAAAAAACCTAGATAAAATTGAATAGGATTATTTATGGTTCTTTGTAGTTGAACAATAACGAAACAACTTTTAGCAAGTAAAAATTAGAATACACCTAACATACATGTGGTGAATCTGGTATCAATCGGTAATTATTATTTCCCATTAACATAACTGATAGTGAAAACAAAATCAACAAGAAAAAATTGAAAAATGTAGTAAAAGAAATGTAAATGTATCCTTACAATTCCAGATTTGATTTGATTTGAATTTTTTTTTTTTTTTTTTACTTCTCAATCTTCCGATCCTCCAATACCATAAAAGGATCTACTGGTCTAAAGTTCAAAAAAAACCATTCATATAATGGGTAAAAATAATACATAAGCATAGTAATTTCAATCTCGGGTGATCCAAACCTTTAACCTACCCAAAAATTTTATTTTCTTTATCCATGGGTTGAGTAAAAAATGGATGTTGAGGTGGGGACGAGATGTAAGCATTTGTGCATTTTTTTAAAAAAAATAAATACAATATGAAAAAAATACCCAAAGGGAGAGAAAATACCTAGAGGTTGTCGGAACTAGAGGTGGGGCAGTGCTTTGCAGTGTTCAGAACCAAAATAAGGTCCAGGGAAGCGGTACCACGGCACTGGAAGCGGTGCTGTGGCAGTCGCAAGTGAAAAAGAGTGTATTTGAGAGAGAGAACTTCAATTCTAAAAATTTTGGGAAATTTTGGCTTTTAATTTTTAGAGGGGAAGAAACTGAGAGAGAGAAAACTTATGTTTGAAATTTTTTGGGAGAAGAGTGAAAGGTTAATTTTGGAGAAAAGATACGAAAGAGAAGATCAAAAGTGGTGAGGGTTTGAAATTTTCAGGGCAAATTGTCATTTGGTTTGTGTTGGTAGAGTGAATTGCAGTGGCTTTTTTTTAACAGATGTCAATTATCTATTGGGTATGAAATACCAAATAAGGTACTAACTTGGTAATACTGAAACACTATATACTTTCTCCCATAATAGTCATGATTATCTCCTTTGGTATGAAAAGTGAATCAAATGTCAAATAACACAAAAAAGAATATGGTTATTGATTTTTTTTTTTTTTTTTTGTTGAAAGAATTGAATTTTGACAATTAAGACTTCAGTAATTTAGCAATTATTTTTACTGCTAATTCCAAAATTACAATGAAAGATAAGTGATTTGAACTTCCAACATTTTCGTTGGAGATATCAAAAAGTATGAGTTGCTGGATAATGATAACATAAAATTTTGTTAGGATAATTTTTCACCAAAAAAATTACTCAAACTAGATGCTTATCTATTTGTCTTTTCATTTTTCCTTTTTGGACATAGTAATTTGTATTGTTCACATATATAAATGTCAATGCCTCGTAGCTGCTCGACCACCCATCGTGGCGACGCACGCGCACTTTTCTGTATCTTGGTGTGAGAATCATATGGAGGTGTGTCATACCTCGGGTGTGTGATTGGAATCTAAGTCAATTTTAAGGAAATTACCAAGAGTAAGTGAAGTCGCCACCAATCATTGGGTTTTTTCTAAGGTGTTGGTCACCTGACTCTATTCGATTTTATTACTATTCCTAGGTTAAGAAAAAGGTCGTTTTTCCTAATCTAATGTGAATGGGCAAAAAATCTTAATTCTTGAGTTCGGAAGTCTGATTACGTGTGGGGAAGGTGTTAGGCACCCCCACAATGCCTGTCCGAAGACAGTCCTTTGTTTTCGTAAAATCATAATTTTCGAACATTGGCAATTGAAAACAAGCTATTGGCATTGGCTTTCGGGGCTTTATTGTGTTGGGCTTTGAGGTTTGGTTTCGAAATGGGTGTGGTCCCAGTTGATGCTTTCCAAGTATTTTTGAAGTCGCTGGCAAATTTCCACGGCGAAAATCTGATAGTATTTCGCCTTATTTTTGTGGCGAAAATCCGGTAGCGCGTCGCCTTAGATGTGCCATAGCACGCCAAACGCTATTCTCACCAAGCTTTCGACGTAAGAATACGGTAATGGGGATGCCCCATTTTCACGGCGAAAATCCGGTAGAGTTTCGAGTTTAGTGCGCTACGGCGCATCATAGGGTTTCGCGTTTGTGTATACGGCGCGTATCGACATGCTCGCATCGTGACGAGCCGAAGCCCTCCAAAGTGTTAGAACATGCTGATATGTGTCACATACATGGGGAAACCAATGTCACTTAGTGACATGGATCAAGACAATCACACCGCAATGATCGTGCACACAATATAGCATGAATATGCACCTACGACAATTGCCTTGAGCACATACCCATACTACAAGGTCAAGAGCTCTCATGACTAAAAAGGGTTGCTCACATAGCCACAAGAGTCCATCATACAAAGTGTACAATCACCCACACACAAGCAAGCAGATATATATATTTATATAAATATATATATATAAAAAACATGCATCATGCATAATGCTATCACACAGAGCGAGAAAATAAACTAGACATTGCCACACTCCAAGGGTATGGCCCAGCAAGGTACAGGAAATGTAAAACAGACATTGTCATACCCAGGGAACGAGGCCTAAGCAAGGAGCAGGAAAATAAAAAGGGGGTACATGGATGGGGACCCTAATACATGCTCTAGAGAAGAGGCTTAAAGAGAGAGAAAGAGAAGACCGCTCCGAGGGGCTAGGCCCCCTAATCTATTGATCATTGCCCTTTGTGGGCTTGCGTCTTCTTACTTGCATCCTTGCCCTTTTTGCTCATGCCTAGGAAGTCGTACCCTTGCTCCAAGCGTCCTCACTCCATGTGTGTACATGCAAAGACCAAAGAAACAAGCCAGCAGACAAGCAAACAAAGGAAATAGGGAAAGCATCAAAGAACAAGCTAGCAAAGATGCCAAACAGGGGCAAACAAACATGTGAAGCACACGAAAAGGGTAAAGAAGCATGTTATCAAACAAAAGGGGGTGTCCTAGGAGAACAAATGTAGGTTTGGATCGAATGTCCATAACTCCATTGGATTAGAGTATGGACGACACATAGACTCATGCATGAACATGTAGGCAAGCATGCAAAGAAAGCATAGAAACCAAGAAAGCCAAAAGGGTGGCGCAAAGCAAGCATATCAACATCGCACGGAGTGGAGAAAAGTGTATAGAAAGCACACCGATACCATAGAGGTGTATCTCACAAGTGATTACATCCAAACAAACCCTAAGAGGGACGGATGTAACCACACAAGCACAAACCCACGGAGGGCACAAAGCATGGCAAATCCTAGATCTAGAGAGGCTAACAAGGAGATTAAGCATAGAAGCAAACAAACAAACAACAACATGCAAAAGGAAATGATCAAAACCCTTTAATATAGGCCTAGGTGTGCGGATATAGGCCTAGACCATAGGATCTAGATCTACACCCCACCGGAAAGGCCAAAAAGCAAGAAAGAGAGATATCAAATGACAAAAAGGGCTAAAGTAGCATATGGCATAGCAACCAACATAGATCCAAGCACACAAGCATAGTACAGAGCACATAAACACATAGATCTAAGCATATGAACATAGATCTAAGCACAAAAGCATAGCGCGGAGCACATAAACACATAGATCTAAGCATATGAACATAGATCTAAGCACACAAGCATGGCATGGAATACATAAACACATAGATTTAAGCATATGAACATAGATCTAAGCACTAATATGTAGATCTAAGCATAAACATGGCAAAGAATACAATAGGCATGTAGATTTAAGCATAAACATGGTAAGGAGCCTAAAAACATGTGGATCTAAGCACAAACATGAAAAGTAGGCATATCCTAGCCCAAGAAGACTAGGCCAACAACATCAAAGCGGTAAATCATGGCAAAAAGCAAGTAGACATTAGGAAAGCTATAAAACATGCGAGGAAGCTAAAACATGCTAGGAAAAGCAAATAAAGCATTTTATTAAGCAAAAAGAGCTAGGAAAAAGCAATAAAGAGAAAGGGGTGTGGATTGTAGCTAAAAAGCTACATCCACACTCCTGAACCTCAAATCCAAGGTATAGAACCAAGGAGAGGAAGATTAGGTGCAAGAACACTACCTTGAAGATTATACAGGAAATGTGAGAATCAAAGGTGTTCAAAGGTGTTTTGATGTGTTTGGGAGAGAAATTAGAGAGAGAGAGTGAGAGAGAGAGAGGAGAGAGAGTATCTGCCTTTTTTTTTGTGTGGGCAAAATGAGGGGTCTGGAGGCTCTTATAGCGAAAAAGTGACACTTCAGCTGTCGGCGCACCTACAAGGGCCGCCGGCCAGCTTGCTAACATCAGCAATTCTGGCCTTATCCCAGTTCCACTTCGAATGCATATTTGAAGGCCTTCCTAGAATCGGATTGAGCTGATCTTGGTGTCCTTGGAAATCTCTGGATGTATAGTTTTCAGAACACTAAAGAAATCGAAAATCCAACAGTCGGATCAAAAGTTATGGCCTCGGAAAGTGTGCTAACGCGCTTTTACGGTTTTCCAGATATCTCAACCGTTTTAACTCCGATTTTGACCCATGAATAGTTTTTGGAAAGAGAATTTGATAATCTTCGCAATGGCACTGGTCCCAAACCGTTATGAAGGTTGGATCAAAATTAGGATTTATGGTCCCTCTAGGAGTTAACCTCGGGTCAAACTTGGTCAAAGTTGACGAAAATCATCGAGTAGCTCGGGTTTGATGTAGAAACATGAAAAATATTGTTTTTGGATGACTTTGACCCAATTTTGACTTTTGGTCAACCCAAGGTTGACCAAGGGCATTTTGGTCAATTTGGCTTGAAAATGGCACTTCGAGTGCTCCAATGCCCAAATGGGTTGTGCCACATCAATCTAGATGTTCCCGCGACCCCATGCAGAAAAGATAATATTTTTGGAATTTTCGGAGTCCGGCACGCAAATCAAGAGTAGACAAAATACGGTGTCTACAATAAAGATTCAAGACTGAAAAAAAATATAATAAAAAAGTAAAAAAAATATAAAATCATTAAACCAATTAGTAGTGGCAAAATCTAACACAATATGACACGAAATTAGCAGGATATGGGTTAAGACTTAACGGGTTCGTGTTATATTTGGGTTGGCACTACTGACGTGTTTATTAAACGTGTCATGTTCGTGTTTAACTCAAGAAACTTGATTGACTTGTCTAACCCATTTAAGTAAATATTATTTTACCAATATACTAATCAAAACCCTAGGTATATAAACTTTTTTTTTTTCCTAGTTACATTCTCCTAAGCCCCATGACCACCTCTCACTCTTAGACCTCAATCTCACTCTTAGATCTCAATCTCACTTCACATCACCTTATTTTCTTAGCCACCATCACATTTCTATCACTGCAGTGTCAAGCCACCCTCATCATTCACTTCTCTCTATCACTTAAAACCCTAATCATTGTCATCCTTAACTTTCATCTTTGAACTCTTTGCCACCATCATATCACCGTTGTCATCCTTTACTTTTACATTTACCTTTATCTATTTTTCTTAAATTAATTGTTGGGATCTAACATTAGCTATTTGTGGTTTTTTGTGTGACATATTGTGATTGATTATTTGTGATATTAAGATATGCTTTAGTTTGAATGATTATTTATAATGCAATTATTGTGTTAGTTTTGAATTATATATATATATATATTCGATTTTTCATAATTCAAAACAATTGAATTAATACAAAAAATTTTATTTTTTCGCTTGCATAAAATTTTATAAACAAGTCAACGCGATTAACCCATTTAATAAACAGGTTGTGTTAAGGTTGAGGAATCCTAACCCGATTAATAAACATGTCGGGTTAGTGTCGACCTATATAGTCAAATATTTATAAGTTGACATGACATGAACCTAACATGCAAACACAAATTACCACCCCTAAAACCAATAGGTTCAAATGAAGTTTTATAACGGGTACTTATATAATTATGGAAACTGAAAAGAAATGGAAATTTGACTAGTAAAAGAACAATTTTTTATGCCATTAATTTGTTTAGGATTAGAGCTATTAGCACTAGTCATCTTCTACTCAACCCAGGATCATATCACTAGCATTTAGTGAATCTACAATTCCTAAAATATGATCAGTTTGATCAATTCCTAAAATATGATCAATTTGATCAATTCCTTATTTTGAGGAGATACGACATTTAAAATGCATCATTAAGTTATTGCAGCTTTTCTCATGTGAAAATACCTAAGGGTAATTAACTGGGAAAATTACACTTTACCACCCTAAACTATACACCAGATTACATTTTGCACCCTAAACTATGACCTTTGTTACACTTTACACCCCGATGTTAGTTTTACTGTTAAGTTAGACAGAAATTAATAGCACATGACTTGCACATGATTTTTGCTTAGGTAGCAAACCATTCAAAGACTAAAACACCCTTTTCACAAACAAGTAAAAACAAAAGTTAATATTTTTTTCAACTCTTAATTACTCTGTGCGTAGCTTATAGCTGATGCAGCCTCATCTAATATTTTTTTTCAACTCTTAATTATTCTGTGCGTAGCTCATAGCTGATGCAGCCTCATGGTGTTGTGCACTTGTTTTGGTAGCTCTTATATTGCTAAGCTCTTTTAGGGAGACCAACCACACTACTTTTGAAGCTGTAAAGAGCAATAATAACTAGCAGCTCTTGGTCTTGGACCGATTATGTGAAGAAATTTATGTGGTTAGAGAAGGTGAAACGCTGCACAAAATCAATGATAAGAACAGTGACCCTTATATAGTTGAGCGCAACCCTCATATTCATGACCCAGATGATTTTTTTTTTCCTGGACTTGTTATTAAAATTATTCACATGAGAGAGAAGAGCTGGGAAAAGAAAAAAGAAATAAGCTTTAAAAAAAAAAAAAATGTTTGTGAAAAGGGTGTTTTAGTCTTTGAATGGTGTGCTACTTAAACAAAAATCATGTGCAAGTCATGTGCTATTAATTTTTATCTAACTTAACAGTAAAACTAACATTAGGGTGCAAAGTGTAACAATGGTCATAGTTTAGGGTGTAAAGTGAGCATTCAAATAGTTTAGGGTGTAAAGTGTAATCTGAGGTATAGTTTAGGGTGATAAAGTGTAATTTTCCCTAATTAACTTGCACATGCCCTTGCTCAAAAAGTTGTTATATGTGTGGATAGAAGATCTCCTATTTGATTTGGATGATGTATTCCAATACAATTTAGTTCATTAATATCTTCTAAAAAAAAATTAGTTCATTAATAAAGCTTACTTACCTTCTTCTCAAAGAAAAAGAAAAAAAATAAAAAAGAAGAAGCAACTTAATTAAAAGTAACACATCAACACTACTCAACAGATTGAGATGTCTCACCCAATCCAAATAGACTTCTACAAGCCTATAAGCAATAATCCCTAATGGCCTGTTTGGAAGTTTAAAGTGGGAGGAGAGTAGAGGGGAGGAGAGTAGAGGGGAATGGTTCTCCTTTACCTTGTTTGGATGTTTTTAAAATTAGTAAGGAGGAAGGGAGTAATTAGCTCTTCCTCTTGTTTGGATGTTTTAAAAATTAGGATGGAGAGGAGATGAAATGATTTAAATAGACAAATTTATCCTTATTTGAAAATGGACTTGTAACATTGGTTTATGATTAATTTATCAGTTTTGTAAAGTCTTAAACCTGATTATCATTCGTCCAAATCTTAGAATATGTTAGTGAATTATTATTATTATTTTTTTGGGAGAAGCATAAATAAAATTAAAAAAAAAAGTATATACCTAAAAACTAAAAAAAGAGTAAAAATCATAGACCAAAATAAAGTATATACCTAAAAATCTTCGTCTAGACCCATAAATTTTAATTACAAAAAAAAAAAAAAAAAAAAAAAGAAAAGAAGAAGAAGAGAGAGAGAGTTTAGAAAGGGCAAAAAAAAAAATAAAGATTATTTTTTTCCAAATGATAATAATTACTTTGCTCCAAAGCAAAACCCAAAAAGCATGGCCAAAGACAATAACGACAACAACACCGATCTCTTCACCTCTTTGATCTCAGACATCAAATCCTACTCTAGCAACAACCCTCTTCTCCCATGGCTCCGGTATGCCTCTCTCTCTCTCTCTCTCTGGGTAGCTCTTTTAATGGGTTTAAAAAGTAGGACTGTTTGGCATTTTTTCTATAAAGAGGGATCAGAAAGATGAAAGGCCATGACAGCATGGACCTTCAAACCACACTGTTTTGCTAAGGCAACGAGGTCCAAAAACCCTTGCCAATTGTAAACCCTAGGTTCTTCTCTCTCCACTAGTCCCCACCAGACCTTGACGACGACGCCTTCGACACTGGCGACTAATAGAGCTTTGAACGACTGCGCCATGGCCTTGTGACACTGAACTTGGCCGCCGGTACTAACGGAGTTGAAGGGAAAGTGACGAACACCGGCGACTGATAAAGCATTGTCCGGAGAGATGAAGCCGCCGGCGCCTGAGGGTTTGGAGGAGTTGAAGCTGAGAAAGCTAAACAAGATTCAATTTTTTTTTTCATTCACCTAAATTTTCTCAAGAAACAAACAAATATTATTTATATAATTGGTTTGTAATTTTGTTAATTTAGAAAGGGTAAATTTGAAAATTCATTTAGTTAATAATTTATCTACTTTACTCTCCCTTCAAATCTCTCCAATTTGGGAGAATTAAAAATAAGGGGTTAGAGGTAGTTGAAACCCCTCTAAACCCCTCCCCCTCCTTCTTTAAAAAACTTTCATACAAGATAATTGAATTATTCTCCCTCCCTTTACTCTACTCCCCCTCATATTTTAAACATCCAAACAGGCCATAAATCTCTACCACATATCCAACACTCCTGACTCTAATAGACTCTTTCCTTCTTTTCAAATGATATCATAAATCAACTTAGCTAATGGATAATGAAGATCAATATAGGATGAAAATTGAGCTTCATCTCGCTCCAACCCATCTTGACCCACCCCACTATGCGTGGATTTTTCTCACCCCAAAAAGTTGGTGGAGCGATATTTTTGCTTCACACCCCAAGGTAGGGCAAGAACGGATTTAGGTTGCCCCACCCCACCCTGCACCACATATATTTACAAAAATGCCCTTGTGTTATTAACATTTCAGAGAGTTCCCTAGGGTTTATTGAATTACTAAGTATTTTAAATGCTTAAATATCAAGCCTTTTTGTTTTGATTGTGATATTGCCTTATTAAATACTTTGGATTATATCATTGAGTCCCTGGCAAAAATTAGTTTTTTTTTTTTTATGTGATAAATTTAATTGCAATTTCAAGTATGACTTATATTATTGTAACAAATTTTATAAAAATAAAATAAAATTTTTAATAGGTGTGGGACGCATTAACACAAAGGTGAGATTCTGTGGGGTGGGATGGGGATAGGGCAAGGCAGCTTGCCCCAACATGTGGAGTGGGGTGAGGACAAGGCATGGCAACTACCTTGTGGGGCAAGGATGGGGCACCCGTGATCCGACCCCTCTTCACCTTATTGACATCTGATTAAAGACCTTTTTAGTTTGTAGGGTAATTTCATGGCCGAGGTAGAGTCTTTTAAATTCTATCAATTCATGGTGAAATAAATCAATTGTATTTTTCCACATCATTACAAACAATGATTAACACTTATAATATGTCAAGTCTAGAATAGCATAGCGGAATGGGAAAAATACATAGGTAGTTTTGTAGGATTTTAATCACTAACTAACTATAGTAAGGATTTCATTTAAAAAAAAAAAAAAAAAAAACTATAGGAAGGATTTCTATTTTTTGGATGAATATAGTGTGGATATCTATAGCATGTGCTTCTTTTCTATGATGATTTTACGGATATTTATGCTAGAAGTTCGGTTAAGTTAAGACTTGTATGATGATTTCACTAATATTCATGCTAGAAGATAGGTTAAGACCATTAGAGTGTCCCCAGAGTTCCCCTATCATGGGGTTTGGGACTACAATTTTTTTTTTTTTAAATGTATACACCAATCTCTATTGCATCTAATGAATCAGGTCTTCGTCCCGATACAATGCTTAGCGCCTAATACCCAAATTTCCAATAAAAAAAATAAAACCAATCATCAGTGTGTAGTTTGACAAAACCCTAATGTGGCATTTGGTACAGAGGAATCCACATTACTCCTGCCATCTAGATTCCTAAAAATGTGATTTCTTACAATCTGGATGTCTAGGAATGTAGTTATTCCTATGTTTGGTTTCATTGGGAATCTTTTAAGATTCCTAAGAATGTGAGATGATAATATTTGGTATATTCTCAGGAATCTTAAATGAATTATTTATTTTTCTCATTCTATCCTTTAGATTTGAATGTGAACTACCAAGTACTTTAAAAAAAAAATCTTCCTCTAAATAAATAATGAAAAACAAAATATAAACTATTAATAATTTGTTGAGTAACACACACACAACAGCAAAAGTGAATACCTGGCAATAATGGAGGGTCCTCTTCAAGCTTTTTTTTTTTCCACACGTGAAACCTAAATAGAACTTTGTTAAAGAATATATCAACAGAGTTGTCTATCCTGTTTATGTTATTTTCGCGGGAAAAGATAAAGACAAGGGAAAAGATATTGATGATTTGTTTTATATTTTATTTTAATTGCTTAAATGATAAAGAAAAAGGGTTAAAATTGTCAATTTATAAAAAAATACAATTTCTTTTAAGTTTGGGAATTTAGATACCCATATGTTTTAAAAGGAATCCACATTTCTACTGAGAGAGGTTTAAAGGGGGAATCCAAATTACCCTAGCATCCGATTCCCTAGCGTGATTTGCAACCAAACATGGAAATTTATAAACTGATGGAAAAAATACATGTTTGCATCGCATACAAAACATACGCAGTGAAAAATTAACAGATCTACTTCATTCGCAATTGATAACATGCACCATGTAAATTTCAGAATATAAGAACAAGAGAGTGTACCTTGGTGTGATGAATTTCAAAGTCGAAGATCAGAAGTTCTTAAGAACACTTTTAATCTTCACTCCAATTCCACTTGTGCCTAAGATGTGTGTTCTCTCAATCAATTTATATGAATTTGTTCAAGAGAGAATTCAAGAGTGTCCAATACTCACATACAAACCATTTCATGTTTTCTTACAAAATTCTGTATGTTTCTCTCCTTATAACTGATTATCTAATTGGACTAGCCTTTTGGGCCTTATCAATTGGGCTTTAGTATGTGGCTTGGAGTGGGACCAAAAGGGAACAAATAAGACACTAGCTCCAATAGGCCTTGGGCTTTTCTGTCAACTTTTGACAAGTCCAAAGTTACCATTAATTATATTTAATACCACTATATAAATATAATTGCACTCTAGGCCTTATTAATAAATTATATCCCAAGACTTTATTGTACATGCAACCCCTTCATAAAATATTCGTAGTAATACAAAGTCATTAATGTAGACTGCCACTTTGTAGATTACTACATCTTAATCCTTGAGTATCCGGTTTAATTCTTTAAGTTATTCATCATATATTTATGAAATCCAATTCCATAAATATATACTTTAGTAACTATTTACTAAAGTAGTTAGGCCTAACATTCTTAATAACAAACCCATTTAACTTATCTCAAGGGAATATTTTGTATCTCCGTTAAGAGACTATGAATTCCATCTTAAGAATATATGTTCCATCAACACTAAATGTGGCTGCCCAACATACTGAGGTTTTGATCGTTACTTTAGATCTCACTCCTGATATATCAAAGCAACCTACACTTCATAATCAGGTCCATTATTCTCTCGGGATTAAGAGTTCATTTAAATAGAAGTCGTGAGATTTATTATTCAATTGACAGTCGTTAGGAGAATAATAAATCTCACAACGGTCCAGTTCAATATGTCTTAACTCTTAAAACATATCAATATATCAATTAGAAATCTCCACTTCCATGATCAAGACAAATCATTTTAGTTGATATGTTATAGTCTTCGCAGATGAAACGCCCAATTTTATCACCGACTACGAACTACAATTCTGAGTTTACAAAGAACTTGTGATTTATATCTTTTGTGACTTTTCACATAAATCACATATTATGCATCTCATGGACTATATGATAATGTCTGAATATTCATGTTACCATTATTTTAGATAATAATAAAACAACTTTATTAAACACAATATTAAGTCATACATAATGTCATACTTAATATCATACATAGCATCATACAATAGGATTTAAGGGCACTGATCCTAACATAAACAATCCTGGAAATCCTAAAACATTACCCTATACCAAACGCCACATAACTGTAAAGGTTTTGACCCTAAACCCAAAGGCAAAAGTATCCATCCAACAACGATGGAGCTCTCAAACTTTGATGCTGTTATCAGAAATAAATTTGGTTGTAGATAGACAGACAAACTTGAAAAATTTCTTAGCACAACATACATGGCACATGTAAAATGGGTGGTTACCGACAAAAAGAATCTTTAGAAACTAGTTTAACTGCTCAATCAGTAGTAGTCATGTAATGATTCTGATTGTTGTTGTTGCCTTGCTCAACATTAGATGACAAATTTTGATTGTAAACCTTTCTTGCCTCTCTCGCAGTTTAATCCCTCCTCCTACTCCTACATCACAGTTTCAATTTTATTCTTATGCATTTTAATTGCTTTAATTTCTTCTTTCAGCTTTCAATATTCATAGTCTCTTTACTATTAATTCTCAAATTTATCCCTCAAAATCAACTGAATTTTCTCTCAATTTTTCCAAATCAAGTCAATAAAATCTTTAAAAGTTGACTTTTAATTCATAGCAGTTTTTAGAAATGAAAAACAAAATTGCCACAATTAAATGTGTAATGACAAAATTGAAATAACCCTCATTATTGGAGGACCAAAGTAAGTCTTTTATTTATTTATAGAGTTTTAACCTATGACATCTGCTTTTGTGATTTTTTTTTTCTTTATAATCAGACCAAGACACTAATCAATTTTTAGTGTACGCGAGGATTAAGTCTCAAATCTCTTATTTAACCATCAGAAATTTTACTAAATGAACTAACTGGAAAATAAAAATCCTCTCTATTAATCCTAAGGAAAATC
Source organism: Notholithocarpus densiflorus (assembly GCA_030021035.2). Lineage (NCBI taxonomy): Eukaryota > Viridiplantae > Streptophyta > Magnoliopsida > Fagales > Fagaceae > Notholithocarpus > Notholithocarpus densiflorus. The sequence continues at coordinate 1,723,358 of JARYZH020000007.1, forward strand.
CCATCAAAGGAAAAAAAAATGAGGATTACATAACCATATGTAGACACACACTGAAGCGAATTAATAGTTAATACGCCCCAAGGTCTTGTCCTAGAAAAAGTTGGTGGCTTGAAGAAAATTCAATTGGCTTTGATTCTCTTCACTTCTAAAGTTCATACTTGTTTGATTGTTAGCATCTCAAAAAATACACTTGAACATAGAAAGAACATGAGATCATTTACTGAACATTCAACACGTACTGCTACCCAAGGTTGTCAAAATCGGGATCCTACGTAGGATCGCAAGAGGTAAGATCAGATCGTGAATCGTAAAATCCTACCTATTTTCAGGTTTGAAGCAAAAAACACATTGAGAGTGACTTTGTATATTGAATAATCACGTAAATTATGAATCTTTCATAAATAAATAAATAAATAAAAATTTTGATTATATGATGTAATTTGCATGTCCTACATTACTGCATCTATACTAATAAAAAAAATATATTTAAGTTTTAACGCAATATATTTAAAAAGTTCAGTGAATGTTTAATAAGAAACCAAGTACCAAAATACTAGCACACTTTTTCCTTCAACATCAGCTCTTGAACCTTCATCATCACCTAATATTGATTACCAAATGATACAATAGTGATCACACATTCACACTATATACATGTAATTTTTTATTATTATTTTTTAATCTATAAAAAAAGACATTAGAATTGTTACTTCATTATCTTCATCAAAATCTGTACCATCATCTTTTGGTCGACACCCTTTGCTAACCACTCATCATCTGAAGACAAGTTCTTCAAACTAATTTCTTCTTTTGCACTTGATGGTTTAAGTATTTTCTCTTTTATATTCAAGTTTTACATAACAAATACCAACTCATTCATTTTTTTTTTTTTTTTGGTGTAAACAATTTTCTCATTTTTTAGTGTACTTAAAGTTGTACAAATTTTAATAGAGAATTCTCAACTGGGGGATAATATACCAAAGTCATTTGGTTTTACTATTCCAAATGTACTCCAATTACTTTCACAACCTGAAAAACCATATGTTAAGCTCAATATTCTTATAGCAAAAATTTTCAATTCAAGAAAGTCATCTCCATATGAGTCCCACCACTTAGTTGATATTTATGAAGTACAATGTCTTAGTCTTGAGATTACAAATTACAACTTATAAAGATGAACTTTAAAAAAAAAAAAAAAATAATAAAATAAAAAACTGATTTTTATGTTTTGGTAGGATTAGTAAGATCCCATACGATCCTACGATCCTACATGCGATTCTACAATTTTACGATCCTTGTGCGATTCTAAACGTTTTGGTGAGGTGAGATCGTAAAATAATGTGATCCTACGATCCAGATCGCGATTTTGACAACCATGCTGCTACCTTTTATCTACAAAATCGAACTTATGTCCAAGGAAGTCAAGGCGAATATCCTCCAATAGCAACTAGGGTACACACTCTCATCTCAAAGTAAATTTAAACAAAGCAATTTTAACCGTGGGAAAAAAGAAATTTAAAGACAAACAAACCTAGCAGCCTGTATTATAAACCAAACTATATTTTCAAGCAAACACTAGATTCTATATGCTACATGGTGACCAATGTTACATATGCCATCGAAATAGGACACTTACAACCACCACAGATTGACAATCTAATTCCAACACCTGCCTTACCACAAGACCGATTCTGCTAACTGAATTTGATCCAAGGCGAAAGACAAACAACGCCACTACAACTAACAGCTTCACTTTCAACTTCTTTCAGGTCTACTTCTATCCACTGGCATAGCCCGTGTATCCAAAGTTGACAGGATCTGAGGCATCGACATGCCACCAGACACAACAATTTCTGCAATTGAAGAACGAGGAGAAATCAAGTCACCTAAATTAGATGATATGTGCAATGGATGAGACTTTTCTTCCTTTTATTTTTTTCCCCTTTCAACTCATTGTAGGACCCTTACCTATATTAATAGGGAACCCCTCCTTAACAAAAGTACCTAGAATTTCAAATCCTTTTTTGTTCATGCTGCAATGAACAGCATGAACTTTCTAGTACCATTAGGCCATTAGGAGAAAGCTCCAGATATGGTCTAGTTACAATAAAGCCCAGAAGGAGATACCAGGCCAAAAGCAATCACCCTCTCCCTGTCTCTGCATTATTAACATAAAATAACATCTAAGAAATGAATCCTCACCAATTCCTTCACGGACTGATAAATTTGGTCTAATAACATCCTTGGTATTGACCAAAAATATATCACCAATGTAAAGATGGTTTGTTGGAACATAGACACAGCATAGCTCCTCCTCTCCAGAATAATTCTGCATTAATTGATTTAAAAAGGAGATCAGTATAGATCCTATTTGAATTTCTGATAAGCATAGCTCAGCTTGCCAATTATTCAATATTCAATTCTCCAACAGCTTTCAATTTGTGTAAGGCATGTTTAAATCACACAAGCACCCAAGGATCAATAACCAATTTTTTACAAGAGAAGCTTCAATCATTGACATATCCAAGGTTCACAAATATATAAGCTATGTTCAATGTGAAATACTAACTATACTCCTAGATACATAAACTAACAGTTCAATGTAAAAGGGGGTTAATAATTGGGGCAAAGAGAGTTAAACTAAAACCAATTACAGATATTCACTCTCTGAATTTTCTGTATGTGAGATTTGTTTTCTTAAACCAGAGATGGTGACATATTTATAGGGGAACCTTCAAGGGATGCATGCAAGCCCTGTCAAGAGACCATTGGGTTGCCTAAGCCAAACAAAAAGAGGTTGTCACCCTCATGGAGTAATAAAATATCCAAAACTCACAACAGTATAATAACAATAACCACCACCCCCTCTCTCGGGGGTCCAATGAGGAGACACGGCATATTCAAGCACACTCACACGAGTCTTTTTGAAGAAGAAACAAGGGTCAATCATCAGTCTGGAATGCAATGATTTAAAAAAAAAAAAAAAAAATGGAGAGTAACAGAATCAAGCCTAAGAGATTCAGTTGGGCACTAGAAGTGGTTTTGCTAGAGTAGAGCATGGCAAGCAACAACAATTCCATACATTAGTATAGTTTTTGCAATTATATGCAAGAGTGTATGCAAGCAAAATATGTACCACACAGATAAATCGTTTGAACACACAACACAATTAATAACTAATAGGTCATACTGAAGTGAAGAGCCAGGCTGAAAAACACCTCAATCCAAATCAACACAACCCAAATTGATTTGGTCTGTTGGGTTTGCTTCTTCAGGTTAACAAAACCGAGTTGCACCCTAAGGCCTAAACACAGTCCCAGAGTTGAAGTAACAAGAAGCATGTGTGCACACAAATTTACAAGGATTGTGGTAAATGTGAGGAAATAATAGTTTCACTACTAATGGATGGTGTTCAATTGAAGCAATGCCATGATAATCTCATTACATATATTGTTTTCAGACCTGGAGGGTGACGGATGAAGTGATGAACCCAAATGCATATTCACCAATACGTGGGTGCCTTATTATGGCTACTTCCTTAAAGGCCTGTGTGTTTTGATCTGTAATAATAAACAGATACAGGATATAAATTGGCCCATTGAAACTTATTATATTAAAATATGGGTGTGAACAAGAGCACAAACCATACCTGGTGATATGGCAGCACTAATTTGCTTAGAGGCATTGTATATATGACGAACAAATGGCATCCGTTTGATAAACCACTCCCCAAGCCCTAGGACAGATGCACCCAACCATGATGACATGAACACTCCAACCAAGAAGATGAATGTTATCGAAGTTACAAATCCAAGACCTGTCGAAGAAATATGAGCAAGTAAAAACTTCTATAAGATACAGTATATATACGAAGAAATTCTGTTTAAAGCTCATGTTGATAAACATAGTGAAACCCGTAGAAGTATGTTTTCAGATCCATTATAAAACTGCTCAATGTGTGAAGCTAGACAGCCACCTCACATAAAATAATAACAACATAAGAACCCTTCAAAGGTACATGTTCTACTTAGTTAAGCTCCGTAACCCCTTAACTACCCATAACAATAAATATGATAGAGCAACAGAAAAACTCTGTTTCAACTCTTTTTCTTTTACCCCACAAAATACAAAACAAATTTAGCAACAAAAGATCTCACAGGAAAAAGAATCAATGTAACCAATATTGAAAAACTAGCATTAAAATTAGTATCATGTTTTTTGAACTTAATTTCAGAAAATAATATAACAGCTGTCAAACATAGATATATAATATTTTATAGAAACTTAATTTCAGAAAAACAATATGATGGTTGTCAAACACAGATATATAATATTCTAGAAATTTGTTCATAAAATAGTCTGTGTGCACTCCATCAACGGTGGCATCTAAGAGCAATTGAAAACCAAAGGAACTAGAAACTTGCATTATCTTAAAGGGGAAATGGTTTTCTCTGTAATCTTCATATTGCACTAGCCAGAGAGGGCAAAACAATGTATGCATCTGAAAATGACGCCACAGAGAATCAATTCTGAGGGGGATTGATTAATACATCTCATACACATTTACCTATGCAAGGGATGGATATAAATATTTATTTCTGATTAACAGTATTCTTACCAAAAATATTAATTCCAAGTTGCGCATAGATTGGGGAGAAGAAGCCATCCACAAAGTGAATAAACCACCACGTTATGTAGAAAGTAATTGCTATTGGAAATAGAATAACACTGCAAAACAGCTAAGAGTAAGCACATATGATAAAAGCAAAAGGCATGATAAGCACAGCCATCAAAATATAGCTTCTTATGGCTACCACATAATTAAAGAATTTATAAAAAGAACAACACCACACTACACAAAATTTTCCAAGTACAACTCTGTGAACTCCAGTTTAGTATCAGAAACAGAAACTAGGAGTCTAGGAAGTAGGAGGATCCTTAGTTCATCCGGTAGGACAGAATCCTATTTATAAATGAAAACATTTCATCCGACTATAACAGATTTCCAGATTTTTTACTGGAGGCTAAAATTATCAATTTCTAGTTATATTTTCAAAATAAAAACTCTAGGTTATATTCAAAAAATTCAATCTTTCAATACAACAAAGTTAAGCAAGCCTCAAGACTTTTCATTTTCCCTTTTTGATAAGTACAATTACAAATAAATGGACAAAACCACCTTCTGGGGTTGCACCAGCCAGTTTGCAGAACCGGTCAAGACATTTAAATTTTTATTATGATAAAATTGTAAATTACAAAAAACCAACTCTAGGTGACAACCTGGAAACTCTACATTTCACAAGTACATGGTAACACATTTTCCACATTCTCATCTTTGAAAACATCCCAACATGCATACACAAACATGCACACACAGGCCAATCCAATGGAAGATCAACAGCACATGAAAAGCCGATGGCTAAAAATGTAGTGGCTGCTGCTGCTTACTAGCAACCAAAAGGAACAACTATAAAGTGAGGCACATCCACATTGATCATTTAGAACCATTAGGTAAGGGTGATTATCAATTTATGAAAATAGTCAGAAACATTCTTCTTCAAAGATTCCAACTTTTAAACAAAACACTTCAAATTTTGAATATTTGGAAGCTTTATATGCAATTTCTAGTTATATTTTCAAAATAAAAACTCTAGGTTATATTAAAAAAATTCAATCTTTCAATACAACAAAGTTAAGCAAGCCTCAAGACTTTTCGATTTCCCTTTTTGATAAGTAAAATTACAAATAAATGGACAAAACCACCTTCCGGGGTTGCACCAGCCAGTCGAAATCAAAGATTCCATCTTTTAAACAAAACACTTCAAATTCTGAATATTTGGAAGCAAATGCACCCAAAATGCTCAACAATGCCAAAACAAGGTAAAGATGCACAAATACAAAATCAATGCCAGTTCCAGAAGTCCCAAGGGGAAAGTACCAGATGTCTCTTAAAAAGATCAAAGAAGTGATATGCTGTCTTTTTCCCACAGTTTTAAAAGAGGTTTGAAGTACCAGATCATCTTGTGCTGGAACTCATTTGGCCCATCCATGGAGTTAGACAGGATATTTTTTAATAATTTGCAAGAATATAATCTGAGTTAGGGGTCCAAACACTATCATCAAGAACGATACCCAAGTAATTGTTCTTAGTGAGATCTAATATCTCCATATCCATATCAACGAGGTTTCTTCTAACTTCCAGATTCCAAGATAACCCCTCCAAGGACAAAATTGCAACTTTAGAAATGAAATAGATGAAAAGCACAAGGAAAAAAGTGCAAAAAAGAATGCCAGTATGCGCCACCCCCACCATATAGTAAAAAATATATATATTATGTACCCAAACCAACAATGAGATAGTTAGAAATATATACAATAATATATTGCTAACCCCGCAATTCAAAGCCCTCCCCCCGAACCCCCAAGCACTTTGTGCATGGGGAGGTGCTAATTGAGCTACAAGGCTCTTGGCAATACCCAAACCAACAATATATGTAAGGAGAAGAACAGTTGGCAAGTTGAGTTTCACTTAGGAAGATAGGTCCTATTGAATATCCTACAGCCCAAATCTTAAACAATCACTTCATGCCAAAGATTCTTAAATTCCATAGGAAACCACTAAGTCATTTAGAACTAATTCCCAGAACTCACCATCTGTATAATTGATGTTCAAGAAAGGAACAATTCATATGTAATCATGGATAGTGTTTGGAATTCAGTGGGTTATGCCACAGAGGGTTCTTGATTTGTTAGCAACATGGCACAGTAATTTTGGTAGGCATCATATTATCACTTTTTGGAGAGCAATGCCTCATTGCATAATGTGGTGTCTTTGGCAGGAACGGAATGCTAGAAGCTTTGATTGAAGCGAATGGTCTATTCTAGAGATTAAATATTTTTTCTTTCATACATTGATGGATTGGAGTGTTGTTTTTCAATCTGTTCCATGTTTTACTTTTTTTGATATGTTAGAGCATTGGAATATCAGAGTTTGATTGTACTACTCCCTGAGTACACCCCTGGCATATATGGGACTGTTTTTTGTTAAGTTTAATAATACTTCCGTTACTTATCAAAAAATAATAATAAATAAATAAAATCATGGATAGTTTTAACATAATACTATGATATGAAGAATTACTCCAATTTAATTAACATTTGAATTTATACCAAAATAATTCTTTATTTGTCAAATATTACCAAGATGAACCAACAAGAAGAAAAACTTCCACATTATTTATTTTGTTTCAATGTATGTGCTTCTCTACATACATAGGAATGTATGAATGTATAACCAAGCAAATATACTGTGTATAATGTCCATGTCTTGAAGCAAAAATAAGGAGAAATAAGAAAGAAATGCGCACCATCCGGTCATGAATTTTTTTGATGCCCAGCTCCTAACAACTTTGTAAAAGGTCTACAAAGTGAATACAGAATACAGCAATTGTCAGATGAATGTTAATGATATACAGGAACATAAAGATGCAGCCATTCATGATTCATAGCACTTAGACCACAAAAATTTTTTGATGTAACAACTATAATTATGAAAAGTGAATTTTTGGAACCCATTTTTTACCTTATTTTGCTCATAAAATATGTTATCATCAAAATACAAACAAAGTTTGTAAAGAAAAGGAGGAATCTTAAAACAAGAAATAAAATAGGCAGAGCCACACTAACCATGGCGGGATCAAGTCCTACAAGAATACAAGACTGATGGTAATCTAAATTGATGAAACAACATTCACAGCAGTAAATCAAAGTATTAACAAAACGCCAATGAGCTCTAGGCCTCTAGCTCAATTGTCATCTGCTCTCCTTGTAAGTTGTAAGAGCAAGGTGAATGGTGAGGTCGTAGGTTCAAAACCAACCAAGTGCATGTGTAAGATACCAATTAAATAATAATAATAACAAAAAAAAAGAAAAAGAAAGCTAGGACTACAAGTATCTTAGTAAAAACAATTTCAGTGTATCTTCTATATTTTTAAACTCAATCACATGATGCAAATGAGTTTTATAACATGATTGAGACCCATTACCGCCAGAAATGTCTGTAACATTTCCTAAAAAGTGCCTATTCAATCTTATCTTGCTCTTTTTTTGTAAAGGGGGTTTGCATGATTCTAATGCAAAGCATAATAAAGTTATTCAATGTCCATTGAATTTGCATACACAGCCTGTTTCAGTTTATAATCAAACCCATAGATAGAACAAAAGTATTTAAACATTAGCCATTCCATCCTATTCAACTTAATCAACTAACTAAAGCACTTAAAAAATTTCAGTTTAACTCGGCCTTAAACTTAGTTACCAAAATCAGCCATGAAAGAAGCTATTCTAATCTAAAACATATTCAATTCTCAGTATTAGAACAGGTTAACAGGGATTTTATATAAATTAAGTTAAAGAAAACCTCCACAGACTGAACAAGAATATCAAAATTTCCATTCGTTTTTTTCTATGAGAGCAAACACAGAGAAAAGTACCCAAAAAAAAAAAAAAAAAAAACTAGGGCAAGAGAGAGAGAGAGAGAGAGAGAAGACCTCTCGGCCTGAGTGGTGCGAGGAAGATGAAGAGGAGGAAGGCTTGGAGGAGGAGGAGGAGGAGACGTCATCATCAGCCACCGGGATAAGAAGCTCTCGATCTTTCTCTCTTTCTCTGCTGGCCATCACGATCGCCGATTTGTCATCGCCCATCACAAACGAAGCGACGTCGTTTTTTTTTAAAATTTATTTATTATGTTGTTGAAATTTATCGTTTGAGTTCAAACTCCTCCACCGCAAAGAACCGAACCAGTCAGTCAGCCCAATCGATATAGAAAGAGAAATAGAGGTTCCCAAGTCTGACCTGACCTCCTTCCTTTTTCTTGTCCAACACTATACTACTCTAGTATTTATTTTTTCTTTTCTTTTTTTTTTTTTTTTTTCAAATTTGTTTTATTTTTTTTTATGTGGGTGTGACTGGCTGGGACAGGTGGTCGTGAGGAAAAAAAAAAGAAAAAAAGATGAGGGATGTGATGTGTGAGGAGTTCTGAATAAAATGTGTTGAAACAGTAATTGAAAAAAAAAAGAAAAAAAGAAAAAAAAAGGGGGCGGATTAGGCAATGCTGCATTGCTTGCTGCTGCCTGCTATCTACCACCTAATCACACTTGTTTTTTTTTTTTTTTTTTAATCTCCTAATCACGGACTGCTGTTTCACATTGGGCTTTGAGGCTCAGGCATATACCGACCTGTGTGTCTGGTGTGATTAATGATCTGTCACCAATCATTGGCTGCCAGCGGTTTTGGGCCAATCGGATCTCATATGATATTATTTTTCTTTTTCAAATGATTAACTATACTATATATATCTTCTTCTCAACAAGAAAAAAATTAACTATGTATATCGGCTTTTTAGCTAAACTTTGATGCAACAATTTTTTCTGAGTTGAACAGAATCGGTGTTGGGGTTATAATCCGTAACTACAAGGGCGAAGTCATGGTAGCCATGTCAGCAAGACGGCAAGCAGTACACAATAGTGAGGAAGGTGAGCTGTTAGCATGTCGAAAGGCTGTTGAATTTGCTATTGACGCAGGTTTTTCCAGGTTGGTTCTTGAGGGAGACAATGTTAATGTAATACAAGCTATTTCATCGCAAGAAGCCAACATATCTCTGCTGGGGAATGTCGTGGAAGATATTAAACATCTTATTAGGGGTCTACAGTGGGTATCTATTTCTCACACAAGGCGTAGTGGTAATAAGGTGGCTCATGTGTTAGCGCAACATGCTAGAACTAGCATTGAGGATTTGTATTGGATAGAGGATTCTCCTCCTCCAGTCATTGAACAATTGTATCAAGATGCTTGCCTTTTATAAATGAATGAATGTCGTTTCCCTTTCAAAAAAAAAAAAGTATCCATATCTTTTAGATTTCTAGGGGGTATTATACCACATAAAATTCATTAAATAACATAATCTTAAAATAATTATTAAAAACACAATAACAAAAAAAAAAAAAAACTCAAATAACCATAATAATGCCACGACTTTGGAGGTTCATGGGCCATCTTTTGTTTAGCCCAAGACCATGTGGACTGGGATAAACAGAATGGATTTTGGGCTTGGTGGTCTAGCTAGGGCCATTGCAATTCCAAGATTGGGTAAACGTGAATTAAGGGATGGGGATGTCGTGCAGCATGAAGAACAGAAGAATAAAAGAAGTAAAACAAATGAGGAGGAAGTAAGTTTTGTTGATATATCGGCAGGGGTGGACAGCCACCCTTGCCGGGAGCAATGAGGCTGATTAGTTGGAACTATCAAGGACTTGGGAACCCTTGGACAGGTAGCCTTTGCAAGATTGTGAGGGAAAAAGATCCCACGGTCTATTTCCTTATGGAGACTAGACTAGACAAGGATGGTTTTGAAAACTTATATAGCAATTTACCTTTTCAGAACAAGGTTATTGTTAAACATCCTAATGCAGGTGGTGGGTTAGCTTTTTTGTGGAAAAACTCTATTAATCTGGAGATCATTAATTATACTGCAAACCATGTATTGGCTCTTATAACGGAGGAGGATGTTTTTAAATGGTATCTGACTGGGTTTTATGGGTGGCTGGAGGTACAACAGAAGGAAAAATCATGGCAATTGTTACAATATTTGAAGACATTTGTAGAGGGTTCGTGGATGGTCATTAGAGATTTTAATGCATTCTTACATGCATCGGAGAAGCAAAGCACAAGACCACCTCAATATGCGCAGGTTGAAGCTTTTAGGGAAGCTTTGGATTCTTGTCAACTTCAAGATCTTGGCTACAAGGGATATCCGTTTACTTGGAACAATAAGAGACCGGGTGAAGCAAATACAAGAATTAGACTAGACAGAGGAGTTGCAAATGAAGAGTGGAGAGTGAGATTTCAAATGAGCACAATTACTCATCTATCAACACATGCTTCAGATCACCTACCAATTATGTTGCAAGTTCAATCTTTTCAGCAGCAAAGGCAGCAGCGTGGGAAGTCTTTCAAATTTGAGGAAGCATGGTTGCTCTCTAATGAGTGTGAAGAAACTGTAAAGGAGGCGTGAGGAAGGTCTGTGGATGGATCGTACGGGCTACTTTCTATTAAAAACAAAATTCATGCATGTGGGCTGGAATTGTCTAGTTGGGGTTTGGCCAAACTTGATGGGGCAGCTATAAAGGAGCTCTAAAAACGGCTGGACAGGTTGAATGAAGTCAAAGCTAGTGAAGAAAGTAGAGCTGAATTTCTGGATGTGAGCAAAAAAATGGATAATCTTTTACAAAAACAAGAAATTTACTGGGCACAAAGGTCTAGAATTTCATGGATGAAGCATGGGAATAGGAATACGAAGATTTTTCACTCTAAAGCAACACAAAGGAGGAAGAAAAATCATATAAGTGGCATACAAAATTCACAAGGGCAGTGGGTGGAGGAGTTAGAGGAGGTGGTTGAAGTAGCTTCGACTTATTTTAACAATCTTTTTAGTGCAGGTGCAACTGATCAAATGGAGGAATGTTTGAATGCAGTTCCTAATAAGGTGACTGATAACATGTAAGAAGTCTTGTCGTGTGAGTTTACCGCAGAGGAAGTTAAGGTGGCTCTGATCCAAATGGGACCTACAAAGGCTCTAGGACTTGATGGTATGAATGCCCTATTCTATCAAAATTTTTGGCACATACTGGGTGATGATGTAGTTTCTGCAGTTTTGGATTTTTTAAATAATGGAAATATGCTACCTGAGATAAATCACACAAACATTGTCCTTATTCCTAAAGTGAAAAATCCGCAGAAAATGTCTGAGTATAGACCTATTAGTCTATGTAATGTGATTTATAAAATTATTTCCAAAGTGCTAGCCAACAGATTAAAACAGGTACTTCCAGATATTATTTCCCCTACCCAGAATTCTTTTGTCCCGGGCAGATTGATCACAAATAATGTTTTGGTGGCTTATGAGACTATACATACCATACATGCGAGGAAGAAGGGCAAGAAAGGGACTATGGCATTGAAGTTAGACATTAGCAAGGTGTATGACCGGGCTGAATGGCCATTCTTGCAAAATATTATGGAGAAGATGGGTTTCCCAACAAGGTGGATAGAAAGAGTGATGAGTTGTGTCACTACTCCATCTTTTTCTATTTTGGTGAACGGAAAACCTCATGGCATGATATATCCATCTAGAGGAATACGTCATAGAGATCCATTGTCACCGTATCTATTTCTTTTATGTGCAGAAAGCTTCACTGCTCTGTTGGCTAAAGCTGAACTGGAAGGGCGGATTCGAGGGGTATCAATTTGTAGAGGAGCTCCCAGAGTTACTAACTTATTATTTGTAGATAATTCTTTGCTGTTCTGTCAAGCAACACCAAAGGAGGGGGAAGTGGTAGCAAAAATTATTCAAACCTATGAACGAGCTTCAGGTCAAAGTATTAATCTGGAGAAGTCTTCAGCTTTCTTTAGTAGCAATACTACAGATATTCAGAAACAATAGCTGTTGCAGATTTTGGGGCTCAAGGAGGTGGTGAAGTTTGAATCTTATTTAGGGCTGCCAACTTTGATTGGAAGGGCTAAATATCATACTTTTGCTTATTTGAAAGATAGAGTATGGAAAAAACTGCAAGGATGGAAAGGCATGCTTTTATCCAGAGCTGGCAAGGAAATTCTTATAAAGGCTGTAGCTCAATCTATACCAACATATACAATGAGTGTATTTCTTCTTCCTTTGAAACTATGTGATGAATTGAATAATTTGTGTGCTAAGTTTTGGTGGGGACAAGTAGGCAATGAAAGAAAAATTCATTGGAAGAGTTGGGATAAATTATCAACTTCTAAGATGGAGGGTGGTATGGGATTCTGGGATCTAAGCATTTAATTTAGCTATGTTGGCTAAACAAGGGTGGAGGATGATTCAAGGTAATGATTCTTCATTATATAAGTGTTTCAAAGCGCGGTATTTTCCCCACTCATCTTTCCTTGATGCTAAGGAATCACCTGGTTGCTCTTATGTTTGAAGGAGTTTGGTGGCTGCCTTACCTATTCTTCAAGCTGGATATTGTTGGAGGGTCAGTAATGGGAGCTCAATTAGGGTGACTGGAGATAGGTGGATCCCTAATTATCCTACAAATAAGGTATTACATCCTAATCATGATTTATTGGATGAGATGGTTGTGTCAGAGTTGATTAACCCGGAGATACATTTATGGAGGACTGGGCTGATTCATTCAATTTTCCATCCGGATGATGCTGAAGCAATATGTAGAATTCAGCTTAGCAGAAGACATGTTGTTGATTCTATTATTTGGAGCTACAATAAAAATGGAAATCTTTCTGTTAAGTCAGCTTATAAGGTGGCAAGGAAGATTCAAGGAGAGGATAGGGCTGAATCATCAGCTAGTAGTGCAGGTAAGAAGGTATGGCATGCTTTGTGGAATCTTAAAATTCCTAACAAAGTTAAAGTATTCGGTTGGAGGGCCTGTATTGAAATTTTGCCTACAAGAGCTAATCTGGTACAGAGAAGAGTTATACCTGATGATAAATGTCCAATATGCTTAAGGGAATTGGAGACTACAATCCATGCAATTTGAGAGTGTGCAGCGGTGCAAGATATATGGGCAAGAAGCTGTCGAAAATTGCAAAAGAGAAGCTTAATTCCTACAAACGTGATGCAGCTCATGGAATATTTAATTGACAGGTTGACGAAAGAGGAATTGGAGCTGTTCTGGATTCAAGCTTGGCTTACATGGAACCAGTGGAACCATGTATTGTTTGGTGGAACTCTGATGGACTCGAGGAATACAAAGCAACCCAGGTGTAGCTGACTGTGACACAAACAGAGTAACATGGCAGCGCAACTTGGCAACCTCCACCATCATCAGTTTATAAATTAAATTTTGATGCAGCTATTTTTTCTGAGCTGGATAGAACTGGAGTGGGAGCAAATATTCGGAATGAGCAAGGTTAGGTTATGGTGGCAATGACAGCAAGTGGACCAAAGGTGAGCTCTAGTGAGGAAGCAGAGTTGTTGGCATGTAGAAGATCAATGGAATTTGCTGTGGATGCTGGGTTCACCAAGCTACTCATAGAGGGAGATAATGTAAATGTTATGCAAGCCATTTCATCTTCACGGATTAATTGTTCACTGCTAGGCTATGTGGTGGATGACATTCATCACTTGGTTCATTGTTTAGAGTGGGTTAGAATTAGCTTTACTAGGAGGGGTGGGAATAAGGTTGCACATGCTCTTGCTCAACATGCTAGAAATTCCTTAGATAATGATGTGTATTGGATGGAGGATTCTCCTTCACCGGCTACGGAGGCCTTGATTTAGGATGTTATGTTATTATGATTATATGAATGAATGATCCCTTTTCAAAAAAAAAAAAAAAAAACTCAAATTTATCAATTTTATATGGGTTCTATTAACAAATATCCCAAGAGTAGCATACGTTAAAAATTAATAAATACTTATAATGCATGCTTTTCAAAAAAAAAGAAAAAGAAAAATTTTAATAATTCATTGATTTACTTGCACAAATTTATTGTAGTTGCGTATATTTTTCGGATATGTGTACAAGTTGACTTTATTTTAAAAAAAAATATATAAAAACATTAATTAATAAAGAATTAAATGCATTTTAACCACTACCCTAAGAACATTTTTAACCAAAAAAATCCATTTTATATTACACCAAACAATATTAAGAGACAAACAACCCAAATTCTCAAATACTGCAAGTCAATCCTTCCCCCACGCATGGCATTGTACCACAACGGTGCTATATTCTTAGGGATGAAGATGGCAAACATGACTAATAAATTAATTTGGGAGATATCAAAAGCTTTGATTAATAGGGATCCTAATATGTGTATCGTCCCATCTATTATTCTCTTTAAAGAAAAGTACTGAATGGAATTGTCCTCCTTTTGGTTTTCTTTCTATTATGAAAAAAAGTATTTAGTATTAAATAATACCACATTAATTGTATCAAAATTCAATAATTGACAAACGTGTGCAAAGTAACCATATCACACTAAAGTGATATCATGCCAGAAACTAGCTACGGGATAAAGAAGGATGAGGGAGGGATTGATTATGTTTTGGAAATCTTTTAGGTTGTTTGCCTCTTGGAAATTGCATTTTGGTTAAGAAATTGTGTTTTGGGTTTTTTTTAAAAAAATTTATTTATAAGTTTTAGTTTTTTTTTTTTATATATATAATTCATTATATTAGGACATGTGAGTTATTTCTTTTAATCATTAGTTTGCACAGCTGATTATATGCTCACTAATTATGATGATTTACGTTAATAAGGAATATTTTTTACTAAAAATTTTCTAAGTCACTTGACTCTTCAGCCTATAACTACTCTTTGGTCTCCAATGGGTCATCGATCAATAAACTCCTTTCGAGGTCACAACGACACGATGTCGGTCCAGGTCCTTCACTCATGGGCATCGTTGGGTAGCCACTATACCAACGATTGTTGATACCCATAATTGTAAATTTGCATCCAAAAGTCCATGAGGAAAAAGCCCAAGAAAGCCTTAAGAGATGGGTTAGAGTATGAGTAAAGAGATAGTAATCGGGCCATATTCTAAAGGCCCAAAGAGAAGAGAATGCATAAATAAGGTCCAAGTGATGGCCTAAAAAGGAAAAGCATTTTGAGAATGAAATGGAGCCCAATAAGTAAGGCCCAACAAAATTAAAGGAAGAGAAAAGAAAGCAAAAGGATCAGCCAACCCAACCCAATGTAATGAATAAATGAAGAGAAAAGAAAGTAAAAGAGTCAATAGGCCCAATCCAATGTAGTTAGTAAATGAAGAGAAAAGAAAGTAAAAGGGTCAACAGACCTAACCCAATGTAGTGAATAAATGAAGAGAAAAGAAAGTAAAAGGGCCAGTAGGCCCAGCCCAATGTAGTGAATAAATGAAGAGAAAAGAAAGCAAAAGGGTCAGCAAGCCCAACCCAATATATATGGCAGAAAGCCCATAATGCCCTTATATAAAGGAATCATGATAAATTCTGATTCTGCGGAAGTAAAGCAAGGTGAAACCGTGCAAAGCCACAGCGACAAGAAAAGCATGAAGAAACAAGACAAAGCCATAACGGCATGAAATGCGTGAAGGATAAACAAGACAAAATCAAAAGCAATGGGAAATGTATGAAAAGGAAACAAGACAAAATCAAAGGCAGCAAGAAACGCATGAAGAGAAAACAAGACAAAATCAAAGGCAACAGGAAACACATGAAGAGGAAGAAGCCAATAAACAAGAAGTGGAACAGCTGGAGCCCCGTCAACCTACAACCCAGCCAATGCAAGGGAGGAAAGGCCCACAGCTAGAGAGGAACAGAGGGTGTGGTTTGGTGGATGGGGGAAAAGACCTAGTTTTGGTATCCCACCAGGACCCCTTTTCAGATATGCTCTATTGGGAAAGAATCTTTACCAAAATGGGTAGGAAATTGGTGGGAACCATCTTATGCATGTTAGGGAGTGAGGACAATAGAGATTAATGGGGGTTTGCCGTTAAAGGAAATATAGAGATAGTGGTATTGTGGCTGGATTGGCTTTTGCCCAAAAGTGGAAAGAAGTTCGTCGCTAAGCAAGTAGTGGGACTAAACCCACTTCTAGCGACCAGAAGGTAATGAAATTGAACCACCTACACATGACTAGAATGGTACATTGTGGGTGTTGGCTGAATGCCTACAACAGACAAAATGGTCGGTGGAAAGCAATGGTAAAGAAGGGAAATCACCTAGGATTGATCTTGGGTATAAAAGGAATGGTACCCATGAATATGAGAGGGACACGAAATCATTAGACAACGGAGAGAAACATCAATAATGGTGTGAAGAACACAGTACCCAAAAGAATTAGAACAGTGAGTTGAAGTGAAAGAAAAGAGAAAGAGGAAAAGAAAGCGAAACATAAAAGGGAATAGAAAGTTGAGAAAGTAGAGTATACACGGCAGACCTAACATGCATCACTAGGCAACCTTTTCCCTCCCTCATACAAAACCATACTCTCTGTCACCTAAATCTAGATGATAGCTATTCTGACCCATTCTCCAAACTACATAACTTTATGGCCTTGTAGGTAATAAGGTTAAGTAAGTTGGAGTTTGGGCTATTTTCAGTATATATCCTGCGGAGAACCCTTTTACTTTTGTTATTATGTTTGTTGTTATTACTATTTATTTCTGCTGCTAACATTCTCGGACTAACAGTTATTCTGCTGTTACTATATGCATATACAAATATATATATATCTCTGTTTTTAGTGTTTGGTCTTGTGCACAGATTGGTTCCAGTGGAATCCTATAGAGAGAGCCAGGCCTAACTTCCCTACCCTTTGCAGAAAGCGTTAGCCCAATAACACAAAAAGGCACCCATAATGTTCAATTACACTTAGTCCCACACCATTTGTGTATTCTCCATTCATGCATCCCCGTATGGAAAAAACTTGCGCACCACGTCCAAAGATCCTTCTACATATTCATATTCTCCAAATATAGGATGTAAGGCCCTGAGATCTCAAAACATTAACTACATATCTTCCCTACAAGGGAAGATCCTACATTCATGGGATCTTGTTCAGTCCTATACCACTATATAAGCACCAAGCCTCCTTCACTCCAAGGTACATGTAGTTTCCTAGCTCTTATACTCTTAGAGTTATTAGAGATTGATCTTTCATTGACTTAACCTTCGGTGGGTCTTTGGTCGGTATCCCACCTATGTTCTTTGTAGGTTCTTTATCTTTTTATTCTTCAAGTACCTTCAATTACCGTGTGTGTTTGCGATCAACTCTATGATTTTGTGCATCATCAGTTGGCGCCGTCTGTGGGAAATGAGTGATTGGCCATATCAATGCTTATAAGAAAAAGAGTTGCATGGTCTAGATGCAGTCAATGACTACAACCAACCTAGAAATCGAAAACCCCTCCAACACCTTGGAGAGGTAAGTGCAAACCTTCGTCGCTGCCATCGAGCGACTCACCCAACGAAACTAGGAGCTTAAGCAACAGATGAACCTGATGCACGAGCGCCGTGCTCAGACCAACAATCAACATGATGAACAGCACAATGATGAACACGATGACTGCCACCTCCTGACGAGTGACCAACATGAGGGGGAAGACTAAGAAGAAAGCAATGTCGCTAGTAGACGCAATAGACGGAAGGGCACTAAGCGTCAATCAGAGCTGGAGAGCAACGTAATGTGCATGACATGATGACACAAGATATGTAAATGATAAAAGACAAGATGGACATGATGATGAATGCCATAAGAGGGCAGGTATCCACCAACTTGGATGATCTCGTCCACTGTACCAACTCTCATTTCACGGCATAAGTTACATCTTATCCCATTCCTTCCAAGTTTTGGATGCCTCGAGTTGAGACATATGACGAGTCAAAGGATCCACTCGATCACCTAGATTCCTTCAAAACTCTTATGCACCTACAAGGCGTGCTGGATGAGATAATGTGCAGAGCATTCCCAATCACTCTCAAAGGACTAAGTAGGGTATGTTTCAGCAAGATCACTCCAAACTTCATCTCAACCTTCAAGGAGTTGAGTGGGCACTTCATTAGCGGACAAAGATACAAGAGATCATCGGCAAGTCTCCTAAACATCAAGCAATGAGAAGATGAAAGCTTGAGATTTTATGTGGCTCGATTCAACAAAGAAGCCCTCTTGATCAATGAAGCGGATGACAAGGTCCTGGTCACGTCCTTCACTAATGGACTCTACTCTGGAGAATTCCTCTTCTCTATCTATAAGAATGACCCGAAGACAATGACGGACATGCTATATAGGGCTATAGACACCACATTTTGTACTCCTTACGACTCAGGCCCCCGTTCCATAATGATGCTGAAATTCTAAGACCCAAGGTTGGTTAAGGACCTAATTAGATGTTAAATTGACTTGAGAAATGTTAAAATGGAAAATATAACTTTTAATGAGCAAATAAATCTATTTTTGAAAAATTAAAGCCAAGGAAACCCTCGGCTTGCGCACACAGCCATAATGCAAGCACACGCAGGCACAAACCTGAGGGTTCCAGAAACTATGAAAGACAAATTTCCTGCATTAAAGACTAAGGTTTGGAACGAATCCCACATTGTTTGGGAGACGTTCCAAACCCCTTTCCAGAAGAGCAACCAACTTCACCCTACTGAACGCTCCACTTAAGCAAGTTCTTATGCAAGTAAAGGATGACCTAACACTCAGGTGGCCTAACAAGCTGAAGAGTGATCCTAACAAACCCCAAGGAACAAGTATCATCGGTTCCTTCGGGACCACAAGCATGACACCTTTGAGTGCTACGACTTGAAGCAATAGATTGAAGCCCTTATCAAGCAAGGGAAGCTACAACATTTTGTCGAGCGAGAAAAAGCTGAAGGGAACCCATCTAAGGGTCTAAAGCCCAATGGCAGTGTAGAAGAATGCATGAGAGCGCTGCTTAGAGAAATAAGGGTGATCGTAAAAGGGACCACAATGGCTGGATCTTCTAGAACCCCAAGAAAGACTTACCTCTACACAGTGCAAAGTGTGCAGATTATGGTCGCCTACCTAAGTTGTCTAGGATGAACGACCCACCTATTACATTCACCAAAGAAGACGCTCGATGACTCCATCATCTACATGACGATGCTTTGGTCATTACCTTGTCCATAGCCAACTACATTACTCGAAGGGTGTTGGTAGGTAATGGAAGCTCAATTTTCATACTTTACTATCCAACCTTTTAACAAATGAGAATCGACAAGGAATGACTCCTACTGTCAGACACACTCCTCGTGGGTTTTGGCGGAACCAAGGTGTTCCCCGTAGGGACCATCACTTTACCGGTCACCATTGGCGCCTACCCACAGCAACTCACATGGGAAATAACCTTCTTAGTTGTCAATTATTCTTGGTGTACAACGCCATCATTGGGCGGCCTACTCTCAACATGTGGAGGGCAGTGACCTCCACCTACCACTTGCTGGAGGACATTCCTCTGGATGATGAGCACCTAGACTGGATCACTTGTATTGTCACTCAAGTGAACTCTTAAGTTCGTCAGGAACTCATACTCTTCTTAAAGGGCAATTTAGATGTGTTCGCCTAAAGTCATGAAGACACGCCAGAAATTGATCGAAACACAATGGTTCACTAGCTCAATGTCTCTCCATCCTTCCCTCCCGTCTGACAGAAGAAAAAAGTCTTCGTCCATGAGAGAGACAAAGCCATACCAAAGGACATTTGGAAGCTGCTGGAGGCAAGATTCATTAGGGAGGTCTACTACCCTGACTGGTTAGCTAACATGGTGATGGTCAAAAAGTCAAATGACAAATAGAGGATGCGTGTAGACTTTATGTATTTAAATAGAGCATACCTGAGGGATAGCTACCTACTCCTCCGGATTGATCTTCTGGTAGACTTGATGGCTAGGCATCAGCTATTGAGTTTTATGGATGCCTTCGCCAGCTACAATCAGATTAAGTTAGAAAAATCAGATCAAGAGAAGACTTCATTCGTCATAAGCCAAGGGTTGTTTTGCTACAAGGTTATGCCCTTTGGGCTGAAGAATGCGAAGGCCACTTACTAAAGGCTCATAAACAAGATGTTCATCTAGCAAATTAGATGAAATGTTGAACTATATGTGGACGACATGCTGGTAAAGAGAAAAGCGAAAGATCGACTATCAATGCCTCACGGCGATCAACCACCCATCGTGACGACGCTCGCAAGCCCTTAAGGTGCATACATAGGGTGTGTTATGCGGGCTCGGAGCTCTGGTACCATGAAGAAGGCTACACCTTTGGTGTGTGTGACAGAATCGGGTCAATTTTAATCAGATTACCAAAGATAGGTGAAGTCGCCACCAATCATTGGGTTTTTCTAAGGTGTGATTGGTCACCTAATTCTATTTGATTTTATTGCCAATCCTAGGCTAAGAAAAAGGTCGTTTTTCCTGATCTAATACGGACAGATAAAAAATCTTGATTCTTGAGTTCAGAAGTCTAATTACATGTGGGGAAGGTGTTAGGCACCCCACAATGCCTGTCCGTAGACAATCCTTTGTTTTAGTAAAATCTTAATTTTCGGACATTGGTAGTTAAAAACGAGCTATTAGCATTAGCTTTCAGGGCTTTAACGGAATTGGGTTTTGAGGTTTGATTTCAGAAAGTGTGTGGTCTTGATCGATGCTTACTATGACAAGTTCACAGTAAATTTAGCATCTATATTATAATGTGGGCTTGAAGGTTTTACAATGCTAATCCTTATCTATTTAGATAAATTTTATTTGTTTTTATTCTGTTTTGTTCTTTTCTTTCTTTTTTTTCCTCATCAGAAGGTAGTGGCAGTGTAATTCTTAAGTCCCCTTGAATATGTAACCTGACTCCAACATCTCCATTTCATCAGTACTATGTGTTAATAAGTCCTTTAAGTTCTTGCATTCCGTTATAGCTTTTTTTTATGGTCACAAATTGGGACCAAATTGTTACGTTTAGTGTTTCATAATTCATATGGACTATGATCCAACTCATCAGTACTATGTGTTAACAAGTCCTTTAAGTTTTTGTATTCAGTTATAGCTTTGTTTTGATGTTGAAGATTCAGATATCTACTGTAAGTCAGTTTTTTTCTTTTGAGAAATTGTTCAAGATGTGATTGTGAGAACCTCTATTTTGTTTCTTCATAAATAGGTTATGTTTTGTGTAAGCCTTTGTTTTTTTCCTTAAATTTCATCACAATAACTTTTAGGTATAGAGTCAACAACCTTTAAATAATAAAATTCGATTGCATTAGCTTTCCATCCTACAGAATAGAGTATATTTATGTACAAAATGTGACACCAGTCTGTAACATAATTTAAAGGCATTAATTTTGACTGTAAGAATGATACAAAGCTAAAGATGCACAAGAGTTAATTTGGTTGATTGAGTTTGTTTGTTTGGTATTTTTAGGTACACAACGATTTATTTAGGCTATTATCGAATCGGCCTCAACCTCGAACTCATGGTTTGAGATTTTCACAAAGATAGTGCTCAGTGAAGGCATTACAAGTTGAGTTGAAACGTAACGATATTTGATTTTCCCTGGTGAGTGCAAAAGTTTGAGTTTTAAAATGTTTTAATTTTTTCACAAAGTCGTTATCCTTCTAATTATTTGTTATTATTTTAATATTTTTTTTATAAAATTATTTTAATGATTTAGTTTAAAAGAGATTACAATAAACAACTTCATTTTAAGAAGTTGGGTATTTTTGGTGTTTTAGAAGGTGCAAAAGTGGTGTAGAAAGTAGAGCCTTAAGTTGCACATTATTACGGTGGATATCAAACTATCATCCTAATTAGTTTATGTAGTTTGATGATACGGTTCCTTATGCTTTGAAAAGTGAAGGAGGTTGTGTATGGGCTTACAAAAAATATGATCGGGATGTACAAAATGATTTCTAAGCCTAAGGTTTGTGTCGATATGGGAATAATCTGTGCTTGACATATCATTCTTTGTAACTTTTGTTACTTTTGTTGTAAGTGAATGAATAAGTGCCTAGGGTCGTATTTTAATGTTTTATTATTATTTTTGCTACTTTTGGGATTTTAATGTTACTCAAAATTTAAGTTAATTATTTTTTAAATTTGCACTTAATTTGGCTAGATGGTCCATACTCCTAAATTTTAGGTTTTTTATTTTTCCTTTGCTTGGTTAGTGTGGAAGTTCATGAAGGTTAAAGAATTAAGAAATATGATATTGGCAATATTCTTTTGCTCAGCTATTGGGATTTGACTAATAGATGTTAATGTTGAATTTGGCAAAATTAATTTTATTTTGGGTTAGCATAAGGCACCATCATTTGATTGGAATAATTTTCGACTTATAGTAACATCTTATAGGACAACTGAAAAAAGCATTTAACATAAGAAGAAAAAGAAATCAAGATAATTTTTCATATGTTATATATGTATCACATTTATATAAAACTTTTCCAGCACATAGCGTGGGTTAGCAACTAGTTTTAGCAATAGGAGGTGGTTGATCTCATTAGTGCAGAGAAGGAGATTTTTGCACGGCATAGATTGACCCACGGACTTAGGTATGATGCCCTCTCTCTCTTTCCCAAATTCTATTGATTTTAGCAAGGGGGAGATGGTCGACGACTTATGGATTTATTTGTGTCTATGGGTGTGTGTTTGGTGGGCTGTGGTCATATGGTGTGGGTGTGCCGCAGAGATTGAGAAAGAAGAGATGGGTCATCGTTTTTGGGATATGAAGGAAACATGTATGTTTGAGGAATTTGATGGAAGTGGTGGATTGCATCTTTTAATTTTTTTTCTTTTTTGATTACTGATTACTGATTATTGTCTTTGAGATGTATGTTTTTTCAATTTTGAGAGTTGTTGGGGGCTCTTTTTGTAACTAAAATTCTAGATTTTGGTTGGAAATTCTTGTTTGCTTTGTAAAGTTTCTGAATTTTGAGTTGTTGGGTAGTTTTAATTGATGGGTTATCAGTTTTGAATTTTGAGTTGTTGGGTAGCTTTGTGAAGTTTATGAATTTTGATTTTTTGGGTAGTTTTAATTGATAGGTTTAATGTAGCAATTTTCTTGGACCTTGTTCTCCATTGGCAAATAAATCTGCAAAAATTTTATTGTTGTTGTTGTTAATATAACTGAGTTTTTACTGTCCTGTTCTCATCTTACTTAGAAACTTAAATATGGGGAATCAGATATGATTGTGATGATGGAGAAATACATATGCAGCGGAAAATTAACGGATTTACTTCATTCGCAATTGATAACATGCACTATGTAAGTTTCAGAATTAAGAATAAGAGAGTGTACCTTGGTGCGGTGAAATTCAAAACCAAAGATCAGAAGTTCTTAAGAACACTTTTAATATTCACTCCAATTCCACTTGATGCCCAAGATGTGTGGTCTCTTAATCAGTTATGTATATTTTCAAGAGAAAATGAAAGAGTATCTAATACTCTCTTACATACCATGTCATATCTTCTATAAAAATCTGTATGTTTTTCTCCTTATAACTGATTATCTAATTGGGCTAGCCATTGGACCTTTCCAATTGGGTTTTAGTATGTGGCTTGGAGTGGGACTAAAAGGGAACAAATAAGACACTAGCTCCAATGGGCCTTGGGCTTTTCTGTCAACTCTTGACAAGTCCAAAGTTACCATTAATTATATTTAATACCACTATATAAATATAATTGCACTCTAGGCCTTATTAATAAATTATATCCCAAGACTTTATTATACATGCAACCCCTTCATAAAATATTCGTAGTAATACAAAGTCATTAATGTAGACTGCTACTTTGTAAATTACTATATCTTAATCCTTAAGTACCCGGTTTAATCCTTTAAGTTATTCATTATATATTTATGAAATTCAATTTCATAAATATATACTTTAGTAACTATTTACTAAAGTAGTTAGGCCTAACATTCTGAATAACAAACCCATTAAACTTATCTCAAGGGAATATTTTGTATCTCCGTTAAGAGACTATGAATTCCATCTTGAGAATATATATTCCATCAACACTAAAATTGGTTGCCTAACATACTGAGATTTTGACCGTTACTTTAGATCTTACTCCTGATATATCAAAGCAACTTACACTTTATGATCAGGTCCATTATTCTCTCAAGATTAAGAGTTCATGTAAATAGAAGTCTTGAGATTTATTATTCAATTGACAGTCATTAGGAGAATAATAAATCTCACAGCGGTCCAGTTCAATATGTCTTAACTCTTAAAACATATCAACTAGAAGTCTCCACTTCCATGATCAAGATAAATCATCTTAGTTGATATGTTATAGTCTTCGCAGATGAAATGCCCAATTTCATCACCGACTACGAACTACAATTCTGAGTTTACAAAGAACTTGTGATTTATATCTTCTATAACTTTTCACATAAATCACATACTATGCATCTTATGGACTATATGATAATGTCCGGATATTCATGTTACCATTATTTTAGATAATAATAAAAAAACTTTATTAAACACAATATTAAGTTATACATAATATCAAACATAATGTCATACATAATATCATACATAGCATCATACAATAGAATTTAAGGGCACTAATCCTAACATGTGGTAATCTAGTTGGTGACATTGCTTGTTAATTTGAATTAAAAGGCCTTCAATTTTGTGGTAGGATCATATTTCTATTTTGGATTATTATAAAATCTTGGCTAGGTCAGATTTTTTCGCATCTCATTGTTTGGGTTTCTTGTACATTAAATGTTGAGCCGTTGTTTTTCAGTGTATGTAACATTGTATTATGTCTTTAAAGCTTAAATATATTCTCTTTTCTTCCTCTTCTTGTTACTGACTTGTAAGCAGAAGTGAGAATATTGTTTACTTAGCATATCATGTACAGAGTTAGCACTTCCTGTCGTTTACTGCATTTTGGGCATAAATAAGTTAGCATTTATATTAGACCCTAATAAACTACAAATGATAAGGAAGAAGGGAAAAAAAAAAATCATTGCATAGGGAAAAAATCATTACTGAAAACCTCTAAAACAATTGGACTTTTTCTCTAGGCCTAGGGCTTCCTAGACACCAGTAGAACTAAGGTCTATTTTGTCTCTGTCTCAGATTAGTCTCTTATGATCACAAGGTTTGGGAAGGGGAAACCTTACACCCATGATCCTTAAATTATTGTACTCAGGTTCGTAAACAGCATGATTTGTAGGTGAGAGTCAGAGAAAAACCCCATAACACTTGTTATACATTTGATATTATGGATTTGTGAGTTTAACTAAGTATTTGAGAAGTTTTGGTTGGCACCACACTAGTACTACTCAGATTGAGTGTTCCCTATTCATTGTGTATTGCAGGCCTTCCATTGCTCTTCTTGGACAAGTGGCTTGTGCATCATCAATATCAATCGTGCATTATTGGGCAAGTTAGTGTGAAGCATCCTAATTGAAGATGATAAGGCACGGATCAAACAACTTAGAGCCATGTATGTTAGATATACAGATTTTAAGAACATTCCATCTAAAGCTAATGGTTCTTGGGTTTGGAAGTCCATTTTAAGCGGTAGGAAATTAATCACTAATGGTGCTTGCTGGAAAATTGAGTCAGGGTATTAGGTAAATATATTGCAGTCCCCTTGAATCCCTTCAACCTTTTTAAGAAATATAATATGCATATGTTGAGAATATGAATCTAGGAGGTATAATAGGTGTTAAGAGCTAATCATGCAAAATCTTAGGAGATTAGATAGAAAGAATATTTTTTTAACTATTTAAAAAAAAAAAAGAAAAAAAGAGAGAAGAAGATAGGAGAAAAAAGAAGTTGCAGAAATAAGGTGCACAAAAGAAAATGGTCAAGGTAGGGCTGAAGGGTCACCAGGAACATAATAATTTGGCAAGTACCTGGAGTGGTGAAACTGACTCAGCTAGAGGAAGACGGGTTAGAAGGGATTGGGCTATTGTGGTACATCAATGCATCTGAAAATTCTTTCATGGAATGTTAAGGGCTTGAATGAGCAGGAAAAAAGGCTCCAGGTTAGAAATTTGATTAGGAATTAGAGGGCTGATATTGTCTGTCTCCAGGAAACTAAATTGGAGCTTATAACTCGAGGACTTATTCGTAGTCTGTGGGGTGGTCAGCATGTGGATTGGGTTTATTTAGGTTTTTTGGGTGCTTTTGGAGAGTACTTGTGATGTGGGACAGAAGGGTGGTGGAGATTGTGGAGGAAGCAGTGGGTCATTTTTCGGTTTCTTGTAGGTTTAAAAATGTGGTTGATCAATTTCAATGGGCATTTACTAGAATTTATGGGCCCAATTCTGACAGGGAAAGAAGGTTGTTATGGGAGGAGCTGTCTGGTTTATGCAGTTGGTGGAATGTACCTTGGTGTGTAGGCGGAGATTTTAATGTTGTGTGATTTCCCTCTAAACGTTTGGGCTCTGTCTTTTTTACTCAGGCTATGCATCATTTCTCTAATTTTATCTCTAAACACAAGTTGATTGATCTACCGTTAAAATGGGGAGTTTCACTTGGTCAAATTCTTGTGAGGTTGTTTTCCAGGTCGAGGTTGGATAGATTTCTTGTGACACCAACTTGGGAAGTTAAGTTTCCTTTTGTTTGTCAAAAGCGGTTGTCTAGGTTACTATCGGACCACTTTCCGATTCTTCCAGAGGGAGGCATTTTTTATAGAGGAAGGAGACCTTTTAGGTTTGAGAATATGTGGTTAAAGGATGAGGGTTTTGTAGAAAGGATACACTCTTGGTGGGAGTCTTATCATTTTTATAGAGCTCCTAGGTTTTTTTAGCAAATAAATTGAAGGCTCTGAAGGTTGATCTCAAGAGATGGAATATGGAGGAGTTTGGTAATATAGAAGAAAAGGGAAGAAGTTGTGGAGTGATCTTCGGGGGTTGGAGACTGTTGAGGAAAGTCGTGTTCTTATGGTAGAGGAAAAGCTGGATAAGGAAAGGATTAGCAGAGAGTTGGAAAAAATGACGCTGTTGGAAGAAATTTGTTGGAGGCAGAAATCAAGAGTTTTTTGCATTAAAGAAGGTGATAGGAACACAAAATTCTTCCATAGTATAGCCAACTCTCAAACCCGGTTTAATTCTATTAATAAGCTTATTGTGGATAGGGCGATGTCTTCCGACCAGGGATCCATTGCGGAATGTATTACTCATTTTTATAGAAGGCTTTACTCTAAAAATGAGGTTCATCGCCCTGTTCTGGATGATGTGGAGTTTGGAAGAATTTCTGAGGAAGATGCTTTGTGGTTGGATAGACATTTTGAAGAGGATGAAGTGTTTAGGGTGGTTAGTGGATTCAATGGTGATAAGTCACCAGGTCCAAATGGTTTCTCCATGGCTTTTTTTCAATCTTGCTGGAGCATTCTAAAATCAGATATTATGGATGTCCTTCATAATTTCCATGAGCAAGCTGTGTTTGAAAGGAGTCTTAATGTTTCTTTCCTTGCCCCCATTCCCAAGAAATCTGATGTTGTGGAAGTGAAGGATTTTCGTCCTATTAGTTTGGTGGGAGGGATGTATAAGATTATATCTAAGGTTTTGGCCAATCGTTTACGAAAGGTGGCATATAGTCTTATCTCAGATTCTCAAAATGCCTTTGTTAAAGGTAGGTAGATTTTGGATTATGTTTTAATTGCTTCTGAATGTATAGACAGTAGGATGAAGATGGGGGTGCCAAGGGTTATTTGCAAGTTGGATGTTGAGAAAGCTTGTGATCATGTGAACTGGAATTTTCATATGTATTTTCTTAAGTGGTGTGGCTTTTCAGAAAAATGGAGAAGGTCGATTATGTGGTGTATATCAACTATCAAATTTTCTATTCTAATCAATGGTACTCTAGTTGATTTTTTTGGAAGCACTAGGGGTGTTCGTCAAGAGGACCTATTATCTCCGCTCCTTTTTTATATTGTCATGGAGGCTTTGAGTCGTATGTTGGATGCGGCTGCTATGTTAGGACAGTTTTCGAGCTTCTTAGTAGGTAATTCAGCTAGTATGTTGCTAACGGTGTCCCGTCTCTTATTTGTAAATGATACACTTATTTTTTGCGATGCTGACTCACATCATTTAGCTGCTTTGTGTGGGATTCTAGCTAGATTTGAAGTGGTATCAGGGTTAAAAATTAACTTTCTGAAGTCAGAATTAGTCCAGTAAAGGTGGCTTATCGTATGGAGTACAGAGAGACTTTCTTTGGAGTGGTATTGATGCTCCTAAGGTTCCTTTAGTGTAATGGGCTAAGGTTTGTATGCCGGTGCAGAATGGTGGTTTAGGGATTCGACGGCTGAGAAGATTTAATTCTGCTTTATTAGGCAAATGGTTGTGGAGACATGGAGCGGAGAGAGATGCCCTTTGGAGGAAAGTCATTGAGGCTAAATATGGGGATGAAAGGGGTGGTTGGTGTACCAAACCGGTGTTAAGGGCCTATGGTGTTAGTGTGTGGAAATCCGTTAGTAGTGGCTGGCTGGACTTTTCTAAATTTCTTCGGTTTGATGTGGATGATGGTACTAGGATAAAGTTTTGGGAGGATGTATGGTGTAGGGATTGTTCCCTTAAGGAAGCATTTCCAAAAGTGTATACTATTAGTCGGGCAAGGGAGTTTTTTTTTTTGTGTCGGAGCTGATGCATTTCTCTAATGGGAGGCTACATTGGGACATTCGGTTTCGTCGTCCACCACAAGATTGGGAGTCAGAATCGTTTGATCTTTTTTGGGTTGTATTTTATTCCACGAATGTGTGGGGTGTTGGTGATGACAAACTTTGCTGAAAGCTAGCAATGAGGAGAGGTTTTGAGGTTCAAGGCTTCTATCACTCTTTATCTCCTTCTCCTGTCATTGATTTTCCTTGAAAAATGGTGTGGCAATCCAAGGCTCCTCCTAGAGTAGCATTCTTTTCTTGGACTGCTGCCTTAGGTAAGATCTTAATTACGAATAATCTTTGGAAGAGGCATATTGCAGTGTTAGAGTGGTGCTCTATGTGTAAAAGGTGTGGGGAATCGATGGATCATCTTCTTCTTTATTGTCCTATAGCATATGAGTTGTGGTCTATGGTTTTTGTTTGTTTGGTATACATTGGGTTATGCCGTATAAAGTTAGTGAGGTGTTAGCTTCTTGGCAGGGGAAGTTTGGTAGACATTGAAATATAAGTTTATGGAGGTTTGTGTCGCATTGTTTGTTTTGGTGCTTATGGCGGGAGCGAAATGCTAGATACTTTGAGGATTGTGAATTGTCTATTCTTGACATTAAGTTTTTCTTTTTCCGTACTCTCCTTGAGTGGAGTTTAGTTTTGTCTTCCTATTCTTGTTTTTCACTCCCCGATCTTATAGATCATTGTAATCTGGGTTTTTTATTTATGCCACTATAGTACACTTCCAGTGTACTTGGTTGGTTTTTTTAATAAAATTTCTTACGTTACTTATAAAAAACTATTTAAAAAAAAAATACTTTAGTAGTTGAAATTATTGAAATCAAATAGGACTTCAATCTATAAAATCTATTTTAGATGAGACAAGCCATTGATAATTTTTTTTTGTCGGCCCAAGCAGAAGCTGAAGCTATACTGTTGGCAATCAATTTGGCGAGCAGAGCTTGTGTAAGGATTGTGACTATTGAAAGTTACTCTCAGTTATGTATTGAATGCTTTGAAGGCTCCAAAGTAAAGGATCCCTTGGAGATTGGTTAATTTTGTTTTTAATGCTCTTCAATTTGTTGGTCCTTTTTGTATTTACTTGAGTTAATAGTGTAGCTAATATGGATACCCATGAATTCTATATGTGGTTTTTCTGGTTTGGCTCATAGTCATCTTAGTTTTGCTGAAGTTATATTTCCCCGAAGGCCGAGTATCAAATGTATAACAATTTAAGTTTCTCTTGGTTTCTTTATTTACGTTGGGAGTTTGTAATTCTCTCAATCGCTTATGAAGCTATGCATTGTAATCCTTTAAATGAGTAACTGTGTAGTAATGGAGTCATTTACTTAAGAGCGATCGACAGTCCATTGCAGGTCTAATGTAACAGTTTGGTTTCTAAAAGTCATTATTTCCTGTCAATGCTAATTGGTTTGTTGGTCTGTAGTTTTGACCATACACAATAGAGATTGTTATTAAAAATCACGAAAATTACAAATTTGTTAAATATCAACTCCTTCGTCTTTTCCAGCTAGCAATTTTGTAATAATATGCAATCATATCTGTTTGTAATACAGACTTCTGAGCACCTAGTTACCTATCCTATTGCCTATAGTGTTGTAAACGAAGTTATTTTTCCTAGGTATGATGTTGGCATGTTGCTAGTAACTTACTATAGTGTCTACTTTAAATTTATATAGGCTTATGCAGTAGTGATCAAACTGAGCTTTCTTTTGTGTTCTATATGCTAGTGTCTACTTTTCAATCACTAGGAATGAACTTTTTACAGTTAGTGGGACCTTATTCCAGCTATGGT
Organism: Notholithocarpus densiflorus; assembly: GCA_030021035.2. Lineage (NCBI taxonomy): Eukaryota > Viridiplantae > Streptophyta > Magnoliopsida > Fagales > Fagaceae > Notholithocarpus > Notholithocarpus densiflorus. Next base: position 1,754,341 of record JARYZH020000007.1, read on the forward strand.
TTATGGCTGAACTTATTTTGCTAAATCTAGGACCTTGGGTTGGAATGGTTTGGTATTCATAATTGAAACATTTAATTTATGTTACTTGAATTGAGAAACTTATATTTGATTATATGGGCTTGTTTATATGCAGGAATGAATATTGTATTCAATATAATTGCAAATGAATCCTCATCGTCTGATGATGATGAGTTGGAGATAATTATACGACTTGCTATAGAAGAAGAACGATCAAGATCACGTCATCCTTCTATTCAACGCCGTAGGTTCATTGAGCGTGATTCTTTGCAAGGCCACAAAAGGCTTTTTCTCGACTACTTTGCTGAATCACCGGTATATCCTCCAAATGTATTTCGAAGGAGGTTTTGAATGAGTCGTTCTCTTTTTCTCCTCATTTTATCTTAGGTAAAAGAAAAGGAGTCATACTTTGTCCAAAGAAGAAATAGTGCTAAAAGGCTAGGGTTGTCTTCTCTTCAAAAGATGACTGCTACAATGAGAATGCTTGCTTATGGAACAACGGCTGATTTGGGTGATGAATATGTTAGAATTGGTGAAAGAACCATAATGTTAAGTCTTAAAAAAATTGTTAAAACTGTTGCTTTCAATATTCTAAAAAGTACTTAAGGTCGCCTAATGGGAATGACATTGTCGGATTGTTGGCACTGGGAGAAAGCCGTGGATTTCCAGGAATGTTAGGGAACATTGATTGTATGCATTGGAAATGGAAGAATTGTCTGATTGCATGGAAACGTCAGTATACTGGTCATATTCATCAACCAACAGTTATTTTGGAAGTTGTGGCATTATATGATCTTTGAATATGGCATGCATTTTTTGGATTACTAGGATCTCATAACAACATCAACGTGTTAGATCGATCTCATGTATTCATTGAGGTTCTTGCTGGGCAATCTCCTTCGATCAATTACTTAATCAATGGTTATAACTATACAATGGGATACTATCTTGCGGATGGCATATATCCTTTATGGTCCATATTTGTTAAAACAATTTCATGTCCACAAGGAAATTTAAAAAAAAAAAAAACATTTTGTTGAAAAACAAGAGGCAACAAGAAAGGATGTAGAGCGAGCTTTTGGGGTGCTTCAAGCACACTTTGCAATTATTCGTGGAGTTGCACGTTTCTTTAAATCTGAAACTCTTAAAGACATTATGATGGCATGCATAATATTGCATAACATGATTATCGAAGATGAGCATTATCTCAATGGAGTTGAAGGCATTGATTATGAGTAATTTCATGGAACTACCCATAACCCAGTGTCACATGATCATACGCTTGAATTTACATAGTTCATTGATCGTCATTTTCAAATTAGAGACAGTGGAACTCATTCTCAACTCCAATTAGACCTCGTAAATGTTGACACCCCATTTTGCAACCCGCATTTAACCTCACATGGAGGGTAAAGGGTAATTTCATCTTGGAAATAGACATCTTAATTGTAACTATTAGATACTTAATTTCATTTCATCAAAATAATCTTGATGTTGTAGCAATCAAATCGACTAGTCATAAGCCCTAATCAGACCATCAGATTGAAAGTTATCGTTAAATCAAGTTTTAATGGCTGAGATGCACTATCACAAATTAAGTCCAACTATATGTGATTATGAACAATTGATTCCAATTGGTTATAATTATAATTAATTTGAGATTAATGACGTGTTATAATTTGATTGGCTGGGACTATATGGTAAGGTTGCACACACTTAATTAATTAAATAGTCAAACATTAATTATTTAATAAGTAATTTGTGTAATTATCATTTTAATTAAGGTAAATTTGGAACTAATTAAGTCTGAAATGGAAGTGATTGGAGCCTTTTAATGTTAATTGAAAACTAATTTGGAACCTATTAATGTTAATTAAGCTGAAATTATTTTCTAACAAATTACCTCTGCTCACCATTTCGTTGATATCTCTCAGAATATTTTGAATCTATTAGTGAGGTTAATTTTTCCATAAACTAGACATCCAGGGTTTCAATTTGAGTATAAGAACGATACAATTTTGATCAGATTTGAGTAAGATATGATTTTTTGAATTTGGCTCTATAGGTTGTTACAATAGCTACGGGAAAAACCGAATTTTACTTACTCATCACTCCTACCAAACTTTACATTTAATGCACCAGCTTTCCCTAAAGTCTGAAATAGGGTCTAGGTTCATGATTCCTTTTGATCCTTTGTCAACTCTCATTAAATGACCTTTCATTCATATTTTTTCCACTACAACTATATAAATCCCCCCTTCTCCATTCCAAGGCACACAAAAACACCATCTCTTCTCATCTCTTGAGTTCTAGAGAAGTAGAGTAGTCTTGTCATATCTTGGTCTTCCTGAGACTCAAGGTATTGAGTGAAACTCACTATTCCTCTCCTAATTCTTCTTTTCTACTTCACCCTTAGGACCTCAACCAAGAGTCTTCTCCTCCACCATGTGGATTTTGCATGCAGATATAATCCCTTTCTCTAACTTTTTTATTTATTTTTTATTTTATATTATTATGATGAGATTAAGATTAGAGCATGCTAGTGTTTACTTAAATTCCTTCAATATGTTTGAATGTTCTTAAATGTTCATATGCGTTCTTCATATGTTCTTGGTTGTTCATCACATGTTCATGCATAACATTAGCATTGATCTTAAATCCACATCAAAAATATGAAAAACATGTTTGTTTCATAATTCTCTCGAATCTTTGAATCAAGGATATTGTCATTCACACACATTCACTAGAATTTATTTTTCAATACAAATGCAAGGATTAATAAATTGAATTAGAGTTTATCACATACACACTCATTAAATTCAAGCAAACAATGAACATGCAATTGATTGAAAACATGTTGGATAATGTGACATGAATGTTGGCCATCATAGTCTAGAAGATCGGTTTTCATCGGGCAAGGTGGGTGCCTAACACCTTCCCACCTTGTAACATAGTCTCCGAGCAATCAAGGGTTGATAGATCAATTCTTATCCATGTAATTTTCAATCTCTAGATTGTGACTATGAAACAAAGTCATGTACTTTATCTTAGATTGTATCTAGGATCAAAGCCATGTAATTTCTTATGACCAATGTACATTTCTTCTCGAATCAATAAGATGAGGAATTTTTCAATTTTGGTTTTCTTATTTTTTCCAATAATTAAATAAGTGATGACTCCATTGTAAAACCCTTAATCTAAAGAGAAAAATATAACTAGTCAAACCTCCATTTTGAGAGGTAATAACACGACTCCACCCATTCATGTGAGTTTGGCCCAATACCAAAAAAAAAGGATCGGGGCGCAGTCTCTCACAGTGGCGACTCCACTGGGGATATTGAGGGCTAAGCTTCAATTAGGTTATGGTGGCCAACCGTGTCATTTTTTGTTTATTGCTTTTTTGTATATAATATATTTAGTATGTCATTATATTACATGTCATGCATCATTTGTTTGAATGAAATTTATTTTATTTGTGTGCTAGCCTGGAAGCTTGGTAGTATTAGTTGTTGAAAGTTCAAATAGTGTGTAAAACACCAATGAACGTTTAGACCCCTCAATTTACAAATTACCAACACAAGCTTATAATCAAACAATATATGTGCGGAATATGAATATAAGCTAAAACAGAATTGGTAAAACAATCTAAATCAAAATTAATCACAACCACAGCAGTAATTAAAAGGCAAAAATTAAGGGAAGAGAGATGCAAACACAAAGATAACACAGCGATATGTTATCGAAGAGGAAACAGAAGTACTCGGCGAAAAACCTCTCTGCCGCCCTCCAAGCGGTTAATAATCCACTAGAGAATATAGTTGGGATACATGAATAGCAGAAGACCCTCCAAGCCTAATCTACCCAGTGCACCTAAGCCCTCCAAGCTTCTTGCTCCAACAGGGTTACGTCGAACCTTGTCTTCTCTAGCTTACCGGATTCCGCAATAGCCCATTACATCAACCAAAATGAATTGGTCCCTTCTGAACTGCTTCCCAAGCACCAAAATACCTTCTCACAGATACGAGAATGGTGAGATAAGGATTTGGTTAATGTACCTCTCAAGGATATATCAATGGAGAGGATAAGAGTAGAGAAATTTGGAGAATCAAAGGATGAAGATTGTGGATGAGTCAATCTTGTTTTTCTCTAGGGTTTCTCTCTCAAAATTCTCTCTGGAAGCTCTCAACATTTCGTGGGTATAAGGATATTTATAATAGGGTATTTATAACAGGGCATTCTGGCAACTCGACCTCGCGACTGGAACAAGTCGCGAGTTTGAGTCGTGAGCTAACTACCTGGCCAGACTGGAAGTTTTGTCCTGTAGTGCTACAGCTGGCGTGATCCTTCAGCTCCCATGCATGCTTCACACGTGTGCCACCTTTGGCGACTTGTCAGTCGAGAGATCCAGTCACAAGGCCCTTCTTGAGTGCACACATTTGAGTTTTCTTCATACTCTCTCACACACTACCCTTACATAATTCCCACTTAAATATAGGGTATCTAATTGCTAAATTACAAGCAAATTTGGCACGGAATAAAGCCAACAAATGATTGAATAAATTCAACCTTACAGCCGTGGATTGTGGTCTTCCTGAGACTCACATACCCAACGGTGAACCTACCACCCACCGCAACAAGGATCATCATGGTTATGCCATGGTGGTTCATAGGGACAAACTATACCGTTCGGACCAATGTGGCGCTCTTGCCGTCACAAGTTGGGAGGTACGACATCCTAGCTTGTGGGGACCTTTAACCTACTTTCTACCTATGTTGTAATGACTCATAGAACCTACCTTTAGGTCGGTCTAAGTAAATTGCATTGCATTATACATGTGTTTGGTCATTGTTTGAACCATGATAAGCTTAAGTCTAAAGCTTGAGCCTATCATAATTGTTTGAACCATGTATGCTATGAATAAACTCAAGCCCAAAACCCTATGATTGAACTCTACTCGACATGGAGGCCTAATTTGTTTTTCTAGAGAAAATATAACATGTGTGCATGCAGTTTTCTAAGTGCAAGCCCAATCAAGTGAAGGTTTAGGCCTTTAAAGTTCAAGCTCAAGTCAACCTAAGCTCATCGCCAAATTCATTTACCAACCCAAACTCATTTCTTGTAGCCATGGTTGAAGAGAATACATTGAATGAGCCCATGACCAACTTCCATGAATTGTTCAATACTTTGGTGGTGAGCCAAGCCCAACTTCATGAAGAGTTCAACACTTTGAGTCAAAAGCTCAAAGGAAAAGATACTACCACTTTCCAAAATGATGAGAATGAAGTTCAAGGCCCACAATTGACTGAAAGTGAGAAAAAGTTGAAGGAGCGCTTGGATCAAATGGAACAACTATTTCAAAAGTTTCAGTGGAAGGAAGATGCCATGAACTTCCATTCTCTTTCTCTCTTCCCACAAGTAAAAGCTCCACCCAAATTCAAGATGCTAAGCTTAGACAAGTTTAATGGAACAGGCTGCCCCAAGGCCCATTTGAATATGTACACAAGGGCCCTCTAACCCTTGGGAGCTACTGAAGAACTTTTGGCCCAAATATTCCAAAATGCACTTACTGGTGCTGCACTCTGTTGGTTTTTGAATTTTGAAGACTCTTTAATCCGTACTTGGGAGGACATTGGCAATGAGTTCTATAAGCAATACAAATACAATACCGAAATGGAAATTACTAGGCGTGATTTGGAGACAACCAAGCAAAAGCCCAAGGAAACTTTCTCAGTCTTTATCACAAGATGGAGGGCAAAAGTAACACAAATGACAAATAGGCCCAATGAAGAAGAGCAAATCCAAATGGTGGTGAAAAATTTGTTGCCCATATACCACAAACATCTCTTTGCCTAATACTTTCCCAACTTCAAAGCCTTGATCATAGCTAGTACTCAAGTGGAAGATGTTGTCAATGAAGGAAGCTACACTTCTAAGAAAGTGGCAACCCACACCACCAATGAGGAAGCAATCAATGTTGTAGATTACCAAGCATCATCGATTACCAATCCTAGGCCTTGAAGGAAGTTCAGTGAACTCCACATACCCATGAGCCAATTGTTTGAAAAGCTCAAAATTGAGGGATATCTCAACCCACTTGACCCTTGCCCTCATCCAAGCCCGCTGCCAAAAGGGTACAAGCCACATGAGTTCTACAAATATCATCAAGAACCTGGCCATCAAACAAACAAGTGCATCAACCTGCGACATTTTGGTCAATAAATTTCATGATTGGTGAATTTTCATGCTTTTTTTTTTTGTTTCATTTTGTTCATTACCAAAATAAAATAAAATAAAATAAACAAAAAAAAAATCAAGATTTCCAAATCTTTCAAAAAATAAAAAAGAGAAAAATTTTCAAATAAAAAAAAGTCTTCAGACTAGAGGCAATGGGCCCTTGAGTCATTTTCAAAAAAAAAAAAAAAAAATCTTTGAACTAGGGTCATTGGATTTCCTAGTGACTTTTTCAAATAGGCCCAATTTTTCTTTCAAGGACTTCAAGATTTTTCTTTAAAAGTCTTTCTTTTCAAAATGGTACATGAGGATCCCTTGGACAAAACTTTTTCTAAATCTTGATGTTTAAAGGCTTGAGCAATCAACTTGTACCAAGGAATGATTAATTTCATTTGATCATGTAAAGACTTTTGCTACTTAACTTAGAATATAAGAAGAAATGGTCTTAAAAGGCAATAAAAAAGAATCCATCCATCAGAAAATCCCAAGAATCCATGGACTCGATCCAATTTTCAAAATTCTTTTGTTTCATAACATTAGAGTATTCATACTTTTTCTTTTAAGATAAATTTATTAAAAGAGCTTGAGTCACTGTGCCTACAAGCAAGCATCACTAGGGATAGGAGACCATCTTTGGTTAATCCAAATTATTTCCTATTACCTAGAATGTTCATTATCCATTGCTAGCCCATTTGAGCCTTCAAACATTTAGCCTTTTTTCATAAACCCACTAAAATCTAAACTTGGGGTGGGAAAAATCAAGTTATGCATACTTAAATCTCATGTTGAGGAGGACTCAACCTCGTAGCTTTGAAGCTAATTGATAAAACTCTCCAAGAAGACATGAAAGACAAGTAGAGAATTCATTAAGCTAAAGATAAGAGATCATCAAAGAAAAATGAGGTTTCAATCAATCAAGGAAAGAGAAAAGAAATTCCACCAATGTGAGAAAAAAAGTGTGCATCAAGTTTGAAGAGCCTAAAATTCATTATGCCAAGAGGAATACAAGATTCATCTAAAAGACAGTTCATCAAAAAAGGAAAAGATTCATCAAGCACAGAAATGTGCAAGTGCATCGAGGCAAGAAAAAAGTCTAGAGAGTGCATCAAAATGACTTAAGCTGAGAAAAACTAGGAAGGCAAAAGATCCCCAAAAGTTCATTCAATTAAGAGATGAAAGACACAAAAAAAAAAAAAAAAAAAAAAAAAAAAAAAAAAAAACCCCGCTAGGCTGAAAACCCAAATGGGTAGTTTAGGCAAAATCTAGGGCAAAAGAGAGAGAGAGAGAGAGAGGAAGAAAGAAAAAGAAAAGAAAACCCGTTAGGCTAAAACCCAAAAGGGTAGTCTAAGCAAAAGTTAGGGCCAAAGAAAAGAAAAAAAATGGGAAAATCCTAGCAAATTGAAAACTTGAAGATTTAATCTAAAAAGAAGAGGATTTTACAAGATGAAAGTCTAGAGGTATTGTGGGCACAACGGAATGGAGTCACCACCTAGTTATATGGTCTAGGAACCATGAATATAGCATCCTTTCGAGGAAGGACCTTTAATCTTACTACCAGAGTTTGGGTTCAGAGTTTAGGTACGTTCTTGGGAATGTGTTAGACACCCAAGATCACCCAACCCTAAGATTGGCCTTCCATCATTGTGTCTTATACCTTAACCTCATTAAAAGCACTTTCAACACTTGCATCTATACTCACACACACACACTAACATGCATCTATACATACAACATGACATCTTTCATCCCAAACAAAACATAATTATCTATCAACCCATACAAAAAAGAGACAAACATATTAAAGAAACCCCAGCATTTATCTAACATATGAAAACCTTATCATACACCTAAAACAAGGTAGCAACTTACACATGGCAGCAAGGCATATCATCATAGCAAGGAAAACATATTACAAACCCTAATCATACATCTAAGCATGTTCCATCATATCAATAAAGTAAAACCCTAACACAAATGCATGGACATTGCTAATGCATGACTTACCCTTTACTTATCTCTTAGCAGCACAGCACCTATGACATCAATGCATGAACATGTGAATGAATGGTATTAACATTAAGAAACCCTAATCTACACATGTGATAACAAACAAACATGTTAAAAGGTAAACAAACGGTTAAGGGGCTTGAAACATATGAAAAGGAGGCTACACAGAACAAACATGTGAATGCAGAAACAAAACAAACAAAAATTAGGGTTTCTGTGTAACGGCATCACGCACGCTATAACAGGTCTACGTACGCATGAGTTCAACCTGCGTGTGTAGGCTAGATCATGTGTACACAGATTCTTACCCAGAAAACCTAATTTACACAGAAATAGAGCAGAAGCCAAACAAAACATAAAACGTAAAATCTAACAACCTAACATGTTTAAAGACATAAAGAAAACCTAACACTAACCTAAACAAACATGTGTAAACTGTTGGGGTTTATGCCCTAAAAATCCAATTTATTGGCATGTCATAAATAATTAAATTGTTTAATTATATGAGACTATCTATAAATGAACTAATAGAACATTATCTTAGTCTATGAGATGCATAGTATGTGATTTATGTGAAAAGTCACTGAAGATATAAATCACAAGTTCTTTGTAAACTCATAATTTTAGTTCGTAGTCGGTGATGAAATTGAGCATTTCATCTGCGAAGACTATAACACATCAACTAAGATAATTTGTCTTGATCATGGAAGTGGAGACTTCTAGTTAATATGTTGATATGTTTTAAGAGTTAAGACATATTGAACTGGACCGCTGTGAGATTTATTATTCTCCTAACAATTGTCAAATGAATAATAAATCTCACGACTTCTATTTACATCAACTCTAGATCCTGAGAGAATAATGGAACTGATCATGAGATATAGGTTGCTTTGATATATTAGGAGTGAGATCTATAAGTCACGGTCAAAACCTCAGTATGTTGGGCCGCCACATTTAATGTTGATGGAACATATATTCTCAAGATGGAATTCATAATCTCTTAACGGGGATATAAAATATTCCCTTGAGATAAGTTTAATGGGTTTGGTTATTTAGAGTGTTGGGCCCAACCACTTTAGTAAGGAGTTACTAAAGTATATATTTATGAAATTGGATTTTATAAATATATGATGAATAACGTAAAGGATTAAACCGGGTACTCAAGGATTAAGATGTAGTAATATTCAAAGTGGCAGTCTACATTCATAACTTTGTATTACTACGAATATTTTAATGAATGGGTTGCATGTATAATAAAGTCTTGGGATATAATTTATTAATAAGACTTAGAGTACAATTATATTCTTATAGTGGTATTGAATATAATTAATGGTAACTTTGGACTTGTCAAGAGTTGACAGAAAAGCCCAATGCCCATTGGAGCTAGAGTCTTATTTGTTCCCTTTTGGTCCCACTCTAAGCCATATATTAGAGCTCAATTGGAATGGCCCAAAAGGTTAGCCCAATTAGATAATCAGTTGTATATAAGGAGAGAAACATACAGAATTTGATAAGTGCCTTTTCATAATATTAAGATGAAGTTTTTCATAAGACTTTAATAGTGGTTTTCATTAAGATCACATAAGGAATGAAATGGTTTATATGTGAGTGTTGGACACTCTTCTATTTTCTCCTTGGAAACTGATTGAGAGACCACATTTCTTCGGCATCAAGTGGAATTAGAGTGAAGATTAAAAGTATTCTCAAGTACTTCTAGTCTTTTGGTTTTGAATTTCACCACACCAAGGTACACTATTCTTTGTTCTAGAATTCAAGGTTACATGTTATCTTTCATGAATGAAGTAGATCCGTGATTGTTGCTTCCGCTGTGTGTTTTGTATGAGATGCAAAACCAGATTTTCCAACAATTGGTATCAAAGCGGTCTTCAATATCATGCTTGTATAACATGTGATTGAGTTTTAGAATTAAAGAAAAACGTTTTCTTCTTGTTCTAGTTTTCTGCAGTAAAATTTTCTGCATACTTGTTGCACGTATGGTTTGATATAGATACATGTTGGATTTTATTAATTTATTGTTAGATTAATAATTGAACATGTTTCTATATGTTTTGATAAGAGATAGCAAGAAGGGAACTGTATGAAATCGTTTTTGCTTTCTGCACTAGGCGCCCATGTTCATTCTTGATTAAAGAATGAGGAAAGCCAGATTGTTTGTCTTTGTTTTGGTGTCCGAATCAAAGAGTTAACTGTTTTTTGGTTTTCGGTAGTGCGTGGGAAACTTGCTATTTATCGTGATCTACGATGTAGATTCATAGTTGATGATGATATTCGTTCACATGATGTTTACTCATTGAATAGTGCTGTGTCTTCATAGTAATTGCCAAGGATATAGTTATTGAATGTAAATGGAATAACTGTTATGTGCGTAAGTTTCTTTATTGCACCGCTTGGACGTTTTGCACCGTTTGGATATAGTAGACAATTGGGTATAGTTATTGTATTTTATTCAATAACTATTGTTGATGCTATTAACGTGTTAACATCTGTTTCCATGGCCATCTTTGTTTTCGTTATTTAGGATAATGATAATAAGACAATTTAACGTTAATGCTTGTTGGCCACCTTATAAGCATGTGTTAATTGCCTTGGATGTATTGAATCCGTATATTAGACATATATATGGGTTTATATGCAAAACATTTGTATAGGATGAAGTGTATCCTTTTATGAAGGTGTCTTCTTTCATTGTTTATAAAGGATTCATCATATTGTTGCTTGCTTTGCATTATATATTTATTTTACGATCAAACAGTATGTTAATGCTAGGATTATGAAATTTATTCCTAATGAAATTAGGATTATGTTTTCAAGGGTTTCTAGCATTTATGGTTCTTGATCTTGATATTAAAAATCTTAATGTTTGATCTGTGAATCTTCGTTGATAAAATCAAAAGGTTTTTTTGATGGAAGAATAATGAAGATGTCAAAAATGGTAACTTGAAAATTCTGGAAATTCAAAAATTCACGAAGCTCGATCGATCGAGAAGCGATCGAGCATCTAGAACTTTTCTCGATCGATCAAGATACAAGTTCGATCGATCGAGAAGCGATCAAGATCCGGGAATTCAGAATTTTCTAAGTGTTTTTCACATATATAAAAGTAAGGCTATGTGATTAATTTTATAGTCCTTAAAAGTTAAGGACATTTATTAATCATTATCTAACTAAAAGACCTAATGAGATCAAAGATGTTAGTTAAATAGAACTCTTAGTCTTAAATTGTTTTATGATTAAAAGTCCTTAATTTATTTTAATTAGAGGTTTTTAATGAGATTAAAATTTTAATTAAAAGGTACATAGTTTCTAATGAGATTAGTGAGAAGATGAAACGGAAGAAATGGTTAAACTTCTCCAATACTTGATTTTTGAGTAATGCATACTTGGGGGGAACATCATAGGAAATTTTGAGCCTTTTTATATCATTCATTTCATAACCTAAACCCGGCTTATATTACAACCCATGAGTAAAGACCTCCTTGAAGTCTTGCTAGTTGTAGGCACATCTAAAACTCTAATATTATTTTCTCTTAAATTAAAAAGGAAAAATGCTTAAAATTGTCAAACCCCACAAGATGATATGTCCGAGGACAAAATTTCTCAATTTCTCAAATTCTCAAAATGACTCAAAAGAACTTTCAAACTAGGAGCACTCTCCTTATTTGCACCCAACAATTTGATTCCTAAATATTATCACATTTTATTTCTTGATTGCCTTTGGAGACTTAATCAGACAGTGTTCAAAAGAAATAAGCAAATTTGATTACATGAGTTTAATGATCTTGATCCTTCCTAATCAAAGAGATTTTTTTTTTTTTTTTAAACACTATAATTTTCCAAAATGGTTGTTCAAAGGATCACCTCTTGTTCATAAAAAGAAAAAAAAGAAGAAAGAAAGAGAAATCTCATTTCCATTATTAAAAAAAAAAAAACTTTCTTTTTTAAAATCCAGTTCTCCTAAACTACGTCTTGACCTGATTCTCTATGAGAGAGGTACATAGGTAGCCTTTCAAAGGCCCGGTCCCAATCACCCAAACAACTTTAGGGCTAGAAGTCAACCTAGTAACAGAAAAAGTTGAGGTGGCAAACGGAATGTACTGTGTGCACAGTAAATGCTGACGTGGCATTATCATATAGTCCATGAGATGCATAGTATGTGATTTATGTGAAAAGTCACAGAAGATATAAATCACAAGTTCTTTGTAAACTCAAAATTGTAGTTCGTAGTTAGTGATGAAATTTGGCGCTTCATCTGCGAAGACTATAACATATAAACTAAGATGATTTGTCTTGATCATGGAAGTGGAGACTTCTAGTTGATATGTTGAAATGTTTTAAGAGTTAAGACATATTGAACTAGACTGCTGTGAGATTTATTATTCTCCTAACGACTGTCAATTGAATAATAAATTTCACGACTTCTATTTACATGAACTTTTAATCCTGAGAGAATAATGGACATGATCATGAAGTGTAGGTTGCTTTGAAATATCAGGAGTGAGATCTAAAGTAATGGTCAAAACCTCAGTATGTTAGGCAGCCACATTTAGTGTTGATGGAACATATATTCTCAAGATGGAATTCATAGTCTCTTAACGGAGATATAAAATATTCGCTTGAGATAAGTTTAATGGGTTCTGTTATTCAGAGAGTTAGGCCTAACCACTTTAGTTAGGAATTACTAAAGTATTTATTTATGAAATTGGATTTCATAAATATATGATGAATAACTTAAAATGATTAAACCAGGTACTTAAGGATTAAGATGTAGTAATTTACAAAGTGGCAGTCTACATTAATGATTTTGTATTACTACGAATATTTTATGAAGGGGTTGTATGTACAATAAAGTCTTGGGATATAATTTATTAATAAGGCCTAGAGTGCAATTATATTTATATAGTGGTATTAAATATAATTAATAGCAACTTTGGACTTGTCAAGAGTTGACAGAAAAGCCCAAGCCCCATTGGAGTTAGAGTCTTATTTGTTCCCTTTTGGTCCCACTCCAAGCCACACACTAAAGCCCAATTGAGAAGGCCCCAAAAGGCTAACCCAATTAGATAATCAGTTATGTGAAGAAAAACATACAGAATTTATTAACATGAAATGATTTGTATGTTAGGGTAAGACACTCTTTCATTTTCTCTCTAGAGAACATATACATATAACTGATTGAGAGACCACACATCTTGGGCATCAAGTGGAATTTGAGTGAAGATTAAAAGTATTCTCAAGTATTCTTCATCTTTGGTTTTAAATTTCACCGCATCAAGGTACACTCTCTTATTCACATATTCTAAAATTTACATAGTATATGTTATCAATTGCGAATAAAGTAGATCCGTTAATTTTTCGTTGCATACATGCATATTTCCATCAAGAGTCTCATCCTCTACCGTGTGGATTTTGCATCCAGGTATAATCCTTTCCCTAACTTGTTTTTTTTTTTTTTTATATAAATTTTTTTATGAGATTAAGATTAGAGCATACTAGTGTTTACTTAAATTTCTTGAATATGTTTGAATGTTCTTAAATGTTCATATGCGTTCTTTACATGTTCTTGATTGTTCATCACATGTTCATGCATAACACAAACTTTAATCTTAAATCCACATCAAAAATATGAAAAAACATGTTTGTTTCATAATTCTCTCAAATTTTTGAATCTAGGATATCGCCAATCACACATATTCACTAGAATTTATTTTTCAATACAAATGCAAGGATTAATAAATTGAATTAAGGTTTATCACATACACACATTAAATTCAAGCAAACAATGAACATGGAATTGATTGATAACATGTTGGATGATGTGACATGAATGTTGGTCACCATAGTCTAGAAGACTGGTTTCACCGGGTAAGGTGGGTGCCTAACACCTTCCCACCTTGTAACATAGTCTCCGAGCTTAGATCAAGGGTTGATAGATCAATTCTTATCCATGTAATTTTCAATCTCTAGATTGTAACTAGGAAAAAAAAAGCCATGTACTTTATCTTAGATTGTATTTAGGACCAAAGCCATGTAATTTCCTATGACTAATGTACATTTCTTCTCAAATCAATAAAATGAGGAATTTTTCAATTTCGGTTTTCTTATTTTTTCTAATAATTAAATAAGTGGTGACTCTGTTGTAAAACCTTTAATCTAAAGGGGAAAATATAATCAGTCGAACCTCCATTTAGAGAGGTAATAATACGACTCCACCCATTTATGTGGGTTTGGCCCAACACCAAAAAAAATTGGTCAGGAGCGCAGTCTCTCACAGTAGAGCACTTATGGCAACTACATAGTGAATCATAGGTCCTTGTAATAATGAATTTCTTATTTGCACGATATTATTTATGTTAAACTTCATTATTTATGTAAAATTTCATTTATTATTTATTATTTGCATGGTTTGTGGGTTGAGGCAATAGCGGCGTTGTGGTGGTTGGGATGGAGAGAGGAGAGAGAAAAAAACAAATAATTAAATAAAGTAAGAAATAAAGTATTGAATCTATTGCGTGTGCATAAAAACATGGATAGCTAAACTAGTAAAAGTGGAGTGTTTTAGGTTAGTTTAGCAAAAAATCTGAGGAGGTTGATTTGAATGCTCTTATATTTGGAGAAAGTAACACATGACATCATTGTGTGCATTCACCAGTTTTAGAAATCCAAATTTTCTAATATAAATATATATATATATATATATGTAGATCAATAGATAGTCTCACCTCTTTATTATTATTTTTAATTGTCGTGTGATTTTAATTGATATGGTCTTATAAGTTATAAGCACATATTTTTCACGCATGATAAAAAAAAACAAAAAAAACAAAGGTCATAAAAAAAATTGAGAGTTTTAAATTAAAATCACATATACCGTTAAACTATGTTAATTGAAATGAATTAGAACTCATCGCTTGCTTGGATAAAACAACACCTTTTTAAAAAAAAAAAATTATTTATTATAAAATTTTATAAACTTGGATAAAACAACACAAATACATATTAAATTAGGTTTTGACATTTTGTTTTTGTTAATAAATATGTTGACATTGTTGTTTGCTTTAATGATTGGTTTTATATTGATTTAGGGTTAATTTCACTTTTTTATCATAAATTATACCCCATTTTACACTTACTCTTTAAACTATTGAAATGCATGATCGACTCCTGAAATTATAACTTTGTAACACTTAACCTTAAGTCGTTTGTTTTGATGTTAAGTCTAACAAAATGTAGAATCGAAGTACAAATTTACCTTTTACTGGCTATTTTGAAGGGAGGGGTAAAATGGTCTTTCAATACTAAATTATGTTAGACCTAATCCCAAAACAAACGACAAAGAGTTAAGTGTTATAAAGTTATAACTTTTGAATTGTGCATTTTGATAAGTCAAGAGGCAAAATGTATGAAAAAAAGAAGAAGACAATTTCCTCATTGATTTTTGAATACCTACCACCACACACCCCAGCCCAAATCATCATATATTAAAATGTAAAACTAACATTCTAACTTTCTTAAGATTTTATTTTAGTCCTCTAACTTTGCTTTTGTTCATTTTATTCAATTAAGGCTTTTCTGATAGCCTTTGTTAAAATTTTTTGGAAAAACAAATCTGAAAAATATTTTTAAATCATTAATTGAACTTTTTTAATTTAAAAAAATTTGAAGAAAAATTTAAAAAATTGAAAAATAAACCACAATATACAAAAAAAAGTTGATGAAAAAGATTTAATTGAATAAACTTGAAAGTTAGAAGACTGAAATGAAATTTAAAGAAACTTAGAGGGTCCGTTTTGCATTTTAACTTAATAAATAATAAGAGATAGCCCGATTAAAATGACAGCGTTCTAGATTTGGATGATAAAACGCACCGTTTCTTAGCGCATTGTAGCAGATCCGAAATAAAACCCTAGCTACTAGCTAGCATCAGCGCAAACCCTAGAACTTGGCCACACACACGCTTCTTTATAAGTAGAAGCAAGCAATAGAGGAAGCTCAAACCTCAAAAGCCACAGCCATCTCTGTGAGCATCTCTCATATCCATTTTTGTTATTTTTCTCTTTCGCTTTATATTTTATTTTTATGATTCATCGTTTCTGTCTGTGTCTAGCTTTATGCGTACTCAGGGGACTGTGACGATTTGTGATTTAAGGTCTCGTTCGTCGTAATTGGCCCAATAGGCCTTGCCGACCATCCTGATATATCACCACCCATATTCTGAGCCCCCCGCCCCCACTACCCTTTTTATAACTAAATTAGTGTTCGAAATGGCCAATGATTAGATATATATATATTTTTTTAAAGACAAGCATATGTCTGAATCACTCTCTGTGGATCAATCTAATCTTCTCTATGAGGCCCTTGCTTTTTTATTTTTTAGTGGGTTTGCAATGAATTAAACATGTTTATAAAATAAATTATTTATTTTAACTTTTGTGCTTTCAAAGTTCAAACTGCCTATGATGAGAATACATGGTATTTGCGCAACGTATGACAGTTTGTGATTACATTTACCTACTGCCTTCCTTCTGAGGCTTTCATTTTGATTTTTTTTTTTTTTGATTGGTTGATTTTTTGTTCATGAATCTTATGTATGGGTCATGTGATGATTAATACGCATAGTTCAGATGATAATCTGTGATTAACACATTATTGCATAGTCTTTCGCTCCTATCTGATGACCCATTTATGTCTCTCTCTTGATATATAGTTTAGCTTAACCTTTTTTTTTAGGATTGATAAAATTTATTGTGTTTACCGTATCCATTTTACGTAGGAAACTTTTTATAAAAATTTTTTCTAAAATGGTTTACTAATGTATGCCATGAGGGCTATGAACTTAAATGGATGGTTTTAACTTTTAATAGTGGTCAGTGATGATAAATTCAAGGCTTGTTTCTCAAAACATTCGCAGGGCTGCCTAAGAGCTTTCGCCTTTTGCCGAGCTTGAGAGCTTGTGCTGCTTTTATCCTTCCTTGGATGTCTGAGACCAACTGAAAATATATATGAAAATTACCTTGGTCTGCAATTGTGGTTTATGTTATTGCTTAACTATTTATTGTAATGTTTGAATAAATTTTGTTGATTGGCCAATGATTATTAATTATTTATTTAGACAAGCATATGGCTGAACATAAACAAGCATATGGCTGAACTTTATGTTGACAAACTAATCTTCTCTATGAGGCCAAATCCTTGCATACCCCTTGTTTTAACAATGTTGTTCGGTGTATAGTTGTTTATTTGTTATTTGCATGCTGCTCTGTCTTCATTTTGTTTGGTTGATGTCAATATGGTCTAAAACGCTTTGATTGCCCGTTTGAGTTCTTAATGGTTGCAACTTGCAACCATTTCAGTTACTCTAATTTCTTATATGCAATTGTGAATTCATAGGAATAGAAGATGAAATTGAGGGGGGACTGTGATGATTTCTGTGATAGGTCTCGTTCGTCGTAATGGCATCTTTGCCTTGCCGACCATCCTGTTATATCACCATCCATATTCTGAGTCCCATCTATGTAAGCAAGCAAGCGGATAGCAATCTAATAAGTAATTGTAATTTTTAAAGTAAAGGGTGTTAATTTTTTACACTTTTCGTTCATTTTTATTCCTGTTCTGTTCTATGATATCTAGGTTAAATTTAATGTATCCTTTGATTCTCTTTTATCATTGTCTTGGTTCTTTTAAAAAATCTGTGTTCTACTGTGTGCAGTAGAATGATGCAATTGCAAAAATATGTTGGTTTGGCTCCCTAAGCTGTTTTTATATCTTTACTTGTTAACCATTGATATTGCTTATTACGAATTTTCCTGCGAAGCACCTCCTTATTGTAATATGACTAGTTGAGGATATGGTAATTGGATTGGATTGAAGCAAATAAATCCTGGAAAGAAAAGAGGCTGTACAAAGTTCATTAGTTTGAGGGATACCAAACCAAGTTGTATCACTCCTTTTCGGTTTGGAAGTCTATTAATACGATTACATATAGTTATAAACTCTTAATTTTTCTAGAATTATTTAAGTTATTCTGTATCAGATCTCAGTATTGTGCCCACTGCTGATTCAGATTTTATTTCAAATTTAGTTTCTTTTTAATTATTTAAGGTCTACATTAAATTTTGCTGGCGATGATGACACAAAGGCCGGACTTACGGCTGCTATTGGTTTGGTTTGTTGGTAGTAGACTGATGAAAGTGCAATAAAGGTGTTTGTTCTGAGCTAGTTCATGTAATGTTGTTGAGGAATGCTATGTTCCAATAAATCTCAATATGGGCAAAAAAAGTATTTTAAGTATTGGATTCAAATTAGAATCAATGAATACTTATCAGTAGATTTTGAGCTTGGCTATATAATTTTCTCTTCTTATTTTTCTTCGTTTTTTGGGTAAGGCCTGTGATCTTCATAGACTAAATAATTAAAAGGAGCAAGGTTTCATATTAGAGGAGGGAGGCAATAAGAAGAAGGTGGCATCTAATAAATCCAACCACGTAAAAGCAATTTTACCTAGGTTAAAATTGATCTGGGTTTTTAAATTTTTGATAAACAATCCGCAAAGCTTTGATGGGTATTTTTTGTAAATTTGTTATAATTAAGTTAGTGATGGTATAATTTCATAGTGTAAACTGCAAAATAGTTTAAGGTGGATTTCTATGTTTTTTTTTTTAGAATAGTATTTTTAACACATACACGAGAAGAGGAAAATTTTTTTTTAAAAAAAACTTAATGGATTTTTATGTATTGAAAGTGGCGTTTGAAGTGGCGTTTTTAAGTTTTTTTTATGTATTGAAATGAAATTACTAAAAAGCATATTAATTTTCCCCTGCCAAATTGAATTTGTCCTAGTTTAGAGCTATTACTGATAATTTTCAGTAGGCAATCGATTTAACATCTCCTGAACTAGACAACTCGGACTTTAATCCAATCAATTTATGCTTGTGGTCTTACTGACCAACAAACATCAATGTGGACAGCACTGGTGATTCAACTCTTTATATTGCCCACAAAAATGCACAAATTATCCTGGTTAAAATTCTCTCATCTTCACAAGCTAATGACAAATTGATTAGGCCACCAATAAAAGTTACACGGAGAGAAACAAGCTTATGTGGGCCTAACATAAGAAAATGATCTCACACAATCTATCTACAACCCAAAATGATTTATTTAGTTAATAAATAAATCCTCGGTTTATCCCAAAAAAAAAAAAAAAAATTCTCTGGTTTTTTATTTTTATTTTTTGCCTCCCAAGGGGGGCTTGCCCGTGATTGTTTTTGCTTATGATTATTTTTGGGAAAGGAGAAAGTGGGGTTCAAATATGGGTTTGGGTTTTAGGAAATGTCGTGAATAAGAATGGGTGTCACCACCATTAAATAAGAATAGGTAACGATGACATTACTCACTGCATGAGGTCACTAAAATATTTTAGCAATTGAGATACATATCATACCAGTAAATTCTACTATAGTGCACCTAAAGAATTGTGACATTGACTTTGAAAAACAATTAATAACTCACAATAAATTTTGACATGCAAATAAGTTACATGTATGATTGGATAAAAAAATAAAGGGAATTCAGATAAATCCTCAATTTAAATTAACATGCAATCCTTAAGGGTCAATTATTAGCATAAAAATGATCCAAAATGCTTAATTTCTTATGAAAATCATATTACAATTCTTAATAGAATTTTATGCTTTTTTCATAGAAAATTATACTCTTTTTTATTTTTTTTTTATTTTTTATTATTTTTTTATCACAACTAAAATGCAGAATGAGTGATTTCTTTAATTTAGTGACAGCTCACTCGACTCAAACCCAATATTCACCATCAAACAAACAAAAATTAAGAGAATTTTTGGTCTTGAATAGGGTACAAAAACTAATCCAATCACATGACCATATTTTAATCAAATTGCAACTGAATTTAGCCAATTGCCTACAAATAGATGAAAATCAACAAAAATTGGGGTCTAACTATTAAAACCATGAAATTCTTTATTTTAAGGGCTAAAATCTCTATCAAATTATATGGGTGGACAAAATACAGTATTGAAAAATAACTTGCAAAACAACATTTTTTTTTGGTGTGGAATGCATCATTAGAGGTGTGCATAGGTCGGGTTGGAAGGTGTTTTTCAACCCAACCTAACCTTGTGTCACAGGGTCAATTTTTTTCTCAAATTCTTTGCCTGTAATAGCCCTAAGTCTCATCCAACACCACACACACACACTGCAAAAACAATTAGAACATATTATTACGGACACACACTCACACAACACACACTATGTTTACAGGGAACCACCCCAACCTTTATTACTCAATCTCAAGTACAAAGGAAACCCTTACAAGCCTGGAGAAATACACAGAATTTACTGCCAAGTAACTGCCTAAACCTTGGACCATCTACCACTTGTGTTTGACTTAGGACATCATCAATTGCTACTTCCTGGCTCTCTTCCCACGTTTCCAGCCCCTACATAGTAGGCCAGAACATCAGGAACATCAAGAATTGCTTGGTCACTGCTTGTATCTACCACTACACATCAGCACATGTCACAGCCCATGTCTCAACAGATCATGGGGCTTCTACCCATCATCCAGTAGCCCACACAACATGTCTATCCACATTTTGGGAGGTTTGGTCCATGCCTAAGCCCTCCCTTATTAGCTACACAGCCTGCCCACATGCAACACCAACACACACACAAGGTAACTGCCCATCAGCCCACTAGCATATGTCCATGCACTAGGCTAGCACCCACCAACCCATGCCTTGCACATAGCATCTAATTGCACATCATCATGGCAGCCCAACCCTGCCTTGCACACAAGCCACCCAGCCCGCACACAAGCAATTAGCCACTAAGCCACCAATGCCATGCACCACCATATAGGGTCGACACCACTTACTGCCACCCATAATGAAAACCAACTCTGCCCACCATGGACCTCCTATGCCATGGCCTTGGGGCCTCATGTGGAGCAAGGTGCCTCCACATGCTGCCCTCATTAGCTGCTCATCGATCCAACTTAAGTTGGGGGACCAAGCATGTCCCCCTTAAAAAGCACTAAGGAGCATAACGAATTTGGTATGAGGAAACATTGATTTGTTGAGGAGACACAAAGCCATCTGGTTGGCCCAATGCTACCCAAACACCATCATTCCTCATGCCATCATCATCACAAACTAAAGCTCCTAACACCTTGCTAGGTTGATAAATTCCCAACTCAATCCACATGGATTGTGTTGGGTTGGGATCATGGATTATGCACTTGTGTACATAGTGGGTCGTGTTTGGTAAGATGGATTGAGAAAACTATAAGCGAAAAACCCAACCTGACCCAAGGTTTAAAATAAGATCCCAACCTTTCACAATTTATGCATCTTTTTCTTTTTTAACCCATACCAAACAACCTTTTTTTCTTTTTCTTTTTTGTTGGTAAATTACCAAATTGCTTCTCACGAATGAACGATAAGTGAAATGCAAAGATTAAAAAAAAAAGAAAAAAAAGAGAGAGTAATATGCATTTAAGTAAAAAAGAAAAAAGAAATAGTGTTGAAATGAAATTAGGCATTTGTCACCTAAGCATGGTTTTAAAACTCGTACCAGACCGGGTGGTTTGATCGGGTTAACCGAGAACCGGATTGAAAATTTGGTTTTTAAGCACCTAGAACTGCAGTTGTCAAATAATTAGTGAACCTCTTGACCTGCAGTTAGACCGAACGGCTCAACAGAACTAGTCACAGTTCAACCACAGACATAGCTTACTTTTTAATTCATAAAAAATAAACCATTTGCTTGCACCACGTCTAGAATCTAGGTTCAGTGGAGTAATTTTTAATTAACACCCTAACCACTACGCCATAGCTAGTTATTTATATCCCTTGTGGCAAACTCTTTTTTTTTTTGATAGGCCTTGTGGCAAACTAATTTATATGAAGTATATTTAAAAGAATGCCATAAGAATAATTTAAACTTTCATTACTATATATTTATTTTTGTTGAGGGCCAAAATTTCACAAGAAAGCCCATTCCATGAAAAGTAAGGAAAGACCATGGGCCTTAACAAAAGAAGACCCAATTCATGAAGTTAAGAAGGACCATGAAGGCCCAAAGTCCCAAAAATAAGGAAAAAGAAAGAAATAATAAAGAAAAAAGAAGAGGATCTCGGTCAGAGGACATGCAGCAAGGATCTCAGGCAAGACCAGAAGACATGCAGCAAGGATCTCGGGTAAGACCGGAGGATATGCAGCAAGAAGAATCAACATCAAGGCCCTATGTATGTTCAGATTTTCAGAAAAAAGGCCATTAAAAATCTAGCAAAACCCAGTGAAAGAACTGGGCTGGGATACCCAGAGGCTGCTAGAGGCTCGAGATCCTCGGGACGTGCAGCACAGCGTGGGATTGAGACAGCTCAAGAGGGGTACCACGAAATACAAGAAACGAAGAACATATATGTCATTCTTAAGCACCCAGTGGTGCAGCAAAGAACTAGAGAGCTTGGAGAGTGACAATTCATGAACAAAAG
This sequence comes from Notholithocarpus densiflorus, assembly GCA_030021035.2. Taxonomy (NCBI): domain Eukaryota; kingdom Viridiplantae; phylum Streptophyta; class Magnoliopsida; order Fagales; family Fagaceae; genus Notholithocarpus; species Notholithocarpus densiflorus. The sequence continues at coordinate 1,777,146 of JARYZH020000007.1, forward strand.
GCTGGTACCTCGGGGAACCCAGAATGAAGAACTATAAGGGGAAGTGGCTGGGAAAACCTTCAACCCAGCAGAAATGGATTCTGCTCACCTGGGAAAAATGACAGCAAGGAAAGACAACCAAAAACTGAGTTTGAAAAGTAAAAAGCCTTGAAAGAAGAGAGATTGAAGGTTAGCTGCCCAAGGACGCCCTGGAATGGAAAGTCAGCAAGTGACTTTTAGAGAAACAACACTAAAAGATGAAAACTATCAGAAACAGGGAAAGAACCAACCATTAAAGTGGCTGACATAACAGTGGCTTTGGTACCCAGGGAGCCAAAGGGGGGGAATCAATGGTATCCTGAACCCTAAAATGACACTATAAAAGGGGAAGGCAGCCAACATTGAAAGGGCATCCAGTAATAGAAAATCACAACAGAATCATTGAGAAAACTCTGTCAAAAACTCAAAGAAAGTAGTGAAATATCTCCCAGTATCCCAGAAACAGCCACTATAGCACATACTTGGATTCAAAAGGATTCAAACTTTGCAAGTCTTAGAGGCTTGGATAGCCATCAAAGTCTGTAATTTTTGAGCTTATATGAACCTTGTATCACGTCTTAGTGAGCACATTGTAACCATAATTAAGAAAAACTAATGAAGTATTTCTTATTAATTTGAGGATCCCTAACAATTGTTTTGTGTATTTCCTGATTACTTTGCATTCCTTTTACTGTTTTCATTGTTATTCAATACAAATATTCTTGTTTGCTAGTTTATGTGTATTGTAGGAAGCTTGCCTTGTGCACCACTTGGTTCTTAAACAGCCCCTTTAGCTGCGGTGAACCAAGCCCAGTCCACCAAACTACAACTATTTGGCTTAGGATCCTTGGGCCTGTGTGCTAAAGAAAAAGGCACTCTCACAATTTTATAATCAATATTAATAATATTTTATTATATCATTTATTTTTATTATCCATCTCAAAAGGGGGAATATATTGAAATAATTATAATTAAAATCCTTCAAATATATTCATATTTTATAGTTTTATACTTAAATAATCAACTATAATTTTCAATTTTTTTTATGCTTTATTATTTTTATAAATTTTCTTATAATTTTTTGAGAATAATTTTATTTTTCTTAGATATATATATATTTTAATCAAGATTGCTCATTTAAAAAAAAAAAATTTATTTCATTTATTTATATTTTAGTTAAATTATTAATTCATTATGTTGTCATCACGGTCCAACCTCGATTGAACCTCGGTCCGATCTCTAAAATCTTGAACCTCTCCCTTTTCTGGTTCTTTGAATGGTCTGGATTTCAAAACCATGCACCTAAGAGCTAAGAGTGTAATAAAGACAAGAACTTAACTCGTGTTACCTGTGAACCTGTTACTCCACCAGTCCTTGAGAGAAAATGATAGTCACGACGACTCACATACATAATACAACACGTCGTCAAGCCAAGATAAAGCGCAACATGGCTCTGACATATACAGCCCAAGCCAAGCCAAGCCAAGACAAAGTAGCCCTCCTACCTATACATAATAATTCACACCACGTCGTCACCACTCAAAGACAAGTCACTCACTCTCATCCTCACAGTCATGGAAACAACACTGGGTTGGGTGGCTACCGACACTTATTGTCCAATCTAGACCCACAGACTTAATTTATACCTTACTTACCATTTTCAATCTCTTTACTCTTTTTATTACGCTCGGTAATCACCCACCCAATTCAAATACAAAAAATGATGATGCACGCAAAGTCGGATTCCGACGTAATAAGGGATTTTTTTTTTCAAAATAACACCAATTTTCAAACAACTTTGTTAGTTAGCATCATTTCCAAACTATTTAGGAAACTAACATCTTGAGTCTTTGAGACTCGAGTTTACTGTAGCAAATCGAGTATCACAGACTCGGTTTCTATGAAAATTCATGTGGAAATCGAGTCTTACAAACTCGAGTTCCACAAAAGAAAACCCAGATATCAAAACTTGAAACATAGCATGGGAAGCGTAGATGGAGAACTTTGGTGATATATCAAGACCTAGAGAGACCTAGAGTGATAGATCAAGACCCAGAGAGAAACTCAACAACAAGAATGAAGAAACCCACCAAAAGACCCCGAGAGCTTGATTTCAATCATCATTGCCGCCACCTGGGTTTGATCTCTCCCTCTAGTTTGTTGTTTCTGTCTTCATGGTTTGGGTTTCATTAGAAAGATCTCTTTGGTTTGATCTCTCTATTTTATGTCTTCATGGGTTTTTGGGTTTGATTTTTCTCTGTTTATTGTCTTCATGTTTTGGGTTTCTCTATTTGATCTTCGTGGGTTTCTTTGTTTTTTACTTGTTTGCTTTTGTATGTTTTTGTGTTTGATGTTTTGATTTCTGGGTTATCTTTGGTGGAACTCAAGTCTCACAGACTCGAGTTCAACGTGAATTTCACGAAATTGAGTCTGTGATACTTGAGTTGCTACAATGAACTCGAGTTGCTACAGTGAACTCGAGTCTCAAATGCTCGAGATGTTAGTTTCCTAAATAGTTTAGAAACGATGTTAACTAACAAAATTGATGTTATTTTGAAAGAAAATCCCGTAACAAGCCTAGACCTGTTGTTGCCGCAGTCACCAAAACACCCCGTATACTACGTACAGAGTCCATCGCGCGATTCTCACGATGGCGACAAGTCGTCTTCCATGCAACCCGCCATACAGTCCCACGGAGAGTCCCTCTCACCCTTCCTACGACCGCCACTCCCTTGGAGAGTCCCTCTCACCGGAAGCAGAATAATAACGACAAGGGGTGGCTCCTTGGCCCTGAGTGTGATGTGATTAAAGAGGAAGGAGATTATTATTATGGCCATGGAGAGATGATGTATAGTCGGAAAGGGTACCTCTTCCTGTTGAAAAGGTGTTAGCTTTTGATTGCGGTGTTTGGGTTTGTTGTCATTTTCACTGTCTTTTGTCTCATCCTTTGAGCTGCTCCTACTAGTCGTCCTTATAAACCTCGCGCTTCTGTCAAGGTAAAAAATTTGATGATTTCTTCAATTTTAACTAGCTATGTTTCTTTTAATATTTTAATAATAAAGAATAATCATTATACTAAAGTAAGTTCACTTGAAGTGATGTGCCTAAAAAATAGGGGTATGATATGATAATATATTGAGATTAGTGAGAATGGGATGGTCATTTGGTTTTGAAGATGAAACCCCTTGGTTCAAAAAAAAAAAAAAAAGCTTTCTTATAATATTGCTTTGAATTTTAGAAGAAATTATACAGTCCTCATGGTGGACCACGTCATTTGTTCACCATTCCAGTAAAAGACTCACACTTATTTAAAATTACTGAGTAAGTATTTAGTTTCTATTTAAAACTCCATAATTTTAAATAAGGGGGAGTCTTTTACTGGAATGGTAGACCACATCACTTGTCCACTATGAGGACCTTATAATTTCACAAGGGATGACAAGGCAAAATCACAGGAGAACCCAGCTTCAAACTCTCGGGGTGAGCGCTAACTTAGATGGCCTTTTTTATCAAACATTTCCATAAGGTTGGTGTCCACCCCCTTCAAATTGGCCCAACGGAATATGATGGGATGTCCATCAGTTGAACTGCCACACAGCCCTTTTATGATGTTAGGGGATCCCTGAAACTTCTCCTTCAAATACTTCAAGTTTCTGCACTTTGCTAAAGTAACCTGGGAACGTTCCCACACAAATATTTGCAGCATAGTACACTGAAGGGATGAACTTATGGTATAGCAAGAATTACCTTCCAACTCGTTAGCGTGTACTAGGTCCAACTGAGAGTATAAGTGGCCCAAGAACATGGGGGCTAACGAATAACTGATGCCCCGAGCTATATGGATTGCCAAGGGAAAGAATACAGATTTGATCCTGTACCCAGGGAACTCATTGAACAGAAACTTGCTCAGCCACAACGCTATGAACCTAGCCTGCCTAACTGATTTCTCTTTGTCAGAAAGCGCCTTAACCCATCTCCCTATTCTAGCTAGTTTAGCCTCAGGAGAAGCAGTACGCCCACCAAAGTGCTTGAACAACTTCTCCTCGACCATGAGATCCTCTGTTGAGAGTTGGATGTTGAAGGGACTCTTATCACCAAACATGGGAAGCAGAAACGTATTAACCATGTCCTCTAGAGTGATAGTGAGCTCATCTACAGAGAAGAAGAATGTATGGAGAGAAGGAGATCAATGGCGAACCAAGTGCCTAGAACCCTTAACATCGCGAAAACCCTCCAAATTCCTGGTCATGGCAACTGACTTCAGGATACTGGCATGCTCCAAACACCTAAAAAAGTCGTTATCGGCTAATTCTTTGTCTACCCAACTAGCCCAATCGCTAATCTTGCCTGCAACGAAATCAAAGAAGAGGGGGATTGCTTCTCGGGATCTTTGCTTGATCTGGAGATCCAATATCTCTTTTGGGTCTGGGACTTGTTTAGAACTTGCGAAGCCAAACTTCCTAGAGAAGGTCCAAGAGTGGGGAGATAGAGGATAGGATCTATGAGCAACCTGAGGGAAGAATAGGCTGGGGGTATACCAGGGATCCCGAAGGGGAAGGGCTGGCCGTTCCATGACCTCCTTCTGCTCTGAACCCGCCGAGGAGCCTTCACCCTCAAAGGGAGTGGGTGAACGCTATGGACACAATGGGGAGTCGCCACCTAGTTTTTACAATGGTCTAGAAACCATATATATAGCGCCCTCTCGAGGAAGGACTATTAATCTTACTACCAGAGATATGAGTTCGGAGTTAATGTACGGTCTTGGAAAGGTGTTAGGCACCCAAAACCGCCCAACCTTAAGGTTGACTTCCTCTTATTGTGTTTTATGTCTTAATCCTATTAAAGGCATATTCAACACTTCTATACTCACACACACGCTAACATGGATCTAGTAAACAAACATGGCATCTTCATCACAAAACCCTTGCATACATCTATCATGGCATACACATCCTAGCATACATCTACCTTATCTCATCCAAAGCAACACACACGTTCACACACCATAATCACCACCAATCAAGGGAATTAAGCAAGCATATTCATCATGTTCATCAATCAAGAAATCTCATCATGCTTATCAACCAAATCGAATGCATGTTCATGTAATTATGCATGACTTACCTCACTTACCTTATAGCACCATAACACTTATGCATCAATGCATGTTCATGTTCATATGCATGTTCATGTGATTCAACCAAGATATAAACCCTAATTATCAATTTAACAATCAAAGCATGTGAAACATGCTATTCTACTAACCCTAGACCTAAACATGTGAAAAATAGACCCAACAAGACCTAAACATGTGATTAAAACTAACCAAAACAAGTAAAATAGCAAGAACCCTAAATTTGGGTTTCTGGGCACGAGGATGAGTACGCTGATGGAAATATGCATGTACACAACGGAAAAATTAACGGATCTACTTCGTTCGCAATTGATAACATGCACTATGTAAGTTTCTGAATTCAAGAATAAGAGAGTGTACCTTGGTATGGTGAATTTCAAAAACAAAGATCAGAAGTTCTTGAGAACACTTTCGATCTTCACTCCAATTCCACTTGATGCCCAAGAAGTGTGGTCTCTCAATCAGTTTCTATGTGTATGTCCAAGAGAGAATGAAAGAATGTCTAACACTCACATACATACCATTTCATTAACTTACCAATTGAATATTTCTCTTCTAATAACTGATTATCTAATTGGACTAGGCTTATGGGCCTTTCCAATTGGGCTTTAGTATGTGGCTTGGAGTGGGACCAAAAGGGAACAAATAAGACTCTAGCTCCAATGGGCCTTGGGCTTTTCTGTCAACTCTTGACAAGTCCAAAGTTACCATTAATTATATTTAATACCACTATATAAATATAATTGCACTCTAGGCCTTATTAATAAATTATATCCCAAGACTTTATTGTACATGCAACTCCTTCATAAAATATTCGTAGTAACACAAAGTCATGAATGAAGACTGCCACTTTGTAAATTACTATATTTTAATCCTTGAGTACCCGGTTTAATCATTTTAAGTTATGCATCATATATTTATGAAATCCAATTTCATAAATATATACTTTAGTAATTTCTTACCAAAGTGGTTAGGCCTAACTCTTTGAATAACTGAACCCATTAAACTTATCTCAAGGGAATATTTTATATCTCCGCTAAGAGATTATGAATTCCATCTTGAGAATATATGTTCCATCAACACTAAATGTGGTTGCCCAACATATTGAGGTTTTGACCGTTACTTTAGATCTCACTCCTGATATATCAAAGTAACCTACATTTCATGATTAGGTCCATTATTCTCTCAGGATTAAGAGTTCATGTAAATAGAAGTCGTGAGATTTATTATTCAATTGACAGTCGTTAGGAGAATACTAAGTCTCACAGCAGTCCAGTTCAATATGTCTTAACTCTTAAAACATATCAACATATCAACTAAAAGTCTCCACTTCCATGATCAAGACAAATCATCTTAGTTGATATGTTATAGTCTTCGTAGATGAAATGCCCAATTTCATCACCGACTACGAACTACAATTCTGAGTTTACAAAGAACTTGTGATTTATATTTTCTGTGACTAAATCACATAAATAACATACAATGCATCTCATGGACTATATGATAATGTCCGAATATTCATGTTACCATTATTTTAGATAATAATAAAACAACTTTATTAATCACAATATTAAGTCATTCATCATTTAACACATAATGTCATACATAATATCATACATGGCATCTTACAATAGGATTTAAGGGCACTAATCCTAACATATGCATACATAGTTATGCGTACACATGCCTCTAGTATGCGTATGCATACGCATACCGCCCAGAAACACATTTTTAAAGCAGGCAACAAACAATTAATCAAACAAAACCTAGCATGCTTCTAATATATAATCAAACAACCTAAACTAACAACAAAGATATCAAAGATCAAGAAAAATAAAGATAAACAAAACAAAATCTATTCCTAAACACGCATTGGATCTAACAACAAACAGAACAACACTTAACACATCCAAACATGTTCATCAATATATCCAATCATATCAACTTTCCAATCAAAACATGATGAGACAAAACAAAATAAAATCAAACAAAACAAAACATATTTCTAAGCATGAATAACATATAGATTAACTAAGAACAATAAAAACACAAATTATAAAAGAACCCAATCAAGGAAAAGCCATGAAAAGAAACTTACCTTGCTTTGGACTATAAACTTGATTCATATTTAACTGACCCCTCAGTGCCTACACAACAAGATTCAATGAGATATCAAGGTAAATAGAATATTTCAATAGTTTATAGGTAATCACAACTCAAAAACAAAATTAGTTTTGAAAAGGTTTTGAGAAATCTAATTGAGAACAAGTTTTTGCCTTAAAAATAACTAAAAAAGGGTTTTTTAATGATTAAAAAAGTGCTTAGGTCTGTGTGTGTGTTTAGAAAAGATGAAAAATAGTTTTTAGAGAAGATGGAGGCAAAAATAAACTCTCTTGCTAGGGTTTGAGTTTAGAGGCATAAGGATGTATTTATATATTTAAATTAGGGTTTTCAGGCTTATTTTTAGGGTTTTGGACGTTCCAAAGGGTCTAGGGGTCGGGCCCCATCAAAGAGGGAGGCTTTGGGCCCTAAAACATGAAGTTTTGGGCCTTTAGAAAATGGCCTGTGTACGTAGGTATGGAGCTGCGTACGCATGCATGCATTCCCCAAAACCATAATTTTGATAGCTCTGATGACCCAACTTGAAATGGTCATAACTCACTCAATTTAAGTCCAAATTATGCAAAGTTTGTGTTCAAATTAAATCCCAGGATGTCTACTTTCTAATGAAATAAACGTCACCCAAAAGTACTCTGTGGATCAAAAGTTATGGTCAAAACAGTAAGTAAAGGTCATTTTTCAGCATCGTTTTCAAAGTGATTTGAGCACTTTTGAGTTATGATTACTTATAAACTATCAAAATAACTTCAATTACCTTTTGTAGAAATTTCAAGCTCATCATTGAGACCAGGGACTAAAGTTTATTAACTGGGTACAAAATAAGGTGTCTACAGATGCCCCTCTTTTGGCTATACTTGCTTCGCAAGTGTAGTTAAAAGCCTGAAGAGACGAACTATTTTATAGGTTAATAAACTTTAAGTCCACACATGCACACAACACAAATATGTAAACATGCAAGTAAACAAGCAAACATGGGGCGTGGGTGTAAAATCCAATCGCTAGATTCTGCAAGCCCCTATTCTCCTTGGTTCGTTATCCTGAACCTTGGGTAAAGGGGAAAACAAGCAAAAGCGGCTACTATCCCAAGCCAAAAAGAAAACTCATCACATCATCATACCATGTTATCATCACATCAATAACATATCATGTTCACAATAAGGATGGCTACTATCCCAAGCCAATAGAAACACATCAACACGTTATAAACATAACAAGGATGGCTACTATCCTAAGCCACAGAAACACATCATAAACACAACATCAATCATCAAAGAGCCTAAGTTCGCTATCCTGAACTTATAATCAAAGGCACACAACAAGAATGACTACTATCTTAAGCCAAAAACACATCAACACATCATCGACACAACATCAATGGCTACTATCCTAAGCCAAAATCACACATCACACATCATGTTATCAACACATCATCACAACATCATAAACACATCAACACAACATCATAAAACACATCAACACAACATCATAAGCACATCAACATGACATCATATTATCATAAAAGGTTCAAGAGACTCAACATCACACATTAAAGAATTCATCATTCAAGACACACATCATTTATTTCCAGAAAAGATTTATTACTTAAGGAAATCAACATCATTTAAGAAATTCATCATTCAAATCCATCCATTTTTGAAATCTTTCTTCTTTTGAAATCTCTCTTGGATTTTTGAAACTTGAAATCTTTCTTTTGAAATTCTCCTTAGACTCTTGAAATTCTTGATTTTCTCCTTAAGTGCCAATCTCTCACTTGAAAATTTTGAAAGTCTCTTTCGATCTATGAATTTTTTTTTTCTTAAGCGACATCCTTCTTGAAGTTTTGAACTCCTCTTTGGAACTTTGAAAATTTTTGAATCTTTTAAAATTTTCACAACGATTAGGTCACATCAACACAATGGATCACATCAGACATCCTTCTTGAAGCTTTGAACTGCTCTCTGGAACTTTGAAAATTTTTGAATCTTTTAAAATTTTCACAATGATTAGGTCACATCAACACAATGGATCACATCATGTTTGGTCCAAACACATCAGGATAGAACCAATCACAACGGGTCACATAAAGTTTGGTCCAAACACATTAGGACAGAACCATAGGCACAACATATCACATCAGGTTTGGTTCAAACACATCAGAACAGAACCAATTACAACGGGTCACATCAGGTTTGGTCCAAACACATTAGGACAGAACCATAGGCACAACATGTCATATCATTCCTCTTCTCTTCACTTTTTTTTCATCTATCTTTTCTTTTCTTTTTTCCTTCTTTTGTTATCTTCTCATCATTTTTTTCCTTTGCTTTCTCTCTTTTTCAATCTCTCATTCTCATCTTCTCATCATTTCTTTTTCTCTCCTCACCTTTTTCTTACTTTTTTTTTCTTTTCTTTTATTTTCATCTTTATCCTCTCTTTTTCTCCTCTCACTTTTCCAAGTCCTCATTTTCTATTTGAATCTTCATCTTTCATTCATCATTTTTTTTTTCAACATCTCACATCTTTTTAAATTTTTTTTTTTGGACTTCTAAAAATTGCATTTTCTATTTAGAGCATTAACAAGGAAGAGTTGATTAGGCCATGGGTTCATTGCATTCTTTTCTTTTATGGGGGCACATATTTATTCAAACAAATCATTCATTCATTTTACTTTATGCACCTTTTGCCTTTGAATGACCAACAATTCCCTAAAATTTCTAACACTTCCAGACAAAGATCAAAGATAGTTGAAAGAGACTCTAGATCAAAGAAATTATAAACACGAACAAGTTCTAAGACAAATGAAAATTTGTGAGCACAACAAGTTGGAAGAGACTCTAGACCAAAGAAGTTTCAAGCATGTGATTTTGGAAGGGATCATGGATCCATGTGATTTTGCATATCAATGCATATTCTCTTTGAACTAGTTTTGCATGAATTACCTACCATCCTCATTGATTGGTCCAAATACGAATTTAAAATTCGATCATCTCTAGTCAACTCGATCATTGTCTTTGTTTTAACTTGCACACCTCATTTCTCTCTTCTTGTATTCTCCTAAATCAACTCATCTCTCATGTATGGTCACTTTTCTCCTCATCATGGTTGCTTTAGCTTGGAGCTGCTCTCATCTGCCCTTGTATGTTCATTTCTTTGTCATTTTCATTCATGATTTGCCCCTAGCTTGGAGTAAGTTCACCATTTTCCTTGTTGCTCTTCTTCACTTCTTTTCAAGATGTCCTAACTGTTGGATAAAAATACATATGCAGCGAAAAATTAATGGATCTACTTCATTCGCAATTGATAACATGTGCTATGTAAGTTTCAGAATATAAGAACAAGAGAGTGTACCTTGGTATGGTGAATTTCAAAACAAAAGATCAGAAGTTCTTGAGAACACTTTTAATCTTCACTCTAATTCCACTTGTACCCAAGAAGTGTGGTCTCTTAATCAGTTATATGTGCATCTTCAAGAGAGAATGAAAGAGTGTCTAACACTCACATACATACCATTTCATTAAATTACAAAAAATTCTGTATGTTTCTCTCCATATGACCGATTATCTAATTGGGCTAGCTTTTTGGGCTTTTCCAATTGGGCTTTAGTATGTGGCTTGGAGTGGGACCAAAAGGGAACAAATAAGACACTAGCTCCAATGGGCTTTGGGCTTTTTTCTGTCAACTCTTGACAAGTCCAAAGTTACCATTAATTATATTTAATACCACTATATAAATATAATTGCACTCTAGGCCTTATTAATAAATTATATCCCAAGACTTTATTGTACATGCAACCCCTTCATAAAATATTCGTAGTAATACAAAGTTATGAATGTAGACTGCCACTTTGTAAATTACTACATTTTAATTCTTGAGTACCCGGTTTAATCCTTTTAAGTTATTCATCATATATTTATGAAGACTAATTTCATAAATATATACTTTAGTAATTTCTTACCAAAGTGGTTAGGCCTAACTCTCTGAATAACTGAACCCATTAAACTTATCTCAAGGAAATATTTTATATTTCCGTTAAGAGACTGTGAATTTCATCTTGAGAATATATGTTCCATCAACACTAAATGTGGCTGCCCAACATACTGAGATTTTGATCGTTACTTTAGATCTCACTCCTGATATATCAAAGCAACCTACACTTCATGATCAGGTCCATTATTCTCTCAAGATTAAGAGTTCATGTAAATAGAAGTCGTGAGATTTATTATTCATTTGACCGTCGTTAGGAGAATAATAAATCTCACAGCAGTCCAGTTCATTATGTCTTAACTCTTAAAACATATCAACACGTCAACTAGAAGTCTTTACTTCCATGATCAAGACAAATCATCTTAGTTGATATGTTATAGTCTTTGCAGATCAAATGCCCAAATTCATCACCGACTACGAACTAATATTTTGAGTTTACAAAGAACTTGTGACTTATATCTTCTGTGACTAAATCACATAAATCACATACTATGCATCTCATGGACTATATGATAATGTCCGAATATTCATGTTACCATAATTTTAGATAATAATAAAACAAGTTTATTAATCACAACATTAAGTCATACATTAAGTCATATATAATGTCATACATAGCATCATACAATAGGATTTAAGGGCACTAATTCTAACACTAACTTTTGCCTAGGTCGCTCTTTCAGGTTTTCAGCCTAGCGGGCCTTTCTTCTTTCTTTTCTTTCTTTTCTTTTTTTCTTTTCACTACTAAGGCTAGGATTTCCAAAATTTGTAGGGCTAAACAATCTCAACTGATTAGAGAGGACTTGTTTTTGGACCATAATGAGGTTGAGATTTTAAGGCTTAAGAAAGAAGAGGTATTTAAGGCTCAAATTCAATTTTATTCTCAGGATATCCTAATTGCCAAGGATTACTACTCATCTCGTGCTTGCATTGTTTTTTTTTTTTTCTTCTTTTTCATCCATTTTTTCTTGTTCATTTTGATTCTCACCTTCATTTTATTTTCCTCTCTTCTTTTCTTGTATCTCCTCTTTTCCTTTTCTTTCTCTTCTCTTTGTTTTTTTTCTCTTTTTTTCTTTTTCCATGCCCTTTGTTAGGAAAAGGGGCATTCTTTCACTTATAAATCATCCTCATGTCCCTCTATCATTCATCCACAAAACTTGCCCCTAGTATAGAGTTGATCCTTTCCAATATTAGAGTATACCCCTAGTGTCAAGGGTAACCCTTTCAAATCACGATCTCTTAAGAACATGCCCCTAGTGTAGGGGGTAATCTCGCATGGGTATAAAGAAGGAATTCATTTAGGCACAACGGGGTTAGCAAGTGGAAATAATCTCTCATTGTAAAAAGGGTAGCAAAAAGATGGCCTCTTATCCCTTCAACCTTGATTGCTTAACCTTTCCAAACCTAGGTTAGTCTTTTCATCTCATCAAGTTCTCGTCATTGTAGTGTCATCCATATGAAACAACAATTTATTCATTCAATTTCTATTTCTCATCTTTGAACTCACTCATGGTTCGTGCTTTAAGGAAACTCTTATTGCTCATCCTTGTCATTCTTATGTACTCTCTCACTTGATCGAAGTCTTTTTTTTTTCTTTCTCACCCTCTTTCTCACTTTGATGCTTGCTCTTTATGATTGAATGAACTAAGACAATCTTATCTTCTAATTCCTTATTTGGATTAACCAATGTTTTAGGTTTAAGGATTCATTCATTTCAAAACTAGCAACAAGAGATCACATGATACACGTCGTATTTGAATGGCCATCTTTATTGAAAGTGAAACAACATTGATTTGAAAATTCATATGGAAATACTCAACAATAAAACAAGGGAAAGACTCGACAACACAACATTAAGAAGGACTCTAAATGACTTGATGAATTGAAGACACAATAATTGAAAAAGACTCAACAGAATTGAAATGGCTCATCCTCTAGCAAAGGTATTCTCATGGATCAAATCTCTTAAGCACATCCCTTTATTCGATCTTGCTTCATCTCTAGCATCTTGGCTTGGCAATCACTCCACCATCAATCAAATCTTGAATCTCATGCTTCAACCTAAAGCAATTATCTATCTTGTGTCCTAACTTTTGGTGAAAATCACAACACTCATTCATGTTCCAAGTGTTTAGGATTGGAATTGGAAGAAGAGTAGGCTCAAGTGGCTTATGGTAACCCTTCTTAGATAAGATTTCAAAGGCCTCTGATAACGATATACGAATGTCATCAAATTCCCTTTTCTTTTTGCAGGTGTCATTGGCAATAACTTTCTTTCTTTCTTTTGGCTTTCCAAAAACATCCTCGGCTTGTGGGCCATGTATTCCTTCAAGCCTTTGTAGTTGAATGCTTACATCCTTCATTAACTCCTCTATGCGAACAAGTGTCTTGTTCATGACATCGATACTTTCATTCATGCTCTTCATTGCTTCTTGTTCCTTAGTGAGTAGATCTTGACAAGATTAGGGATGTGCTTTAAGATTATCTTAAGTGTCCCTGAAAATAAATTTGATCAAATAAACATGTGCTCCCAATGTCTTTAAAGTTTTGGACTCAACATCTTAATCAACTTTTCTTGCTTGCATCAACTTGTGGACTATATGTATGCCTCATTCTTATTCTAAGTCTTGTATCATTTCATTATCTTAGACTTAGAAATAGAATGAGCTACATCAATCTTTCAAAATTCATGCTTTCCCCCATGCTTAAAGCCCAATTACATCATTCACACATCTCACTACCTCATCTTTCCTCATTTTATTCCAAGCCCAACATTCTTTCTTTTTTTTCTTTGGGCTTTGAATCCAATTACAAGTCACTCATCTTGCCCTCTTATCCTCATTTGGGCTTAAGCATAGATTGTTCATGAATTTTGCAAGGTTAGTCCACATCTTGTGCTCTATTTGTCCTTATGAAAATGGTCTCATCAAAGAATTTAAACACAAAGATCAATGCCCCATTTATAATGCAAGCCCATCATGCTTTGGAAAATTTCTTGTGAAAAACTTGTTTGAACTTGTATTTAAAATGAGCCATGACATTAAGTAGTCCACATCCTTTCTTTCTTTTTTCTTTTTTTTTTTGGATTTTGTTTTGAAGAAAAAAAAAATGACCAAGTTTTATCTCAACACATCAAAATCTTTTACTTGTCCCATTACAAAGCCTATCTTGAATGTTCACTCTCTCCCCTCATGAGGGCCTTGCCCCTAGTTTCAAAAGTTTGATCCATTTTTATCTTTCATTCTCAAATGGGCCTTGCCCCTAGTTCAAAGAGTTTGGTCAATTGGTTCAAAAATATTTCCTCTTTTAATCCTCATTGGACTATTGGTGAGCCGAGCCTACCCTTGTTTTAGGTTTTAGGGTTTCAAAATTTTCCCAAAGCACGGATGGATTCAACTTCTTTTCAATAAAGCCTATAACATACTCATGATCTTGAGCTCTCTTACTTTTGAAAAAGATTTTTGAATTTTGACCCAAAAGCTAGGGTATGTTATGACTTTATGGCCCAATGCCTTCCTCCAAAGTCTATGGTATACTTATGATCTTGGGCCCTCTAGATTTGAATATTTTTTTTTGAATGGGCCCAAAGCTTAGGGTATGTCATTGCTTTGTGGATCATCTTTTTTTTGAATTTTTCAAAACATTTTTTTTTATTTTTTTCGAAAACTTTTCTTTTTTCTTATTTGAAAATTCATGTCTTCAAAAAAATATTTACAATAGACTTTTTAAAAAAAAATTATTTTCCTTGAGAAATTTTTTCTTTGCAAAACATTTCCTTTCTTGAATTCTTTTTCTTTGCAAAAGATTTTTTTTTTTTTTTTTTTTGAGAATTCCACTGCTAAAAAAAAATATTTACAAAAGATTATTTTTTTGAAAACTTTTCTTCTTTGCAAAAGACTTTCTTCTTTTCTTGAAAATGTTTTTTGAAGTAGCCCTTTAGCTAGAACATATTTTGGCCCTCCTCTCAAAGCCTATGAATCTCTCATCATTTTGGGCCTTGGCATACAACAAGGAAGCCCAAGATTAGGGAAGTTCATATTGACTTTATAGGATGTTGGATGCTAAGTCCATAGCATATTTGTTACCCTAGGCCCAAGGTTCTCCTTTTCAAGAGGCCATTTAATTTGGGCTTATGATAGCAACTAGGCTATGGTCTTATGAACCTTTCAAGCTAAAGACATACCTTTGGACTTCGGAATAAGTCTCTCATATGTGAGAACTTCTTTTCCTTTTGTGCCAATATCTTAAGGTATGCCATAACTTTTGGGTCATCCTCCAATTCTTTACATCTTTTATTTGTCCTTTGGAATTAGGTGAACACAAGATATATGGTTGAACAAACAAGAGATATAAAGGGTACCCTCTTATTGATAGGATCTAGGATCTCTCTAAGTGGGGTAGGCTCCCTAAAGCTAAAGGGATAGATAAGTAGGTCACTCACAATAAGGTGGGCCATGATTCCAACCGAGGGCCTAAGTGGACCTTTGTGGATTGGTGGCAAACCGTTAAGGTACTCAAAGCCCATCATAGGCAATGGCACACATTGTGAGTTGGTGGGATGAACTTCGAAAGACTTGGGCCCGAATGGAGCCTTCCATCTTCCCACTCATCACCAACTAAGGTAAAAGGGACAAAAGAACCAAGTGATGTGTGTGCAAACAAGTATTAAATGAGCCTTTATTAAGGTTAAGACATAGGACACATAGGAATTAAACTTACAATCCCCAGCGGAGTCACCACTGTGGACACAACGGGTAGTCACCACCAAGTTTTGCAATGGTCTAGGAACCATATATGTAGCGTCCTCTCGAGGAAGGACCATTGATCTTACTACGAGAGATATGGGTTCGGAGTTAAGGTACGGTTTTGGGAAGGTGTTAGGCACCTAAAACCGCCTAACCCTAAGGTTGGCTTCCTCTTATTGTGTCTTATGTCTTAACCCTATTAAAGGCATATTCAACACTTCTATACTCACACACACGCTAACATGCATCTAGTAAACAAACATGGCATATTCATCCCAAAACCCTAACATACATCTATCATGGCATACATATCTCCTAGCATACATCTATCTTATCTCATCCAAGGCAGCAAGCACGTTCACACGTCATAATCACTACCAATCAAGGGAATTAATCAAGCATATTCATCATGTTCATCAATCAATAAATCTCATCATGCTCATCAACCAAATCAAATGCATGTTCATGTAATTATGCATGACTTACCTCACTTACCTCATAGCACCATAGCACTTATACATCAATGCATGTTCATGTTCATATGCATGTTCATGTGATTCAACAAAGATATAAACCCTAATTATCAATTCAACAATCAAAGCATGTGAAACATGTTATTCTACTAACCCTAGACCTAAACATGTGAAAAACTAGACTCAACAAGACCTAAACATGTGATTAAAACTAACCAAAACAAGTAAAATAGCAAGAACCCTATATCTGTGTTTCTGGGCACAAGGATGCATACGCATACATGAGTATATGCACACATACCGCCCAGAAACACAGTTTCAAAGCAGGCAACAAACAATCAATCAAATAAAACCTAGCATGCTTCTAATATATAATCAAACAACCTAAACTAACAACAAAGATATCAAAGATCAAGAAATATAAAGATAAACAAAACAAAATCTATTCCTAAACATGCATTGGATCTAACAACAAACAAGAACAACACTTAACACATCCAAACATGTTCATCAATATATCCAATCATATCAACTTTCCAATCAAAACATGATGAGACAAAACAAAACATATTTCTAAGTATGAATAACATATAAATTAACCAAGAACAACAAAAACACAAATTATAAAAGAACCAAATCAAAGAAAAGCTATGAAGAGAGACTCACTTTTCTATGGAACACAAACTTGATTGATATTTAACCGGCCCCTCAGTGCCTACACAATAAGATTCAATGAGATATCAAGGTAAATAGAAGATTTCAATAGTTTATAGGTAATCACAACTCAAAAACAAAATTAGTTTTGAAAAGGTTTTGAGAAATCCAATTGAGAACAAGTTTCTACCTTAAAAATAACTAAAGAGAGGTTTTTTGATGATTAAAAAACGTGCTCAGGTCTGTGTGTGTGTTTAGAGAAGATGAAAAATAGTTTTTAGAGAAGATGGAGGCAAAAATAAACTCACTCTAGCTAGGGTTTGAGTTTGGAGGCATAAGGATGTATTTATATGTTTAAACTAGGGTTTTCAGGCTTACTTTAAGGGTTTTGGACGTTCCAAAGGGTCTAGGGGCCAGGCCCCATCAAAGAGGGAGGCTTTGGGCCCTAAAACATGAAGTTTTAGGCCTTTGGAAAGTGGCCTACGTACGCATGCATGCTCCCCGTGCATGCATGCGTTCCTAGAAACTCTAATTTTGACAACTCTAATGGCCCAATTTCAAACGGTCATAACTCATTCAACTTAAGTCCAGATTAGACAAAATTTGTATTCAAATTGAAGCTCAGGATGTTTACTTTCCAATAAAATAAACCGCACTCAAAATTCCTTTGTGGATCAAAAGTTATGGTCAAAATAGTGAGAAAATGTAATTTTTCAGCATCATTTTCAAAGCGATTTGATCACTTTTGAGTTGTGATTACTTCCAAACTATCAAAATTACTTCAATTACCTTTTATAGACATGCCACACTCGTCATTGGGACCAGAGACTAAAGTTTATTAATCGGGTACAAAATGAGGTGTCTATAAACGCTCCTTCCTTTTTTGAGAAGAAGAAGAAGCCATGGAAGCTCTCTTGTGGGAATGAACAAAAGAAGAAGAGAGAGAAGAAAAGGTAAGGACAAAGAAGACCCAAAATAGAGGGAGAAAAGTAATGTGAATCAGATAAAGCAAAGGGAAAGAGAAGAATCTTGAAGACACTTTGGCCTTGGGAAGAGAGGATTTAGTGGAGGCAAGTGGGGGAAGTGATAGCAGAAATAATGGCGTGGAAAAAAAGAGGGAAAAAGAAAGTGTGGGAGAAAGAAGGCAGTTGCCAGAATTTAATTCTGGGGGTTGGCTGATAGTTATTGATGGGAGTTATGGGGAAAATGGAAAGCAACGTAAAAAGAGGGAGGAGAAAAATGAGGGAAAACTAATCCAACTGCCCACCTCCCTTTCAAAAAATAAACTGCCACATCCCCTTAAAAATAGGAAGGAGTCGTGCAAACCCTAAAGAAAACATAAGGAGAAAGAACTTATTTGAAAAGAATAAGGATCCCCGAAAGGGGAGAAATGGAAAAGGATCCCTAGGAAGGAAGAAAGAGAAAGGGATCCTGAAGGAAGGAGACTATTTGTTTTCTCACGCGTGGGCTACAGGTAACCCATGAGCTCAAGGGGCTAAATGTTGAGGTCCAAAATATCACAAGGAGTCAGGCCTGTAGAAGTAAGAAAAGCCCAACCCATGAAAAAAAAAAAAAAAGATTTAGCCTTTTAAAGTAGAAAGAAAGGGGAAGCTTGGCCCATAAAAAGAAGAAAATAAGTCTTGGGCCTTGGATAAAAAAAGAAATGGAAAAGGAGACTCGGCCAAAGGGAATAGCAAAGCCATGATGCCTGAGAAAGTGCAAAAGAATGAGTAGGATCTGAGCCAGATCACACGGGATCCGCTAGCCTTGGAGAGCAATCCCCGAGGAGAGCTGAAGGACACCAGCCAGGATGTAGACTGCTTAGGATATGACCTATTCACTTGAAAGGAACACGGAGAGTGAAAAGGGTCCCGTCAACATCAATTCCCCACAACCCAAAAGAGAGGGATAGAGACAGATGGTAATCTTGAGACCAACACCTGTTGAAGGAACCTAGGACCTCGGGTAGGGTAGAACAGGTGAACTAAGAAGGAAGGTGGTCAGGAGCCTTTCCAGCCACACTATTAGCAAGGAGGAATCCACCCCAATTTAAGGAAAGAAACAAGTTATGAGGAGTCAACATCAAAAACCTCAGAGCTATAAGATGTCCTTTTAAAGACCTTGGGAAAAGAATGAGAAACCTTGACTTTAAAAAAGGATTTGGACTTACTTAGAAAGGATCTCACGTAAGGAAAGTCAGCAAGTAGGCTTTCAGGTATCAGCCCCAGGAAACTGAAAATAAGAAAAGAAAGGGGAAAGGACTAGCCACCAATGTTTTAGATATAACATTGGTTCTAGTATACAGAGCACAAAAAGGGAATGGATTGTTCTTCAAACAACACTATAAGAGGGGTAAGGCCCAATCCAAGAAGGGGGGCATTCAACAACAAGCATTCAAAACATAAAGAAAGCATCAGAAAGAAAGCAAAAAAACTTCTACTTAAGATAGAGTGAAGAGTGAGGCATTGTAAGGGATCCTAGGGCAATATTTGAGGATACACTTGGATTCAAGGGGATTCAAACTTCACAAGTCTTGGAAGCCCAAAGAGAGTTATCCAAGTTTGTGATTTTTGAACTTTATTGAGCCTTGTGATACATCCTAGCAAAGTAGGACTTAATGTACTCAAATACTCAATGTAATAAAACATAATCTCACTCTATTTAAAAGGATCCTTGTCATTCTATTTGCTTGTATCTTATTTGCCGTTCGTTGATTATTCACTCAACCAATAATATATATGTGCACGTATATTTGTGTTGTGGGATTCATGTCTTGTGCACAGATTGACTAGTAAAATGGTCCAACAAGGTCACGGTGAGTCAAGCCCAGTCCAACCAACAATCAAACGCCCATCTTTGGAGGCCTAGGATCCTTTGTCCTCATTGGGCCTAGGTATCGTCCAAAGCAGGAACCCACACCCAGCAACTTCTTGTTCATAAGAAAGCCATCTTAATAAAGATTTCTTACCCATATATAGCTTTTGATACATAGACCATCACGATTCAATGCAGTGGACTTTAGTTTAGGCAAAGGAAGCTTCTTCTTTTATCTTTACTAACGTCTTTTTGATCTTGTATTTTTATGGTTTTTGTGTTTTTAGAGGAGAGAGACATAAAAGTTTAGCAAAATTACATATTTAGCCATGTTTTTAACAGAGATGAGTTATGGAACCTTAATTAAGTTAACCTCGGTGGGTAAAACATCAAATTTCAAACAACAGGTAGACAATTTAAATTTCGGCCAAACCACAAGTGGGTAAGTTGTAATTTGTCCTTTATTTCTCCTATGATGGTTTAATTTGGCCCTTGTCCTCTGGATTAGGAAGTTGCTCTTGTGATACAAAGCTTGTATTTACTTAGAGAACCCCAAAAAATTTTCCATTTATCTTTAAGCATTCTCTCTCTCTCTCTCTCTCTCTCTCTCTCTCTCATGGCATAATATAAAAGCTTTTAAGATTCATTAGATGTGGTATCATTTACTACATAGGAAGTTAAGAACTTTAGGTTACTTCTGCCCACCATATTCTGGCATCTTGGAGGGTTAATGAACAGCAGATCATGTAGAAATCGAGCTGGCAACCGTGTTTTGCAGTTTTGGCCTTTGTGTAACCTCTTTGATGAGTGATGGACTGGTCATTGATTAATGCAAGATCTGCAAATAATTCTTAGATATGGTGGCCGTAGGATATGCTGGGTAACGTGCCATGCGTGTAGCACTCGTTATCTTTTATGTTGATTCACAGAAGGGCATGTATATGAGAACATTGACTTGGAAACAAATTGAGCATTCAACCATGGCGTTGCATGTTTTCTTTTCAAATGAAAAACACCACCAGTTCTAGGGGTGTCAATTCGGGTTAGTGTGTTGGGTTTGTGTTGTGTTGAGGTAGGGGTATTCGACTAAATGGATCAACCCTAACCCGACCTATTTAATAATCGTGTCATGATCCTTCAATCCTAACCTGACCTATTAGTAAGGCAGGTTGACCTAACCCAACCCATTTGACACGCTTAATAAATGAGTTGTGTTGGGTTGACACGAATGTAACACAACCCATTTCAACCTACATAATATTAAATATAACATTCATCTAGAAATATATACATATATATATATATTTTTTTACATTCCAAAAGTAGTGCATATACTTCAAGTCTTCAACTCACATTCAAAATAATATAATTCAACAAAAATATAAGATGGCCAACAACCATAACGTCAAGTAGTCTTATTATCATTCAAAGAAACTAAAACAAGTGGGCCATATCATGCAATCATAAAACTGTTCATATGATATCAAAAGGGAGTATTACAACATTACACGTCGTTGTAATCTTTAAAAGCAATACCTATCAGATATAATTTATAAACTATCTCAATAAACCCACTTGCAAGATAGGTAGACGGTGTTCAACACTAATACAAACACCAAAAAAAACACGGCACAAGACAAAAGCTACAACCGTGGCCTTAATCAACAATTAATATATCTCATATTAATAACGGCACATGGGTTCAAAGTTTATAGAACAAAAACATTATGTAGAAAAAATTACTGCAGAATTTTGAAACACCAAGAAAACAGTTTTCTTTAATTCTAAAACTCACTAAACACATTAGAGAGAGAGAGAGAGAGAGAGCGGCATAACCGGTTTGAGACTTTGAGTTTGAGAATTAGGCATGAAACTATAAGATAGAAGAGTGGAACTCCCTTTCCAAATAACAATAAATATCAAAAAATTTAGTTAATTGTCACGTTTCAAAACAATATTAAAAACTAGCATCTCGAGTGTCTAAAACTCGAGTTCCAAGATAAAACTCGAGTTTTTAAGTCTCGATTTGTAAGAGAATGGGTCTGATTTGGAAAAAAATTCACATGAAAATCGAGTTTTAAAGACTCGATTTCCATAAATTGCAGAAAAACGCCGCTATAGGGCTTTAAAACGTCACTATAGGGGTTAAAAACGCCACTATAGGGCTCCCTAAACCTGGTATGGGGTGATCACTTATAAAAAAAAATTTCCAGGAAAACGCCGCTATAGGGCTTTAAAACGTCACTGTAAGGCTTAAAAACGCCACCATAGGAAAAAAAAATTTTGCATGGAACTTGAGTCTTAAAGACTCGAGATCTATGTGGCATTTTCAGTCATATGGATCTCGAGTTTCTAAAACTCGAGATGCTACTTTCCTTTATTGTTTCAAACGTTGCCTAATTAACTATATTCAACCTATTTCCACTGTTATTTTACACATTCCCCCTAGAAGAGTGAGTACTGAGTAGTATGACTGAAATATATTTAAAAAAAAAAAAAAAAAAAAAAAAAAAAAAAAAAAGATATTTATAAGAAGGTTTAGAGATTTAGAGTTTGTAGGGTTTAGAGATCTACGGTTTGTAAAATTTTAATTTCCAATTATACCCCTTATAAGTTTTTGTAATTACTCACTTTTCTTTTTAAATTTAAATATATGTTGGATATAAAAGATATTTGATAAATCTAAAATAAAATGAATATTTATTTATTATACGAGTTATATTAAGTTGATCATTTCGGATTGACACAAATAAATTAGCGTGTTAAACGTGTCTATTGCGGGTTATGCAGGTTGGCCCGATTATGACACGTTTCTTATCGTGTCGCTTTCGGGTTGACCCGTTTATGACCAAAACCCATTAAGGCTCAACCCTAACCAACAAAAACCTGTGTTGAGTTCGTGTTGTGTTCGCGGGTTGGGTCGAACATTGACACCCCTAACCACCACCACCTATTGACTATTGTTGGGAAGGGGAGAAAGGAAAAAAAAAAAAAAATCCCATTTTGAAGAGAGAGCAATTATTTATAAAGAGCTTTTATGCTAATATTGCTAGAAATAGAGTTAGCAGCCTTTTCCTTTGGTTCTTATGCGCAGCATAATAACTTGAGAAGCCCATTAGAAAAATCATTGACAAAGAATGCGAGCAGAATATAAACACCATCTTTGCCTCTAAAGGATAGAAACACAATATATACGCACATAGCTGTTATCTATTGGAGAACCAAATTGAAAAATTCCTATAACATTCTCCAGCTGCTTCATGCTTGCTTTAAGGTGGGAGATGAATAATATATATATATATATATATATTTTTTTTTTGATTGGGAGAGATGAATAAATTAGTTTGTATTACATTCATCATTTTCTGTGATAAGAGAGAGAGAGAGAGAGAGAGAGAGAGAGAGAGGTTAGCAATTAAATTAATGAAATTTAAGAAATCTATTGATTCAATGCAAATTTACATCAGTGACTTTGACGTTAGGGCTTGACAAAAATAGTAGCCCATGTAATATAAAAGTCAGGTTTCTTTTAAACAACCAGAAGACATTGGAGGGGTATACAATGAGGTGATGCACAATAAAAGGTGAAATCACAAGAGGGAAGGAAAAGAAAATCAGAGGGGCAAATCCAGTTATAAACCTTCCTTTTTGATGGGTGATGTATCCTCAGGGCTGGATTTCATTCAGACACTGGACTGCTCTCCTGCATGTCAACAGCACAGCCAGCCTCAAGAACTGTGCCAGCAACCCTGTTTGGGGGCCAATACCGTAATACCGATCTTCCTATTATATTCTTGGCCGGCAGAGGACCCCTATTAAAATACAATTCATATAATGAGCAAAAAAAGAAAAGAAAAAAAAAATTAAGAGAGAGAAAAAGGAGGTTTTTTTTTTTTGGGGGGGGGGGGGGGAATCCAGTGTATCCAAGTTAATGAATCTTGAAACTGAAGAATTGTGAGATTAGAATATATTAATATTTACCATACGTGTGAATCATAGCTATTATTACGGTTGTCACCCATCACAAAGACATAGTTCTCTGGTACACGCTGTAATGCAAATTCACAACATGAGTAAAAGAGTTTCAAAATTAACAGCGGTTGCCAAAAATTTTACAATTCAAGTCTTTAACAAAAGGCACCACGAATTTCTTGCCCAAATGATAATTTTCTTTCGGCTTAAGCTCAATGTTGGTTCCAACTTTCCTAATGTGGAGATGTTATAGCGAATATTATGCTTCCCACTTCCTCACTGACCAAGGGAAAAGCATACTTACAATTGGTGTCATGTCATAAGAAGGTGGTTCAAGGATGAAATTTTCTTTTCTCTCAACCCCATTAACTATAAGCTTCCCTTTACGAACCTGCAATCAGAATATTCGCCAATAGTTGGATTCCAGCAATCAAGATATCCAAAGACAATTAATAGATAGATATACTTGGTAAATATGCACTCATTTACATGTTCTCCTGTGCCCATTAACTTTAAGATTTAGGACACAGTTGAGATCTGAATGTGAACAAGAAAGATGGAAGGGACTATAAAGACAATTCTTACTGTGAAGGGTCAAAGGCGTTCACTTGACCAACACCCCCCCCCCCCCCCCCCCCCCAAACACAAAAAAAAAGTTCCCTGATTTCAGCAATACTGTATACAACAACAGTAAAGCCTTAGTCCCAAAATTTTGGGATTGGCTATGGATTCTCAACATATTAGCTAGGGACGGTCAAATGTGATATCTAACCGAAAATTACATTCAGACAATCGACCACCCACATACACACATGAACAAACTTATAAATGTAAGACATAAATGTGTTTGTCCACACATATATAAGAATGGCAACCATCATGGATATAAATAAAGAAAAAAGTATAACTTTTAATGCATGCACATGCATATACACACCTACAAGAACTAGAAGGAATAGAAAAAAATGAGAACTTATAACTCATACACTCAAAAATACAAATCAAGAAACATATATGATAGTGGATTAAATTAGCATTTAAGTTGTAATGCAAACTAAGAAAAGATGAAATATTTTAAAAACACCCTGTGAACTATAATAAGATGAAATATTTTCAAAAAGTAAGGAACATATCCTATGGATTACTTTCCATTTTTCATTTATTTTTCCAGGTTCTTGCAAAACCAAATTACAACATGCCATGGCAATTTTTCAGTAACAGAGTATGTGATCGGCAGTAGCAAGAACTATGCAAATAAAGAAGCAAGACAACAGAGTATTATGCATAAGTGTACTTATATATTAATCTCACCTCCACTACATCACCTTCCTTGGCAACAACTCGTTTAATAAATACATCATCATCAGTATATCCTACTTCTTGGAGTACGGGTGGACTTTTAAATATTACTATATCATTTGCACATGGCTTTCTGAAGTAGTACGAAACCTGAGAACACCAACACATAAATTTGTTATGTGCATGCACTTCAAAATTAAAAATCTCAAAAGATAATCATGTCACAGCTATAATAAAGCATGTATCTATTTCAATGTTTTGAAATAAAGATTGAAGCTTATAATTTACATTTCACTTTCACCTTTAACGAAGTGGTCCATTAGAGACTATGCATATCTGATTAAGAATTCAGGAAGTAGCTTACAAGGCTAGAAGTGATTAAATTGTAAGCAATCAGGCAGAGGATAGACATAATAAATTTTCCACTTATAGGTTGTAGATTATATATATATTTACTTAAGGATTTCACAAATATAAAATAGCTAGCATGTCTACAATTGGAAATTAAATATATCTGTTTTTTGTAACTAAAAAGTAATTTTACACGAGGAAATAGATCACGTCACAATATGCACGTGATGCAGTTGAGCACAGGCATCCACTCACACAAAGACCGCAACATCATATTCTTAATTACATGAATAGGCCATTCAACATGATCAAAAGTTCTACTATACCTCTCTCACCAAATGGCACACCGCACGTCGGTCTGCAGGACTCCACACACATAATGGAGTAGCCTTCCAAATTTCAATTTCTACAATGATGAAATCTTCCTTGGCAACACGCCAAAAGTGATTTTTGGCATCCAAGAAACCCCAAAAAGAGTAAACAAAAATGACCACAATTCACCCACAATAATGCACCAGGTTCACCCACAATAAGAGATAGATAAATTGATAATTGAGTTACAGTCACTTGCTAAAGAGTTGCAAAACAAATTCTGCAATCAAGCCAATTCTCTGCTGAATGCTGATCCTTCTATAACCTTGCTCCTAAACTCAACCTCTATATCTGTTATGTTATCCCATTGTCACCTTCACATCTACCCTCACCTTAATATAGACCTCAAATTTCAAAAAACCACGATGAATCTCCACTAAAAAAAAAAGAGAAATCAAATTACTTTTGCCATCAAAGAGACTAACTTAGGCAACTGAGGAACTTTCCCACCCCAGGCTGTTTATTACTTTCCATACATCTTATAACTACTTCATTTCTTTCTTCCCACTGAGCCTATCCAAACCCTTCCAAAACACCACAATTAGTGCGCACCCTGAAGTTTCAAAATTTGAACTAATATTACCTTTAAACAGAAACACAACCTCAGATTTTTAAATAGCAACCACGCAATCCATGTCCCAACTCAAAAACACACCCATGAATACTATCCAAACCCCATCACCACAAACATAGAATAAAAAACAAAAGGTGATAATGTCCTATTGGTCCCTAAAATTTGGGTCACCTGAAATTTAAAAATCAATTTATTGATCCTTTAAAAATCATAACCGCATCAAGTTAGTCCTTTTTGCAATATAAGCAAGAATTATAACGACAACACTATGGAATGAACGTACCAAGTTAGTCCTTTTTTTTTTCCATGTAAGCAAGAATTATAACAAGAAGACTATAAAATGATTAACTTGCTAAGTTTGCAAAATTTTCAGCACTAAGATAATTTCAATCTATAGTAACAATTTTTACAAAATTTTCATAATGGTTGAGTTGGCAAGTTTTTATTGATTTTCATTTGGACCCCCACTGACATCACTTTATCACTTAACATTAACAACTTGCCAACTTTTTTTTTTTTTTTTTTTTTGAGAAAGAACAACCTGCCAACTTAACACTTAACAGTGTGGAATATTTTGTAAAAATTATTATGACATTATTGCTAATCTTAAATTTTTGCCAAAACAAAATCCTACCTTTTCCGCAACAATTCGATCTCCAACATCAAATGTAGGATACATGGACAGCGAAGGAATGTACCTCGGCTCAGCCACGAAGGACCGGAAAGCCAGCGATATCGCCAGTGCCGCAAACACCGTCTTTGCATCGTCTGAAGTGATATTCAGCCATTCTGGCAAAGGCCCAGAACCCCCACTCTTCTTCTCCACTTGCTCATCATCCCCACCATCACCACCACCACCACCACCACCACCTCCACTAGATTCGAACACAGCCTTGGTGTCTTCACCAGAGTCCTTAAAGGCATGGCATTGAAGTTTCTGGAAGTGGGTTTTGTTGTTAAACCCTGGGAAATTTGGGGGTTTTGAGACAAAGGTTAAGTATTCGCGGTGAAGGTTGAGGATTGTCAAATTAGGGATTTTGGTGGGTTTGAGGAATTGGGTTGAGATAAATTCAGGATCTTGAGAGGAAGGTAATGGAGGGAAGATATGAAGAGATATCATCTCTTCTTGTCAAAGCAATTTTTTTAGTTAAAAGATGTCTTTTGAGTTTGGGATTGTAAAGGATAGTCATAGTAGTGTTTATTTATAATGAGGGGCTGGAGATTGTCTATTTTTTATGTGGAATCGACGTGGCCATTGGTTGTTTCTAGTGCCTGGTGGATCCTTAAAGAGCAGTGTTATGAATATCGTTCATTATTACATTTTAGAGTGTTTCGGGGTTTTTTTTTTTTTTTAAATATATATATAATTTTTTTTTTCATATCTTATTACTTTTTAAGAAACATAAATGTTGGCCAATAGACTAAAAATTCTTCTTCTTCAGCTAATATCACCCAATCAAAGTGCTTTTGTCCCGGATCAGCTGAATACTGATAATGTTTTAGTAGCATATGAGTCTTTGCATTCCATGCATAATAGAAGATCAGGCAGAAGATGTTATTTAGCTCTAAAACTAGATGTTAGTAAGGCCTATGATCGGGTTAAATGACCTTTTCTAAGGGGTATTATGGTTAGATTGGGTTTGCCAGATGTGTGGATTGATAGGTTTATGAAGTGTGTGACAACTCCTACATTCTCAGTTTGTATTAATGGCAAGACTTATGGTAAGATTTGTCATACAAGGGGAATCCGGCAAGGTGACCCCTTATCACCCTATTTGTTTCTGTTGTGTGCATAAGGTTTTTCATCTCTACTAGCTAAGGCAGAAAGGGAGAGGCAGATTCATGGTGTTTCTATCTGTAGGAGAGCTCCCAGCATTTCACACCTTTTATTTGCAGATGACTCACTACTTTTTTGCTTGGCTAATTTGGAGGAGTTGCAAGCTATCTCTGATGTTTTGCAGACATATGCAGTTGCATCGGGTCAATGTATTAACTTTGAGAAATCTTTTGTATTTTTTGGCACTAATAGGGTGGGTGAACAGAGGGAGAGGATTAAAGAGGTGTTGAGAATAAGAGAGGTGGTACGCTTTGAGTCCTATCTTGGGTTGCCCACTATGGTTGGTAGATCAAAATACCAAACATTTGCTTATTTGAATGAGAGAGTATGGAAGAAAATGCAAGGATGGAAAGGATTGTTATTATCAAGAGCAGGGAAGGAAGTCCTTGTTGGGGTTTATGCTTAAAATCCAATTTATTGGCATGTCATAAATAATTAAATTGTTTAATTATATGAGACTATCTATAAATGAACTAATGGGACATTATCTTAGTTCATGAGATGCATAGTATGTGATTTATGTGAAAAGTCACAAAAAGATATAAATCACAAGTTCTTTGTAAACTCAGAATTTTAGTTCGTAGTTGGTGATGAAATTGGGCGTTTCATCTGCGAAGATTATAACATATCAACTATGATGATTTGTCTTGATCATGGAAGTGGAGACTTCTAGTTGGTATGTTGATATGTTTTAAGAGTTAAGACATATTGAACTGGACCGTTGTGAGATTTATTATTCTCCTAACGACTGTCAAATGAATAATAAATCTCACGACTTCTACTTACATCAACTCTAAATCCTGAGAGAATAATGGACTTGATCATGAGATGTAGATTGCTTTGATATATCATGAGTAAGATCTATAAGTCACGGTCAAAACTTCAGTATGTTGGGCAGCCGCATTTAGTGTTGATGGAACATATATTCTCTAGATGGAATTCATAATCTTTTAACGGAAACATAAAATATTCCCTTGAGATAAGTTTAATGGGTTTGGTTATTCAAGAGAGTTGGGCCCAACCACTTTAGTAAGTTGTTACTAAAGTATATATTTATGAAATTGGATTTCATAAATATATGATGAATAATGTAAAGGATTAAACTGGGTACTCAAGGATTAAAATGTAGTAATTTTCAAAGTGGCAGTCTACATTCATGACTTTGTATTACTACGAATATTTTAATGAAGTGGTTGCATGTATAATAAAGTCTTGGGATATAATTTATAGATAAGGCCTAGAGTGCAACTATATTTATATAGTGGTATTAAATATAGTTAATGGTAACTTTGGACTTGTCAAGAGTTGACAGAAAAGCCCAAGGCCCACTGGAGCTAGTGTCTTATTAGTCCCTTTTGGTCCCACTCCAAGCCACATACTAGAGTCCAATTGGAATGGCCCAAAAGGCTAGCCCAATTAGATAATCAGTTGTATATAAGGAGAGAAACATACAGAATTTCATAAGTGCTTTTTCATAAGGTTAAGATGAAGGTCTTTCATAAGAATTCTCATAAAGAATGAAATGATTTTTATGTGAGTGTTGGACACTCATTATTCTCTCCTTGGAAACTGATTGAGAGACCACACATCTTGGACATCAAGTGGAATTGGAGTGAAGATTAAAAATCTTCCCAAGAACTTCTGATTTTCGGTTTTGAATTTCACCACACCAAGGTACGCATTCTTGTTCTCAAATTCTGAAACTTACATAGTACATGTTATCAATAGCGAATGAAGTAGATCTGTTAATTTTCCGCTGCGTATGCTTTGTATGTGATACAAACATGCATTTTTCCAACAAATGGTATCAGAGCGGTCTTCAATTTTGAATTATATAACATGTTTTATGAGTTTTGGAATTAGAGATTATAGTTTCATATTGTTTGAAGATTATGCATTTAATTTTCTGCATGGTTATTGAAACTATGATTTGATAAAAACTGATATTGATGTTGTGATGTTGTTTAAATTTGAATTTAAGTATGTTAAATTGATCTTTAAGGCTATAGCATCAATGAATTTCATTTTTGATATCATTCTCTAACTATCATGCTCGTATGTTAGTTGTTTGTTCAAGAAAAACTGTAGAAAACTGCCTTGGAAAATTTCTGGAAATTCGAGTTTCACAAGTTTTGATCGATCGAAAATCACTTTCGATCGATCGAGTGAAACAGTGATCATAATTTTTAAATAGATTGATTTTCGATTAATATTCAATCGATCGAATTTGATCTTCGATCGATCGAGAGGCAATTTCGATCAATCGAAGAAGTCAAATGGTCAAGTTCGAATTTTTTAATTATTTCGATCGATCGAGGGGGACATTCGATCAATTGAAAGAAAGAAAATTAGAATTTTTCTAAGTGTTTTCACATAAAGATAGTTTCTGTCTGAATTTTGTGTTTTCACTATTTTTCCTTACGCATTTTTTGCGGGAAGAGCTTAGTCGCGCGATTCTCACGAAAATGCATTTGAAGGGAGTTTTAATATTTTCTAAATGTTTTCAAATGTATAAGGTGTAAGGCAATGTGTGAGGTGATTACACATGGTTCTAACTAAAAGACCTAATGAGATCAAAGATGGTAGTTAAATAGAACTCTTAGTCCTAAATTGTTTTATGATTAAAAGTCCTTAATTTATTTTAATTAGAGGTTTTTAATGAGATTAAAATTCTAATTAAAGTTATATAGTTTCTAATGAGATTAGAATACTTTATCTAGTAAATTAAGGATAGAGTTCTATATAATTAATTTTTGATTCATTAGTGTTTAAGGAATCCTAAATAGTTTAGGACTTCCATTTTAGTTAGCGATTCTAATAGGATTAGAGTCTTTAACAAGTGCAAGGTTATTAGTTGTGATGGAATCACAATTATTTAAAGAAAAACCCAAATAATGAGTGGGAGTAATGAAATAACCCTTTTGTTAAGTTTATTGTAATGTGAATAGATACCTTGTCTTGACTTCGAGTCTTGCATTCCATACGGAGGGTATTTACTTCATGGATTACAAGGTTAAACTTCTTTGTGATTGCGCGAATGTTCGTTACGCTATAGTGACGTGACTTAGTTACATCACATTAAAATTTAAACAATTAAACACATTTAATGTGTAGGGTTAAAATTGTGATTAGATCACAATGATTTCAAAACAATCCACTTGTTTTAAAATTTCTAGTGGGAGAGAGATACAAGCGTTGGATCTCACGGCCTCCATTATCGGTTCATAGTAGTGTAGATAAGCACCTCGTCTTGGCGTATATGCCTTGCGATCCCAAAGGAGGGTTTTTACTTTATAGTACTACAAGATTGAACTTACACATTTAAAGTAGTGTGAACAAGCACCTCGTCTTAGCGTATATGCCTCGCGATCCCAAAGGAGGGTGTTTTGTTTCATGGTACTACAAGTTTAAACACTATAAAGGGAGATGAAATGTGGCTACACATGATTCTAGATAATGGTGTACACTAGACTAAATGTAATGTTAATCTCCCAAAGGAGCTATGTCATTATTACTTGGAGGCTAAAGTTAATACGGCATATTATTAGTGTATGATAAGAGTTATCATGATAGCACTAATAATGAGAATAATTCTCGCCTGATCATAGTGATTAGTATGACCTCGCTTCCGAGGAATATTAATTGCGGGATTAGGTTGTCATTGCACCTAGTATAGTATGTTTTTTTTTTTGGGTTCCATACTATATGGTTATAGATGCAAAATATAATGTCCCTGTAATTATGTTCATAGTCTCAAAATAAAGTTGTCATTAATTTTGTTCTCTAGCTACTATTTTAAATGAATCACATTAACTAATAAATAATTTTGGATATGATGCTTAAAGGAGTTGAAGTACAAAAATATGTTTCGATTCAGCATTGTCATAATTTCCTATGCATGATGTATTGATGGAAGATAGCTTATGATATGATCATAATTTCCATTGAAATACTAAAATGTTACATTGGCTCCTATCTCAATTGTACTATAGCATGAGATGCAAGAGTTAGTACTAGACTTAGACTTTATATTAAGTCTAGATAAGATGTTTGGTATAAGTCATTTTGAGTGCCAAGAAAAGCTTAAGGAGTTCCATTTCCACATCATTTTATGAAAATATTTTTATTTTAAAATGAATTGGAATTCTTGGATGTAGAGATTAATTGTTAATCTCATATGGATATGATCCATAAGTCCTTGTTAGAATCATTTGATCAATTCAAATTGTTTTTGAAAATAAGTAAATTCTTTTTATATTCTCTGAATTGATAAGTGAGTTTTATGCAACGGAAGACATCCTAAAAGCTAAGGTTAGGATCAATATGATTTAATTCAAATTCTTAGCCTAGACCGAAAAGTAAGGGTGGTAAGAAGAGGAATTATAATACCAAACAATTGGGCAAGCATATTGCCCTAGTAGTTGCTAAAAGGAAATTAGACTCAAAAGTATGACAAAAAAAAAGTGTTTCTGGTTTGGTTAAATTAAGCTTTGTCTATGATTGTTTTCTAGATGGAAATTTACATGTTTTACTTTTTAAAGAGAAAGTTTCCATTCTTTGGTATTGTATGTTTTGGCACTTATGTCTAGATCTTATTAATCTAAATGATATTCAAGATTGGTGAAAGATGGGCTTTTAGAACCATTATTTTGTTATATTCCCAATCTATGAATTCTATTTAGAGGATAATATGATCTAGGACTCCTTTATTGTAAAGAAATATAGTATTAATGATTTCTATAAGTCAATGTATACATGAAGGAGGAATAAGACTCTTTTAGAAATAGTAAAGTACATGATAAGTATTTCCATTTGCTTATTTCTTTTGGAGATATACTCTAATAATTATTATATATTTTCTAAAATTGATTTCAAAAGTTTGTTCCTATGACATTTGTAAAATTGTGGATTAGGTGGAAACCTAATATATGATACTTCCACTTTTGGAAATGTCCAGCACTTGTACTAGAAAGGAAGTCTAACAAATTGAAATCAAAAGGTAAAAAAATGTGTGTTTATAATGGGTATCCAAAAGGAATTACAGAAGATTGTTTTGGTAGTCATAAAGAAGACAAGGTGTTTGTAAATTACAAATACAAAGTTTCTTGATCATGACAATGTGAATAATCTTAAAGCAAAACGTAGAATGGTTCTAGAAGAAAATTGTCAGAATTTGTTGTGAGACAACTATAAGATACATTTAGAAATGAGATGGTTGTATTAGATACACCACAAGGTATTATTCTATAAATATATAACTAGTACACCGGTACAATATCGTAGTGGGAGGATTGTAAATTCATACTTTTGGGATAAACTTTTGAAGTCATTCCACAAGAATATGAATTTGATCATCGGTCCTACGTAAAGGCAATAGATGATATGAATATGAATTATTAGATCAAGGTTATGTGAATAAAATTAGATTCTATTTAAAGTCTAGAACTTGTAGAGGCGCTTATTGGCATTGAGCCTATTGTTCTCAAATAGGTCTACAATAAAATGAGATTAATAGAATTAAAGGTGAAAACCTTCAAAGTCAAAACTAGTGGCGAAAAGATTTATTCAGAAAGAAATGGTTCGATTATGAAAAAAAAATTTCACCAATAGTCAAGTTTGACTCTATCTAGATTCTCTTATCCATTATATTTCATTTGGATGAAATATGGCAATGGATATCAAGAAAGTTTCTTTTAGTAGCAATCTTGAAGAAGACATCTACATGATGTACCTAGACTTATACATAGCAAAGAACCAATAGTGATTAGTATGTAAGTTGCTTAAATTCCATTTATGGACTAAAGCAAGCATATGAATCATAAAATATCATTTTGATCACGAAATCAAATTGTTTGATTTTGATCAAGTATTAAAAGACCTTATGTGTGTAAAAGTTATATAGAATAATAAATCTCATAATGTATGTTGATGACAGTCTAATCATTTAGAATGATGTAGAGTTATTGTCATCAATAGAGTTTTTGTTGTCTAATCCAGTTTGATATGAAGTACTTGGGAAAGACGGGTTACATCCTAAGAATTAAAACTTTATTAAAATTTAGAAATTAGGATGTTGAGTCTATCTCAAACTGCTTAAATAAATTAGATTCTAGCCAAATATGACAAGTAATACTTCAAGAAAAGATTTTTTTCCTTTTAAGTTTGGAGTTTCTTTATATAGGATTATAGTCCTAAGACATATAAAAGGAAGAGCATATTAAGACGGTTCCTTATACTATATCAATAGGAAGTCTTTATGCTATGCTAAATACTAGGCTAAATATCTATTTTGCGGTGGGCATAGTAAGCAAATATCAATTGAATCAAAGATCACTTAATTTAGTGGGAGTAAAGCATATACTCAAATATCTTAGGAGAATGAGGAATTATATGCTTGTCCACGAAAGTGAGGTTTTGATAGTTACTGGATGTACAAATACTGACCTATAGTTTGATTGTGATTCATGAAGTTGGACTTCAAGATATGTGTTCATCCTAGGTGGTGAAGATACACATTAAGCGTAAGCATTATCTCATTAGAGAGATATCAGTACTTGAGAAGTAATAGTAGAAAAGATAATTTATGCAATAAATCTGGCTGAAACTTGTTTCCAAACCTTGCCTTAGAGTGATTATGAATTACTCTAAAGGGAGATAAGTGTCGGATATATGGTAAATTGTCTTTGAGGGCAAGTGGGAGATTGTTGGGGTTTATGCTCTAAAATCCAATTTATTGGCATGTCATAAATAATGAAAATTTTTAATTATATGAGACTATCTATAAATGAACTAATGGGACATTATCTTAGTCCATGATATGCATAGTATGTGATTTATGTGAAAAGTCACAGAAAAATATAAATCACAAGTTCTTTGTAAACTCAGAATTTTAGTTCGTAGTTGGTGATGAAATTGGGCGTTTCATCTGCGAAGACTATAACATATCAACTACGATAGTTTGTCTTGATCATGAAAATGGAGACTTCTAGTTGGTATGTTGGTATGTTGACAGTTGTTAGAAGAATAATAAATCTCACGACTTCTATTTACATCAACTCTAAATCCTGAGAGAATAATGGACCTGATCATGAGATATAGGTTGCTTTGATATATCAGGAGTGAGATCTATTAGTCATAGTCAAAACCTCAGTATGTTAGGCAGTCGCATTTAGTGTTGATGGACCATATATTCTTCAGATGGAATTCATAATCTCTTAACGGAGACATAAAATATTCCCTTGAGATAAGTTTAATGGGTTTGGTTATTCAAGAGAGTTGGGCCCAACCACTTTAGTAAGTTGTTACTAAAGTATATATTTATGAAATTTGATTTCATAAATATATGATGAATAACGTAAAGGATTAAACTGGGTACTCAATGATTAAGATGTAGTAATCTTCAAAGTGGTAGTTTACATTCATGACTTTGTATTACTATGAATATTTTAATAAATGGGTTGCATGTATAATAAAGTCTTGGGATATAATTTATAGATAAGGCCAAGAGTGCAACTATATTTATATAGTGGTATTAAATATAGTTAATGGTAACTTTGGACTTGTCAAGAGTTGACAGAAAAGCCCAAGGCCCATTGGAGCTAGTGTCTTATTGGTCCTTTTTGGTCCCACTCCAAGCCACATACTAGAGCCCAATTGGAATGGCCTAAAAGGCTAGCCCAATTAGATAATCAGTTGTATATAAGGAGAGAAACATACAAAATTTCATAAGTGCTTTTTCATAAGGTTAAGATGAAGGTCTTTCATAAGAATTCTCATAAAGAATGAAATGGTTTGAATGTGAGTGTTGGACACTCATTATTCTCTCTTTGAAAACTGATTGAGAGACCACACATCTTGGGCATCAAGTGGAATTGAAGTGAAGATTAAAAGTCTTCCCAAGAACTTCTGATCTTCGATTTTGAATTTCATCACACGAAGGTACACATTCTTGTTCTCAAATTCTGAAACTTACATAGTACATGTTATCAATAGCGAATGAAGTAGATCCGTTAATTTTCCGCTGCGTATGCTTTGTATGCGACACAAACATGCATTTTTCCAGCAGTCCTCATTAAAGCCGTGGCTCAAGCTATTCCTACTTACACTATGGGCGTTTTCCAATTACCGGTGAAGTTGTGCAATGATTTGAATGCAATGTATGCGAGGTTTTGGTGGGGGTAGGTCAACAGTGAAAGGAAAATACATTGGAAGAGTTGGAGTGTATTATCTCAATCTAAGAAGAGGATGGAATGGGATTTCGGGACATAAGGAGCTTTAATTTGGCTATGTTAGCAAAACAAGGGTAGAGGCTTTTGTAAGATCAGGAATCTTTGATCTATAAGTGCTTTAAGGCAAGGTATTTTCCTTGGGTTTCATATTTAGAGGCTACTGATGTTCCTAACAGCTCATATGTTTGGAAAAGTTTGATTGCTGCCCAACCAATCCTAAAGATAGGCCGCTGTTGGCGGGTTGGGGATGGTGTCAATATTCGGGTTTTCTATGATAAGGATGCCGAATTATCCAACAAATAGAGCTCTTCATCCACCACTTGATAAAGATTGGGACTGTTGAATATCGGATGGCCCTTAGGTACTAGACAGCGAGGAAGCTGAGGTGTTAGCCTGTAGGTGAGCTGTGGAGTTTTCTTTAGAAGCTGGGTTTAGGGAGATTATTTTAGAGGGGGATAATTGTAATGTCATGAATTCTATTTTGGGTCCAAAGTCTGATAGAGATAGGTTGGGACATGTGTATGAAGATATTAAATGTATAGGAAGTGAGCTTAGAGATTTTTCTGTTTTATGTGTTAAGAGGGGTGCCAATTCAGTGGCACATTCATTGGCTAAATTTGCTAGACAAATAGATAGGGAAATAATGTGGTTGGAAGAAAATCCCCCACCTACTACTGAAGCCTTGTATTTTGATAACTGCAATATTATGAATGAATGAGATTGCCTTTGATTTAAAAAAAAAAAGAAAAAGAAACATAAATGTTATATTTTCTTTTTCTTTTTTTGATAAAAATGTTATATTTTCATACATTTGTAAAATTTGTTACCTTAAAATTGATCTAATCAATTGACTTAAACCACTATATTGTTTTAATTAAAATACAATATATTTTTTTAATGCAACAAGTGGCAAAATTGAAATAAGGTGGATAATGTCTTCATAATTTCAACTAACCAAACTGCCCAACCAATTCTATTTCCAAGCCATATTTCACTTTTTTTTCCCCTTGATTTTTATCATCTGCACACATTTTCAACCTCGATTTCTACACTTCCCACTTTTGACTTTCATGATTTCATCACATTTTATGCACAGTTTTATCTTTTATGTTTTGTTTGTCCTCCTCTTTCTTCGTAACTTCTCTGCTTCTTCAACCCAATAAACCTAGACTACCCAGTAACAGTGCCTTTTCTTCACTTCTCACTCTCAAATTTCTCACTAAGACTTTATCTTTTTTGGTTGTGTTGACGCCTGGCCTCAATCGGAACGGTAGCGGAAAAACCGCCACTGTTGTCGTGGGCCCTCGTTCGACCACTAGCCGTGGCGATAGCTCCCGCGCGTGCGGGGCCCCGTTGGAGGGCCCCTCTCGATATATATGGTGTTGTGTGTTCGCGCGGAGCTTTGAGGGCTCTCTCTCTCGGTGGAGGAAGGTAGGTCTACCTTTGGTTTTATGGCAGGAATTTGGGCCAAATTTTAAGGGTTTACCAAAGGTAAGTGGAGTCACCACCAATCATTAGGTTTTTCTAAGGTGTGATTGGTCACCTGTTTCTAGTTGATTTTATTACCGATCCTGAGTTAAGAAAAAAGGCATTTTTCCTAATCTAATGTGGATGACAAAAAATTTTGATTCTTAGGTCTGGAAGTTTGGTTACGTGTGGGGAAGGTGTTAAGCACCCCACAACGCCTGTCTAAGTACAATCCTTTGTTTTGATAAAACCTTAATTTTTGGAAATTGGCAGTAAAAACATGATTTCGGCATTGACTTTCGGGGCTTTGCATGCATGGGGGCTTTGAGGTTTGGCTTTTGAATGGGTGTGGTCCCAGTCTTTGCTTTCCTAAGGTGTTCGAGCAAAGTGCCAGATCTCTACGGTGAAAATCTGGTGACAAGTCACCTTACTTTCGCGGCGAAAATTAGGTATCGCTAGCCTTAGGTGACACGGACTGTGACAATCACACTAGAGGGGAGGGGGGGACCAAGCAAGTATATACATACATAAATCATGCACAATGTAAGCACACAAAACAAGAAAGTAAATGCTTACATCCCTAAAGCATGGCCCAAAATATAAGTGTAGGAAAATAAACAGGGGTCGCCATACCCTAGAGATGAGGACGAATGGTACACGGCATGATATACATAATACAGACCATCTAAGAGAGAAAGGGAGGAGGAAGAGAGGGGTTTAAAAGAGTACATAACCAAAGGGAAAAGCTAAACCCTAAACCTACTGAACACAGCTGCTTGGCTCATATCGACATGCTTGCGCTTGCGCCCTTTTTGCTTGTGATTGGGAGACCGTGCCCTAACTTCATGTGTCTTTGCTCCGTGTGTGTACATGCAAAGGCAAAGACAAGAAACCAACAGACAAGCAATGGAAAGAAAAGGTGCAAAGAGTGTATGAAAGAGGCATAAAGCATATAAGCGTGATAGACATGGCGAGCATAGCAAGAAAGTATGCAAACAAACAAAAAGGCAAACAAGCAGGAAAACGAACAAAGCATAGCATATGGCAGGAGACATGGCAAGCAACAAGATAAGTAGATAAACAGGAAAGCCGACAAGGCAAGAAAACAAGCAAGTAGGTAAGCAAACAAACAAAAGTTGGTGTCCACAGGAGACAAATGTAGGTTTGGATCAAATGTCCATAGCTTCATTGTGTTGAAGCATGGATGACACACTAGCAAGCAAGACTCATGCATGAACATGTAAACAAGCGTGTAAAGATGCAAACGAAGCCAACGGGGGCACAAACAAGCATGGCAAGCATATCATTGCACGGAGCGGAAAAAGTGGAAAGGTATGCACGAAGCAACCGGCATCGTGGTGATGCATCCCAAGTGGTTACATCTAGACAAGGCCTCATGGGCGTCGGATGTAACCAAACAAGATCAAGTCCGCAGAGACCGTCAAGCATGGTAAAGCCTAGAACAAGAGAGGCTAACACAGGCATAAAGCATAGAAGCAAGCAAGCATAGACATGAAAATAGGGTGATCCAAACCCTTTGATGTGGGCCTCAGTAATTGGACGACGACAAAGACTATAGGGTCTAGATCGGGTCCGAACTAATAGGCCAAAACACAAGAAGATGTGATAAAAGGAACAAAAGGGCTGCAATAGCACATGGCATGACAAACAAGGTCTAGGCTTAAGCACACAAACATGGCATGGAGCGCACAAGCGCATGGAAGATGGCATAAAGCATATAGAACATATAAGCAAGGAAATAAGCATGTGGGCATGTGAATGTACATCTAAGCATATAGGTCTAAGCACAGATGGGGTAAGAAGCATGGAAGCAAACATGTGAGTATGTAAACCTAGACATGGCATGTATGTTGGAAAAATAACGCATACAAAACATACGCAGTGGAAAATTAACAGATCTACTTCATTCGCAATTGATAACATGTACTATGTAAATTTCAGAATTTAAAAATAAGAAAGTGTACCTTGGTGCTGTGAAATTCAAAACCAAAAGATTAGAAGTACTTTGGAACACTTTTAATCTTTACTCCAATTCCACTTGATGCCCAAGAAGTGTGGTCTCTCAATCAGTTTCCAAGAAGATAATAAGAGAGTGTCCAACACTCACATATAAACCATTTCATTCTCTCATATGATCTTAGTGAAAAACCACTTATGAAAGTCTTATGAAAAACTTTCATCTTTACCTTATAAAAAGCACTTATGAAATTCTGTATGTTTCTCTTCTTATATACAACTGATTATCTAATTGGGCTAACCTTTTTGGCCATTCCAATTGGGCTCTAGTATATGGCTTGGAGTGGGACCAAAAGGGAACAAATAAGACTCTAGCTCTAATGGGCCTTGGGCTTTTCTGTCAACTCTTGACAAGTCCAAAGTTACCATTAATTATATTCAATACCACTATAAGAATATAATTGCACTCTAGGCCTTATTAATAAATTATATCCCAAGACTTTATTATACATACAACCCATTCATTAAAATATTCGTAGTAATACAAAGTCATGAATATAGACTGCCACTTTGAAGATTACTACATCTTAATTCTTGAGTACCCGGTTTAATCCTTTACGTTATTCATCATATATTTATGAAATCCAATTTCATTAATATATACTTTAGTAACTCCTTACTAAAGTGGTTGGGCCCAACACTCTGAATAACCAAACCCATTAAACTTATCTCAAGGGAATATTTTATATCTCCGTTAAGAGATTATGAATTCCATCTTGAGAATATATGTTCCATCAACATTAAATGCGGCTGCCCAACATACTGAGGTTTTGATCGTGACTTATAGATCTCATTCCTGATATATCAAAGCAACCTACATCTCATGATCAAGTCCATTATTCTCTCAGGATTTAGAGTTGATGTAAATAGAAGTCGTGAGATTTATTATTCATTTGACAGTCGTTAGGAGAATAATAAATCTTATAGCGGTCCAGTTCAATATGTCTTAACTCTTAAAACATATCAACATACCAACTAGAAGTCTCCACTTCCATGATCAAGACAAATCATCTTAGTTGATATGTTATAGTCTTCGCAGATGAATGCCCAATTTCATCACCGACTACGAACTAAAATTCTGAGTTTACAAAGAACTTGTGATTTATATCTTTCTGTGACTTTTCACATAAATCACATACTATGCATCTCATGGACTAAGATAATGTCCCATTAGTTCATTTATAGATAATCTCACATAATTAAACAATTTAATTATTTATGACATGCTAATAAATTAGATTTTAGGGCATAAACCCCAACAATGTAAACATCACACAAGGTGCAAATCAATTATTCTAAATGAAGGTAAGCAAAAAGTGTGGATTTAAAGATGATTAAAAGACCTTAGAAGTTGTTTGAATGCCTTCAAACAACTTCCAAAGGGTTCGAGAGCCTCTTTGTGATTTTTGAAAAGTTGGGGGCTTTATTGCAATTTTAGAGAGACTTGGGGTCAAAATGTAATATTGGAAAGTTTTGGGTCAAAATGCAATTTTGGTGAAAAATTGGGGGCAAAAATATGAATATGGGAAATTTATGGACTAAAACAAGATTTAGGGAAATTTGGGATAAGAACATGAATTTAGGAATTTTTGGGATTAAAACATGATTTTAAGAATTTATGAATTAAAACATGATTTTTGGGAATTTTGGGATTATGCAAGTATGGGAAAAAAAAATATTTAGATGCAAACATGATAATATGAATTAAAATACAAATATGGAAAAAATATGTGAATATGCAAATATGGAAAATAAGATGGCATTTTATTAATTGATGGAAAACATGCTTGGACCCTTTTATTTATAAGAATGGGCTGAAAGTGTGTTTGAAACATGAAATGGATTAAAACCAAAGGCGGGCTGAAAGTGTGTAAAACAAGAGATTAGTTTAAAAGGGAGTTTGGGCCAAGTGCAAGAGTGTAGTGATTGTGGAGGCCCAAGGGCTGTGCAGAGGGTCCAGCCTAAAGCATAAGGTTGATGGGCTGGCTGCATGAAAGGGTGGCCCCTAAGGCCACT
Source organism: Notholithocarpus densiflorus (assembly GCA_030021035.2). Classification (NCBI taxonomy): domain Eukaryota; kingdom Viridiplantae; phylum Streptophyta; class Magnoliopsida; order Fagales; family Fagaceae; genus Notholithocarpus; species Notholithocarpus densiflorus. The sequence goes on from JARYZH020000007.1 coordinate 1,819,242, forward strand.
CACGGATTAGGCCTAAAGCCCCGCCTTTAAGCCGAGATGACCCGAATTAGGTCCAGTATCCAGGTCAGTCCCATTTGGCCCAAACCCAACACTTTTAAGACTTCCCCAAACCCTAACCGTGTCCCTTAATTCCTCTGGAACCTTCTCTCTCAACTCCCTCTACTCTCAGCTTCTCTTTCTCTCAAACAGACCTCCATGGCCTAAGCCACCCGAGCTCATCACCTCAAATCAGTGCCGCCACCATAGGCGGTGGTTCTCACCTCACCAAAAACTCTCACAAAGCTCCCTATCTCTCATTCTAAACCCAAGATTTCTCTCTAATCTTTGAAACTCTCTCAAGCTGAGCCTTCATTGGACCTTCATGGCTCGAGCTCGTCATCATAGATCAGCGTCGCCCCTACAGGCGGCGGATCTCACCTCACCAAAAACTTTCACTGCGCTCCCTATCTCTCACTCTAAACCCAAGCTTTCTCTCTAATCTCTGAAACTCTCTTAGGCCGAGCCTCCATCGGACCTTCGTGGCTTGAGCTCGTCATCACAGATCAGCGCCGCCACCACAGGCGGTGGATTGCTCCTCATTAAGAACCCTCACCGAGCTCTCCCTCTTCGAAACTCTCTCATAGTTCTCATATCCCTCTCTGATCTAAACCCAGGTGGAGCTTCCTTACTCCACCGTGACAAGCAACGAACACCACGAGGGTGCTTTTCAACCTCCCTACAGGTCATCCCATTCCGAAATCACGATTGAAACCCAGCTCTCTTTTAAACCCGAACCAAGGTCTCACTGAGACTCCTCTACTCTCAAACCTAACAAACACTCTTCGATCTACAAGCTAGACATGGCAAAACGGGCGGGTCGGGTCAATCAGATTGCGGGTCACGGGTCAAAAACGGATCATTTTAAGGGGGTTAAAATCGGGTTCGGATCAATCGGGTTGCGTGTCGGGTCGGGTTGACCCGTATTTTTCACATGAATTTTTTTTTTTTTTTTTTTTTAAGAAAACAACGTGTATTTGCTATTTTTAAAGTTATGCAACAAATTACTTAATGTAAAATGCATTATTTTGAATTCACCACTTATATCAAGAATGAACTCAGTTAAACCTATTAATACTTATTCAATAATTTTAAAATTATACAAATCTTAACATTTTTATCTAAAACAAAATAACACAAAGATAAGTAAAACAAATATACAAGTTTTATTTCTACACAATATCAACATCCCAAAATATAAAACAAAATTACAAATGATTTATTGGATAACTCATTTGATAAAGAATAAAAACATATAAGAAATTTGCAATCTTGAAAATTAATTTTATAATCTATTATTAATTGTGGTTGACATTCTATTTCAATTTGAGATATACATTAAAGTTTGATTGCTTACTTATTTACACATGATCTTTTTTATGAATATCATATCATTGTTAAGTAACACATACTCTAGGAAATATCATAATTTATTTTGAAAAGCCGTTTATTTTGGACATAAATTGTTAAAAAATAGGTCTAAGCATTCATAATTTATGCTAATTTGATACTTTGGCTTCACTATTTTCACACTTGTGAATGTTTCTTACATATGTCTACAATTTTAAATCTATGTTTTTAACTCTACAGATTATCTTGGCATGTATTTTGCTATTTGATATCAAAAAATCTTTACTCATTACAGAATGCTCAACCACATGCATTTATCTTTCAATTAATTTGCATACAGTTATGTAAATGTATCAATTGTTTCCTCAAAATTCACAATAAACAATTAAACCAATATTGTCTTAATTTTACTATTTTGTTTTTACCAAAAAAAAAGTTTTAAAAAAATGGTTCGGGTTCGGGTCGGGTCGCGGGTCGGGTCGGGTTGACCCGCAAAAAACACGGGTCGGGTCACGGGTCAACCCGTTTTTGCTTCGGGTCAAAAAAATCGGGTTCGGCTCGGGTATTTTTCGGGTCGGGTATTTTTCGCGTCGGATCGGGTCGGGTATTTTTCGGGTCCGGTCGGGTCGGGTTAGAAAATTCTGACCCGTTTTGCTATGTCTACTACAAGCTAATAGCACATTAAACGGCGTGTGAACCACAAAAAATGTGGGTGTGGAAGTGAAGGGCCTCACAGGTCTACCAAACACAAAGACAGTGGTGGTGCGTGGGCTCACACACGGTGGCGCGTGGACAAGTGTGTGTGTGCAAAAACAGAGAGTAAGTGTTGGGTTTATGTGTTTATGTGCTCTGTGTTGTGAAACTTTGTGTATGAAAATGTAGTGTTGGTACAGATTAAGAGTATAGTGTGTGTGTGTGGTGACTCTGTGAGGATGTGTGTATTGTGTACAAAATGAAAGTGTAAAATACAGAGATAGGAAATAGGGAAATGAGAGATGAGTTTGAGGTCTACCCAGCTGATGTACTCCCTTTGCTTTTTGTTTTTGTTCTCTTTGCCTTGATGTTTAGGAGTGATTGTTGTTTTTGTTGGTTCTGGTCTAGTGCTTATGGATGCCTCCATTGGGGTTTAGGGTTTAGCTACAAAGAAAACATAATAACAAGTTAGATTCAAGCTAAAGCAAAACCCAGAAAAATGAGTATAGAAATGAGGTAGAAGAAGCTTATGATTTTGTTTGGGTTCTCTGTTGATGTTCTGAGTTTGCTTCTTCTTCTTTTTGTTCTGTCCTTTGTTGCTCCTTTGGGTTTCTTGCAGTAAGCTTTTGAGGTTTTGGGGTGATTTTATTGGGTTTTTTGGGAGGCTTTTCTTGGGTTAGAGATGGAGGAAAAGGGAGAGAAGGAGAGAAGGCTAGAGAGATTTCTCTCTATGCCGTGGGTTTTTCTAGGGTTTTCTAATGGATCCTCCCTCAATGTAGGAATGTGAGGGTTTTATATGTGTAGTCCTGAACATGCATGGGAGTGAGGCTAGAGGTGTGAGCTGTAATTGCTTGCTGGCCAAGCATGAGCTGGTAGCAGATATGTCCAAAATTGGCTACTTGGGGAATACTCTAGAATTAAGCCATTTCTCATCAACAGACCTTAAACACACTCAATAAAATGTTAAAATAGTTAAATAAACTTATCAAGAGATAAACTTCATGGGGCCAAAATAAAATAAATGTGAAGCTGTTGGATCCAATTAAAACTAGTGACAAGCATTTCTTGATAAATCTAGTTAAAATTCTACATCAAATGATAATTATGAGCATGTGCCAAGATTAATTTCTATCTTCGCTGCAGCTCACTAGAGCAATCCTGGAAACTTCAGTAACATGTTAGATATGCATTTTGAAGGAAATCAATTGCCAGTTTAAATAACAAAGCTCATTTTAGAGGTGAACCCTTAACTAGCAACCTTCTCATTTTCAAAACAATTCAATCAATTCAAGCCTGATTTCGGTCTTCGGATATTAAAATAAAGAGTATTCAAAAGTGTTTAATGTCATGTCCAAATAACTAATGAAACCTTTAATTTGACATCTGGAATTCCCATCAGTTTTGGGGCCAGACAAAATACGGTATCAATAGGTTGTTGTAGTTGTACAGATACGTTTGTTCATTCGATTTCTTTTCTCTTTTTTCCTTTAGAGGTTTTCAGGTGTACAAAATACAGATTCATTTCAGTTTTAAGATTTTTTTTTGAAGTACAAACTTCATGCTGGTTGAATCTTGAATTTCATCCAGTATTGACTGAAATGACTTGAAACGCTCGAAATAGATTTGAATGGCCCAAATTTTTTTTCAGAGTGGAATAGGGGGGTTACCATTCCAGTTTGTTTACCGGTACAGTATTTTCTAGCCAGAATAGAACATAATTAATAAGATTACTTAAGAGCATTCACGTTAAAGCTTTCATAATAACTAAAAAGTAATTTTAACTCTCCCAATCTCAAAAACCATGCTTTATCAATGATTCTATATCTAAAAGTTTTAGGCGGATATACTTCTTTTGTCCTTATATTTTGACCATATTCCCAATTTGGTCCCTACTTTTTAATCTTACCGCATTTAGTCCCTAAAATCAAAAAGCGATTTCGTTTTGGTATCTATCGTCATCTCACTAATAGAAATAGTTTACGTGACAGACAGAGTGTATTGTTGGCACAGTAAATGCTGATGTAGCCATTAAAATAATAATAAATTTTTTTATTTAGCATTTAAAAAATGCCACATCAAATCCACATCATTTTTTAAATGTAAAAAATTTATTTATTAATTTTAACTAAATAAAAAAGCTTAAAAAAAAGTATTAAAAACTAAAAATCACAAAAATGGAGATGTTGAGGTCCAAAATATTACAAGTATTAAAACCCAAAACTAATGGGCCCTCAAAGATAGGAAAGTCCCAATTCGTGAGCCAAAGCCCATTTAAAAATAGAAAAAGGGAAGTCCAAGCTCATGAATGGGCAAGCCTTGGGCCTTAGGGAAGGAAGAAAAGGCAGAGGAAGCTTGGCCCAGCCTTTGTGAGAAGAATTCCTAAGGAGCCTAGAAAGAGACTGGACTAGGATATTTAGGAGCTGCCACAACCAAGGAAGGAGATCCTTGGGAAGTGCAGGAAATAATCAACTGGGAGTTGGACAGCTCAGGGAAGCATGCTCATGAACACAAGGAACAAAGATAGACATGTCCCATCAGCCGCCTATGACTCAGAAAAAAGCTGGTGACTTAGGAATCAGCATTTGGTAAAAAAGAAGCCTGGTACCTAGGGAAAAATAGGGAGGTGAATCATAAAGGAAGGTGGATGGGGATCTTTCAGCTTGATAGGGGTAATTTGCCTATTTAAAGAAAAGGACAAAGGGTGAGGCAGCCAAAAGGAGTTCTGAAAAGGTCTCTCTAGAAGCCTTGGAAAAAGAGATTAAAAGTTAGCCCCCAAGACCCCCCAAAAAAAGAAGGTCAGCTGGGGACTTTTGGGAGGGAAACCTCAAAAGAAGAATGTAGAGAGAAAATGAGGAAATGACCAGTCACCAATGTTGCTGACACAACATTGATTCTAGTACCCAGGGCAGTAAATGAAGGGAATCAATGGCACACCAAAAACCCTAGGAAGGTACTATAAAAGGGGGATCAAGCTCTCAGTAAAAGGCATTTAGCAACAACTAATCAGGGCAAAAAGAAGCATTAGAGAGAGTCACTAAACCTCAGAAAATAGAGAAAAGAGAGAAAACACTGTGAGGGATCCTATGATAAGTACTTGAGGATACACTTGGATTTAAGGGGATTCAAACTTCACAAGTCTTGGAAGCCTACAAAGAGCTATCTAAGTTTGTGACTTTTGAACCTATTTGAACATCGTGGCATATCCTAATGGGAAATAGGGTCCAATGTACTAAAAACTCAATATAATGAAATATCATTTTATTTTCTGAGGATCCCTAACGTCTGTACTTGCTTTTTCTTTATTTATTTTTACTGTTCCTCAGCCATTTATTTTACAATATGTATATATTTCATGTATGAATGTGTATGTGTTGTAGGACCCATGTTTTGTGCACAACTTGGTTCGCAATCAGCCCAATATAGCCACGGTGAACCAAACCCAGTCCACCAAACAACAAGTATAAAACTTTTTGGGGGCCCAGGATCCTTGTTTCTACTTGGGCTTGGGTGTTGTCCAAAATAAGAACCCACATTTTAAGGCGACTTTACTAGGGACTGGGCAAAGAAGAGGGAAGAAGCAGCCCCTTCACAAGGCATGGCTCTAATGTTAAGGAACAACAAGGTTACTAACCTGCCACCCACGACATCAGAGCCTATGGGAGAAAATGATGTGGCATTTAGGCAAAGGAATGAGGTACCCTTGGTAGAACATGAAGTTGCCTCAAGGCCAAGGCGCGAGATGTGAGAACTAGACCCTATGGTCTAAATAGCAGAGATGATGAAGGACCTCCAACAAGAGATCCGTCTCCTCAAAGAAGGAGGAACCTAAGAGATTAGAGACAATGCCCCTCCCTTGGTCAACCAAGAGAGGGCTTAGCTAGAGGGAGGGTCAGCAGTAGAAGGGGGAGGTAATTCCCAATATCTCACCCTAACAGACGTGAATGCCCTTTTTGAACAAGAAAGGGAAAAGCTCTTGGGGATCCCCAAGCAATTCTCTCGGGATCTCCTCTTCCTAGTAGAGCTCCTCGGCAAGCCCTATCCCAAGGGGTATGAAACCCCAAAATTCCATCCATTTGATAGAAGGAATGGAAGTGTTGTAAAACATGTGAGCAGATTTATTCACACTATGGGTCCCTATGCTGGGGACAAAGAATTATGTTAAAGGGAGTTCGCTAAGTCCTTAGTAGATAGAGCTTATACGTGGTACACCACCTTGAGGCATGGGTCCATCAAGACTTAGGATGAAATGATGGACATATTCTGTGCAAAGTACTACCTAGGTGAAGATAAAGTCACTTTTCAAAGCCTTTAGATGGTGAAGCAAAGGCATGGGGAGAATCCTGTCCAGTTTATCAAAGGATTTGAAGATGTCTCCTTAGATTGTTTTGGGGACCATGAAGAAAAGGAGCTCGTGGAGACTTGCATATCTAACATGCTTTTTGATTACAGGCTTAATTTGGAGAACTTATGCATAACCCAGTTTGCTGATTTGCTGCAAAGAACTAGAAGGATAGCATTAACTATGAAAACAAAGAGGATACCAGTTTCCCAAGCCATGACAGCCTTGGTAGGGGAAAAAAGGAAAAGGCCTGAGGGAAAGGTGACCGAGGAACTGCCTGTGTTCCTATGTATTGCAGAGGAGCTGAACCACGTCCTAGATAAGTGGATTGGAGATGGAGTTTTTAGGCCATTCATTGTGTCAAGACCACCTACTGAAGAGGAGAGGAAGAACCCTTTATTTTGCAGGATCCATAACTATGTCAAACATTCCACCAAGGATTGTTGGACCCTCCGGAGACTTTTTCATAAAAAGCTAAGGGAGGGGACTCTAAAGCTTACCCAGCGAGAACCTGAGGTACAAAAGAACCCTTTGCCCAATCACAAAGGAAAAAGGGGTAGTGGCTGTGATAATTCATAGGAACTCGGCTGATGCAGAAGCGGAAAAGTCAAAGGGATCTTTCCACCCAAACACAGTTAGGACCCTCTAGAAGAACCCCAAGTTTAGGTCCATATTCAACTAGCTGGGGTTTGGACCAGAGGCAAGAAGGATCGCAACAGAATCCCTCATGAGCGTAGCAGTAGACTCAGGGGTGGAGTGTTTTACAGCAAAAACTCATGCGAGTAGAGCTTTCTTGGAAACAACTAATGCAATAACCTTCATGGATGAAGATATGGAGATTGAGTACCCAAACCATCGAAGATCCCTCTATTTGATAGCCACCATAAATGGTGTTCAGGTCAGGAGAGTATTGATAGATATAGGAGCTTCACTCAACCTCATTGTCCTGAGTACCATAGAGGCTATTGGCATAGCTGGCAAGAGGATCCTGGGGCCTCCTGTGAAGATAATAGGATTTGGAAGAGCTACAGAATCTACTGAAGGATATGTGTAGTTAGCCCTAAGGGTAGACCCAATAGTAGCCTTGACTCGGTTCCATGTGATCAACTTAGAGGTTTGAGCTTCCCTCAACCTCATTGCCCTGAATACCCTAGAGGCTGTTGGCATAGCTGGCAAGAGGATCTTGGGGGCTCTTGCGGAGATAACAGGATTTGGAGGAGTTGCAGAATCTACTGAAGGAGATGTGTAGTTAGCCCTAAGGGTAAGCCCAATAGTAGCCTTGACTTGGTTCCATGTGATCAACTCAGAGGTTTCTTACCATATCTTGTTGGGGTGACTTTGGCTCCATATGCACTGCCTAATTTCGTCAACATACCACCAATGTTGAAAGGGAGGCTGAATGGGAGACCCATAAGGATCCTTACCAACCCAAATCCTTCAATCAAGGAGAAGTGAACTTTGTAGAAACTATGTTTTATGATGAGTTAGCAGCAGATGACGAATGTCCCACACTAGGGACCTCGGGGGCACTTGTTTTAGAAGAAGAAGAAGGGGCTAACACCCGCGATCTAAGGGATCTCCTGGATAGGAAGAGGAAAAGGAAGGAGGCCAGTTCCTCAAGATCACGGGAGTGTGTAGTAGTCCTGGAACCTGGAGGCAGGTTGATATATCGCTTATGAAGGTACGCGGGACCTGAATGCACTCTGTAGGAGGGTCCCAGACCACTAGACTACATGATGGCTCAAGAGGAGATCCTAGAGGATGTGGAGAAGGAAGCACAGATTCAACCCAAAAAGGAGCTGGAAGAAGTAAACTTGGGGGCTGACCTAGGACCCCTAAGACCTATTTTTATTAGCAGCCAGTTATCAGCTAAAGGAAAAGGAGCAGTTGGTGGAATTGCTGAAAAGATATGTAGATGTGTATGCATGGACGTATGATGAGATGCTTGGCCTGGATCCCGGGCTGGTGGTCATTCTTTCAATGTAGATTCGGGAACTAAGCCAGTAATCCAACCAGCCATGATTTTCCACACTGAGGTAGATGATCAAATCACTTAAGAAGTCAAGAAGTTGTTGGCAATAGGATTCATCAAGCCTATTCAACACCCTAAATGGCTTTCCAACATAGTTCCCGTGAAGAAAAAGAATGGCCAAATTCGGTGTTGCGTGAATTTTCGCAACCTAAACAAAGCATGTCAAAAGGATGAATTCCTTCTACCCAACATCGATCTCCTCGTAGACTCAGCTGCAGGAAGTTCCATGTTCTCCTTCACAGATGGGTATAGTGTGTACAATTAAATCCAGATGGCTGCCAAGGACACCGAGAAAACAACACTTAAGATCCTGATTGGGAACTTCTATTATACTGTGATGCATTTTGGCCTTAAAAATGCAGGAGTCACGTACTAGCATACCATGACAGCCATCTTCCATATGATGCACCAAGAGATGGAAGATTATGTAGATGATATCGTAGTAAAATCAAAGACTAGGGCAGGACACTTCCAAGTCCTTGAACGACTTTTAAAAAGGTGCAGGATGTACAAGCTGTGCATGAACCCCCTGAAGTGTGCCTTTAGGGTATCCGTTGGAAAGTTCCTTGAGTTCCTAGTACATCATAGAGGCATAAGTGTGGATCCAGCCAAGGCCACTGCAATAGCAACCATGAAGAGGCCCACTACTGTTAGAGAGCTCAAAAGTTTTCTAGGAAGGGTCTCTTACATCAGAAGGTTTGTACCAGGCTTAGCTTCGGTCACCAGTGGATTATCCAAACTGTTGAAAAAGGGAGCTGAGTTCACATGGGGAACTGAACAACAGGAAGCCTTCTAAAGGATCCAGCAGATCATGAACCATCTGCCTACCTTACAAGCACCAGTACGTGGGAGGCCTCTGTTATTGTATTTGGCATCCAATTCTCAGGTAATTGGAGCATTGTTGGCCCAGGAAGATGAAGAAGCGAATGAAAAACCCATTTATTATGTGAGCAGGGCTTTAAAGGTTATGGAAACAAGGTATCCTAAGATAGAGAGAGAGAGCATGTTTGGTGGTAATTTATGCATCTCAAAGGCTGAAATGATACTTTTCAACTAATCAAATTCTCCTAGTGACAAAGTCTCACCCTATAAAAGCCCTCCTTTATCAGCCCTTGTTGATTGGAAGGGTAGCCAAATGGCTGGTACTACTCTCCCAATATGATATAGGCCTAAGGACCCCCAAGGCTGTCAAGAGTCAGGCCATAGCAGATCTGTTAGCCTAGTTCCCTGGGGAAAAGGAGTGCCCACTGAGTGAGGATATCTCGGGAGAAGTGGCAGTGGTAGAGCTCCTAGGAAGAAAGTGGACTATGAGGTTGTTAGGATTAGTGCCCTTAAATCCTATTGTATGATGCTATGTATAATATTAAGTATGACATTATGTATGACTTAATATTGTGTTTAATAAAGTTGTTTTATTATTATCTGAAATAATGGTAACATGAATATTCGGACATTATCATATAGTCCATGAGATGCATAGTATGTGATTTATGTGAAAAGTCACAGAAGTTATAAATCACAAGTTCTTTGTAAACTTAAAATTATAGTTCGTAGTCGGTGATAAAATTGGGCATTTCATCTGCGAAGACTATAACATATCAATTACGATGATTTGTCTTGATCATGGAAGTAGAGACTTCTAGTTGATATATTGATATGTTTTAAGAGTTAAGACATATTGAACTAGACCGCTGTGAGATTTATTATTCTCTTAACGACTGTCAAATGAATAATAAATCTCACGACTTATATATTTACTTGAACTCTTAATCCTGAGAGAATAATGGACCTAATCATGAAGTGTAGGTTGCTTTGATATATCAGGAGTGAGATCTAAAGTAACGGTCAAATCCTCAGTATGTTGGGCAGCCACATTTAGTGTTGATGGAACATATATTCTCAAGATGGAATTCATAGTCTCTTAACAGAGATAAAAAATATTCCCTTGAGATAAGTTTAATGGGTTTGTTATTCAGAATGTTAGACCTAACTACTTTAGTAAACAGTTACTAAAGTATATATTTATGAAATTGGATTTCATAAATATATGATGAATAACTTAAAGGATTAAACCGGGCACTCAAGGATTAAGATGTAGTAATTCACAAAGTGGCAGTCTTCATTCATGACTTTGTATTACTACGAATATTTTATGAAGGGGTTGCATATATAATAAAGTCTTGGGATATAATTTATTTATAAGGCATAGAGTGCAATTATATTTATATAGTGATATTAAATATAATTAATGGTAACTTTGGACTTGTCAAGAGTTGACAGAAAAGCCCAAGGCCCATTGGAGCTAGTGTCTTATTGGTCCATTTTGGTCCCACTCCATGCCACACACTAAAGCCCAATTGGAAAGGCCCAATAGGCCAGCCCAATTAGATAATCAGTTAAATATAAAGGGAGAAACATACAGAATTTTTTATTAAGAAAAAGAGAGACATCATTGTGAAATGGTGTGTATGTGTGAGTGAAGCCACTCAATTATTCTCCCTTGGAAACTGATTGAGAGACCACACTTCTTGGGTGTAAAGTGGAATTAGAGTGAAAATTAAAAGTGTTCCCAAGTACTTCTAATCTTTTGTTTTGAATTTCACCGCACTAAGGTACGCTATCTTGTTCTTAAATTCTAAAATTTTCATAGTGCATGTTATCAATCATGAATGAAATAGATCTATGTTTGTTGCTTCCGCTGTGTGTTTTGTATGAGATACAAAACCATATTTTCCAACAATTGGTATCAGAGCCAGGTTTTCATCTCATGCTTGTATAACATGTGATTGAGTTTTAGAATTTAAGAAAACCGTCATCTTGATGTTTTAATTTTCTGCATTATTGTGTCCTTGAATATGTTCTTTTGTGTAGACATGGTTTGATAATCATTTTTTTATGAATTTATGTTATTAGCGTTGGAATTCATATGCCCATGATTCATATATGTGATATATAAATTGAAGTTCCATAAACTTCTAGATGATTTATATATATATATATATATATATATATATATGCGCCAAGCCATTACAATTAAGATACAGATCCACTCAAGAAAGTAGTTATTGTCCAAGAGAAATTCCTTTTAAAGAATTTCATTGCCAAGGATAACCGTTCATGATGATAACCATTGTATTGCATTGGTTTGTTCGAAATGGATATCTTGGCTACTATGTAAAGGTGTCGTGTCTTAATAGTTGGCTGGATATGGTTATTGAATCTAAGGTTAATAACTGTCATGTGCATGAACCATTTGATTGCACTGGTTGGACTTTCTTGCACCGCTTGGCTATAAAAGACAATTTAATAGTTATTGCCTTGATCGCCATCTTGAAATCATATAGGTTTTCATGCAAGTTATATATAATGTAATAATCCATATATTATATTATATATAATGTAATATGGGTTTATATTACATTATATATATATATATTTATATATATATATATATTAATGCTAGGATTAAAAGTATTCATTTAATGAAATTTATTCCTAATGAGATTAGGATTATGTTTTCAAGGGTTTCTAGCATTAATATGGTTCTTGATCATAAAAACCTTTAATTTAAAACATCTAGTGGGAGAGAGATACAAGGGTTGCATCTCACGGTCTCCATTGTCGGTTCATAGTAGTGTGGAATATATACATTGTTTTTGCCTCGAGCTTAGCATTCCATGCGGAGAGTATTTATTTCATGGCCCTACAAGATTGAAGTTCTTGGTTTATAGTGGTTTGATCAAACACCTTGTCTTAGTCTCGAGCTTTGCATTCCATGTGGAGGGTGTTTTGTATTATGGTACTACAAAATAAGCCTGTTAAGGGGATGAAATGTGGCTACACATGATTCTAGACAATGGTATACACTAGACTAAATATTATAGTATCCTCTATGCTGAGTTCTTACTATCATTATTTAGAGGCCAAATGTATAACGTCATATTATTAGTGTTTGATAAGAGTTATCATGATAGCACTAATAATGAGAATAGTTCTCAATCAATCATAGTATTTTATATTCACTCTATGTTGAGGGATATTGAATATGGGATTGGGTTGTCGTTGCATATATTATATTATGGTTTTATTAAGGTTCCATATTATATGTTTACATGCTAAATTGATAATGTCTAGTTAACTTATTATATTTATGTTTATTGTTTTCAGATTTGAACATGGCATCATTTAGCCCACTTGTTACTATTCTTATTCAAAACAAACTGACTAGATCCAACTATGTTGACTGGAAAAGAAACTTGGACATAGTTCTCACTGCTGAAGAGCGCAAATATGTGCTTACTAAACCTCCCAGCTTTCCTTTATTAGATGCTCCTCCTGAGGAAAAACAACGATATGATCGTTGGCAGAAATCTAATGAGATGGCCAAGTGCTACATCCTAGCATCTATCTCAAATGTTCTACAGCATCAAATGTAGGATGTAGAACTAGCTTTGGACATTATGCTAAGTCTGAAGGAGATGTTTGGTAAGCAAGGCCGTTCTGTAAGGTAAGAAACCATGAGGCAAATCTATAATACCAAAATCGCTAAAGGCGGTTCAGTTAGGGAGCATTGTCTTATAATGATCTCTAATCTGAATACATTGGAGGTTTTAGGTGCTGATATTGATGGAGAATCCCAAGTGGATATGATACTCTAGTCACTATTGGAATCATTTAAGGAATTCAGACTTAACTATAATATGAATAAAAAGATATATACCTTGTCTAAATTAATGAATGAGTTGGTAATGGCAGAAGGCATTCTTGGTACTTCTAGTGTTGATGCTAACATGGCTGAAGCTTCTACTTCTCAACCTAAGTCGAAAGGCAAGGGTAAGAAGAAGAAGAAGAAGGACTTCACCAAGAAAAAGGGTAAACAAATTGCCTTAGGGGTTGCTGACAAAGGAAAGAAGATCAAAGGAAAATGTTTCCATTGTGGTGAGAAAGGACATTGGAAGAGGAATTGTCCAAAATTCAAGGCTGCCAATAATAAGGGTATGAAAAGTTCATTCCTCCTTGAAATATGTTTAGTACAAAATCCCACAGATTCCTAGTGTGTGGATTCAGGTTGTACTAATCATATCTGCAATTCTTTGCGGGGGTTCTAAGAGACCAAAAAGCTTAATGAAGGGGAATTATTTCTTACTTTGGCTGATGGGAGCAGAATTCCAGTTGTAGATGTTGGAGTGTTTAATTTATGTTTTGAATCTAGAGTTCTAATATTGGAAGACTGTTTGTATGTACTTAATGTTCGTAGGAATTTAATTTCTGCTACTTACTTAGGTAAACATGGATATTATGTATCCTTAAAGACAATGTTGTAATAAAGAAGGGTATAGTGTTTATCTGTTCTGGCAATATTGTGGATGGTCTTTATATTTTAACTCCTGATAAGCATGAATTATATAATTCTGAATTAGATAATGACTCTCATGTAAAATCATTAAAGAGAAAGTTTCCTTCTACTAGTGATGCATATCTTTGGCACTTGCGTTTAGGTCATATTAATTCAAACAGAATTCAAAGACTGATCATAGATGGACTTTTAGAGCCTATGGACTTTGATGAATTTCCAGTTTGTGAATCTTGTTTGGAAGGTAAAATGACCAAATGACCTTTTAATGCAAAAGATAGGAGAGCACAAGATTTGCTAGAATTAGTGCATTTAGATGTATGTGGTCCTATGTCAATCCAGGCAAGAGGTGGCTATAAGTATTTCATTACTTTTAATGATGATTACTCTAGATTTGGTTATGTGTACCTAATGAAATGGAAGTCTGAAGCCTTTGAAAAGTTCAAAGAGTTTAGGGCTGAAGTTGAGAATCAATTGGATAAATGCATAAAGGCCATTCGATTTGATCGTGGTGGCGAATACCTTCTTGGGAATTTTAAGGATTACTTAATTGAGAATGAGATTGTATCCCAATTGACTGCACCTGAAACTCCACAACAAAATGGTGTAGCGGAAAGAAGGAATAGGACTCTTTTAGATATGGTTAGGCCCATGATGAGTTATTTGACTCGACCTATTTCTTTTTGGGGATATGCCTTAAACACTGCAATGTATCTTCTGAATTTAGTACCTTCGAAGTCTGTTCCTAAAACACCTGTGGAGTTGTGGAATGGGCATAAGCCTAGTATGAGACATCTCCATATTTGGGGTTGTCAAACACATGTGTTAAAAGGAAAGTTTGACAAGTTACAGTCTAAAACAGAAGTTGTTTTCTTTGTTGGGTATCCAAAAGGAACTGTTGGAGGTTTATTCTATAGTCATAAAGATAATAAAGTATTTGTTAGCACAAATGCCAAATTCTTGGAAAATGACTATATGAATGATTATACTTTTAGAAGTAGAGTTATGTTGGCTGAAATGAATGAACCTATAAATGAACAACCAATGGATGAAATTAGGGATGATGTGGCTGTATTAGATACACCACAAGATACTATTCATGAGATGTCTAGTACACAGGTGCCTCGTCGTAGTGGAAGAATTGTTTAGCCTCCTATAAGATTCATAGGTTTGGGAGAAACTTATGAAGCTATCTCAGAAGATGCTGAATTGGATCCCTACACTTATGAAGAGGCAATGAATGATATAGATGCACATCATTGGGTCCAAGCTATGAAATATGAATTAGATTTCATGTATTCCAATCAAGTTTGGGATCTTGTAGAGGCGCCTAACGACATTAAACCTGTTGGTTGCAAATGGGTTTACAAGAGGAAGAGAGGGATAGATGGAAAGGTTGAAACCTTTAAAGCAAGGCTAGTGGCGAAAGGGTATACACAAAAGGAAGGTATTGATTATGATGAAACCTTTTCTCTAGTAGCAATGCTTAAATCTATCAGAATTCTTTTATCCATTGCTGCTCATTATGATTATGAGATTTGGCAAATGGATGTCAAGACTGCATTTCTCAATGGCAATTTTGAAGAGGAAATCTATATGATGCAATCGGAAGGTTTCATAGCAAAGAACGAAGAGCATATGGTATGCAAGTTGAAAAGGTCCATTTATAATCTTAAGCAAGCATCTAGGTCATGGAACATCAGATTTGATCAAGCAATCAAGTCATTTGGTTTTGAGCAAAATCTTAATCCTATCTATCTTTTTGAAATTCAATTTGACTGTGTTCGTTTAATCTCACGCGGATTCAAGTCTGCCATGCCCGTTTAATCCTATCTATCTTTTCGAGATTCAATTCGACCATGCTAGTTTAATTTCACGCGGATTCAATTCGGCCGTGATCGTTTAATCCTACCCATCTTTTCAAGATACAATTCGACCATGCACATTTAATCTCACACAGATTCAATTCGTTCGTGATCGTTTAATACTATCTATCTTTTCGAGATTCAATTCGGGAGTGCCCGTTTAATCATATATATCTTCTTGAGATTCAATTCGACCATGCTCGTTTAATCTCACGCGGATTCAATTCGGCCATGATCATTTAATCCTATCTATCTTTTCGATATTCAAGTCAACTGTGCTTGTTTAATCCCACACGGATTCAATTTGGTCGTGATCGTTTAATCCTATCTATCTTTTCGAGATTCAATTCGGCCGTGCCCATTTAATCTTATCTATCTTTTTGAGATTCAATTCGACCGTGCTAGTTTAATCTGACGCAGATTGAATTCGGCCATTATCGTTTAATCCTATCAGTCGTTTCGAAATTCCATTCGACCATGCTCGTTTAATCTCATGAGGATTCAATTCAACCATGATCATTTAATCCTATCTATCTTTTCGAGATTCAATTTGTCCATGCTCGTTTAATCTCACAAAGATTCAATTTGGCCAAGATCCTTTAATCCTATCTATCTTTTTGAGATTCAATACGACTGTGTTCGTTTAATCTCATGCGGATTCAAGTCTGCCATGCCCGTTTAATCCTATCTATCTTTTCAAGATTCAATTCGACCGTGCTAGTTTAATTTCACGCGGATTCAATTCGGCCGTGATTGTTTAGTCCTACCCATCTTTTCAAGATACAATTCGACCATGCACATTTAATCTCACACAGATTCAATTCATCCGTGATCGTTTAATACTATCTATCTTTTCGAGATTCAATTCGGGAGTGCCCGTTTAATCGTATATATCTTCTTGAGATTCAATTCGGCCGTGATCGTTTAATCCTACCCATCTTTTCAAGATACATTTAGACCATGCACATTTAATCCCACACGGATTCAATTCGGCCATGATCGTTTAATCCTATCTATCTTTTCGAGATTCAATTCGGCCGTGCCCGTTTAATCTTATCTATCCTTTTGAGATTCAATTCGACCGTGCTAGTTTAATCTGACGCGGATTGAATTCGGCCATTATCGTTTAATCCTATCAGTCGTTTCGAAATTCCATTCGACCATGCTCGTTTAATCTCTTGCAGATTCAATTCAGCCATGATCGTTTAATCCTATCTATCTTTTCGAGATTCAATTTGTCCGTGCTCGTTTAATCTCGCAAAGATTCAATTTGGCCAAGATTGTTTAATCCTATCTATCTTTTTGAGATTCAATATGACTGTGTTCGTTTAATCTCACGCGGATTCAAGTCTGCCATGCCCGTTTAATCCTATCTATCTTTTCGAGATTCAATTCGATCGTGCTAGTTTAATTTCACGCGGATTCAATTCGGCCGTGATCGTTTAGTCCTACCCATCTTTTCAAGATACAATTCGACCATGCACATTTAATCTCACATAGATTCAATTCATCCATGATCGTTTAATACTATCTATCTTTTCGAGATTCAATTCGGGGGTGCCCGTTTAATCGTATATATCTTCTTGAGATTCAATTCGACCGTGCTCGTTTAATCTCACGCGGATTCAATTCGGCCATGATCATTTAATCGTATCTATCTTTTCGATATTCAAGTCAACTGTGCTTGTTTAATCCCACATGGATTCAATTCGGCCGTGATCGTTTAATCCTATATATCTTTTCGAGATTCAATTCGGCCGTGCCCATTTAATCTTATCTATCTTTTCGAGATTCAACCGTGCTAGTTTAATTTCACGCGGATTCAATTCGGCCGTGATCGTTTAGTCCTACCCATCTTTTCAAGATACAATTCGACCATGCACATTTAATCTCACACAGATTCAATTCGTCCATGATCGTTTAATACTATCTATCTTTTCGAGATTCAATACGGGAGTGCCTGTTTAATCGTGTATATCTTCTTGAGAATCAATTCAACTGTGCTCGTTTAATCTCACGCGGATTCAATTAGGCAATGATCGTTTAAACCTATCTATCTTTTCGAGATTCAATTCAACTGTGATCGTTTAATCTCAAATGGATTCAATTTGGTCATGCCCGTTTAATCTTATCTATATTTTCAAAATTCAATTCGGCCATGCTAGTTTAATCTCACGCGGATTGAATTCGGCCATTATCATTTAATCTTATCTGTCGTTTCGAAATTCCATTCGACCATGCTCGTTTAATCTCAAGCGGATTCAATTCAGCCATGGTCATTTAATCCTATCTATCGTTTTGAGATTCAATTCGACCGTGTTCGTTTAATCTCACGTGGATTCAAGTCCGCCATGCTCGTTTCATCCTATCTATCTTTTCGAGATTCAATTCGATCGTGGTAGTTTAATTTCACGCGGATTGAATTCGGCCGTGATCGTTTAATCCTACCCATCTTTTCAAGATACATTTAGACCATGCACATTTAATCCCACACGGATTCAATTTGGCCATGATCGTTTAATCCTATCTATCTTTTCGAGATTCAATTCGGCCGTGCCCGTTTAATCTTATCTATCTTTTTGAGATTCAATTCGACCATGCTAGTTTAATCTGACGCGGATTGAATTCGGCCATTATCGTTTAATCCTATCAGTCGTTTCGAAATTCCATTCGACCATGCTCGTTTAATCTCATGCGGATTCAATTCAGCCATGATCGTTTAATCCTACTAATCTTTTTGATATTCAATTCGACCGTTCTCGTTTAATCTCACGCGGATTCAATTCGGCAATGATCGTTTAAACCTATCTATCTTTTCGAGATTCAATTTAACTGCGATCGTTTAATCTCAAATGGATTCAATTCGGCCACGCCCGTTTAATCTTATCTATATTTTCGAAATTCAATTCGGCCATGCTAGTTTAATCTCACGTGGATTGAATTCGACCATTATCATTTAATCTTATCTGTCGTTTCGAAATTCCATTCGACCATGCTCATTTAATCTCATGTGGATTCAATTCAGCCATGATCATTTAATCCTATCTATCGTGTTGAGATTCAATTCGACCGTGTTCGTTGAATCTCACGCGGATTCAAGTCCGCCATGCCCGTTTCATCCTATCTATCTTTTCGAGATTCAATTTGACTGTGCTAGTTTAATTTCACGCGGATTCAATTCGGCCGTGATCATTTAATCCTACCCATCTTTTCAAGATACATTTAGACCATGCATAAGATTCAACTCGACCATGCTCGTTTAATCTCACACGGATTCAATTCATCCATGATCGTTTAATCCAATCTATCTTTTCGAGATTCAATTCAACTGTTCTCGTTTAATCTCATGTAGATTCAATTCGGCCATGATCGTTTAATCCAATCTACCTTTACGAGATTCAATTCAGCCATGCCTGTTTAATGTTGTCTATCTTTTTGAAATTCAATTCGACCGTGCTCGTTTATTCTCAGGCGGATTCAATCCAGCCACGATTGTTTGATCCTATCTATCTTTTCGAGATTCAATTCAACCATGCTAGTTCAATCTCACGCGGATTCGATTCGGCCATGCCCATTTAATATTATCTATCCTTTCAAGATTCAATTCAACCGTGCTAGTTTAATCTCACGCGGATTCAATTCGGCCATGATTAATTAATCCTATCTATCGTTTCGAGATTCAATTTGACCTTGCTCGTTTAATCTCACGCGGATTCAATTCAGCCATGATCGTTTAATCCTATCAATCTTTTCTAGATTCAATTCTACCATGCTAGATTAATCTCACACAGATTCAATTTGGCCATGATCGTTTAATCCTATCTATCTTCTAGAGAATCAATTCGACCGTGCTCGTTTAATCTCACGCAGATTCATGTCGTCCATGCCCGTTTAATCCAATCTATCAATTCGATATTCAATTCAACCGTGCTGGTTTAATCTCATGCATATTCAATTTTGCCATGATCGTTTAGTCCTACCTATCTTTTAAAGATTCAATTCAACCGTGCACGTTTAATCTCTCGTGGATTCAATTCGGAAATGATAATTTAATCCAATCTAAATTTTGGAGATTGAATTCAGCCATGCCAGTTTAATCCAATCTATCCTTTTGAGATTTAATTAGACAGAGCGCGTTTAATCTCACGCGGGTTCAATTCGGCCATGATCGTAAAGATGGTCCCAAGACCACTAGACTTGGTTAAATTCATATTCGAATCTTGATCATTGGGATTGAAGAGTATGGTGACATATTGGTGTTGATGAAATTTAAGAACAATTAGATGGTCAGATTGAGAGAACATAGCCATATAGTATACAACACATGTCCATCGCGCGACATCTTTAAATTTGAAATTTAACCATTGGATTCGAAGAGTGCAATGAAAGGTTCATTCTAGTAAATTATGGTCACAATCAAATGGTTGGATTTAGAGAAATGTGCGGTCAAAGTTTAGTTAAAGTTGGTCAAACCCGGTCAAACTTAATAGATGGTCTTGAGACCACTAGACTTGGTGAAATTCATATTCGAATCTTGATCATTGGGATTGAAGAGTATGGTGACATATTGGTGTTGGTGAAATTTGAGAACAATTGGATGATTAGATTAGTTTAATCTCACACGGATTCAATTCGGCCGTGATCGTTTAATCCTCTCTATCATTTCGAGATTCAATTCGACCTTGCTCATTTAATCTCACGCGGATTCAATTCAGCCATGATCGTTTAATCCTGTCAATCTTTTCTAGATTCAATTCCATAGTGCTAGTTTAATCTCACACAGATTCAATTTGGCCATGATCGTTTAATCCTATCTATCTTCTAGAGAATCAATTCGACCGTGCTCGTTTAATCTCATGCGGATTCATGTCATCCATGCCCGTTTAATCCTATCTATCAATTCGATATTCAATTCCGCCGTGCTAGTCTACTCTCACACGGATTATATTTGGCCATAATCGTTTAATCCTACGTATCTTTTAAAGATTCAATTCGACCGTGCACATTTAATCTCACGCGGATTCAATTCGGCCGGTAGCTAAAAAAAATGTAAAAAGTGAATAATTGAAAATACAATAAATAATAATAATTGCAAAGGGGGAAAATAATTAAAATATAGGGTAACCAACTAACCATGTTGATAATAAGATAAGTCACTTGAAATGATGAGAAGACAATTTTTTTTTTTTTTTTAAAGAAGAGGAAATTCAAATTAAAAAAAAATAAAAATAAAAAATAAAAAAGAAAGATAAAAGATTCAAGAATGAATCGACTTGCAAAATAAGCCTACATACAAAATGAATCAAGGATTCACATGATGAACTTCTCTCTTCTACTCACAAGGCGAGTTGTCTCACCTAAATTCGTGTTAATGGTTTCATCCTATAGTGAGTTTTGGACTTGATCAAGTGTGGTGAATGGTTGATGTGTATATCATTCACCGAAGTGGCCAAAACTTGTCATGAGAACTTTAGAAAGACTCAAGAAAACTTAAGAATAAATGAAAATTCAACATATCAAAAATATTAAGTAATTTAAAAATTCAAAAACAAAATATAGGGTCATAAAGAGAAATATGACATTTAGGGAGAAACTTACAAAAATCCATAAATTCATGGAAAAAATCAAATTTACATGAGAATTGAGATCTAAAATTCATACGAACTCAAGAAAATTCAAAGAATAGAATAAAATCCGTTAGGATCAAAAGAACCAAAAATTACAACCAAAAATTGAAATGGGTTGATCAAGGTAGATAATGATGAATCTTTTAATAAATTTCTTGATAAATAGAAAATGATTGATCTCTTGATGAAATTCTTGAATGATGGTTTTCTTGATAGATAAATGATTTTCTAGGCAAATCGATGATGAATTTTTTAAACAAGTTAGTCAAGTCGATCGACAGTCAATACAAGGATTCAAGAATAAATTTCTTCGGGCTCATGTATAGCCTTCCCTTTGAGATCCCTGAGTGTAATCTGACTTCTTCCAAGCTTAGACACGCAGCCCTCCCCTTAAGGTCCAAACGTGTTACCTCACTTCTTTTAAGCTCAGACATGTAGCAAGGAACCTTGAGGTCCATACATGTGACCTCACTTCAGGCTCAAACGTGTGACATTGCTTCTCCCAGCCTAGACATGTAACATTCCCCTTGGGGTCCATATGTATCTCATTTCTCAGGCTCAAATCAGTACAAATCATCAATCATAGTTTGAAGATGTAGAACCTAAAATAAGAATAGTAGAAATTTCAAATAAATAAAAAAAGGGAAAAAATCAGGTAAGCGACCTTAATTAGTTCGTTGAGCTATGAATAAACCCAACATTTTGGGACTAAGGCTTAGCGGTGACAGTGGAGCTAAAAAAACCCAGCTTCCATGTCCATTTAATAAACACTTTGTTTAGGCTCCTCTAAACTTCTTTTGTGTGCTAAACATTTAGCTTGTACATATAGGTCTGATTCTCTTAGCACAAAATCCAATTCTACTAAAAAGAAAGAAAGGTGTAGATTGCATTGTAAGACAAGTTACAATCCTTTGTTCTGCTCTAGTCTGTGTGGTCCAGAAACACACCTACAGAGAAGGTACAAAAGTAGAAAAGCGAAAACATCCTACTCTACTCTCAAATCAATTCATCTGTCTTTATGTATGGAATATGTATTTGCTGTTAGTAGTATGTATTGCTGCTGATGGTGATGACCTGGTTGAGATCTTCTCTATGGATCTACTCTTTTGTTGTAGGTATAATTCTGCTATACATTTAGAGAATTTTCTTCCTTCTATATGCTTCTCTACTTCTCTGCATAGATAAACAAACATGAATATCCTGATCATAAAGAAACCGTTTTGACTATAAATCTGCAAATTGTAGCTTTTTTATATGATAGCATTCGAGAAACAAAGAAATCTCTTACCCTAGCAAAGTCTATCCCTGCTGCCATGTTGACCCTTATTATAAAACCTACATGGCAAAAGCTTCAAGCCAATAAAAAACCTAAGGCAAAAATATATATCTCAAATTGAATCAACCACCTTACACTCTTATGGGTAATAGCAGGAGAAAACCTTTCTTTTCAAGCTTCAATTCGACCGTGCAAAATTTAATCTCCTAACGGATCCAATTCGGCCATGATCATTTAATCCGATATATCTTCTCGAGTTTCAATTCGACCATACTCGTTTAATCTCATGTGAATTCTATTCGACCATGATTGTTTAATCCAGTTTATATTCACGAGATTTAATTTGGCCATGCCGGTTTAATCCTGTCTATCTTTTTGAGATTCGATTTGAACGTGCTCATTTAATCTCACGCAGATTCAATTCAGCCATGATCGTTTAACCCTATCTATCTTTTCAAGATTCAATTAGACTGTGCACATTTAGTCTCACGCGGATTCAATTCGGTCCTTATCGTTTAATCCGATCTATCTTTTTGAGATTCAATTTGACCATGCTTGTGTAATCTCACGTGGATTCAATTCGGCCATGATCGTTTAATCCTACCTATCTTTTCTTGATTTAATTCGACCGTGCACGTTTAATCTCATGCGGATTGAATTCGGCCATTATCGTTTAATCCAATCTATCTTTTTGAGATTCAATTTGACCGTGCTCGTGTAATCTCACGCGGATTCAATTCGGCCATGATCGTTTAATCCTACCTATCTTTTCAAGATTTAATTCGACCGTGCACGTTTAATCTCACGCGGATTAAATTCAGCCATTATCGTTTAATCCGATCCATCTTTTTGAGATTCAATTCGACCGTGCTCGTGTCATCTCACGCGGATTCAATTCGGCCATGATCGTTTAATCCTACCTATCTTTTCAAGATTTAATTCGACCGTGCACGTTTAATCTCACGCGGATTGAATTCGGCCATTATCGTTTAATCCGATCTATCTTTTTGCGATTCAATTCAACTGTGCTCATGTAATCTCACGCGGATTCAATTCGGCCATGATCATTTAATCCTACCTATCTTTTCAGGATTTAATTCGATCGTCCACGTTTAGTCTCACGCGGATTGAATTCGGCCATTATTTTTTAATCCGATCTATCTTTTCAAGATTCAAAGTGACCATGCTCGTTTAATCTCGCATGGATTCTGTTTAGCAAAAATCGTTTAATCCTATCTATCTTTTCAAGCTTCAATTCTGCCATGCCCGTTTAATCCTATCTATCTCTTTGAGATTCAATTTGACTGTGCTCGTTTAATCCCACGCGGATTCAATTCGGCCTTGATCGTTTAATCTCACCCATATTCAATTCAGCCTTGATCGTTTAATCTCACGCAGATTCAATTTGGCCATGATCGTTTAATCCTATCTATCTTTTCGAAATTCAATTCAACTGTGCTCGTTTAATCTCACCAGGATTCAATTCGGCTATGCCCGTTTAATCTTATATATATTTTCGAGATTCAATTCAACCGTGCTAGTTTAATCTCACACGAATTGAATTCGGCCATTATCGTTTAATCCTATCTATCGTTTCGAAATTCCATTTGACTATGCTCGTTTAATCTCATGCGGATTCAATTCAGCCATGATCGTTTAATCCTATCTATCTTTTCGAGATTCAAAGTGACCATGCTCATTTAATCTCACACGGATTCTTTTTAGCAAAGATCATTTAATCCTATCTATCTTTTCGAGATTCAATTCAGCCATGCCCGTTTAATCCTATCTATCTTTTTGAGATTCAATTCGACCGTGCTTGTTTAATCTCACGTGGATTCAATTCGGCCTTGATCGTTTAATCTCACACGGATTCAATTCGGCCTTAATCGTTTAATCTCACGAGGATTCAATTCGGCCATGATCGTTTAATCCTATCTATCTTTTCGAAATTCAATTCAACTGTGCTCGTTTAATCTCACAAGGATTCAATTCGGCCATGCCCGTTTAATCTTATCTCTCTTTTCTAGATTCAATTCAACCGTGGTAGTTTAATCTCACGCGGATTGAACTCGTCCATTATCATTTAATCCTTTCTGTCGTTTTGAAATTCGATTCGACCATGATCGTTTAATCTCATGCGGATTAAATTCGGGCATGATCGTTTAATCCTATCTATCTTTTCGAGATTCAATTTGTTCGTGCTCGTTTAATCTCACACGGATTCAATTTGGCCATGATCGTTTAATCCTATCTATCTTTTTGAGATTCAATTTGATCGTGTTCGTTTAATCTCACGCAGATTCAAGTCGGCCATTCCCGTTTAATCCTGTCCTTGTTTTCGAGATTCAATTCGACTGTGCTAGTTTAATCTCACACGGATTCAATTCTGCCATGGTCATTTAATCTAATCTATCTTTTCGAAAATCAATTCGACCATGATCGTTTAATTTCAAGCGGATTCAATTCGGCCTTGATCCTTTAATCTCACACGGATTCAATTCGGCCTTGATCGTTTAATCTCACACGGATTCAATTTGGCCATGATCGTTTAATCCTATCTATCTTTTTGAGATTCAATTTGACCGTGTTCGTTTAATCTCACACAGATTCAAGTCGGCCATTCCCGTTTAATCCTGTCCATGTTTTCGAGATTCAATTCGACCGTGCTAATTTAATCTCACGTAGATTCAATTCGGCCTTGATCGTTTAATCCTACCTATCTTTTGATGATTCAATTCGCCATGCTCATTTAATATCACACGGTTTCAATTCGGCCATGGTCGTTTAATCCTACCTATCTTTTCGAGATTCAATTCGACGGTACTAGTTTAATCTCACGCGGATTCAATTCGGTCATGATCGTTTAATCCTACCTATCTTTTCAAGATTCAATTCGACCGTGCATGTTTAATCTCACACGTATTCAATTCGGCCATGATTGTTTAATCCGATCTATCTTTTCGTGATTCAATTGGACCGTGCTCATTTAATCTCACATGGATTCTATTCAGCAATGATCGTTTAATCCTATCTATCTTTTCGAGATTCAATTTGGCCATGCCCGTTTAATCCTATCTATCTTTTTGAGATTCAATTCGACCGTGCTCGTTTAATCTCATGCGGATTCAATTCAACCATGATCGTTCAATCCTAGCTATCTTTTCAAGATTCAATTTGACCATGCACGTTTAAACTCACGCGGATTGAATTCGGCCATTATCATTTAATCTGATCTATCTTTTTGAGATTCAATTCGACCGTGCTCGTGTAATCTCACGCAAATTCAATTCGGCCATGATCGTTTAATCCTACCTATCTTTTCAAGATTTAATTCGACTGTGCACGTTTAATCTCACGCGGATTGAATTCGGCCATTATCGTTTAATCCGATCTGTCTTTCCGAGATTCAAAGTGACTATGCTCATTTAATCTCGCACGGATTCTATTTAGCAAAAATCGTTTAATCCTATCTATCTTTTTGAGATTCAATTCGACCATACTAGTTTCGTCTCACGCGAATTCCATTTGGCAATGATCGTTTAATCCTATCTATCATTTCAAAATTCCACTCGACCACGCTTGTTTGACCTCACGCGGATTCAATTCAACCTTGATTGTTTAATCCCATCAATCTTTTCGAGATTCAATTTGTCTGTGCTCGTTTAATCTCACATGGATTCAATTTGGTCCTTATCGTTTAATCCTATCTATATTTCCGAGATTCAATTCGACAACATTCATTTAATCTCTTGTGGATTCAAGTCGGCCATGCCCATTTAATCCTATCTTTCTTATTGAGATTCAATTTGACTGTGCTAGTTTCATCTCACGTAGATTCAATTCGGCCATGATCGTTTAATCCTATCTATTATTTCAAAATTCCACTCGACCATGCTCGTTTGACCTCACGCGCATTCAATTCAGCCTTGATCGTTTAATCCCATCAACCTTTTCGAGATTCAATTTGTCCGTGCTCGTTTAATCTCACACGGATTCAATTTGGCCTTTATTGTTTAATCCTATCTATCCTTTCGAGATTCTATTCGACCGTATTCATTTAATCTCTTGCGGATTCAATTTGGCTATGCCCGTTTAATCCTATCAATGTTTTCGAGATTCAATTCGACCGTGCTAGTTTAATCTCATGCGGATTCAATTCGGCCGTGATCGTTTAATCCTACCTATCTTTTGATGATTCAATTCGCCGTGCTCATTTAATATCACACGGATTCAATTCGGACCTGGTCGTTTAATCCTACCTATCTTCTCGAGATTCAATTCGACCGTGCTTGTTTAATCTCACGCGGATTCAATTCGGCCACGATCGTTTAATCCTACCTATCTTTTCAAGATTCAATTCGACCGTGCACGTTTAATCTCACACGTATTCAATTCGGCCATGATTGTTTAATCCGATCTATCTTTTCGTGATTCAATTGGACCATGCTCATTTAATCTAACACGGATTCTATTCAGCCATGATCGCTCAATCCTATCTATCTATTCAAGATTCAATTCGACCGTGCACGTTTAATCTCACGCAGATTGAATTCGGCCATTATCGTTTAATCCGATCTATCTTTTTGAGATTCAATTCGACCGTGCACGTTTAATCTCATGCGGATTGAATTCGACCATGATCGTTTAATCCTACCTATCTTTTCAAGATTCAATTCGACCGTGCACGTTTAATCTCACGCGGATTGAATTCGGCCATTATCGTTTAATCCGATCTATCTTTTCAAGATTCAATTCCGCCATGCCCGTTTAATCATATCTATCTTTTTGAGATTCAATTCGACCGTGCTCGTTTAATCTCACGCGGATTCAATTCAGCCTTGATCGTTTAATCTCACACGGATTCAATTCGGCCTTGATCGTTTAATCTCACGTGGATTCAATTCCGCCATGATCGTTTAATCCTATCTATCTTTACGAGATTCAATTCAACTGTGCTCGTTTAATCTTACAAGGATTCAATTCGGCCATGCCCGTTTAATCTTATCTCTCTTTTCTAGATTCAATTCGACTGTGGTAGTTTAATCTCACGTGGATTGAATTCGGCCATTATCGTTTAATCCTTTCTATCGTTTCGAAATTCCATTCGACCATGCTCGTTTAATCTCATGCAGATTCAATTCAGCCATGATCGTTTAATCCTATCTATCTTTTCGAGATTCAATTTGTCCGTGCTCGTTTAATCTCACACGGATTCAATTTGGCCATGATCGTTTAATCCTATCTATCTTTTTTTGATTCAATTTGACCGTGTTCGTTTAATCTCACGCAGTTTCAAGTCGGCCATTCCCGTTTAATCTTGTCCTTGTTTACGAGATTCAATTTGACCGTGTTAGTTTAATCTCACACAGATTCAGTTCGGGCATGGTCATTTAATCTAATCTATCTTTTCGAGAATTAATTCGACCATGATTGTTTAATCTCACGTGGATTCAATTTGGCCTTGATCGTTTAATCCTACCGATCTTTTCGGTATTCAATTCGGTCTGCTCATTTAATCTCACACGAATTCAATTCGGCCATGATCTTTTAATCCGATCTATCTTTTCGAGATTCAATTGAACCGTGTTTGTTTAATCTCATGCGGATTCAATTCGGCCATGATCGTTTAATCCTATCTATCTTTACGAGATTCAATTCAAGCATGCTCGTTTTGTCTCACACGGATTCAATTCGGCCAAGACCGTTTTATCCTATCTATCGTTTCGATATTCAATTCGACCGTGCTAGTTTAATCTGACGTGGATTCAATTCGGCCATGATTGTTTAATGCGATCTATCATTTCGAAACTCCATTCGACCGTACTCATTTCATCTCATGCGGATTGAATTCATCCATGATCGTTTTATCCTATCTATCTTTTCGAGATTCAATTTTTCTGTGCTCGTTTAATCTCATACAGATTCAATTTGGCTATGATTGTTTAATCCTATCTAACTTTTTGAGATTCAATTTGACCGCGTTCGTTTAATTTCAAATGGATTGAAGTCCGCCATGCTCGTTTCATCCTATCTATCTTTTCGAGATTCAATTTGACCATGCTAGTTTAATTTCACGTGGATTCAATTCGGCCGTGATCGTTTAATCCTACCCATCTTTTCAAGATACAATTCGACCATGCACATTTAATCTCACTCGGATTCAATTCGGCTGTGATCGTTTAATGCTTTCTATCTTTTCAAGATTCAATTCGGGCGTGCCCGCTTAATCCTATCTATCTTTTTGAGATTCAATTCGACTGTGCTCATTTATTCTCACGCAGATTCAATTCGGCCATGATCATTTAATCCTATCTATCTTTTCTATATTCAATTCAAATGTGCTCGTTTAATCTCACACGGATTCAATTCGGCCATGCCCGTTTAATCTTATCCATATTTTCAACAATTAATTCAGCCGCGCTAGTTTAATCTCATGCGGATTCAATTCGGCCATTATCTTTTAATCCTATCTGTTGTTTCGAAATTCCATTCGACCATACTCGTTTAATCTCATGCGGATTCAATTCAGCCATGATCGTTTAATCCTATCTATCTTTTCGAGATTCAATTTGTCCGTGCTTGTTTAATTTCACACAGATTCAATTTGGCCATGATCGTTTAATCCTATCTATCTTTTTGAGATTCAATTCGACCGTGCTAGTTTAATTTCACTTGGATTCAATTTGGCCGTGATCATGTAATCCTACCTATCTTTTCGAGATACAATTCGACCATGCACATTTAATCTCACACGGATTCTATTCAGCCATGATCGTTTAATCCTATCTATCTTTTCGAGATTCAATTCGGTCATGCCCGTTTAATCATATCTATCTTTTTGGGATTCAATTCGACCGTGCTCGTTTAATGTCACACGGATTTAATTCGGCCTTGATCATTTAATACTATCTATCTTTTCGAGATTCAGTTCAACTGTGCTCGTTTAATCTCACACAAATTCAAGTCAGCCACACCCGTTTAATCCTATCCACATTTTCGAGATTTAATTTGACCTTGCTAGTTTAATCTCACGCGGATTCAATACGGCCATGGTCGTTTAATCCGATCAATCTTCTCGTGATTCAATTCGACCAAGGTCGTTTAATCTCACGTGGATTCAATTCGGCATGATCGTTTAATCATACCGATCTTTTCGATATTCAATTAGACAATGCTCGTTTAATCTCACACGAATTCAATTCGGCCACGATCGTTTAATCCTATCTATCTTTTCGAGATTCAATTCAACCATGCAAGTTTAATCTCGCGCGGATTCAATTCGGCCATTATCGTTTAATCTGACCTATCTTTTAAAGATTCAATTGGACTGTGAACATTTAATCTCCCATGGATTCAATTCGGCCATGATCATTTAATCAAATCTATATTTTCGAGATTCAATTCGGCCATGCCCATTTAATCCTGTCTATCTTTTTGAGATTCAATTCGACTGTGTGCGTTTATTCTCATGCGGATTCAATTCGGCCATGATCGTTTAATCCTACCTATCTTTTCAAGATTCAATTCGATTGAGCTCATTTAATCTCACAAGTATTCAATTCGGCCATGATCGTTTAATCTGATCTATCTTTTCGAGATTCAATTCGACCATGCTCATTTAATCTCGCGCGGATTCAATTCAGCCATGATCGTTTAATTCTATCTATCTTTTCGAGATTCAATTCAACTATGCTCGTTTAATCTCACAGGGATTCAATTCGACCATGCCCGTTTAATCTTATCTCTCTTTTCTTGATTCAATTTGACCGTGCTAGTTTAATCTCACACGAATTCAATTCAGTCGTTATCGTTTAATCCAATCTATCATTTCAAAATTCCATTTGACTATGCTCGTTTAATCTCACGCGGATTCAATTCAACCATGATCGTTTAATCCTATCTATCTTTTCGTGATTCTATTTGTCTGTGCTCGTTTAATCTCACACGGATTCAATTTGGCCATGATTTTTTAATCCTATCTGTCTTATCGAGATTCAATTTGACCGTGCTAGTTTAATCTCACATGGATTCAATTCGGCCCGGTTCGTTTAATCCTACCTATCTTCTCAAGATTCAATTCGACTGTGTGTTGGGATTTGTGCCCTTAAATCCTATTGTATGATACTATGTATGATATTATGTATAACATTATGTATGATATTATGTATGACATTATGTATGACTTAATATTGTGTTTAATAAAGTTGTTTTATTATTATCTAAAATAATGGTAACATTAATATTCAGACATTATCATATAGTCCATCAGATGCATAGTATGTGATTTATGTGAAAAGTCACAGAAGATATAAATCACAAGTTCTTTATAAACTCAAAATTGTAGTTCGTAGTCGGTGATGAAATTGGGCGTTTCATTTGCGAAGACTATAACATATCAACTAAGATGATTTGTCTTGATCATGGAAGTGGAGACTTCTAGTTGATATGTTGATATGTTTTAAGAGTTAAGACATATTGAACTAGACCGCTGTGAGATTTATTATTCTCCTAACAACTGTCAATTGAATAATAAAATCTCACGACTTCTATTCATATGAACTCTTAATCCTGAGAGAATAATGGATCTGATCATGAAATGTAGGTTGCTTTGATATATCAGGAGTGAGATCTAAAGTAACGGTCAAAACCTCAGTATGTTGGGCAACCACATTTAGTGTTGATGGAACATATATTCTCAAGACGGAATTCATTTTCTCTTAACGGAGATACAAAATATTCCCTTGAGATAAGTTTAATGGGTTTGTTATTCAGAGAGTTAGGCCTAACCACTTTAGTAAGACTAAAGTATATATTTATGAAATTGGATTTCATAAATATATGATGAATAACTTAAAAGGATTAAACCGGGTACTCAAGGATTAAGATGTAGTAATCTACAAAGTGGCAGTCTACATTAATGACTTTGTATTACTACAAATATTTTATGAAGGAGTTGTATGTACAATAAAGTCTTGGGATATAATTTATTAATGAGGCCTAGAGTGCAATTATATTTATATAGTGGTATTAAATATAATTAATGGTAACCTTGGACTTGTCAAGAGTTGACAGAAAAGCCCAAGGCTCATTGGAGCTAGTGCTTATTTGTTCCCTTTTGGTCCCACTCCAAGCCACATATATTAGAGCCCAATTGGAAAGGCCCAAAAGGCTAGCCCAATTAGATAATCACTTATAAGGAGAGAAACATACAGAATTTGAAAGAACATGAATTGGTATGTATGTGAGTGTTAGACACTCTTTTCATTCTCTCTAGAACATACACATATAACTGATTGAGAGACCACACATCTTGGGCATCAAGTGGAATTGGAGTGAAGATTGAAAGTATTCCCAAGTACTCTTCATCTTTGGTTTTGAATTTCACCGCATCAAGGTACACTCTCTTGTTCATAAATTCTGAAATTTACATAGTACATGTTATCAATTGTAAATGAAGTAGATCCGTTAATTTTCCGTTGCGTACATGCATTTTTCCATCAAATGGTATCAAAGCGGTCTTCATTTTGAATCTGTATAACATGTTTTGTGAGTTTTGGAATTAGAGATAATAGTTTCATGATGTTAGAAGATTATATAGGTATTTAATCTTCTGCATGGTTATTGAAACTATGGTTTGATGAAAACTAATATTAATGTTATGATGTTGTTTAAATTTGAATTTAAGTATGTTAAATTGAACTTTAAGGCTATAGCATCAATGGAATTCAGTTTTGATATCAAATTCTATCTATCATGTTCATATGATGTTTATATATTCATGAAAACCGTTGAAAAACTGTTTAGAGTTTCCCTTCAAAAACTGAAAACACAGGTTTTTCGCGGGTTAGCTTCCCGCGAAGTTACTCGCGAATAATGCCTCTGAAGCACAAAACTTTTCGCAGGTAAGCCTTACTCGCGAAACAGTAGCGAAAGTTTCTGTCTGAATTTTGTATTTTCACAAAACTTTTCGCAGGTAAGCTTTACTAGCGAAACAGTAGCGAGACAGTAGTGAAAGTTTCTGTCTAATTTTGTGTTTTCACTATTTCATTTTCGCGGGAAGAGTTTAGTCGCGAGATACTCGCGAAAATGCCATTGAAGGGAATTTTGAAAATTTTTTTTTTATGTATTTTCAAATGTTTAAAGTGCAAGGTTGTGTGTAATTAGATTATGCATGTTTTAAAACTAAAAACCTTTCTTTTAAAATATCTAGTGGTAGAGAGATACAAGGGTTGGATCTCATGGCCTCCATTGTCGGTTTATAGTAGTGTGATTAATCACCTCGCCTTGGCGTAAATGCCTTGTTCCCTTCGGAGGGTGTTTAATTCATGGTACTACAAGTTAAACTTCTTAATGATGGATGAAGTTTGTTTTTACATTGAGAACGACCATGCTTCCGTGGAGTTACTTGGTGATTCACATTGATTCTAGGCAATGGTGTACACTAGACTACGTATAATGTTAACCTCCCTTCGGAGCTATGTCATTATTACTTAGAGGCTGAAGGAAAAACGGCAAATTATTTTTGTTTGGTAAGAGTTACCATGATAGCATTAATAATGAGAATAATTCTCGCTTGATCATAGTGATTGGTATGACCTCGCTTCCGAGGAATATTAATTGCGGGATTGGGTTGTCGTTGCATATATTATATTATGGTTTTATTAAGGTTTCATGCTATATGTTTATATGCTAAATTGATAATGTCCAGTTTATTTATTATATTCATGTTTATTATTTTCAGATTTGAACATGGCATCATTTAGCCCACTTGTTACTATTCTTAATCAAAACAAACTAACTGGATCTAACTATGTTGACTGGAAAAGAAATTTGGACATAGTTCTCACTGTTGAAGAGCACAAATATGTGCTTACTAAACCATGTCCTAGCTTTCCTTCATTAGATGCTCCTAATGAGATGGCCAAGTGCTACATCCTAGCATCTATCTCAAATGTTCTACAGCATCAAATGCAGGATGTAGAACTAGCTTCAAACATTATGCTAAGTTTGAAGGAGATGTTTGGTGAGCAAGGCCGTTCTGCAAGGCAAGAAACCATGAGGCAAATTTATTAGAAGACTGTCTATATGTACCTAATGTTCGTAGGAATTTAATTTCTGCAATTTATTTAGGTAAACATAGATATTGTGTTATCCTTAAAGACAATGTTGTAATAAAGGATAAAGTGTTTATCTGTTCTGGCAATATTGTGGATGGTCTTTATATTTTAACTCCTGATAAGCATGAATTATATAATTTTGAATTAGATAATAACTCTCATGTAAAATCATTAAAGAGAAAGTTTCCTTCTACTAATGATGCATATCTTTGGCACTTGCGTTTGGGTCATATTAATCCAAACAGAATTCAAAGACCGATCAAAGTTGGACTCTTAGAGCCATTGGACTTTGATGAATTTCCAGTTTGTGAATCTTGTTTGGAGGGCAAAATGACCAAACGACCTTTTAATGCAAAAGGTAGAAGAGCCCAAGATTTGCTCGAATTAGTTCATACAGATGTTTGTGGTCTTATGTCAGCCCAAGCAAAAGGAGGTTATGAGTACTTCATCACTTTTACTGATGATTACTCAAGATATGGTTATGTGTACCTAATGAAACGGAAGTCCGAAGCCTTTGAAAAGTTCAAAGAATTTAAGGCTGAAGTTGAGAATCAATTGGGTAAACGCATAAAAGCCATTTGATTTGATCGTGGTGGCGAATACCTTCTTGGGGATTTCAAGGATTACTTAATTCAAAATGGGATTGTATCCCAATTGACTGCACCTGGAACTCCCCAACAAAATGGTGTAGCAGAAAGAAGGAATAGGGCTCTTTTGGAAATGGTTAGATCCATGATGAGTTACTCAACTTTGCCGATTTCCTTTCGGGGCTATGCCTTAAATACAGCAATACATCTTTTGAATTTAGTTCCATCAAAATCTATTCCCAAAACACCCATGGAGTTGTGGAGTGGACGTAAGCCTAGTATGAGATACCTCCACATTTTGGGATGTCCAGCACATGTGTTAAAAGGGAAGCCTGATAAATTGGAACCAAAATCAGAAGTATGTTTGCTTGTGGGTTATCCAAAAGAAACTAGGGGTTATTTGTTCTATAGTCGTAAAGATAACAAAGTTTTTGTTAGCACAAATGCTAAATTCTTGGAAAATGACTATATGAATAATTTCACTCCTAGAAGTAGAGTTGTGTTGGCTGAAATGAATGAATCTGTAAATGAACAACCAATTGATGAGATTAGGGTTGATGTGGATGTATTAGATACACCACAAGATACTACTCATGAGATGTCTAGTACACAGGTGCCTCGTCGTAGTGGGAGGATTGTTAGGCCACCTATAAGATTTATAGGTCTGGGAGAAACTTATGAAGCTATCTCACAAGCTGGATATATAGATAAGGTTCTAGAACGGTTTAGCATGCAAAACTCCAAGAAAGGATTACTTTCTTTCAGACATGGAGTTCCTCTGTCTGATGACCAAAGGCCTAAGACTCAAGAGGAAGAAAATATAATGAGACAAGTTCCTTATGCTTCTGCAGTAGGAAGTCTCATGTATGTCATGCTTTGTACTAGACCAGATATCTGCTTTAAAGTTGGCATGGTCAGCCGATATCAATCAAATCCAAGACCAAAACATTGGCAAGCTGTAAAGCATATTCTCAAGTATCTACGCAGAATGAGAGATTATATGCTTGTTTACCGGTGTGAAGATTTGATTCCCATTGGCTATACAGATTCAGACTTTCAATCAGATCTAGATTTTAGAAAATCCACACCAGGATGTGTATTCACCTTGGGAGGTGGAGCCATAACTTGGAAGAGTGTAAAGCAATCTTGTATTGCGGACTCCAC
Organism: Notholithocarpus densiflorus; assembly: GCA_030021035.2. Classification (NCBI taxonomy): domain Eukaryota; kingdom Viridiplantae; phylum Streptophyta; class Magnoliopsida; order Fagales; family Fagaceae; genus Notholithocarpus; species Notholithocarpus densiflorus. The sequence continues at coordinate 1,854,684 of JARYZH020000007.1, forward strand.
TATGGAGGCAGAATATGTTGCTGCTTGTGAAGCAGCAAAAGAAGCTATCTGGCTCAAGAAATTCCTTTATAACCTTGGTGTAGTGAGAATGGAGCAAGTTCCAATTACATTGTTTTGTGACAATAGTGGAGCAGTTGCACAATCTAAATATACAAGGAATCACAAGAAAGGAAAGCACATTGAGAGGAAGTACCACATCATTCGAGATATTGTTGCTTGTGGAGATGTGGTGGTAGCAAATATTGAAAGTGCAAATAATCTAGCAGATCCATTTACCAAAGCCTTGCCTCAAAGGACTTTCGAGTCACATTTGGAGAGAATGGGAGTTAGATTAGTGCACAATAGTCTTTAGGGCAAGTGGGAGATTGTTGAGATTAGTGCCCTTAAATCCTATTGTATGATGCTATGTATGATATTATGTATAACATTATGTATGATATTATGTATGACATTATGTATGACTTAATATTGTGTTTAATAAAGTTGTTTTATTATTATCTAAAATAATGATAACATGAATATTCGGACATTATCATATAGTCCATCAGATGCATAGTATGTGATTTATGTGAAAAGTCACAGAAGATATAAATCACAAGTTCTTTGTAAACTAAGAATTGTAGTTCGTAGTCGGTGATGAAATTGGGTGTTTCATCTGCGAAGACTATAACATATCAACTAAGATGATTTGTCTTGATCATGGACGTGGAGACTTCTAGTTGATATGTTGATATGTTTTAAGAGTTAAGACATATTGAACTGGACCGCTGTGAGATTTATTATTCTCCTAACGACTGTCAATTGAATAATAAATCTCACGACTTCTATTCACATGAACTCTTAATCTTGATTGAATAATGGACCTGATCATGAAATTTAGGTTGCTTTGATATATCAGGAGTGAGATCTAAAGTAACGGTCAAAATCTCAGTATGTTGGGCAACCACATTTAGTGTTGATGGAACATATATTCTCAAGATGGAATTCATATTCTCCTAATGGAGATACAAAATATTCCCTTGAGATAAGTTTAATGGGTTTGTAATTCAGAGAGTTAGGCCTAACCACTTTAGTAAGACTAAAGTATATATTTATGAAATTGAATTTCATAAATATATGATGAATAACTTAGAAGGATTAAACTGGATACTCAAGGATTAAGATGTAGTAATCTACAAAGTGGCAGTCTACATTAATGACTTTGTATTACTCCGAATATTTTATGAAGGGGTTGCATGTACAATAAAGTCTTGGGATATAATTTATTAATGAGGCCTAGAGTGCAATTATATTTATATAGTGGTATTAAATATAATTAATGGTAACTTTGGACTTGTCAAGAGTTGACAGAAAAGCCCAAGGCCCATTGGAACTAATGTCTTATTTATTCCCTTTTGGTCCCACTCCAAGCCACATATATTAGAGCCCAATTGGAAAGGCCTAAAAGGCTAGCCCAATTAGATAATCAGTTATAAGGAGAAAAACATATAGAATTTGAAAGAACATGAATTGGTATGTATGTGAGTGTTAGACACTCTTTTCATTCTCTCTAGAACATACACATATAACTGATTGAGAGACCATACATCTTGGGCATCAAGTGGAATTGGAGTGAAGATTAAAAGTATTCCCAAGTACTCTTTATCTTTGGTTTTGAATTTCACCGCATCAAGGTACACTCTCTTGTTCATAAATTCTGAAATTTACATAGTACATGTTATTAATTGCGAATGAAGTAGATCCGTTAATTTTCTACTGCGTACATGCATCTTTCCAATCTCAGGCAGATTAAACGTACTTATTTCATCTCACGCGGATTCAATTCAGCCATGATCGTTTTATCCTATCTATCTTTTCGAGATTCAATTTGTCTGTGCTCGTTTAATCTCATACGGATTCAATTTGGCTACGATCGTTTAATCCAATCTAAGCTTTTGAGATTTAATTCGATTGCGTTCGTTTAATCTCACATGGATTCAAGTCTACCATGCCCGTTTCATCCTATCTATCTTTTCGAGATTCAATTCGACCGTGGTAGTTTAATTTCACGCGGATTCAATTTGGCCGTGATCGTTTAATGCTATCTATCTTTTCGAGATTCAATTCGGGAGTGCCCGTTTAATCCTATCTATCTTTTTGAGATTCAGTTCGATCGTGCTTGTTTAATCTGACTTGGATTCAATTCGGCCATGATCATTTAATCCTATCTATCTTTTCGATATTCAAGTCAGCTGTGCTCATTTAATCTCATACGGATTCAATTCGGCCATGCTCGTTTAATCTTATCTATATTTACGAGATTCAATTCGACCATGCTAGTTTAATCTCACGCGGATTGAATTCGGCAATTATCATTTAATCCTACCTATCGTTACGAAATTCCATTCGACCATGCTCGTTTAATCTCATGCGAATTCAATTTAGCCATGATCGTTTAATCCTATCTATCTTTTCGAGATTCAATTTTTCTGTGCTCGTTTAATCTCACACGGATTCAATTTGGCCATGATCATTTAATCCTATCTACCTTTTTGAGATTCAATTTGACCGTGTTCGTTTAATCTCACGCGGATTCAACTCTGCCATGCCTGTTTCATCCCTGATCTTTCTTTTCGAGATTCAATTCAACCATGCTAGTTTAATTTCACGTGGATTCAATTCGGCCGTGATCGTGTAATCCTACCTAACTTTTCGAGATTCAATTCGACCATGCACATTTAATCTCGCACGAATTCTATTTAGCCATGATTGTTTAATCCTATCTATCTTTTCGAGATTCAATTCGGCCATGCCCGATTAATCCTATCTATCTTTTTGAGATTCAATTCGACCGTGCTCGTTTAATCACACGCGGATTCAATTCGGCCTTGATCATTTAATCCTATCCATCTTTTCAAGATTCAGTTCAACTGTGCTCGTTTAATCTCATGCGGATTCTAGTCGACCACGCCCATTTAATCCTATCCACGTTTTTGAGATTCAATTTGACCTTGCTAGTTTAATCTCACACGGATTCAATTCGGCCATGGTCGTTTAATCCGATCTATCTTCTCGAGATTCAATTCGACCATGGTCGTTTAATCTCACGTGGATTCAATTCGGCATGATCATTTAATCATACCGATCTTTTTGATATTCAATTTGACAAAGCTCGTTTAATCTCACACGAATTCAATTCGGCCATGATCGTTTAATCCTATCTATCTTTTCGAGATTTAATTCAACCGTGCTTGTTTAATCTCATGCGGATAGAATTCGGCCAAGATTGTTTAATCCTATCTATCTTTTTGAAATTCAATTCGAGCGTGCCCGTTTAATCTCACATGGATTCAATTCGACCGTGATCGTTTAATCCTATCTATCTTTTCGAGATTCAATTCGGCCGTGCCCGTTTAATCCTATCTATCTTTTCGAGATTCAATTCGGCCGTGCCCGTTTAATCCTATCTATCTTTTTGAGATTGAATTTGATCGTGCTCATTTAATCTCACAAAGATTCAATTCGGACATTATCATTTAATCCTACCTATCTTTTTGAGACTCAATTCAATTGTGCTCGTTTAATCTCACACAAATTCAATTCGGCCATGCCCGTTTAATCTTATCTATATTTTTGAGATTCAATTTGACCGTGCTAGTTTAATTTTGTGCGGATTGAATTCGGCCATTATCATTCAATCCTATCTGTCGTTTCGAAATTCCATTCACGGATTCAATCCAGCCATGATCGTTTGAACCTATCTATCTTTTCGAGATTCAATTCAACCGTGCTCGTTTAATCTCACGTGGATTCAATTCGGCCATGAACGTTTAATCCAATCTATCTTTTCGGGATTCAATTCGACCGTGCTCTTTTTATGTCACAGGGATTCAATTCGGCCATGATCGTTTAATCCTATCTATCTTTTTGAGATTCAATTCGAACGTGCTCGTTTAATCTCACACGAATTCATGTCATCCATGCCCATTTAATCTTATCCATCTTTTCAAGATTCAATTTGACCGTGGTAGTTTAATCTCACGCGGATTCAATTCGGCCTTGATCGTTCTAAAATTAAATTCAACCGTGCTCGTTTAACCTCACGCAAATTCATTCAGCCATGATCGTTTAATCCTATTAATCTTTTCGAGATTTAATTCGACAGTGCTAGTTTAATCTCATGCGGAGTCAATTCAGCCAAGATCATTTAATCCAACCTATCTTTTAAAGATTCAATTCGACCATGCACGATTAATCTCCCATGGATTCAATTCGGCCATGATCGTTTATTCCAATCCATATTTTCCAGATTCAATTCGGCCATGCCCTTTTAATCCTGTCAATCCTTTTGAGATTCAATTCGACCATGCGCGTTTAATCTCACGCGGATTCAATTTAGCCATGATCGTTTAATTTGACCTATCTTATCAAGGTTCAATTCGACCTAGCTCATTTAATCTCACACGGATTCAATTCAGCCATGATCGTCTAATCGTATCTATCTTTTCGAGATTCAATTCGATCGTGTACATTTAATCTCTCATGGATTCAGTTCAGCCCTGATCGTTTAATCAAATCTATATTTTCGAGATTCAATTTGGCCATGCTCGTTTAATCCTGCCTATCCTTTTGAGATTCAATTCGATTGTGCTCATTTAATCTCACGCGAATTCAATTTGGCCATGATTGTTTAATCCGGCCAATCTTATCAAAATTCAATTTGACCCTACTCATTTAATCTCACACAAATTTAATTCAGCCATGATCGTTTAATCCTATCTATCTTTTTGAGATTCAATTCAACTGTTCTCATTTAATCACACGCGGATTCTATTCGGCCATGACCGTTTAATCCAATCTATCATTTCGAGATTCGAGTCAGCCATGCTCGTTTAATCCTGTCCATCTTTTTGAGATTCACTTTGACTGTGCTTGTTTCATCTCATGCAGATTCAATTTGGCCATGATCGTTTAATCCTATCTATCTTTTGGAGATTCAATTCAACCGTGCTCGTTTAATCTCACGCAGATTCAATTCAGCCATGGCTATTTAATCCTATCTATCTTTTCAAGATTTAATTCAACCGTGCTAGTTTAATCTCACACGGATTCAATTCGGTCAGGATCGTTTAATCCTATCTATCGTTTCAAAATTCCATTCAACCATGCTCAATTAATCTCCCACGGATTTAATTCAGCCATGATCGTTTAACAATATCTATCTTTTTAAGATTCAATTCGACCATGCACGTTTATTCTCATGCAGATCCAATTCGGCCGTGATCGTTTAATACTACCTTTCATTTCAAGCTTCAATTCGACCGTGCAAAATTTAATCTCCTCGCGGATCCAATTCGGCCTTGATCATTTAATCCGATCTATCTTCTCGAGATTCAATTCGACCGTACTCGTTTAATCTTACGTGAATTCAATTCGGCCATGATTGTTTAATCCAATTTATATTCACGAGATTCAATTCGACCATGCTCGTTTTATCCTGTCTATCTTTTTGAGATTCGATTTAACCGTGCTTATTTAATCTCATGCGGATTCAATTCAGCCACGATCGTTTAACCCTATCTATCTTTTCGAGATTCAATTTGATTGTGCGCATTTAATCTCATGCGGATTCAATCTGGCCATGGTCGTTTAATCCTATCTATCTTTTCGAGATTCAATTCGACCGTGCACATTTAATCTCACGCGGATTCCTTCAGCCATGATCGTTTAATCCTATTTATCTTTTTGAGTTTCAATTCGACTGTGCTTGTTTAATCTCACACGGTTTCAAGTCGGCCATGTGTCACGCCCCAAACCCGAAAGGGTTCAAAGCATGAAAGACCGAGCCTTCAAGAGGTATTGTAGTGATTTTTTTTTTCCATTTGATAAATTAAATAAATATATTGATATCTCCATAATACAAACTACAAATCATGTGTCTCCAAATACACTTAACAATCCAACGTTCCAAATAAAATAAACACAAAGTCAATATCCTCTCTAAGGTATGCAACCTCAATAGAAAATCTAGGCTTACCACGCCCAAGGCTAACAAACCTCAAGTATCCAACCTCCAATAGAATTAACTATGATCTCGTTGAACTTTGCAAGATTGAGTCATCAACCATTAATGGCCCAGGTCTCCCAATTTAATATAGCACTCCAATCACCACCAATAAATTAAGCTCCATTCTCAATGTGTAGCTAATATATCTGAAAAATTGTTGGAGATTGGGATGAGCTAAAACCCAGTAAGTAGCATAATTAATGGGGTGGGGGTAATGCAAGTTTCATGATAATGAGCGTTTTACAAAACATGCCATAATTTGGAAAATCAATTTCATTAACAACACGACAAGAATGATAAGAATAATATAGCACCAAGCTTTCAAAAATAACTATGAAACTATATTTTATTCACTGTGAGCCATAAAAATATCCAATACCATTATCGTTTAATCCGATCTGTTATTTCAAAATTCCATTCGACTATGCTCGTTTAATCTCACGCGGATTCAATTCAACCATGATCGTTTAATCCTATCTATCTTTTCGAGATTCAATTTGTCTGTACTCGTTTAATCTCACACGGATTCAATTTGGCCACGATTGTTTAATCCTATCTATCTTATCGAGATTCAATTCGACCGTGCTAGTTTAATCTCACGTGGATTCAATTCGGCCCGGTTTGTTTAATCATACCTATCTTCTCAAGATTCAATTCGCTCGTGCTCATTTAATCTCACACGGATTCAATTCGGCCATGGTCGTTTAATCTGATCTATCTTTTCGCGATTCAATTCGACCAAGCTCATTTAATCTCACGTGCATTCAATTCCGCCATGACCGCTTAATCCTACCTATCTTTTCGATATTCGATTCGACTATGCTTGTTTAATCTCACGTGAATTCAACTTGGCCATGATCGTTTAATCCTATCTATCTTTTCAAGATTCAATTCAACCGTGCTTGTTTAATCTCACGCGAATTTAATTCGGCCATGATCGTTTAATCCTATCTATCTTTTCGAGATTCAATTCAACCGTGCTAGTTTCATCTCACGCGGATTCAATTCGGCCATGATCGTTTAATCCTATCTATCATTTCGAAATTCCACTCGACCATGCTCGTTTAACCTCACACGGATTCAATTCAGCCTTGATCATTTAATCCCATCTATCTTTTCGAGATTCAATTTGTCCGTGCTCGTTTAGTCTCACACGGATTCAATTTGGCCCTTATCGTTTAATCCTATCTATCTTTTCGTGATTCAATTCGACCGTATTCATTTAATCTCTTGCGGATTCAAGTCGGCCATGCCCGTTTAATCCTATCTATGTTTTCGAGATTCAATTCGACTGTGCTAGTTTAATCTCATGCGGATTCAATTCGGCCATGATTGTTTAATCCTACCTATCTTTTGATGATTCAATTCGCCGTGCTCATTTAATATCACACGGATTCAATTCGGCCATGGTTGTTTAATCCTATCTATCTTTTCGAGATTCAATTCGACCGTGCTAGTTTTGATGGAAAAATACATGTTTGTATCACATTCAAAATATACACAGCGGAAAATTAATGGATCTACTTCATTCGTAATTGATAACATGTACTATGTAAGTTTCAGAATTTAAGAACAAGAAAGCATACCTTGGTGCGATGAAATTCAAAACAAAAGATTAGAAGTTCTTGGGAACACTTTTAATCTTCACTCCAATTCCACTTGATGCCCAACAAGTGTGGTCTCTCAATCAGTTTCCAATGAGAGAATAGGAGAGTGTCCAACACTCACATACAAACCATTTCATTCCTTATGTAATCTTAATGAAAACCACTATGAAAGTCTTATGAAAACCTTCATCTTAACCTTATGAAATTCTATATGTTTCTCTCCTTATATATATAACTAATTATCTAATTGGGCTAGCCTTTTGGGCCATTCCAATTGGGCTCTAGTATGTGGCTTGGAGTGAGACCAAAAGGGAACAAATAAGACTCTAACTCCAATGGGCCTTGGGCTTTTCTATCAACTTTTGACAAGTCCAAAGTTACCATTAATTATATTCAATAACACTATAAGAATATAATTGCACTCTAGGCCTTATTAATAAATTATATCCCAAGACTTTATTATACATACAACTCCTTCATTAAAATATTCGTAGTAATACAAAGTCATGAATGTAGACTGCCATTTTGAAGATTACTACATTTTAATCCTTGAGTACCCGGTTTAATCCTTTATGTTATTCATCATATATTTATGAAATCCAATTTCATAAATATATATTTTAGTAACTCCTTACTAAAGTGGTTGGGCCCAACACTCTGAATAACCAAACCCATTAAACTTATCTCAAGGGAATATTTTATATCTCCGTTAAGAAATTATGAATATTTTATATGTTCCATCAATACTAAATGCGGTTGCCCAACATACTGAGGTTTTGACCGTGACTTATAGATCTCACTCCTGATATATCAAAGCAACCTACATCTCATGATCAGGTCCATTATTCTCTCAAGATTTAGAGTTGATGTAAATAGAAGTCGTGAGATTTATTATTCATTTGACAGTCATTAGGAGAATAATAAATCTCACAGCGGTCCAGTTCAATATGTCTTAACTCTTAAAACATATCAACATACCAACTAGAAGTCTCCACTTTCATGATCAAGAAAAATTATCTTAGTTGATATGTTATAATCTTTGCAGATGAAACACCCAATTTCATCACTGACTATGAACTAAAATTCTGAGTTTACAAAGAACTTGTGATTTATATCTTCTGTAACTAAATCACATAAATCACATACTATGCATCTCATGGACTAAGATACTGTCCCATTAGTTCATTTATAGATACTCTCACATAATTAAACAATTTAATTATTTATGACATGCCAATAAATTGGATTTTAGAGCATAAACCCCAACAATCTCCCACTTGCCCTTAAAGACAATTTACCATATATTTGACACTTATCTCCCTTTAGAGTAATTCATAGTCACTCTAAGGCAAGGTTTGGAAACAAGTTACAGCCAAATTTATTGCATAAATTATCTTTTCTACTACTACTTCTCAAGTACTCATATCTCTCTTAGGATGTGACTAGTCTTTCCCAAGTACTTTATATCAAACTGGATTAGACAACAAAAATTCTATTGATGACAATAACTCTACATCATTCTAAATGATTAGAATGTCATCAACATACATTAAGAGATTTATTATTCTATATAGCTTTACACACATAAGGCCTTTTAGTACTTGATCAAAATCAAACAATTTGATTGCTTGATCAAAGATGATATTTTATGATTCATATGCTTGCTTTAGTCCATAAATGAAATTTAAGCAACTTGCATACTAAGCACTACCGGTTCTTTGCTTTGTACAAGTCTAGTTACATTATATAGATGTCTTCCTCAAGATTGCTACTAAAAGAAGCTTTCTTGATATCCATTGCCATATTTCATCCAAATGAAATATAATGGATAAGAGAATCTAGATAGAGTCAAACTTGACTATTGGTGAAAAAATCTTTTCATAATCGAACCATTTCTTTCTGAATAAATCTTTCGCCACTAGTCTTGACTTTGAAGGTTTGCACCTTCAAATCTATCATTCTCATTTTTCTTGTAGACCTATTTGAGAACAATAGGCTTAATGCCACTAGGCGCCTCTACAAGTTCTAGACTTTAAATAGAATCTAATTCTATTTACATAATTTTGATTCAGTAATCCATATTCATATCATCTATTGCCTCTACGTAGGACCGAGGATCAAATTCATATCCTTGTGGAATGACTTCAAAAGTTTACTCCAAAAGTATGAATTTATTTGGTAATTGACAATCCTCCCACTACAATATTGTACCGGTGTACTAGCTATATATCTAGAATAATGCCTTGTGGTGTATCTAATACAACCATCTCATTTCTAAATGTTTTTTATAGTTGTCTTACAACAAATTCTAACATTTTGCTTCTAGAACATTTCTACGTTTAGCTTTAAGATCATTTACATAGTCATCATCAAGAAACTTTGTATTTGTACTTTACAAACACCTTGTTTTCTTTATGACTACCAAAATAATCTTCTGCAATTCCTTTTGGATACCCATCATAATTACACATTTTTCTACCTTTTGATTTCAATTTGTCAGACTTCCTCTCTAGCACAAGTGCTGGATATCTCTAAAAGTGGAAGAATCATATACTAGGTTTTCACCCATTCCACAATTTGACAAATGTCCTAGGAACAAACTTTTGAAATCAATTTTAGAAAATGTACAGTAATACATAGAGTATATCTCTAAAAGAAATAAGCAAATGGAAATACTTATCATGTACTTTACTATTCCTAAAAGAGTCTTATTCCTCCTTCTTGTATGCACTAACTTAAAAAAGTCATTGAAACTATATTCCTTTACAATAAAGGAGCCCTAGATCGTATTATCCTCTAAATAGAATTCATAGATTGGGAATATAACAAAATAATGGTTCTAAAAGCCCATCTTTCACCAATCTTGAATATCATTTAGATTAACAAGATCTAGTCTTAAGTGCCAAAACATACAATACCAAAGGATGGAAACTTTCTCTTTAAAAAGTAAAACATGTAAATCTCCATCTAGAAAACAATCATGGACAACGCTTAGCTTTACCAAAACAAAAACACTTTCTTTTTGGTCATTCTATTGAGTCTAATTTCCTTTTGGCAACTACTAGGGCAACTAGCTTGTCCAACAGTTTGGAATTTTAATTCCTCTTCTTACCACCCTTACCTTTCGGTCTAGGCTAAGAATTTGAATTAAATCACATTGATTCTAGCTTTAGCTTTTAGGATGTCTTCTGTTGCATATAACTCACTCATCAATTCAGATAATATAAAAAGAATTTATTTTCAAAACAATCTGAATTGATCAAATGATTCTAACAATCTAAATTTATTTTCACTTCGGCCATGCCCGTCTAATCCTCTCTATCTTATTGAGATTCAATTCGACCGTGCTCGTTTAATCTCACAAGTATTCAATTCGGCCATGATCGTTTAATCCTACCTATCTTTTCAAGATTCAATTCGGCCATGATCGTTTAATCCTATCTATCTTTTCAAGTTTCAATTCGGCCATGCCCATTTAATCTTGTCCATCTTTTTGAGATTCAATTCGACCGTGATCGTTTAATCTCGCGCGGATTCAATTCAGCCAGGATCGTTTAATTCTATCTATCTATTCAGCCATGATCGTTTAATTCTATCAATCTTTTCGAGATTTAATTCAATTGTGCTCGTTTAAACTCACAAGGATTCAATTCAGCCATGCCCGTCTAATCTTATCTCTCTTTTCTAGATTCAATTCGACCGTGCTAGTTCAATCTCACGCAGATTCAATTCGGCCATTATCGTTTAATCCGATCTGTCATTTCAAAATTCCATTCGACTATGCTCGTTTAATCTCACGTGAATTCAATTCAACCAGGATCGTTTAATCCTATCTATATTTTCGAGATTTAATTTGTCTGTGCTCGTTTAATCTCACACGGATTCAATTTGGCCATGATTTTTTAATCCTATCTATCTTTTCGAGATTCAATTCGACCGTGCTAGTTTCATCTCACGCAGATTCAATTCGACCATGATCGTTTAATCCTGTCTATCATTTTGAAATTCCACTCGACCATGCTCGTTTGACCTCACGTGGATTCAATTCAGCCTTGATCGTTTAATCCCATCTAGCTTTTCGAGATTCAATTTGTCCGTGCTCGTTTAATCTCACACGGATTCAATTCGACCGTGCACGTTTAATCTCTCACAGATTCAATTCGGCCATGATCGTTTAATCCAATCTATATTTTAGAGATTCAATTCGGCCATGATCGTTTAATCCTATATACTTTTTCAAGATTCAATTTGACCGTGCCCGTTTAGTCTAACGCGGATTCAATTCGGCCTTGATCGTTTGATCCTACTTATCTTTTGAAGCTCCAATTCGACTGTGCTAGTTTAATCTCACACAGATTCAATTCAGCTGTGATCGTTTAATCCTATCTATCTATTCTAGATTCAATTCAACCGTCCTCGTCTAATCTCACGAGGATTCAATTCGACCATGATCGTTTAATCCGACCTATTTGTTCGAGATTCAATTCGACCATGCTGGTTTAATCTCACACGGATTCAATTCAGCCGTGATCGTTTAATCCTATCTGTCTATTCTAGATTCAATTCAACCGTCCTTGTCTAATCTCATGCGGATTCAATTCGGCCACGATCGTTTAATCCAGTCTATCTTTTCGAGATTCAATTCAGCCATGCCCGTTTAATGCTGTCTATCTTTTTGAGATTCAATTCGACCGTGCTCATTTAATCTCACGCGGATTCACCGGCCACGATCGTTTGATCCTATGTATCTTTTCGAGATTCAATTCAACCTTCTCGTTTAATCTCACGCGGATTCAATTCGGACATGCCCATTTAATCTTATCTATCTTTTCAAGATTCAATTCGACCGTGGTAGTTTAATCTCACGTGGATTCAATTCGTCCTTGATCATTTAATCCTATCTATCGTTTCTAAATTAAATTCGACCGTGCTCATTTAATCTCATGCGGATTCAATTCAGCCATGATTGTTTAATCCTATCAATCTTTTCGAGATTCAATTTGACCATGCTAGTTTAGTCTCACGCGGAGTCAATTCGGCCATGATCATTTAATCCTACCTATCTTTTAAAGATTCAATTCAACCGTGCGCGTTTAAACTCTCACGGATTCGATTCGGCCATGATCGTTTATTCCAATCCATATTTTCCAGATTCAGTTCGGCCATGCCCTTTTAATCCTGTGTATCCTTTTGAGATTCGATTCGACCGTGCGCGTTTAATCTCACGTGGATTCAATTCGGCCATGATCGTTTAATCCGACCTATCTTATCAAGATTCAATTCGACCTAGCTCGTTTAATCTCACACGGATTCAATTCAGCCATGATCGTTTTATCGTATCTATTTATTTGAGATTCAATTTGAATGTGCACGTTTAATCTCTCATGGATTCAGTTCGGCCATGATCGTTTAATCAAATCTATATTTTCGGGATTCAATTCTGCCATGCCCGTTTAATCCTGTCTATCCTTTTCAGATTCAATTCGACTGTGCTCATTTAATCTCACGCAAATTCAATTCGGCCATGATTTTTTAATCCGACCTATCTTATCAAGATTCAATTTGACCCAACTCGTTTATTCTCACACAGATTTAATTCAGCCATGATCGTTTAATCCTATCTATCTTTTTGAGATTCAATTCAACTGCGCTCGTTTAATCTCATGCGGATTCAGTTTGGCCATGACTGTTTAATCCAATCTATCTTTTCGAGATTTGATTCGGCCATGCCCGTTTAATCCTGTCCATCTTTTTGAGATTCACTTCAACCGTGCTTGTTTCATCTCACGCAGATTCAATTCGACTATGATCGTTTAATCCTATCTATCTTTTGGAGATTCAATTCAACTGTGCTCGTTTAATCTCACGCAAATTCAATTCAGCCAGGACTATTTAATCCTATCTATCTTTTCAAGATTCAATTCAACCGTGCTAGTTTAATCTCACACGGATTCAATTCGGTCAGGATCGTTTAATCCTATCTATCGTTTCGAAATTCCATTCAACCATGCTCAATTAATCTCCTACAGATTTAATTCAGCCATGATTGTTTAACAATATCTATCTTTTTTAAGATCCAATTCGACCATGCACGTTTATTCTCACGCAGATGCAATTCGGCCATGATCGTTTAATACTACCTTTCTTTTCAAGATTCAATTCGACCATGCAAAATTTAATCTCCACGTGGATCCAATTCGGCCATGATCATTTAATCCGATCTATCTTCTCGAGATTCAATTCGACCGTACTCGTTTAATCTCACGTGAATTCAATTTGGCCATGATTGTTTAATCCAATTTATATTCACGAGATTCAATTTGGCCATGCCCGTTTAATCCTATCTATCTTTTTGAGATTCGATTTAATCGTGCTCATTTAATCTCATGCGGATTCAATTCAGCCATGATCGTTTAACCCTATCTATCTTTTCGAGATTCAATTCGACCATGCGCATTTAATCTCACGCGGATTCAATCCGGCCATGGTCGTTTAATCCTATTCATCTTTTCGAGATTCAATTCGACCGTGCACATTTAATCTCACGTGGATTCCTTCGGCCATGATCGTTTAATCCTATCTATCTTTTTGAGATTCAATTCGACTGTGCTTGTTTAATCTCATGCAGTTTCAAGTCGGCCATGTGTCACATCCCAAACTCGGAAAGGTCCAAAGCATGAAAGACCGAGCCTTCAAGAGGTATTGTCGTGATTTTTTTTCCATTGGATAAAATAAATAAATATATTGATATCTCCATAATACAAACTACAAATCATGTGTCTCCAAATACACTTAACAATCCAACATTCCAAATAAAGTAAACACAAAGTCACTATCCTCTCTAAGGTATGCAACCTCAACAGAAAATCTAGGCCTACCACGCCCAAGGTTAACAGACCTCAAGTATCCAACCTCCAATAGAATTAATTATGATCTTGTTGAACTTTGCAAGATTGAGTCATCAACCATTAATGGCCCAAGTCTCCCAATTTAATATAGCACTTCAATCACCACCAATAAATTAAGCTCCATGCTCAACATGTAGCTAATATATCTGAAAAACTGTTGGAGATTGGGATGAGCTGAAGCCCAGTAAGTAGCATAATTAATGGGGTGGGGGAAATGCAAGTTTCATGATAATGAGCGTTTTACAAAACATAATATAATTTGGAAATTTTCATTTAATTTATGCAAAATCAATTTCATTAACAACACGACAAGAATGATAAGAATAATATAGTACCAAGCTTTCCAAAATAACTATGAAACTATATTTTATTCACTGTGAGCCATAAAAATATCCAATACCATTTCATAACCTAGAAACCTCACCCAAGGTGCCACAAAGACGGAAATGTCACTAAGACGTCATACCGCCACAGACAGGTCGAAACCCAAACACACTAGCATCATATGTACCTCTTTTGGCATGTGGTCTATTGGCGCTGCCTAGCCTCACCCATACCCTCAAGGATTTACCTATCCCTCCATGGGCAGCAGGGGATAACGCTCCTTGTAGTGCCTCTTTTGCATGTGGTCTTTTGGCCCTACCTAACCTCACCCACACACTCAAGGATTTACCTCTTCCCCCATGAGCAGCAGGGAATGACGCGTCACACAGTACCCCTTTTGCATATGGTCTTTTGGCCCTATGGGCAGCAGCCTCACCCACACACTCAAGGATTTACTTGTGTCATGCAAAGTGAGAGCCTCCAACTTGGCTTATCGTCATGAAGACGTGGTAATCACATGTCACAAAGACGTCGTCACAAAGACGGGGTAATCACCAACATCATAGCACAAGGGCAAACCCACATCAAAAGCTCACAAGTTAAATGTATTCAAATACATAATTTACTTCCAAGTAGTTTCATAAGATATTTCAATAACCAAATATCCACAATATTCTCAAGGTCCTCAAAACTATTTCTTGTCAAAATATTTTGCATCAATTTCCCAAAATAATACAATTTAAGACAAACGTCTTTAGTATTTCCAAATAATACTATAATTCCATGAAATCCACTATCAAATGAATTCAAGGATACTTTTCTTTTCCATGCTAAATATTCATGCATTTCCCCATATGCAAATATTAAACATGATGCATTTTTCATATATAATCACATATAGTAGGGTCACAACACAACTCTTTTAGGAAACATAGTTTCAAGAATTATTTTCCAAAATGTATTTAACCCAAAATAACATTTATGCAACATGATTATTTTCCAAAATCCCATTAAAAAGCTACTTACCTTAGCAGTCCAATCCAAATTTACCTCAACCGGGCACCACATTCAACCAATCAAGTTACTAGTTCCATCACCAAGTACCTTGGAACCTAGAAGCACAAGTATCAAGCCTATTAATAATAAGGTCTACTACAAAATTACGCTATCAAATCTGTCTCCATAAATCGGAAAGGATTTTCTCAAAAATAAAACCTAAGGCCCTAAAGCCTAGCTTGACCATCCCAAGCAAGTACCCCTACCCAAACGGGAACCGAACAAGCATCCAAGAAACTTATAGTGCTGACACAACCAAAACATTTTAGATTCATTACCGCAATAATGTGCATCATAAGATAATATAGCATACTCATGAATCTCTTTGGGTACTAAATAATATATTTAAGCTAAGATAAGATCAACCAAGGTTTGGGATTAATTCCACAATTTTTCAGCGTTTTAGTCTTACTTTCAGATTCAGTACATAGCAGGGCAGCCATTTTTGTAAAACTTTTTTGGTCAATTAAAATTTATCCGATTAATTCAAAACTTTAAGGGAACATTTCCCCATATGTATACAATGTACCACAGAAAATTCAGCCCAAAACGATTTTTCTGTAATTTATTAAAAATCATGCATTGTGGCTGACTCAAATCTGTCATGACAGCTTTAGAAAATTGCTATAGTTGTAAGCCTAGCCCAAATTATTTGTAAATTTACTCACATTAAAACCACCAGATTTAAAGCATATTAAAAACAAGGAATCAAACCCAAAATCTCATATAAACAACTTATCAAACACTTGGTACGCAACAAGCAAATGCCCACATTCACATATGTCAAAGTCACTCAAATGCAAAGGAAACACGCTCTAAAATCAACTCACATCAACATATGCAACAACAAGACCCATCTAGTTGATCTAGCAAACCAACCATCAAATACCCATTAGAAAACAAATCAACCAAAAACCTTTTATCAAAGCAAAAACTCTCAAATGATATGAAATTTTCGGATTTTAACAAAACCATTGCTACCTAAATCATCTTAACCCTTTAATCTTCCATTATTCAACAAAACCCATCAAGTATTCACCATAATAATCATTAAATAGCAAAACCCAAAGGATTTCATAGAAGAAACCGAGATAAAAGTTAAGATTTTTACCTTGGGTTTAATCCACTCCAAAATCTCACACGGATTCAATTCAGCCATGATCGTTTAATCCTATCTATCATTTCAAGATTCAATTCGACCATACTCATTTAATCTCACGCGAATTCAATTCGGCCATGATTGTTTAATCCAATCTATATTTACGAGATTCAATTGGGCCATGCCTGTTTCAACTTGTCTATCTTTTTGAGATTCGATTTGACCGTGCACATTTTGTTGGGGTTTATGCCCCAAAATCCAATTTATTGGCATGTCATAAATAATTAAATTGTTTAATTATGTGAGACTATCTATAAATGAACTAATGAGACATTATCTTAGTCCATGAGATTCATAGTATGTGATTTATGTGAAAAGTCACAGAAGATATAAATCACAAGTTCTTTGTAAACTCAAAATTTTAGTTTGTAGTCGGTGATGAAATTGGGCGTTTCATTTGCGAAGACTATAACATATCAACTAAGATGATTTGTCTTGATCATGGAAGTGGAGACTTCTAGTTGGTATGTTGATATGTTTTAAGAGTTAAGACATATTGAACTGGACCGCTGTGAGATTTATTATTCTCCTAACGATTGTCAAATGAATAATAAATCTCACGACTTCTATTTACATCAACTCTAAATCCTGAGAAAATAATGGACTTGATCATGAGATGTAGGTTGCTTTGATATATCAGGAGTGAGATTTATGAGTCACGGTCAAAACCTCAGTATGTTGGGCAGTCGTATTTAATGTTGATGGAACATATATTCTCAAGATGTAATTCATAATCTCTTAACGGAGATATAAAATATTCCCTTGAGATAAGTTTAATGGGTTTGGTTAATCAGAGTGTTGGGCCCAACCATTTTAGTAAGGAGTTACTAAAGTATATATTTATGAAATTGGATTTCATAAATATATGATGAATAACGTAAAGGATTAAACCGGGTACTCAAGACTTAAGATGTAGTAATCTTCAAAGTGGCAGTCTACATTCATGACTTTGTATTACTACGAATATTTTAATGAAGGGGTTGCATGTATAATTAAGTCTTGGGATATAATTTTTTAATAAGGCCTAGAGTGCAATTATATTCTTATAGTGGTATTGAATATAATTAATAGTAACTTTGGACTTGTCAAGAGTTGACAGAAAAGCCCAAGGCCTATTGGAGCTAGAGTCTTATTTGTTCCCTTTTGGTCCCACTCCAAGCCATATATTAGAGCCCAATTGGAATGGCCCAAAAGACTAGCCCAATTAGATAATCAGTTCTATATAAGGAGAGAAACATATAGAATTTCTAAGCGAGATTTTTCATAAGGTGGTTTTCATTGAGATCACATAAGGAATGAAATGGTGTATGTGAGTGTTAGACACTCTCTTATTCTCTCCTTGGAAACTGATTGAGAGAACACACTTCTTGGGCATCAAATGGAATTGGAGTGAAGATTAAAAGTATTCCCAAGTACTTCTAAATCTTTGGTTTTGAATTTCACCGCACCAAGGTACGCTTTCTTGTTCTTAAATTCTGAAACTTACATAGTACATGTTATCAATTGCGAATGAAGTAGATCCGTTAATTTTTTGCTGCGTATGTTTCGTATGTACAAACATGTATTTTTCCAACAAATGGTATCAGAGCGGTCTTCATTTCAAATATGTATAACATGTTTTGTGAGTTTTGGAATTAGAGATAATAGTTTCATGATGTTAAAAGATTATATATGTATTTAATTTTTTGCATGGTTGTTGAAACTATGGTTTGATGAAAATTGATTTTGATGTTATGATGTTGTTTTAATCTGAATTCAAGTATGTTGAATTGAAGTTTAAGGCTATAACATCAATGGAATTCAGTTTTGACATCAAATTCTGTCTATTATGTTCATATGGTAGTTGCTTGTTCATGAAAAATCGTTGAAAACTATTTGCAACTGCTCTGGAAAAACTGAAAACACGGGTTTTTTGCGGGTTAGCTTCCCACGAAGTTACTCGCGAAAAATGATTCTGAAGACAAAAACTTTTCGCGGGTAAGCTTTACTCGCGAAACAGTTGCGAGACAGTAGCGAAAGTTCCTGTCTGATTTTTTGTGTTTTCAATTTTTTGCTTAACTCGTTTTGCGGGAAGCACTTAGTAGCGAGATATCTGCGAGACGGTAGCGAAGGTTTCTGTCTGAATTTTGTGTTTTCACTATTTTACCTTAACCCATTTTCGCGGGAAGAGCTTAGTCGCGAGATTCTCACGAAAATGTATTTGAAGGGAATTTTGAATTTTTCTAAATGTTTTCAAATGTATAAAGTGTAAGGCAATATGTGATGAGATTACACATGGTTCTAACTAAAAGACCTAATGAGATCAAAGATATTAGTTAAATATAACTTTTAGTCCTAAATTGTTTTATGATTAAAAGTCCGTAATTTATTTTAATTAGAGGTTTTTAATGAGTTTAAAATTCTAATTAAAATTATATAGTTTCTAATGAGATTAGAATACTTTATCTAGTAAATTAAGGATAGAGTTCTATATAACTAATTTTTGATTCATTAGTGTTTAAGGAATCCTAAATAGTTTAGGACTTCCATTTTAGTTAGTAATTCTAATAAGATTAGAGTCTTTATCAAGTGCAAGGTTATTAGTTGTGATTGGATCACAATTATTTAAAAACAAAAAAAAAACAAAAAACCAAATAACGAGTGGGAGTACTGAAATAACCCTTTTGTTAAGTTTATTGTAATGTGAATAGATACCTTGTCTTGACTTCGAGTCTTGCATTCCATGCGAAGGGTATTTACTTCACAGATTACAAGGTTAAACATCTTTGTGATTGCGCGAATGTTCGTTATGCTATTGTGCGTGACTTAGTAACATCACATTGAATTTAAACAATTAAACACATTTGATGTGTAGGGTTAAAATTGTGATTAGATCACAATGATTTCATTACAATCCACTTGTTTTAAAATTTCTAGTGAGAGAGAGATACAAGGGTTGGATCTCACGACCTCTGTTATCGGTTCATAGTAGTATGGGTAAGCACCTCGTCTTGGCGTATATGCCTTGCGATCCCAAAGGAGGGTGTTTACTTCATAGTACTACAAGATTGAACTTACCCATTTAAAGTAGTGTAAACAAGCACCTCGTCTTGGCGTATATGCCTTGCGATCCCAAAGGAGGGTGTTTTGTTTCATGGTACTACAAGTTTAAACACTATAAAGGGAGATGAAATGTGGCTACACATGATTTTAGATAATGGTGTACACTAGACTAAGTGTAATGTTAACCTCCCAAAGGAGCTATGTCATTATTACTTAAAGGCTAAAGGAAAAGCGGCAAATTATTTTTGTTTGGTAAGAGTTACCATGATAGCATTAATAATGAGAATAATTCTCGCCTGATCATAGTGATTGGTATGACCTCGCTTCTGAGGAATATTAAT
Organism: Notholithocarpus densiflorus; assembly: GCA_030021035.2. Classification (NCBI taxonomy): domain Eukaryota; kingdom Viridiplantae; phylum Streptophyta; class Magnoliopsida; order Fagales; family Fagaceae; genus Notholithocarpus; species Notholithocarpus densiflorus. The sequence continues at coordinate 1,875,167 of JARYZH020000007.1, forward strand.
TGCGGGATTAGGTTGTCGTTGCACCTAGTAAAATATGGTTTTGGGTTCCATATTATATGGTTATGGATGCAAAATATAATGTCCCTGTAATTATGTTCATAGTCTCAAAATAAAGTTCCCATATTTTTGTTCTCTAGCTGCTATTTTAATTGAATCACATTAACTAAGAAATAATTTTGGACATGGTGCTTAAAGGAGCTGAAGTACATATTTATGTTTCGATTCAGCATTGTCATAATTTCCTATGCATGATGCATTGATGGAAGATAGCTTATGATGTGATCATAGTCTCCATTGAAATGCTAAGATGTTTCATTAGCTTCGATTTCATTTGTGCTACAACATGAGAGGCAAGAGTTAGTACTAGACTTAGACTTTATATTAAGTCTAAAGGAGATTTTTGGTATGAAATATCGTGCTACAAGACGATATTCGATATAAATCATATTGAGTGCTAAGAAAAGCTTAAGGAGTTCCAATTCTATGTCATTTTATGAAAATATTTTATTTTAAAATGAATTGGAATTCTTGGATGTAGAGATTAAATGCTAATCTCATATGGATATGATCCACAAGTCCTTGTTAGAATCATTTGATCAATTCAGATTATTTTGAAAATAAATTCTTTTTATGTTATCTGAATTAATGAATGAGTTCTACGCAACGGAAGACATCCTAAAAGTTAAGGCTAGGATCAATATGATTTAATTCAAATTCTTAGCCTAGACCGAAAGGTAAGGGTGGTAAGAAGAGGAATTATAATACCAAACAGTTGGACAAACTAGTTGCCCTAGTAGTTGCCAAAAGGAAGTTAGACTCAAAAGCATGATCAAAAGGAAAGTGTTTCCGTTTTGGTAAAGCAAAGCATTGTCCATGATTATTTTCTAGATGGAAATTTACATGTTTTACTTTTTAAAGAGAAATTTTCCATCCTTTGATGTTGTATGTTTTGGCACTTATGTCTAGATCTTATTAATCTAAATGGTATTCAAGATTGGTGAATGATGGGCTTTTAGAACCATTATTTTGTTAAATTCCCAATCTATGAATTCTATTTAGAGGATAATATGATCTAGGGCTCCTTTATTATAAAGGAATATAGTATTAATGACTTCTTTAAGTTAGTGCATACATGAAGGAGGAATAAGACTCTTTTAGAAATAGTAAAGTACATGATAAGTATTTCCATTTGCTTATTTCTTTTGGAGATATACTCTATGTATTACTACATATTTTCTAAATTTGATTTTAAAAGTTTGTTCCTATGACATTTGTAAAATTGTGGATTGGGTGAAAACCTAGTATATGATACTTCCACTTTTGGAGATGTCTAGCACTTATGCTAGAAAGGAGGTCTACAAAATTGAAATCAAAAGGTAGAAAAATGTGTGTTTATGATGGGTATCCAAAAGGAATTGCAGAAGATTGTTTTGGTAGTCATAAAGAAGACAAGGTGTTTGTAAAGTACAAATACAAAGTTCTTGCTGATGACTATGTGAATAATCTTAAAGCTAAACGTAGAAATGTTCTAGAAGTAAAATGACAGAATTTGTTGTAAGACAACTATAAAATACATTTAGAAATGAGATTGTTGTATTAGATACACTACAAGATATTATTTTGTATATATATAGCTAGTACACCGATACAATATCATAGTGGGAGGATTATAAATTACCAAACAAATTCATACTTTTGGGATAAACTTTTAAAGTTATTCCACAAGGATATGAATTTGATCCTCGGTCCTATGTAGAGACAATAGATGATATGAATATGGATTACTGAATCAAGGTTATGTGAATATAATTAGATTCTATTTAAAGTCTAGAACTTGTAGAGGTGCCTATTGGCATTGAGCCTATTGTTCTCAAATAGGTCTACAAGAAAATGAGATTGATAGATTTGAAGGTGTAAATCTTCAAAGTCAAGACTAGTGGCGAAAGGATTTATTTAGAGAGAAATGATTCGATTATGAAAAGATTTTTTTCATCAATAGTCAAGTTTGACTCTATCTAGATTCTCTTATCCATTATATTTCATTTGGATGAAATATGACAATGGATATCAAGAAAGCTTCTTTTAGTAGCAATATTGAGAAAGACATCTATATGATGTAACTAGACTTGTACATAGTAAAGAATCAATAGTGTTTAGTATGCAAGTTGCTTAAATTCCATTTATGGATTAAAGCAAGCATCTGAATCAAAAAATATCATCTTTGATCAAGAAATCAAATTGTTTGATTTTTATCAAGTATTAAAAGGCCTTAGGTGTATGTAAAGCTATATAGAATAATAAATTTCTTAATGTATGTTGATGACATTCTAATCGTTTAGAATGATGTAGAGTTATTGTCATCAATAGAATTTTTGGTTGTCTAGTCCAGTTTGATATAAAATACTTGGGAAAGACTGGTCACATCCTAAGAATTAAACTTTGTTAAAATTCAGAAATTAGGATGTTGGGTCTATCTTAAACTACTTAAATAGATTGGATTCTATCCAAGTATAGCATGTAATACTTTAAGAAATGATTCTTTCCTTTTAAGTTTAAAGTTCCTTTATATAGGACTATAGTCCTAAGACATAAAAGGAAGAGCATATTAAGACGGTTCCTAATATAATACTAATAGGAAGTCTTTATGCTATGCTATATATTAGGCTAAATATCTATTTTGCGGTGGGCATAGTAAGCAAATATCAATTGAATCAAAGATCACTTAATTAAGTGGGAGTAAAGCATATACTCAAATATCTTAGGGGAATGAGGGATTATATGCTTGTCCACAAAAGTGAGGTTTTGATAGTTACTGGATGTACAAATACTGACCTATAGTTTGATTGTGATTCATGAAGTTGGACTTCAAGATATGTGTTCATCCTAGGTGGTGAAGGTACACATTAAGCATAAGTATTATCTCATTAGAGAGATATGAGTACTTGAGAAGTAGTAGTAGAAAAGATAATTTATGCAATAAATCTGGCTGAAACTTGTTTCCAAACCTTGCCTTAAGAGTGACTGTGAATTACTCTAAAGGGAGATAAGTGTCGGATATATGGTAAATCGTCTTTGAGGGAAAGTGGGAGATTGTTGGGGTTTATGCCCTAAAATCAAATTTATTGGCATGTCATAAATAATTAAATTGTTTAATTATGTGAGACTATCTATAAATGAACTAATGGAACATTATCTTAGTCTATGAGATGCATAGTATGTGATTTATGTGAAAAGTCACAGAAGATATAAATCACAAGTTCTTTGTAAATTCAGAATTTTAGTTCGTAGTCGGTGATGAAATTGGGCGTTTCATCTGCGAAGACTATAACATAACAACTAAGATGATTTGTCTTGATCATGGAAGTGGAGACTTCTAGTTGGTATGTTGATATGTTTTAAGAGTTAAGACATATTGAACTGGACCGCTGTGAGATTTATTATTCTCCTAACGACTGTCAAATGAATAATAAATCTCACAACTTCTATTTACATCAACTCTAAATATTGAGAGAATAATGGACTTGATCATGAGATGTAGGTTGCTTTGATATATCAGGAGTGAGATCTATGAGTCATAGTCAAAACCTCAGTATGTTGGGCAGCCGCATTTAATGTTGATGGAACATATATTCTCAAGATAGAATTCATAATCTCTTAACGGAGATATAAAATATTCCCTTGAGATAAGTTTAATGGGTTTGGTTATACAGAGTGTTGGGCCCAACCACTTTAGTAAGGAGTTACTAAAGTATATATTTATGAAATTGGATTTCATAAATATATGATGAATAACGTAAAGAATTAAACCGCGTACTCAAGAATTAAGATGTAGTAATCTTCAAAGTGGCAGTCTACATTCATGACTTTGTATTACTACGAATATTTTAATGAAGGGGTTGCATGTGTAATAAAGTCTTGGGATATAATTTTTTAATAAGGCCTAGAGTGCAATTATATTCTTATAGTGGTATTGAATATAATTAATGGTAACTTTGGACTTGTCAAGAGTTGACAAAAAAGCCCAAGGCCCATTGGAGCTAAAGTCTTATTTGTTCTCTTTTGGTCCCACTTCAGTCCACATATTAGAGCCCAATTGGAATGGCCCAAAAGGCTAGCCCAATTAGATAATCAGTTATATATAAGGAGAGAAACATACAGAATTTCTAAGTGAGATTTTTCATAAGGTGGTTTTCATTGAGATCACATAAGGAATGAAATGGTGTGTGTGAGTGTTAGACACTCTCTTATTCTCTCCTTGGAAACTAATTGAGAGACCACACTTCTTGGGCATCAAGTGGAATTGGAGTGAAGATTAAAAGTATTCCCAAGTACTTCCAGATCTTTGGTTTTGAATTTCACCGCACCAAGGTACGCTTTCTTGTTCTTAAATTTTGAAACTTACATAGTACATGTTATCAATTGCGAATGAAGTAGATCCGTTAATTTTCTGCTGCATATGTTTCGTATGCGATACAAACATGTATTTTTCCAAAACATTTAATCTCATACGGATTCAATTCAGCCATGATCGTTTAACCCTATCTATCTTTTTGAGATTCAATTCAACCGTGCGCGTTTAATATCACGCAAATTCAATCCGGCCATGGTCGTTTAATCCTATCTATCTTTTCGAGATTCATTTCGACCGTGCACATTTAATCTCACGTGGATTCCTTCGGCCATGATCGTTTAATCCAATCAATCTTTTTGAGATTCAATTCAACTATGCTCGTTTAATCTCACGCGGATTAAAGTCGGCCATGCCCGTTTAATCCTATCTATCTTTTCGAGATTCAATTCGACCACGCAAGTTTAATCTCGCGCGGATTCAATTCAGCCATGATCTTTTAATCTTATCTATCTTTAAAGATTCAATTGGACAGTGAACATTTAATCTCTCATGGATTCAATTTGGCCATGATCATTTAATCAAATCTATATTTTCAAGATTCAATTCGGCCATGCCCATTTAACCCTGTCTATCTTTTTGAGATTCAATTCGACCATGCGCGTTAAATCTCATGCGGATTCAATTTGTCCATGATCGTCTAATCCTTTCAATCTTTTCGAGATTCAATTCGACCGTGCATGTTTAATCTCACTCAGATTCAATTCGGCCAAAATTGTTTAATCCTATCTATCTTTTTGAGATTCAATTCGACCGTGCTCTTTTAATCTCACAAGTATTCAATTCGGCCATGATCATTTAATCCTACCTATCTTTTCAAGATTTGATTCGACCGTGCTCGTTTAATCTCACAAGTATTCAATTCGGCCATGATCGTTTAATCCGACCTATTTTTCGAGATTCAATTCGACCGTGCTCATTTAATCATAAATGGATTCAATTCGGCCACGATCGTTCAATCCTACCTTTCTTTTCGAGATTCAATTCGACCATGCCCATTTAATCACACACGGATTCTATTCAGTCGTGATCGTTTAATCCTATCTATCTTTTCAAGTTTCAATTCGGCCATGCCTGTTTAATCTTGTCCATCTTTTCGAGATTCAATTCGACCGCGCTCGTTTAATCTCGTGCGAATTCAATTTAGCCATGATCGTTTAATTCTATCTATCTTTTCGAGATTCAATTCAACAGTGCTCGTTTAATCTCACATGGATTCAATTCGGCCAAGCCCGTTTAATCTTATCTCTCTTTTCTAGATTCAATTCAACCGTGCTCGTTTAATCTCACACAGATTCAATTTGGCCATTACCGTTTAATCCGATCTGTCATTTCAAAATTCCATTCGACTATGCTCGTTTAATCTCACGTGGATTCAATTCAACCATGATCATTTAATCCTATCTATCTTTTCGAGATTCAATTTGTCTGTGCTCGTTTAATCTCACACGGATTAAATTTGGCCATGATTGTTTAATCCTATCTTTCTTATTGAGATTCAATTTGACCGTGCTAGTTTAATCTCACGTGGATTCAATTCGGCCCAGTTCGTTTAATCCTACCTATCTTCTCAAGATTCAATTCGACCATGGTCGTTTAATCTCACACGGATTCAATTCAGCCATGGTCATTTAAGCTGATCTATCTTTTCGCGATTCAATTCGACCAAGCTCATTTAATCTCATGTGGATTCAATTCCGCCATGACAGCTTAATCCTACCTATCTTTTTGATATTCGATTTGACTATGCTCGTTTAATCTCACACGAATTCAACTCGGCCATGATTGTTAATCCTATCTATCATTTCGAGATTCAATTCAACCATGCTTGTTTAATCTCACGCGAATTCAATTCAGCCATGACAGTTTAATCCTCTCTATCTTTTCAAGATTCAATTCAACTGTGCTAGTTTAATCTCACACGGATTCAATTCGGCCGTGATTGTTTAATCCTACCTATCTTTTGATGATTCAATTCGCCATGCTCATTTAATATCACACGGATTCAATTCGGCCAAGGTCATTTAATCCTACCTATCTTTCCGAGATTCAATTCAACCGTGGAAGTTTAATCTCACACGGATTCAATTTAGCCATGATCGTTTAATCCTACCTATCTTTTCAAGATTCAATTTGATCGTCCACGTTTAATCTCACACGTATTCAATTCGGCCATGAATGTTTAATCCGATCTATCTTTTCGAGATTCAATTGGACCATCCTCATTTAATCTCACGTGGATTCTATTCAGCAAAGATCGTTTAATCCTATCTATCTTTTTGAGATTCAATTCGGCCATGCCCGTTTAATCTTATCTATCTTTTTGAGATTCAATTCGACTGTGCTCTTTTAATCTCACGAGGATTCAATTCAGCCATGATCGTTTAATCCTATCAATCTTTTCGAGATTCAATTCGACTGTGATCGTTTAATCTCGCCCGCATTCAATTCGGCCATGATCGTTTAATCCGACCTATCTTATTAAGAATCAATTCGACCCTACTCATTTAATCTCATGTGGATTCAATTCAGCCTTGATCGTTTAATCCTACCGATCTTTTCGATATTCAATTCGACCATGCTCGTTTAATCTCACACAAATTCAATTCGGCCATGATCGTTTAATCCTATCTATCTTTTCGAGATTCAATTCAACTGTGTTTGTTTAATCTCATGCGGATTCAATTCGGCCATGATCATTTAATCCTATCTATCTTTTTGAGATTCAATTCAACCGTGTTCATTTAATCTCACGCGGATACAAGTCCGCCCTGACCGTTTCATCCTATCTATCTTTTCAAGATTCAATTCGACCGTGCTGGTTTAATTTCACGTGGATTCAATTCGGCTGTGATCGTTTAATCCTACCTATCTCTTCGAGATTCAATTCGACCATGCACATTCAATCTCACACGGATTCTATTAAGCCATGATCGTTTAATCCAATCAAACTTTTCGAGATTCAATTCGGCCATGCCCGTTTAATCCTATCTATCTTTTTGAGATTCAATTCGACCGTGCTTGTTTAATCTCACGCAGATTCAATTCGGCCATGATCGTTTAATCCTATATATCGTTTCGAAATCCATTCGACCGTGCCAGTTTAATCTCACGAGGATTCAATTCTGCCATGATCATTTAATCCTATCTATCATTTCGAAATTCCATTAAACCACGCTCGTTTGATCTCACGCGGATTCAATTCAGCCATGATCGTTTAATCCTATTTATCTTTTCGAGATTCAATTCAACCGTGCTAGTTTAATCTCACGCCGATTCCATTCGGCCCTGTTCGTTTAATCCTACCTATCTTCTCAAGATTCAATTTGACCGTGCTTGTTAAATCTCACACGGTTTCAATTCAGCCATAGTCATTTAATCTGATCTATCTTTTCGCGATTCAATTCGACCATCCTCATTTAATTTCACGTGGATTCAATTCGGCCATGATCGTTTAATCCTACCTATCTTTTCGATATTCAATTTGACTATGCTCGTTTAATCTCACGCGAATTCAATTCAGCCATGATCATTAAATCCTATCTATCTTTTTGAGATTCAATTCAACCGTGCTTGTTTAATCTCACGCGAATTCATTTCGGCCATGATCGTTTTATCGTATCTATCTTTTCGAGATTCAATTCGGCCACGCTCGTTTTATCTCACGTGGATTCAATTCGGCCATGATCGTTTAATCATATCGATCTTGACGATATTCAATTCGACCATGCTCGTTTAATCTCACACGAATTCAATTCAGCCATTATCGTTTAATCCTATCTATTTTTTCAAGATTCAATTCAACCGTGCTTGTTTAATCTCATATGGATTCAATTCGGCCATGATTCTTTAATCCTATCTATCTTTGCAAGATTTAACTCGAACATGCTCGTTTAATCTCACACGAAATCAATTCAACCGTGCTTGTTTAATCTCATGCGGATTCAATTCGACCATGCTCGTTTAATCTCAAACGAATTCAATTCGGCCATGATCGTTTAATCCTATCTATTTTTTCAAGATTCAATTCGACCGTGCTTGTTTAATCTCACGAGAATTCAATTTGGCCAAGATTCTTTAGTCCTATCTATCTTTTCGAGATTCAATTCGAACATGCTCGTTTAATCTCACACGAATTCAATTCGACCATGCTTGTTTAATCTCAGGCGGATTCAATTCGGCCGTGAACGTTTAATCCTACCTATCTTTTGATGATTCAATTCACCGTGCTCATTTAATATCACACGGATTCAATTCGGCCAAGGTCGTTTAATCCTACCTATCTTTTCGAGATTCAATTCGACCGTGCTAGTTTAATCTCACGCGGATTCAATTCGGCCATGATCGTTCAATCCTACCTATCTTTTCAAGATTCAATTCGACCATGCACGTTTAATCTCACATGTGTTCAATTCGACCATGATTGTTTAATCCGATCTATCTTTTCGTGATTCAATTGGACCATGCTCATTTAATCTCACATGGATTCTATTCAACAATGATTGTTTAATACTATCTATCTTTTCGAGATTCAATTCGGCCATGCCCATTTAATCCTATCTATCTTTTTGAGATTCAATTTGACTGTGCTCATTTAATCTCACAAGTATTCAGTTCGGCCATGATCGTCTAATCCTACCTATCTTTTCAAGATTCGATTCGACCGTGCAGATTTAATCTCACAAGTATTCAATTTGGCCATGATCGTTTAATCCGATCTATCTTTTCGAGATTCAATTCGACCGTGCTCATTTAATCACAAACGGATTCAATTCGGCCACGATCGTTTAATCCTACCTATCTTTTCGAGATTCTATTCGACCATGCCCATTTAATCTCACACGGATTCTATTCAGCCGTGATCGTTTAATCCTATCTATCTTTCCAAGTTTCAATTCGGCCATGCCCATTTAATCTTGTCCATCTTTTTGAGATTCAATTCGACCGTGCTCGTTTAATCTCGCGTGGACTCAATTCAGCCATGATTGTTTAAATTTATCTATCTTTTCAAGATTCAAATCAACTATGCTGGTTTAATCTCACAAGGATTCAATTCGGCCAAGCCCGTTTAATCTTATCCCTCTTTTGTAGATTCAATTCAACCATGCTAGTTTAATCTCACGCGGATTCAATTCGTCCATTATCATTTAATCTGATCTGTCATTTCAAAATTCCATTCGACTATGCTCCTTTAATCTCACGTGGAATCAATTCAACCATGATCGTTTAATCCTATCTATCTTTTCAAGATTCAATTTGTCTGTGCTCGTTTAATCTCACACGGACTCAATTTGGCCATGATTGTTTAATCCTATCTATCATATCGATATTCAATTCGATCGTGCTAGTTAAATCTCATGTGGATTCAATTTGGCTCGGTTCGTTTAATCCTACCTATCTTCTCAAGATTCAATTCGACTGTGCTAGTTTAATCTCACACGGATTCAATTCGGCCATGGTCTTTTAATCTGATATATCTTTTCTCGATTCAATTCGACCAAGCTCATTTAATCTCATGTGGATTCAATTCCGCCATGACCGCTTAATCCAACCTATCTTTTCGATATTCGATTCGACTATGCTCGTTTAATCTCACATGAATTCAACTCGACCATGATCGTTTAATCCTATCTATCTTTTCGAGATTCAATTCGACCGTGCTTGTTTAATCTCACGCGAATTCAATTCGGCCATGATCGTTTGATCCAATCTATCATTTTGAGATTCAATTAGACCGTGCTAGTTTCATCTCACGCGGATTCAATTCGGCCAAGATCGTCTAATCCTATCTATCTTTTCAAGATTCAATACGACTGTGCACGTTTAATCCCACGCGGATTCAATTCGGCCATAATCGTTTAATCCAATCTATCTTTTCAAGATTTGATTTGACCATGCTCGTTTAATCTCACAAGTATTCAATTCGGCCATGATCGTTTAATCCGATCTATCTTTTTGAGATTCAATTCTACCGTTTAATCACAAACGGATTCGATTCGGCCACGATCGTATAATCCTACCTATCTTTTCGAGATTCAATTCGACCATGCCCATTTAATCTCACACGGATTCTATTCATCCGTGATCATTAAAAACTATCTACCTTTTCAAGTTTCAATTCAGCCATGCCCATTTAATCTTGCCTCTCTTTTCTAGTTTCAATTCGGCCATGCCCATTTAATCTTGAGATTCAATTCGCGATTCAATTCGACCAAGCTTATTTAATCTCACGTGGATTCAATTCCGCCATGACCGCTTAATCCTACCTATCTTTTCATATTCGATTCGACTATGCTCGTTTAATCTCACACAAATTCAACTCAGCCATGATCGTTTAATCCTATCTATCTTTTTGAGACTTAATTTGACCGTGCTTGTTTAATTTCACTCGAATTCAATTCGACCATGATCGTTTAATCGTATCTATCTTTTCGAGATTCAATTCGACTGTGCTAGATTCATTTCGCGCGGATTCAATTCGGCCATAATCGTTTAATCCTATCTATCATTTCAAAATTCCACTCGACCATGCTCGTTTGACCTCACACAGATTCAATTCAGCCTTGATCGTTTAATCCAATCTATCAATTCGAGATTCATTTTGTCCATGATCATTTAATCTAACATAGATTCAATTTGGCCCTTATCATTTAATCCTATCTATCTTTTTGAGATTCAACTCTATCGTATTCATTTAATCTCATGTGGATTCAAGTCGGCCATGCCCGTTTAATCCTATCTATGTTTTCGAGATTTAATTCGACCGTGCTAGTTTAATCTCACGCGGATTCAATTTGGCCATGATCGTTTAATCCTACCTATCTTTTCAAGATTCAATTCGACCGTGCTCGTTTAATCTCACATAGATTCAGTTCGGCTATGGTCGTTTAATCTAATCTATCTTTTCGCGATTCAATTCGACCAAGCTCATTTAATCTCACGTGGATTCAATTCCACCATGACCACATAATCCTACCTATCTTTTTGATATTCGATTCAACTATGCTCGTTGAATCTCACACGAATTCGACTCGGCCATGATCGTTTAATCCTATCTATCTTTTCGAGATTCAATTTGACCGTGCTTGTTTAATCCCACGCGAATTCCATTCGACCATGATCGTTTAATCCTATCTATCTTTTGGAGATTCATTTCGACCGTGCTAGTTTCATCTCACGCGGATTCAATTCAGCCATGATCGTTTAATCCTATCTATCATTTCAAAATTCCACTCGGCCATGCTCGTTTGACCTCACACAGATTCAATTCAGCCTTGATCGTTTAATCCCATCTATCTTTTCGAGATTCATTTTGTCCGTGCTCGTTTAATCTAACACAGATTCAATTTGGCCCTTATCGTTTAATCCTATCAATCCATTTGAGATTCAACTCTACCGTATTCATTTAATCTCATATGGATTCAAGTCGGCCATGCCTGTTTAATCCTATCTATGTTTTCGAGATTCAATTCGACCGTGCTAGTTTAATCTCACGCGGATTCAATTTGGCCATGATCGTTTAATCCTACCTATCTTTTCAAGATTAAATTCAACCGTGCTTGTTTAATCTCACACGGATTCAGTTCGGCTATGGTCGTTTAATACGATGTTTCTTTTCGTGATTCAATTCGACCAAGCTCATTTAATCTCACGTGGATTCAATTCCGCCATGACCACATAATCCTACCTATCTTTTTGATATTCGATTCGACTATGCTCGTTTAATCTCACACGAATTCAACTCGGCCATGATCGTTTAATCCTATCTATCTTTTCGAGATTCAATTTGGCCGTGCTTGTTTAATCTCACGCGAATTCTATTCGACCACGATCGTTTAATCCAATCTATCTTTTCGAGATTCAATTCAACCGTGCTAGTTTCATTTCACGCGGATTCAATTCGGCCACGATCGTTTAATCCTATCTATCATTTCAAAATTCCACTCGGCCATGCTCGTTTGACCTCACACAGATTCAATTCAGCCTTGATCGTTTAATCCCATCTATCTTTTCGAGATTCATTTTGTCCGTGCTCGTTTAATCTAACACAGATTCAATTTGGCCCTTATCGTTTAATCCTATCTATCTTTTTGAGATTCCACTCTACCGTATTCATTTAATCTCATGTGGATTCAAGTCGGCCATGCCCGTTTAATCCTATCTATGTTTTCAATATTCAATTCGACAGTGCCAGTTTAATCTCATGCAGATTCAATTTGGCCATGATCGTTTAATCCTACCTATCTTTTCAAGATTCAATTCGACCATGCTCGTTTAATCTCACACGGATTCAGTTCGGCTATGGTCGTTTAATCTAATCTATCTTTTTGCGATTCAATTCGACCAAGCTCATTTAATCTCACGTGGATTCAATTCCGCCATGACCACATAGTCCTACCTATCTTTTTGATAGTCGATTCGACTATGCTCGTTTAAACTCACACGAATTCAACTCGGCCATGATCGTTTAATCCTATCTATCTTTTCGAGATTCAATTTGACCGTGCTTGTTTAATCTCACGCGAATTCAATTCGACCATGATCGTTTTATCCTATCTATCTTTTGGAGATTCAATTCGACCGTGCTAGTTTCATCTCACGCGGATTCAATTCGGCCATGATCGTTTAATCCTATCTATCATTTCAAAATTCCACTTGACCATGCTCGTTTGACCTCACACAAATTCAATTCAGCCTTGATCGTTTAATCCCATCTATCTTTTCGAGATTCATTTTATCCGTGCTCGTTTAATCTCACATGGATTCAATTTGGCCCTTATCGTTTAATCCTATCTATCTTTTTGAGATTCAACTCTACCGTATTCATTTAATCTCATGCGGATTCAAGTCGGCCATGCCCGTTTAATCCTATCTATGTTTTCGAGATTCAATTCGACCGTGCTAGTTTAATCTCACGCGGATTCAATTCGGCCGTGATCGTTTAATCCTAACTATCTTTTGATGATTAAATTCGCCGTGCTCATTTAATATCACACGGATTCAATTCGGGCATGGTCGTTTAATCCTACCTATCTTTTCAAGATTCAATTCGACCGTGCTAGTTTAATCTCACGTGGATTCAATTCGGCCATGATCGTTTAATCCTACCTATCTTTTCAAGATTCAATTTGACCGTGCTCGTTTAATCTCACACGGATTCAATTCCGCTATGGTCGTTTAATCTGATGTATCTTTTCGCGATTCAATTCGACCAAGCTCATTTAATCTCACGTGGATTCAATTCCGCCATGACCACATAATCCTACCTATCTTTTCGATATTCGATTCGACTATGCTCCTTTCATCTCACACGTATTCAACTCGGCCATGATCGTTTAATCCTATCTATCTTTTCGAGATTCAATTTGGCTGTGCTTATTTGCTCTCACGCGAATTCAATTCGACCACGATCGTTTAATCCAATCTATCTTTTCGAGATTCAATTCGACCGTGCTAGTTTCATTTCGTGCGGATTCAATTCGGCCATGATCATTTAATCCTATCTATCATTTCAAAATTCCACTCGACCATGCTCGTTTGACCTCACACAGATTTAATTCAGCCTTGATCGTTTAATCCCATCTATCTTGTCGAGATTCATTTTGTCCGTGCTCGTTTAATCGAACACAGATTCAATTTGACCCTTATCGTTTAATCCTATCTATCTTTTTGAGATTCAACTCTACCGTATTCATTTAATCTCATGTGGATTCAAGTCGGCCATGCCCTTTTAATCCTATCTATGTTTACGAGATTCAATTCAACCATGCAAGTTTAATCTCACGCGGATTCAATTTGGCCATGATCGTTAAATCGTACCTATCTTTTCAAGATTCAATTCGACCATGCTCGTTTAATCTCACACGGATTCAGTTCGGCTATGGTCGTTTAATCTGATGTATCTTTTCGCGATTCAATTCGACCAAGCTCATTTAATCTCATGTGGATTCAATTCAGCCATAACCACATAATCCTTCCTATCTTTTCGATATTCGATTTGACTATGCTCGTTAAATCTCACACGAATTCAACTCGGCCATGATCGTTTAATCCTATCTATCTTTTCGAGATTAAATTTGGCTGTGCTTGTTTAATCTCACGTGAATTCAATTCGACCACGATCGTTTAATCCAGTCTATCTTTTCGAGATTCAATTCGACTGTGCTAGTTTCATCTCACGCGGATTCAATTCGGCCATGATCGTTTAATCCTATGTATCATTTCAAAATTCCACTTGACCATGCTCGTTTGACCTCACGCAAATTCAATTCATCCTTGATCGTTTAATCCCACCTTTCTTTTCGAGATTCATTTTATCCATGCTCGGTTAATCTCACACGGATTCAATTTGGCCCGTATCGTTTAATCCTATCTATCTTTTTGAGATTCAACTCTACCGTATTCATTTAATCTCATGTGGATTCAAGTCGGCCATGCCCGTTTAATCCTATCTATGTTTTCGAGATTCAATTCGACCGTGCTAGTTTAATCTCATGCGGATTCAATTTGGCCATGATCGTTTAATCGTACCTATCTTTTCAAGATTCAATTCGACCATGCTCGTTTAATCTCACGCAGATTCAGTTCGGCTATGGTCGTTTAATCTGATCTATCTGTTCGCGATTCAATTTGACCGTGCGTGTTTAATCTCACACGAATTCAATTCGACCATGATCGTTTAATCCTATCTATCTTTTGGAGATTCAATTCGACCGTGCTAGTTTCATCTCACGGGGATTCTATTCGGGCATGGTCGTTTAATCCTACCTATCTTTTGATGATTAAATTCACCGTGCTCATTTAATATCACATGGATTCAATTTGGGCATGGTCGTTTAATCCTACCTATCTTTTCAAGATTCAATTCGACCTTGCTCGTTTAATCTCTCACGGATTCAATTCGGCTATGGTCGTTTAATCTCTCACGGATTCAGTTTGACCGTGCTTGTTTAATCTCACACGAATTCAATTCGACCATGATCGTTTTATCCTATCTATCTTTTGGAGATTCAATTCGACCGTGCTAGTTTCATCTCACGCGGATTCAATTCGGCCATGATCGTTTAATCCTATCTATCATTTCAAAATTCCACTCGGCCATGCTCGTTTAATCGAACACAGATTCAATTTGGCCCTTATCGTTTAATCCTATCTATCTTTTTGAGATTCAACTCTACCGTATTCATTTAATCTCATGTGGATTCAAGTCGGCCATGCCCTTTTAATCCTTTCTATGTTTACGAGATTCAATTCGACCATGCAAGTTTAATCTCACGCGGATTCAATTTGGCCATGATCGTTAAATCGTACCTATCTTTTCAAGATTCAATTCGACCGTGCTCGTTTAATCTCACACGGATTCAGTTCGGCTATGGTTGTTTAATCTGATCTATCTTTTCGCGATTCAATTCGACCAAGCTCATTTAATCTCACGTGGATTCAATTCCGCCATGACCACATAATCCTACCTATCTTTTCGATATTCGATTCGACTATGCTAGTTTAATCTCACACGAATTCAACTCGGCCTTGATCATTTAATCCTATCAATCTTTTCGAGATTCAATTTGGCCGTGCTTGTTTAATCTCACGCGAATTCAATTCGGCCATGATCGTTTAATCCTATCCGTCATTTCAAAATTCCACTCGACCATGCTCGTTTGACCTCGCACAGATTCGATTCTGCCTTGATCGTTTAATCCCATCTATCTTTTCGAGATTCTATTTGTCCATGCTTGTTTAATCACACGCGAATTCAATTCGACCATGATTGTTTTATCCTATCTATCTTTTGGAGATTCAATTCGACCGTGCTAGTTTCATCTCACGCGGATTCAATTCGGCCGTGATCATTGAATCCTATCTATCATTTCAAAATTCTACTTGACCATGCTCCTTTGACCTCACGCAAATTCAATTCAGCCTTGATCGTTTAATCCCATCTATCTTTTCGAGATTCATTTTATCCGTGCTCGTTTAATCTCACACGGATTCAATTTGGCCCTTATCGTTTAATCCTATCTAACTTATTGAGATTCAATTCAACCGTATTCATTTAATCTCATGCGGATTCAAGTCAGCCATGCCCGTTTAATCCTATCTATGTTTTCGAGATTCAATTCGACCGTGCTAGTTTAATCTCACGCGGATTCAATTCGGCCGTGATCGTTTAATCCTACCTATCTTTTGATGATTAAATTCACCGTGCTCATTTAATATCACACGGATTCAATTCGGGCATGGTTGTTTAATCCTACCTATCTTTTCAAGATTCAATTCGACCGTGCTAGTTTGATCTCACGAGGATTCAATTCGGCCATGGTCGTTTAATTCTGCCTATCTATTCAAGATTCAATTCGACCGGGCTCGTTTAATCTCACACGGATTCAGTTCGGCTATGGTCGTTTAATCTGATGTATCTTTTCGTGATTCAATTCGACCAAGCTCATTTAATCTCACGTGGATTCAATTCCGCCATGACCACATAATCCTACCTATCTTTTCGATATTCGATTCGACTATGCTCGTTTAATCTCACACGAATTCAACTCGGCCATGATCGTTTAATCCTATCTATCTTTTCGAGATTCAATTTGGCCGTGCTTGTTTAATCTCACGCGAATTCAATTCGACCATGATCGTTTAATCCAATCTATCTTTTCGAGATTCAATTCGACCGTGCTAGTTTCATTTCGCGCGGATTCAATTCGGCCATGATCGTTTAATCCTATCTATCATTTCAAAATTCCACTCGACCATGCTCGTTTGACCTCACACAGATTCAATTCAGCCTTGATCGTTTAATCCCATCTATCTTTTTGAGATTCATTTTTGTCCGTGCTCGTTTAATCTAACACAGATTCAATTTGGCCCTTATCGTTTAATCCTATCTATCTTTTTGAGATTCAACTCTACCGTATTCATTTAATCTCATGTGGATTCTAGTCGGCCATGCCCGTTTAATCCTATCTATGTTTTCGAGATTCAATTCGACCGTGCTAGTTTAATCTCACGCAGATTCGATTTCGCCATGATCGTTTAATCCTACCTATCTTTTCAAGATTCAATTCGACCGTGCTCGTTTAATCTCACACGGATTCATTTCGGCTGTGGTCGTTTAATCTGATGTTTCTTTTCGCGATTCAATTCGACCAAGCTCATTTAATCTCACGTGGATTCAATTCCGCCATGACCACATAATCCTACCTATCTTTTCGATATTCGATTCGACTATGCTCGTTTAATCTCACACGAATTCAACTCGGCCATGATCGTTTAATCCAATCTATCTTTTCGAGATTCAATTTGACCGTGCTTGTTTAATCTCACGCGAATTCAATTCGACCATGATCGTTTTATCCTATATATCTTTTGGAGATTCAATTCGACCGTGCTAGGTTCATCTCACGCGGATTCAATTCGGCCATGATCGTTTAATCTTATCTATCATTTCAAAATTCCACTTGACCATGCTCGTTTGACCTCACGCAAATTCAATTCAGCCTTGATCGTTTAATCCCATCTATCTTTTCGAGATTCATTTTATCCGTGCTCGTTTAATCTCACACGGATTCAATTTGGCCCTTATCGTTTAATCCTATCTAACTTATTGAGATTCAATTCAACCGTATTCATTTAATCTCAAGAATCAATTTGACGATGCCCGTTTAGTCTCACGTGGATTCAATTCGGCCATGATCGCTTGATCCTATCTATCTTTTCAAGCTTCAATTCGACCGAACTAGTTTAATCTCGCCCAGATTCAATTCGGCCATGTTCATTTAATCCTTCCTATCTTTTCGAGATTCGATTCCACCGTGCACGTTTAGTCTCTCACGGATTCAATTTGGCCATGATCGTTTAATCCAGTCTATCTTTTCGAGATTCAATTTGGCCATGCCCGTTTAATGCTGTCTATCTTTTTGAGATTCAATTCGACCGTGCTCAATTAATCTCACGCGGATTCAATCCGGCCACGATTGTTTGATCCTATCTGTCTTTTCGAGATTCAATTCAACCTTGCTCGTTTAATCTCACGCGGATTCAATTCGACCATGCCCATTTAATCTTATCTATCTTTTCAAGATTCAATTTGACCGTGGTAGTTTAATCTCACGCAGATTCAATCCGGCCACGATCATTTGATCCTATCTATCTTTTCGAGATTCAATTCAACCGTGCTTGTTTAATTTCACGTGCATCCAATTCGGCCATGAAAGTTTAATCCAATCTATCTTTTCGAGATTCGATTTGTTCATGCCCGTTTAATCCGGTCTATATTTTGGAGATTCTATTCAATCGTGCTCTTTTATCTCACGAGGATTCAATTCGGCCATGATCGTTTAATCTTATCTATCTTTTTGTGATTCAATTCGACTGTGCTCATTTTATCTCACGAGGATTCAATTCAGCCATGATCGTTTAATCTTATCTATCTTTTCGAGATTCAATTCGACCATGCTCTTTTTATGTCACAGGGATTCCATTCGGCCATGATCGTTTAATCCTATCTATCCTTTTGAGATTCAATTCGATCGTGCTCTTTTAATCAGACACGGATTCATGTCGTCCATGCCCGTTTAATCCAATCTATCAATTCGAGATTCAATTCGACCGTGCTAGTTTAATCTCACGCGGATGCAATTCAGCCATGTTAGTTTAATCCTACCTATCTTTTAAAGATTCAATTCGACCGTGCACGTTTAATCTCTCATGGATTCAATTCGACCATGATCGTTTAATCCAATCTACTTTTTCAAGAGATTCAGTTCGACCATGATCGTTTAATCCTATCTACTTTTTCAAGATTCAATTTGACCCTGCCCGTTTAGTCGAACGCAGATTCAATTCGGCCATGATCGTTTGATCCTACCTATCTTTTCAAGCTTCAATTCGACCGTGCTTGTTTAATCTTACACGAATTCAATTCAGCCGTGATCGTTTAATCCAATCTATATTTTAGAGATTCAATTCGGCCATGATCGTTTAATCTTATCTACTTTTTCAAGATTCAATTTGACTGTGCTCGTTTAGTCTAACGCAGATTCGATGATCGTTTGATCCTACCTATCTTTTCAAGCTTCAATTCAACTGTGCTAGTTTAATCTCACACGGATTCAATTCAGTCGTGATCGTTTAATCCTATCTATCTATTCTAGATTCAATTCAACCGTACTCGTCTAATCTCATGCGGATTCAATTCGGCCATGATCGTTTAATCCAGTCTATCTTTTCGAGATTCAATTTGGCCAAGCCCGTTTAATGCTGTATATCTTTTTGAGATTCAATTCGACCGTGCTCGTTTAATCTCACGCGGATTTCGTCCGGCCACGATCGTTTGATCCAATCTATCTTTTCGTGATTCAATTCAACCTTCTCGTTTAATCTCACGCGGATTCAATTCGGCCATGCCCATTTAATCTTATCTATCTTTTCAAGATTCAATTCGATTGTGGTAGTTTAATCTCATGCGAATTCAATTCGGCCTTGATCGTTTAATCCTATCTATTGTTTCGAAATTAAATTCGACCGTGCTCATTTAATCTCATGCGGTTTCAATTCAACCATGATCATTTAATCCTATCAATCTTTTCGAGATTCAATTTGACCGTGCTAGTTTAATCTCACTTGGAGTCAATTCGTCCATGATCATTTAACCTACCTATCTTTTAAAGATTCAATTCAACCGTGCAAGTTTAATCTCTCACGGATTCAATTCGACCGTGCCCTTTTAATCCTACCTATCTTTCATTACAATCCATATTTTATTCCAATTTATATTTTCCAGATTCAATTCAGCCATGCCCTTTTAATCCTGTCTATCCTTTTGAGATTCAATTCGACCATGCGCATTTAATCTCACGCGGATTCAATTCGACCATGATCGTTTAATCCGACCTATCTTATTAAGATTCAGTTCGACCTAGCTCGTTTAATCTCACACGGATTCAATTCAACCATGATCGTTTAATCCTATCTATCTTTTGGAGATTCAATTGAACCGTGCTCGTTTAATCTCACGCAGATTCAATTCAGCCATGGCTGTTTAATCCTATCTATCTTTTCAAGATTCAATTCAACCGTGCTAGTTTAATCTCACACAGATTCAATTCTGTCAGGATCGTTTAATCCTATCTATCGTTTCAAAATTCCATTCAACCATGCTCAATTAATCTCCCACGGATTTAATTCAGCCATGATCATTTAACAATATCTATCTTGTCAAGATTCAATTCGACCATGCACGTTTATTCTCACGCGAATTCAATTCGGCCATGATCGTTTAATACTACCTTTCTTTGCAAGCTTCAATTCGACCATACAAAATTTAATCTTCTCGCGGATCCAATTTGGCCATGATCATTTAATCCGATCTATCTTCTCGAGATTCAATTCGACCGTACTCGTTTAATCTCACGTGAATTCAATTCGGCCATGATTGTTTAATCCAATTTATATTCACGAGATTCTATTTGGCCATGCCTATTTAATCCTGTCTATCTTTTTTAGATTCGATTTAATCGTGCTCGTTTAATCTCATGCGGATTCAATTCAGCCATGATCATTTAACCCTATCTATCTTTTCGAGATTCAATTCGACCGTGCGCATTTAATCTCACACGGATTCAATCCGGCCATTGTTGTTTAATCCTATCTATCTTTTCGAGATTCAATTAGACCGTGCACATTTAATCTCACGCGGATTCCTTAAGCCATGATCGTTTAATCCTATCTATCTTTTTGAGATTCAATTCGACTATGCTTGTTTAATCTCACACTGTTTCAAGTCGGCCATGTGTCACGCCCCAAACCCGAAAGGGTCCAAAGCATGAAAGACCGAGCCTTCAAGAGGTATTGTAGTGATTTTTTTTTTCCATTTGATAAAATAAATAAATATATTGATATCTCCATAATACAAACTACAAATCATTTGTCTTCAAATACACTTAACAATCCAATGTTCCAAATAAAGTAAACACAAAGTAACGATCCTCTCTAAGGTATGCAACCTCAACAGAAAATCTAGGCCTACCACGCCCAAGGCTAACAGACCTCAAGTATCCAACCTCCAATAGAATTAATTATGATCTCGTTGAACTTTGCAAGATTGAGTCATCAACCATTAATGGCCCAAGTCTCCCAATTTAATATAGCATTCCAATCACTACCAATAAATTAAGCTCCATGCTCAACGTGTAGCTAATATATTTCAAAAAATGTTGGAGATTGGGATGAGCTAATGTAGGAAAAATACATGTTTGTAACGCATACAAAACATACTCAACGGAAAAATTAAATTAACGGATCTACTTCATTCGCAATTGATAACATGTACTATGTAAGTTTCAGAATTTGAGAACAAGAATGCGTACCTTGGTGTGGTGAAATTCAAAACCGAAGATCAGAAGTTCTTGGGAAGACTTTTAATCTTCACTCCAATTCCACTTAATGCCCAAGAAGTGTGGTCTTTGAATCAGTTTCCAAGGAGAGAATAAAGAGTGTCCAACACTCACATACTAACCATTTCATTCCTTATGAGAACTCTCATGAAAGACTCTTATGGAAAAACCCTTAATTAAAGACTTATGAAATTATGTATGTTTCTCTCCTTATATACAACTGATTATCTAATTGGGCTAGCCTTTTGGACCATTCCAATTGGGCTCTAGTATGTGGCTTGGAGTGGGACCAAAAGAGACCAATAAGACACTACCTCCAATGGACCTTGGGCTTTTCTGTTAAATCTTGACAAGTCCAAAGTTACCATTAACTATATTTAATATCACTATATAAATATAGTTGCACTCTAGGCCTTATCTATAAATTATATCCCAAGACTTTATTATACATGCAACCCCTTCATTAAAATATTTCTAGTAATACAAAGTCATGAAATAGACTGCCACTTTGAAGATTACTACATCTTAATCCTTGAGTACCCGGTTTAATCTTTTACATTATTCATCATATATTTATGAAATCCAATTTCATAAATATATACTTTAGTAACAACTTACTAAAGTGGTTGGGCCCAACTCTCTTGACTAACCAAACCCATTAAACTTATCTCAAGAGAATATTTTATGTCTCCGTTAAGAGATTATGAATTTCATATTGAGAATATATGTTCCATCAACACTAAATGCGGCTGCCCAACATACTGAGGTTTTGACCGTGACTTATAGATCTCACTCTTGATATATCAAAGCAACCTACACTTCATGATCAAGTCCATTATTCTCTCAGGATTTAGAGTTCATGTAAATAGAAGTCGTGAGATTTATTATTCATTTGACAGTCGTTAGGAGAATAATAAATCTCACAGCGGTCCAGTTCAATATGTCTTAACTCTTAAAACATATCAACATACCAACTAGAAGTCTCCACTTCCATGATCAAGACAAATCATTGTAGTTGATATGTTATAGTCTTTGCAGATGAAATGCCCAATTTCATCACCGACTACGAACTAAAATTCTGAATTTACAAAGAACTTGTGATTTATATCTTCTGTGACTAAATCACATAAATCACATACTATGCATCTCATGGACTAAGATAATGTCCCATTAGTTCATTTATAAACAGTCTCATATAATTAAAAAAATTAATCATTTATAACATGCCAATAAATTGGATTTTAGGGCACAAATCCCAACAGCTAAAGCCCAGTAAGTAGCATAATTAATAGGGTAGGGAAAATGCAAATTTCATGATAATGAGCATTTTACAAAACATGCTATAATTTGGAAATTTTCATTTAATTTATGCAATATCAACTTTATTAACAACACGACAAGAATGATAAGAATAATATAGCACCAAGCTTTCCAAAATAACTATGAAACTATATTTTATTCACTATGAGCCATAAAAATATCCAATACCATTTCATAACCTAGAAACCTCACCCAAGGTGCCACAAAGACGGAAATGTCACTAAGACATCATACCGCCACAAACAGGTCGGAACCCAAACACACTAGCATGATATGTACCTCTTTTGGCATGTGGTCAAAACCAAAAGATTAGAAGTATTTGGGAACACTTTTAATCTTCACTCCAATTCCACTTGATGCCCAAGAAGTGTGGTCTCTCAATCAGTTTCTAAGAAGAGAATAAGAGAGTGTCCAACACTCACATACAAACCATTTCATTCTCTCATATGATCTTAGTAAAAAACCACTTATGAAAGTCTTATGAAAAACTTTCATCTTTTTTCTTATGGAAAGCACTTATGAAATACTGTATGTTTCTCTCCTTATATACAACTAAATATCTAATTGGGCTAGCCTTTTGGGCCATTCCAATTGGGCTCTAGTATGTGGCTTGGAGTGGGACCAAAATGGAACAAATAAGACTCTAGCTCCAATGGGCCTTGGGCTTTTCTGTCAACTCTTGACAAGTCCAAAGTTACCATTAATTATATTCAATACCACTATAAGAATATAATTGCACTCTAGGCCTTATTAAAAAATTATATCCCAAGACTTTATTATACATGCAACCCCTTCATTAAAATATTCGTAGTAATACAAAGTCATGAATGTAGACTGCCACTTTGAAGATTACTACATCTTAATCCTTGAGTACCCGATTTAATCCTTTACGTTATTCATCATATATTGATAAAATCCAATTTCATAAATATATACTGTAGTAACTCCTTACTAAAGTGGTTGGGCCCAACACTCTGAATAACCAGACCCATTAAACTTATCTCAAGGGAATATTTTATATCTCCGTTAAGAGATTATGAATTCCATCTTGAGAATATATATTTCGTCAACACTAAATGCGGCTGCCCAACATACTGAGGTTTTGACTGTGACTTATAGATCTCACTCCTGATATATCAAAGCAACCTACATCTCATGATCAGGTCTATTATTCTCTCAGGATTTAGAGTTGATGTAAATAGAAGTCGTGAGATTTATTATTCATTTGACAGTCGTTAGGAGAATAATAAATCTCACAGCGGTCCAGTTCAATATGTCTTAACTCTTAAAACATATCAACATACCAACTAGAAGTCTCCACTTCCATGATCAAGAAAATCATCTTAGTTGATGTGTTATAGTCTTCGCAGATGAATGCCCAATTTCATCACCGACTACGAACTAAAATTCTGAGTTTACAAAGAACTTGTGATTTATATATTTTTGTGACTTTTCACATAAATCACATATTATGCATCTCATGGACTAAGATAATGTCCCATTAGTTCATTTATAGATAGTCTCACATAATTATACAATTTAATTATTTATAACATGCTAATAAATTGGATTTTAGGACATAAACCCCAACACGTTTAATCCTATCTATGTTTTCAAGATTCAATTCAACCGTGCTAGTTTAATCTCACACGGATTAAATTCGGCCGTGATCGTTTAATCCTTCCTAACTTTTAATGATTCAATTCAACCGTACTCGTTTAATATCACACGAATTCAATTCGGCCATGGTCGTTTAATTTGATCTATCTTTTCGAGATTCAATTCGACCATGCTCATTTAATCTCACGCGGATTCAATTCGGCCATGATCATTTAATCCTACCTATCTTTTCAAGATTCGATTCAGCCATGATTGTTTAATCCAACCTATCTTTTTGAGATTCAATTCGACCATGCTCATTTAATCTCACACGGATTCTATTTAGCCATACCCGTTTAATCCTATCTATCTTTTTGAGATTCAATTCGACCGTGCTCGTTTAATCTCACACGGATTCAATTCAGCCTTGATCGTTTAATCCTGTCTATCTTTTCGAGATTCAATTTGTCCATGCTCGTTTAATCTCACATAGATTCAACTTGGCCATGATCGTTTAATCCGATCTATCTTTTTGAGACTGAATTCGACCGTGTTCGTTTAATCTCACGCGGATTCAAGAAGGCGATGCCCGTTTAATCCTATCCCGGTTTTCGAGATTCAATTCGACCGTGCTAGTTTAATCTCACACAAATTCAATTTGGCCATGATCGTTTAATCCTATCTCTCTTATTGAGATTCAATTCGACCATGTTCTTTTAATCTCACGCGGATTCAAGCCGACCAAGCCCGTTTAATCCTATCCATGTTTTCAAGATTCAATTCGACCGTGCTAGTTTAATCTCACACGAATTCAATTCGGCCATGGTCGTTTAATCCAATCTATCTTTTCGAGATTCAATTCGACCATGGTCGTTTAATCTCACGTGGATTCAATTCGGCTATGATCGTTTAATCCTACCGATCTTTTCGATATTCAATTAAGCCATGATCATTTAATCCTACCGATCTTTTCGATATTCAATTCAGCCATGATCGTTTAATCCTATCTATCTTTTCGAAATTCAATTCAATCGTGCTTGTTTAATCTCACGCGGATTCAATTTGGCCATGATCATTTAGTCCTATCTATCTTTTTGAGATTAAATTTGAGCATCCACGTTTAATCTCACGCAGATTCAATTCGGCCATGATCGTTTAATCCTATCCATCGTATCGAAATTCCATTCGACCGTGCTAGTTTAATCTCACGAAGATTCAATTCGGCCATGATCGTTTAACCCTATCTATCATTTCGAAATTCAATTTGACCGTATTTGTTTAATCTCTCACGGATTCAAGTCGGCCACGCCCGTTTAATCCTATCTATGTTTTCGAGATGCAATTCGACCGTGCTAGTTTATATTCACGCGGATTCAATTCGGCCGTGATCGTGTAATCCTACCAAACTTTTCGAGATTCAATTCGACCATGCTAATTTAATCTCACACAGAATCTATTCAGCCATGATCGTTTAATCCTATCTATCTTTTTGAGATTCAATTCAGCAATGCCTATTTAATCCTATCTATCATTTTGTGATTCAATTCGACCGTGCTCGTTTAATCTCACGCGGATTCAATTCGGCCATGCCCATTTAATCTTATCTATCTTTTCAAGATTCAATTCGACCGTGCTAGTTTAATCTCACACGTATTCAATTTTTCCATTATCGTTTAATCCTATCTATCGTTTCGAAATTCCTTTCGATCATGCTCGTTTAATCTCATGCGGATTCAAATCAGCCATGATCATTTAATCCTATCTATCTTTTCGAGATTCAATCTATCCGTGCTTGTTTAATCTCACACGGATTCAATTTGGCCATGATTGTTTAATCCTATCTATCTTTTTTGAGATTCAACTCGATCGTGTTCGTTTAATCTCACGAGGATTCAAGTTGGCCGTGCCCGTTTAATCCTATCCATGTTTATGAGATTCAATTCGACCGTGCTAGTTTAATCTGACACGGATTCAATTTGGCCATGATCGTTTAATCCTATCTACCTTTTTGAGATTCAATTCGACCGAGTTCGTTTAATATCACACGGATTCAAGTCAGCCACGCCCGTTTAATCCTATCCATGTTTTCGAGATTCAATTCGACCGTCCTAGTTTAATCTCACATGGATTCAATTCGGCCATGGTCGTTTACTCCGATCTATCTCTTCGAGATTCAATTCCACCATGGTCGTTTAATCTCACATGGATTCAATTTGGCCATGATCGTTTAATCCTATCTATCTTTTCGAGATTCAATTCAACCATGCCCATTTAATCCTATCTATCTTTTTGTGATTCAATTCGACCGTGCTCGTTTAATCTCACGCGGATTCGATTCGGCCTTGATCGTTTAATCCTATTAATCTTTTCGAGATTCAACTTAACTGTGCATGTTTAATCTCACGCGGATTCAATTTGGCCATAATCGTTTAGTCTTATCTATCATTTCGAGATTCAATTCGAGCGTGCTCGTTTAATCTCATGCGGATTCATTTCGGCCATGATCGCTTAATCCTGTCTATCGTTTCGAAATTCCATTCGACCATACTAGTTTAATCTCACGTGGATTCAATTTGGCCATGATCGTTTAATCCTATCTATCATTTTGAAATTCCATTCGACCATGCTCGTTTAATCTCACGTGGATTCAATTCAGCCATGATTGATTAATCCTATCTATCTTTTTGAGATTCAATTTGTCCGTGCTCGTTTAATCTCACATGGATTCAATTTGGCCATGATCATTTAATCCTATCGACCATTTGAGATTCAATTCGACCGTGTTCATTTAATTTCATGCGGATTCAGGTCAGCCATGCCCGTTTAATCCTATTTATGTTTTCAAGATTCAATTTAACCATGCTAGTTTAATTTCACATGGATTCAATTCGGCCGTGATCATTTAATCCTACCTATCTTTTGAAGATTCAATTCGACCGTCCTCGTTTGATCTTACATGGATTCAATTCGGCCAGGGTCGTTTAATCCGATCTATCTTTTTGAGATTCAATTCGACCGTTCTTGTTTAATCTCACGTGGATTCAATTCAGCCATGATCGTTTAATCCTACCTCTCTTTCTATATTCAGTTTGACCATGCTCGTTTAATCTCACACGAATTTAATTCGGCCATGATTGTTTAATCCTATCTATCCTTTCAAGATTCAATTCGACCGTACTAGTTTAATCTCACGCGGATTCAATTGGGCCATGATCGTTGAATCCTATCTATCGTTTCGAAATTCCATTCGACCATGCTCGTTTAATCTGACGCAAACTCAATTCATCTATGATCGTCTAATCCTATCTATCTTTTCAAGATTCAATTCGACCTTGCTTGTTTAATCTCACGAGGATTCAATTCGGCCATGATCGTTTAATCCTACCTATCTTTTCGATATTCAATTTGACCATGCTCGTTTAATCTCGCACGAATTCAATTCGGCCATGATCGTTTAATCCTATCTATCTTTTCAAGATTTAATTCGATCGTGCTAGTTCAATCTCACGCAATTCCAATTCAGCCATGATCGTTTAATCCTGTCTATCATTTCGAAATTCCATTCGACCATGTTCATTTAATCTGACGCGGATTCAATTCAGCTATGATCGTTTAATCCTATCTATCTTTTCGAGATTCAATTCCACCGTGCTAGTTTAATCTCACGCAGATTCAATTTAGCCATGATCATTTAATCCAATCTATCATTTCAGGATTCAATTTGTCTGTGCTCGTTCAATCTCACACGGATTCAATTAAGCTATGATCATTTAATCCTATCTATCATTTTGAAATTCCAATCGACCATGCTCGTTTAATCTAACGCGGATTCAATTAATCTATGATCGTTTAATGCTATCTATATTTTCGAGATTCAATTCCACCGTGCTCATTTAATCTCACGCGGATTCAATTCAGCCATGATCATTTAATCCTATCTATCTTTACGAGATTCAGTTCGACCATGCTCGTTTAATATCACGCGGATTCAATTCGGCCATGATCGTAATCTTACCTATCTTTTCGATATTCAATTTGACCATGCTCGTTTCATCTGACGAGGATTCATTTTAGCTATTATCGTTTAATCATATCTATCTTTTCAAGATTCAATTCGACCATGCTCGTTTAGTCTCACATGGATTCAATTCGGCCATGATCGTTTAATCCTACCAATCTTTTCGATATTCAATTCGACCATGCTCATTTAATATCACGTGGATTCAATTCAGCCATGATCGTTTAATCCTATCTATCGTTTCGGAATTCCATTCGACCATGCTCGTTTAATATGACGCGGATTCAATTCAGACATGATCATTTTATCCTATCTATCTTTTCAGGATTCAATTTATCTGTGCTCGTTTAATCTCACACGGATTCTTTTCAGCTATGATCATTTAATCCTGTCTATCTTTTCAAGATTCAATTCGACCATGTTCGTTTAATCTAACGCGGATTCAAGTCAGCCATGCCCATTTAATCCTATCTATGTTTTCGAGATTAAATTCGACCGTGTTAGTTTAATTTCACGCGGATTCAATTTGGCCGTGATCGATTAATCCTACCAATCTTTTGAACATTCGATTCAACCGTCCTTGTTTAATCTCACATGGATTCACTTCGGCCATGGTCGTTTAATCCGATCTATCCTTTTGAGATTCAATTCGACCATGCTTGTTTAATCTCACGTGGATTCAATTCAGCCGTGATCATTTAATCCTACCTATCTTTTCGATATTCAATTCGACCATGCTCGTTTAATCTCACACGAATTCAGTTTGGCCATGATCGTTTAATCATATCTATCTTTTCCAGATTAAATTCGACCGTGCTAGTTTAATCTCACACGGATTCAATTGGGCCATGATCGTTTAATCCTGTCTATCGTTTCGAAATTCCATTAGACCATGCTCGTTTAATCTGACGCGGATTCAATTTACCTATGATCGTTTAATCCTATTTATCTTTTTAAGATTCAACTCGACCGTGCTCGTTTAATCTCACGTGGATTCAATTTGGCCATGATCAATTAATCCTACCTATCTTTTTGATATTCAATTCGACCATGCTCATTTAATCTCGCACGAATTCAATTCGGCCACGATCGTTTAATCCTATCTATCTTTTCAAGATTCAATTTGACCTTGCTAGTTTAATCTCACGCAGATTCAATTCGGCCATGATCGTTTAATCCTGTCTATCGTTTCGAAATTCCATTCGACCATGCTCGTTTAATCTGACGCGGATTCAATTCAGCTATAATCGCTTAATCCTATCTATCTTTACGAGATTAAATTTCACCATGCTCGTTTAATCTCACGCGGATTCAATTCAGCCATGATCATTTAATCCTATCTATCTTTTCGCGATTGTATTTGTCTGTGCTCATTTAATCGCACACAGATTCAATTCAGCTATGATCGTTTAATCCTATCTATCTTTTCAAGATTCAATTCGACCGTGTTCGTTTAATCTCACGTGGATTCAAGTCGGCCATGCCAGTTTAATCCTATCTTTGTTTTCAACATTCAATTCGACTGTGCTCGTTTAATCTCTCACGAATTCAATTCGGCCATGATCGTTTAATCCTATCTATCTTTTCAAGATTCAATTCGACCGTGCTAGTTTAGTCTCATGCGGATTCAATAGGGCCATGATCGTTGAATCCTATCTATCGTTTCGAAATTACATTCGACCATGCTCGTTTAATCTAACGCGGATTCAATTCAGCTATTATCGTTTAATCCTATCTATCTTTTCAAGATTCAATTTGACCGTGCTCGTTTAATCTCACGTGGATTCAATTCGGCCATGATCGTTTAATCCTACCAATCTTTTCGATATTCAATTCGACCATGCTCGTTTAATATCACAGGGATTCAATTCGGCCATGATCGTTTTATCCTATCTATCGTTTTGAAATTCCATTCGACCATGCTCGTTTAATCTGACGCGAATTCAAATAAACTATGATCGTTTAATGCTTTCTATCTTTTCGAGATTCAATTCCACCTTGGTCGTTTAATCTCACGCGGATTCAATTCAAGTATGATCTTTTAATCCTATCTATCTTTTCAAGATTCAATTGTTCATTTAATCTCACGCGGATTCAAGTCGGCCATGCCCGTTTAATCCTATCTACGTTTTCGAGATTCAATTTGACCATGCTAGTTTAATTTTACCCGGATTCAATTCGGCCATGATCATTTAATCCTACCTATCTTTTGAAGATTCAATTCAACAGTGTTCGTTTAATCGCACATGGATTCAATTTGGCCATGGTCGTTTAATCCAATCTATCCTTTCATGATTCAATTCGACCGTGCTCATTTAATCTCACGTGGATTTAATTCAGCCATGATCATTTAATCCTACCTATCTTTTCAATATTCAATTCGACCATGCTCGTTTAATCTCACACGAATTCAGTTTTGCCATGATTGTTTAATCCTATCTATCTTTTCGAGATTCAATTCGACCGTGCTAGTTTAATCTCACGCGGATTCAATTGGGCCATGATCGTTTAATCCTATCTATCGTTTCGAAATTCCATTCGACCATGCTAGTTTAATCTGATGCTGATTCAATTCAGCTACGATCGTTTAATCCTATCTATCTTTTCAAGATTCAATTCGACCGTGCTCGTTTAATCTCACGTGGATTCAATTCAGCCATGATCATTTAATCCTACCTATCTTTTCGATATTCAATTCGACCATGCTTGTTTAATCTCGCACGAATTCAATTCGGCCATGATCGTTTAATCCTATCTATCTTTTCAAGATTCAATTCGACTATGCTAGTTTAATCTCACACAGATTCAATTCGGCCATGATCATTTAATCTTGTCTATCGTTTCGAAATTCCATTCGACCTTGCTCGTTTAATCTGACGCGGATTCGATTCAGCTATGATCGTTTAATCCTATCTATCTTTTCAAGATTCAATTCCACCGTGCTCGTTTAATCTCATGCGTATTCAAGTCGGCCATTATTGATAACGTGTTTTGTCCGCCCTTGATTTGGGTGCCGAACCCCGAAAAATCTAAAAATATTATTTTCTCCCCATGGGGCCGCGAGAACATCTAGAATGACGTAGCGCAACCCGTTCGGACGCCGTAGCACCCAAATTGCCTTTTTTAGCTAAAATAACCAAAATGCCCCTGGTCATCCTAGGGTTGACTGAAGGTCAAACAAGGTAAAAATCCTCACAAAATAACACCTTTCATAGTTTTTCATCAAGCTCAAGCTTTTCGGGAATTTTTAGCCACTTTGACCAAGTTTGACCTGAAGTTGACTTTGGGTGTGCCCAAAAACCCTAATTTTGATTCGGCCATCGGAACGGGTTGAAATGAATTTCATTGTGAATATTATCAAATTCTCATTCCAACAACTATTCATGGGTCGAAATCGGAGTTAGAACGGCCGAGATATCACGAAAACCGCTAACTTCCAAGAGTAATAACTTTTGATCCGACCGTTTGATTTTTGAGTTCCATACCTTTTTAGAAACTGAAAATCAAGATCTTTCCAAGGGTGTCAAGATCAACCTGATCAGCAGACCTTTGAGGCTGGGGCCGCCGCCTCGAAAAGCGTGTCGGGGCTATAATAGCATAGGCACCCCTCAGACAGGGGGAGACCACATTTTTCTAAAATTTTCTTGCTGCCAGCTTCTCTACACGCTTTCTTCTCTCTTCCAAACACCAAAAAACACACAAAAACCCCCCCAAAAAACACATCAAAGTTTCTTGATTCTTCTCTCTTCACCAAAAACACAAGGTATTGTTCTTATGCCCAATCTTCTTTTCCTTGGTTCTACACTTTGGATTTGGGGTTTGGGGGTGTGGATGTGGCTTTTCTAGCTCTCATCCTCACCCCTAAGCTCCTAAATCTTTTTCTAGCATTTATTTTGTTTTTATGCCTTAATAACATGATTAATTGCTTTCTTAGCATGTTTCTTACTTTCTTTGTGTTTCTAGCTTAAATCTTCATGCTTTTTATGTCTTATGCCATGTTTCATGCTTAGATCTACATTTTTACATACTTGTATGTTTAGATCTACATGCTTAGGGTTTTATGCCATGTTTTCCCTTGTTTTATGCCCTTTTCAGTTCTAGGTTGATGATTAGGGTTATATTCTCACATGCTTGTATGGCGCTGTTGGTTATGCTTTGCTCGGATCTATGTGTTCGTGTGCTTTTCTCCATGCTTTATGCTTAGATCTGCATTCGTACATGCTTATATGCTTGGATTCATGTTCTTCCATGTCTATGTGCTAAGCTTTCACATGTTCATACGCGTGTTTCCATACCTTTGCCTAGATCTATGTTTTCACATGCTTGTGTGCTTAGATCTATGTTTTCACGTGCTGGTGTGCTTAGGTCTATTTTTTCACATGCTTTTGTGCTTAGATCTATGTTTTCACGTGCTGGTGTGCTTGGATCTATGTTTTTACATGCTTGTGTCCTTGCTTATATGTTCCATGTGCTTTATGCTATCTTCCATGTGCTTGTGCGCTTCATGCCATGTTTGTGTGCTTAGACCTAGGCTATGTTCGTCATGCCATGTGCTATTATAGCCCTTTTGTCGCTTTATCTTTCTTTCTTGTGTTTTAGCCTATTGGTTCGGATCTGATCTAGACCCTATGGTCTTTGTCATTGTCCATACACCTTGGCCCATATAAAAGGGTTTGGATAACCCCATTTTGCACCTCTATGCTTGCTTACTCCTATGCTTTATGCTTGTGTTAGCCTTTCTTGTTCTAGGCTTTGCCACGTTTGACACCCTTTGCGGGTTTGTGTTTGTGTGGTTACATCTGACGCCCATAAGGCCTTATTTGGGTGTAACCATTTGGGATGCATCGCCATGATGCCGTTTGCTTTATGCATACCTTTCCCCTTTTCCACTCCGTGCGATGATTTTACTTACCATGCTTGTTTGTGCCACCTGTTGGCTTTCTATGCATCTCTATACACTTGTTTACATGTTCATGCATGAGTCTTGCTTGCTAGTGTGTCGTCCATGCTTCAACACAATGAAGCTATGGACACCCGATCCAAACCTACATTTGTCCCTTGCGGACACCTCCTTTTGTTTGCCAACTTGCTTGTTTGCCTTTTCGCTTGTTTGCTTGCTTTCTTGCTTGTTTGCCTTCTTGCTTGTTTGCTCGCATCCTTGTTTCTATGCTTGCCATGTCTATCATGCTTATCTGCTTTATGCCTATTTCATACATTCTTTGCACCTTTTCCTTCCATTGCTTGTCTGCTGGTTTCTTGTCTTTGCCTTTGCATGTACACACATGGTGCGAGGATGCATGGAGCTAGGGCACGGTCTCCCAAGCGCAAGCAAAAAGGGCGAGATGCAAGCATGTCGATATAAGCCAAGTTGATGCTGTCAGTAGGTTTAGGGTTTAGCTTCTTCCCTTCGGTAATGTACTCTTTTAAACCCCCTTTCTTCCTCCTCATTTTCTCCCCCTAGATGGTTTGTATTAGGTATATCATGCCGTGTACCATTCGTCCTCATCTCTAGAGCATGGTGACCCCTATTTACTTTCCTGCACGTATATTTTAGGCCAAGCCCTAGGGATGTAGGCATTTACTTTCTTGTTTTGTGTGCTTGCATTATGCATCATGTATGTATATATATATATATATATATATATATATACCTACTCACCCCTTTCGATGTGATTGTCACAATCCATGTCACCTAAGGCAAGCGATGCCTAATTTCTGCCATGAAAGTAAGGTGACTCATCGCTGAATTTTCGCCATGGAAATCTGGCACTTTGCGAAAGTAAGGTGACTCGTCAAACAGATTCGATTCGGCCATGATCATTTAAACCTACCTATCTTTTCGAGATTCAATTTGACCATGCTAGTTTAGTCTCACACGGATCCAATTTAGCCATGATCGTTTAATCCTATCTATCTTTTCGAGATTTAACTCAACCATGCTCGTTCAATCTCACGCAGATTCAATTCGGCCATGATCGTTTAATCCAATCTATCTTTCCGAGATTCAATATGGCCATGCCCGTTTAATCCTGTCTATCTTTTTGAAATTCAATTCGACCGTGCTCGTTTAATCTCAAGCGGATTCAATTCGGCCGTGGCCGTTTAATCCTGTCTATCTTTTTGAGATTCAATTTGACCGTGCTCGTTTAATCTTACGCGGATTCAATTCGGCCGTGATCGTGTAATCCAACCTACCTTTTCAAGATTCAACTTGACCGTGCTCGTTTAATCTCACACGGATTCAAGTCGGCCATGATCGTTTAATCCTACCTTTCTTTTCGATATTCAATTTGACCATGCTCGTTTAATCTCACGTGGATTCAATTCGGCCATGATCGTTTAATCCTACCTCTCTTTTCGATATTCAATTCGACCATGCTCATTTAATCTCACACGGATTCAATTTAGCCATGATCATTTAATGCTAGCTATCTTTTCAAGATTCAATTTGAACATGCCCGTTTAATCCTGTCTATCTATTTGAGATTCAATTCAACTGTGCTCGTTTAATCTCACGTGGATTCAATTCGGCCATGATCATTTAATCCTATCTATCTTTTTGAGATTCAATTCAACTGTGCTTGTTTAATCTCACGCGGATTCAATTCGGCCATGCCCCATTTAATCTTATCTATCTTTTCGACATTCAATACAACCGTGCTCATTTATTCTCACACGGATTCGATTCGGCCATGCCCGTTTAATCTTATCCATCATTTTGGGATTCAATTCTACCATGCTAGTTTAATCTCACACGGATTCAATTTGGCCATGATCGTTTAATCCTCTCTATCTTTTTGAGAATCAATTCGACCGTGCTCGTTTAATCTCACATGGGTTCATGTTGTCCATGCCCGTTTAATCCTATTGTGATACCCCAATTTGATTGATTGTGTGATGTGTGTGGGTGTGTGATAAGTCCCACATCAGGTATTTACTGGGTAGATCTGGGCTTTATTAACAACTATAAAGAGCCTTAATTGTGACTAGTCCTTTTGGGGTATAATGCAGGTGTGGCTAGCGCTTTTCCTTGGGTCGTTACATATGGTATCAGAGCCGGCGCGGTAATCTCGTGTGGGCTCAGAGACACTACCCCACAAAGTGGGCCCTAATGAGGACGTTAGGGATTTAAGTATGGGAGATTGTGATACCCCAATTTGATTGATTGTGTGATATGTGTGGGTGTGTGATGAGTCCCACATCGGGTATTTACTGAGTAGATCTAGGCTTTATTAACAACTACAAGGAGCCTCAATTGTGATTAGTCCTTTTGAGGTATAGCACAGATGTGGCTAGCGTTTTTCCTTGGGTCGTTACATAATGTAACACCCGTCTCACTTAAATTTAATTTAATTGCTTCTAGAGTGGAGTTGATGAATTATTTAATTTTATTTTGGAAGTGATATTATTTTATATTATGATATTCTTCAAAAAAAAAAAAAAGGGTAACGTGAATAGTTATTTTTTGGATTATTCATATTTAACTTTTAGTCTCCTTATCAGTTAAGGAATAAGATAAGAGATTAAAACCTTTTTGGGTTAGGAGTTTAAGTGTTATTGGAATTCTTTAGAGTCCTAGCCTATCTAAACAACCTTAATAAGTTTTAGTGGGTTTTAAATGTCAGCCCAAGTGGAATCAATTTTAACGTGTAAGTTAGTTAGGGTTTCCTGCTGAAAAAGACGGAGAGAGAGACTATGAGATTACAGAAGGAAAAAAAAATTGTACTACATCTGTGTGTTCAGGTTTTAGTTGACATTGATTCAGACAATTGAAGTGAAGCTTGGTTTAGCAACTAGAGGTAAGTAGACTTCAGAACATGACGTCTCTCAAGACGTGTATATTTATATATATTTTGGTAAAAATATATTTATATATACATAATTGTAAAAGTGAAGTTTCAAAAACTTATACCATTGTCAATGCTTTATACATACCTGAATTTTATTATTTATTGTATATTATTTTGAAACTGTATAAGTTAAGAATGACTCAAACTATATTTTTGACAAAGTATATTTGTTATATGATATATGATTAGTATTAGCAATATTGTAATAAAGTAAGAATGTTTTTAAACGGTCAGCTAGACAGTCTGCAACCTTTGCCAACACAGGGTTAAGTGTTGGTCTTCGGCCGATGTAGTGTTATTGTGGTATGGTGCAGTGTTATCGTTTGCTCTTCGAAGCCAGTGTTATTGTTTGCTCTTTGGAGCCAGTGTTGCCTCTTTGAGGTTAGTGTTATTGTTCCCCATGGGAATCACCCACCGAGTGTTTAACAGCTTATGTCTTTGTCTGACTAACGTTTATTGTTTTCCATATCAAACTACTGTTTTATTGTTATTGACCTTTATAAGTGGAAAAACTGTTTATTACTAATATATATTGGTTTTACCTATTTAGTGTATTTTGGCTAACTAAACTGGTTATTGTTTTATTTAATGATTACAGTGTTATACTTAAATGTTTTATTCTTGACAGTTTTATAGAATATATTATATTACTGTTAAAGCTATTTGTAAATATTTTGTAAAGACTATATTTTGTCAATGATACTAATGTTTTGTTTTGAAAGACATCCTCATGTTATGTAGTCACTTATTGAGCTTCTAGCTCACCCCCCTTTCTCCACCCTTTCAGATTAGAGCAATGGAATATCTTTTGGTGGTAGATCAATGGAGCAATAGACTGAAGACTTCTTTTGGAGCTATGCTTATTGATGGACTGTTTTAGTATATTTTCTTAGGATAGTGAGTTTGTTACTTGTGGAACTCATTGAGATTGTATTTGGAGACTTTATTGTTAAACTTTTTGTTTTTATGGATTTCATAGGAAAGATTTTGATGGGTTGAAGTTTATTTGTGGATATTTAATTACACTTTGTTCCATTATATTAGTGCTGATTATTTATAAGACAGGTTATGCATCTAAATCCTTGGTATGGATTTGGGGTGTTACACCTAATTATCAATTCAAGATTCAATTTGACCGTGCTAGTCAAATCTCACACGGATTCAATTCAACCATGATCGTTTGGTCCTACCTATCTTTTCAAGATTCAATTCGACCGTGCTTGTTTAATCTCACAAGTATTCAATTCGGCCATGATCGTTTAATCCGATCTATCTTTTCGAGATACAATTCGACCGTGCAAGTTTAATCTCAAGCAGATTCAATTCGGCCATGATTGTCTAATCCTATCTATCTTTTTGAGATTCAATTCGACTGTACTCGTTTAATCTCACACGGATTCAATTCAGCCATGATCGTTTAATGCTATCTATCTTTTCAAGATTCAATTCGCCCATGCTCGTTTAATCCTATCTATCAATTTGAGATTCAATTCGACTGTGCTTGTTTAATCTCGCGCGGATTCAATTCAGCCATGATCGTTTAATCCTATCTATCTTTTTGAGATTCAATTCAACTGTGCTCGTTTAATCTCACGCGGATTCAATTCGGCCATGCCTATTTAATCTTATCTATCTTTTCGACATTCAATACAACCGTGCTCATTTATTCTCACGCGGATTCAATTTGGCCATGCCTGTTTAATCTTATCCATCTTTTTGGGATTCAATTCTACCATGCTAGTTTAATCACACACGGATTCAATTAGGCCATGATCATTTAATCCTCTCTATCTTTATGAGAATCAATTCGACCGTGCTCGTTTAATCTAACACAGATTCATGTCGTCCATGCCCGTTAAATCCTATCTATCAATTCGAGATTCAATTCGACCGTGCTAGTCTAATCTCACGCGGATTCAATTCGGCCATGATCGTTTGGTCTTACTTCTCTTTTCAAGATTCAATTCGACCGTGCTCGTTTAATCTCACAAGTATTCAATTCGGCCGTGATTGTTTAATCTGATCTATCTTTTCGAGATTCAATTCGATCATGCAAGTTTAATCTCAAGCGGATTTAATTCAGTCATGTCGTCTAATCCTATCTATCTTATTGAGATTCAATTCGACCGTACTCGTTTAATCTTACGCGGATTCAAGTCGGCCATGCCCATTTCGTCCTATCCAACTTTTCCAGATTCAATTTGACCGTGCTAGTTTAATCTCACGCAGATTCAATTCGGCCTTGAACGTTTAATCCTAACTATCTTTTCAAGATTCAATTCGACCATGCTCGTTTAATCTCACACGGATTCAATTCGGCCATGATCATTTAATCCGATTTATCTTTTCGAGATTCAATTTAACCATGCTCGTTTAATCTCACGAGGATCAAATTCGGCCATGATCTTTTAATCCTACCCTTCTTTTCGTGATTCAATTCGACCATTCTCATTCAATCTCACATGGATTCAATTCCACCAAGATCGTTTAATCCTTTCTACCTTTCCGAGATTAAATTCAACAGTGCTCGTTAATTCTCACGAGGAATCAATTCGGCCATGATCTTTTAATCCTACCTGTCGTTTCGTGATTCAAATCGACAATGCTCATTTAATCTGACATGGATTCAATTCGACCATAATCATTTAATCCTATCTAGCTTTTCGAGATTCAATTCGACTGTGTTCATTTAATGTCAGGCGAATTCAATTCAGCCATCATGGTTAATCCAATCTATCTTTTCGAGATTCAATTCGGCCATGCCCGTTTAATCTTGTCTAACTTTTTGAGATTCAATTCTGTCATGATCGTTTAATCCTATCTATCTTTTTGAGATTCAATTCGACCATGCACGTTTAATCTCACGCGGATTCAATTCCGCCATGATCGTTTAATCCTATCTATCTTTTTGAGATTCAATTCGACCGTGCTCATTTAATCTTACACGGATTCAAGTCGGCCATGCCCGTTTCAACCTATCTATCATTTCGAGATTCAATTCGACCGTGCCAGTTTAATCTCAGACAGATTCAATTCGGCCCTGATTGTTTAATCTTACCTATCTTTTCAAGATTCAATTCGACCGTGCTCGTTTAATATCAAGTGGATTCAATTCGGCCATGATCGTTTAATCTGATCTATCATTTCGTGATTCAATCCGACTGTGCTCGTTTAATCTCACGGGGATTAAATTCGGCCATGATCGTTTAATCCTACCTATCTTTTCGAGATTCAATTCGACCATGCTCGTTTAATATCACACGGATTCAATTCCACCACGATCGTTTAATCCTATCTATCATTTTGAGATTCAATTCGATCGTGCTCGTTTAATCTCATGCAAACTTAATTCAGCCATGATCGTTTAATAAAATCTATCTTTTTGAGATTCAGTTCAGCCATGCCCGTTTAATCCTGTCTATCATTTTGAGATTCAATTCGACCGTGCTCGTTTAATCTCACGCGGATTCAATTCGGCCATTCCCATTTTATCCTATCAATCTTTTCAAGATTCAATTTGACCGGGCTAGTTTAATCTCACGCGGATTCAATCCGATCAAGATCGTTTAATCCTATCTATCGTTTCAAAATTCTGTTAGACCAAGCTTGTTTAATCTCAAGCGGATTTACTTCAGCCATGATCATTTAATCCAATCTATCTTTTCGTGATCCAATTCGACCGTGCTCGTTT
This sequence comes from Notholithocarpus densiflorus, assembly GCA_030021035.2. NCBI lineage: Eukaryota > Viridiplantae > Streptophyta > Magnoliopsida > Fagales > Fagaceae > Notholithocarpus > Notholithocarpus densiflorus. The sequence goes on from JARYZH020000007.1 coordinate 1,915,452, forward strand.
AATCTCAAACGGATTCAATTCGGCCATGACCGTTTAATCCGATCTATCTTTTCGAGATTCAATTCGACCGTGCTCGTTTAATCTCAAGAGGATTAAATTCCGCCATGATCGTTTAATCCTATCTATCTTTTCGAGATTCAATTCAACTGTGCTCGTGTAATCTCACGCGGATTCATTTCGGCAATGATTGTTTAATCCTACCTATCTTTTCGTGATTCAATTCGACAATGCTCATTTAATCTCACACCGATTCAATTCGGCCATAATCATTTAATCTTATCTATCGTTTCGAAATTCAATTCGACTGTGCTCATTTAATCTCATGCGAATTCAATTCAGCCATGATCGTTTAATCCAATCTAACTTTTTGAGATTCAATTCGGCCATGCCCATTTAATCCTGTCAATCTTTTTGAGATTCAATTCGACCACGCTCGTTTCACCTCACGCGGATTCAATTCGGCCATGCCCGTTTAATCCTATCCATCTTTTCAAGATCCAATTCGACCGTACTAGTTTAATCTCACGCGGATTCTATTCGGCCATGATCATTTAATCCTAACTCTCTTTTGAAGATTCAATTCGACTGTCCTCGTTTAATCTCACATGGATTCAATTCGGCCAAGATCGTTTATTATGATCTATCTAATCAAGATTCAATTCTACAATGCTTGTTTAATCTCACGGGGATTCGATTAGGCCATGATCGTTTAATCCTACCTATCTTTTCGAGATTCAATTTGACCCTACTTGATTAATCTCACACGGATTCAATTCAGCCATCATCGTCTTATCAAACCTATCTTCCAAGATTCAATTCGACCCTGCTCGTTTAATCTCACACGGATTCAATTCAGCCATCATTGTTTAATCCTACCTATCTTTTCGAGATTCAATTCAACCGCGCTCGTTTAATCTCACGCAGATTCTATTCGGCCATGATCGTTTAATCCAATCTATCTTTTCGAGATTCAATTCGGCCATGCCTGTTTAATCCTGTCTATCATTTTGAGATTCAATTTGACCGTGCTTGTTTAATCTCACACGGATTAAATTCGGCCACAATCGTTTAATCCTCTCAGTCTTTTCAGGATTCAATTCGACCATGCTCATTTAATCTCACATGGATTCAATTCAACCACGATCGTATAATCTGATCTATCTATTATAGATTCAATTTGACCGTGCTCATTTAATCTCATGCGGATTCAATTCGGCGATGATCGTTTAATCCTACCTATCTTTTCGAGATTTAATTTGACCTACTCGTTTAATCTCACATGGATTCAATTCGGCCATGACCATTTAATCCAATCTATCTTTCAAGATTCGATTTGGCCATGCCAGTTTAATCCTGTCTATCTTTTTGAGATTCAAATCGACCACCCAGGTTTCATCTCACGCGGACTCAATTCAGCCGTGGTCGTTTAATCCTATCTATCTTTTCGAGATCCAATTCGACCGTTCTCGTTTAATCTCAAACGGATTCAATTCGGCCATGATCGTTTAATCCGATCTATCTTTTCGGGATTCAATTCGACTGTGCTCGTTTAATCTCAAGGGGATTAAATTCGGCCGTGATCGTTTAATCCTACCTATCTTTTGAAGATTCAATTTGACCATGCTCATTTACTTTCACACGAATTCAATTCGGCCATGATAGTTTATTCCGATCAATCTTTTTGAGACTCAATTCGACCCTGCACATTTAATCTCACACGCATTTAATTCGACCGTGCTTGTTTAATCTCACGGGGATTAAATTCGACTATGATCATTTCATCCTACCTATCTTTTTGAGATTCAATTCGACCATACACGTTTAATCTCACACGAATTCAATTCCACCATGATCGTTTACTCCTATCTATCTTTTTCGAGATTCAATTCAACTGTGCTTCTTTAATCTCACAAGGATTCAATTCGGCCATGATCGTTTAATCCTACCTATCTTTTCGTAATTCAATTCGACAATGCTCGTTTAATCTCACACGGATTCAATTCGGCCATGATCGTTTATTCCGATCAATCTTTTTGAGATTCAATTCGACCGTGCTCGTTCAATCCCACGGGAATTCGATTCGGCCATGATCGTTTAATCCTACCTATCTTCTCGAGATTCAATTTGACCCTGCTTGTTTAATCTCACACGAATTCAGTTTAGCCATGATCGTTTAATGCAATCTATCTTTTCAAGATTCAATTCAACCGTGCTCGTTTAATCTCACGCAGATTCAATTCAGCCATGATCGTTTAATCCAATCTATCTTTTTTAGATTCAATTTGGCCAGGCCTGTTTAATCCTGTCTATTATTTTGAGATTCAATTCGAACGTGCACATTTAATCTCATGCAGATTAAATTTGGCCACGATCGTTTAATCCTAACAATCTTTTCGAGATTCAATTCAACCGTGCTCGTTTAATCTCACACAGATTCAATTCGGCCATGCCTGTTTAATCTTATCTATCTTTTAGAGATTCAATTCTACAGTGCTAGTTTAATCTCACGTGGATTCAATTCTGCCATGATTGTTTAATCTTATCTATCGTTTCGAAATTCCATTCCACCGTGCTCGTTCAATCTCACGCAGATTCAATTCAGCCATGATCGTTTAATCCTATCTATCTTTTCAAGATTCAATTTGACCGTGCTCGTTTAATCTCACGCGGATTCAATTTGGCTGTGAACGTTTAATCCTATCTATCTTTTTGAGATTCAATTTGACCGTGCTCATTGAATCTCACGCGGATTCAATTCCGCCATGATCATTTAATCCTATCTATCTTTTCGAGATTCAATTCAACCGTGCTCGTGTAATCTCACGCGGATTCATTTCAGCCATGATTGTTTAATCCTACCTATCTTTTCGTGATTCAATTCGACAATGCTCGTTTAATCTCACTCGGATTCAATTCGGCCATGATCATTTAATCCTATCTATCATTTCGTGATTCAATTCGACCGTGCTCATTTAATCTCATGCGAATTCAATTCAGCCATGATTGTTTAATCCAATCTATCTTTTCGAGATTGAATTCGGCCATGCCCATTTAATTCTGTCAATCTTTTTGAGATTCAATTCGACCGTGCTCATATCATCTCACGCGGTTTCAATTTGGCCATGCCTGTTTAATCTTATCTATCTTTTCAAGATTCAATTCGACCGTACTAGTTTAATCTCACGCGGATTCTATTCGGCCATGATCATTTAATCCTAACTATCTTTTGAAGATTCAATTCAACAGTCCTCGTTTAATCTCACACGGATTCAATTCGGCCAAGATCGTTTTTTCTGATCTATCTATTCAAGATTCAATTCTACCGTGCTCGTTTAATCTCACGAGGATTCGATTCAGCCATGATCGTTTAATCCTACCTATCTTCTCGAGATTCAATTTGACCCTACTCGTTTAATCTCACACAGATTCAATTCAGCCATCATAGTCTTATCCTACCTATCTTCTCGAGATTCAATTCGACCCTGCTCGTTAAATCTCACACGGATTCAATTCAGCCATCATCGTTTAATCCTACCTATCTTTTCAAGATTCAATTCAACCGTGCTCATTTAATCTCACACGGATTCTATTCGGCCATGATCGTTTAATCCAATCTATCATTTCGAGATTCAATTCGGCCATGCCTGTTTAATCCTATCTATCATTTTGAGATTCAATTCGACCGTGCTTGTTTAATCTTACGTGGATTAAATTCAGCCACAATCGTTAAATCCTCTCTATCTTTTCAAGATTCAATTCGACCGTGCTCATTTAATCTCACATGGATTCAATTCAACGTCGATCGTTTAATCTGATCTATCTATTCGAGATTCAATTCGACTGTGCTCGTTTAATCTCACGCGAATTCAATTCGGCAATGATCGTTTAATCCTACCTACCTTTTCGAGATTCAATTCGACCTGCTCGTTTAATCTCACATGGATTCAATTCGGCCATGACCGTTTAATCCAATCTATCTTTTCGAGATTTGATTCGGCCATGCCAGTTTAATCCTGTCTATCTTTTTGAGATTCAAATCGACCATGCAGGTTTCATCTCACGCGGATTCAATTCAACCATGGTCGTTTAATCCTATCTATCTTTTCGAGATCCAATTTGATCGTGCTCGTTTAATCTCAAACGGATTCAATTCGGCCATGATCATTTAATCCAATCTATCTTTTCGAGATTCAATTCGGCCGTGCTCGTTTAATCTCAAAGGCATTAAATTCAGCCGTGATCATTTAATCCTGCCTATCTTTTGAAGATTCAATTCGACCATGCTCATTTAATCTCACACGAATTCAATTCGGCCATGATCGTTTATTCCGATCAATCTTTTCGAGATTCAATTCGACCCTGCTCGTTTAATCTCACACGGATTCAATTCAGCCATGGTCATTTAATCCTATCTATCTTTTCGAGATCCAATTTGACCATGCTCATTTAATCTCAAACGGATTCAATTCGGCCATGATCATTTAATCCGATCTATCTTTTCGAGATTCAATTCGACCGTGCTCGTTTAATCTCAAGGGGATTAAATTCAGCTGTGATCGTTCAATCCTACCAATCTTTTGAGGATTCAATTCGACCATGCTCATTTAATCTCACATGAATTCAATTCGGCTATGATCGTTTATTACGATCAATCTTTTCGAGATTCAATTCAACCCTGCTTGTTTAATCTCACACAGATTCAATTCAGCCATGATCGTTTAATCCTATCGATCTTTTCGAGATTCAATTCAACCGTGCTCGTTTAATCTCACGCAGATTCAATTCGACCATGATCGTTTAATCCAATCTATCTTTTCGAGATTCAATTCGGCCATGCCCGTTTAATCCTGTCTATCATTTTGAGATTCAATTCGACCGTGCTTGTTTAATCTCACGCGGATTAAAATTGGCCACGATCGTTTAATCCTATCTATATTTTCAAGAATCAATTCGACCGTGCTCATTTAATCTCACATGGATTCAATTCAGCCACGATCGTTTAATCCTATCTATCTTTTTGAGATTCAAATCGACCTTGCACGTTTCATTTCACGTGGATTCAATTCAACCATGGTCTTTTAATCCTATCTATCTTTCGAGATTCAATTCAACCGTGCTCATTTCATCTCATGCGGATTCAATTCGGCCAAGCCTGTTTAATCTTATCTATCTTTTCGAGATTCAATTCGTGCTAGTTTAATCTCACGCAGATTCATTTCGGCAATGATCGTTTAATCCTATCGTTTTGAAATTCCATTCGATTGTGCACATTTAATCTCACGTGGATTCAAGTCGGCCATGCCTGTTTAATCTATCTCTCTTTTCAAGATTCAATTCGACAATGCTAGTTTCATCTCACGCGGATTCAATTTGGCCATGATCGTTTAATCCTATCTATCTTTCTGAGATTTAATTCGACCGTGCACGTTTAATCTCACACGCATTCAATTTCACCGTGCTCGTTTGATCTCACGGGGATTAAATTCGGCCGTGATCATTTCATCCTACCTATCTTTTCGAGATTCAATTCAACCATGCTCGTTTAATATCACACGGATTCAATTCCACCATGATCGTTTACTCATATCTATCTTTCAGAGATTCAATTCAACTGTGCTCCTTTAATCTCACGAGGATTCAATTCGGCCATGATCGTTTAATCCTACCTATCTTTTCGTAATTCAATTTGACAATGCTCGTTTAATCTCACACGAATTCAATTTGGCTATGATCGTTTATCCTGATCAATCTTTTCGAGATTCAATTCGATCGTGCTCGTTCAATCTTACGGGGATTCGATTCGGCCATGATCATTTAATCCTACCTATCTTCTCGAGATTCAATTCGACCTTGCTCGTTTAATCTAACATGGATTCAATTCAGCCCTGATCATTTAATCCTACCTATTTTTTTGAGATTCAATTCAACCGTGCTCGTTTTATCTCACACGGATTCAATTCGGCCATGATTGTTTAATCTAATCTATCTTTTTAAGATTCAATTCGACCGTGCTCGTTTAATCTCTTGCAGATTAAATTTGGCCACGATCGTTTAATCCTATCTATCTTTTCGAGATTCAATTCAACCGTGCTCGTTTAATCTCACACGGATTCAATTCGGCCATGCCCGTTTAATCTTATCTATCTTTTAGAGATTCAATTCGATAGAGCTAGTTTAATCTCACGTGGATTCAATTCAACCATGATCGTTTAATCCTATCTATTGTTTCGAAATTCCATTCCACCATGCTCGTTCAATCTCACGCGGATTCAATTAAGCCATGATCGTTTAATCCTATCTATCTTTTCGAGATTCAATTTGACCGTGCTCGTTTAATCTCACGCGGATTCAATTTGGCCGTGAACGTTTAATCCTATCTATCTTTTTGAGATTCAATTTGACCGTGCTCGTTTAATCTCACACGGATTTAATTCCGCCAAGATCATTTAATCCTATCTATCTTTTCGAGATTCAATTCTACCGTGCTCGTGTAATCTCACACAGATTCAATTCGGCCATGCCCGTTTAATCTTATCTATCTTTTAGAGATTCAATTCGGTAGTGCTAGCTTAATCTCACGTGGATTCAATTTAGCCATGATCGTTTAATCCTATCTATTGTTTCAAAATTCCATTCTACCATGCTCATTCAATCTCACGCGGATTCAATTCAGCCATGATCGTTTAATCCTATCTATCTTTTCGAGATTCAATTTGACCGTGCTCATTTAATCTCACGCGGATTCAGTTTGGCCATGAACGTTTAATCCTATCTATCTTTTTGCGATTCAATTTGACCGTGCTCGTTTAATCTCATGTGGATTCAATTCCGCCATGATCGTTTAATCCTATCTATCTTTTCGAGATTAAATTCAACCGTGCTCGTGTAATCTCACGCGGATTCAATTCGGCCATGATTGTTTAATCCTACCTATCTATTCGTGATTCAATTCAACAATGCTCATTTAATCTCACACGGTTTCAATTTGGCCATGATCATTTAATCCTATCTAACATTTCAAGATTCAATTTGACCGTGCTCATTTAATCTCATGCGAATTCAATTCAGCCATGATCGTTTAATCCAATCTATCTTTTCGATATTCAATTCGACCATGCTCATTTAATCTCACATGAATTCAATTCGGCCATGATCGTTTAATCCTATCTATCTTTCAATATTCAATTCAACCGTGCTTGTCTAAGCTCACGTGGATATACTTCAGCCATGATCGTTTAATCCTACCTATCTTTTCAAGATTCAATTTAACCGTGCTCGTTTAATCTCACACGGATTCAATTCGGCCATGATCGTTTAATCCTACCTATCATTTCAAGATTCAATTCGACCGTGCTCATTTAATCTCACATGGATTCAATTCGGTCACGATCGTTTAATCTGATCTATCTTTTCGAGATTCAATTCGACCGTGCTCGTTTAATCTCACGCGGATTCAATTTGGCCATGATCGTTTAATCCTACCTATCTTTTTGAGATTCAATTCGACTTGCTCGTTTAATCTCATACCTATTCAATTCCGCCAAGATCGTTCAATCCTATCTATCTTTTCGAGATTCAATTCAACTGAGCTCGTTTAATCTCACACGGATTCAATTCGACCATGACCGTTTAATCCAATCTATCTTTTCTAGATTCCATTCGGCCATGCCAGTTTAATCCTGTCTAAATTTTTGACATTCAATTCAACCATGCTCGTTTAATCTCACGCTGTTTCAATTCAGCCATGGTCGTTTAATCATATCTATCTTTTTGAGATTCAATTCAACCGTGCTCATTTCATCTCACGCGGATTCAATTCGGTCATGCTTGTTTAATCCTATCTGTCTTTTCGAGATTCTATTCAACCGTGCTAGTTTAATCTCCCGCAGATTCAATTCGGCCGTGATCGTTTAATCCTATCTATCTTTTTGAGATTCAATTCGATCGTGCTCATTTAATCTCACACGGATTCAAGTCAGCCTTGCCCGTTTAATCCTATTGATCTTTTTGAGATTCAATTCGACCGTGCTAGTTTAATCTCATGTGGATTCAATTCGGCCATGATCGTTTAATCCTACCTATCTGTTCAAGATTCAATTCGACCGTGATCATTTAATCCAATCTATCTTTTCTAGATTCAATTCGGCCATGCCTGTTTAATCCTGTCTATCTTTTTGAGATTTTATTCAATCGTGCTCGTTTAATCTCACGTGGATTCAATTTTGTCATGATTGTTTAATCCTATCTATCTTTTCGAGATTCAATTCAACCGTGCTCGTTTTATCTCACGCGGATTCAATTCGGCCATGCCCGTTTAATCCTATCTATCTTTTCGAGATTCGATTCGACCATGCTAGTTTAATCTCACCCGGATTCAATTCAGCCATGATCATTTAATCCTATCTATCATTTCGAAATTCAATTCGACCATGCTAGTTTAATCTCACCCGGGTTCAATTCAGCCATGATCATTTAATCCTATCTATCATTTCGAAATTCAATTCGACCATGCATATTTAATCTCATGCAGATTCAATCCAACCATGATCGTTTAATCCTATCTATCTTTTTGAGATTCAATTCGACCGTGCTCGTTTAATCTCACCCGAATTCAATTCGGCCATGATTGTTTAATCCGATCTATCTTTTGGAGATTCAATTCGACTGTGCTCGTTTAATCTCACGTGAATTTTATTCGACCATGCCCGTTTAATCCTATCCATCTCTTCAAGATTCAATTCAGCCATGTTCGTTTAATCTCATCCGGATTCAATTCGGTCATGACCATTTAATCCTACCTTTCTCAAAAACTACTCTCATTTAAAATTGCTTTGTTGTCACACTTTCAATCCTCTCAAAAATCATTCTTATCATGCATAGTTTCTCATATCTACCTAGCTTTTCTTTCAGTTATGTTAGTGTCTCTTGTCTTTTCATAGCTTCCAACATATGCAAGTTTTCCTATGTTACTTAAACATGTGAACAGATATATTTTCCAACATCATCATGGCATAAATGATTAAAACAAAAAAAGAACATATATGTGCAAACATATCAAAAATAAAATAAATACTAGCATGCTTTTCTACTTGCTTGGCTACTAACATACTTGCAGAAAATAAAAAGAAAAAGAAAATAGACACTGACCTCAAATGCAGAACTAGAGACTGAAGCTGTGGACTGAAGTTGAAAGCTGGACCCACTAGATCGCGACTTGCTCCAGAGGACTTTTTAGAAGTGAGATTTTAGAGAAATAGAAGCGAAATGGTCAAAATGAAGCCTTGGGACCCCTTTATAGGGTCTTGTACAGCCTGGGATGCCCGGCATACCTTAAAGGGCTGACGGGGTCTGCCCAGCACACCTACAAGGGCCGCCGGTCAGGGTTGACCCGGTCAACATTGACTGATTGACCTTTGACAAAAAAAAACGCATAGAGTTTCTTACCTAGCTCCAAGGACCAAGTCAGAGAAATTTTTCCGCATCAGTTGTAGCAGCTCAACCATGTCAGGTAAAACTGGTCTCAATCCATGAACAGTGTAGTTTCCGCACGCAATTTTGGGGAAATAAAATGCTGAATCATGTTCTTTATCTGACACCTCTCATTGCACTCGAGATGTCAGATAAAGAAGGGGCAGCTGTAGACACCATATTTTTTCCGCCCTCGATTTGCATGCCGGACCCCAAAAACTCCAAAAATATTATCTTTTCACCATGGGGCTACAGAAACGTCTAGATTGGCGCAACCCGTTCAAGCATCAGAGCACTCGAAGTGCCATTTCAGGTCAAATTGACCAAAATGCCCCTGGTCAACCCAAGCCTGACCAAAAGTCAAAGTTGGGTCAAAATCATCCCAAAACAACATTTTTCATGTTTCTACATCAAACTTGAGCTACTCGATGATTTTCGTCAACTTTGACCAAGTTTGACCCGAGGTTGACTCTTGGGGGCACCAGAAACCCTAATTTTGATCCGACTATCAGAATGGGTTAAGACCAATGCCATTGCAAATATTATCAAATTCCCTTTCCAATGACTATTTATGGGTCAAAATTGGAGTTAAAACAATTGAGATATCTAGAAAACAGTGAAAAGTACGTTAGCTTGCTTCCCAAGGCCATAACTTTTGTCCAACCATTGGATTTTCAATTTCTTTATTGTTATGGAAACTAGACATCCAAAACTTTCCAAGAACACCAAGATCAGCTCAATTTGAGTCCGGGAAAGCCTTCAAATATGCGTCCAAAGTTGAACCTGGAAAAGGCCGGAATTGCTGACATCAACAAGGCGGTCGGCGGCCCTTCAAGGTGCGTCGGCAACTGAAGGGTCACTTTTTCACTATAAATGCTCCCAAACCCCTCATTTTGCCACACACACACACACACAAAAAAAAAAAAAAAAAAAAAAATTCGGGGCAAATTCTCTCTCTCTTCTCTCTCTAATTTCTCTCCTAAACACATCCAAACACATCAAAACACATTAAAATACCTTAAATTCTCATATTTTCTCTACAATCTTCAAGGTAGTGTTCTTGCACCTAATCTTCCTCTCCTTGGTACCTTGGATTTGAGGTTTAGGGGTGTGGATGTAGCTTTTTAGCTACAATCCGCACCCCTTTCTCTTTGTTGCTTTTCCTAGCTTCTTTTTGCTTAATAATATGTTTTTATTGCTTTTCCTAGCATGTTCATGCTTCCTAGCATGTCTTTATAGTTTTTATAGCATGTTTCCTTGCTTATGCCATGATTAATCGCTTTGATGTTGTTGGCCTAGCCTTCTTGGGCTAGGATATGTCTAAATTTCATGTTTGTGCTTAGATCCACATGCTTTTAGGCTCCTTGCCATGTTTATGCTAAGATCTACATGCATATGTGTTCTTTGCCATGTTTATGCTTAGATCTACATGCCTATGTGTTCTTTGCCATTTTTTTGCTTAGATCTACATGTTAGTGCTTATATCTATGGCCTTGTGCTTAGATCTATGTGTTTATGTGCTCAGATCTATGTTGGTTGCTATGCCATGTGCTACTTTAGCCCTTTTTGTCCCTCAATATCTATCTTGCTTGCGTTTTGGCCTTTCCAGTAGGGTGTAGATCTAGATACTGTGGTCTAGGCCTACATCCGTACACCTAGGCCTATATTAAAGGGTTTGGATCATTTCCTTCAAATGTCTATGTTTGCTTGCATGCTTCTATACTTTATCTCCATGTTAGCCTCTCTAGATCTAAGCTTTGCCATGCTTTGTGCCCTCCGTGGACTTGTGCTTGTATGGTTACATCCATCCCTCATAAGGTTTGTTTGGATGTAACCACCTGTGAGATACACCTCCGTGGTGTCAGTGTTCTTGATATACACCTTTCTCCGCTCCGTGCGATATTGATATGCTTGCCTTGCTTGCTTTGTGCCACATGTTTGGCTTTCCTTGTTTCTATGTATCTTTGCACGCTTGCCTACATGTTCATGCATGAGTCTGTGTGTCATCCATACTCCAATCTGATGGAACTATGGACTCGATCCAAACCTACATTTATCCTCCTAGGACACCCCCATTTTGTTTGATAACATGCTTCTTTGCTTCTTTGTATGCTTCACATGTTTGTTTGCCCCAGTTTGGCATCTTTTCTTAGCTTGTCTTTAGCATGCTTTTCCTTCCATTTGTTTCTTTGCTTGTCTGCTGGCTTGTTTCTTTTGTCTTTGCATGTACTCACATGGAGCAAGGACATTTAGAGTAAGGGTGCGACCTCCTAAGCGCGAGCAAAAAGGGCAAGGATGCGAGCAAGAGGATGCAAGCCCACAAAGGGCAATGTTCAGTAAATTAGGGGGCCTAGCCCCTCCAGAGCGGTCTTCTCTGGAATGAAAAACAATTCAAATTGATTGGGTTTTGATGTAAAAATAGTGAAAAAGGGGGTTTAAAAGAGGATGGGAGAGGTTTAAAACAGGTTTCCCACGAAAAGCCCTTTAAAAAGCTATTTCTGGGCGTTTCGCGACTGGTCGAGTCGTGAAGTTCAGTCGCGAAAATTTTCGCGAGTCGCGAGTGAGTCTCCAAAGATTTTGGATGAACTCGCGACTGGGGTTTTGCGACTGGTGAGTCGCCAACTGAGTCGCGAAAAACTCTGACACCTGTTTTTCAACACAGAACATGTTTAAACAATGAAAAACAAAGTAAGCACTAAACATGAACACAAAGAGTGATAAAAATCACTTCCAAATACATATAAAATGACCAAAAATCTTTTTGGTTTGATCCATATAAAGTTGAGCACACACACATCACATTTAAACAAGTACAATCGAACAAATGAATAAGGCATTCATTGAACATTAGGCATGTGTGTTGTGTGTGTGTATCAAGTGTGGAATAGTCCTTAGTCTAGAATGAAGCTTCAATAATCAATTCAATCAAGTCATACACAATTAGTACTAAGTCAAGTAGTCTATCTCATTTATAGAAATGAACATATATGACCCCCCACAAGAAAATGATTACATCTCTTTGAAGCTTTTCATTTGGCTTCATTACAATTCATAACATTTGATCATTTTGAATCAATACATCTCATTTTGAGATCGATGCTTGAAATTTTTTATATTTCAATTTGATGAACAAGCCTTTGGCTTTTTGGGCATCATACATTTTCAATACAAGTCGCTTTCCCTTTTTTCTAGTCAAATACTAGTATGTGCGATGGCTTTTGTAGCTCATTATCTCTTTTCATTTTGAGATTTACATTGGTTGAGCTCTTTAAGCAAAAAAAAAAACAAAAAAACAAAAAAAAAATTTGGGAAGAGATATAGGCACAAGTCTACGCATGTATCAAAACCAACATGACTATTGACAAATCATTCATGACAAGCTTGAAGATTGATTTACAACAATCACACAAAGATGTCAAGATTTTTCCCACAAAGATATAAGTGCATAAAGAACAAGCTAACCTCGTAAATGCATAAAGCCATATGTACGAAGGTACGAGGAAAAACTCACATGTGATATGTGCTCAAACATATACGATCAAACTTTTTGAAATTTTCACTTTTTATGTGGTTTTGGAATTTTACTCACACAAAACTAAAACATAAAAGAAAGACCAAAACAAAAGCAATGCATACAAAGAAATGCAAGATGCACAAAATGCATGAAGATATGACATTTAATACATGAAGGGTCCTACAAAGATTGAAAGAATTAGATCAAGGACCAAAAGAGCAAAAGCTCAACCATAGGAACCCTTCCTCATCCAAACAGAACGATTGTTTGGAATGAGTATCTCATGAGAACTGAGACGAGGGTTGGAAAAATGAGAACCGAAGATGCACATAGTCAAGGAGTTAAGAGCATTAAACACTTTCTTTAACAACATGCTATTTTCACTCAAATCCGGTTTACCCTTTTTAGCACAACTTCCATGAAGCTCAAGTTTCTCTTTTCTTTTGATTCTTTTAAGAACATGAAACTTAGAGCATTAAGGTCTTAAATGACCAAAGGCACCACAATGGTGACATACAATGTGTTTAGGTCCACTAGGCTTTTTGGGAAGGGATCTAACAACATGTTTTTGTTCCCTTTTCAACTTATGACATTGAGGTCTTATGTGACCAATCACAGCACAATAGTGGCAAGTTGGAACAAACTTAGATCCATCCAAAGCCTTAGGTTGAGACCTAAATGAAGGCTTTGACTTTACAGCCTTTCTCTCTACCTTTTGATTTCTTTTATGTGGAGGAATGTACACCGATTTGTCCTTTGAGATACAACACACAATAGGCACAAGATTGGGTACTACAACATGATTGCAACAAATATTTTCATCCTTTTTAGCAATAGGTTTAGAAATCAAACACTTGGCATGCATTTTAAGAGATTCATTTTCACATTTTAGCTCATCAACAAGTTTGTTAGACAACACAAGTTTAGCATCCAAGTTCATAGTCAAACATTCAAACTCTTTCAACTTTTCAAGAGAATTTTTAGCAAGTTTTTTTATATCTTTCAACCAATTTGTTGGATTCATTGAGCTTAGTAATCAAATCATCCTTTTCACAAAATAACTTGCTCAAATTCTTATGAAACTTCTTAGCCTTTTTCTTAAAGAGTTTGATGTTAGGAATCTCAACAACACCCAAAGATTCATGTAACATAGCATCACAATCATGAGGATCATCACTCATAGAGACATTATCACAAACACGTGGCATGTTACATTCATCAACATCCAAAACATGCATAGAGGCATATAAAGCACTATCCATGGCAAATAACACAAGGGGTCAAGGATCACACTTAGGTATTTAAACCACAACAAGTGTACTTGCTCTGATACCAATTGAATGTTCAATTAGTGTATAAAACACTTATGAACGTTTAGACCCCCAATTTACAAATTATCAATTCAAGCTTATTATCAAACAATGTATGTGCAGAACATGAAGATAAGCTAAAACAGAATTGATAAACAATCTAAACCAATTAAAATCACATCTACAACAGAAATTAAATGGCAAAGATTAAGGGAAGAGAGATGCAAACACAAGGACAACACAACGATGTGTTATCGAAGAGGAAACCGAAGCCCTCGGCGTAAAACCTCTCCGCCGCCCTCCAAGCGGTCAATAATCCACTAGAAAATGAAGTTGGGCTACATGGACCGCAGAAGACCCTCCAAGCCTAATCTACCCAATGTACCTAAGCCCTCTAAGCTTCTTGCTCCAACGAGGTTACGCCGAACCTTTGTCTTTTCTAGCTTACCGGATTCCGCTATAGCCCATAGCATCAACCAATGTGAATTGGTCCCTTCCTAACTGCTTCCCAAAGCACCAAAAAGCCTTCTCACAGATGTGGGTATGGTGAGAAAAGGATTTAGCTAAGAACCTCTCAAGGATGTAACAATGGAGAGGGTGAGAGTAGAGGAATTTGAAGAGTCTCTATGTAAAGATTGTGGATGAGTCAATCTTGTTTTTCTCTAGGGTTTCTCTCTCAAAATTCTCTTTGGAAGCTCTCAACATTTCGTGGGTATAAGGGGTATTTATACTAGTGTGAGAATGGAATGCGAAGAGTCAGTTTTTTAAAACAGAGCTGGCTGGCGAGTTGGCCTCGTGACTTGACTGAGTCGCGAGTTCAAGCCGCGAACTAACTGAATGGCCAGTTTGGACTTTTTATCCTGTAGTGGTACAGCTGACATGACAGTTCAGCTTCTCTGCATGCTTCACTCGTGTGCATCCTCTGGCGGCTTGCAAGCCGCAAGCCACCCACGAGATCCAGTCGCGAGTCCCTGCTTCATTGCACAGTCTTGAGCATTTCTTCACACACTACCCTTACATGATTCCCACCTAAATACAGGGTTTCTAAGTGCTGAATTACAAGCAAATTGGCACGGAATAAAGCCAACAGAATGGTTGACTAAATTCAACCTTACAGTATGTATATATATATATATATATATGCCTACATGTGTGTGGGTGATTGTGCACTTTGTATGATGGACTCTCGTGGCTACATGAGTGACCCTCTCTAGTCATGAGAGCTCTTAACCCTTTAGTATGGGTATGCGCTCAGGGCGATTTTCGTAGGTGCATATTCATGCTATATTGTGTGCACGATCATCGCGGTGTGATTGTCTTGATCCATGTCACCAAGTGACATCGGTTTTCTTGTGTATGCGACACGCATCAACATGCTTGACACTTTGGAGGGCTTCAGCTCACCACGGTGCGAGCCTATCGATACGCACCGTACACACAGACACGAAACCCTACTGATGCGCCATAGCGCACTAAACGCGAAACTCTACCAGATTTTTGCTGTGAAAATGGGGCATCCCCATTGCCGCATTCTCACGTCGAAAGTTTGGTGAGAATAGCGTTTTGTGTGCTATGACGCATCTGAGGTGAAGCGCTGCCGGATTTCCACCACAAAAATAAGGCAAAACGCGGCTGGATTTTTGCCGCGAAAATTTGGCAACAACTCCAAACACACTTGGAAAGCATCAATCAAGACCACACCCATTCCGAAACCAAACCTCAAAGCCCAACCCGTTTAAAGCCCCAAAAGCTAATGCCAATAGCTTGTTTTCAAATGCTAATGTCCTTCAATTATGATTTTACTAAAATAAAGGACTGTCTATGGACATAAGGGTTGGGGTGCTTAACACCTTCTCCACACGTAACCAAACTTCAGAACTCAAGAATCAAGATTTTTTTCCCATCCACATTAGATTAGGAAAAACGTCATTTTTCTTAACTTAGGATCGGTAATAAAATCAAATAGAGTTAGGTGACTAATCACACCTTAGAAAAAACTCAATGATTGGTGGCGACTTCACTTACCCTTTGTAATTTCCTTAAAATTGACTCATATTTCAATCACACACCCGAGGTACGACACACCTCCATAAGAACTCTCGCACCGAGAGAAAGGCACGCGAGCATCGCCCCGATGGGTGGTCGAGCAACCGCGAGGTGTCGACATCTATTTTAGGTTAATACGTTTTGGTATTGTATTTTTGAGTTCCCCAACACAAGTATCATCTATCTCTCTTTTATAACTTTGGTAAAAATTTTGTTTGAGTTAATACTTAGCTATTTTTGGAAGTAAGAATTTGAATTTATATCAAAACACAATATTGGCTATACATTTGAATGTGTCAATCAATTATTTGAGTAATATTACAAAGTAATTTTGTTATGATTTTTTATTATCATAATAATCTCCTTTAAAAGAATGAAGAATTTAAACAATTTATTTGAAACTTAAAAAGTTTAGTTGTAGATTAAAAAAAAAAATTGTAAAAACAAGCACTATAACATAATTTCAAAAAATATGGACCATCTCATAAAGGAATAATATCAACCAAACACTACACTAGAAATAATAGAATGATATATTGGTAGAGATAGAAAAATGAAAAATAATTTAAAAAATTGTTTAATTTTTAGGGAAAAAATTATTTTCAAAAAATTTTAGAGAACAAATTATATTTTATATCGTAATTACAAAAAATAATTATCTATTCTTATATATCGCGTGGGTCTGTGACTAGTGGTAGTGTTCAGAAGAAATGACAAATGAATGTAAATTATGACAAATGAATGTAAATTTTGTATGGTTGTAGCTTCATGAAGCAAATAATCATCTCTAATCCCCAGTTTCAGTGACCACATTAAATCTATCTACATAGGATAGCATTTCATCATAGTCAAGACAGGATCACTGCAGCTACATTGTTTGCTCATAGGATAGCATTTCATCATAGTCAAGAAAGGATCACTGCAGCCACATTGTTTGCTCATCAGTTTATAAACACTGCTCCACATGTATTTACAAAATGCCTGCCTATCCCAACCCGACTTTGAAACCGCTTCCTACATATAATCATTGGCCTTGCACCAAATGCACATGTATGAGCAAGAACCATGGAAAGAGTGGCATTCCGCATGCTCTCAGATAAAATCTCAGATCCATTTTGCACCAACCTGCTGCTTATGTTAGCAATAGATGACCCATTTTGTTTAGTTGCAACTACTCTAGGTACCTGCAAAGGATTAGAATAAGCAGCACTAACATTTTGTTTCTTATGAATCTGCAAACTATCCTCTGGTATCTCACCCCTCTTATAGTTTTGTACTACTTCACATTCTTTCTCGGAGTAATTTAAAATTCTCATGGCTTCATTCACTAAACCAATGGCACGCCAAGCATCGGCAACAAGTTGAATAGTGGTCTTTTCAGGAACAACACCCTTCTCTTCCATAACATGGATCAATTCCTCTGCTTCCCATGGTTGTCTTGCTTCTCCATATCCCCATATTAGAGTCTCAAAAGTTTTCGAATTGGGGGGAATGCCCATTTGACACATTTTCTCATAAACTCTCAAAGCATGCTCCATTTTACCTGCACTGCACCATCCACTGATGATGGTAGTGAAGATCACGACATTTGGGTGTACACCAGATTTGCCCATGGAAGTCAGGAGTGATTCAGCCTTTTCAGGCTCTCCAGAGCGCACAAAGCCTTTTGCAAGAATACTAAATGCATGGATGTCAGGTTCTATTCCAGCCTTCACCATGTCATTGAAGATATTCATGCATTTGTCCATGAGCCCGGATGAGCTCCATGCATCCATTATGGTGCTAAATGTTATCACATCTGGTTTGACCCCAAATTCTTCCATCAATGTCAGTGCCTGTCCAATTTATACTTTTTTTAAGTAAATGTCTGCGTACTGCATAGTAAGTTAGAAGAAATTAGATGCATTCAATATGCTGTGGTCCCTATAGAGTGCTAGTTAACATGAAACATGAATTTTCTACTGAAACTTCTCTTTCTCCAGGGATTCTCATTGTATAACTTCCTTAGAGTGCAGTCTAAAAAATAAAATTTAAATCCAAAGTCCTATCAAGTGAAAACAAATGTTTCAATTACGGGGATGTGAAATTAAATCCAGAGTCCTATCAAGTGAAAACAAATGTTTCAATTACGGGGATGTGATCCATATTATTGCAAGCTCATAACCATAAAAAATGTATGAAACAAGACTGTTTCTTGTACTTCTTATATGTGCTGATTGGTCATATTGAATTTAAAAAATCAAAAACAAAATTGGAAGATTGGTCATATAATAGATTTGATCACCTTGTTGTGATCTTCCATCTAAAACGTAAAAGAAACAATTATTCATTTCCATCCTCAAAAGCCATGGGGCACCTACATTTATAGCATAAACTCTTAAGCCTACTCAAAGCATTTCTAACAAAATAGAATGTACCTAGAAAAGAAGTTTACTCAACAGTGTGAAAGTTGTTTTTACAAGTGACGAATAACTTATTTCCTGATTCTAGGATGGAAGCTACTCAAAGAGTATAATTCCACAAAAGAAAGAGAATGTATCAATAAATTGAATACTACTGATGGAAACTCACCTCATCAACCCCATTACTGTCTGAAAGGTCTAGAAATCCTTTGATAAGTGAGTTGAAAACAAAAAGATTTGGATGTACACCAAGATCCTTCATTCTGTACACAAACCTCAAGGCGTTTGTCATATCACCTTCTTTACAATAACCGCTGATGATTATACCGCACGTACGCTCATTAGGCCTTGCTTTATTTCTTTGCATCTCCAATATCATTCCTTCAGCCTTACTTGTCTCCCCTTTCTGAGCATAAGCCCTTGCTAGTGTGTTGTAGGTGACAACATCGGGTTGCACACCAGATGCCACCATCCTATATACCACATTCCATGCTTCCGTAATGTTCTTCTTGTTACACCAGGCTCTAACAAGAATATTAAATGTCCTGTCATTTGGTTTCATTTCTTCCTCCAACATTAGCTCTAGCAGTTTCAGAGATTCTTCTGGCTTACCAACAATTCCATACCCCTTAATTAGGGCATTGAAAGTGCTGGTTGTGGTCTTACATCCACTCCGCTTCATCCTGTGCAAAATTTTCATTGCTTCCTTAACATTTCCAGCTTCACAGAAAGCATTGATCATGGCATTAAACAATATTGAATCTGGCTTCAGTCCATTCTCTTCCACTTTAGATATGAGTAAAGGAATGGACTTGAAACGCTTTTGAAGGGTCAAGGCAGCTACAAGAGTTGTATACGTTATAAGAGTTGGTCTGTGTCCTTCTTCTGTAATACTGTTGAAAATGGAATGGGCTTCTTGAGGCTTCCCCTTTTCTATCAAAATACTCATCAATTTTGTTCTTGTACGCACTGTTGGGCAACCGAGGTTGCCCAAACAAACAGGGCAGTTAGATTTAGTTTGCAAATCTACAGAAGTTGACATTGAATGTAATTGGTCCTCTTTGTGGACATATGGTTCCTGGGAAGTTCAAAGATTATAAGAATGTGAATGTCACCATCAATACATGTGAATGTAGATACATTATTATTATAAGTTATGACATATTTCTGACTGTAAATAGGCCAAGCATTAAAATATTTACAGTTTTTTTTTCCTGAAACTGATCTCAAACCGGCTAAGTGAACAACTATCTAACTGCACTATCTAACAGAAAATATGTGAATTTGGAGTGAAGAATCAAAGTTTCCAAGCAATGTGAAGGTAGCAAATGCTAAGCAGTTAATTATATACTTTTAGTACACATTAAAATTTATCACAAGGAAGCCAATACTCTGTAGCAACAAAAGGCTGATTCTGTAACTGAGACAACTACTGCAGACAATAAGACATCTTGATCTTAATGTTGAACTTATGAGAAATTAGGAGCAGGAAAAATATTTGATAAACCAGAGATAAAGCTGAAACAAGGCAGAGATAATTACATTAACTAGATAAATGAACAAGTTTATGAAATAACTACCATGATTCGTGATGCTTCAATTCTTTTCTTGCTAGTGATTTTTCCTTGGCGCTTACCCATGATGACAGTATGGACTTTCCCAGAAAAAAAATCTCCCAATATCTCTCAACCTGCTTTTCAATACATTCTTGTACCACTTTCCTGCTTAGGTCGGACTTATGTCTGGCTACTGTACCATACAGAAAGGCCAGAAGGCCTATATCTCACTTTCTTCCTCAGCTTTATGTTCTCAAGACATGGTTAAAATAGTGTCTCCTCCTAGGCGGAACCTAGAAAGATCAACCAAAACTTAAACAAAGATTGACTAAGAGAATGAGCCGTATGAAAGTAGCTTTCCAGCAAGTTGATTTGTGCATTCACCAAATAAAACTAGGAAGTTACCAAGCAAACTAAAGGAGAAACAGTTTATCTAAATCAATCACTGTGGTGAGTATATAAGAAGTCACTAAACCCTCCACAATGGTTTGAAAAGCATGGAAATCAAGTCCAATATGATTGGCTGATTGCAAATGCAATCAATTTTCCCCCCTTAAATATTCATTTGTATAAGGTCAATTCAATTATGCAACAAAAGATGCCACTCCTATTTATTATTGGACACTGCGGTGATATTATGATAATTCCAATTTATGCCTTCAACTTATAGCTAATAATACTTATTCCATATCATAATCATGGAACATGAGATTGAATGGTCCTTTGAAGCAGGTAACTTGCCACACTCTTTTACAGTGTCATTACTAGACAGAACCATCAAGATAAAACCATCATATGCAATAATGGGTCACTGCAAAATCCGAATTCTATGGTCATCAATTGTACAAGAGAATAAAACCCAGTGCTCAACAAATTTGCAGTATAAACAGAATTTTATGGTCATCTACTGGATTCAATTGGATGAGCAGATCTAACCCTGATGCCAGACATACCAAAATATGATTTGTGAAGTTTTCTCTCAAAATAAAACAGAAATTTCCGGGGCTACTTGTGAAGGTCGTGAGAATCTAGAGGTAGCAGTGTGCAAAGATAGTAGGTTCAGCCGTTCAAGAAGTACCAAATGTTCAGATAGAGAAGTGATCTTGCATTTTGCTCACAAAAGCAGAAGCAAATCAATCCATCAACGAGCAGACACCAAAAAAAGTTCAATTTGATCCCACCCAACCTACTTAAATGCTAAATTTTTATTAAATTGTCACCAACAATGAAAAATTTGATGATCATACTAGCCAATCATGAGCTATATATATTATTCCATTTTCTAAGCACTCCGCTACAAACCCAAATCTGTCAAACTAATAGACCCAATTATGCTTTTATATTTCTCTCTTTCAAAATCCATAAGACACAATTTTGCTGAAGCAAAAAAAGAAAAGAAGAAGCAATATTTGAAACCAGATACAAAGTATTCTAAAGTGTATATATATTTATATATATATATATATATATAATGTCAGTACAGACACCAATATCGCATATTTGAAGTTTGGGGAGCTAGTTATAGTAGTACGTTATTTCTAAGCAATGTTGATACCCAAATGACATGAAGAAGTATGTTTCAGTTGGAGTGGTACCTGTTTAGTTGAGCCAAATTTGCAAGGCGTGGAGAGAGAGTGAGAGAGAGGTTTGCATGGTTGGTTGTAGTAGTAGTAGTGTTGTGCATGTAGCCCATGAGTGTTGTAGCGTAGTAGTGTAGTGATCTTTTGTGTTGGTGCTGTGACATCCAGTCATCCACTAGAGAATCTCATCCACATACCAGATTCTGAGATTTTGGTTGGATAATATGTTGAGGCTGGTGGTATGGAGAAGCGGAGAACCAAAAATATGAGTAGATTTTTTGGGGACCAGATTTTGCCACGCCAGTTTTATAAGCAAGGTCAAAATTTTAACACAAAGCCCATTTCACCGCACCAAAATTGCACACCCCCCCCCCCCCCCCCCCCCCCACCTTTTTTTTTTTTTTTTTTTTTTTTTTTTTTCAAGGGACAAGATTTTAGATTTCTTATTAATAAAAATGCAATATTTTATCTAGCTAGATGGTCACTTTACAAGTACAAAATTTTTGTTGAGTGGGTCCCAGAGTTCAATTTTCCGAGAGGAGAAGTTTCACATATATATACGTTTAGATTATATTATTTTAGAGTAAAATTTCTATCTTTTATAAACAAAAGAAAAAGAAAAAGAATGCAATATTTTTATTTTTTGTGAATTCAAAATAATACTAAGTCTTAAAGTTAAATATGCTTATTATCAATCCAAAAAAACAAAAGATAGTTAGACATGTTTCCTTTAGTTCTCATTTTTAGGGGTAATTTCATTTGGGTCACAACTTTTTGTGACAATTTTAGTCCATTTTCCTAGTTGGAAAAAAACATCCACATGTTTTTTTTTTATCATTATTATTTTTTTAATTTAGCTAAAATAAGAGTCCCCCCCCAAAAAAAAAAAAAATTTAAGTTAGTGAATAATTCTCTTAAAAAATAATAGAATTTGTCCATTAATCTAATAGTTATAGAGACAAGGTAGCTCTTAAAAATTTCATTTTTTATTTTCATCCCATGTTGTTTTCTCAATTTATAGAGACAAAATATATTACAATTTTTTACAAAGGATTCTATGGTCAACAAAAAACATCTTACAAGTTTAACTAAATTTTACATGAAAATAAACACTTGAAAATGAGAAAACATTTTACAAAATATATTTTACTTCAAAAAGTTTGGGACGGGGCGTAAAATAACCACATAAAAGTGAAAAAACATACCCGAAACATTTTACATACCTGGATAAAGGTATACGTGGATGCTGCCTTATCAACATCTTCGACAGCCCTAGCTGCTATTGCAAGAGACCATGCCGGCAAGGTGATGCATGTATGGACCAAGATGCACAAGCCCTATTCCCCTCTCCAAGCTGAAGCCTCTGCTCTTCTTTAGACGGTCCAACTGTCCTCCCTCAAAGGCTGGCCCCGTGTCATCTTCGAAAGTGACTCCAAAGAATGCATCGACCTACTCTCCTCGTCTCTGAGTCCTGATTGGTTCATTAGCACTGTTTTAAGTAATGTCCTTAGTTTAGCTTTTTCCTTTTAATAGGTGCTCTTTCTCTTGGGTTGAAAGATCTGGTAACTTCACTGCCCATATAACAGCTAGAATTACTATGAATTCTAACTTGCCTTTATGTTTAAATACTAACAATCTGCATGTGGCTCTTCAGTCCATCTGTGTTGCAGATTGTCCCCATGCACATTGTTCCTTTTAATATACATCATTGAAGCATATCAAAAATAAAATGACAACATTTGTGACTTGTGAGTTGTCTAGCCAAAAATAAATTAAACAAATTTTGAAACATGAAGAAATTAAAATAAACCCAGCAATTAACATTTGAAAATGAAACAGACCCCTCAATAACCAAACATGTATCATATGTGTAAGCATATGCAATACAAGATCCAAAGATACCATCAGTAACGCCACTTCGTCCAAGATCACATTTTCTTTTGTAACAAAACACCCAAAAAAACAAAACAAGACCTAAGATAGACAGAGCAGAGTGTGGGCGCAAGTGCCCGCGACGGGTCATCTTTGTGTTTAGGTGAATATGCCTTGGCCTAGGGTGGACCATGGCGGAGGGTGTAAATAGAATCGCCACCTAGTTTAGGTCTAGGAACCATAAATATAGCGTCCTCCGTGGAAAGACTGGTCTTTACCAGAGCACGTGTCCGGAATTTAGGTATGGGGATGGGAAGGTGTTAGACACTCAACACCACCTGACCCGTGGGTCGGCTTTCACTTATTATGTTCCAAGTCTTAATCTCATTAAAGGCATATTTAATATGTTATTCTAACTCTCTCTCTCTCTCTCTCTCTCACACACACACACACACTAACATACATCTAAAGCAAACAACATGGCATAATCATCCCAAGCCTAATCATTCATCTATCATGGCATATAAGCATATATCTCAAAGGATAGAAACATCACAAGGCAGATCAGGATCAACATGTTATAGCATTTAGACCTCAAAATCAAGAGATTCAACCAAGCATATCAACCATATCATATCCATCAACCAAATCAAATGCATTTTCATAGTATTATGCATGACTTACCTCACTATATCATAGCACCTATGCATCAATGCATGATCATATTCAAAAGCGTGTTCATGATACTTAAGCAAAATAAAAACCCTAATAAGCATAAAAAAGATAAAACAAAACAAAACAGGGAAACATAAACTAAAAGATAGGCAAAACAAATTAAATAGAGGCTAGAACATGTGAATAAAACAAAGGAAACAACATACAGAAAACGAATTAGGGTTTCTGGGCAAGAGTATACGTATGTATACATAGGGCATGTGTGCACATCCCAACTATATGTGTATGCATACATAGGGCATGTGTGCACATCCCAACTGTATGTGTACGCATACTACGAGTATGCATACACATGCAAGCTTCATATGCACGCATACACACCCGAAACCCTAAACCCAAAAAACCAAAACAGAAAATAAAGAAAACACAACAAAAACAAGGAAACTAACAACCTAGCATGCTTCTAACACAAACATGAAATAAACCTAAACTAAACAAATATATTAGAGCATTCAATGCATATACATAAACATAAAACAAAGAAAAATCAAAGAAAAGTGAAGAGCCAAAGTTAGAAACTTTACCTCAACACTAGAACTCTTTAGAGCTTGATTTTGACTGTTCCCCTCACTCAATCTATTCACAACCAAATCAAAGATGAGTTAGTAAACTTAGAACTCAAAGATCAACACCAAAAAAGGTCTCAATCAAACAAAATTTGACTTGAGGATGTTTTGTGAAAAACTCCCTCTTTGATTCACTACTTTCTAGTGAATCTTGTGTGTTTTACCACTCGAATCCGTCCTACTTGAAAAAGTACCTTTTATAGCTTTATATAGTTGAAAAATAGGGGCATGGGGCAGCTCCTAGACGATGTGGGATCCGTTCCAAACCTGGTTTAAATACAGAAATTGTCTTATATAGTTTCTGGAACTCTAGCATGTGCATGCATACACGTGTATGCATACTAATGCATGAAGCAAGCGTATGCAGAGTTTAAGCATGCGTGCGCATACACGTGTATGCATACGCATGATGAGAATCAACAAGCATTAAAGGATCCATTGCATATTCCAGTTGGGCCTATTACTAGAGCAAGATCCAAGAAGATCAAAGAAGCACTTAATGGGCTGATTCAAGAAATTTGGGTTGATTCTAACACAGGACATTCTAAGCTTGGCCTAAAGGAAGATGAGGGATAATAAATTTAATCCAAGCTATTGAGGGCTAATCTGGCTTAATTGGGCGTGATTTATGGTGTGGATTAATGGCTGATTGACTTTCCAGCTCCATACCAATTAATAGATATTTTTCCTATTCTGGAGTTGCTAATTTCAGATCAAATCCACCTTAGATTTTTAGGCTTCTATTATTTAGAACTTTTTTTAGCTATTTTCCTATTTTGGAGCTGCTAATTTCAAACCAAATCAACTTTAATTTAGGCTTTTATTATTTAGTACGTTTTTTATATTTTCCTATTTTCAGTCATGTCTTATAAATAGCATGCACTCATTGTAATGGAGGATGATTGAATAAAAATCAGAATAACGTGAGGTTTTGCTTCTTCTTTTGGTTCTTCAAGAACTGTGAACTTATCAGGGGTTCTTCTTTGTGGCGTTCAAATTTTATACCTTCAGTTCGTGATTCAGTTATAATCATTGGGTCAAGATCTGTTACTTATACCTTTGGTTTGCGTTTCAATTATTAATGTTGGGTCAGAGTTTCAATCAAAGTATGAATTTTAGCTTTCTTGGGCAAATATTCCAATATTATTTGTTGGGTCTCAAAGCGTGTCAATTGAGGTTCACATCAACGCATGCCCTAGGGTTTCCGTGGTCTTTCTTTTCCAAAAATAGTTTATTTAGTCCAAAAATAAATTATAATTTCCATAAACACTTTCCTCAAGTCAATTTTCATCTGATTGGGCCCTAAACTAACCTTGGCCTTTAGAATTCTAACATCATTGGGGAACGGGGGCCCAAATCAGAAAGGGTACAAAATGCAGTATCTACAGATGCCCCTCTTTTGATTAATGAGTTCCTCTAATGGAATCAAAAGAATAAGAGACAAAACATTTTGTTTCGACGTACGGCTCGGACTCAACCCATGCACACGGCAAACAACACACATGCATGGGGCGGGGTGCAACTCTACAGAATTGTGTGGGAGTATGTCCGAAGTTCCACAGGTGTTAATCGGGAAACGAGTAATGACAAATTCACTATCCAAGAACCTGTTTTGCCAATTGTAAACTAAAAGCAAATGACTCACTATCCTAGAATCACTTAGAAAAAAAAACAAACATGGGGAACGGCCTCAACCATCAACCAAGAAAACAATGTGCTCTTAGGATCTAAAAGGATAAATATATATGGTGTCCATCTAAGGCTTTTGCCTCAAACTTCTCCGAGTGGCTTTCGTCTCTGGGAGTTTCTGTCTCTATCTCAATCTCCTCTAATCTGGCGAGGCTCTTGCCTCTATGTGACTTCTATCTCTATCTCAATCTCTTCAATTATGGGTGGCTTGCACCTCGATTCTAGTGTACATGTCCAATTCCAAGAAGGATATGTACTCAAGTTTTGTATTCTTCTTTTTCTCTTCTTGTCTTGGGGATCTGTGCCTGCATATTCAATTCCTAAACGATATGTGCAAAAGTATGGTGATGATCTTGAATGGAAAGCTCACTCAAGGGGCTTCCCTACATGCATAGGGCTTTCGTGGTAGTTCTGACTCACAAAGGAGCTTTTCTGGGTAGCTTTCGACTTACAAGGAAGTCTCTAATAATGTGGAATCCATTGGGGAAGATTCTTCTTTCATAACTGACTAGGAAGTTTGTTGATGGTTTTAACTCACAGGAGAGTTTCCTTGGTAATTCTCAACTTACTAGGGAAAATTCTTGGAGAAAGTTTCCTTGGTAATTCACCGGTTTTGACTTGTGGGGAGGTCCTCGAATTCACTTGGAGAAAGTTTTTCTATTTGTGACCCACTAGGGAGTTGGTGGATGGTTTTAACTCATAAGGGAGTTTCCTTGGTGACTCTAATCCGCTGGGGGATGTCCTTAATCCTCGTAATCCACTAGGGAATGCTTTTAGGATCCTTGTGTCTTTCAACCTACTGAGGGTATTTCATTCATTTTAGTGTTTCTTTGTAAAATTCTTGATAATCCATGGTCCACTGGGGATTTTTTTGAATTTTCCTTGCATTTCCCATCTACTGAGAGTCCACTAGGGATTTTCTAATTTTTTTTTTTTTGCTAAACTACACGTAGTTTAATGGGAGGCTTAAACTACATGTAGTTTAGTCATTACATGTCTTCCTACCTTTTCATCTTTCTTTAACGGTTACCAACCGTTTCTTTTCTTCTTATTCTTCTTCATCTTCCTCATCTCTTCATATTCTTTCTAACTCTTCAACGTCCATTTTCTTTCTACAAAATCCTCTGCCCTTTCTTCATTTCTTCATCTCTCACAATCTGAAACTCTCATCTTCTCCCAAACTCTCTCATCTTTTCCAATGGCACACAAGACCAAGATCTAAAAGACCTTTTACATGATTTCCGGTGAAGTCTTCAATCTCACTTGCTAGGATGGAGCCAAAAGGTTAATGGAGTCTCCTCCATTGGCTTTCAGGCCACAAAACCACCTTTCAGAGGGTGCATGAACCAGATTGGTAAGTTTTTAAAACTTTTCTCATTTTCAAGTTTTTCTTCTGATCTTCTGTTTTAATCCGTTTTTGGACTTGTAAATGCTTGGGTTTTGTTGTGGGATGGGTTTAGACGAAAACTTGGTGTCCTAAGGCAGAGGGGGGGGGGGTAAGAACATGTTTAGGATGAGTTTGATTCATAGCATGCTGAAACTGTCGAAGGAACCATTCTACTTGTGTTCATGCATGCACATGCATCGTGCATACGTGCGCAGGTGGTCTTCATGTGTATGCATACACACTTCATTTGTACACTTCCGTGTTCATCAATTCATTATGGATGCATGCCCTAGCATGCACATGCATGCAGGACCCTGCATACGCATACACGGGACCTACGTACGCATGTTGGTACTCAAAAACCTCATCTTTTGTCCAGTTTGATTTTTTTTTTTCACTTATTTTCCTTACCTAATCATGATTCTTATGCTTCTTTTCATCCTTTTTTGTAGGTCTTACCGCCTTTCACAGGTAGGGGCAGTACTAGCCGTATTTCTTCATGGAACAGGGCCTTGACCAAAAATACAAAGACCTTGGTACATACGGCCGGCTTCGAGCCTATAGTTCGTTTAATTTCGGAGGGTTTTACTAGTGGCATTCTGGGGCAAACACTAGCTAAGAAGTGGTGGGATACCACCCATACCTTTCACATTGCTGAGAGGGAGATAATGGTGACTCCCCATGACTTTCATCAAATGACTAGTTTGAGATTCGATGGTCCCCTCATTGATCTAGAAGGTGAGTCAGGCATTTAGCTGGGTGTAGACCTACTGGGGTGCAGGTACTCAAACGAGAGCATTTGCTATTTCGATCTAGAGGCAGATTACAAGCCTTGTTCTCAAGCGATGCCTAATGATTGTGCCGGATGGCTAGGGCATTCTTGTTGTATCTGCTGGGGGTGTATCTCTTCGCCAATGGAGAGCAGACAGTATCCTTGAGATGGCTAGCTCTCTTCTGTGACTTTGAGCATGCTCGGGAGGCAAACTGGGGCTAGACTTACCTTGCCTACCTCTATTCGGTCTTGGATACCTTATGCTGAGGGGCTCTACGTCAGTTGGTAGGGCCTTGGAAGCTCCTTAAGGTTAGACCCTTTTCTTTTCCTTATGTAGTTTCACAAATTGTACTTCATACTCTTACAAACTGTATTTGTTCATATGTCATCTAAGCTTACAAACTACATTTCATGCTTTTGCAAATTGTTCCTTACTTTCTTGCAAACTATCATCTCACAAATTGTATCTGTGTGCTTTATCTTGCAAACTGTATCTTTATCTTGCAAACTGTGTCATCTTGCTAATTGTTATCTTTCTCTTTTCTTTGTAGCGGTGGGCCTTGAACTATGTCCTCGTCGCCCGCAGTGCAGATGTGGACTTGAAGAACTTCCCCTCGGTTCGAACTCATTTTAACAACCTCTCCTCCAAAGATATGAGTAAAATCCTTCTTTCCTAGCTGTCATTGCATGTTTCAAAGGTTTTCTCTCTAAACATGAGTGCTTTTACAGATCACTTGGAGGCCCTGGGTGGGTGTTCCTCCCGTTACTGACCCTGGTTTAGAGGCGATAGCCATCATCTCTTCTACGGCCACCTAACCCTTAGAAGGTGCTGGTCTGAGGGTTCTTTACTTGGCTGAGAGAACTTCTTGTCAGCTGGCGGGTGCGGACATGCCTCAAGTTCCAATGGATCCTCCTCCGTTCATGCTTGCCCCGCTCCCGATGACTGATGCCGAGTATTAGCTGTGAAGGAATGGAATCCCATATTCTGAGCGGCTCGTAGGTGATCTTGACTATGAGGAGTTCAGTGAGACTTACCTCATGCCTTCCTTCCCTATCAGAGTATGTATCCTTTCTCTTTCTTTATTTTTTCTTTATCTTGCATATGTTGCATGTGATGATGCTTAAATTTGGTGATTATGTCAAGATGCGGCCGGTCCTGTTGCGGGTGGCCCCCTTGATCCTTCCTACTTGCCTTGGTCGGTTTACACTTTTGGTCCTGATGACTTTGCTTAGGAGCGTCCTGTGGGACGTAACCCAAATGTCATGGGTTATCCCTTCCTTTTGATTACATGAGTAGTGAGTTATCTTTATCCTTGTCCTCCTTCCCTTTCTTTCTTTCCTTCTCCCTCTCTCTTCTTTTTGCATTGTTCAGGCTCTTTTTTGCATTGTTTGGGCCTATTTTAACATTGTCTTCTTTTCAAATCTAGCCCACTGTGGTGGAGCATGAGGAGCTTGTCTAGCTTGCTGGGAACCTGAAGTTGGAGGTGATCAAGTATTCTAAGCAAATCTATGGGCCTGGACAGTATGCCGACCCTGGTGATAATGATGATGATGGTGATGACCCTGAGACGACTCTGAGCTATCATCCGAGAAAGAGGCACTACCAGTGATGCTCCTGCAGTTCAGACACATAGACACAGATAGACATAGCATAGCATATTTCCAGTACTTTTTCCTTTCTCTTTTTAGCATATATATCTTCCGTATATAGATTTTATTTGAGACATTGGGTTGTATTTTAAGAACATCCTTATATTTCCTACTTTTATTTTAGGACATGTACTTATTTTACAACTTATAGGAACTTTGGATATGTATGTATTTGATTCCATCTTGCTTTTCCTTTTCTTTTTCTCTTTGATGCGTGAAAATATGAGCTTGAATCTGCCTTGATTAATCCCTTAGGCCATAGGAGTTATGAAAGAAGCCTTGGTAAGGAAATCACACTCCAAATAGGAAAGGGAATCCGGAACCCCAATGAACCTGCGTGCGCGTGCGTACGCAGGCGATGACCATGCATACGCATCTAGGACCATGCACACATATGCCGCTAGACAGAAAAACCCTAACCAACTTCTTTCACTATAAAACAGTCATGGGAGGTTTCCAAACCTTCATAAAACATGGTTTAATCCCAGGAAACATTCTGTAAGGTCCCCAATGGCAGAATTCACTCCTCTGGAGGTCTCGATGTGGATTAACAGGCTTAATCTAACTTCAAAGACGCTCTCAACCCTCTTGGACTTTCTTATATTTCTTTCTTCCATCAAATCAAAGTGAATAAGCCTCTTCTATGTGCTGCCACTAAATTTTGGATACCAACCTAGCATGTTTTTCAATTCAATGGTGTGAAATTATGCCAAACTCTTGAAGAATTTGGTGCAACCATGGGTGAGCATGACTTTAGTGCTATCATTCTTCATACTCTCAAGGAATGATACCGGAGTGAGAAATTTCTTTTCCCTATTTCGGCTGTTACGGCTCAATTTGACTAGAAATTCAGCTAGAATGATGTTTTTTTATTTTTTTATTTTTTTAAATATTTGTTTGGGAATGCCATCTTAGTTCGGGAAGAAATGATATTGGAGTGAAAATTTTTTTTTCTCTTTTTCGGTCGGTCCTAGCCTGTTTGGCTAGAAATGAAGCCAAAATGATGTTTTTTTTTTTTTTTTTTTTAAATTTTTTTGGGAATGCTCCAGCCCGGTTTGGGTAGAAATGATACTGAAGCGAATATTTTTTTTCTCTTTTTCAGTTTATCCCGAACCGGTTTGGCTAGAAATGAACCCAAAATGATTTTTTTTTTTTTTTTTTGAATTTTTTAACAACCTTAAAAATGACCAAAATACCCCCCAAAACCTAATAAATTACTAAAATAACCTTAAAACCTCTCAAACGACCAAAATGCCATGAAACCTATAAAATGACCAAAATTCCCCAAAATATCTAAAATGAGCAAAAATACCTTGATACCTCTAAAATGAAGAAAAATACCCTAAAACTTGAAAAATGACAAAAGACAAATATCTCGAAACCTCTAAAATAATCAAAATACTTTCGAAACCACTAAAATGACCAAAATACCCCGAAACCTCTAAAATGATGAAAAATACTCTGAAACCACTAGAATGACCAAAATACCTTCAAAATCTCAGAAATAACCAAAATATCCTCTAAAACCTCTAAAATGACGAAATTAATCCTGAAACCACTATAATAACAAAATACCCCTAAAATCATTAGAATGACCAAAATTACCCCCCCCCCCAAACACCCGAATCCATTAAAATGAACAAAATGCCCCAAAACTTCAAAACAACTAAAAATACAAAGAAACCACTTGAACGACAAATGACCAAAAAATTCTCGAAAATAGTAAAAATGACCAAAAATACCCCAAAAACTCTATAAATTAAAATAAAAAATAAAAAAACCCAAAACTTGTAAAAGGATTAAAATAATACCCCCAAAATCACAAAATGCCCTCAATTCCTTTAGAATGAGTGAAAAGACCCTGAAACCTCTAAAATGACCAAGATACCATGAAATCACTAAAATGACAAAAAAAAAAAAAAAAAAAAAAAAAAAAAACCTCCAAGACCTATAAAATGATTAAAATACCCCTAAAATTGCAAAAATGACCAAAATGACATCAAATCCTCTAGAATGAGCACGAAAACCTGAAACCTCTAAAATGACAAAAATATCCCAAAACCATCTATATGACTAAATAACTTGAAACTTTTAAACGAGCCTAAAGTACTCGAAACCTTCAAAATAACCAAAATTTTCGGGTTATATTGTGTCATTAAGTGGTTTCAAGGGTATTGTGGTCATTTTTAAGGTTTTAGGATATTTTTTTAACAATTTTAGAGGTTAAAGAGTATTTTGGTCAATTTAAATATTTTAATATATTTTGGTCATTTTACAGATTTCAAGGGAATACTGGTCATCTTAGTGGTTTGGGTAATTTTATTTTATTTTTGGTCATTTTATAGGTTTCGTGGGTATTTTAGGTCATTTGAGGTTCCAGGGGTATTTTGTTCATTTTTTAGATTTTGGGGGTATTTTGGTCGGTTTCAAGTTGTTTTGCACATTCTAGAGGATTTTAGGGCATTTTGCTCATTTTAGCGATGTCAAGGTGTATTTTTTAGTCATTTTAGATGTTTGGGGCCTTTTGGTCATTTATGAGGTATCAAGATTTGACTACCCATTCTAGCCGTTTTCAGGGGTGTTTTGGTCATTTTAGAGGTTTTAGGGTTATTTTGGTCAATTAAGAGGTTCCAGGGTTTTTTTTTTTTTTTTTTTTTTTTTTTTTTTTAACATTTTGTGGTTTTGTGGGTAATTTGGTAATTTTGGGGTATATTGGCAATTCTAGTGATTTGAAGGGTATTTTTGTCAAATTTTCCCACACTAATTTTATTTATTTATTTTATTTTACTCGTATAAATTACCAAAATCTCAAAAAACTTTTCTGTGCCCCAGAACCTCTAAAATGACCAAAATATCGTTAGAACTGCCAAATTGACTAAAATGCACCACAAATGTCCAAAATATCCCACAACCCTGAAAAATGACCAAAATGCCCCCAAAACTTGCAAAACGACCACAATACACCCCCCCCCCAAACTTTTGAAATAACTAAAATACCATTGAAACCTCAAAAATAAGCAAAATACCCTTGAAACCTCTGAAAATGACTAAAGTACCCCTACACTAAGCCAAAATACACACGAAATCTCTCAAACGAAAAAAATACCCTTGAAATCATAAAAATGACCAAAATACCCCCAAAACTTCTAAAATGATGAAAATACCCCAAAAACCTAATAAAATACTGAAATATCCCTGAAACCTCTCAAACGACCAAAATACAATGAAACCTATAAAATGACCAAAATTCCCCAAAACATCTAAAATAGGCAAAAATACATTGATACCTCTAAAATGACAAAAAAAAAAAACCCTAAAACCTAAAAAATGACAAAAAAAGAATATCTCGAAACCTCTAAAATTACCAAAATACTTTCAAAACCACTAAAATGACCAAATACCCCAAAACCTCCAAAATGATGTAAAATACTTTGAAATCACTAGAATGACCAAAGTACCTTTGAAACCTCATAAATGACCAAAATACCTCTAAAACCTCTAAAATGACGAAATTAATCCTTAAACCACTATAATAGCAAAAATACCCTTGAAATCACTAGAATGACCAAAATTACCCCCCCCCCCCCAACCGAAACCATTAAAATGAACAAAATTCCCCAAAACTTCAGAGCAACCAACAATACATCGAAAGCACATGAATGACCAAATTTTCCCGAAACCTCTTAAATGATCAAAAATACCTCGAAAACAATAAAAATGACCAAAATAACCCGAAAACTCTAAAAGACAAAATACCCCAAAACCTGTAAAAAGATTAAAATAATACCCCCACAATCACAAAATGACCAAAATGCCCTCAATTCCTCTAGAATGAGCAAAAAGACCTTGAAACCTTAAAAATGACCAAAATAACCCCTAAACCCCTAAAATGATGAAAATACCCCAAAAACCTAATAAATTACTAAAATAACCCTGAAACCTCACAAACGACCAAAATACCATGAAACTTATAAAATGACCAAAATTCCCCAAAACATCTAAAATGAGCACAAATACCTTGATACCTCTAAAATGACGAAAAATAGCCTAAAACCTGAAAAATGACAAAAAACAAATATCTTGAAACGTCTAAAATGACCAAAATATATTCGAAACCACTAGAATGACCAAAATACCTTCCAAATTTCAAAAATAACCAAAATACCTCTAAAATCTCTAAAATGACGAAAATAATCCTAAAACCACTATAATAACAAAAATACCCCTGAAATCACTAGAATGACCAAACTTACCCCCCACCCCCCCCTCCCCCGGAAACCATTAAAATGAACAAAATGCCCTGTTAGGAGTGTGAGAGTATGTGTATACTGCTGCATGTGTGGGGTGCTGATGATGAGTGCATGTGGGGCTGATGAGCCATGCGTGTGGTGTTACATATGTGTGGTGCTGAGGGGTGTGCATGAGTTGCTGATGAGGGGTGCATGTGTTGCTAATGGGGCATGCGTGCGTAGCTAATGAGTTGTGCATGTGTCAGTGTTGCGGGAGTGTACAATGAGATTGTGCTATAGATGATGTTGTAATTGCCTAGCTAGCATTGTATACTTGTATTTTAGTATAGCTACACTTGTATTGGTGATGTATCTACATTAGACTTGTATTGCATTAGAGTTAGTTAATATAGTTAGTTAGTTAGAGATTGTGCTATAGATGATGTTGTAATTGCCTAGCTGGCATTGTATACTTGTATTTTAGTATAGCTACACTTGTATTGGTGATGTATATACATCAGACTTGTATTGCATTAGAGTTAGTTAATATAGTTAGTTAGTTAGGATATGTTGGTGGGCTTAGCTGGCAAGGTGGTTACACAGCTGGCTTGGGATGGTTAGGAAGTTGGTTATTGAGGGTATTAGACTAGGGAGATGAGGGTAGAAAGGTATATACTGGATTGATGTTTCTTAACCACAATTTTCCTCTCCATTCTCTCTATATTCTCTCTATCTCTCTCTTCTTATCCTTCCTCTGTTCTTAGAGGCTTGGTTGTCCTCGAATTCAACTACCAAACACCCAAATTCCTAGCATTTGGTATCAGAGCAAGGCTTTCCTCGGCCATGGTTGAAACACGTTCTACCACTGCTGTAACTCAGAAAGCTCTTGCTTCACTTAGAATTGTGTCTAATCATCATGCTAAAGAAATTTAAGAGATGCGAACCATCCAAGAAGTGCATACACGTACTTTGAACGAGATGAATCAACAATTGACTATTCTTGTATAAAGGCGTGGTGGTTCTGATCAAGGAGGATTGCCCCAATCTCCAACAAATGGGGAATCCAGATATGCTAAGTCTTCAACATTGACTTTGTCTTGTCATGTGAGGTTGGAATTCCCAAGGTTTTCTGGTGAAGATCCTGCAAGTTGGGTTTACAAAGCCAACCAATACTTCAAGTATTACAATACACCAATTATGGAGAAGTTGATGCTAGCCTCGTTTCACATGGAAGGAGAGGCTCTGATATGGTTCTAGGATAGTGAAGAAGCAAGGATTTTTTTTGATTGGGAGTCATTGGTTCAAGTCTTGCACATTAGATTTGGTTTCACTGCCTATGATGATCCTATGGAAACTCTCACTAGGCTGAATCAAACTACTTCAGTGTCTTTGTATAAAGCTCAATTTGAGATTCTGTCTAATAGAATCAAAGGGTTATCTGCTACTCACAAGCTAAGTTGCTTCCTTAGTGGATTGAGGGATGAGATAAGGCTGCCAGTGAGGATGCTCAATCCCAAGTCCTTGAATGAGGCTTTTGGTTTGGCAAAGATCCAAGAAGAATATAATTGGAGTTGTAAAAAGAATTCTAAGGTCCAAGTGGATCAAGGGAAGCCTTCCATTCTGGGTGCTCCTCCTAAAACTCCTTCTCTATTGGAATCTAAAGCTAGGCTGCCCATTAAGAGAATTTCCCCTGCCCAAATGGAAGAAAGGAAGAAGAAAGAATTATGCTATAATTGTGATAAGAAGTGGGGTCCTGGCCACAAGTGCAAGAATGCCATGCTCTTCCTTCTTGACTATGTGGAGTTAGCTCAAGAAAACAATTCTGGAGTGCATATTACAGAATTGATGGAAAGTGGAAGTTCAGACCAGGGGCATGCCCGCGTGCACGCCATGTCGCATCACCTTGCATCGTCCTGCACTTCAGCAAAATTGGCTTGTGCCTTTTTCCATTTTTGTGTCCCTAAATTCATTCCATGATTTTAGAGGAGGATTCCAGCAAGTGGTTTGGCATTCTAAGGGTTTTTGAATTTTTTATGATTTTTCCTATTTTCTGGCTTTCGAAAATCATAAAAAATAAAATATGTTGAATCTGGCCTCCAAATTTTGACAGGTTGAAGGTTAGATTTTTCTTAGCATGTGTACGAAAATTCAGGGCAAGACTCCAATAATTTCTGCAAAAAGAACCCATTATTTCTCATTAACAAATTAATGTTTCCTAGTGCCAAAGCAGATTTTTTAACCCAAGTGCTGCCATGGCCTTCTAGGGGTCCCAAGGGCATGCCACGAACTTGGCATCCCACCCATAGGGCATGCCACGCCCTCGCCGTGCTACCACTGCCCTTCAGGCAGCGTGCACGCTAGGGCCTTGGCTGTGTGCCCCTAGGGGCCTTGCTACCTGTGCCCAGGGGTATGCCAGCGTGCCCACGCAAGCATGCCACGGCCTTGGCTACATGCCTTGGCCTTGGCTGCTACATGCATGCCCAAGCCTTGGCAGCTGCATGCCCATGGGGTGCTGCCTTGGCCTTGGCTGCTGCGTGCCCATGCCTTGGCTACGTGCCCATGGGGGGCTGCCTTGGCCTTGGTTGCTGCATGCCCTAGCCTTGGTTGCATGCCCTAGCCTTGGCTGCCTGCCCATGGGGGCTGCCTTGACCTTGGCTGCTACATGCCCTGGGCTTGGCAGCATGCCCTGGGTAGGCAGTGGGCATCCTAGGGGCATGCCCGCGTGCACGCCGTACTGCATTGCCCCGCATCGTCCCGCACTCTAGCAAAATTAGCTCATGCCTTTTTCCATTTTTGTGTCCCTAAATTCATTCCATGATTTTAGAGGAGGACTCCAATAAGCAGTTTGGCGTTCTGAGCGTTTTTGAATTTTTTATGATTTTTCCTATTTTCTGGCTTCCGAAAATCATAAAAAATAAAATATGTTGAATCTGGTCTCCAAATTTTGACAAGTTAAAGGTTGGATTTTTCTTAGCATGTGTGCAAAAAATCAGTGCAAAAATCCAAGAATTGCTCCAAAAAAGACCCATATTCCTCCTCGACAAATTAATGTTTCCTCGTGCCAGAGCTGATTTTTTCCTAAGTGCTCTTTATGGGGGAGGAGGTATTCGGCGATGCACAGGGGTGACCCCTCTTAAGCTTGGCTATGGGTAGGAATGCACATGAATATCCTGTTAGGATTAATGCCCTTAAATCATATTGTAAGATGCCATGTATGATATTATGTATGACATTATATGTTAAACAATGTATAACTTAATGTTGTGAATAATAAAGTTGTTTTATTATTATCTGAAATAATGGTAACATGAATATTCGGACATTATCATATAGACCATGAGATGCATTGTATGTGATTTAGTCACAGAAGATATAAGTCACAAGTTCTTTGTAAACTCAGAATTGTAGTTCGTAGTCGGTGATGAAATTGGGCATTTCATCTGCGAAGACTATAACATATCAACTAAGATGATTTGTCTTGATCATGGAAGTGGAGACTTCTAGTTGATATGTTGATATGTTTTAAGAGTTAAGACATATTGAACTAGACCACTGTGAGATTTATTATTCTCCGAATGACTGTCAATTGAATAATAAATCTCACGACTTATATTTACATGAACTCTTAATCCTGAGAGAATAATGGACCTGATCATGAAGTGTAGGTTGCTTTGATATATCAGGAGTGAGATCTAAAATAACGGTCAAAACCTCAGTATGTTGGGCAGCCACATTTAGTGTTAACGGAGATATAAAATATTCTCTTGAGATAAGTTTAATGGGTTTGTTATTCAGAGAATTAGGCCTAACCACTTTAGTAAGACTAAAGTATATATTTATGAAATTGGATTTCATAAATATATGATGAATAATATACATTGTCTGAATTAATGAATGAGTTGGTAGTGGCAGAAGGCATCCTTGGTACTTCTAATGTTGAAGCCAATATTGGTGAAGCTTCTACTTCTCAACCTAAGTCGAAAGGCAAGGGTAAGAAGAAGAAGAAGAAGGACTTCACAAAGAAAGAGGGTAAACAAATTGCCTTAGGAGTTGCCGACAAAGGAAAGAAGATCAAAGGAAAATGTTTCCATTGTGGTGAGAAAGGACATTGGAAGAGGAATTGTCAAAAATTAAGGGCTGCCAATAATAAAGGTATGAATAGTTCATTCCTCCTTGAAATATGTTTAGTGCAAAATCCCACGGATTCCTGGTGTGTGGATTCAAGTTGTACTAATCATATCTGCAATTCTTTGCAGAGGTTCTAGGAGACCAGAAAACTTAAAGAAGGGGAATTGTTTCTTACTTTGGCTGATGGGAGTAGGATTCCGGTTGTAGCTATTGTTGTTTATAATTTATGTTTTGAGTCTAGAGTTTTAATATTAGAAGACTGTTTGTATGTACCTAATATTCGTAGGAATTTAATTTCTACAACTTATTTAGGTAAACATGGGTATTGTGCTATCCTTAAAGACAATGTTGTAATAAAGAAGGGTAAATTGTTTATCTATTCTGGCAATATTGTGGATGGTCTTTATATTTTAACTCCTGATAAGCATGAATTATATAATTCTGAATTAGATAAAAACTCTCATGTAAAATCATTAAAGAGAAAATTTCCTTCTACTAATGATGCAAAATGACCAAATGACATTTTAATGCAAAAGGTAGAAGAGCCCAAGATTTATTTGAATTAGTTCATATAGATGTTTGTGGTCCTATGTCAACCCAAGCAAAAGGAGGTTATGAGTATTTCATCACCTTTACCGATGATTACTCAAGATATGGTTATGTGTACCTAATGAGACGGAAGTTCGAAGCCTTTGAAAAGTTCAAAGAGTTTAGGGCTGAAGTTGAGAATCAATTGGGTAAACACATAAAAGCCATTCGATCTGATCGTGGTGGTGAATACCTTCTTGGGGATTTCAAGGATTACTTGACTCAAAATAGGATTGTATCCCAATTGACTACACTTGGAACTCCCCAACAGAACGATGTAGCAGAAATAAGGAATAGGACTTTTTAGAAATGATTAGGTCTATGATGAGTTACTCAACTTTACCAATTTCCTTTTGGTGATATGCACTAAAAACTGCAATGCATATTTTAAACTTAGTTCCATCAAAATCTGTTCCTAACACACCCATGGAATTGTGGAGTGGGCGCAAGCCTAGTATGAAATATCTCCACATTTGGGGATGTCCAACACATGTGTTGAAAGGGAAGTTTGATAAGTTGGAAGCTAAAACAGAAGTATGCATGTTTTTAGGGTATTTGAAGGAAACCAAGGGTTATTTATTCTATAATCATAAGGATAACAAAGTGTTTGTTAGCACCCATGCCAAATTTCTGGAAGATGATTATGTGAATAATTTTAATCCTAGAAGTAAAGTTGTTTTGGCTGAAATGAATGAATTTGTAAATGAACAACCAATGAATGAAACTAGGGATGATGTGGCTGTATTAGATACACCACAAGATATTACTCAAGAGATGTCTAGTACACAGGTTCCTCGTCGTAGTGGGAGAATTGTTTGGCCTCCTATAAGATTCATAGGTTTGGGAGAAACTTATGAAGCTATCTCAGAAGAGGCTGAATCGGATCCCTACATTTATGAAGAGGCAATGAATGATATAGATGCACATCATTGGGTCAAAGCTATGAAATCTGAATTAGATTCTATGTATTCCAATCAAGTTTGGGATCTTGTAAAGGCGCCTAACGGCATTAAACCTGTTGGTTGCAAATGGGTTTACAAGAGGAAGAGAGGGATAGATGGAAAGGTTGAAACCTTTAAAGCAAGGCTAGTGGTGAAAGGGTATACTAAAAAAGAAGGTATTGATAATGAGGAAACCTTTTCACCAGTAGCAATGCTTAAATCTATCAGAATTCTCTTATCCATTGCTGCTCATTATGATTATGAGATTTGGCAAATGGATGTCAAGACTGCATTTCTTAATGGCAATCTTGAAGAAGAAATCTATATGATGCAACCAGAAGGTTTCATAGCTAAGAACCAAGAGCATATGGTATGCAAGTTAAAAAGGTCCATTTATGGACTTAAGCAAGCATCTAGGTCATGGAACATCAGATTTGATCAAGCAATCAAATCATTTGGTTTTAAACAAAATCTTGATGAACCATGTGTGTACAAAAGACATCAAGATAAAGTAGTAATGTTCCTAGTGCTTTATGTTGATGATATTTTACTCATTGGAAATGATGTAGGGGTAATGTCATCAGTAAAGGTAAGGTTGTCAAGCCAATTTGATATGAAGGACTTGGGTGAAGCTAACTTTATTCTAGGGATCAAGCTTTGGCGAGATCGCAAGAATAAGATGTTAGGCTTATCACAAGCTGGATATATAGATAAGGTTCTAGAATGGTTTAGCATGCAAAACTCCAAGAAAGGAATACTTCCTTTTAGACATGGAGTTCCTCCGTCTGATGACCAAAGACCTAAGACTCAAGAGGAAGAAAATATGATGAGACAAGTTCCTTATGCTTCTGTAGTAGGAAGTCTTATGTATGTCATGCTTTGTACTAAACCAGATATCTGCTACTCAGTTGGCATGGTCAGCCAATATCAATCAAATCCAGGACCACAACATTGGCAAGTTGTAAAGCATATTCTCAAGTATCTACGGAGAACGAGAGATTATATGCTTGTTTACCGTTGTGAGGATTTGATTCCCATTGGCTATATAGATTCAGATTTTCAATCAGATCTAGATTTCAAAAAGTCCACATCAGGATGTGTTTTCACCTTGGGAGGTGGAGCCATTACATGGAGGAGTGTTAAGCAATCATGTATTGCGGACTCCACCATGGAAGCTGAGTACGTTGCTGCTTGTGAGGCAGCAAAAGAAGTTGTATGGCTTAAGAAATTCCTTTCTGACCTTGGTGTAGTAAGAATGGAGCAAGCTCCCATTACTTTGTTTTGTGACAATAGTGGAGCAGTTGTACAATCAAAAGATCCAAGAAATCACAAGAAAGGAAAGCACATTGAGAGAAAGTACCACATCATTCGAGACATTGTTGCTCGTGGAGATGTCGTGGTTGCAAAGATTGAAAGTGCAAATAATCTAGCAGATCCCTTTACCAAAGTCTTGCCTCAAAAGACCTTCGAGTCACATTTGGAGGGAATGGGAGTTAGATTAGTGCACAATAGTCTTTAGGGCAAGTGGGAGATTGTTAGGATTAGTGCCCTTAAATCCTATTGTAAGATGTCATCTATGATATTATGTATGACATTATATGTTAAATAATGTATGACTTAATGTTGTGATTAATAAAGTTGTTTTATTATTATCTGAAATAATGGTAACATGAATATTCGGACATTATCATATAGTCCATGAGATGCATTGTATGTGATTTATGTGATTTAGTCAAAGAAGATATAAGTCACAAGTTCTTTGTAAATTCAAAATTGTAGTTCGTAGTCGGTGATGAAATTGGGCGTTTCATCTGTGAATACTATAACATATCAACTAAGATGATTTGTCTTGATCATGGAATTGGAGACTTCTAGTTGATATGTTGATATATTTTAAGAGTTAAGACATATTGAACTAGACCGCTGAGAGATTTATTATTCTCCTAATGACTATCAATTGAATAATAAATCTCACGACTTATATTTACATGAACTCTTAATCCTGAGAGAATAATGGACCTGATCATGAAGTGTAGGTTGCTTTGATATATTAGGAGTGAGATCTAAAGTACTGGTCAAAACCTCAGTATGTTGGGCAGCCATATTTAGTGTTGATGGAACATATATTCTCAAGATGGAATTCATAGTCTTTTAACGAAGATATAAAATATTCTCTTGAGATAAGTTTAATGGGTTTGTTATTCAGAGAGTTAGGCCTAATCACTTTAGTAAGACTAAAGTATATATTTATGAAATTAGATTTCATAAATATATGATGAATCTATATATATATATATATATAGTAGCAGAAGCTGAGAGAAAGTAAGTTCCTACAATTAAGGACATGGTGACAAATAGGATAACTACCTATCTAAAATTTAGACACGTTTCACTTTAAAAAGAAATATATTATAATGTTTGGCAACGGTATGAAACCATTTAAAAGCCTCTGGGTATAAAGGAAAACTAACCGGTTAAAATACAATTAAAAGGGCTTTACAATACTCCCAAAAAAAACTTGCGATACTGAGAATGGAGAAGGAGAGAGAGATCGAGAGATCAAAAACTGAAACCCAAAACATCAGACACCAATCAAGATGAAGAAGAGCCGTACAGTCTCTTCCAATATCCCCAAACTATCTCTCCCTTCTCACGAACCCTAATCTTTTTCTTCAAGAATATTCAATCCCTTCAATCCAGGCTACAGGTTTGTTCTTTAATTCAATCTTTTTCCAATTCAAGATTCACGTATTTGTTTCTTGCTCTCTATATATCTGAATTCCTCAAATTTTTAATTTTTTTTGAAAAATCAGATTTGAATCGATCTTTGTGTGTGTGTGTGTGTATGGCGAACGGTACAGATTCGGAGGAGTTCATGTTGCTATCTCGGGTTCGGACAGGTCACAAGCACGAGTTCGCCTTCGCAATGAAGGCGCAATCAGAGATCTGCGGGTCCTTGGGTCGGACCCGGTCCAGGAAGACCCGGAATGAGGCTGTGGCGACCAATAGAAGCAAGA
The DNA here is from genome assembly GCA_030021035.2 of Notholithocarpus densiflorus. Taxonomy (NCBI): domain Eukaryota; kingdom Viridiplantae; phylum Streptophyta; class Magnoliopsida; order Fagales; family Fagaceae; genus Notholithocarpus; species Notholithocarpus densiflorus. The sequence continues at coordinate 1,958,902 of JARYZH020000007.1, forward strand.
AATTGAAGAAGTCGGATCCGAAGGATGCCGAGAACGACAAAGTTATGGATCAGAAGGGAAAGGATTTGGGAGATTTGGACGATTCGATGAGCGAGGAGGAAGCAAAAAGCGACATGGTGGACCTAACGAGCAACGACGAGCCGAAGGGGCACGTTGGAGAATCGGAATCAGTCGGAGAGGGGGGTTCCGAGAAGGATACGTCGAGGAATTAGTGTGGAGTGGTTGAAAGGGTCCAGAATCCTTTGAAGGAAGAGGAATTAGTGTGTGAAAGCAAGCCGAATGTGAATGAAGAGATGAAAGCAGAGCCGGGAGTCGAGGAAACGAATGAGGATTTGGTTAAGGATGAGAAGATTGAGGGGGTTAGCATAATTTTTTTTTTTTTTTTTTCAAATGTTGTTTCTGCCCGTAGTTTATGCAATTCCCAATTCATTGTTTCCCACGGTTGCTTTTCCTATTCAAATACTATTACTTCAATTGCATAGTTAATTGATGGGGTAATGCTCTTTCTTTGGGTGCTCTTTCTTTGTATGTTTTTCCTTGGCGTATATAACCTTTGGCTTTCTATTTGCTTTCTAATGTATTCTGGTTTTTTTTTAATTTTTTTTAATTTTTTATTTTATAAATTGAAATGTCTTTCATTAATGCTTCCTTTACCTTTTTGCTTTCTCTATTTCATTTTGTGTTGATTATAGGGTTTTGATTGAGGCATTTGGGTTAAATATGGTTTCGATAAAGGTATTTTGGCTATAATTTGTTTTTGCTTAGCTTTGGTTTTGGTTTGGACATTTGGATGATTTTTTTTTTTTTGGGGTAATTTTGCAATCATCGTAGAGAGCAGACTGAATCAATATTGGATAGTGTCTTTTGCTTTTTTGTTAGATTTCTGATTCAATATCTTGGTTTCTCTGTTTATGTTTGGCTTTTGGTGGGCATCTGGATTGGAATATATATTGACTTTATATGTATGGCATTGAAAATTTCATTGTAATGTGGCAACTGTGGAATGATAAGTTAGTGGGCAATGATTATGATCATTGGCAAAGACAATTGTGAAGAAGGATTTAGACCTTTAGATTTGTTCTATTAATGTTCTCCAGATTTTTTTCTTTCTTACTCTTTTTTCATGCTTGATCTGTTCCCCCCCCCCCTATGTATGATGCTTTTATTAGATTTTTTTTTTCCTATTTATCTGTCATTGACTTTCCATCTGTGTATAGAGCAGAAAGTAGAAAAGGTGATGAGAGAATCAAAAGCATGTCCATCAAAGGATGTAATTTCACCATGATTGGTTGGAGATTTGGAGTTGACGTAATACCTCTTCACTCTCTTTAAAGCAATCTTTCACTAACACAGGTTTTATTTCTTCTTCACCTTTCTTATATGAGACACTTTGTAATTTTTCCTATTTTTTTTTGGACTTCTATTACTTCCGTTAAATACCTTTTCACATCTCCCTTCTATTCCTAAATTTGCAACCCCTCTGTTCCTTATATTTCTTATGATTCTTGAAGATTACAAACCTCTCCAACACTGTAACTATTTAGTCAAAAGCCTCTCTAATCTGTGAGATTATAATATAATCTCAAGTATTTGTTTTGCTATGACCCAATTACAATGTCGTAAACACTCTGCTTATCTATGTAAGGAGGTTAGTTTTTCTTTGATTTTTTGGGTATTTTCTAATTATTTTTGAGAGTTCTTTCTACATATGATTGTGTAGATTGGATTTCTATGTGGTTATGTTCTGTGTAAGTCTGTCTTTCTTGGGAAATTTCAGTTCCTTTTTTTTTTCCCTTAAACTTCTCTCTGCGATTTATCAGTTTTGAAAGATTTAAGTTTTGGAGACAAGCAATGAGTTTTACATTTTAAAAAAATATTTAATTTTGACCAAAACGTTGAAGCAAACGGAATTTGTACTGCTTTATTTAATTTATTGGGTCAGTAAAGGAATTCTGTTGATGGGCTTTGTTGGTGATAGAATGAAATATTTGAAAGATCATTTTGAACAATTTAGAAACTACAAGATGGGAACAACCCAGATTTTGTGGTTGAGGTTTTGTCTATTTTAGAAGCTATGCCTAGAGCACTGTGACTCATGAGTATTTGTAATCTATGTAGTTAATTTAGGAAAAAGTTTGTTTATTGATTTATTTTGTGTTTATGGGTAAAAGGAAATACTTTACTAATAGGAAAGATGTTTACTAATTTATTTATATATTTCACTTCTGTGGAGAACAGAAAATTGAGGCTTTAAAATAGGTAGATGTCCATGTTCATCAGTTTGAGTAGTAATACTAATGCGAAATATTTACCCTTTTTTCTCCTTTATTCTCTATTGTCTCTTTCTGCATCATTATTGGTAGTATGTTTTGAGAAAGAATAAATTCTTTCAAACAATCCTGTGACCTTTCACTTTGAGAGAGATAAATGTACACACATGGAAATGAATATTTCATTTTTTATGTTTTCTAGCAAACATAGTTTTAACTTTTAATGAGAGCATTTTGCCTCATAAAACTTTTGTTTTTCATGTAGACACTAAATACTAAATATTAAATTTGATGTTTGTGATATTCTTTCGTGATCAGATTTGTATTACTAGAAGGGTCATTTTTTAGTATATGTTTCTTGAAGTTGTTCTCTTTGAATTTTGGAACTGACTCTGTATTTAATTTAGCTTAGTGTAGTTGTTCATCTTTTCTTTGCGGGATCTCTTATTGTCACTCTCATATATAACAAATTTTTGGAGAAAACGTCATTGTCTGATCCTTTAAGCAAAAATATAGATACTAATATAAAAGTGATTTGCACAATGAAGGCACCATTGTCATCTTTTATTCATGATGAGTTTCACTTTCACAGTTGCAAAACCTATTCACAATTATGGGGTGCTAATGCTGGATGGCACAAGGGCAAAACAATAAGCCACATAGAGCAAACGTACAGAAGTCTATATACTTGAGGGTGGCCGATGCAATAATAGATTTGCCATGAAGTGTTCATAAAAGAAATGTTCAACCTGTGTTGATGCAAAGGATAACTTCCACTCTTTTAAGTTTATGAATTTTTATATGTATTACTTTTGTGATCTATTGCCTTTTTGAAATTGTAGATATGTTTCTGCAAATATTGTGGTTTAAAATGTGACAGAATGTATTGTTTAAGTGTTGTAAACTAAACAAAAAATGAGAAACCTTTAAATATTTGTATTCTTATTTTCAAATATGCCTTAGTGTTTTGCAAAAACAGTCCTACGCTTCTTTTGTAATAAAGGCATTCTCTTTGTCGGTGTAAAAGTAAAGCCTTTTTGGTTGCTATGCTAATCCAAAAGTACGCATTTGTAGTCTTTCAATTGCTATTAAAAGTGTGAGGAAAATTATTAAAATATAACAAGATGCTAACTTTTGTTTTTTGCTTGACTTTGTGATTCATTAGATTGATTAGGAAAGCTTTAAGAAATTAAAAAGCTTTTGTTGGTTTTTGAAGTGGTGCTTCAATTTTATTTGTGTCTACGTAATTTCAAAATCATATAATTATGATACAATTTTGTCCCTGTTTTGATGAAATAACTTAAATTGAAGTATTTCACTATAGGTGCTAGAAAGCCATCTTCACATGGAATTGAAGTTGGTATTGTCATTGCAATTTTATCATGTTCTATTATGTCTGATACTTTGTACCTGTTGGATGACATTTGGTGAGTTTGGATGGTTGTTTATGACGTAATCTAATGTTAAAAAATTTAGAGGAATTACCACACATTATATTTTTATCTTAGCATTAAAATTCAAATTTTAAATTCTAATTTAGATCTCAAGCTTCAAAGAATACACCTGAATTAATTCTTCTTGGTATTTAATTTTACGATTATTTCTCTTTTGATTTATGGCTCTGATTTACTGGAATTTTTTTTTCCCTCTTGATATTTAATTCAAAATTGTTCTATTAGACTTGGTATCTATTAATTTTTCTACTGCTCAGGCTATTAGGTTTAGTTCATTGGCAGGGTTTTTAAATATGTTGTTGTTGTTGTTGTTAGCTTTGCTTATTTTGTTTATTCATTTGTTTTTATTGTGTATGTCACATTCTTAGTATTAAATAGAGGCAAACTAGGTCATATGGTGCCAATGTTGTTGAATGGTAGTTAACCTCCTAACCTCTAAAATTCTTATTCCTTTTAAGTTTGACATTAATTATGATTGAATTATAGTCAAAGCTGACAGCTGCTTCTTCTTTTCTTTTCTTTTCTTTTCTTTTCTTTTCTTTTTTTTTTTTTTTTTTTTTTTTTTAAATGGTTGCATTTTCTATTGATTTAGGAATTACTACTATTCTGACAAGTAATAACGTAATAACTCAATTGTTACCAAAAAAAAAAAAAAAAAAGTATTGTGAAAAATATGTTGTAGATGATGAATGATTTAGTTAGTAAAAAATAAAAGATAACAGAAAGATTCAAAAGACTGAACATTTACTCGAAGATATATATTGTCATTATTGTTTTACTGATATATATATATATATATATATATTGTCACTTGGATCATACATGATCCAAGCATTCGATGAAAGATTTAGAAGACTTAGATGGGCTATGTTCAGTATTGACTTTGAAGTCTTTTGTCTAGGAGTTCATGTTTTACCAGCAAGACTTAATATAACGATAGATGTGGCCAGTCTGCTGAATGGAGGGCCAAGAGAGAGCAACGAAATCTAGAACTTGAGTTTTGACTCAAAAGACAATTAAAGAGGAAGTTATGTTTGACGAGAAGGAGATTCCCAGTGCATTATAGATTTTTAGTGGTATCATCTTAATATCTTTTGGTTAATTTATTGTTTATAGTTTGTGAAATTTCTATGTTATGGCAGCCTTGAAATCTTTTTTTTTCCCCTAATTTTCTGGGGTGGTGGTGTTGTTCTTTTATCTTCTCCTCTTTTTTTTTTCTTATATCTGCATATGGGATTTGATGATCTGCGTATGTAATTACATTTTATGAATTTTATACGCCTTGATATTATTTTATAGGCTAAGCAGGCAGCTATTCTTTGATGATAACTTGATATTATCCAACCAACTGATGTGAATGCTCTTAGGGTGTGTATGTGTGCATGTATCTATATCTATCACACACACATTCAATCCCTATATTTACTTGAAATTAAAAGTTACTGTTTGGCTCATATATGCAACACTATTCATTCTAAATAAACAAATGGATTACTTTACTTTAACTTGGTTGATTAAAAAAATTTAAAAATTGATCATCCTTATGTTTAGTTTATTGCTTTACCATCAACCTACAATTCTTTCATATGACTTCTAATTTTACTTCTATATCATAAACTTTCAAATTTTATATATGCAGTTATAGAATACAACTTTTATGATCTGGACGATTACTTACTTTAATAATGATATCTTGATTGTGGATGCAAGCTAATGATAATCTGGTATTGCATGCTTTCTTGACATTTGGTACCATGATAACTTTTTTTCTCATAGCAAGGAAGTACACACAAGATGTGATTTGAAGAAACAAATTTTTAGTTGGTTATACTATTGACACTTTGCTCCAGACATTAGTTTTGGTGAATGACTTTCATAAACCTGTAGCCATTATTTCCATTTAAACATTTTGGTTGTAAAATTGAAATTGTCTTACAAGTTTTAGTTCGGTGTGAATTATTGGGGTTCCTAGGAATGATAGATTTGCTATTGGAAATTGTCATGTAAGTTTTAATTGCTTAAAGTTAGACTTTTTTTTTTTAGTCTCTCATAGCAGGGAAATACACACAAGAAGTGATTTGAAGAAACTAATTTTTAAAATTTTTAGGGGATATTGGACACTATATGTTTAAATATACTACATTATTAAAGTTTGAATATATGTAGTAGAGGTATGATAACTAAGTTTTTGTTAGATGCAAAGTTCTTTAATATGTAAAATGATCCCGCGCATTGCACAGGTTAAACACTAGTAATATTAAAGGATTAAACCGGGTACTCAAGGATTAAGATGTAGTAATTCACAAAGTGGCAGTCTATATTTATGACTTTGTATTACTACGAATATTTTATGAAGGGGTTGCATGTACAATAAAGTCTTGGGATATAATTTATTAATAAGGCCTAGAGTGCAATTATATTTATATAGTGGTATTAAATATAATTAATGGTAACTTTGGACTTGTCAAGAGTTTACAGAAAAGCCCAAGGCCCATTGGAGTTAGAATCTTATTTGTTCCCTTTTGGTCCCACTCTAAGCCACACATTAAAGCCCAATTGGAAAGGCCCAAAAGGCTAGCCCAATTAGATAATCAGTTATATGAAGAGAAACATACAGAATTTGTAAGAACATGAATTGGTATGTATGTGAGTGTGAGACACTCTTTCATTCTCTCTAGAACATACACATATAACTGATTGAGAGACCACACATCTTGGGCATCAAGTGGAATTGGAGTGAAGATTGAAAGTGTTCCCAAGTGCTTCTGATCTTCGGTTTTGAATTTCACCACATCAAGGTACACTCTCTTGTTCTTAAATTCTGAAATTTACATAGCACATGTTATCTATTGCGAATGAAGTAGATCCGTTAATTTTCCGCTGCGTACATGCATATTTCCATCAGATCCCTCAGGCACCCAACCCCGCATGCTCCATGACACGAGGTGGGCCCTAAATGCATTGCTGGGGTGGACCCAGGTTAGCATTTCAAGTGTACGTGGTATAGATGCGACACATTCTTGCAAGGCGAACGGTGTTAGTTTCACCCATTGCCACGCAGAGCAAGCCTAAGGTGATGATCAAATGCATTGTGAAAGCTCTCTCTGGTGACATTTTTCCTTGAGGCCACACACGCCCGTGCCCAGTGGCGTGGGGTCGATGGTCTTAGTAGCCATGTGGTGGGGGAATGCATGCATTCTTGGTTTGGCTTGGGCATGCTATCACAAGTGGACGGTGTTAGTTTCACCCATTGCTGCATGAAGCAAGTTCCATGCAACTATCAGGCTTGTGTGTGTCTTTCTTACGATGCGGTTGCGTGGTAGCAGCACCGGCGGCAACAACGACGACGACGACGACTATGACAACAGTGTCCCTTGATGTCCCTTGTAGTTCTTGTGTGTGGTTGGTGAGCCATGCAAGCTTGGTATAGCTTGGGCAAGCTCTCGCAAAGCAGGTAGTGTTCGTTTCTCTCATTGTTGCATGAAGCAAGTCCCATGGCGACCATCTCGCCTCTGCATGACGACGACCCATCCTTGCAGGCAAGTGGTTTAGTAGTGTTGTCCTTCATGGCCAGCGGTGCGGACTCGGCGCCACTTGATGGTTCCTCATGCAAGGCAGGCCTTGTGGCGTGTTGTTGTGGGGTACATTTGGTGGTGTTGCGGTCTAGTGTACGTGATAGCGTGTGAGTGGTGGCAAGGTTGCATGGCTTGGTAGGCTCCGTGCTCGCGCATCTAACTATCCAGCGTGCTCTCAATCAGCGTTGTTCCGAGCGTCGCTCGGACGTAATTCAAGTCCCCGTGCTGCATACCTGCCTCGAAGGCACTCATCCCTCTAGTTGATTCGTTCCTAGTCGACGCACCTTGCGGGGCGTCGACAGGACCTCGAAGTCGTCCTTGTGTCCCACGCGTGCCTCGTGGCCTCTGCATTACCGATGTGGACTACGTGGGCATGCTCGTGGCCTCGGATGTAGAACATCATGTGGGTTTGGGGCCTCTGGCCCCCTTTGCCAACGTACCAAGCGAGCGTCATCGCTCTACCTCACACGATTGTCGTGCTCGTCCACACCCTTCCTTGCCCTCGGGTGAGCCAGGGCCTCTGGGCGACACCAGCATCGATGGGGAATGCTACCTGGTTGATCCTGCCAATAGTCATATGCTTGTCTCAAAGATTAAGCCATGCATGTGTAAGTATGAACTAATTCAGACTGTGAAACTGCGAATGTCTCATTAAATCAGTTATAGTTTGTTTGATGGTACTTGCTACTCAGATAACCGTAGTAATTCTAGAGCTTATACGTGCAACAAACCCTGACTTCTAGAAGGGATGCATTTATTAGATAAAAGGCTGATGCGGGCTCTGCTCGCTGCTCTGCTGATTCATGATAACTCGACGGATTGCACGGCCATCGTGCTAGCGACGCATCATTCAAATTTCTGCCCTATCAACTTTCGATGGTAGGATAGTGGCCTACTATGGTAGTGACGAGTGATGGAGGATTAGGGTTCGATCGATAAAGATGTGGCATATCTTGTGAAGAATTTCTGAAAGTTCTTGAAATTCAAGAAGAAAGGAAAGTTTGCTGAGAAGGGAAAATTCCCAAATTTTGAAAAGGAGAAAAAGGATTTCAAGAGGAAAGATGGAAAGGACTCTTAATCCTCTCAAGGAATCACGTGCTTCGAATGCAACGGACATGGACATTTCAAGAAAGAGTGTCCCAATTATTTGAAAGCGAAAGGCAAGGTGTATGCCACTACTCTTAGTGATTCTGATTCCTCTAATTCAAATTCAGACGAAAGCTGTGATGGAGAGGGAAACTTCTCTGCATTCATGACTATTGATCATGTGGAATCTTTAGATGATTTGAGTGTGCTAGTGGAAGAGCTTGGTGAGCACACTGAAATGGAATCAATTGGGATAGTTAAGGAATCTGATGATGAGGAAGAAGATGAAACAGTGGGACTGCAAGAGACCTATAATTCCCTCCTTGAGAAGACCGGTAAATATGCAAAAGTGGCTAACGCAACCATTAAAAAGATGAAAAGGGCAGAGGAAGATTATAAAAGTCTTCTAGTGCGATACAAGGAAACCAAATGTGAAATGGAAACGCTGAACGGAGAGTTAACCGAAGCTTATTCAAAAATCAAATTCCTTGAGCATGAGGTGGTTCAAGCCAATGCTAAAGTAGACCGAGTCTCCTCCAAGAAGCTTAATGAAATGCTTGCTCATCAAAAGCCTTTCTCTGATAAAAGCGGATTAGGATACACTAGTGAGAGCAATTCGAGTGTCAAAGTGACTAGGGATATGAAGTTTGTGAAAGCGAAAGAACCGGTGGTAGCTACCACGAATGCTGAGAAAGCGATGCCAGAGAAGAAGAAGAATGTAACTGACCAACAATTTATGACTAAGCCTCCTAACCAATTAGTGGTCAAACCTAAGGGTAAAGGGAAATCACTCCCAAAGTCACAAAGGGGTTCTAGAACTCAACACTTCTGTCATCACTGTGGAATTCAAGGTCACACCAGACCCAATTGTTATAAGCTACAAGCATTGAAGAATTTCGGTGCTCAAAGGTCGAGAGGACCAAGACATGACAAAGGGAATTAGAATGCTGAACAATCAAAAGGTCAAGAAGGTGATTCCGGAGTGAGGGATGTGATGAGAATGATTGATGCATTCACCACCTGTTTGGCAAGCTTCAACTAAAGGTTTGAAAGCCATAACACTCGTACCCAATCCCATAGGGATATCACCCCAAACGCACGTGACGTGTGGGTGAAAAGGGGTACTCATGCATAAGCATTACAACATGTCCATGTATTAATACTTCCTATGTTTTGGGACTTTGCTTGGTTATGTGCTTTTTGTTGTGATGTTAGCCTGATTTGAAAATTTGTGTTTGTTTGTTTGCATTTGCTTTAAATGTTTCTACATTGTTTTTTTTTATCAATCTTTTCTTACTTTTATGTCAAAAATCCAAAAACACATAAAAAAAAAATAGAAAATCTAAAAAGTTTGATCAACATTATTGTGTTTTGTCACAAGCATATTTTGCCTTATAGTTTTGTACTAATGGCTTTGTGCATATGCGAGCGTAGCTTGTTCCCTATGCACTCATATTATTGTGGGAGAAATCTTGACATCTATGTGATTTTTGTAAATAGATCTTCAAACTTGTCATGAATGATTAGTCAATGGCTTTGTTGATCTTGAGACATGCATAGACTTGTGCCTATATATATTCCCACTCTTTTATTTTATAGTTTTTGCTTAAAGAGCTCAATAAATGTAAATCTCCAAATGAAAAGAGATAATGAGCTGTAAAAGGCTGTCGCACATACTAGTATTTGACTAGGAAAAAGGGAAAGCGACTTATATATATATATATGTATGATGCCCAAAAAGCCAAAGGCTTGCTCATCAAATTGAAATATAAAAAATTTCAGACATCGATCACAAAATGAGATGTATTGATTCAAAAAGATCAAATGTTATGATATGTATGGAGCCAAATGAAAAGTTTCAAAGTTATGTTATCAAGTTTATGTGGGAGGTCATATATGCATATTTCTATAATTGAGATATGTCACTTTTCCTCGTACTAATTGTGTATGACTTGGTTGAATTGATCATTGAAGCTTCACATTAGACTAAGGACTATCTCAATTTTGGTACCCACACACATCACACATGTTTATGCTCAATGAATGCCTTAATCATTTGTGTGATTGTACCTGTTTAAATGTGTTTCACATGCTCAATTTTTGTTGATCAAACACAAAAAGATTTTTAAGTGTTTTAGCTGTTTTTGGAAAGTTTTTTGTTTTTGTAAAAATATCAAAAATTTCAAAAATAGTGTTGCCCTGTTTTGGCGACTTGGTCGCGGGTCAAGCCAGTCACATGCCCCAGTCGCGAGCTTACTCAGAAGGTTTTTGCGACTCACTAGCGAGTCAATGTCCCAGTCGCGAAAAATACTTAGAAATTTTTTCAAAAATCTGGGTTTTGAAAGTTGTTGCGACTCGGTTTGGCGACTTGTTCACAAGTGGAAGCTCCAGTCGCAAGGTTATACAGAAGTTTTTGCAGCTCCCTTCGCGACTTCCTCACGGGTGGACCTTCCAATCGCGAAAAACACTTAGACAAATTTTTCAAAATTTTGTCTCTTAGGTGTTTGGCGACTTGTCCTGGCGACTTGCACGCGACTTGGTTCAATCGCGAAAAACGCGTGTTTTACGCTTTAAGGATTGTTTTTATTTTAAAACTTTTTAGTTTTCCCTTGAACATTTTGACTGTTCATTGTCTTGTCTGTTCTCTCTCTCACAAACTCAATGTGTTTCTCTCCTAAACCTCCATTTTTCTTCATCATTTCAACTTGAATCTTCAAGAAAAGGTACGGGTTCTTCATTTTTCTCAAAGTATTTCATGATTATTGCCTTTGTTTTCTTGATTTTTGAGTTATTGTTGAGATTTGAGATTTATGTTGGTTCAAATATGGGTTGGGTTTATTTTTGTGAGTTTGATTGTTTGGGTTTTGTTAATTTTGATTTTAGGATGCTAGATATTCTTGTTATCATAAGTGATTTTCATCCTTGAGTATGTCTACTGATCTGTATTGTGTTGAACATATCATACCCATTAAAATATGTCTTATAGACATGTGCTTAAATTTTAGGGTTTTTGTGATTCACACTGTTTTTGAGTGTCTTTGGTTCACAATGTCTGCTTAGTGCATATTAGTGTATGTGTTTGGATGGGTACCCTAGGTTGTTCATGTTGTGTTTCTGTGCACATTGTCACACTGTGTTATGCTTAAAAGTTGGCGATAAAATTGTACTGTGTACTTCTGTTTTGGGCTATTTCATGTCATGTTGATTCTGAACTGAATATAGACTGATTGTTGCAGTATTATTCTCTGTTCTTTTCAGTGATACTAACATGTTACTAACTTTTGAGTTTCCATCTATTGTGCTCTGTTTTTGTGGGTTTTGCTGCTGTGGTTTTGCAGATGACTCCGACAAAGAAGAAAACTACTGCCAAGAAGGGTGACAAGAGGTTGAAGATAGATAATACAAAGTTCAGGTCTCCTCAACATTTTGAGAGGTACACTCAGTTCTACTTAAAGGCAACTATCATCCAGGAGAGATTTGTGGATTTGGTAGACTTGAAGGACACCTTCATTCCCAGTTACTTTCAAGACAGAGGTTGGGATAAGCTACTAAGTGATCTGCTTGGAGTATGTGAACCTTTGATTAGGGAGTTCTATGCTAATGTTGTGTTAAGAGAGGATGAGATCAACTGCTGGATTCGAGGACATGAGTTTACCATAGACTTGGATGATATTGATGAGGTGCTGGAGTTTGAGGATTTGAAGCATGATTTCACACACTAGAAGGACAGAATGCTCTCTAGAGAAACTGTCCAATCTCATATTGGTGGAGTTAGAGAAGGGAGATGCCTCAACACTACTGCTTTTCCAGCTGACATGAGATGTCTTAGAGTAATCATGATGTTCAACTTATACCCAGTAAGGAAGTTGACCACCATTAACAATGCTAAAGGCATTTTCCTCATGGAGCTCAAGGAGAACACTTACATTGATATAAGTGCTCATATCTTCTCCATTATTGTTGATGAGACAAGAACCACTACAAGGGCAAAGCTAATTTTCCCTAGTCTACTTATGCGGCTTTTTAGAGCAAAGGGTGTGACAATCCCTCAAGACATCAGTCTAATGCCTACTCCCTTAGCCATTAACACTCTAACCACTACAAGGATAAGAGTTCATTTTCCGGGTAATGAAGAGAAGGGTAATCAAGAAGAATGTGAACCAATGGAGACTGAGACAGAGGCTGAAGGACAACCCTCAAGCTCAAGAGGCCGTGGCAAGAGGAGCAGAGCTTCATCTTCATCTGTTGTACCTCCAGATGCATTACAAATCATCCTTGAAAGGATTGATGGACTCCGAGATGTCCAGAATAAGCAATCTGACAGGCTGGTTGCTATCCAAGCGCAGATGAACCTACTTTCAGCAAAGTTTGACAGTTTTACCATCCAGCAGTAGCCCTTTGGCCATTCCGATCAAAAAGGGGGAGAATTTTGGAGGGGTAGCTCTTGAGGGGGAGTGCCTTTTTGAGGGGGAGCATACCAAAAACTTAATTTCAGCAGTGCTTACTTTTTGCTATTTATGTATTTTGATGTTATGTTTTGAAGTGGTGTTATGTTTTGGATAATTGTTATTATGGGTTTGCTAAATACACTTAGTTTAAACTCATGGATATGGTTTTAATACTTTGTTTAATGTTGTTGGTACTGTGCTTTATATATTTCAGTTTTTATTTAGTACATGTAGTTGTACCCATGCTTTGTAGCCTTGTACTTATTGTTAATGTTATGTATTTCTTTAAGTACTGTCACTCTTGTGCCCTTTGTTGGATTTTATATCCTTAATGCAATTACCTTGAGTTGTTGAATTGATTGAGTGTTGGACATGCAAATTATACTTTGCATTGAGCTTATTAGCTTGCATGTCTGGATGTTCATTCCTTGTGGGAATGAGCATTGTGGTCACTTTTTATAGTGATTGTTCGTTTTTGGTCAAGCCATGGTTTATTGCTTATTTCCATTTTGCTTGATCGCATTGTGCTTGCTCCATATGCACTACAAGTTTTCTGCATACAATGATCATATTGTGTTGTTGTTTTTCAAGAGATACTTGTTCTTATGGTTCAAAAGCTACACAGATTCTAGAGTTAGGTGTGAGTGAGTTATATTCAACTGTTCCCAACTCATATGTTAAGTCTAGAGTTTGTTTTAGGGTTTTGTCACGGAATAGCCAAAGGGGGAGATTGTAAGGTTGAATTTAATCAACCATTCTGTTAACTTTATTTCGTGCCAAATTTGCTTGTAATTTAGCATTTAGAAACCCTGTATTTGGGTGGGAATCATGTAAGGATAGTGTGTGAGAGAGTGTGAAGAAAAGCTCAGAAGTGTGCATTCTGCAGGGACTCGTGACTGGATCTCAAGGGTGGCTCGCGGCTGTCAAGTCGCCAAAAGTAGGCACACGTGTGAAGCATGCAGGGGAGCTGAAGAGTCATGCCAGCTGTTGCACTACAGGACAAAAGTCCCAGGCTAGCCAGGCCGTTAGCTCACGACTCAGTCCAGTCGTGAGGCCAAGTTGCCAAACCGCTCTGTTTAAGAAAAAATGACCTTTCGCATTCCAAACACACACCAGTATAAATACCCCTTATACCCACGTATTGTAGAGAGCTTCCAGAGAGAATTTTGAGAGAGAAACCCTAGAGAAAAACAATATTGACTCATCCACAATCTTCATCTTTGTTTCTCCAAATTCCTCTACTCTCACCCTCTCCATTGTTACATCCTTAAGAGGTACATTAGCCAAAACTTTTTCTCATCATACCCATATCTGTGAGGATGCTATTTGGTGCTTGGAAAGCAGTTAGGAAGGGACCAATTGATATTGGTTGATGCTATGGGCTATAGCGGAATCCGGTAAGCTAGAGAAGACAAAGGTTCGGCGTAACCTCGTTAGAGTAAGAAGCTTGGAGGGCTTAGGTACACTGAGTAGATTAGGCTTGGAAGGTCTTTTGATGTTCATGTTTCCCAACTTGATTCTCTAGTGGATTATGTTAGGATTAGTACCCTTAAATCATATTGTATGATGCTATGTATGATATTATGTATGACATTATGTATGACTTAATATTGTCTTTAATAAAGTTGTTTTATTATTATCTAAAATAGTGGTAATATGAATATTCAGATATTATCATATAGTCCATGAGATGCATAATATGTTATTTATGTGATTTAGTCACAAAAGATATAAATTACAAGTTCTTTGTAAACTCAGAATTGTAGTTCGTAGTCGGTGATGAAATTGGGCATTTCATCTGCGAAGACTATAACATATTAACTAAGATGATTTGTCATGGTCATGGAAGTGGAGACTTCTAGTTGATATGTTTTAAGAGTTAAGACATATTGAACTGGACTGCTGTGAGATTTATTATTCTTCTAACGACTGTCAATTGAATAATAAATTTCATGACTTATATTTACATGAACTCTTAATCCTAAGAGAATAATGGACATGATCATGAAGTGTAGGTTGCTTTGATATATCAGGAGTGAGATCTAAAGTAACGGTCAAAATCTTAGTATGTTGGGCAGCCACATTTAGTGTTGATGAAACATATATTCTCAAGATGGAATTCATAATCTCTTAGCGGAGATACAAAATATTCCCTTAAGATAAGTTTAATGGGTTTATTATTCATAGAGTTAGGCCTAAGCACTTTAGTAAGACTAAAGTATATATTTATGGAATTGGATTTCATAAATATATGATGAATAACATAAAGGATTAAACCGGGTACTCAAGGATTAAGATGTAGTAATCTACAAAGTGGCAGTCTACATTAATGACTTTGTATTACTACGAATATTTTATGAAGGGGTTGCATGCGCAATAAAGTCTTGGGATATAATTTATTAATAAGGCATAGAGTGCAATTATATTTATATAGTGGTATTAAATATAATTAATGGTAACTTTGGACTTGTCAAGAGTTGACAGAAAAGCCTAAGGCCCATTGGAGCTAGTGTCTTATTTGTTCCCTTTTGGTCCCACTCCAAGCCATATACTAAAACCCAATTGGAAAGGCCCAAAAGACTAGCCCAATTAGATAATCAGTTATAAGGGGAGAAACATACAGAATTTTAAAACTACTACAAGTAACATGAAATGGTTTGTATGTGAGTATTAGACACTCTTGAATTCTCCCTTGAACAAATTCATATAAACTAATTGAGAGACCACACATTTTGGGCACAAGTGGAATTGGAGTGAAGATTAAAAGTGTCCCCAAGTACTCTTCATCTTTGGTTTTGAATTTCACCGCATCAAGGTACACTATCTTGTTCATAAATTCTGAAATTTACATAGTACATGTTATCAATTGCGAATGAAGTAGATCCGTTAATTTTCCACTGCGTACATGCATATTTCCATCAAATGATATCAGAGCTAGGTTTTCAATTTCGAATCTGTATAACATATTTTGTGAGTTTTGGAATTAGAGATTATAGTTTCATGTTGTTAGAAGATTATGCATTTAATTTTTTGCATGGTTGTTGAAACTATGTTTTGATAAAAACTGATATTGATGTTATGATGTTGTTTAAATTTGAATTTAAGTATGTTAAATTGAATTTTAAGGCTATAGCATCAATGAAATTCAGTTTTGATATCATTCTCTGTCTATCATGTTCATATAATGGTTGTTTGTTCAAGAAAAACCGTAGAAAATTGGCTTAGAAAATTTCTGGAGATTCGAGTTTCACGAGTTTTGATCGATCGAAAATCACTTTTGATTGATCGAGTGAAACAGTGACCAGTCTTTTTTAATCGATTGATATTCGATTGCTAGTCGATCGATCGAATTTGCTTTTCAATCGATCGAGAGGCGATCGATTATCAATCAAACAAGGCAGATGGTCAAGTTCGAATTTTTTAATTTTTTCGACCAATCGTGGGGCACATTCGATCGATCGAAAGAAGGAAATTTAGAATTTTTTCTAAGTGTTTTCACATGTATAAAGAGCAAGGCTATGTATAATTAGATTATGCATGTTTTAAATTTAAAAACCTTTATTTTAAAACATCTAGTGGGAGAGAGATACAAGGGTTGGATCTCACGGCCTTCATTTTCGGTTCATAGTAGTGTGGGTAAGCATCTCGTCTTGGCGTATATGCCTCGTGATCCCAAAGGAGGGTGTTTACTTCATAGTACTACAAGATTGAACTTACCCGTTTAAAGTAGTGTGGACAAGCACCTCGTCTTGGCGTATATGCCTCGCGATCCAAAGGAGGGTGTTTTGTTCCATGGTACTACAAGTTTAAACACTATAAAGGGAGATGAAATGTGGCTACATATGATTCTAGATAATGGTATACACTAGACTAAGTGTAATGTTAACCTCCCAAAGGAGCTATGTCATTATTACTTAGAGGCTAAAGTTAATACGGCATATTATTAGTGTTTGATAAGAGTTATCTTGATAGCACTAATAATGAGAATAGTTCTCAATCAATTAATGTGTTTATAATAAACTTGCTACCAAGGAATTATAGACATGGATTGGGTTGTCGTTGCATATATTATATTATGGTTTTATTAATGTTCCATACTATATGTTTATATGCTAAATAGATAATGTGCAGTTTACTTATTATATTCATATTTATTATTTTCAGATTTGAACATGGCATCATTTAGCCCACTTGTAACCATTCTTAATCAAAACAAACTGATTGGATCCAACTATGTTGACTGGAAAAGAAATTTGGACATTGTTCTTACTGCTGAAGGGCAGAAATATGTGCTTACTAAACCATGTCCTAGCTTTCCTTCATTAGATGCTCTTCTTGAGGAAAAACAGCGATATGATCGTTGGCAAAAATCTAATGAGATGGCCAAGTGTTACATCCTAGCATCTATCTCAAATGTTCTATAGCATCAAATGCAGGATGTAGAACTAGCTTCAGACATTATGCTAAGTCTAAAGGAGATGTTTGGTGAGCAAGGCCGTTCTGCAAGGCAAGAGACCATGAGTCAAATTTATAATACCAAAATGGCTGAAGGTAGTTCAGTAAGGGAGCATTGTCTTACAATGATCTCTAATCTGAATACATTGGAAGTTTTAGGTGCTGATATTGATGGAGAATCCCAAGTGGATATGATACTCCAGTCACTACCAGAATCATTCAAGGAATTCAAATTTAACTATAATATGAACAAAAAGATTTATACATTGTCTGAATTAATAAATGAGTTGGTAGCGGCAGAAGGCATCCTTGATACTTCTAATGTTAAAGCCAATATTGGTGAAACTTTTACTTCTCAACCTAAGTCGAAAGGCAAGGGTAAGAAGAAGAAGAAGAAGGACTTCACCAAGTATGAAGGTAAACAAATTGCTTTAGGGGTTACTAACAAAGGAAAGAAGCTCAAAGGAAAATGTTTCCATTGTGGTGAGAAAGGACACTTGAAGAGGAATTGTCCAAAGTTCAAGGCTGCCAATAATAAAGGTATGAATAGTTCATTCCTCCTTGAAATATGTTTAGTACAAAACTCCACAGATTCCTGGTGTGTGGATTCAGGCTGTACTAATCATATCTGCAATTCTTTGCAGAGGTTCCAGGAGACCAGAAAGCTTAATGAAGGGGAATTGTTTCTTACTTTGGCTGATGGGAGCATGATTCCGGTTGTAGCTGTTGGAGTATTTAATTTATATTTTGAATCTAGAGTTTTAATATTGGAAGACTGTCTGTATGTACCTAATGTTCGTAGGAATTTAATTTCTGCAACTTATTTAGGTAAACATGGATATTGTGTTATCCTTAAAGACAATGTTGTAATAAAGAAGGGTAAATTGTTTATCTGTTCTGGCAATATTGTGGATGGTCTTTATATTTTAACTCCTGATAAGCATGAATTATATAATTCTGAATTAGATAAAAACTCTCATGTAAAATCATTAAAGAGAAAGTTTCCTTCTACTAATGATGCATATCTTTGGCACTTGCGTTTAGGTCATATTAATTCAAATAAGATTCAAAGACTGATCAAAGATGGTCTCTTAAAGGCATTGGACTTTGATGAATTTCCAGTTTGTGAATCTTGTTTGGAAGCTAAAATGACCAAACGACCTTTTAATGCAAAAGGTAGAAGAGCTCAAGAGTTGCTTGAATTAGTTCATACTGATGTATGTGGTCCTATGTCAACCCATGCAAAAGGAGGTTATGAGTACTTCATCACCTTTATCGATGATTACTCAAGATATGGTTATGTGTACCTAATGAGACGGAAGTTCGAAGCCTTTGAAAAGTTCAAAGAGTTTAGGGCTGAAGTTGAGAATCAATTGGGTAAACACATAAAAGCCATTCGATCTGATCGTGGTAGCGAATACCTTCTCGGGGATTTTAAGGATTACTTAACTCAAAATGGGATTGTATCCCAATTGACTGTACCCGGAACTCCCCAACAAAACGGTGTAGCAAAAAGAAGGAATATGACTCTTTTAGAAATGGTTAGGTCCATAATGAGTTACTCAACTTTACCGATTTCTTTTTGGGGATATGCACTAAAACCTGCAATGCATATTTTAAATTTAGTTCCATCAAAATTTGTTCCTAACACACCTAAGAAATTGTGGAGTGGGTGCAAGCCTAGTATGAAATATCTTCACATTTAGGGATGTCCTGCACATGTGTTGAAAGGGAAGTTTGATAAGTTGGATGCTAAAACAGAAGTATGCATGTTTTTAGGTTATTCAAAAGAAACTAAGGGTTATTTATTCTATAATCATAAGGATAACAAAGTGTTTGTTAGCACCCATGCCAAATTTTTGGAAGATGATTATGTGAATAATTTTAATCCTAGAAGTAAAGTTGTTTCGGCTGAAATAAATGAACCTGTAAATGAACAACCAATGAATGAAACTAGGGATGATGTGGCTGTATTAGATACACCACAAGATATTACTCAAGAGATGTCTAGTACCCAGGTGCCTCGTCGTAGTGGGAGAATTGTTCAGCCTTCTATAAGATTCATAGGTTTGGGAGAAATTTATGAAGCTATCTCAGAAGAGGCTGAATCGAATCCTTACACTTATGATGAAGCAATAAATGATATAGATGCAAGTCATTGGGTCCAAGTTATGAAATCTGAATTAGATTCAATGTATTCCAATCACGTTCGGGATCTTGTAAAGGCGCCTAACGGCATTAAACCTGTTGGTTGCAAATGGGTTTACAAGAGGAAGAAAGGGATAGATGGAAAGGTTAAAACCTTTAAAGCAAGGGTAGTGGTGAAAGGGTATACTCAAAAAGAATGTATTGATTATGAGGAAACCTTTTCACCAGTACCAATGCTTAAATCTATCATAATTCTTTTATCCATTGCTGCTCATTATGATTATGAGATTTGGCAAATGGATGTCAAGACTGCATTTCTCAATGGCAATCTTGAAGAAGAAATCTATAAGATGCAACTGGAAGGTTTCATAGCAAAGAACCAAGAGCATATGGTATGCAAGTTGAAAATCTTCATGAACCATGTGTGTACAAAAGACATCAAGATAAAGTAGTAATATTCCTAGTGCTTTATGTTGATGATATTCTACTCATTGGAAATGATGTAGGGGTAATGTCATCGGTAAAGGTTTGGTTCTCAAGCCAATTTGACATGAAGGACTTGGGTGAGGCTAACTTTATTCTAGGGATCAAGCTTTGGCAAGATCGCAAGAATAAGATGTTAGGCTTATCACAAGCTGGATATATAGATAACGTTCTAGAACAGTTTAGCATGCAAAACTCCAAGAAAGGATTACTTCCTTTCAGACATGGAGTTCCTCTGTCTGATGACCAAATGCCTAAGACTCAAGAGGAAGTAGATATAATGAGACAAGTTCCTTATCCTTCTGCAGTGGGAAGTCTCATGTATGCCATACTTTGTACTAGACCAGATATCTGTTATTCAGTTGGCATGGTCAGCCGATATCAATCAAATCCAGGACCAAAACATTGGCAAGCTGTAAAGTATATTCTTAAGTATCTACGGAGAACGAGAGATTATATGCTTGTTTACCAGTGTGAGGATTTGATTCCCATTGGCTATACAGATTCAGATTTTCAATCGTATCTAGATTTCAGAAAATCCACATCAGGATGTGTATTCACCTTGGGAGGTGGAGCCATAACTTGGAGGAGTATTAAGCAATCTAGTATTGCAGACTCCACCATGGAGGCAGAGTATGTTGCTGCTTTTGAAGTAGCAAAAGAAACTATCTGGCTCAAGAAATTCCTTTCTGACCTTGGTGTAGTGAGAATGGAGCAAGCTCCCATTACTTTGTTTTGCGACAATAGTGGAGCAGTTGCACAATCAAAAGATCCAAGGAATCACAAGAAAGGAAAGCACATTGAGAGGAAGTACCACATCATTCGAGATATTGTTGCTCGTGGAGATGTAGTGGTAGCAAAGATTGAAAGTGCAAATAATCTAGCAGATCCATTTATCAAAGCCTTGCCTCAAAGGACTTTCGAGTCACATTTGGAGGGAATGGGAGTTAGATTAATGCACAATAGTCTTTAGGGCAAGTGGAAGATTGTTAGGATTAGTGCCCTTAAATCCTATTATATGATGCTATGTATGATATTATGTATGACATTATGTATGACTTAATATAGTGTTTAATAAAGTTGTTTTATTATTATCTAAAATAGTGGTAATATAAATATTCGAACATTATCATATAGTCTATGAGATGCATAGTATGTGATTTATGTGATTTAGTCACAGAAGATATAAGTCACAAGTTTTTTATAAACTTAGAATTGTAGTTCGTAGTCAGTGATGAAATTGGGCATTTCATCTACGAAGACTATAACATATTAACTAAGATGATTTGTCTTGATCATGGAAGTAGAGACTTCTAGTTGATATGTTGATATGTTTTAAGAGTTAAGACATATTGAACTGGATCGCTGTGAGATTTATTATTCTTCTAACGATTATCAATTGAATAATAAATCTCACGACTTATATTTACATGAACTCTTAATCTTGAGAGAATAATGGACCTGATTAGTATAGGTTGCTTTGATATATCAGGAGTGAGATCTAAAGTAAAGGTCAAAACCTCAGTATGTTGGGCAGCCACATTTAGTGTTGATGAAACATATATTCTCAAGATGGAATTCATAGTCTCTTAGCGGAGATACAAAATATTCCCTTGAGATAAGTTTAATGGGTTTGTTATTCAGAGAGTTAGGCCTAATCACTTTAGTAAGACTAAAGTATATATTTATGGAATTAGATTTCATAAATATATGATGAATAATATAAAGGATTAAACCGGGTACTCAAGGATTAAGATGTAGTAATCTACAAAATGACAGTCTACATTAATGACTTTGTATTACTACAAATATTTTATGAAGGGGTTGCATGCAAAATAAAGTCTTGAGATATAATTTATTAATAAGGCCTAGAGTGCAATTATATTTATATTGTGGTATTAAATATAATTAACGGTAACTTTGGACTTGTCAAGAGTTGACAGAAAAGACCAAGACCCATTGGAGCTAGTGTCTTATTTGTTCCCTTTTAGTTCCACTCCAAGCCACATACTAAATCCCAATTGGAAAGGCCCAAAAGGCTAACCCAATTAGATAATCAGTTATAAGGGGAGAAACATACAAAATTTTAAAACTACTACAAGTAACATGAAATGGTTTATATGTGAGTGTTAGACACTCTTGAATTCTCCCTTGAACAAATTCATATAAACTGATTGAGAGACCACACATCTTTGGCACAAGTGGAATTGGAGTGAAGATTAAAAGTATTCCCAATTACTCTTCATCTTTGGTTTTGAATTTCACCGCATCAAGGTACACTATCTTGTTCATAAATTCTGAAATTTACATAGTACATGTTATCAATTGCGAATGAAGTAGATCTGTTAATTTTCCGCTGCGTACATGCATATTTCCATCAAATTATTGACCGCTTAGAGGGCGGCAAAGAGGTTTTACGCTGAGGACTTCGGTTTCCTCTTTGATAACACGTCGTTGTGTTGTCTTTGTGTTTACATCTCTCTTCCCTTAATCTTTTCCTTTTAATTACTGCTGTGGTTGTGATTAATTATGGTTTAGATTGTTTTACCAATTCTGTTTTAGCTTATTATCATATTCCGCACATACATTGTTTGATTATAAGCTTGTATTGGTAATTTGTGAATTGGGGGTCTAAACGTTCATAGGTGTTTTATTCACAATTTGAACATTCAGAAAGCGACTTTTGTTTTGAAATGTATGGTGCTTAAAAAGCCAAAGGCTAACTATCAATGTTGAAATATAAAAACGTTCAAGCACCGATCTTAAAAAGAGATGTATTATCCAAAAATGATCAAATGTTATGATTTATGCAGAAGCCAAATGAAAAGCTTATAAGTTTTGTAATCATTCTCTTGTGGGAGGTCATATATGCTCATTTCTATAATTGAGATAGTCCACTTGACTGAGTACTAGTTGTGTATGACTTGATTGAATTGATCATTGAAGCTTCACTCTAGTCTAAGGACTATTCCACATTTGGTGCTCACCCACAACACACAAGACTTTGTTCAATTAATGCTTATCTCATTTGTGTGATTGTACATGTTCAAATGTGATGTGTATGCTCAATTACTTGTCAATCAAACCCAAAAATATTTTTGAGTGTTTTCTATGTTTTTGAAAGTGATTTTATACTTTCATGCTTTTAGTTTTTGTTTAAAATGCATTTTTGTGTTTTTCTTCAAAAACTGGTTCAGAGGCTGTTTCGCGAGAAGCTCGTGACTTAGAACTTCTCGCGAAATGTGCTTAAGGGAAATTAAAAAGTCACATTTTTATACAGAGAGTCTCGCTACTGCCTCGCGAGTATTTCACGACTAAACTCTTCTCGCGAAATGTTTTTAGGCAAAAGCTGGAAATTTTTTAATTTTATACAGAGGCTATCGTGACTGTTTTGTGACTAAAATCTTCTCGCGAAAGCTTCAGTGTGTCTCGCAACTTAGATCGCGACTACCTAACTCGCGAAAAATGCGTGTTTCCAGTTTTTATGTAGCAAATGTGACATTTTTTCAAAATCACTTTACTTCCCTCGCACTGCCTCTCTCGAACCCCCTTCAACCCAAATCTCATTTTCTTTCAAAAACCCATCTTTTTCAAGATAATCTCTGCTCAATCAATTTAAGGTATGTGTTTTTAACACTCTTTTCATCTTTTCTACTTAGTTTATGCAGATTTTAGCTTAAGGTTTTGAAATTTGGGGATTTTCGAAAAAGGGGTTGGGGTTCTTGATTTTGTGCAAATTATTTTTCAAAATTTTGATTCGCAGAGTCCCATTTGATGTGTTTGTATCTGTGTTGACCCCATGAGGCAAATTTAAACATGTATTGAGGCAAATTTCATCATGTTCATGCATTTCCCATAGGTGTTGTGTATTGTTGCACGTTAGGTGTTTGACAAAATGTTCATGTGACATTCTTGTGTTGTCTTGGACTCAAATGAGTTCCATTGATTGGGTTTACTCTTGATTGAACATGTTTGACATGTTTTGGTCAATGGGTGCATGTTTTACACTCTGTGCCCATTTTGTGCCTCAATGCCATGCCATGCACACACTAGGCACACACTATGCATCACCTGTTGCAATCACATGCATCAACTCATGCACACACATGCACAGCACATGTATACACATGCACAGTCACTTATTTTCATGCATTGTGCTTATGTTTACTTGTTTTAGCTGTTATAGCATGGTGTTTTGAGTTGTTTATACTCTGTTTTAAAGTTGTTTTACTTTTTGTTTTGGACTAACTTGAATCTAAACAAGTTTTGTGTTTTGTTCTGTGTTTGTGCACTTGTTTCTTTTCTTGGTTGTCTGTGTAAATGTGCAAATGTCTCTGTTTAAAAGCTCAACTGTGAAAGGAGGCCGCATCAAAGGGAAAGAGCCGGTGATTGATGTTGATGACCCTTCACCGAGGTCAAAGAGGACTCGTTTTTCAATGGGAGTGTATGACCCTGACTTGTTCCGATCTTATGCTGCATTTTAGACCTATACGAACTACTTTCGAGATGCTCCACTGCTGGTTAAAAGGGCCGTTGATCAGCCATCTCTCCTAGACACCAATATTCCCATATGGTTTGCCACCAAGGATTGGAACTTTCTTCTCTCAAATCTTGAGGATGCATACGAAAACTTGGTGAAAGAATTTTATGCCAATGCCATTGTTGAAGGAGAGGAAATCAAGTGCTGGGTGAGAGGAAAGCGGTTCTTAGTTACACCCGTCTACTTGGCTGATATTCTACACATCAACAGGCCAATATTACCTATCCCATCGGTATATGATGAACTGAATCCGGATGAGGAGGTTCTTCGGGAAGCTTTAGGTATTAATTTGGAATTCTCCTCCAATGGGAAGTCAATAAGTGTGGTCTCTCTTTCTCCCGAATTAAGGATGCTCACAATGATCATGTTTAGCAACCTCTATCCTCTGTCTAGCACCAGTTACATGAATCTCGGTCGAGCATTATTCTTGCATGATCTGATCACTGACGTGGAGATTGATGTGTGTTCTCACATCTTCCACATTTTGGCAAAAACGATTGACTGGATTGCCTCAAGGAATTGTATTCCTTTCTGTCGCCTCATCTCAAGGATTTTGAAGCTTAAAGGTGTCCATCCCTTGGAAGATGAGCGCCTATACCCATGGCCAAGTCCGATTAACATTCGTACTCTCCATGCAAGTATGAGTCACACCAAGAAGAGTACTAAGCAAGAAAGTCATGCAACTCTGGGAAGCTCAAGCTCTACCTCACATGAGTATGATGAATAGTTAGTCAACATCATGGCTGCTCTCCAAGAGATCACTACCAAAATATCCGGACTATATACCATCATGCACTCCCAACACATTCGCTTCGACATCAAGTTCACATCTCTACAGACTCAAATGGACCAAATTCAGAGGAAGCTAGAGGAACATGAAGACTAGCTATTCCATGACAAAAAGGGGGAGATGGTGTTGTTAATAGGGGGAGTGTAGTGATAGGGGGAGAAGAAGCTAGTGTAGTGATAGGGGGAGGAGAAGCTACTAACTGCTGTTAGGTTTATAGTTTTTACTGCTTTTGTTTAAAGTTTTAGTACATTGTTCTTAATTTCAGTCTTATATTCAGTAGTTGTGTTTATCTTAATGCTTTGTAGCATGTTTTGTGCTTTTAAGATATTACTAATATGTCTTAAGTACCTCACACTTGTACCCTAGTAGGATCTTGTATCCTAAATGCATATACTTCATGTATTTTGCATTGGTTGTGTGTTGGACATGTAATTGATCATTGTGGTTGGTCTTCATTGCATTGCATGTCCGGATGAGCATTTACTAGTTAAATGTTCATTGTAGTCATTCTTTAATGACTGTTCTTGTATGATCAAGATATGCTTACATGTTTTATAGTGTTTACAAACTTGATCGCACTTTACTTGCTCATGTACGTACCATGTATTCATCTTGTCATAAGCTTAATGAAAGTTTTGTTTGTGTGCAAGTGTTTCAGGTTACAGGTATATACGTGCAAGTGCTTCACAACTTCTAGATTAGGTGTGAGTGAGTTTTGCCACTGTTCCCAAACTCACGTTTAAGTCTAAAGTTTGTTTTAGGGGTTTTGTCACGGAATAGCCAAAGGGGAAGATTGTAAAATTATAATTTACAACTATGTATTTTGTTGGCTTTATTCCATGCCAAATTTGATTGTAATTTTATTCAATCTTTTGTACTCTGTATTTATTGTGGGATTAAATTGTAAGGGTTGTGTGATAGAGAGAGCGAGTGTGCAGACTCAAGCAATTGAAGACTGAAGAGTTTTCGCGGGTAGCTCGCGACTAAGAATCCCGCGAAATGATGCATGTGCCTTGCACATGACTGGAATGCAAAGAGTCAGGACAGATGGAGACAGCTGTGTTTCGCGAGTAGCTCACGGGTAAGGCCTTCCCACGAGTCACTCGCGAAACATTCTGTTTTGCCAGATTGTGCTATCTGATACACACTTTCTGTACCCACACTATATATACCCTCTTTACCCACAAAAGTTGAGGAGTGCTTCTGAGAGAAAACCCTAGTCACAAACCTTGAGAGTTAGAGATTGTTATACCCACAATTCTCTACACACTTGCTTGTGGATTTTCCTCAACTCCTACCTCTCCATTTTCATATCCTTGAGAGGTTGATAGCTCAAACACTTACCACACCCTTTCAGAGTGTTCATTGAGATTTTGGTGCTGTTGGGAAGCATTGGAAGAAGGCAAGGATGGCAGATGCAACATGGAGCTTGTTGCGAGATCCGAAGAGTTAGACAAGACACGGTTCCAAGTAGCCTTGTTGGAGTAGGAGCTTGGAGGGCTTAGGTACATTGGGTAAATAAGGCTTGGAGGGTCTCTTGCTAACTCATGTATCCCAACTGATTGTCTAGTGGATCGATTACCGCTTGGAGAGCGGCGGAGAGGTTTTACGCCGAGGACTTCGGTTTCCTCTTCGATAACACATCGTTGTGTTGTCTTTGTGTTTGCATTTTTCTTCCCTACTCTTTTACCTTTCATTTTACTGCTGGGTTATTATGAATATGGGTTAGAGTAGCTTGTTTGTTTATATGCTCGCATTTACTCTATTCCGCACTTAGTATTAAGTTAGAATAAAATCAATCGAGCCGTATTTTTTTTTTTTTTTGGTTTAAACGTTCATAGGTGTTTTACACACTATTTGAACATTCAAAATCCTTCATTGTTTAAAAAGACCCAAACAAAGAATTTCAAAATCAAGGAATTTCAAATCAAGGCATTTTAAATCAATGGATTTCAAATCCAAATCCAAATCCAAATGTTGCCATCCAACCACAACCTTAGGGTTTGTGTTTTATGCCTTAAGTACCTGAACTTACCCAATTATGTATTTAAGTTACTAAAATACTATAATTATTAAGTTTATTTTCACAAATAAGCGTGCCTCTCTTTCTACCTCAAAATATTATATAATTTAGTGTACAACATCTTACTAATAGGAAACTCTTTTTTTAGAATTTCAGAAGTTCAATTTTAAGTTGACTTGATTCAACTAATTTGATCTGACTTATAGTTCGATAAACCAGTATGTTAATATGTTTGAGTTTTTTCAAATATAAATGATATATGTTTGAGGTAGAATTTCTAAAATTTTTAATATGGTTTGATAAAGGTTTTGTATGTAAAATCCTTGCACATGATTTTTTAAGAATTTGTGTCAGGCAGAGCTTTTGTGCCCAAGTACACTGTCATTAGTGCTGATCAATTTTACTCCATGAAAGCTGTCATCATTTATAACAATGATGAGAATGTATCACAGATTCTTGTAATGCCTCCAGATAACAACGCTAATCCGCAAGTGCTGAATCATACATAACGTTGGAAGCCATTCCTAAAGCGCAAGCGACTGACAATAAAATGTTCCAATTCTAAACATGATTAGATGAATGCTACTTTCTAAGCAACATTTAAGATGATCAATCATACTAACACTGCATATACAAGTAAAGCATTGTAGCAGCAGCTTTAGGATGAAGATAGATAAAGCTTAATTGACATAAATTAATTAGTCTTAAGGGCTTACAAATGCTAGCCACATGTACAGCACACATGTATGAATTCAAGATTGTATAGCATCATGAGCAATCAGCCTTAGATTTTTAGCAGAGTGACTGCTCATGATGTTATATCGTTTCTGTGAAGCTCTTATTGTGCTGTATATGTTACCAAATTAAATTCCCATCTATCGGAAGCCCCCTCCGAGAGCTGGAGCCCAATAGTCAGCTCCATTGTCACTCCCAACTTGCAGTGTACATGACACTGGAACCAGACACAACCCTCTACTCCTCAGGTCTTTCTTTGGTTCTTCATGAGAATCCTAACAATTTCAAACGGAAAACAAAAAAGTGCATGTTAATTCCACTTCATTTTTTATTTAATTATTGGAATTGTAAAAAAGCTTACAGTAAAACAAAGAGGCAAAAGAGATAATTTTTAAGAAGAACGAATTAACTGTATTGTCAAGAATTACCTGCTCAGGACCACCTTTCCTCTTAATACAGTTCTCATTCAGCAGCTGGTAAAAAACACACAACAATTCAAAAGCATTAGTGCTGATTAAATTACTTTATGAATCTTTAAAATTTTGAAATGTAAACAAATTATAGTCTATTGTCAGTCTTTTGGTTCGAATTGCTACGGGTTGAAAGTCTGCAAAGCTGATAACATCATTCTTTAAGTACTGCATCCTTTACTTTGTTCAGCAAACACAGTAAAGTTGTAGCTTTTTAAATCCAAGTTCCCCATATAACCCTTTAAGGAGAAATGGATCCAATAAAGCATACCTGACCAGGGTCTTCAGGAAATAAACAATTCCTTTCTCCTTGAACCTAACAAGAATGTAGCACAAGAAAATAGCAATCATTAATCAATTAATGTCAAATTATTGACCATATATAACTCATGCACATGCAAGAGAGAGAGAGAGAGAGAGAGGAAGTGAGAGTTTATTCTTGCTTTGGAAAGTGAGAAATGAGTTTATATTGTAGTTTCTTACAGACTGTTGTTGCTGCCTCATGTTTCCTGATCCACTGCCCAAGTAAGGTAAGCTTAGGGCCTGCAATCCAACATGAGAAAAAGAAAAGAGTATATTTAGAACTTCAATAACTAAAGAATACTGAAAGAACATTGAGAAATGATACTTTTACAGTGTGCCATCACTCCCTCATGGTTGTTTGCAAAAATAAAGGAAGGAGGAGAAACATCACCTCAATTTGACTCTGAAGGAATCTGATGTATCCAATAGCTTCTAACAAGACAGAGGCTGTGTCAGTCTGCAAAAGGTTAAAAATATACCACACACCACAACCGTCCAAAGTCATATTTCTATGTCTTCTTTAATGCTTAAAGAGAAAAAAAAAAACCCTAGTCTAGTGATTTGAGAAAAAGATGATGAAGAAAGGAAGCTTTTTTTTTTTCTTTTTCTTTTCTTTTTTTTATTTATTTATTTTTTATTATTTATTTTTTTTTTATGGGAAAAGAAAGGAAGCAATTTGATCATATGCGAGAAAAACTTCTCTTTATGAGTTTCCTCTTAAAAGATTTGTGATTTTTTTTTTTTTTTGTTCTAATTTATTTGACATAACTACTCTTTGAGGCATCTTAATTATAACTTTTAGCTAGTTTAAAAATTACCTTTCCAAATGGAGATACAAGCTGGTGGAGAGCTGTAATTCTGTCACCTAATTTCTCCTTCCTCACCTGAATTTTAAAATAAGATAGAAGAGAAGGTGGATGAGGACATGATTGCAGTACCTTTTTATTTTATTTTAAAGTGAGTGAGTTTTCCTTCTATACTGATGGATAAATAGAAGAGAGAGATAAAGAATCATAACCATTGACAAATGGACAATCAAGAAAGACAATAGTTACTACCCATGGATGTTCGTATGTGTCTGTTGGGGATGTGTAGCCTGCGGGTGTGGTCTGGATGTGGACATAGACGTATGGTTGTGAGTGTGTGTATGTGTGAGAGAGAGAGAGAGAGAGAGAGAGAGAGAATTTTAGGGGGCAAGGTCTTTTGAGATATAAACATTACCTTGAAGGTAGGTTGGGTTGAAGAAGGCTGAACCCTAGCTTTCTTAAGTGCCCCACCATTTGCAATGCTGTTACACTAATTGAGAAAAGAAAGAAGATAAGAATCTTGATTGGTTTTCACTAATAAATATTACTGGCTACACAAGTTGGTGGATTAGGGGAGGAGATAAAGAAGCAAGAGAAAGTGCACACACAAAACATGAAGGAATTAAATTATTAGTAGGTTAGTAGGAAAAGAATACTTTAAAAAAAGAAAAAGAAAAATGGCAAGCTAAATCAATCCATTCACAATGTATAATAGATCATTCATACAAAGAATTAATTTATTTTAGATGAATGACCAATGAAAGTTTAAAAAGCCTTTAAACCAACCACCCAAAGAAGAAGAAGCATCTTAAAACCATATTCATGAATTTACTGCATTCATTTCATAAATTTAAATCTGAAAGAGACTCTTGAATTGCAACCCTAGAGAATCAGGAACTTTTAAATTGACAAGATCACGAACTTTAGCCACTCTTTCTTACCTCAGAAGATCGATCGAGTGGTGGGTGCCTTCCATCTACCTTAATACTAGAGAAATCCAACATGTTATTGTTGAAACTTGTCACACAAGATGAGTTTGGAGATGAAGCAGGCATTACTTGAGACCAAGTAGCTTTTGCTGCCTGAAAATCCTCAGTTCCATGCCCATACACATAGTTGCTTACTGAGTTTTCTTGCTTGACATTAACAACAGAAGCGTTTGCAGCCTGACTATATAATTGTTCCCCCCAATTCTCCAACTTCTTAGCAGTTTGAAACTGGCTCATACCATCCTTATCTTCTTCTCCCACCAATCCACCCCTACAAAGAAAAAAGACCCACATCACAATCCCAACTAAATTACCAATATTTCATCATTAATAACACTTATAGTTTGAAATAAAGAGATAGATCATGAAAACACATATATTGGACTATAAGAAAGTGGTAAAATAGATAATCATGCAAACATGGATCTATGAGAAAGAGAGACAAGGAATTAATTACAAGAGTAGTTGGCTCCAAGACTCAGGAAGCTCCTGGCTATCATGCCAAGAGGGAATTGAAGAAGAAGAAGAAGAAGAAGAAGAAGTGGGTGCATATTGAGGAAAAAAAATTGGACTAGGCAAGAAAGGAGAAGATGGTTGTGTTGGTGGACGCATGTTATTAATATTCCAACAGTTAGGGTTTCCGGCCATCATTTGTTGCACCGGTGAGCTTTGTAAAACACCTCTATTCATCCCTATAATCCTGATGAGAAACTTTCCTTTACTCTTTCTTCACCTTTCCTTTTCCTTTGTGTGTGTTTTTTTAAGCTTCCAAACAAAGTCTCTGTAGAACCTTTGAGAGGTCCTCTTACTTTGGGTTAAGTAGGGGAACCCTCAAGTCCTGTGTTGGAGAGAATTTGAATAATCATGGAGTCTTGAGAACCTTTGTCTCTGTTTTCTTTCTTTTTCTTCTTTCTTTATTGCTTTGCCTTTTTCTTTCTTTCTTTTATGTTTTTCTTTTCTTTCTTGCTTTTTTCCCTGCTTTTGCTTTATCTCAAAGTGGGACAGAAAAGGCGGGTAGCAACAATTCCTTACGATTAATTAAAATATATATTTATGGATCTAACTACAGTGACTGTGAGTGTACATTTTTTTCTGTATACCAACCATGTGGCAAATTAGAGTTAAAAATATATAATAAATTACTACAAAATTTATTAAAAAAAACTTATAAACTTATATGGCATGTAGTATTCATAACGTGACTCATTCAAGCAATGCGATGGACATAACAATTTTCACAGCCTTTTTTTTGGTAACGATAGAGGTGAAAAGTTTTTGTTGTTTGTACACTGCCCCATTAATAAATTGCAAAAAGTTTAGTAATAAATACTGTCATACATTTTATCACAAATAACACTTGTGCCAAATGGTGATTAAATTATTTTTTTTCAAAATATCATAGGTAAACTAATATGTAAATGATGTAATCCAATTATAAGTTAATAAATGTATAAGTTGTGATAAAGAGTAAATTGTATGACAAAGTTTTTGTCCCTAGAAGAAATGGATAAATTGAGAATATACCACCTCAACGTTCTGAAAAAAGTGGTGTACATAAATTTATATGTATATTTTTTAGATGATATAAAGTTATGTATTGGGAAAATTAATAGGGCAAGTTGTGTATATAAACTTATATATTGGGCAAATTAATAGGGCATGTCTATCGTACCATCACTAGCTAGTTCTTTATGAGTTTTTTTTTTTTTTTTTTTTTGGTAAACTTTTATGAGTTGAACATAGGTAAAAATGTTTAAACCAGAAGAGACATTTGGAATTTAATCAAATAGTTGGTTGATTTACTTAATGAATCTTACTTTTTGGTGTTGAGTCATACACTCATGCTCTTAGCTATGAGTAGGTTTTGAATGATAGCCATCTAATCTGAGCACAGCAACGTGTCGTGGCTGTCATATATAGCAAGACCTTTTAAATCATTTCTATAAAATTCGAATTTAAAACGTAAATCCCACTCTATTACTTATATCACTTTGGGATAAGGCCTAAATCATAGCATGATTTTGTTAATCGTTCACTCTTAAGAATCATTTAATGCACGTAATATTCCATTTATCATCTATCTAGAGACTTGTAATGTACACCTTCACTAAGGAGTGGGAACGAGGCTAGGGGCTCTAGCAATAATGAAATTTTTTTAAAATAACCTTTACAAACTGATGTGTTAACTTCATAATGTAAAAAGAATAAGTAAGTAATTAAGATCTTCTAAAAAAAAATTTAATTAAGAAATTTATATATTATATTGTTTGGAAAATCTGATTTAGACCCCAAACACTTGTGTGACAGATTAATTGAATGATTGAACAAGTTATTCCACACAAATAGTATAAACACTTACTTTAATTACAGTTTTAATACAAAAACAGTAATAATGAAAGCAAAACAAGACACAAATTTTGTAATGAAGTGGAAAACCAATAAAAAACCTTTTCAATGTGAAAAACCATTCTAAGGATCCAATCCCTAAAAATATTCGCTAAAAGCAATAATTACAACAGTTTACTTAGAAAGCATTTGCACAATTAAACTCTCTATTATAACCTCATCAAACATCTCACTTTTCATTCTCAAAAAAAAAAAAAACATCTCACTTTCCTTCCTACTCTAATAGTCTTAGAACCTCCGAAATCCTTCTACTTAAACTTCCTCCATGAACAAACCTTGTTCACAACCCAGAACTCCACAAAACAACAATAGCGCCTCATTCTTGAGAAACTAATTCTCTTTTTTCAAACAATCAAATGTTTAGGCATAAAAGAAACGCTCCAAGAGAAACTCTAAAAAAATCTTACGGTGGAAAAACACACAAAGGGAGAGGAATTTTGAAACTTTTAAAGGAGTTAGGTTTAGATCTTAGATTTACTCTTTGTTATTGGTAGCCTCTTACTCTCTCTGTGTAGCATGGGTCTGTTTTATATATGAAATCATTAGGTTAAGTTGCCAACCTTCAAAGTCAATTTACTAATTGTCACAATTTCTCTCATGCAAGGGTCTCATAAACTTTTTTTTGAATTTCACTTGTGCAAAAATTTTGTTCTTTTAAATATTTAATCAACTCATTTGATATATTTCTAACCTAACTCCAACACATCAATTTTAACCCTTTTTTAAAATTAATTTTGTCACATAGAATTAGTCATATCGAAAATTCTAGAACGATAATAGCTTAAAATTTTTGTTATAACGTGATAGTAGTTTTAGCATTTTATGGTTCTGTAATCAATTCTTTTGTTGAAATGGTGACAAGGCTCCTTATCAATGCCATGTAAAATATTCTCATAAAACAAACACACAAAAATGCCGTATATATAAAATGCACTAATTAACTCAAGTTTTCAATTTTTAAAAAATTTATAAAATAAATAAATAAAAAACTTTTCAAAATGGAGTATAATCATCTACATTTTACTTAAAATGAAGAGAATCCATTTCACAATTATGATTTTATTTTCTAAAATTAACAATATATAGAGTGTCATATCATTTAAAACACCTTTAAATTTAAAATTTTTAATAAGACCCTTGAAATATATCTATTTTAAATTTAGAGGATTCTAATCCTTTCATAATAGTCATTTTAAACTACCGCACACCTTTGTAGGTATTTGTGGGGTGTGAGGGAGACAAGGATCGGGGTTCAAATCTCAAAAAAGAACTTCATACACATATATATTTAGATTATTCTATAGTAGAATTCTAACTCAAATTGTTTTTTATTTTTAAATAGTAATATTAATATCGTCTCAATTCATTGCCTTGAAAGTTTTTCATTTGTATTAATATTTAATAGTTATGGTAAGGGAACTTGTACCCCGAATTAATTACAAGCAATTAGATCTAATAGATTTCTTTAAGTATAATTAATGTAATTGTAATCATGGTTTTGAAACCCGGATCGGACCGGCCGGTCGAACCGCGGTAACCGAAAACCGTCCATCATTCTGGTTTTTTAAACTACCAAAACCGAAAATTTTAAATTTTCAGTGAACCTTCCGAACTGCGATCAAACCGCCCGGTTTTCAAAACCGGACACGGGTCTAACGGTTCCCAAAAAATCACAAAACATTGCTCAAAATAATCTCCAACATCAGATCTTCCCAGAAAAAGAAAAAAAGAAAAGCTACAAATCTGCTTCTGGCTTTTGCATATGCATCTACATCTGCATATGCTTCTGCTTCTTCTTTATTTGTTGAAAAATTGTGGAAGGAGACTGCTGTTTGTTTGAAAGCTGTGAAAGAAATAACAAAGGTAGAGAGAGGTGGAGGCTGTAGGGAAAGCTAAAAGAATAGAAGACAAAAGTCCATAGGGTTTGAAGTTTGATCATGTGGTGTGGCTTGAGGAAACGTGTAACTTTGATCATGATGCTTGGGGAAATGTGTGAGTGGGGTTGGGTTTCTCATGAGTCATAAGTTTTATTTCTTCTCTTTTTATCCAGCACAGCACAACCAACTTATTAAGGTTTAAGTTTATTATTTTTTAGTTATATTTTTTAAAACTTTTTTTGTTATATTTATTTATTATTTTTTAGATATAATGTTTTAAAATCTTTTAAATAACAAGAGAAAATCTAACAAATATCATATTTATTGTAAATTAAGATATATTTGAATCTCTATAAGTACTAATTTAGTCAATATTACAAAATTTTAAGCATTTATTTTAATTATTTTGTATTAAATATTATTAATTTGATACAATTTAATTAAGAGAAAATAGTATTTACAAATGACCCAACTTTTTCCTATAAATTTTTATGTAATTTTTCAATGTTTACTAATTTAATATATTTATTTATATTTTAAATAATTATTAAATTAATTATGACATCATTACGGTTCGACCTCGGTCCAATCTCAAAAACCTTGAACTTCTCCCTTTTACGGTTCATTGAACGGTCCGGATTTCAAAACCATGATGTAATCTCTTTATAAACGTTATTCATGAGATGACTAGGAAGATTATTTTCTTTCTCTTTTTTTCCTTATGGAAAATTAATATTTCTAACAATATTAATTTGTGAAGAAATTTCAGGCGTTATGAACATATATGCATTTAGATTATCTTTATGCTGATTTGATGAAAGTTGGTAAAAACTACATTGATACTTAGAAAAAAAATAAGATCTTAAAAATTTATAAATAATCCAAGAAAAAAGATTAATCCAAACAAATTTTTTTTTTTTTCTAAGATTTGACGGCAATATGTACGACCAAAAGGGGATATACCATTTTCGCTGAAACTTTCTAGCAAAATGCCCCCTATTTGAAACTATTTAGGGATATGCTCCTGTTTTAAACTCGATTTTATAAAAATCGATTTCCAATGAAAAAATCGATTTGGCAAAAATCGAGTTATAGGCAATCAAACTTAAAATAAATAATAAAAATAATAAATAAATAAAATCCTGCATGGAACTCGAATTCCATGCAGGATTTTTCAAACAACTCAATTTTCAGCAAATCGATTTTTTCATTAAACTCGATTTTCTAAAAATCGAGTTTCAAAACAGGAGTATATCCCTAAATAGTTTTAGGCAGGGGGTATTTTGTTGGAAAGTTTCGGCGAAATGAGTATTTTGCCATTTTGCCCCAATATGTACACTTGCATTAATGGTTATATGAACCAAACCAAAAAGGCACACAAATTGACTACCAATGACTTCGTTTCAATGATGAGAAGATGATAAAAGTTTTAAGATTGGCACTACTAGTAAGTAGTAATGGTGTCATCTGCATGCATAGACAATTAGTGGATGGTGTACATATGTACAATAACCATACATGCATGGTTGTTAGTTTATTGGTAAAGTTTCAATGACTTGTGAGACTGTGAGATTACGGATAGAGGTGGACCGACCGACATATATATATATACCCTCACTTTTCAAGAGTTCAAAATCTAGGGTTTAGAGAATTAGAGATCCCTAACCTCAGGTCTCTAAACTAATTAAAGAGAATGATTACCATTTCCAAGAATTTTATTATAGAATTTATTTTGATCATCACTTTTATGGGCACCCCTTCATTTTTGATATAGGGCGCCCTAGCTATATATTGCAGGAAAGACCAAAATGGTTTTGGCTTCATGTGAGTTTGTGGCCATATGTGGGTGTCATTTTTATAACTAAAAGTAAGGTAGAATATATGGATTATGGATACCTCAACAATATTTTTCCCAACTAACTTCAATGAATATTGATCCTTCAAATTATCTTATCAAACTCATATAATCCATTACTAAGCTATTAAATTAATTAATAAAAACCCAATAACTTATTTAAGAAATTTGCCTTTTAATCTTCTTTTTTTTTTTTTTTTTTTTTTTTTTTTACTCTTCTTTTGTTCTAGGCTTCTAGTTCTAGCCATGATCCAAAAGATGGGTATAGGGGGTGCTCATTACAAGTACTCAAGTCAAGGCCAACGCATATCACTTGCTGGCAACTTCCATATATATATATTAGTAATTAAAAAGAAGAAGAAGAAGAAGAAAACATAAAATAATAATGGAATTATTCTCCTTGGTATAATTGATTACTTTAATTTATTCCATGACATATATTCCTTTGAACCGCATTTTAATGTTAGAAACAAACAAACAAACCCTTAAATCTCGAGCTAGCCTGACCAGTGACTTAGGAACATAACCGTATGTTTTTGGGGATATTAATTAAGGGGAGGAAGAATGGCATGTCTTGTCCGTACTGCCAAAATCTTTGTCGGGGGCGCCATGTCTTTTTTAAATTTCTTTCCCTTTCTTTGGCTTTCTTCTCTGTCCTCCCATAAAACAAACAAAGAACAAACACCTCCCTCTTGTCCTTATCTTCCTTCGCTTATATTCTTCTCTCTCTACTTCTCTACCATCTATACAATATATTATATTTAGTACATTCAATATTAATTAATTATCTTCAGCAAAAAAAAATATATTTATTAATTAATTGTCAATTTTTTTAAGGAATTAGTTTATACAATACTATATATTATATGCCCTTGAATCACATCAGTAGGAAACAAAAAATAAAAAATAAAAAATTTAATACCTTGGGCCCATAAGGTGTAAGGGATGAAGATGATCTTATGGCTCTAAATTACTTTGTTGTGTTACAAACTTATAATATTATGTACAAGATTACCATGTTTGTTCTTAGTTAATTTCTATAGGTGAAGCAGTTTTATGATGCTTTCATGACAGTTGAAGGTAGTAGGACATCTGTTCTTCAGAAGACATCCAGGTGGTAGGATCAATAAACTTGAAAGATGTACTGTAAATCTGGAGATTCTAAATTCTATTAATCACACTATTGATCTATGAATTTTTTGGAGGTGTCTCATAGGCATAGAATAATCTTAAGCCAACTAGGATACTGCTTCTTTATATCAAAAAAAAAAGTAGTAGTAATAGTACATTAATCATTTACATGAAAACACTAGGCTAGGAAGCAACAAAAACAATCAATTTAGAAATAGAATATCCAAATACATTCTTTACAAAAAAGTTTACACATCATGTATATCAAACTACCATAGCCCTGTGTAGTTAACTACACATTGGCAAAATTATTGTTTCACACTTTCAGATATATACTACTGCATACATAATGTCCATATTTTTAAGCATGAATTGTTAATTTACACTTTACACGTGATGTAAAAGAGTGCTGACATTATTGAATGTGGAACAATCAAAGGCTGTGTGTATGTTTTTAGACATTTTAAAACATAATTGGATTAACCTAGTTAACAAGCCAAGTTATTATTTAGTCCATATTTCAGATCTAAGTTAACACAATCATATAATCATATCAATGTAAAGTGCAGAATATAAAGAACACAAAGATATGATGACCCAGGAAACTACACCGGTAAAAACCTAGGAAAGATTTAATCTAGCTATCCTCAAGGTAAACCTAAATCCACTATGAAAGAATCGAAGTTTTACAATAGCGACTTAGACCACTAACATCCTATTGCTACCCACCAGTAGAAACTTACTAACACGACCATGTACAAGCTTCAAGACCACGGACTCCTTCTTTCTTGGATTCTCCAGCAAGTACAAGCATTCCCGCTTGTGTATCGTTAAGCTCTTATAGCAGCAACTGAATGATCATCAAGCTCTTGAAGAAATCTCCTTCTTGATAATCCTAAACTTATGTGAAGGCAAGCACCTCTCAGATCTCACAAGAGATTCACACAAACAGCAATATGAGCAACCTCAAAAACGTGGCTAGGGTTTGCCTTTTATACCTAGGGCAAAACATAAAACCCTACATGTTTTAATAGGCTAGGGCTGAGTTGGAAAAATCTGCAGAAAAAACATTCTGCCCGAGATTCGATCGATCAAGTCTAAGCTTCGATCAATCGAGCCAGGCCAAAATGCACACTTAATTCTGCAACAGCTCGATTCCAACTTTATATAAAAGGCACAACTTTGAGCAAGTCTAAACAAGACTAAAAACCTGTTTTGATCATGGTTTGCCAACAATACACATTAGAGTTCTAATACATTAGTTCCTAAGTACTTAGAACCTAACACTGTGTAATAAATAGATCCCAGCAAATTTTAACTACCAGTCTATCTCTGTTTTAAAAATTGACCGAAGTGCTATATCAATTTTCTTCAAAGATTTTGTAAGCAAAAGTATTATACTAGTAGTACTACTTGAAAGTTCCTCCACTTACATTCTCAGGATAGAGAGTAGAGTACATTGCTTTTGTTTTGTCTAGAATCCTCTATCACAAAACAAGTAAACGATCTATGAAAAAGGATTCCTCTATTTGAAAACAGATACTACTTTTCATGATGGAGTGCAATCAACTCATATTTGTACGCATTAATTCTAAAACTTTTTAATTACCATAGCGATTTAATTAGAATGCTCGGTAAGTAGCAGGATGAATCTCGAGTCATTTGATTTTGTCCTCTGTCACAACAAAATCTCAGAAAGAATGACGCCGACATATATGCGGTTGATTGGTATGACTAGTGTTTTCAATATCACAATTATTATTATTATTATTATTATATAGCACATCAACTAATTAACTATTAATTTCACTATTAATTTGTGTTGTGTTATGAAACCGACAGTTTTGAAACTTGCCATGTCGTTTCCTTGGACCTGATTATTTCACCTTCTTCATGTTTGATCATAGGATTCCTCATCACATGCTCCTAAAGTCCTTTGAATTTATCCAATATAACCACTTTATTATGATCACAAGGCAGCTTAATTATTTTATGATTGTAGCTTTTATACATATATAGGACACCCTATATACTCTATTCCTGGTTTCTTACTTGTTTAATTTGGGCCAAAAAAAAAAAAAAAAAAAAAAATTAGAACAAGCAATGCTACAAGTAGCTAGGCTAATTGATCGTCTTCTATGAGAAACAAAGATGAGGAGCACATGAAAATTATGAATTTGTGATGTACTTTCACTTTCTTTTGTTTTTGTTATCCTATGTGAACTCCACTTTCCTCCCTCAACTTTCTATTAGAGTTCTAGGTAGGCACATATAAAAAGTATAGTGCAGTGCAGTCTATATAAAAAATTGTTGTAAAATTATATTAGGTAAAAAGATAATAAGGGCAGCATTAAAGATAAAATATAATATTACTGCCTTGCAATGGATTACAAATGGGATCAATTCTATCCATAAATTTTGACTTTCGAGTATATGAGTATAAGCAAGACAAGAAACCTACACCTATTTGTAGAATGTCATTATCTTAGCTATCAAGTAGAATTCATGTTTAATGTTTTACGAGAATGTGATGTTACACTTTGACGGTGTTCTGTAATTATTGGAAAATAACATATAGTAAAGAACAAGAAGTGGAAAAGTGTAACGTCTACCCTGTTTAAGTACTCAATCACAATGGCTTGAGGAAAATAATTGCTTGAACTCTAATATAGCCCTACCAATTTCGGATCAGCCACTTGGTAAGTGGAAACGTTTAGGCCCACCTCAAAGGAAAAAGGACACAATGGAAATAGAGGGTGTTAAATTGAAACAGAATAGGAAGGTGGATAATCAGAGGGAAGTGGAGGATAATGGCATAGCGCTGTGGGAAAAAAAGCAACGATTAGAGGTGGAAACAAAAGCATTGGGCAAGCTTATGACCCAACATTTAGGATCGGTGGTGGCTACTAAGTAGCACCATCGGATCCAATGAATATCCTAAGTTGAAACTGCCAGGGATTTGGGAATCACCAAACAGTTCATGCCCTTACAAGGGCATTACAAGATGAAGCTCCCAAGGTCATCTTCCTTATGGAGACAAAGTTACCATAGGAAAGGATGAATTTTTTAAAGCATGAATTGGATTATACTCAAGGGTTGGCAGTTTCAAGTTGTAAAGTTGTGATTTACAACTATGTTTATGTTGGCTTTAATTCCGTGTCAAATTTGATTGTAATTTTGTTCAATCATTTCCCTGTATTTTTGTGGGATTTTATGTAAGGGCTATGTGTGAGAGTTTGGTGAAGAATCTGTGAAGAAGTGGTTTTCGAGACTGGACTTGTGACTTACTCGTGACTGGTGACCTGCGAAACAAGCCACGTGAGAATCACGTGCTGGAATTTGAAGAGTCTTTGACAAGCTGGATTTCGCGAGTGACTTGCGACTCAGGCCAAGTCGCGAGTGATCGGCGAAACCCACTGCCT
This sequence comes from Notholithocarpus densiflorus, assembly GCA_030021035.2. Taxonomy (NCBI): domain Eukaryota; kingdom Viridiplantae; phylum Streptophyta; class Magnoliopsida; order Fagales; family Fagaceae; genus Notholithocarpus; species Notholithocarpus densiflorus. The sequence goes on from JARYZH020000007.1 coordinate 2,000,168, forward strand.
ATTGCTTTTTGGAGTGTGACTTTTCCCATTCTTTACCAACATTATGTAAACCCTCATTACCCGTGAAATGTAAAAAGAAGAAGGAGTATTTTCTAAAGAAACTTTTGAGAGAGAAACCCTAGCCAAACACTTGAGAGTTAGAGATTGTTTTACCCACAATTCTCTACATCATTTCTCTAAAGTTTTCATCTACTCCTAGCTCTCCATTTACACATCCTTGAGAGTTTCTTAGCCCAAACACTTACCTCACCCATTCTAAGTGTTGAGAGAAGTTTTGGTGCCTTTGGGAAGCATTGGAAGAAGCCATTAAATGGCGAATGCAATCGGGTGAAATTGCGGGATCTAGAAAGCTAGAAGTTCGTTGGTAGCAGGAGTTTGGAGGGTTCAAGTACATTGGGTAGATTAGGCTCTTTTTGATATTCATGTACTCCAACTTATTCACTAGTGGATCGATTTTGACTTGGAGGGTCGCAGAGAGGTTTTTTGCCGAGTTCTTCAATTTCCACTTCAATAACAAGTCTCGATAACATGTCTCGTTGAGTTCTTCCCTTCTCTTTAAGCTTACATTTATTGCTCATTGCGGTTTGCTTATGGCTTAGAGTAGTGTTACCGATTTATTGCGCTTCATTTACTCTTGTTCTGCACTTAGATAAGTTAGAGTAAAAGCAATTTAGCTGTAATTTAAAATTGGGGGTCTAAACTAGCATTAGTGTTTTCACACTAATTGAGCTTTCACAAGTGATGGACAAAGTGAAGGATTAGCTTTATTGTGAAAGCCGGAATCAAAGGTGGAGGTCAGGGGCCTTTCATGATGGCACATTAATGCTTATATAGATTATAATAATATGGGAGAGGTATGGCAGCTAATAGGCTTCTATGGCCAGCCTCATACAAGCAAAAGAGAAGAGACTTGATCGATTCTTGAATCTTTTGGAACTCATAATCAATATTCGTGGCTATGCATTGGAGATTTTAATGAGATAACCAGTCGTAATGAAAAATAGAGGGGGAATCCTAGACCAGCTAGACAAATGGATAGATTCAGAGTGGTTATTAATCTGTGTGCTTTTCATGATTTAGGTTTTGTGGGATCACCATTCACCTAGTCAAAAACCAATGGGGAGGAAGGATAGATACGGGTTCGGTTGGATCGTGCTCTAGCAAATAACGAATAAATAGACAAATTTCCAGGAGCCAAATTACACCATATTTAATTTCTACTTCTGACCATTCTCTACTTGTTTTATGTTTTCCACAGGCAAGGCAACAACCTCGGAGGTGGGGCAAGTTATTTCATTTTGAGGAAATGTGGCTTCAAGACCCTCAATGTGATGAAAATTACAGAGATAAACTTATTTCTTGGAATAAATTGGAGTTTAGCCATGTTGGCCTGAAGATAGCCGAGCTACAGAAATGTCTACAATATTTGCAACTTCGAAATGGAGATACTATGAATGGGGAGATAGAGGAGGTCTGACATGCACTAAATGGTTGGTTGGATACAGAGTCTGTAATGTGGAATCAACGATCCAGAAATATGTGGCTGGTGGATGGGGATCGGAGTACTAGTTTTTTCCATGCAAAGGCTTCACATCAACACCAAAGAAACTTGATATTGGGACTTTGTGATGCATAGGGTGTTTGGCAAGAGGATGATCAGAGGATTGAAAACATTGTGGTGGATTACTATACTAGCATCTTTAAATCCAATGGTCCAACGAATGCCTCAACGGTGGTGAATGCTATCCAGCCCGTGGTGACTGATGCCATGAATAATGGTTTAGTTCAAGAGTTCCAAGCAACAGAGGTGGTCAAGGCATTGAAATAAATGCATCCTAAAAGAACTCTAGCACCTGACGGTATGCCCCCTTTATTTTATTAGCATTACTGTTCTTTAGTTGGTAACTGTGTAACTAAGACTGTCATTGACTTCTTAAATCATGGTATTAGTGCTCTAAAATTCAATGAAACTCTTATGTTGCTCATACCAAAAATTATGAACCCCACAAAGATCACCCAATTTTGGCCCATTAACCTTAGTAATGTCATGTCTAGATTAGCCTCTAAGGTTCTAGCCAATACGTTGAAACATTTATTTCCACATATTATTAGTGAGAATCAAAGTTCTTTTATGTCTGAACGTCTTATTACTGATAATGTCTTGGTTGCTTTTGAAACTATGCATCGTATCAATCAAAAGAAATCGGGAAAGGTTGGGGAGATGGCCGTGAAGCTTGACATAAGTACGGCCTATGATCTGGTTAAATAGGACTTTTTGGAAAAAATTATGCTTAAGATGGGTTCCCATGTGAAGTGGGTCAATATTATGATGAGATGTGTAAGCTTGGTTTCCTACTCTATCAAAATTAATGGGAGACCTCGAGGCCACATTACCCCCACACGAGGATTGCACCAAGGAGATCCTCTCTCTACCTATTTATTTTTGATCTGTGCAGAAGGTCTATCTGCTCTTTTAAAGAAATCTATGGATGATGGCTTACTGAAAGGCGTTGCAGCTTGTCCAAGGGGACCAGCAATATCACACTTGTTTTTTTGCAGATGACAACCTTATTTTCAGCCAAGCTACAAGGGAAGATTGCACTAGCCTAGAAAATGTTTTGGAAATTTATGAGCAAGCTTCTGGTCAGCAACTAAACCGGGACAAAACGTCTTTTTTTTTTTCAGTAGTAATACACCACAGGACATTCAAGATGATATAAAGTTCCATTTTGGCCCTGAAGTTATTAAACAACACGAGACATATTTGGGTTTACCGTCTTTGGTGGGAAAATCTAAATGCAATACCTTTCAACAACTAAAGGAGAGGCTGGATAACAAACTATCTAGGTGGAAGGAAAAGATGCTATCACACGCTGGAAAAGAGATTCTTATTAAGGCAGTAGCACAGGCAATACCAACGTACACTATGAGTGTCTTTAAGTTACCAAACACTTTATGTGATGAGATGACAAGCATGGTCTGCAAATTTTGGTAGGGACAAACTAATGGAAAAACTAAGATGGCATGGCTTAGTTGGGACAAAGTTTGTACTCCAAAGGAGGAGGGTGGCTTAGGCTGTTGAGATCTTAAGGCTTTTAATCTTGCACTTTTGGCCAAATAAGGATGGAGGCTACAAATAAATACATCATCTCTAGTCTATAGAATTTTAAAGGCAAGGTATTTTCCGGATAGTGATACTCTTGGGGCTGAATTGGGCTCTCGGACTTCTTTGGCATGGTGGAGCATTATTGCGGCGCAAAATATTGTCCGAAAGGGATGTAAGTGGCAGGTGGGTGATGGGAATTCAATCGTAATTTGGACTGATAAGTGGCTTAATGACCCGAACTCTTTGAGAGTGCTCTCCCAACCCAATACCATTTTTGCTCAAGCCAAGGTAAGTGTGCTTCTTGACCCCCAAACACGTGCATGTTGTGAAGAACTAGTGCGTCAAATTTTTATTCTAACTAATGTCCAATCAATTCTTGGTATTCCGCTAAATATTTGTCTCCCAAATGATAGATTAGTGCGGGCTTTTATTCCAAAGGGACAGTTTACAATCCGTAGTGCCTACAAACTCGCAGTGGTTGAAAACCGAACAGAGTGTATGGTGGGAGCCTCCAATGCTGATATTCACAAGAAAATCTAGAGGAGACTGTGGGGCTTGAATCTGCCAAATAAAATCAAATCATTCTCTTAGAGAGTATGTCGTAATATCATCCCTACAAAAGTGAACTTGCAGCATAGACAAGTTATTGATGAAGATATGTGCGAAGCTTGCGGTCTAGGGGAAGAGTCTACCGGCCATGTGTTTTAGGAGTGTGGAAAAGCCCAGGAAGTGTGGGGTTTGACGGGTATTGCATTTGAGACACAGGGAGTATGATATAGAGAATTTCTAGACTTGGTATGGTATTTGATTTTCGTCCAACATGCTGGCAATGATACTCTAGAGATAATATTTATGATCGCTTGGTGTATTTGGTATAACAGAAATGTAGTAAGGCAGGGAAGTGCTCATCAATCAGCAATGATGGTGGTCCAGAAAGCTCAGGCCTTGCTTACTGAATTCCAGACAGCCAACCACGTTATTGCCCAGCCGAGAGTGGAGATGAATGACTCATGGACATTACCGACAACACCAGCTTACAAGGTAAACGTGGATGGAGCAGTTTTTACTCGAACTGGGAGGTTTGGGGTGGGGGTAGTGATTTGTGACCATGAAGGACGACTTGCCGCTGCAATGAGATAGAAGCTTCTTCAACCTTTGGGCCTGCTTGAGATTGAGGCAAAAGCTATGGAAATTGGAGTTTCTTTTGCGTGGGATGTTGGCATAAGGGATGTGATAGTCGAAAGTGATTCAAAGGTAGTGGTTGACACTCTACTGGGTTTATGTACTCCACCTATGGTTGTTTTAAATATTCTGGATGGTGTAGCCTACAAACTTCAGGATTTTAAATCAGTTCAAGTCTCCCATGTGAAGCAACAAGGCAATAAACCTGCACACCTATTGGCACAACATGCCAAAGAAATAGATAATATTGATAGTTATGTAACATAGATAGAGGAAAATCCATCGTTGATTGAGTCAACTATTACTCATGATGTAATAATTTATCTTCTTCTTAATAAAGTTACAAGTTTCTCATAAAAAAAAAAAAAAAAAAAAAGTACTTAATCACAACTATCACGTATATATATGCTAAGAAGAGGTAAGGATTAGAGAAACATGATCAGAATTTCAATCATTGCCCATTGCTAATTACAAATTAGTTACTGGATTCTTTGAATCGAATTCATAAGACATCAAACATGGACTCTATTGGAATATTCACATGTAAATAAAGTGGTTAATTATATATTGAAGTTCTACGCTACATAATAACTAGCTTGTGATTCCTTGTATATGCATACAGAAAATTAAAAACAATCATAATTGCATACTATTTACATTGTTTAATGTCTTTTTAATTGCACTCCTCGATTCTTGTATTATTGTAAATAGTTGTACCAAAATTATGAAATTAAATTGGACACTTGGCATTAAATTAGGCTCCAATTGAAATCTAATTAAATATTTTATTAATTTTAACTTTAAGAGGTCATTATTGTGGCGTTTTGGATTTTGTGTTAGGTGATAATGCATCATTTATTTTGGCATAATTTTTTTAAAAATAATTATATGGGACAAGTGGCACAAAATTAGCTATCCAATTTAGAATGTAATTGGATTTTCTCTAAGTTTTATATAAGTTAATTTGGGTCTAATTACATTACACTAGCTTGTAACACATGCATATGCATGAATGTATTTTAAAATAAACACATTTTTTATCATAAAAATATACATAATTAATCGATGGTTAGTGTTAATGGGCACTATAAGGTGCTCATTAAAAAATAGCTTTATGTCAAATTATTTTCTTTTATGTTAGAGTTTTGACCAACTTTATAGGTTGTCGGGCCAATGAAGTTAACTTTTTGAGTTCCACTTGTCACTTCAATAATATTTTCAGCCTCTTTATCAATTTATATCAATTTTTTTTTAGGTGGACTTACCTTATGGTGCCCGTTAACATTTTCCTTAATCAAATTATTAGAAAAAATAAATTTAATTAGATTCATGTTAAATTTTCTGCCTAGATTTAATACAACTTATGATCATTTTTATTCTAATTTTTAATAAGATAGAACATGTGGTGATTTTTGTTGAGTTGATACATGATTGTTTTTTTTTTTTTTTTATATAGTTAATTAATATTGAACTCTTAGTATTTTTCACTCATTAACTCACTTGGCACAAAGATTTAAAAAATAAAGTGGACATATGGCACAAAATTAGCCTACAAATAAAATCTAATTTGGAATCTAATTGAATTTTCTCTTAGTTTTAACTTTATATATACTAGCTTGTAACCCCATTCATATGCATGGATATACTTAAAAGATACATATTAAAATGCATAGTATAATAATCTGACATATATAATTTAAATATTATCAATAGTCATTCTTATTTTTTTTTAACTCTTTAAATAGTCTTGTAAGAATGTTATTAGGTAGAAAATGTAAATTGTCCATTTTTAAAAATATTTTTATGTTCATTAATTCTAGACTCTTTGGTTTTTGTACACAATAACTCACTTGAATGGCTATTTATGATATGGTCCCACATTTGATTCCAAAATTAAGAAATAAAACTCTCTCTAAAAATAAATAATTTAGGACACATGGTGCAAAATTGGACTTCAATTGTAGAATCTAATTGGATTTTCTCTAAATTTTACGTATTAATATATATATATACATATATAATATTTGTGCCAAATGAAATTTTTTTAGTTATAAAAAAAAGGCTCATAAATATAAAATCATTCAAACTCTTTCCTCCTCTAATTTTATATATAGTGTTAAATATATGATTATGTTTTTTATGATTTATTTATATTGGACTCCTCGTTTTCTATTCTAAACTAACTCATTTGGTACAAAAATTAAAAAACTTCGATTAGATGGAACACGTGCCGTAAAATTAAACTCTAATTGAAATCCAATTTTTACACTGAACTAACTAACTTGATTCAAAATTTTAAAAATTTTGATTAGATAGGACACATGACACAAAATTAGACTCTAATTGAATTTTCTCTTAGCTTTACTTATATATATATGTGTGTGTGTGTGTGTGTGCGCGCGCGTGCGTGTGTGTGCGCGTGCGTCTGTGTGTGTATATATATATATATATATATATAGATGACTTATAAACTTGGGTTTTAGTTCTACAAAAAAAGGCTCATAAATATAAAATCATTCAAAAATTATGTTTTTTATGATTTACTTATATTGGACCCCTTGTTTAATACACTAAATTAACTCATTTGGTAAAAAAATTAAAAAAAACTTAGATTAGATGGAACACATGTCCCAAAATTAAACTCTAATTAAAATGCAATTTTTACATTGAATTAACTCACTTGGCACAAAAATTTAAAAACTTATATTAGATGGGACACATGGCACAAAATTAGACTTTAATTGAATTCCATTTGAAATCTAATTGGATTTTCTCTCAGCTTTACCTATTATTATATATATAGACTAGTGTGTAATCCTATGTATGTACGGGTACAGTTAAAAATAATCACAATTATATAGTTCAAGTTATACATTTTTTTAAGAAGAGGTTTAAATTATACATGGTATTAGCTTACTCTTTTTTAATACCATACATTTCTAAAATATGTAATGCTTTCTCATTTTATATATACATATATATATATAATTTAGAATTTAATTGGTATTAGATTCTTCGATTTTTGCAGCTAATAATTCACTTGCCACAAAAATTAAAAACTTAGATTATGTGGCGGAAAACTGGATTCTAATTGAAATCCAATTTAAAATCTAATTGGATTTGGATTCCTCAATTTTTAAATGCAATAATTCACTTGTAAAAAATTAAATTTTCTCAAAAAAATTAAAAATTAAATGGGACATGTCGTAAAATTGAGAATTCAATTAAAATCTAATTGGATTTTATTTGAGTTTTGGCTATTAATATATACTAGCTTGTAACCCTATGCATATGCATGGATACACTTAGAGATATATAATAAGATGCATAATATAATTCATATGTATATAATTTAAATACTATTGATAATCATTCTTATATTTTGTTAACTCTTTAAAATGTCTTGTAAGAATATTATTAAGTATAAAATATAAACTGTGCGTGTTTATTTATTTATTACTTCTTAATTTTTGTTATTGTGAAGCACTTTTTTTTTTTTACAATTCATTTATTATAGACTCTTTGGTTTTTGTATTTAATAACCCTCTTAGATGAATATTTATGATGTGGTCCCACATTTGATTCTAAAATTAAGAAATAAAACTCTCCCTAAAAATAAATAATTTAAGACATATGACGCAAAATTTAACTCTAAATTGAAATTCTAATTGGACTTTCATTGAGCTTTGCTTTATATATATATAGACTAGCTTGTAACCCCATGCATATACATGGATATACTTAAATATGTACAATAAGATGCATAGTATAATTCCTATATATATAATTTAAATACTATTGATAGTCATTTTTATATCTTATTAACTCTTTAAAAAGTCTTGTAAGAATACTATTAGGTATAAAATGTAAATTGTCCATGCTTATTTATTTATTTTTGTTATTGTGAATCACTTTTTTCTTTTCTTTTTTTCTTTTTTATGATTCATTTATTCTAGACTCTTTGGTTTTTGTACAAAATAACTCACTTGGATGAATATTTATGATGTGGTCCCACATTTGATTCTAAAATTAGAAAATAAAACTCTCTCTAAAAATAAATATTTTAGGACACATGGTGCATAATTGAACTCTAATTTAAAATTTTAATTGGACTTTCTCTATGTTTTGCCTATTAATATAGATATATATATATATAATATAATATAATATAATATAATATAATCAAACCCAAATTAACTTATTGGCTTATATTGTGGATTAAGTGATGTTCCTATATATTATGTTGCTCAATTGAAATCTCTCTAGCTTGTTACCTCTATAACATATGGTATTAGAAATGATGGTTCAATTGTTTCTTTAGTGGTTCTTACCAAATGAAACGAGAAAGACTCCTATGTAAACTCCAACCATATGGTTGATTAAAAGGTTATATGCTAATCTGTTAGGAATATGAAATAATTGTTGACTTGTTGTAATCTCTTTAGTTAGGTAGTTAGCTAGTTGGTTGAGATTAGGATTAGAATGAGTTAGTTAGGATTTAAGCACATGTAGCTCATTTAACACATGACTTAATTCATAAAGCACATATTGAATTAACTAGCCAATTATCATGAGCCATGTGTGCCAATGACATTAGAGCTAGTCTCCTATAAATACATGATTGTAATTCAACATTAGATATCAATTGAAGAATAAACCACTTTCTTAGTGCATTAGTGCATCTCTCTCTCTCTCTTTCTTAATCTCTCTATTTATTTATGGAGGGTGACTACCTCGAATTAAGTCAATTTCCCTACAATTCCCATCAATCCCTCGACAATTCATACCCATCCCCACTAGGAACCTCTCCTAACATTTGGTATCAGAGCCGTCGATCTTAAGACCGGCAATTGTGACCAAAGAAAACTTTTGAAAGAAATACAACAAATGTTGAACAAAGCCTCAGAGGATGTCAAAGATATTTAAGAGAAAGTCAAGGCCTTGGCTGAATCTAAAAAGGCCATGAAAGAAGGGCTCTGAAGATTGCAAGAGGATCTTGAGAATATGACGGAAGAGGAGTTACAATCTCTTGATTCAATGAAACTCGAAGAACAAATCAAGTTCCAAGAATCTACTGCTGTTGTTGCAAGCCAGGATGTTGATTTTTGTGTCAAAGTGGATGATGATATACATAAAGACGATGCCCTTGAAGTTCAGTCCAAAGAACCAACAAAGAAGGTGATGATGATCTTCCAAGAACCAATTCTTGATGCACCAATGTAGGCTTCCATTCAAGAGTCTATGATTCAAGAATTGGCAATCCAAGTGTCAGTGATCCAAGAATCCAAGATGCAAGCACCAACAATTTTAATGGTTCTAGAATCAAATGAGGTCTTGAAGATACAAGAACATTCCAAGGTTCAAAGAACCAATGAGACCTTGAAGATTGAAGAACCATTGAAGGCTCAAAAATTCGAACAAAGTTTGAAGATCTACGAAGAAGAAACCTTCATGTGCACAAGACCGCTTGTCAAAGAGAAATGCATGAATATGGTGATCAAAATGTCACTAAGGTATTGGTCCATTGGAAGAGCTCCTTTAATAAAGGTGTCATTTCACAACAACACCTTGTGGGCAAGGTGTTTTCAAGGGGAGGGAAATGTTAGGAATATGAAATAATTGTTGACTTGTTGTAATCTCTTTAGTTAGGTAGTTAGCTAGTTGGTTGAGATTAGGATTAGAATGAGTTGGTTAGGATTTGAGCACATGTAATTCATTTAACACATGGCTTAATTCATAGAGCACATGTTGAATTAACTAGCCAATTATCTTGAGCCATGTGGGCCAATGACATTAGAGTTAGTCTCCTATAAATACATGATTGTAATTCAACATTAGATATCAATTGAAGTATAAACCAATTTCTTAGTGCATTAGTACATCTCTCTCTCTCTCTCTATGGAGGGTGACTACCTCGAATTAAGTCAATTTTCCTACAATTCCCATCAATACCCCTACAATTCATACCCATCCCCATTAGGAACCTCTAGGTTCCTAACATTATCAGTGGGTGAGCTAAGGCAAAATTTGTAACTAACATAGATATGTCTTTATATACCCATAAATTTTCATTGCTGCACATATATTGCATATGCATATGACTCACATATATATAATACCCAAGATCAATTCAGACAATATAATGTCGCTCTTGTTAATATTTTTAATGTTAAATAATTCATAAAAAGATAATGAATCCATTATATTTTGAGTATTGTTGGGATTTTTTATATATGAATAAGTTGTGTTATATTTTTTTCATAGTCTAGTAATTAGATGAATTTTAATAACAACTTATGTCAATTTTTTGTTAAATTTATAAAATGATTATGTGGAGGAAGAGGAGTCGAAGAGGGAGAACCATAGAATAGAACTGGCCCAAGGGGCAATACGTCCCAACTATATGCCAAGACATGTCTGGATCAATCTGGATAAGATTATATGAGAAACCGAGGAGAGTGGTACACCCGAGGAACTTGAGGGACAAGTACTCTTTGGGGGACCAGAGAACGACCATCAAGTCCATAAATGCCGGGAGCCGAGGAAGGAAGGAGAGACGTACAAGTAAAGAAACGGGGAAGTTTCCAAGTAAAGTACCCATCACCTCCGCATTCATTGCACTGCACCAATTCAGCTAGCCGCATTAATGTTAGAATGACCCCTAAATAGTGCCCTCACAGCTTGTAGCATATTCTACCACCTCCAGCAAGGCCCTGATGGGACAAGCATCCAAGTGAAGAGTAGTGGCTGTCCAAGTGAAGGGCTAAGATGCAACCTGGGTAATATAAGGGAAAGGAATTCCTCCTGAATTGAGAGAAAGAAATATAAACTATAATCAAGAACTTTGTAACCGAGAGGGTGATATCATATGAGTTAAGCTCCTCGAACCAACCCAAGGAAGAATTTATACCAATATCTCTATCTTTTTCTACTATTTTTCCCTCTTAAAGCTTCTTCCTTGATTGCACATTCTTCTTCCTTGATAACCTACCTCAACAAATTAATTGTACTGGGCTGCGGTACAGTACCTACCCATCTAACTTGGGTTGGGCCGCTGATTTAGCCCCTTACAATTGACGTCGTCTATAGGAAAATCACCTTGAATCCTTACTCATAATTTCTAGTGATTGAGAAATGTCAAACTCTAGAAGAAGTGGAACTATTTCTCATGGTGATAGAGAATAATATGTAGGGTCCCTACGTGGGATCAATTTGTTAACTTAGAGCGTATAAGGGATCGCGAAATAGCCCTATCTCCCAGCATAAAGGTCATGTCTGTCCATTCAGACCATATCAATTGGAGCCACTCGCAACCTGTGAGTCACGTTTCACGTGAACAGGAGAAACATGAATAGGAGATGCGTAATCTTAGGTTGGAAGTTGGTCATCTACGCCAGCGACTTATAAGGGAAAACAGAACCCCCTTACTAAGTCAAAGCTCTAGCTCGGAAGGAGAGTAAAGTTCTAGGTGGAAAACCAGGAGCCCGCCAAGCGAGTCTTTTACAAAATCCTCTCATTCAATGGGGGGAGAGAGACATCGCTGCAAAAAGGCCAGAACTCCACTTCTTGAGAATATGGGAAATGATGCCACGGGCAAGGCCCTACGCCAAATCTCTCAGTCACTGTGGGCGCAATGGGGAGTATGCCTCGGCTGAATGGACCGTGGCAGAGAAAACATTGAGTCACCATCTAGTTTTATGGCCTAGGAACCATGTATATAGCGCCTTTACGTGGAATGACTGATCTTACTACTAGAGTATGGGTTTAGAGTTTAGGTACGACTTGGGAAGGTGTTAGGAACCTAAGACCACTTGACCCGTGGGTCGGCTTCCACTCATTGTGTCTTATATCTTAATCTCATCAAAGGCATGTTCAATATTGCATACTAAACTCACACACACGCTAGTATACATCTAAGCAATCAACATGTCATATGTCCCACACTCATCCATAACATAAAACCCTACCATTCATCTAACACATATATATCCAAGAGTAGCAAGTATATCACAAGGCAGAAACATCAACAAGGCATTAATCATCAACTCTATTCAACCATGTTCATCAACCATATCATGCTCACCAACCAAATCAAATGCATGTTCATGTAATTATGCATGACTTACCTCACTGCACCATAACACTTCAGCACCGATGCATCAAAGCGTGTTCATGTTCATATGTATGTCCATATTGTTCATTCAAGATATAAACCCTAATAATCAAATCAACAAATAAATCATGTGAAACATGTTATTCTACTAACCCTAATGCTAAACATGTGAAAACTAGACTCAACAGGACCTAAACATGTGATTAAAACTAAGCAATACAAATAAAATAGTAAGAACCCTAAATCTGGGTTTCTGGGCATGAGCATGTGTGCGCATACATGAAGTATGCATACGCATGCCTCGAGTTTGTGTACACATGCTTGAAGCATGCACACGCATACACACCCAAAAACACAGTTTTAAAGCAACAACAAAACAAAATAGCAATCAAACTGAACCTAGCATGCTTCTAATATAAAAATAAACAACCTAAACTAACAACAAAGATATCCAAAATAAACCAAAAAAAAAAAAAAAATCTATTCCTAAACATGCATTGGATCTGATAACAAACAAGAACAACACTTAACACATCAAAAAATGTTCATCAATATATCCAATCATTCAACTCTTCAATCAAAACATGATGAGACACAACAAAACAAAAATAAACAAAGCAAAACATATTTCTAAGAATATATAACATGTAAATAAAATTAAGAACAAAAAGAACACTAGTTATCAAAACCCAAATTAAGGGAGAGCCATGAAGAAAGACTCACATTGCTTATGGAACACAACTTGGTTGATATTTAACCGGCCCCTCAGTGCCTACACAACAAGATCAAGTAATAATCAAAGGAATCAAATTATTGAATAATTCATAGGTAATCATAACTCACAATCAAAAGGTTTTGAAAAGGTTTTTACAAATCCCCTTAAGAATAAGTTTCTATCTTAGTATTGTGCTAGAAAAAGGTTTTGAATCTCTATAAAAAAAAACATGGTGGCTGCTGCCTTAGGGTTTTTGAGAGAGAGAATAGGGTTTAGAAAGTGAAGAGGCGCTTTTTCTAGCTAGGTTCTAAGTTTGGAGGCATAAGGTTGTATTTATATGTTTAAACTAGGGTTTTTTAGGCTCATTTAGAGGGTTTTGGACGTTCCAAAAGGTCTAGGGGCTGGGCCCCATCAAAGAGGGCGGCTTTGGGCCCTAAAAAATGAAGTTTTGGTCTTCTAGAAAAGGCCCTGTGTACGTAGGTATGTGCATACATACGCATGCGTCCCTAAAAATCCTAATTTTGATTGCTTAGATGGCCCAACTTCAAATGGCCATAAATCACTCAATAAAAGTCCAAATTAGGCAAAATGTGTATTCAAATTGAAGCCTAGGATGTCTAAATTCCAATGAAATAAATTTTACTCAAAAACTATTTGTAGATCAAAAGTTATGGTTAAAATAATGAGAAAATGTCATTTTTCAGCATAGTTTTCAAAGCGATTTGAGCACTTTTGAGTTGTGATTACTTCCAAACTATCAAAATAACTTCAATTATCTTTTGTAGACATGTCAAGCCAATTATTGGGACTAAGGACTAAATTTTATTAACCAGGTACAAAATGAGGTGTCTATAGTAACCTTTACCCAACCAACTTTACGATCTATAATGGAAAGACTGACCCAGTGAAGTACGTGAGCCATTTCAATCAGAGGATGGCTATCCACTCTAGGAATAAGGCCCTTATGTGTAAGGTTTTCCTGTCAAGTCTTGGCCCCACCGCCATGAGGTGGTTCGATGGACTTGAAGAGAGCTTGATAGGGTCCTACGAGGAGTTGACCAGGGCGTTTGGTCCCTAGACCTCTAGGTTCTTTGCTCTCTATGGCCATGAGGGAGGGAGAGTCCTAGAAAACTTACTTTAATAGGTATTGGGAGATCTTCAATGAAATTGACAAGGACTTTGAGGATGTGGCAGTCAGAACCTTCAAAGTGGGGCTACCCATGAACTCAGGTCTAAAGAAGTCCCTCACCATAAGGCTTGCTTGGGACATGCACCAGCTGATGGATCGCATTGATGAGCACAAAAGAGTTTAGGACGATCAGGTGCACGGCAAAGGGAAGGCAAAGGTCTTCACACCCAAGCGAAGAGACCCTCAGCCAAACAGATTTGGACCTAAACAACCAAGGAGATACTTTTTTAATCAAGCCCCCCAAAGCAACGCCCAGGCGGTTAACTCGGTGTTCAAAAAGCCTGTATATCGAGTTTTTCAGAAGTAAAAAATGAGCCTTACTTCATGTGGCCAGATAAGATAGAAGGGGACCCCACTATGTGAAATCATAACCTGTACTGCCAATATCATTAGGACCAAGTTCATACGATCGAGGATTGTAGGACGTTGCATGATTTTTTAGAACAGCTGGTCAAAGCAGGGAAGCTGAAACAATTCATGCACCAACCTTCAAGCCAAGGAGAGCAATCAGGCTCGGGTCTCTAATGGGATGTGGCACCTTGCCCACCCTTGGGAACCATCAACATTATCTTTGCTGCTCTAAAAAGGGAGGCTAGTCCCTCGTTTGGGGTAATGACCATTTCATTGCGATTAAGGGTAAAAGAAGAGGGCAGAGAGTCCAAGCGAACTAGGACCGAAGAGAAGCCAATTCTGGGTTTCTTTGAGGCTGATAAGGTGGGCACTTTCCAGCCCCACAATGACGCTCTCGTGGTCACTCTTCGAATAAGAGGGTTTGACGTGAAAAGAGTAATGGTAGACTAGGGAAGTGGGGCTGAGATCATGTATCCGGATTTGTACAAGGGGTGAGAATTGAAACCAAGGACCTCAGCAAGTATGATATCCCCTTAGTTGGATTTGACAGAAAAATCATAATCCCCAAAGGAATTATTATATTGGCAGTACAAACAAGGAATGAATTAGTTGAGGTAGACTCCATCGTAGTTGATGCCTATTCACCCTACACTACAATTCTGGAGAGGCCATGGCTCCACGCAATGGGGGCAATGTCCTCTGCTCTGCACGTGAAAGTGAAGTACCCAACCAAGGGGTGCGCTAGGGAGCTGTTGGGATGTCAAACCGTGGCAAGGCAATGTATGGTGGCTGCTGTTAGGCACCAAGCGCTGTAAGTAACCCTCTTGGTCCAGGCCTCGCTTCATTGCAATTAGTAGTTGGAGAAAGTCATCCTTGGGGTCGACAATGAAAAGTATTTCCAGGTAGGAACACAGCTACCACTAGCCGGGAAGGAGAAGTTGTTGATCTTCCTAAGGAATAACTTGGATGTTTTTGCTTAAAGCACATATGAGGCCCTAGAAGTAGATCCAGAGTTTATATGCCATCACCTCAATGTGAACCCAGCCACAACGCCGAGGAGGTAGCAGCCTCAGTGATCCTCTAAGGAGCATGCTGAAGTAGTAAGAAAGGAGGTTAACAAGCTCAAGCAGGTTGGGGCCATCAAAAAGGTTTCCTATCTTGAGTGGCTGGCCAACACAGTGGTAGTCAAGAAGAAATCAGGCAAATAAAGAGTGTGGATGGATTTCACCGACCTAAATATGCCCTACCCCAAAGATCCATTTCTGGTCCCCAAAATTGATCAACTTGTTGATGCAACCTTTGGCCATCCTCGGATGAGTTACCTAGACACTTTCTAAGGCTACTACCAAATTCCATTATGCTTATGCCTCCACGTTCTTGCCTACCTGAGCTTTAAACATAAGCATGGGATACATAATCACCCATTGAGGAAGCATAAGCCACGCTTGAATGCCTTTAAATGCTCTTTTAGCATGGGATCTAGAAAATTCATGGGATACATGATCACCCACTGAGAAATAGAAGTCAACCTTGATCAGATCAGAGCTATTCATAATCTGCATTCACCTCGGAACCCGACGGAGGTGTAGTGCCTAATCAGAATTACAGTAGCTTTAAATAGATTTATATCTCGGTTGGCTGACCGATGTAGGCCATTCTTCCAGTTTCTTCACATATGGAAGGACTTTGCTTGGTTTGAGGAGTGTGACAAGGCTTTTGAGGAATTGAAGAACTATTTGGCTCATCCACTGATTTTATCTAGGCCTGAAAGAACTTGAAGAACTTGTCTATTACGTAAGCAAGTCCCTCCAGGAATTAGAGACCCAATACCTACCCTTAGAAAGGGCCATCTTGGCCATCATACATGCCATTAAGAAGCTTCCCAGTTACTTCCAGGCGCATACGGTCGTCGTCCTCACCCAACTTCCCTTGTAGGTGTTACTCCGAAATTCGAACTACACTAGGAGAGTGGCAAAGTGGGGAACTATATTGGGAGCATTTGATATCAAGTATCTACTGCGAACGGCCATAAAAGGGAATGTTCTAGCTAACCTGGTAGCTGAATTCACTGAGGGAGCAGAGAATGGCGGTACCGAAGAGGTAGGTATGCTCGACAAATGGATTATGGTTGTTGTAGTGTCACCTCTACCACATTGGGAATTGTACGTGGATGGGGCCGCTAACCAGAAGGGTTCAGGGGTAGGAATAGTTATAACTTCTCCAGAGCATGTTACTATTAAGAATTCCTTAAAGCTAAGCATCTCGGCCACGAACAATGAGGAAGAATATAAGGCTCTCCTGGCAGGCCTAAATGCTGTCGAAAAGCTTGGGGGAAAGGCAATTGAAGTGTTCTATGATTCGAGGCTCATTGTGGGGCAGGTGAGAGGAGAGTTTGAGGCCAAGGATCAGAGGATGCAGTGGTATTTAAGTTAGGTAAACTAGCTTGGGTTTAGTTTTGAAGTCTTTTCTATAGAGCAGGTGCCTAGGAGCAGAAATACCCATACTGATTCATTAGCAACCCTTGCCACTTCAATAGGAGAAAGCTTGCCAAGGATTATAATGGTAGAGAATCTAATGGCATCAAGTTGGGATAGCCAGACCCCTATAGGGGTAAACGTAGTGCAAGTCGACTTGAGCTGGATGGACCCAGTAATATCATTCTTGAAGGACGGAACATTGCCTAAAGAAAGAACCGAGGCTAAAAAGACTCGGAGAAAGGCACCACGGTACTGGCTCTCAAAGGAACAAAAGTTGTACAAACAGTCGTACTCAAGGCCATATTTGCTGTGCGTTCATCCCATGGCAGTGGATGCATTGTTAGAAGAGCTTTATAAAGGAATCTGTGGTGGTCATACTGAGGGAGATCTTTATCACACAGGGCTCTTACTCAAGGGTACTGGTGGCCTAACATGCAGAAGTCTTCCTAGGAGTTTGTTAAAAAATGTGATCAGTGCCAAATGTATGCCCAAAATATTCATTAGCCGGGAAGGATCCTCAATCCTTTTTCTAGCCCATGGCCTTTTACATAGTGGGGGTTGGATATAGTCGGACCTTTCTCGAAGGCGACTGGAAACCGAAGATGGCTTATTGTCAAAACTGATTACTTCACCAAATGGGTCGGAGCAGAGCCCCTCTCTAATATCCGAGATTAGGACATGAAGAGATTCGTTAGGCGGAACATTGTCACAAGATTTGAGGTCCCACAAACTCTTATATCAGACAACGGCCTTCAAATCGATAGCAAGGCCTTCCGAAGGTACTGTTGTGAACTAGGCACAAAGAACATATATTCTACTCCTACCTACCCTTAGAGTAATGGATAGGCCAAGACCACTAATAAAGTTATAGTGGATGGGCTGAAGAAGAGATTAGATGAGGCAAATGGCAAATGGGTAAACAAGTTACCCCATGTCCTATGGGCATACTGCAACATACCAAGGAGATCGACTAGAGAGACACCTTTTTCTATGACGTATGGTTCCAAGGCAGTCATCCCCTAGAGACAGGGTTCCCGATGATGAGAACCAATCAGTTTGATAGCAGTAAAAATGAGTAGCTCTTCTCCGCTAGCCTAGACTTGGTTAAAGAAATGAAGGAGATCGCTACTGTCAAGCTAGCCCATTACCAACAAAAGCTCAGACAAGGGTACGATAGAAGCATCAAGGCAAAAGCATTTGTGCCAAGGTACCTGGTCGTAAGAAAGGTCGTAGGGAACACAAAGAATCCAGCATGGAGAAAGCTCAGGCCTAACTGGGAAGGGCCCTATCGTGTCACATCAGTGGCAAGAGTTGGGGCTTATTGCTTAGAGGACCTAAATGAAATCCCAATCCCTTAACCGTGGAATGTAAATAACCTACAAAGATATTATTATTAATGAGAAATATTGATGTTATTCATATCTCGTCTTTTTTCTTAAAGGTTTTGTTCATACCAATACCTTGATGTTATTAAACTCGTTTGCACTAAGGGTTAAACAGAACCTCGGCTAGGTTCGACTCCTTAGGTCACTTGCCTTGGATAAGTTAACACTTATAAAAAAAAAAGGCTAAGGGTTAAACAAAACCTTGGCTAGGTTCGACTCCTCGGGTCACTTGCCTTGGGTAAATCAACTACTAAAGGCTGTGTTAAAAAGAACCTTGGCCAAGTTCGACTCCTCGGGTCATCTGCCTTGGGTAAATTAACTCCTATATAAAAAATAAAAATGAAAAGGGGGAAGGGGGGAGCTAAAGGTTGAGCCTAACCTCGGCTAAGTTCAACTCTTTGGGTCACTTTCCTGGGATAGGAGAAACTTCTAATTAGCAATTTAAGAACGGGATTGAGCCTTGGCCTAATCTTATTTTTATTTATGAAAGGCACAAACTATGTAGTTAATGAGTGTTTGGCCAAGAAAGTGCAGATATGTATGTCGTACAAAGATAACATTAATAAAAGAAAAAGATAAGTGCACAAGTACATAACACATAAAAAGAAAACTTTTGTTTGTCATTAATCAAGAGATGAGTTACAAGTTAAGGAGCCCTGCAGCTGCGGTTAAGTACAAAATTTAAAAGCCCTATTACAAAAAAATGTACGGTCATTTTTTTCTTTTTTAACCCCTATTAATCAGCTTCGCCCCCTCTTCTCACCTTCATTCGAAGGCTGAGATGTCATGACAACAGAGCTTGTCTCGAGAGCAGAGGAGTTGGCCACATTCCTAAGAGTAAGGGGGAAGATGACCCTATTTGGGTTCCTTAGCTTCGAAGAAGAGTCGACTCTAGCAGCATTTAGAGCCTTTGCGCAAACCTAAAGGTAAAACCCATGGCATACCTCCTTGAGTTAGGACTTGAGGCCTTCCTCGTCTCTTTCTGCCCTAGCTCATAAGCAGCCTGTTCAGCCTTTGCTACCTCCTCCTCTTTTCCCTCTAGTTCTTTCCTTTGGATCTCAATCTTCTCTCGAGTGAGAACCAGCTGCTCCTCAAGCTTTTCGAAAATAGCTGCACTGCTCCTTAGCCTGCCTTTCAGCACTAGCCACTGCTGCTTCGGCGCTCTTCCTTGCCTTCTCAGTTTCGGCCATCTTGGTGAGGGTTTCTTTGGTTTTCTTCTCGGCCAAGGCCTGAGCCTTGGTGGCAGCAAACCGACAGGATTCCTCCTCTTTAGATTTGGCCAAGGCACGGTCCACCCATTCCTCGGCAACATGAGATGCCTGAATGGCCTTTTTTTTTTTTTTTTTTTTTTTTTTTAAATGAGAGGAGAGGAGAGGAGAGTTACCTCGGACTTCTTAGAGGAAATTATGTGGTTAAAAGAAAAGAATATATATATATATATAATAGGGAAAAATGCTCGTACACCCCCTGAACTTTGAAGTAGTGACCAAGACACCCCCTGAACTTTCATTTTGGCCAATTTACTCCTTAAATTTCACATAACTACCAAATCAATACTTCCGTTGGTCTCAATTAAAACACTAACAAAAAGCACACATGGTATCTCACGTGAACTTAAAAAATACCAAATATAAAGGCTGAACCAGTTGAGAAACTTAGAAACCTTTGGCTCAGTTGAGAGAGGGGGAGTGGATGAGACGATCAGACTAGAACTACCACCGCCGAAGTTCTTATCCTTGTCTTGGTCTCGCCCTTTATGTCCCTACAGCGCCCTGTGGTCCCGCAAATTAGTTGAGAGCCACCATTGTTACTGCCATTGTCTTGCTGCTGGTTTTTTTTTTTTTTTTTTTTTTTTTGCTATGATTTTCAAATCCTCCATGTGCGAGTCTCTATTGGAATGTTATGGGTTTGCAATTTATCTCATTGTTGTGGCCAGTGCTCTAGTGACTAGTGAGTGTGTATGCAAAAATTCACTGCTTTTAAATGTGTTATTCAACTATTTGATGAAATTTCTGAAAGAGATATGGCCAATTGATGCCACCACAGTTGCTCTTTGGGAGTTGAATGATAAAAGTGGGGATTTACAGTTTAACGGGTGATGTATGTATGAATAGTATGATCTCAAATGCAAATGTATCCCATCCTTTCAAAAGGAAGGTGTTGTTTTTAATGTACATGTAACTTCATTTTTCATGCATTCTTTCATGACTTAAACAGCCCGGTCCCCCTTTTCCTTCAAATGATAGAATGGTATTAAAATTGTGAAAAAGTTTTTACATTCATGAATATATATTTGGTGATACAAGGAGGGATATTCTCTATCTACACTCCTACTGTCTTTGATATTGTTGCATCTTTAGCCAGTTCTCCTGTTGCTTTGTTGTAGTCCTTTGATACACAAAATATTGTCCTATTGAGCTGCCTTGCCAAAGCCTTAGATTCTTGTATTAGGTACCTGAAGTTTGCAAAGGACTTGTCAAGTGAGTTGCAGTCAAGATCAGTTGGATTGGTTTAGCAACTGTGGTGGCATCGATAAGAATATGCAACAAACCAGCACAATGGCATGAAGAATGTGCAGCTAACACATGGACTCAAATTTGCATCACATGTAGTCTTCAAGAAGGCACTAAAGGATCATATGAATAGTAAGATTTCTTCAAGATGGTTGGCCAAGAAATATTTGGCATTCTTTAGGGATGATCATACTTGGATAGAAAATACATTAAGGATAGTAATGGGTCAGTATACTTTTGTTTTTTAATATTGTTGGAAAAATAAAAACTGTAATGATTGATTTATTAGGTGTTATTTTTTGGTGAAACAATTTACTACTTGTAAACAATTATTGATATTTCAATTCATTGTACATTGGGAAACATTCATTTTTTGGTTGAGACTTTCTTCCCTTATTTGGAGACACGTGTTTAGTGCTTTTTACATTTTAAAGCTCAATGTATAAATCAAAGCAATTGAATAAGGTATGTGTACAAATGCTGTTGAACTTGATGAGAGAGGTATGTGTACAAATGCTTTACTGATCAAAATGTTGGTATCAAAAGGATAATAATGAAGGATCTTTTGTAAAGGAAGCCAGTAACAATTAAAGTAAAACCAAAGGCATAACAATTGGTAGCAAAGGTTATTAAATAGATAGCAGCAAATTTATACTACCTATATATGCACATGGTTTGATTACGTTTGCTTTGTATCTTGTAGACGATGACTTAGCCATTCAGGATGCCTAGAGTGAGATTGTTGGGAGGCGTAAAGTACCACAAGTGTTCAAAACTAGAAGGCACCATTGGAGGAATTGAAAATCAAAATGAAGTTTTTAGCCTGCAAAACTTAGTAAAAATGCATCAAAATAAACATAAATTATCGTAAAGAAATTGAAAACCAATTTAAAATCCTACCAAACATCCAGATTCCATTAGAGCACTGGCCATATCTCTTTTAGACATTTCATCAAACAGTTGTATGACACATTTAAAAGCAATGAATTTTTGCATACATGCTCACTAGAGCATTGGCCACAACAATGAGATAAATCACAAACCCATGACATTCCAATAGAGACTCGCACATGGAGGATTTGAAAAACATAGTAGGGAAAAAAAAAAAAAAAAAAAAAAAAAACTAGCAACAAGATAATGGCAGTAACAATGGCGGCTCTTAACTGCTCTACGAGACCACAGGGCGATGTAGGGACATAAAGGGCGAGACCAAGACAGGGATAAGAACTCTAGCGATGGTAGTTCTGGTTTGATCATCTCACTCACTCCCTCTCTCTTAACTAAGCCAAAGGTTTCTGAGTTTCTAAACCGGTTCAACCTTTGTATTTGGTATTTTTTAAGTTCACGTGAGATACCACGTGAGCTTTCTGTTAGTGTTTTAACTGAGATCAACGGAAGTATTGATTTGGTAGTTATGTGAAGTTTAAGGAGTAAATTGGCCAAAATGAAAGTTCAGGGGGTGTCTTGGCCATTACTTCAAAGTTCAAGGGGTGTATGAGAATTTTTCCCTATATAATAAGTAAAAGAAACAAATGCTCAAGGGTTCAGGGTTTTGAAAACTTACCAAGGCCAAGTCCCTTTTTAGGGAGAGGAACACTTCGTGTTTCTTCAGGTTCCTCAACTCTGCCATATCTTGGGGAAGGAGCAGCGCCTGCTCGACTGAATCAGCCACTTAGCCAGTCCTTCCCTACTGAAAATCTCTGATGGAGGAGTCAGAGGGAAGAGGGGCTGCATCAAGTACCAGTGCAGGGTTCTAGGCAAGAATTCTAGGTCACCGGTCAACAATAATGTCAAAGCCCGTGCCCTCAATGGCATTCTTCTTCTGTTGGCTTCTAGTGATCTTGGGTGAGAGGCCTTGGATCTACCGATACTTCAGGTGTGGCACCCCCGGTGTGGGATTCCAACAAGGCTAGCAAGTTAGGAGTCTTCTTTTGGATGACCATGCCTTCTAGTATGTCAGTGATCCCTTGGTTGGTGCTAACTTGCGCTATGGCCCGAGGTCTAGAGCTGGCCTCAGAATGCTCGATCAGGTTAGGATGGTTGAAAACTTGAAAGTCCTCTTCAAGGTCAACAAAGGAGGGCTCTCGTGCTTATAGATACTGTATTTTGTCCGCCCTCGATTTGCTTACAGGACCCCGAAAATTATAAAAATTATATTTTCTCCATAGGGATGCGGAAACATCTAGATTGATATGGCGCAACCCGTTTGGGTATTAGAGCACTCGAAGTGCCATTTCAGGTCAAATTGACCAAAATGCCTCTGGTCAACCCTGAGTTGACCAAAATTCAAAGTTTGTCAAAATCATCCCAAAAAAAAAATTTTCATGTTTCTACATCAAACTCAAGCTACTCGTTGATTTTCGTCAAGTTTGACCCAAAGTTGACTCTCGAGGGCCCTAAAAAGTAAAAACCCTAATTTTGATCTGACCATTGGAATGGGTTGAGACTAGTGTCATTGTAAAAATTATTGAATTCCTTTTCCAACAACTATTCATGGGTCGAAATCGGAGTTAAAACGGTTGAGATATCCTGAAATCCGTGCAAAGCGCATCAGCTCACTTCTAGAGGCCTTAATTTTTGATCCGACCATTGGAATTTCAATATCTTTAGTGTTCTGAAAACTAGACATCCATATCCTTCGAAAGACTCCACGATTAGCTTAATCTTAGTTCAAGAAGACCTTCAAATATGTATCCAAAGTTGAACTGGGGTAGAAGCCGATATTGCTGATGTCAGCACCAGACCCGACGACCACTAAGTGGTTAGTGGCCGCTGGAAGCCGAAAGGTCACTTTTCAGCTATTTATATCCCCAGACCCCCCCTCAGATACATAAAAATAATAATAATTAAAAAAAAAAATGATTTTGGGAATTTTTGGAGCATTTTCTGGGCAAATCCTCTCTCTTTTCCTCTCCAAATTCTCTCCTAAACACATCAAAAAAACTTTGATTTCTCTCTTTTTTCAACAATCAAGAGGTAGTGTACTTACACTCTTTTTCCTCTCCCTTGGTCTTAGGACCTTGGATTCGAGGTTTTAAGGGTGTAGATGTAGCTTTTTAGCTACAATCTACATCCTTTGCTTTATCTTGCTTTATAACATGTTTTATTGCTTTCCGTAGTACATCTTTGCTTTATCTTGCTTTCTAACATGTTTTATTGCTTTGATGATGTTGGCCTAGCCTTCTTGGGCTAGGATATGCCTAAATACTATGTTTGTGCTTAGATCTATATGCCTAGGTGCTTTCTGCATTGTTTATGCCTAGATCTACATGTTTATGTGCTCTTTACAATGTTTATACTTAGCTCTATATCTTTGTGTGCTCCATGCCATGTTTATGTGTCTAGATCTACATGTTAGATGCTATGCCATGTGCTTCTATAGCCTTTTTTTCTCTTGATGTACCTCTTTCTTGTGTTTTGGCCCTTTAGGTAGGGTGTAGATCTAGATCTTATATCTAGGACTACATCCATACACCTAGGCCTATATTAAAGGGTTTGGATCATTTCCTTTATGCATGTGTATGATTGCTTGCATCTATGCTTTATATTCATGTTTGCCTGCCTAGATATAGTTTTTGAAATGCTTGGTGCCCTTCGTGGGCCTGTACTTGTTGGTCTTTGGGGCCATTTGCTTTTGTGTGGTTGCATCTGTCCCGCTTGTGACTTGTTTGGGTGTAATCATTTGTGAGAACACATCCCCGTGATGTCGGTTTGCTTAATGCATACCCTTTCTTTGCTCCATGCAGTGTTATGCTTGCCTTGCTTGCTTTGTGCCACCCATTTGTCTCTCTTTGCTTCTTTGCATCTTTGCATGCTTGCCTACATGTTCATGCATGAGTCCTTGCTTGCTTGTGTCATCAAGCCTAATTCCTACTATCTCATGCGGGTTCACACCCGTCTTTGATACACGAGACCCTGAGTTCCTTTTAGGAATTTTGCTTGATGGCATATGTGTCGTCCATACTCCAATCCAATGGAACTATGGACACCTGATCCAAACCTACATTTGTCCTCCTAGGACACCCCCTTTTGTCTGATAACATGCTTGTTTGCCCCTTCGTGTGCTTAACATGCTTGTTTGCCCCCGTTTGGCTCTCCTTGTTAATGTGTCTCTTTGTATGCTTTCTTTACCCTTCCTTGATATTCCCTTTGTTTGCCTGCTGGCTGCTTTCTCTGTTTGCACGTACATGCATGAAGCGAGGATGCTTGGAACAAGGGCACGACTTCCTAAATGCGAGCAAAAAGGGCAAGGATGCAGGCAAAAAGACGCAAGCCCAAAAAGGGCAATGTTCAATAGATTTGATAGGCCAAGAATGTATTGACCCCTTGAGATGAATTAATGGATTAATTAGCCAAGTTTATTAATTAATCAAATTAACATGCAAGATGCGTGGTAGCATAAACAAATCACCAATTAAACTAAGTATGCAGTAGAAAATAAATTGACACGGTGATTTGTTTACGAATAGGGAAAACCTACACGGCAAAAACCCCACCAGGTGATTTTAAGGTCACCACTCCCGAGAATCCACTATTATCGAAACAAACGGCTACAAGTAAAGGAATCCCAGTACCTTATACCAACCTACAGTTGAACCCTTACCCCAATACCCAATTAGACTTGTTCTGTAGTGACAATCTCCCCTTTTCAATGCACGGTTCCCACTACGTGACTAACCAATTATGCGGATCCCAGTACGCGACTTAATCACCAACTTGAGAAAGATGTTGGCTGCAAAGTTCTTCAGTTCATCCAGACGATGAAAATCAAGAAGCTCATTGGTCACAAAACCCTAAGGTGTACAAACACAGCAGCTTCTTCAAGAGAAAGATGAACTAGGGCAAATTCTGTCTCTGGTCACAATTTGCATGAACAAGACTTTGCTTCACACTTGTGCAACTGTGCAACCTTTGACGGCCCTTAAAATTATCCTTGTATATGTTTAGGGTTGTGAGAAAAGAAAGCCTAAACACATACTCACGGATTGGATGAAAACAGCTCTGAAAAACTGAGTTTCATAAACCTCGATAGATAGCCATCTATCGAGCTAGTTGTCGAGCCACGAGCTTCAGCAGCTTTTAAATCTCAATAGATGCTAGCTGTCGAAAGGAACATAAGGGCTTTGAGAAGATCTCCAAGAAGAGCAAAAGAGGAT
The DNA here is from genome assembly GCA_030021035.2 of Notholithocarpus densiflorus. Lineage (NCBI taxonomy): Eukaryota > Viridiplantae > Streptophyta > Magnoliopsida > Fagales > Fagaceae > Notholithocarpus > Notholithocarpus densiflorus. The sequence goes on from JARYZH020000007.1 coordinate 2,026,355, forward strand.
GGAAACTGATTATGGTTTCTCGATGCGATCATGCTGTTGCTCTTTTGAGTGGCTACCACTTGTAGCAATTAGGTCGAGTATGTCCAGCTGCATCACAGTGATGAAAAAAATGCTGCTTTTTCTGATTAGGCTTTTGAGAGTTTCCCTTCTTAGCCCTAGGGTTTTTAATCTCTTTCTTATCAAGCTTAGGGCGTGCTCCTAGGATAGATTTACCCTTGTCTATGTTCTCACTAGCTAATTCATTTTTAACATCATTGTTTTCAGTTTCAATATTATTAGCAAGAGGAACAAAAATAGTAGTACTAGTAGAAGCAATACTAGGAGAAGAGAAATCATACCCTAAACCGGTTCGATTGGAAGCAGATTTCTGAAAACTGAGCATCTCATCGAGCTTAGCACTTGAAGTCCTTTCCAGCTGAGCTCTGACTTGGAACAATTCTGCCTCAAGCTTCTTAGTCTTCTCAACCAAGAAATTATTCTCAAATCTCAGTCCTCCAATAGTCTGATTAGCTTCATCAAACTTTGTAAAGATTTCTTCTCACTCAAGCTCCACATCCCTAAGCTTCTTGGTGGCCAACCTATACAACTTCTCATGTTTTTTTGAGACCTTGTATAACTTTGCATAGGCTGTGTGGATGTCATCTTATTCATCCATCTTTTCAAACTTAGACTCCATCAATTCCTCTTCTTCATCCACATCTTCAACAATCCCCTCAGTAGGATTTACAGTGGTAGTGAAGGCATTTAGGATTCCATCATCCTCATTATCAGAGTCATCCTCAGGCTCAGTGTCGCTCAAGGTAGCAGCAAGTGCCTTGCTTTTTCCGATGGTCTTGAAATAAGTAGGGCACTCTTGTTTCATATGACTGAACCCTTAACACCCAAAGCACTTTGGTCCTGAGGGAACAGTGTACTAACCGCCATCCCTAGCATCCTTTTTCCCTCTATCTTGGCTCTTGAATTGCGAAGAACTAGATTGCTTTCAATCCTTATCAAATCCTTTCGCGTTGGCATTCTTCATAAACTTCTTGAACTACCTTGTGATATAGGATTTCAACTTAGAATCTTCATCATCTGAAGACTCATCAGTGTCATTGCTCTTGGCTTTCAAAGCCATGATCTTGCTCTTGCTCGATTTCCTGATCCTTGTCAAACCCAACTCATAGGTCTGCAGATTGCCAACCAACTCAGTCAAAGGAATTTTGTCGATGTCCTTTGATTCCTCAATGGCAGTGATCTTGGCATGGAATCTCTCAGGTAGATATCTGAGCACCTTTCTCACAATCTTGGGTTCAGGAATGGTTTCTCCAAGATTAAAGGCTGAGTTCACTATGTCCTTGAGCTTGGCATAGAACTCATCAAATGACTCATCCTCCTCCATCTTGATCTCTTCAAAGATCGTAGTAAGCCTCTAAAACTTTGAATCCTTGACAGCCTTAGTTCCTTCATAGGTCGTCTGGAGAATGGTCCATGCTTCCTTAGTAGTTTCAGTGGAGGATATCTTCTTGAATTCCTCATTAGTGACTGCACTGAATAGAGCATTCAGTGCCCTGCTGTTAAAGTTTGCCACCTTGATCTTAGCATCATCCCAATCGGCCGGCGCTTCCGTAGGCTTAGTCTAGCCTATCTCCACAGCTTGCCACACTTTCTCATCTAAAGACTGCAAGAAAGCTCTTATGCGTACTTTCTAGTATGCATGGTTAGTGCCATCAAATAAAAGAGGTATAATAAGAAACTGTCCTCTATCCATGACAAACAGGGGTCAATGGATCACACGCAAAGATTAAAACCTAATCAGAGTGTGCCTGCTCTGATACCACTTGATAGGCCAAGAATGTATTGACCCCTTGTGATGAATTAATTGATTAATTAGTCAAGTTTATTAATTAATCAAATTAAAATGCAAGATGCGTGGTAGCACAAACAAATCACCAATTAAACTAAGTATGTAACGGAAAATAAATTGACACGGTGATTTGTTTACGAATGGGGAAAACCTATACGGCAAAAACCCCACCGGGTGATTTTAAGGTCACCACTCCCGAGAATCCACTATTATTAAAACAAGCGGCTACAAGTAAAGGAATCCCAGTACCTTATACCAACCTACAGTTGAACCCTTACACCAATAGTGACAATCTCTATTTTTCAATGCACGGCTCCCAGTACGTGATTAACCAATTGCGCGGATCCTAGTACGCGACTTAATCACCAACTTGAGAAAGATGTTGGCTGCAAAGTTCTTCAGTTCATCCAGGCGATGAAAATCAAGAAATTCCTTGGACACAAAACCATAAGGTGTACAAACACAGCAGCTTCTTCAAGAGAAAGATGAACTAGAGCAAATTCTGTCTCCGATCACAATTTGCATGAACAAGACTGTGCTTCACACTTGTGCAATTGTGAAACCTTTGACGGCCCTTAAAATAATCCTTATATATGTTTAGGGCTGTGAGAAAAGAAAGCCTAAACACATACTCACGGATTGGATGAAAAACAGCTTTGAAAAACTGAGTTTCATAAACCTCAATAGATAGCTATCTATCAAGCTAGCTGTCAAGCCACGGGCTTCAACAGCTTTTTAATCTTGATAGATGCTAGCTGTCGAGCTTTGAAATTCTGCACTTTCTTACTTGATTCTTGGACAGACTTGCATGGCTTTAACACTTGAACTTGAAACCTTGTTTCTTGAAGCATACACATCCTAGATCTACCCAATTACAAGTAAAGTGCGTTTTGTCAAAGGATTAGCCAATTACATAAAATATTGACATATGTTCCTAACATCAAATCACATATGTCCAAACAAGATTAGGAGGCCTAGCCTCCCTAAGTGGTTTTCTCTCTCCCTTTCTCTTAGCCTTTTTCCCTAGAATCATGTATTAGGGTTTCCTCTTCATGTACCTGTTAATGACATATTTTATGTAATTGGCTAATTCTTTGACAAAATGCACTTTACTTTTAATTGGGTAGATCTAGGATGGGTTTAGTACTTCAAGAAACAAGAGTTTAAGTCAAGTATTAAAGCCATGAAGATTGGACCAAGAAACAAGTGAAGAAAGTATGTTCATTAAAGCTCGACAGATACCTCGATAGAAACAGTATCTATCGAGATTTAAGAACGAAGCTCAACAGAAGCTGAATCTGTCGAGATTTACGAAATCAGAATTTCCAGATCTGATTTTTGGCCTTAGCTGACATGTATGTGTAGGGTTTCTTTTCTCACAACCCTAAACATATATAAGGCTTATTTTAAAGGCCGTTATACGTAGAGAACACATGCAGAAAGTGACTTAATGCCTTATTCTCTCTACAAGAAGTTACTGCGTCTTTTACGCCTTAGGGTTTTGTAACCAAGTGCTTTTTGATCTTCATTGTTGATGAAGTGAAGAAGTTTGCAGCCAACAACATCTTCAAGTTGCTGGAGTTAGTCACGTACTGAGATCTGTGCAAAAGGGTGGTGTTCATATATTGAAGAGTTCAAAGGTTCTGAAGCGGTAGAAGGTTTCTACTGTAAGTTCATCTACAGGGATTGTAGAGTCTAGGGACAAAGGTTTTGTACTAGATCTAAAACTTCTCTTTACTATAGTGAATTGCATTTCGGGGAGATTTCCCCCCAGGTTTTTTACTGTGAAACTAGTTTGTTTCATTGATTTTCCTAGGTTATCATATCTTGTCTTACTTACTATTCCGTTGTGCATGATATTGACATGATATTAATGTTTGTTTGTTTTAACAAGGTTTATTCATAATAAATCTAATTAACAACTTGGGTTTAAAACTTGTTAATTCTATCAACCAGGGTCTAAATTTCCCAACAAGTGGTATCAGAGCAGGTTCACTCTTATTGGATTAATTTCCTGAGTGTGATCCTTGACCCCCGTTGTCATGGATCGTGCACAATCTCTTTTGATTCCTCCCTTGTTTGATGGTACTAACTATGTGTACTGGAAAGTTCGTATGAAAGATTTTTTGCATGCTTTTGATGAAAAAGTATGGCAAGCTATTAAAGTCGACTGGGTTAAGCCAAAGGAAGCGCCGGTGTATTGGGATGAAGCAAAGATCAAAGCAGCAAATTTCAACAGTAGGGCGTTGAATGCTCTGTTTAGTGGTGTAACCAATGAGGAATTCAAGAAAATATCATTCACGAAAGTTTCCAAGGAAGCATGGACCATTCTTGAGACCACCTATGAAGGTACCAAGGCAATAAAGACTGTGAAGCTTCAAAGACTCACTAGTAGTTTTGAAGAAATAGAGATGGAGGAGGATGAGACCTTTAATGAGTAATATGCTAAACTCAAGGATATTATGAATTCTGCCTTTAACCTTGGAGAATCTATAGTAGAATTTAAAATTGTTAGGAAAATTCTTAGGTCCTTACCTGAAAGATTCCATGCCAAGATCACTGCCATTGAAGAAGTGAAGGACATTGATCAAATTCCTTTGACTGAGCTTGTAGGGTACCTTCAAACCTATGAGATGGGATTAGGTTTAATGGGCAAATGTGGAAAGAGTAGAAACTTGGCTCTTAAGGGTATAGAGGAAGAGATTGATGACTCTAAAGATGAAGATGAAAGCGAAGATAAAGATGAAGATGAAAGCGAAGATAAAGATGAAGATGATGATGAGGATGAGGATCTAACCTTCATAGCTAATGAGATTATCAAGCTTCTTCAATATAGTAAAAAGGATAAGGACAAACCTCCTAGGAAATCTAAATCCTCTAGGAAGGGTAAGAGTGAGAAACCCCATATCCAGTGCCATGAGTGTAAAGGTTTTGGTCATATGAGGATAGAGTGCCCAAACTATCTTATGAAGGAAAAGACCAAGAATTCAAAAGGTAAAGTGTTGGTTGCTACCTTGAGTGATTCTAAAAGTGATATTTCTGATGAGTATGAGAATGAATATGGTCATTATATGGCTTTTGCTGCCACAACCGATAAGGTGATTATGGAGAGTGATAGTGATAATGAGGATTCTTTTGATGATGAAGTACCCAAGAAGTTGACCCTTCAGGAAGCCTATGATAAGCTATGCACTGAATTTATAAAATCTGAAAAGACTTCTCATCTTTGTAGAAAAGAGCTTAATGAGATAAAAACTGAAAAAGCTGAACTGTTAGTCAAACTAGATGAGACTACAAGGTTAGTTGAGACTCTTGTTGTGGAGAACACCTCATTAGAAGAGAAGGTCAAGAATCTCGAGGTTGAGCTTAGTCAAGCTAGAACTCAAATAGAGAGGATGTCTAGTGCAAAGCTTGTTGAGGTATTGAGTGCTCAAAAGCCTAGTTCTGATAAAACTGGCTTAGGATATGTTGTTTCCTCCAGCCCCACCTCTTCCACGGTTTCTGGATCAAAGACTGTCTTTGTGCCCCAATCTAAGAAAGGTGATAAAGGTATGAAATCCAAAACTAATTTGGCTAATTCTAAATCCTCTGTTAGACCTCACTCTAGGAAGTCTAGTAGTTCAAAAATTACTCATGTTTGTCACCATTGTGGTGTTTTTGGACACATTTGTCCTAATTGCTTCAAGTTGTATCCTCATAAGCAAGTGTCCAAACGGTTACAGGTTCCCTCTCAAGGTTCAACACCTTTGTTTGGAGAGTTATTAAAAGATTTGAGCTTTTTAACTCAATTTCAGGAGAATTTTAATTCTTCTATGTCCTTTAGTAGACATACTAGGACACGTGCCTTTCATCTTCACGGCCAAAGACTCGCACTGTGTGGGTGAGAAAGGAGCCAAAGACTTAATTGTCTTTTCTGTTGTCCTCTGCTTTAATTCTTTCTATTTAAAGTAGGATTCTCTTTGCTTGATTTCTTATCTGCTTTTGGAATCATGCTTTCATGCATTTGCATCTAGTTTTTATGCTTTATAGTTGTTTGCTTGTTTTTGTTTATTTGTTTTTCGTTTTTGTTTTGTTTTTTTTTCAAAATAAAAAGAGAAAAATAAGAAGAAAAAAAATACAAAAATAGTGTGTGTTTGTGTATGTTGGTACTTGTGTACATTTGATGGCCATTGAAATAAAGTTTCTAAACTTTGTATCTCTTGTAGCTTAGATGAGCATCTCAATGCACAACTAAGCAAGTGAGCTTTGTGGCTCGTGTTTGTGATGAGTACAATTAAGACTATCTCTTATATCTCATGCTCATATCACTCTTTTTGACGGGAATGACTAAAAAATCCTAAGAGAAAGATATAAATAATCATCTCTCCACTAAAGCCCGCCAATCATGTATAATATCTGTATGCTTCAGCATAGTAAAATTGTAATGTTTTGGCTTACATAATTGGGTATTTTCTTTTCTCTCTCTTATATGCCCATGCATGCTATGCTCAAAAAGAAAAATATGCAAAGAAAAATAAAAGCAAAAAGAATCAAAATACTTTTAATATGGTTGCAAGCGTGTTTCTAGGAGATGTGGGAGTTATAGGATGTACCTCAAAAGGTGATAGTTCCCATCAAACAGTTATGACTGTGTGTGAGTGTATTTGATTTTCTCACGTCTCAAATCTTCATAATACGAGACACTTATGCACTCTTGCTTTGGTTCACACCTAACACGCAAATTCTTTACTACTCTTGATACATGTGTAGGTACAATGTGATTTGGCCATCACAAAGGATACATGTGTTAATACATGTTTGCTAAACTGTCTTAACTTGTTTTTTAAAAATAAAATTGGTTAGACTTGTTTAGTATGTATGTGTGTCTTTTGATCTAGAAATGCTTTACATCTAGATTTGAGCTGTGTTTGAGTGCTTAACATACTGCTTGGATGCTTGTTTGAGTAGCTGTCTTGTTGCATTCATCTTGTGTGTTTTTTCCTCCCTTGGAAAACCTTGCTTCTGTCTTCTCGACGGCTGCTCGATACCTTCTCAACAGCATCTCGACAGCAGCTCGACACAAGTTTCTTCTATCGAGATTTCTGGATTTGACCTCGATAGCTTCTCGACAGCTAGGTCGATCCATCGAGCCAAATTTTTGTACTCTCTGTCTTCTCAATACATTCTAGACAGATTCTCGATCCATAGAGATTTTTGGATAGCTTCTCGATTGATTCTCGACACATATCTCGATCTATCGAGGTAATTTTATGTGCTCTCTGCCAGCTCGATAGCAGCTCGACAGCTTCTCGATCTGTTGAGACCCTCTTGCATGCGTTGTTTTTCACATGTTCTGCATCTTTCTTTTATCTTGTCATCCATAGTATCTTGTTTCATTAAATTCATGCATTTATATGGTTTCCTTGTGTCCTTTGATCATCTTAGATCATCTTTATGTTTCTCGGGTGAAGCTTTATAACTTCTTGTACCCTTTCTCAATCATGACAAAAAGGGAGAGAAAATGTAGTTTCTTTTTAAGTTTCTACATGTTAGGGGAGAGAAATACATGCCTTTGTAAGGGGGAGTTGTGTTTCATCTTGTTAGGGGGAATGTTTACCTCCTTGTTGTTTTAGGAGCTTTTTTTTTAGCTTCTTGTACATTGGTCTTGTGACCATTTTTACATACATTGTGCTTATCTTTGATATATATATATATATATATATGATGTATATCTTCTTCACCTATCTTTACATGTGTTTTTTCTTCTCTATCTTTATACGCATGTTTCTTTATGTACGCAATCTTTATTTTTGTTTCACACATGATCCCCTGATGAGTTTTGTTTAAGTGTTTCAGAAAGAGAGGTTGTGAAAGTCTATCTTGCCATGAACTCTCTTCTTGCAAAGTTTTTCAAGAGTTTTTAGTAGGGATAGATTTATTTTGTAATACAACAAGTGGTTATGAGTTTAGTGATTTAAGACTTCTCTCATGATTATTTATTTTGTTGTGGATTTTGTCACGGATTACCAAATGGGGAGATTCTTAAAGACATATTTTATGTAATTGGCTAATCCTTTGACAAAATACACTTTACTTGTAATTGGGTAGATCTAGGATGAGTTTAGTACTTCAAGAAACAAGAGTTCAAGTCAAGTATTAAAGCCATGAAGATTGGACCAAAAAACAAGTGAAGAAAATCTGTTCATTAAAGCTCAATAGATACCTCGACAGAAACAGTATCTATCGAGATTTAAGAACGAAGCTCGACAAAAGCTGAATTTGTCGAGATCACGGAATCAGAATTTCCAAATCTAATTTTTGGCCCTAGCTGACATGTACAGTGTAGGGTTTCTTTTCTCACAACCCTAGACATATATAAGGCTTATTTTAAAGGCCGTTATACATGGAGAACACATGCAGAAAGTGATCTAGTGCCTTATTCTCTCTAAAAGAAGTTACTGCGTCTTTTGCGCCTTAGGATTTTGTAAACATGTGCTTCTTAATCTTCATTGTTGATGAAGTGAAGAACTTTTCAGCCAACAACATTTTCAAGTTGTTGGAGTTAGTTACGTACTGGGATCCATGCAAAAGGGTGGCGTTCAGATATTGAAAAGTTTAGAGGTTCTGAAGCGGTAGAAGGTTTCTGCTGTAAATTCATCTACGGGGATTGTAGAGTCTAGGGACAAGGTTTTGTACCAGATCTGAAACTTCTCTTTACTATAGTGAATTGCTTTTGGGAAAAGTTTCCCCCCAGGTTTTTTACTGTGAAACTAGTTTGTTTCATTGGTTTTCCTGAGTCATCATATCTTGTCTTATTTACTATTCCGTTGTGCATGATATTGACATGATATTGATGTTTGTTTGTTTTAACAAGGTTTATTCATAATAAATCTAATTAAAAACTTGGGTTTAAAACTTATTAATTTTATCAATCGGGGTCTAAATTTCCCAATAGTACCCTTTATCTTTCCTGCACTTTGCTTGGGCCGTATTCCTTGGGCATGGCAATGTCTAATTTACATTTCCTATACCTTTGCTGGGCCATACCTTTGGCACGTTGGCAATGTTTGCTTTAATTTCCTGCTCTGTGTGATAGCATTGTGCATGATGTATGTGTGTATATATATATATATATATATATATGTGTGTGTGTGTGTGTGAGCGACCCTCTCTTGTCACGAGTGCTCTTAACCTTGTAGTGTGGGTATATGCTCAAGGCAATTGTTGTAGGTGCATATTCATGCTAAATTGTGTACATGATCATCGTGGTGTGATCGCCCTAATCCATGTCACCAAGTGACATCGGTTTCGCCGTGTATGTGACATGCATCAATATGTTTGATGCTTTGTGGAGCTCTGGCTCGTCCTAGCACGAGCATGTTGACACGTGCCATATAAACAGGCATGAAACCCTGCTGATGCGCCATAGCGCACCAAATGTGAAACTCTGTCGGATTTTCACCGTGAAAATAAGACACCTCCGTTGCCATATTCTCACAATGAAAGCTTTGTGAGAATAGCGTTTTGTATGATATGACACATCTGAGATGAAGCACTGCCAAATTTCCGCCACAAAAGTAAGGCAAAATGCTGCCGAATTTTCGTTGTGGAAATTTGGCATCGATTCCAACACACTAGGGAAGCATCGATCGAGACCACACCCTTTCCAAAACCAAACCTCAAATCCTAGTTCGTTTAAAGCCCCAAAAGCTAATCCCAATAGAATGATTTTTAACTACCAATGTCCTCAAATTAAGATTTTATCAAAACAAAGGACTGTCCTTGGACAGGCGTTGTAGGGTGCCTAACACCTTTCCCACATGTAACCGGATTTTTGAACTCAAGAATCAAGATATTTTTATTTATCCATATTAGATTAGGAAAAATGACCTTTTTCTTGGCCTAATATTGGTAATAAGATCAGATAGAGTCAAGTGACCAATCACACCTTAGTAAAATTGACTCATTTTTCTGTCACACACCAGAGGTATACCCTCTTCACAACACCTAAGCTCCTGGGCCTGCAACTCTACGGGCGCGCGTGAGTGTTGCTGTGATGGGTGGTCGAACCACCGCAAGGCATTGATAATGTTGTCTCCTCTTGTTCTTCCTCAGAAGGTATAGACTCCTCCTCAGCTTGGATGAGCTTGGTGACCTACTAGGTAGTAAGCTCAACCGCTTGAGTCCCTTTAGGTGGAGGACTAGTGAGAAACCCCTTAACAGCTACGTCTATCCTTGCTAGCCAAGGATCTTTGGCCTTGATCACGTGCTTCGAGGATTGAAAATGGGTAGATATAGGAGTGTAAGCGAGGATTACGTGGGCAGCTCGGAGCTGACCGCCCTTGTGGAGGAAGATCTTGGACTTCAAGATCCTGTTAAGGTCCTTGAAATTCAATAAATTGAGGTTCTTGGCGGTGAAGTGTTTATTTGCAAGAAGTTTAAGAAGGAAAAATTAGGAGTTGGGCATATAAGCTTGTAAAAAAAAAGAAAAAAAGAAAAAAAAAAAGGAAGGTGGTTCTCTATTAGCTAAGGGATAGCTGACTTCTAGGGCCTACAATCACCACACCTAGGGTAGCCCATCATGCTTGTCTCCTGAAATGATTTGGAAATCCTCGTCCATGCCTTTGTTGGTCTTAGAAAGACAGGAGATTAGCCTAACTGCGGGAACCCTAGTCTTAAGGAAATAACCCGTTTTCTTACTATTTTGACAACTATACACCCAATTGACATTGTGATGAGATAGGTTAACACCCATCTTTTCGTTTAAACTATCTACACTACCTAGTATCCGAAAGAGTTTTAGGGAGCACTAGGTGGGGCAAAGCCTATAAAGGATTAGGAAATCCCTAACTACCCTGCCCATGGGGATCTTCATCCCACCTTCTATAAAGGCAATTATAGGGATAACCACAGCCCATGTTGGCCTCTTGGAGTACCATTGCCCTAGGTGATAATGTTCTATCTCGACCCCAGCTGGGATATTGTATTTGGCCTTAAAGGCTTCTTTATTCTAGAAGGTATCCACTAGGCTAGCAACTCTACCCATCCTAAGAAACGAAAGGAAGAAAAGAAGAAAAAACAACAGAAGAAGGAAATTATATCCTAAAGTAAAAACTGGAGACAACTTACGAGTGCAGGAAACTAGGCTCCTCGGGCAGACTTTCTGAGGGAGAGGTCATTTTTTCTAAAAGTGGGAAGAATAATCTCCCTACTCCTTTATATAGAGGTGAAAAAAGAGCAGTATCTTTGAATAATGAGAGTCGTAGGATCATCATCTTACCATAGAACGTGGGAGACACGGAGCTGTCAGCAGCATTTACAGCAGCGTTGAGGATACCGAAGCGTCAAGAGCATATCTAGAGCAGTTGAAAAGACATCCCTACATGGGAACATGTTTAGAACGTGCCAATTCCCCCAACTCCTACCGAAACTCCACTTCCCTAAATAACATAGGGAGTGAAGTTTCGGGGGACTATTGTGGAGGATGAGGAGCCAAAGAGGGAAAGCCATTGAATAGAACTGGCCCAAAGGGCAATACGTCCCAACTATATGCCAAGATAGGTCCGAATCAATCTGGATAAGATTGTTTAAGAAATCAAGGAGTGCGGTACGCCTGAGGAACCCGAAGGACAAGTACACTTTGGGGGACCAGAGAATGACCATCAAGTCCACAAATGCTAGGAGCCAAGGAAGGAAGGAAAGACATACAAGTAAAGAAAGGGGGAAGTTTCCAGGTAAAGTACCCATCACCTTCGCATTCAATGCACTGCACCAACTTAGCTGGCCGCATTAATGGCAGAATGACCCCTGAACAGTGCCCTCATAGCTTGTAGCACATTCTACCACCTCTAGTAAGGCCCTGATGGGACAAGCATCTAAGTGAAGAGTAGTGGCTGTCTAAGTGGAGGGATGAGATGCAACCTGGGTAATATAAGGGAAAGGAACT